>CM034146.1:137007061-138306228 GCA_019776745.2 Taxus chinensis | reverse complement strand
TGAGCCTGAGAAGCGTCCCAAAGCTGTTGGATTTTAGATTTGAGAGATATGATCATGGATTCCATAGCCATAAATTTGTCTTGAAATAAATCATGTAAAGCTTGAATTGAGTCCAATAGGGGTTGATTAGATAGAGGAGCACGATGACTAGGGTCGTTAGATAAATGATCGAACATATGACTTATTTTGTGCGGTGGTGTATTGTCCTCAAGATACAAGGTTTCTAGGGATTTTTGCTAAGCATCTTTTCAATGGGAATATCTCTTAAGTAAATTAGATAAAGAAACTTGACCCATGATAGAGGAAATATGAAGATCCTAAGAGCGAAGATCGAAGATCGAGTTCGGGTTCACCAAACTGATTAACTAAAATGTATATATGTGTACTAGTTAATATAATCTATGAATTGCCTATAAATAAAGTAAATAAATATAGTAAATAAATGTAAAGATGACTCAAACAACTATGAAAAAGGAAATGCTAACCCTAATGTGCAAGAGAGAAGAGGAAAGAACTCAACTGAATAGAAGATTCTTGCGGGATTGTGTTTGTGAGGTGACTGGAGAATCTGGAATCAGGAATAACTATGCATGAGCCCTAAAAAGGATGGATCTCGGTTGATTCTTTGGATTGGGGCACTTAGAGAAGGATTGGGGTGCCTACGGGTGCTCTTGTGTACAAAATGGGCACCCTGGTTTGTGTAAAATCTTCGAAATTGATCTTCACAGGTTCGGCAGGTGGTAAAAAACCCTCGTTGTTTGTCACATCATATATGTCGTACTGTGCTAAGTGCCATTGCTAATTCAAGATGAAAGGAAGACCTGCAAAACCCTAAAAAATATCAATCCCTAAAAAATAAAAAATGCATATGAAAGGGTCAGACTGACCTCAGCTTCCCCAATGTCGGTCTTATTAACTCAGCACTGCACTACATTTCAAACCAAAATGTAGTTCTCTGTGTGTGTGTGAAACATGCCCTAGGTTGCTCTTGTGTTAGTTGAACTTTGTGAAATAATGAGCTAACTATGTGTAGAAAAATGTAATAGATGGTGCATTGAATAGAATATAATGCTCCCCTATGATGTGTGTGATGCAGATGACCCAAGCCTTATCCCTTTTGATGGAGCTATGTGGATGGAAATGATCTTCCAATGCAAATTGATGGATGCAACTCTACATGGATTATAGTAGTGTTAATGCTTGGTCCCTCATTATGGTCTCATAACTTTATATTTATAGGGTTCTCTTGATCTAATTAACCTCGAAATAGCCAACCACTAAAAAGATAGAGACCTAAAATGGCTAGAAAGAGCCCAAAAAGTGGCAGGAAAGTTCAAAAGGGACCGGGGGTACCCAGGGGCACCACAGTACCAGCTTGGGTTCCCCAATCAAAGCTAAAATGACGAGACATGAGGAAAGTTGACTGGGCATGTGTGTGGTGGAGGTCGATAACAACGACAGAAACCAACTAAAATGGCCAAGAGATGGGGGGTTAATTAGTATTTTCTTCACTCAAAAACCTTCTAAATAGTAGTATGAGACTGGGACTAAATATAACCCAAAGTGTGTGATTTTGTGTCTACATAAATCAAGCAATGCATAAGTCATTATTTTGTATTTTTGCAAATATTTAAATATTTTTGTATTATGATTTTTTTTAATGTTTTTTATATTTAAAAAAATAGTTATGTATAGGGAAAGGGGTAGCACAAAAACTACCGAATGAGGGCCTCATTAGGAGGTGGGGCGGACTCATAAGGTGAATGAGGCTTAGACTCAAATATGTCAAAGTAGAATAAGGATAATCTTGTATACCATGACTAGTAGTCCTAGTATATTCCATAGGAGACCTAGAATAGAAAGCCTTGCGAGGAGAAAGATGTGCACTAAGAGGCCTAGTAGGAGGCCGAGGAGGTAGAGAGACACTACCAAAATCATGTGTAATAATAGACCTAGCAGGAGGCCTATGAGATAAAGAGCCCCTAACATATGTGCAATAACATACCTTGTAAGAGGCTTGGGAGATAAATAACCACTAGAAAATAGGAGGCTCAAGAGACATAGAACCAATAGAACAAACACGTGTAGATGTAATAGATGTAAATGTAACAATTGTATCTTTTTGACTAGTTAACTTATGTATCGGGGCCTCGTATGGGATACCCTTGATTGCAACAAGTTGTTAATTGTGAATGAATTTGACACACTAATGAATGATAGATGGCTTAGTCTTTAAAACATGCAACCAAGGGAAACTGAAATGTATATCACACAAGCCTAAAGAAGGAATAATTGGAAATGGAATAGCCATAGTAATAGTACTAACTATGAGAGGGATAAGAAAGTTTCCAAGGTTTGTCTTAGTATCAAAAGTGATTTTTTTTATAGTGTACCCTAAAGAACCAAGCAACTTAAAAGTGCACATATTATGTCTATCACAAGCATTAATCAAAATACTATTGATAGAATGTTGACCAATAAAAGCACAAATGTATAATTTATCAAAAATAAGAGTGTCATATCATTTTCATCAAAAGTAATAATGGGCCGAGTAGATCGCATAGTAGTAACAGTACCAATCATCACAAAAAAAATGGATGACCATAAGAAGGAAGGGGAGGTGTCGAATGATGAGCATGATGCACTTGCAATTTAAAATTATAAGTGTTATGATAAAAAAGTGAGTCATTGAAGATTTTCAACTTTGCATTATCATTAATATGCTTAGATTATTCAATGGGTGTGTCCCATTCAGTTACATTAACATCAATACAATCTTGTATAGCATAACAAAGTTTAACACATTAATTACTAGAATGATGAACACATCTATGATAATCATAATAGGCATTAACATCAAAATTCTTACTAATGAGGATTTTTGCATCGACCCCAAGTAGTGGAGGGAGAGATACAAGGTTGAACTCAAGTAATTGTTTGAGCATTAAGTAAGGTGCACAAGGCAATTATGTAAATTATTGTCAAGGAGCTTGTAACTAAAGTGTTATGGGTCGAGATATAACATTAACGGTAGTTGTAGCATTAGTATTGTCATCATTACATTTTCCTTTAAAAGTAGGTTTGCCTTGAAACTCAGAATTGTATGTATTGGGAGCATTGGTGACATAGTTGAGGTTATTTGTGAGAATGAAATTAGCTTCATGTTCTTTTAGTGTATGACATAAATGATCAAATGAGAAGAATATTTCAAAGCTAATTAACTCTTGCAAAGGGGCAAGAAGGCTTAGTATGGATAAATCTTGAAGCTCACTATCAACTATAATATTATTCGTCTTCAAAAGCATACTCTCATAACATAAGACATAATAATTGATACGTTCATTAGAAGCTCCTCGCGACTTACTCATTTGAGTATAAGAAATTTTGTCCATGATATTAATAGAGAATTGTGCAAGAAATTGATTAGCTAAAGGGGTAAAATCATGATCCGAATGAATGGGAAGACTGTTAAACCATTGTAATGCAAATTCATTGAGACTTATAGGAAAAAACTTTGTAAGTAACGTGTCATTGTAAGCATAATCTAAGTAAGCAACATAGAAAGCTCAAAGGGTTCTTCAAGAGCATCCTTTCCATCAACAATAAGAAGATTAGGTGCAATAAAACCTATATTTAAGTGATAAGAAGCCACTTCAGGTACACGTGGGTTATGAAGCAATTAATTAGAATCTATGTTATAAAAAAAAGTAGAAGAACCTTGTTGTAATTGAAAAATTTGCACTAGTAAACTATGCCCAAGGGTTTCCAAATATTATGTTCTAGAATAAGAAGTGTGCGAACCACTATGGGGTAAAGAGGACATGTAGGAATAGAAGTTTATATAGGAATTGACATAATAACAATGTGAGGTGCGAAATTATTTTCCCCCAAAGACAGAAGCAACACAAATGTAGGATTATTAGATGTAACCATAGTAGAAGATGTGGGAATAAATTCAAGAATTAAGAATATCAATGTATGCTTCAATTGGTCCTGAATGACATATAAAATTGAATAGATATGGTGAGGATTTCCTCATATAATGTATGTGAAATGAAACTTTTCATCTCGAGGAAGGACTTCTGTAGAGTGTTAGAGTTGTAACGGGAACCCCCACCTTGAGAATGTCTAGTGATGATGGTAAAGATAACATGAGAAAAAATACCGAGTATATTATATGTGTGGTCACGAGTATTGGAAGCCATAGTATCTCGATGTTCATCAGAGTCCTTAAATTCATAGAAGTAGGAGTCAATGAGGGTTGAGCCAAAAGGTAAATGTAATCAACATATGGTTCCCTTTCCTCGCATGTAGTATGAGAATGGACCTAATTAAAGGGATAATATCCCATACTAGAGAGAGGGTGAGAACCTTTAGGCTTGTGACAAATATTATAAAAGAGTTGAGGATATAGAAAAATAAAGCCTAGAGTTAAGAGAAGGATCGTGTATTAATAAAATAAGGGTAAACCATAAGGGAGATGGGGCTTGAGCAATAAATTCAATCAAATGTTGTGAGATTCCCATAAAATTTTGACATTTATTTTTTATTTTTTAACAGCTAGCAATCTTATATTGCAAGTCAAGTCGTTCAATAAGTGTGATAAGAACATGCTCTGAGAGATAATGGTCTTATTCTTATAATTAAATATAATAATAGTCGTGATATATTTGTCTAACAAAATAATATAACTAAGGTGAAGAGAATGATACAACAAGGTTTTAATTATTTTTTACCAAAATTATGATCAAAATTAGGTGATACAACTTGACATGCACCATTTATTGTGCATATTAGTAATAATATCAATTTCAATATTTTTAATGTTAACTAGTTGTAGGTGATAATATAATTATTGTAAGGATTAATTAAAAATCCTAACTCACTTCACCTTAATTCCATAATCACTACAATTTAAAATAAACCAACTATTACTGTAACTAATTAAAATTTAAAATCACTTAAAGTACCACACCATGAAACATGAAATTAATTAAATTAACATTTACTAAAGGGAAATATTATTTACCCACACACAGTATACAACTTCTTAGTAAAATATAAAATAACTAATTAAGAGGAGAAATTTGGATCGGGGTTTCTTAAGTGAAAAATTCATTCAATTGTAGGATTAAATCATGGCCATTAGATCAAATTGATGTAGGTCATTGAATCTTAGGGAAATCCATATTTTCCCTAATTTCTCTACAGAGGATTACAAAGAGGTATTTTTGCCTCCACTCCTCTTATTTAAAGGTTTTGAAAAAGTGGAGGAGAGGATGGGGGGCAAGCTCCCATCGAGAATGTTTGTGGGAAGTTAGTTATGCTTATTTGCCTTCGTTGTGAGTTGAAGGGGATCATTTTTTTTGTTTGCACAAGTTTATTTATTGCTTATTTACATTCTATATTAAATATGGTTTTGTTTTTTTGTTTAGATCCATGGTTGGGGTTTGTCCATGGAGTTTTTTATCTTTTATTCATGGATTTATTTAGAGTTGTAATATATACATTTACACACACAAGTGTGTGTGTTTGTATACATGCATGTGTGTGTGTGTGTTTGTATACATATGATTTAATCTAATTTAAACTAAATATTAATTCAGAGTAACTTACTGTAACAAATGATATTCATATGATTAAGTACAATAACATGCAAGTAACAAGCATTCAAAAATGTAAAACCTTAAGAAAATGAAGGGAGAAAGACGACTTAGCTAATTCTGTGCAACCCAGGAGTGATTGTGACTGTGTATCTACTAAAACAGTCTCAAATCAACATTGAAATGGCTTGCTGAGCATTTATAAACTCAAGAATGTACATGACAGAAGCGCTTTTAGGAGGCGAGGAGTGCTCCAGCCGCTAACAACTGATCTAGACACCTGTGTCTACTAAAATGCTCATGTTTTGATCTTTTCTGGGTCAGAAGACCTTAATTGTTAGTCTCTCTTTTTCGCTCTAGTTTCACTATTAGATCGTTGATCACACCTGTAACCTACAAACAAATGACTACCACCACATGCCCATAAACCACATCAAGTCTAATAAAAATGTTGCAGAATGGGGAGCCAGACTAACCCTGCAGGTCACCCAAAGAGTGAACTTACGATCAAGCACTACACTACATCTCAGACTCCATGTAGTTCTTCGTGTGTGTGTATTCATGTCATGTGCCCTAGGTTTCCCTTGTGCAAGTTGCACAATGATAGTGGGCTAGATCTAGATTGTCCCAACTATGTAGAATGTGTGTGATGGAATAGAATGAACTCCCCTCCTATGCAGTATATGCAGACCAATCCAACCCTCGACCCTTGTATGGATGTGTTAGATATGTTATGCTTATGATTTTTGGTCCTTTATTTAAAAGAAGTAACTAAGTATATATATGATTCCCTTGTTTGAATTTCATAATTGACAATTGAAAGTCCAACCAAAAGTATTAAAAGGTGACCAAGAAATGAAAAAAACCCAAAAGAGTAAGAAGAAGAAAGAGAGGGACATGAGTGCTCAGAAGAGACAAGAGTGGTTGGGTGCTTCTGTCCTAACTGGGTGCTAGTGTCTGAGGCCATCAAAAGGTAAATCAGTCAAGTGTCGGCATAACTGTAAGATGTGTAAAGCTAAAAGGACATTCAGTCAAGCTCAAAAACAGTAAAGTGTAAGAGTTAAAGAAACCAAAATGCCGAAAGAAGTTTTCAACCACTATATTTCTTGCTTCGGAATCATGTATACATTAGTATGTTTTAGGACCTAGAAATGCACCCAAGTGCATAGATTTTTTGTCTACATATGCCCCCACTTTATGTTGTTTAGTAAATACTCGATAACATAAAGTGGATAGGAGGTGCGTTCCTTGTAAACCAAAGAGGAGTATGGTTGATAACGTGTTGAGTGGACAAGTAGCCATGTGAAGAGATTTCAATGTGAAGCATGGTAACTAGGAAAGGGAGGTAGACCTTAAGGGTGAATCGTATGCGTAGTAACATGTTGTTCGAGTTTGTGTTTGTTGATGTGAATTGCTTCTTATTGCTTGTAAGGGCATATCTACAAAAGAAGAGAAAAAGAGTAGTCAAATTCCCATATGTGAAAGATCAGAGTAATGTATGCATGAGTATGTAAAAGTAGTAGAAAGTAATAGCTAAGGAAAGAGAGCACCTAATGTATGACAAAGTATAGGATATAAAATTATCTTGTTTGTCTTGGGGATGTTGTTGGATGGGGTTAGGAGTGATTAATTCCCAACTAAGAAAGCGTCAAACCATGGATTTGAGTGTCATGTCACCAAATATGAGGTTTTTGGGTGATTTCACGCCAAGAGTGAGGTTTTTGGGCGATCTCACGCTAAGGATGAGTGTTTTGGGCGACCTCACACTAAGCATGAGTTTTTTGGGTGATCTCACACCAAGACAAGTGTTTTGGGGAGAGAGGTATGTTTTCCTCTCCTTTCACGATGCTTCTCAAATGATAAGTGCCACTGCATATTGACATGTCTTGATTTGTAACTGAATTGTGGCCAAATGACTGAATTTTGTAATTGAAGCAAAGTGTCTAATATTATAGATTTGTACTGGAAATTTTGCTAAACTAAGAAGTTTTCTTATTTTCCCCCAGGACACTAGCGCCTAGGTGGAACACAAGTGCCCACCATTCTCATCTGCTACAGGGCACCAGTGTTTACTTTATGTTTTTGGTCCAAGTCAAATTCTGGACCAATTTTTGACTGTGCTTTGGCCAATTATGTACTATGTTGTTCTATTCTGGAGTTTTATTTTGTTGGAAGGGTGATGTGTTTACCCAATAGTTTCCCCCTTTGTTTATGGTGCGTGTGAGGAATGTAGGAGGATGTTCATATCCATCATGTAATAATTTAGTGCATTGATGAACCGTATAAGGAATAACATGCATAGCGTGGATCCATGGTCTACCGAGTAAATAATTGAACTTAAATGATATATCAATGATATAAAACAAAATGGGAAGGATTTTGGGCCCAACCTGTAAAGGTAAGGTGATGGTGTCGATACATGTTTGAGTAGTAGAATCATAGCCATGAAAAAGGGTTGAGGATTTGGTGATCTGACTATCAGGAATTTGCAACTGCGTGAGTAATGATAGGGAACATAAATTTAGAGTTGAGCCATTATCAATTAGTGTGCACTTGATATGATGACGATCAATAGTATTTGTAATAAGTAAAGGTGATGAATGATCACCAACGATAATAGGAGGGATATCCTCATTATTGAATGATATGACATGTGGTAGGTTTTTGAGGGATTGAATAAGATGGGCGAAGGAAACATGGGGATTGTCACTTGTAATTTAAATGGAATGTAGGGAAACCTCTAATGTATGATGAAAATATGGTGCATTACATAAAATATCATAAAGAAATATTTTGGTTGGTATATTCTTTAGTTGCTCAATGATATCATAACCTTTGGAGGTGTCAGTAGGAACCGTAGAGGTGATAGGTGGTGGAATAGAGACGGGAAGAGCCATGGGTTGCCTGTTACATCGAGTGGTGACCGCATTAATAGTTGGGTTGAGTATTGGAGGGTTGAAGCGGGGAGGGTGTTGGGTATAGACCTGCATAAAATCTGCATTGATGGTAGTCGTGCAAGGAACCCTGGTGGGTGCATAGGATGGATAAGAGGATTGGTCCATAAATTCAAAAGAAGGAGAGAAGATCTTATGCATGTTTAGAAGGTAGGGTTTGATTGATCTAGCTAACCAAATGATTTAATCTAATTTGAATTAAATCTTAATTCATACTAAATTACTGAAACAAATGATTAAACACAGTAACATGCAAGAAATAAGCATTCAAAGAAGTAAAAATCTAAGCAAATGAAGGGAGAAAGATGACTTAGTTGATTTTGTGCAACTTGGGAGTGATCGTGACTGTGTCTGCTAGAACATGATGGAAAAAATGTCACAATGGCTTGCCAAGGGTTGAAAAACTCAGGAATGTACAAGACAGAAGCGCCTGTAGGAGGGCAGGAGCAACCCAGGTGCTAACGACCGATCTTGACACACATGTCCAATAAAATACTCAAGTTATGATATTTTTGGGTCAGAAGACCTGCGCTTTGGTTTCGTTGTTAGATCTTCGATTCCACTTGTAACTTACAATGCAAATGGCTACTTGTACATGCCCACAAACCACATAGAATCTAAAAAAAATGATACATAATGGGGAGTCAAACTCACCCTGACAGTCACCCGAAGAGTGAAGTTACGACCAAGCATTGCACTACATCTCAGACTCCATGTAGTTCTGTGTGTGTGTGTATATGTGTCTCGTGCCCTAGGTTGCCCTTGTGTAAGTTGAATGATGATAGCAAGATAGATCTAGATTACCCCAAATATGTTGAATGTGTGTGATGGAATAGAATGAACTCCCCTTCTATGCAGTGTATACAGACCAATGTAACCCTTGACCCTTAAATGAATGTGCTAGATATGTACTTTATAGTGCTCTTGTGCCTTTGTGCAAGCTTAAGTGGTGATAAATAATTCTTATAACGAATTGTCCTTTATTTAAAACAAGTACATAAGTATATATATGATTCCCTTGTTTGAATTTCATAATTGACAACTGAAAGGCCAACCCAAAGTATTAAAAGGTGACCAAGAATTGAAAAGGACCCAAAAGAGTAAGAAGAAGAAAGAGAGGTACATAAGCGCTTGGGTGCTTCTGTCCTTATTGGGTGCTAGTGTCTGAGGCCATCAAAAGGTATAATAGTCAAGTTCCGACATAACTGTTAGATGTGTAAAGCTAAAAAGTTGCTCATTCAAGCTCAGAAACAGTAAAGTGTAAGAGATAAAACAACCAAAAACCCAAAAGGAATTGTCAACCACTAGTTTTCTTGCTTAAGAATCATGTATACATTAGTATGTTTTAGGACCTAAAAACGTACCTAAGTGCATAGATTTTGTGTCTACAACATACATACACACATGTGAGCACACATGCGCGCACAAACACATCAAGTTGAAAGCTTATATTTTTTTATTAAGGACCATACACATGGTTTATTTTTAAATAGACCATATGGGCATGTGTGTGGCTTATATGCCATTAAATGACATTGGCATTGGGGTGGGGTTTGACCCCAACCCCACACCTCCATATGCAAAAGAAAAGGGTGACATGTCTCTGTTGCCCCCAATAATATATTGGGGACGACACAACTATGTTGTCCATTGTATATTCTAATAAAGTGATCATCCTGTTGAGCTGGGAAAACCCTTCTTTATTTCAATAAAACATTTTAAAAATACAAGAAATGTTTACAATGTACACTTACAAGCAAAATTTGTATTTGAAATCTGGTTTTTCAATTTACTCTGTAAGGCATAAATTTAAACCCCATACATTGCAAAAGTATGTGTACCCCAACCCCACACCTAACAAAAGAAAAGGGTGACGTGTGTGTGTGTGTGTGTGTGTGTGTGTGTGTGTGTGTGTGTGTGTGCGCGTGCGCGCATACATATTGAATGACATTAACATTGGGGTGGGGTTTGACCCCACCCCTACCCCTCCATATGCAAAAGAAAGAGGTGGAATGACTCTACCACCCCAATACTATATTAGGGACGACATAACCATGTTGTCCCTTGTATATTTGAATAAAAGGGTCAACCTTTCGAGTTGAGAAAACCCCTGTTTATTTCAATAAAGAATGTTCTTTTTAAATTTTATTTACAAGAAATGTTTGCAATGTACACTTATAAACACAAAGTGTATTCAAAATCTGGTTTTTCAGTTTACTATGTAAGGCATAAATTTAATATACATTTATGTGTATACATACATGTATACACATATGCATATGTATATGTCTATACATAATATGTGTGTGTGTGTGTACATATGCATGGTGTGTACACACATTCATATGTGTATTTCAAATATTTAAAGCAATTTATCACTTATAACATATGAAAATATTGAAGATCTAATATGATTTTTTCTTCAGTTCCATTTTTATATACAATGAAATAAGGAAATAATATTCTACATAAAAGAAATAATACAATTCCTTTTTTTAAAATTCATTTTCATCTATACATTTGTATAAAAATAAAATAGAGGTAAATGATCCACTACATAAGTAACAAAAGTGATTTTCATTCTAATTTTCTTCTTCTTTTCTATCGCCTAGTTTTAAATTTGAGTCTCTCTTGCATAGATGTACATGCTTTAACTAGATGTGAAAAAGAAATAAGTGGTATAAGTGCATACATTGTAGCATACCTTAGTATCCTACAATATATGCACCCTTTCCAATTTCAAAAGAAATAGAAATTTCTATCTACTAGCAGACCAAAGCTTACTTCCAAGATAGCCAAGAAATTGTTATTCCTATATCAAAAGAAACATCCACCTTGGAAATTCTATTGTAATTAATTCCCCATTTCTTTTACATTTCAAATTATTATAACTTACAACACAACAACGGTGGAAAATTACAAATTTACATACATGTTTATTTCCCTTTATACAACACGCACCAATAGCTTTCACACTTGCAACAATTATTTCCCTCTAACACAAATTTACATTCAATCCACTTTAATTTTACAAGTTAACACAATATGATATACTTATGTCACATAGTTGGTACAACTACAATAAGTCTCTAAATCCAACAACTTTTCTCCATCCAACATGTAATAATACAACTAGACATCCACAAGAAGGAAGGCAACAATGTTTACCTCACAACCATCTAGAATAGGAAAGATTGCATCTATTTCAACCCACTAAATCCCTAACCAAAGAGAAAAATCACTTACATTCTTAGCATAATGGAAAAGGGTAAATGAGAGGTTGTCACACACCTCATTAAAAATAAATAAACATCATAGATCGCCTGAACAACAACTATAAGTTTCATTTTTTCTTTTCAACCAAATACACAAAGCAAACCTAAAACAGTCTACATAAGGGGATGAATACCCAGAACTTATAAAACCTTGGACCCCTACATCTATATTAGTAATGGAATACTACAAGGTGAAAAATACCAAATTTTGGCCCACACAAGTCCCTACACACACTCCTCGTGTGAGGTAGTGAAGTACTCATCGGGGTACATTATATATACACACACACACACACACAGATATTGTAGACATAAAATCATGTAATTTAGGTATTATTTAGTCACGATCTTGTACTACTATTCATATGGTTTTTGAGGGAAGAAAGTAGTAATTAACCCTTGTCCTTTGGCCATTTTACTTTACTTTTTATCATTGCCACCGACCTTCAACAAATACTTGCCCAGTCTATTTTTGTCGTTTTGCATCATTCTACCTTTGACTGAAGTGTTAAGGCCTGTATTGGGGCGGCCTAGGCACCCTGGTCCCATTTGGGGCATGCTGAGCCTTTTTGCACTTTCCCGCCACTTTTTAGGCACTTTTTAGTTGTTTGATTTTTCTATCTTTTTGATGGTCAACCTTTTTGAAGTTAATTATGAAATTAGAACAAGAGAACCATATAAATATAAAGTTATGAGACCATAATGAGGGACCAAGCACTAAGCACTACTATCATCACCTAAGGTTGTATCCATCAAAGGATCCATTTGCATCCATCTAGCTCCATCACAAGGCACAAGGTTGGTTCATCTGCATCACACTACATAGGAGGGAAGTTTATTCTATTCCATCCACCATTTTATTACATTTCTACACATAGTTATTGCTCACTACTTTCACAAAGTGTGACTGACACAAGAGCACCTAGGGCATGATTGTACACACACACAAAGAACTATATCAGGTCTGACATGTAGTGCAACTCTCAGTTAGTAAGTCCACCATTGTGGCCACTGAGGACAGTCTGACCCCTTCATATGGATCTTTCCCTTTTTAGGGATTTGATGCTTGTCTTGGGGTTTTGTAGGTGATTCCTTATTGCAGGTATTGCAGCGACATCTAACACAGTTCAATGAAGTTAGTGTGATAAGAAGAGAACACAAGCTAACATCCAACGACACCTCAGAGGAGGATTTTAGGTTATTTTCACAGACCAGGGCACACATATCTCAGACTAGGGCACCCATGGGGCCCTACACCTCTCTAGGCACCCCAGTCCAACTAGAGAACTCAGATTTGTGCTTTCTTAGGCTTCTGTGTGATCATTTCCTCCTCTTGCTTTCCTGGTTCACACTTCAACATAGTTAGACACCTTCGTTAAATAAGCTAAGCTCTTCCTAACACTCTTTGCACTTTAGGGTTTCATATTTATACTTACTTTGTTTGGGTCATTTTCTTTATGCATTTATCTATCATTTAATGTTGTTCTTAATATTTAGATTAACTTAGAATAAATTCCACATTTTAGTTAATCATTTTGGTGAACCCGACTTCAATCTTCACACTTTTAGGATCCTCATTCTTTGCTTATCATTCTAAAGTATAGTCATCATGAGCATCTCAATTAGTGATTATTTACTTGCACATCCTGATGTAAGGCATAGAGTCCAACATCTTCTTGCTACTACTCACATTCATGCTAATATGCATCCTGACTCAGTCTATCAAAATTTTGTAGATGCATTTTCTCAACACATAACATTCAAGTCTAATATTCCCACTGATCTTAACACTTTTGACAATGATCCACCCTTGCATATCATGATTCACATTTACAATATGGGTATTAAGCATACTTTAGTTGACAATGGATCTGAACTCAACTTATGTCCCATGTCATTCCTTGAGAAGATAGGTTTTTCCGCTCATGATATTAGTCCATCATCTCTCTCACTTCATGCATATGATGGTTCAATCTGCCCATGCATAGGTCACGTTGTTCTTCCTATTACTGTAGGGCCAAAAAATCTCAACACGGTATTCTTTGTCATTGACTTTCCAGTCTCATATAATTGTTTTCTTAGTAGGCTATGGCTCCATGCCATGCAAGCCGTTGCCTCTATTATACATCGATATGTCAAATTCATACATGAATTTGTTGAATATATTGTCCTTTATGACTGTGACGCTTACAAATATTGTCACAGAGATCCGAATACAACTCTAACCATTCCATGCACTAATACTACAAATGAACCTCAACTGATGGATGAACTACCTCATTTGCCACCACTTGAAAGTGTCCATTTGTGTGATAGATGTAGTCTCTCCTACTCCACCTACTACTACTACTACTGCTATGATTCCTTATTAGGGGCATGTCCAGCCAATGGATGCCACTCTATCACCTACGCCTTCACATGTACTACCTTCACTAGCACACCCACCTTTTACTTGCACACTTTTTCATGAATAATTCATATTGGGAGAATATTCCATTTGATCTTACTTGCGATGACACTATATGCACACATGAGGGTTTGGCTCGATTAGGCTTTGCTTTGAGACCTTTATCCTACACCATACACTCCTCATCTTTACCACGGGTTTGTTCACATCACGATCATTTATAGCCTCCGTGTCTTTCACCTTACGATCTTTCTCACATGTGATCCTCGATCTACTCCACTTACATTAGGGAAATCATGGCTTGATTACATTTGGGGACACTCTTGATCCTGATCATATAGACATCTCTTTCCCCATGCCTTTTGGTCCTATCTTTATTTGTAATAGTTCCTTTCTTGGCTATATGCAAAATCTCACTCGATGGTATGCACACGGTTGTCCACTTCCTCCTTTCACTAATGAGGAATATGTTATAGGTATGTACAACTTGCCTCTTAATGGCTCATTATATGATCAACTTGACACCATTACTTATCAGGTCTCTAATGCCTATCTATATGACTTTGACCTTGAAACTCATGATCTTTTAGATGACATTACATGATGTCTTCTTTATCTTCCGCATTTGGGGGGCATAGTATTTACACACTACCCCATCCTCATAAGCCTAATACCATCAACAACTATCTCACACTCACATTTACATATATCCATATTCTAGCATTCACATATTCATCTACACCACATACATCAACCATTTCCCGATGACACACTCTTGTGCTTCGGTTCACACTTGACTGTTGAGGGCATACTACACATGAACCCCACACACTCCACAATAGGTATTACACATTACATTGCTTCACACATCTCACATCATATGTCTTACATCTTACATCATACACTCTACATTTAGTCTATATCATTCTAACATTTGTGCATCTACGCATCATACATCATATTAGTCATCATCATACATGTATCACACTCTTATGGTCTATGAGTCTAACATTACAAATTTCTCATCTTACATACTGCATAGTGCACACCTTACACTATTAGTTTATCTACACATCTTGCTTTACATTCTACACATTGCATATTTACACATTTTGTTCATCACATGGTCGTTTAATCATCACACATCCTACATCTTCTTCTACGTGCTGCACTCACTACCCTATGAGGCACTCTAGTTCCTCGGTCCATACTCGACTGATGAGGGTTTACAAATCAAATGGACCTTATCATACACACACTTTTCATCACTCAACCTTCTATCATGCGACATTACTAGGTTAGTGGCATACGTTATAGGCTAAATGGTCACCTATTCCTTCATCTTGTAGTGGCACACGCTTTAGGATACATCAACACTCCCTCTAATTGTCTCATCGTGTTATACACTTTCAGCTATATCATCACACATTCATCGCTGAGTCACATATCGTCAACATGCATACACATTCATCATAGCGCATTAGACACAATACACACTATTTGACCATTTCCTAATGATGCACTCTCATTTACAGTTCATTCTTGACTACTGAGGGGGCATACTAAATGAACCTCATTGCATACACTTCCATTCACTCGGGGAGCACACATTTCCTATCATCCATCTTGCATTCCATTCCATCCATCCACAACATGTTGCATATCTTGGTTGTTTTTACTCTTGCTTATATTTACTTGTTCATGTTCACTTATTACACATGCTAGCTAGATCTCTTGTATGTCATTATCTTTACCATACACACATGCGTGTTCACACCCTTTTCTAGTTGTGATCCCAAATATAGGTCTCCTACACACAACATGGATTCTTGCCTCTTACCACTCCTACAATGGTCACTAGGGGCATCCACATTCTTCTCTTACAAGTGTTATTGTTTCATTCTGTACTTAGCACTTTACATCACTTGCTTATACACGCTTTTGACATATGGGTTATCTTTCTAACATGCTAACGGGTGCTTCATGTGTAACATTTGTTTGTAGGATTATTTACTTCCATGGCTATCTATTTTGTTTATCTACTATTTTTTGTCTCTTGTTTGCTATTGTATGTAGGCCTCGCCCTATGTTTGGTGTGCACACTTATTTGTTATATGTGGCCATTGCAACCTTGACTATCTCGCGACATCATGAGTGATGTCCCATGTTTGAAACCCGCTTTAGCAGTCTATGGTTGTCTTCTTGCATAATTACATGCATTTTAGCTTATACATTGTTTGCATAACATACATGTGTCTATTACATGCATGCTTGTTCATACTAACACTTGTTTTCTATCCACTTATTTGCATGTGCCTTGGTTTCTACCAAACGCCTTCCCTTCCCCTCAACAGGGTACAATTTATGTGGTCGGTCCTCTTTTGGAGTCACATTCTCCTTTCAGCGACGTTGCATGCACCCCCAAAGAGAGGGGGCATCATTTGGGGTTTTACACACTACTTAGTGCTCTCTACCGATACAGTTCATTTAAGTTTTTCATCCTTGACATTGTGGGTTATACAATGAGTGGGTTCAGACCATTCTATGAACCCCGTACACATTGGCTTTTACACGACATGGTTGTCCTTGGCATTATGGGGAACAATTCCAAATTAGAGGATACAATGGATTTCCTCTCTACACTACTTTAGCCAGTGGCATCGGATCGCCTAAAAAACCAAGCAATATAGAGATCTCTTCATACATCTTAAGGGAAACAATTACAAGTTGGAGAATAATGCAACTTTCTCCCTACACTTCTTAAGCCAGGGTGGCGTGAGATCGCCCAAAAACTCACAGTATAGGATATCCTTTCTTCACCCCTTCTCTCATCACGAATAAGGTACACATGTTCCTTCTACATTTTTCATTTCCATTACATGCTTTTTACTATATACATGCGTATTTGACTACTTAATTGTATTCGCCTTGCAGGTTTGACTGTATGTGAAGAAAGCAGTCAACAATAACAACAATATTTTACGGTAGCACACATGTCATACTAACATGCAGGTACATCACACACATTGGTAACAACACACACATTTCTACCCTATGTCTACTCTCATCACTTTTTGATCTTTTACATCTTTAGTCTCCATGCTCCATCTTTTGTGTCACTCCATGCTTTTTCTAGTCCTTTGGCATGCTTCCTACATCAATCTACATGGACATTAGGTACACAACTCTATCTACTTTATGTTACCGAGTGTTTCACTCACCAACATAACATAGGGGCAAATGTAGACACAAAATCACGCACCTTAGGAATTATTTAGTGTCGGTCTCATACTACTATTCAAATGGTTTTAGAGTGAAGAAAGTACTAATTAACCCTTATCCTTTGGCCATTGTACTTTTCTTTTTATCATCACCTTCGACCTTCAGCACATACTTGCCAGTATTTTTTTTTTGTTTTGCGTCATTCTACCTCTGACAGGGGCACCCAACCCCATACTAGGGCTCCCCAGGCGCCCTGGTCCCATTTGGGGCACCCTGAGCCTTTTACACTTTCCTGCCACTTTTTGGGCACTTTCTAATTGTTTGAGCTTTCTATATTTTTAGTGGTGGGCCTTTTCAGGGTTAACTAAAAAATTAGAACAAGAGAACCATATAAATATAAAGTTATGAGACCATAATGAGGGACCAAACAATAATCACTACTATCATCACCCAAGGTTACATCCATCAAGGGCTTTATTTGCATCCATCTAGCTCAATCACAGGTTACAAGGTTGGTTCCTCTTAATCACACTGCACATGAGGGAGGTTTATTCTATTCCATGCACCATTTTATTACATTTCTACACATAGTTATTTCTAACTACTTTCACAAAGTGAGACTGACATAAAAACACCTAAGGCATAATTATTCACACACACACATAGAACTACATCGAGTCTAAGATATAGTGCAATGCTCAATTAGTAAGTCCACCATTGTGGCCATTGAGGATAATTCGACCCCTTCTATGCATATTTCTTTTTTATGGATTGAATGCTCATCTTGGGGTTTTGTAGGTGATTCCTTATTGTGGGTATTGTAGCGACATCTGACGCAATTCAACAAAGTTAGTGCGATAAGAAGAGAACACAGGTGAACATCTAGAGACACCTCAGAGGAGTGTTTCAGGTTATTTCCACAGACCAAGGCTTCCCACGGGAGCCCTTGTTCCTCTCAAGGAGCCCCAGTCCATATAGAGATCTCAAATATGTGCTTTCTCAGGCTTCTGTGTGATCATTTCCTCCTCATGTTTTCCTAGTTCACACTGCGACACAATCCAACACCCTTTTCGAATCAGCTAAGATATTCCTAACACTCTCTGCACTTTAGGGTTTCATATTTCTACTTAGTTTGTTTAGGTCATTTTCTTTATGCATTTATATGTCATTTACTGTTGTTCTTAATATTTAGATTAACTTATAATAAATTTCAAATTTTAGTTAATCATTTTGGTGAACCCGACTTCTATCTTCACGCTTTTAGGATCCCCATCCTTTGCTTATCATTCTAAAAGTACAATCATCATGAGCATCTCAATTAGTGATTAATTACTTCCATATCCTGATGTAAGGCATAGATTCCAGCATATTCTTGCTACTACTCGCATTCATGCTAATATGCATCCTGACTCGGTCTATCAAAATTTTGTAGATGCATTTTCTCAACACATAACATTCGAGTCTAATCTTTCCACTAATCTTAACACTTTTGATAATGATCCACCATTGCACATCATGATTCAAATTTATAATATGGGTGTTAAGCATACTTTAGTCTACAATGGATTCGAACTTAATTTATGTCCCATGTCATTCTTTGAGAAGATATGTCTTTCCGCTCATGATGTTAGTCTGTCATCTCTCTCACTTCATGCATATGATGGTTCAGTTCACCCATGCATAGGTCACGTTGTTCTTCCTATTATTGTAGGGCCAAAAAATCTCAACACAATATTCTTTTTCATTGACTTTCCAGTCTCATATAATTGTTTGCTTGGTAGGTCATGGCTCCATGTTATACAAGTTATTACCTCTACTGTATACCATAATGTCAAGTTCATACATGAAGGTGTTGAATATACTGTGCTTCGTGACCGTGACGCTTACAAATATTGTGACCGAGATCCTAATACCACTCTTCTTATTCCACCACTTGAAGGTCCCATTTGAGTGATACATGTAGTCTCTCTTATGCCACCTACTAGTAATACTATTATGATTCCTTATCAAGGGCCTGTCCAGTCTATGAACTTAGATCTATCACCTATGCCTTCACATGTACCACCTCCGCTAGCACACCTACCTTTTAGTTGTGGACTTTTCATGAATAATTCATATTAGGAGTACATTCCATTTGATCCTACTTGCGATGACATTATATGCACAAATGACGGTTTAGCTTGATTAGGATTTGATTTTGAGGACCTTTACCCTACACCATACACTCCTCATCTTTATTAAGTGTTTGTTTACATCACGACCACTTGTGGCCTCCATGTCTTTCACCTTACGATCTTTCTCACAAGCGATACTTGATCTACTTCACTTACATTAGGGCAATCGTGGCTTGATTACTTTGGGGGCACTCTTGATCTTAATCATATAGACACCTCTTTCCCCATGCCTTTTGGTCGTGTCTTTATTTGCAATAGTTTCTTTCTTGGCTATACGTAAAATCTCACTTGATGGTATGCACACAGTTGTCCACTTCCTCCTTTCACTAGTGAAGAATTTTCTATGGGTATATACAACTTGTGCCTTAATGTCTCATTACATGATCAACCTGATAACATTGCTTATCAGGTCTCTAATGCCTATCCATATGAATTTGACCCTGAAACTAACAATCTCTTAGATGACATTACATGATGGCTTATTTATCTCACGCATTTGGGGGGCATAGCATTTACACATTACCCCATCCTCGTAAGCCTAATACCAACAACTATCTCACACTCACATTTACATATATTCATATTCTAGCATTTGCATATTCATCTATACCACATACATCGACCATTTCCCGATGACACACTCTTGTGCTTTGGTTCACACTTGATTGTTGATGACATACTACACATGAACCCCACACACTCCATAATAGGTATTACACATTACGTCGCTTCACACATCTCACATCATATGTCTTACATCTTACATCATATACTCTGCATTTAGTCTATATCATTCTGACATTTGTGCATCTACGCATCATACATCATATCAGTCATCATCATACATGTATCACACTCTTATGGTCTAGGAGTCTAACATTACAAATTTCTCATCTTACATACTACATAGTGTGCACCTTACACTATTAGTTTATCTACACATCTTTCTTTACATTCTATACATTGCATATTTACACATTTTGTTCATCACATGGTGGTTTAATCATCACACATCCTACATCTTCTTCTACGTGTTGCAATCACTACCCTATGAGGCACTCTAGTTCCTCGGTCCATACTTGACTGATGAGGGTTTACAAATCAAATGGACCTTATCATACACACACTTTCATCACTCGACCTTCTATCATGCGACATTACTAGGTTAGTGACATACGTTATAGGCTAAATGGTCACCTATTCCATCATCTTGTAGTGGCACACGCTTTAGGATACATCAACACTCCCTCTAATTGTCTCATCGTGTTATACGCTTTCAGCTACATCATCACACATTCATTGTTATGTTGCATATCATAAATACACATACACATTCATCACGATGTGTTAGACACAATACACACTATTCGACCATTTCCTAATTACGTCTCGTTTACGGTTCATTCTTAACTGGTGAGGGGGAAAACCAAATGAACCTCGCTACATAAAATTCCATTGACTCAGGGGGGGGCACGTCTCCTATCATCCATCTTGCATTCCATTCCATCCATCCACAAACATGTTGCATATATTGGTTGTTTTTACTCTTGCTTATATTTACTTGTTCATGTTCACTTATTACACATACTATCTAGTGCCTTGGTTTCTACCACAATGCATGGATTCTTGCCTCTTACCACTCCTATAATGGTCACTGGGGACATCCACATTCTTCTATTACAAGTGTTATTGTTTCATTCTATACTTAGCACTTTCCATCACTTCCTTATACACGCTTTTGACATATGGGTTATCTTTCTAACATGATAGCGGGTGCTTCATGTGTAACATTTTTTTACCGAATTATTTGATTCCATGGCTATATGTTTTATTTGTCTGTTGTTTTCTATTGTATGTGGGCCTCGCCCAATGGTTTGGTTTGCACACTTGTTTGTTGTATGCGGCCATTGCGGCCTAGAGTATCTTGCGACATCGTGAGTGGTGTCCTATGTTTGCAACGCGCTTTGGCAGTCTATGGTTTTGCATGTTTAATTGCATTTTAGCTTATACACTTGTCTTTTACATGTATGTTTGTTCATACTAACACTTATTTTTTAGTTGATTATTTGTGTGTGCCTTAGTTTCTACCAAATGCATTCCCTTCCCCCTGTAGGGCACAATTTATGCGGTCAGTCCTCTTTTGGGGCCGTATTCTCCTTTCAGCGACGTCGCATATGCACCTAAATGGGGGGCATCATTTGGGGTTTTACACACTACTCAACACTCTCTACCAGTATAGTTCAGTTTAGTTTTCCATCCTTGACATTGTGGGTAATACAATGAGTGCGTTCAAACTAGTCTACGAACCCCGTAAACAACGAATTTTATAGGGCATGGTTGTCCTTAACATTCTAAGGAGCAATTACAGGTTCAAGGATACAACGAATTTCCTCTCTACACTACTTTAGCCAATGGCGTTGGATCGCCCAAACAATAAAGCAATACAAATATCTCTTCATACATCTTCAAGGAAGCAGTTACAGGTTGGAGAATAATGCAACTTTCTCCCTACACTTCTTCAGCCAAGATGGCATGAAATCACCCAAAAAAGGTGCAGTACAGGATATCCTTTCTTCACCCCTTCTCTCATCACAAATAATGTGCACATGTTCCTTTTACATTTTTCATTTCCATCACACACTTTTTACTATATACATGCATCTTTACATGAGTTTTTGACATATATACATGTGTATTTGACTACTTAATTATCTTCTCCTTACAGGTCCAACCGTATGAGAAGAAAGCAGTCTACAGGAACAACAACATTTTACAGAAACACACACCTCATACTAATATGTAGGTACATCACACACATCAGTAACTACACACACGTTTCTACCCTGGCTTCAATCTCATCACATTTTTCTCTTTTACATCTTTTGTCTCTGTGCTCCATATTTTTGTCACTCCACGCTTTTTCTAGTCCTTCGGCATGCTTCCTACATCAATCTACGTGGACATCAGGTATGCATCTATATCTACTTTATGTTATCGAGTGTTCCGCTCACCAACATAAAGTGGGGGCAAACATAGACACCAAGTAACGCACTTTAGGCATTATTTAGTCCTAGTCTCATACTATTATTCATATGGTTTTTTAGGGAAGAAAGTACTAATTAACCCTTATTATTTGGTCATTTTACTTTGCTTTTTACTGTCGCCACCGACCTTTAGCAAATACTTGCCCAGTCTATTTTTATCGTTTTCCATCATTTTACCTTTGACTGGAGCACCCAACCCCATAATGGGACGCCCTAGTCCCATTTGGGGCATCCTGAGCCTTTTTACACTTTCCTGGCACTTTTTGGGCACTTTCTAACTGTTTGAGCTTTCTATCTTTTTAGTGGTTGACCTCTTCAGGGTTAGTTGCGAAATTAGAAAAAGAGACCCGTATAAATATAAACTTATGAGACCATAATGAGGGACCAAACACTAAGCACTACTATCATCACCTAAGGTTACATCCATCAAAGGATCCATTTACATCCATCTAGCTCCATCACAAGGCACAAGGTTGGTTCATCTGCATCACATTACATAGGAGGGAATTTTATTCTATTTCATCCACCATTTTATTACATTTCTATACATAGGTATTCCTCACTACTTTCATAAAGTGTGACAGTCACAAGAGTATCTAGGGCATGATTTTACACACACATAGAACTTCATCAGGTTTGAGATGTAGTACAGTCCTCAATCAGTAAGTCCACCATTGTGGCCGCTGAGGACAGTCTGACCCCTTCATATGCATCTTTATTTTTTTAGGGATTTGATGCTCGTCTTGGGGTTTTGCACGTGATTCCTTATTGCAGGTATTGCAGTGACATGTGATGCAGTTCAACAAAGTTAGTGTGACAAGAAGAAAACACATGCGAACATCTAGCAATACCTTAGAGGAGGGTTTCAGGTTATTTCCACAAACCAGGGCACCCACAGGCACTCTTGTTCCTCTCTAGGTGCCCCAATCCAGCTAGAGAGCTCGGATGTGTGCTTTCTCAGGCTTTTAGGTGATCGTTTCCTCCTCCTGTTTTCCTAGTTCACATTGTGACATAGTCTAACACCTTATTTGAATCATCTAAGCCATTCCTAACCCTCTTTACAATTTAGGGTTTCATATTTCTACTTACTTATTTTGTTTGGGTCATTTTATTTATGCATTTATCTGTCATTTACTATTATTCTTAATATTTAGATTAACTTAGAATAAATTCCACATTTTTGTTAATGATTTTGGTGAACTCGACTTTGATCTTCATGCTTTGAGGATCTGTAATGTCCCTAATTCTGAGCAGATGGCCTAGGAGTTTTTTTTCATTTGTCTTAGCCTTGGACATACTCGAGGGGCTAATGACGCTAGAGGCTATTGGGTATAGATGACCTATTACCACATTACTTTTTTGTTATATTTTGTCGTTTACATTAAGTGGGCGACTTGGTGGTAATAATTGTTATATTTTGTTGTTGGGGGGGCTCATAGTACTTTATTATTATATTTCTTTGTTGGGGTGACTTATGGTACTTTATTATTCTATTTCTTCGTTGGGGTCACTTAAGTCACTTTTAGTCCCACATGGAGCTCCCAACTTGGAAAAACGTAATGAAAAGTTATATAAGGAGATTTGGGGAGTGTTAGAGTGCATTCTTGCATACCTAATTATCTTCTTTCATGTGCAACTGATGTTTGCAAATCTATAATTTGTGGAGTGAAATCCCTCAGGAACCCCAGCGTCGGTGGTGAGAGATCCATCCCTTGCTAGAAGGGCATTCTTCGATAGTGAAAGATCTACCCTAGCTTGTCATTTTGGATCTGTTTTTAGGGCTGATTTACAGAGATATTTTCAGAGGTTTTAGAGATAGAATTTTGAGGGGTTTTGAGATATTTTGTGAATATAATCAGTGGGTTTTCATATTAGATTTATGGCCGCAATAAAGAAAGGGTTTGGCATCATTCCAGAGGATTTCAAAGGGGTTTTGACCCTCTACCAAAAAGGGTGACTTTGTTTTGGAGATTGCAACCTTTATTTGGAGGGTTTACAGTTGGTCATTTTCAGATCTGAAGGTTGGAATATCATCTTCTATATTTGTAAATTTTATTTCCAAAGTTTCATAGTTTTTGCACTTGTATTCGGGAAGATATGAATTTTAGAAAATTTCTAGCTGTTTAGGGCATGCTGTAATTTTCTAGCAGTGTTATATTGTCTGAAAATTTCCAAAAATAGTTTTTTATGTTCTTTATAATATTAGCAAGCTCTCTTTAAATTTTCAAGTGATTTGAGTGGATATGTTCGGAGTTATTAATTTTCTTCAGTTCGCTGCCCTAACTAGTAAAAATCTGTATTTTATTTGGCTACAAATTTTCAATATTTTTGTGTTATTTAAGTGGTATCCCATGAGGGATATTTCTACTTACTTTGTTTGTTTGGGTCATTTTATTTATACATTTATATGTCATTTACTGTTCTTCTTAATATTTAGATTAACTTAGAATAAATTCCACATTTTTGTTAATCACTTTGGTGAACTCAACTTTGATCTTCATGCTTTGAGGATCCTCATCCTTTCCTTATCATTCTAAAAGTATAGTCACCATGAGCATCTCAATCAATGATTATTTTCTTACACATCCTAATGTAAGGCATAGAGTCTAGCATCTTCTTTCTACAACTCGCATTAGTGCTAATATGCATCCCGACTCAGTATATCAAACTTTTGTAGATGCATTTTGTCAACACATAACATTCAAGTCTAAACTTCCAAATGATCTTAAGACTTTTGACAATGATTCACCCTTGCACATCATGATTCATATTTATAATATGGGTGTTAACTGTATTTTAGTTCACAATGGAGTTGGACTCAACTTATGTCCCATTTCATTCCTTGAGAAGATAGGTCTTTCCGCTCGTGTTGTTAGTCCATCATCTCTCTCACTTCGTGCATATGATGGTTCAATCTCCCATGCATAGGTCATGTTGTTCTTCCTATTACTATAGGGCCAAAAACTCGCAACACAATATTCTTTGTCATTTACTTTCCAGTCTCATGTAATTGTTTGTTTGGCAGGCCATGGCTCCATGACATGCAAGGCATTGCCTCTACTGTACATCATTGTGTCAAATTCATACATGAAGGTGTTGAATATATTTTGCTTCATGACCGCGATGCTTACAAATATTATGGCTGAGATCCTGTAAATTAGAACAATTTGACTATTCACCAAAATAGAAGGATCAACAAAACAATATGAATAATTAAAAATAGATATTGCATCCTATTTACCATGTCCAAGTCTCAAATTTTAGTTTTGAACAACAACCCACTCAATCTCCCTAACCATAATTTTTTAGTTTCCTTCCTTCCCAAGAAAAATAAAATAAAAAATTGCATAACCCTTTTCCCCAAAATCAAAATTTACCTTAAGAATCCTTCACCCAAAAGAAATCCAATCCCCATAGTTCAAATAACCTACCTACTCAGCTACCCATAGCCATCTCACCCTTGAAACCACCAAATTTTACAAACAGTAGTCAATTCACAGTTTAAAAAACAAGAATGATTGCACGTACTTAAATGAACAAAACATGATTTTCACATATGAAAAAAATTGTATTCCATGCAAACATAATGTAAAAAACAAACTTCAAATCTAGGAGCTCCACCCCATGTTTTTACTTGTCTTAAAGTGCTATAATCCTCCAAAAATGAGCCTAGCCTATAAGAAAGGGTTAGGGCTAAGTATGGGGGTGTGAAACATAGGTTTATAGCCCCAAAAAAGCTCTAGTTTTTCCTTAATCCAAAATTCAAGAATTCCAACTTAAAAAGGGAAACCAAGGCTAGACACATACCAACACAAACATAAGGTCAAACCCATGGCGAAACATTAGTTCACTTACAAGATGCAAACTTAAAGTACGGGGAAAAGCCACCAATACACTAAGAACACCATAAGATGACACCTCTTAAGGCTTATTGGTTTTAAAGTGATTCTTCTAATGGATCGATCCTTGCCTCTCCCATCCGTGGATGCCCAAAAGTATACCAATACCAACATCTTGTACACCCATCTCAAGTGTTATATATGCCCGTGTAATAATATCAATAAAAATTAAATCATAATTAACATATGTTGAAATCACATTCATCTATTAAGAACACAATCATCATCCCTACACATCATCATCCAAATGAAGTAAGTGACATGATATGGTATTCGTTTAATAGAAATACAATCAAAATCAATTACTCATTACATTTACATGTGCATCAAAATTCATGGTGTATCATACTTCTAAGCTACACATTATAGTGTCATCATCATCGTCCATATGCAAACAGGTTTAGATGATCATCCAATAATATTTGCCAAAATCGCATGCTAAGAGGAAACAAAGTATGCAGTAAAATCAAGGAAACCATAGTCTACATCATCGAGATAGAATAACAAAATATGTGACAACATAAACTATACATGATATACATCATGATAAGGCTAACATTAAAACAACACTACTATATAATATTGAGTATCCACAAATGTCTCATCAAAAATATAATTATCAAAATAGTGTATATAGAACAATGATCAAAAGTGGCATGACATGTTGAGTTCACCAAATTTCTACACCCTAAAAATATATTATGTAAGGGTTTGTTAAAGGTTAATTATTCTAAATTTATTAATAAACATTAACCATGCACATTCAGAAGAAAGCATTAATATTTGCAATTATGCTAACATAATATGACGATTGTTTAAAACACATAAACATATACAAACTTAGTTACACAAAGTGGTATAAGGATGATCTAGGTGTGCAGACAAAGAGAAACAAATGTTCTATATTTGAAAATGTTATGTCTATGATTCTGGAACCGGAGACTACTCCCATGCAATACCATATAACTATTGTACATTCTTGATTTATTTTGTATAGTCATGACTTCTTTTGTGCAATCCTAAACCTATAAAAAATGGGGTTATGTAATTTTTTAACCTAGAAATGAGTATCACTACCTATTTTTAGGGCTCACACAACTTTGGCATCACTTGTAATAACTTGTAACAAGTAGAAATCCTAGACACCTGCAACAAACGTCATGAAAATATAACATAACCAAAAGGAGAAATCAGTGTGTGGGTGAGGTTAGACTACCCTTAGCCATCAACCCTCGTTGAACTAATCCAAGTGTTGCACTACATCCCGTTAAGTGGGAACAGGCCTCACATAGTTCTCCTAGTGTAGGTGCAAGTGTGAATGCATATCTAAGATGACATGTTATTAGTGCCCTTATGTCTCTTGACATTAAAATAATGGGATAACTATAGAGTAAATAATGTACCCAACATGGCAGTAATGTGACGTGTGTTCTTTAAATGCTTAGAGTATCTCTTTTGTCCCTTGAAGACTTTTGGCAATGCTTGGAGTGGTTTGCTCTACTAATTAATGGCCCTAGGACCTTTGAGTGATTGAAATAGAATAAGTTAGAATCTTGAACCTGGTTTGAGTGTTTCAAACATAAGTGGTGGTTGTTATAACATACGTGAAATTACTTTAGATATTTTTTTGAGAGCCTCGAGTACTTTAATGTTGATATTTGTAATGGAAGCTTATGTGAATGTCAGTTGAGTTATGAAGTGCAATTGATTTACTTATATAGGATTTCATAGGTTAAACGGTTGCATTAAATATAACCTAGGAAGATGAACTGACACACACATGAGATATTCAAATTGGAAAAAGAGTTGCTGGATGAAAGGGTCCTACCATACTCCACTATGGCCTTGAGTCATATGTTTTTACACGTGTAATAAATGATGTAAATTCCAAGGTTTAGTAACGATGGATGGGGGTGAATTACTGCTTTAGTTAACAACTATTCAATTGATGAATAAAAAAGCAATGTGTAAAGGTGAGAAAGTCAAGATAGAGGCAACGAGATATAGTGTTTGGGATTATAATGTGAGAATCTATCTTATCATAGGAACAAAGTCAAACTTGTCATTTCCATATAATAATTTACTGAATTTGAGTGTCTATAAAAAGATTTGATGTGTATCGATGTTAGATGTATTTTATAGTCAACATTGGATCAAATGTAGGTTTGTTGTAGGTGGCCACCATTTATATCTTATTCCAAAAAGGGTGTGTATTTTAAGAACCATGTAATACAAATGTAAGAAGCAAATAAATAGGCATTATATAGAAAACATGTTATAAGAACTAAACAAACACAAATGCAATCAGCCATACAAGTAATGTAGCATATTAAGTACATATGTAATGTCAAATATGTTTTTCATAGAAAGGCATAAAGCCACAAACAATGAGAACATAGGTGTCACACACCTAACAAGCATAGGCAATTGGTTATAAAAGTCACAGACAAGGGACACAAAATTTCCACCAAAAGAATCATATCAAAGGCCATAGGTTACATACATAGTTTTAAGCATAAACACAATCAAACAAGTGAATACACTGGAAATAGTATCCCATAGGTACATATATTAAGATAAGTTAGTGTTACATAGGATACATGTGTTGGTCATATTAGTTCGATAAAAATATAGTGACATAATATAAGTAATTGTATTGAAACAAAACCGCCTAAGTAGTATAGGAGATGCCCCCGTATTAACAACGACACTAGGAAATATTTAGGCCAACACATGTCATTGTCTATAATCATATGCTTGTCTTTCATAAAGCTCAAAATATGATTTGGATGAGTGCTCATAGCAAGACTGATCCGTGTCAACATTCAGAGAAGGATGTATGGAAGTATTTTTTTACAAAGTAATGAAATATAGTTTTAGTAGCGAGTGATTGATATGAGTATTAATAACAATGTTCACAATCAAATAAAAAATTCAAAAGTTATAAAATCTATTTTGAGTAGGTTTTTGACAAATTTTTATATTTTAGATTTTTCAAGGCCTTTGGAGCATTTTCAGGCTTTAGATTGGATGGGAGTGTGTTCATTGGTTTTTTTTGCAAAATCTATTGAAATGGGGTAAGTCCCCAAAGCTTTGTGCAAAGCCCCTCAATGGACCATCAGATAAGAAATGAGCAAGGAATCCTATTTGCATGCATGTAAACTTGAATTAAACAAGAAATCTAGCAAATATCATTAACCTCTATTCTTGAAAGCTTAATAAAATATGCCTACTAAAGACTTAAGCAATCAGTTTTGTTGTTTACTCCATGAGGGTGAATGGATCTCACTAAATGGCTACATGGCCAAGTTTAGCTATTCCATTACTAACCTATCATGGGTGCAAGATGAAGCTCTTTTAATGGAGGATAGCCAAGATCAAATGCCTATTAGCTTGGCTAATGCAAATGAGGTCTAATGCCAATATCTCCAAATGTGAGAGAGATTTGTTATGAAAACAAGGTGTGTATTGAGAGGGAGGAGCGGCCCTTCTATTTATAGTTTTTCACTTGGGAGAGTTTGGAATTTGGGTGCATGTGGGACTAAAGCTTTTAGATTAGATTAGGATAAACATGCTTTAGGCTTAGTTAAGCTTGGTTTAGGCTAGTTAACTAGGGTTTAGACTAGTTAAGCTTGATTAGCAAATTATTAGAGACTCGTTGAGAGTTGGGAGAGGTCTAGATAACCAATTGTGACTGATAGATAGCCTACAAAGCCAATAGAAGTGGTCTAGAGAGAAATAGGGAGGTTCTGAATGGTCAAAAGGAGGAATGTTTAGCTAATAAGAGACATATTAGACAAATAAGTTGATTATAGGAGGAATACGATCGAAAGAGTGTCATGAATGGGCATCTGAGAATGGAGTGAAGAAGGGTTGATCAATGAAGTGTCATTAATTGAATGGATTGGATGAAATGCTAAGTGTAAGCATATTTTAGGTGTCTACATTTGCCCCTCTTTGAGGTGGCGTAAGTGACGTCACTTCAAAGAAAGTAGACAAGCATAAACAAGTAGAAATGTTTTGAAGGGATAGAAGAAAAATGAGTAGAATGGAGGATGCCCCCTCGATTGTCGATGGGGTGATAAAAGAACTCGATTGACGATGAGGTTAAAGAACCTCAAGCTTGAGTAAACTCAATCATGCACTATAAGATTAGAGCTAAACAAGAAACTATCTATGCATATATAAATTTGAAACTAACATTCAAATCCTAACATATATACTACTCTCTACTCCATGAAAGCTTAATGAAAGTGAACCTAGTTAGATTCTAAGTAATCAAATTGTGTGTTGTTTACTCCCAAAAATAGTGAAGAGATCTCTCCAAGTTGGCTACATGGCCAAACTTTAGATCTTCCCCTACTAACTATATTTGGAATGGATGGATGCAAGCTGAAGGAGCTCTCAACAATGGAGTATGGCCAAGATCCAAATGTTCTATAGCTTATATTATCACAAATGATTTCTAATGTGTTTCCAAAGTGTTTGAGAGAGAAGGACTTGTGAGTGAAGTTATAAGGTTGAGAGGGAGGGGTGACCCTTTTATTTATAGTTTTTCACTTTGGAGAGTTTGAAATTTGGGTGCATGCGGGACTAAAGCTTTTAGATTAGATTAGGATAAACATTCTTTAGGCTTAGTTAATCTTGCTTTAGGCTAGTTAACTAGGGTTTAGGCTAGTTAAACTTTATTAGCAAATGATTAGAGACTCGTTGAGAGTTGGGAGGGGTCTGGATAACCAATTGTGACTGATAGATAGCCTATGAAGCCAATAGAAGTGGTCTAGAGAGAACTAGGGAGGTTTTGAATGGTTGAAAGGAGGAATTTTTAGCTAATAAGAGAGATAATAGCCAAATAAGCTGATTATGGGAGGAATACGACCGAGAAGGTGTCGTGCATGGGCATCTAAGAATGGAGCGAAGAACAAGGAATTAAAGAAGTGTTGAATTGGATGAAATGATGAGTGTAAGCATATTTTAGGTGTCTACAGGTAGAAACCAAAATGATATGTTATATTAGGTTTTTTTGAGTTCACTCCATCACCTTTCCAACGGGTTTTGCAGTTCACAAATTGGGTCAACGAGTTAAGAGATATGACCCTGAAAAGGAGCACTAAAAAATAAATAATATTATAAATTTTAGATTCTAACATTTTCTGCCCATCCAAATTCACCCCCAAGGTGGATGAATGTCATCTCCATATAGGATGACCTCTCAGTTCTCATTCATAGCCCTTCATTTATTATTCTTAACAACCTTTTGTCTTTTCCATTGTTTCACTATAAAGAAGATGTTTTTGAAGGAAGACACGGGTTTGCAAGTTGAAAGTTTTTTTAGACATAAGTTACAAGTTGTAGGTTTGCAAATTTGAGGCATATATATCTCCTCCAAAGTTTTCCCAATTATATATATCTTCGTTTGTAGAGAATTACAAAGAATAAATTTCTCCTATAGAGTTTTCATGTTCAACAAACATTCTTGATTGCAAAGATATTCAACATACTTTCTATTATAGAGTTTTCCCAATTTATATACATATTCTATAACATTATTTTACTTCCACTGTTTAGTTTTATTTGTACAATACAATTCGTTGGTTCTACAATTTCAACTATTTTATTATAAATGTATTGCCATGGTATATTAAACACCACCATTAGCATGTTGTCCATCGAATTAAAAAATTAATTTCAGTCAAAATACCTCATGAATGCATGTGTATGAATCGTATATAGAAAATATTCTAATGATCAAACTATATGAAAAATAGTTCATATGTGATGTAAAAAGCTCACAAGTTAAGTCATACAGAGATCTTGAAATTCTATTGTTTTAATATTTGAATGTTTTTGTGTTTGTTTGATAATTTGAATGTTATTATATTTTTGGAATATTTTTATTCAAAACAAGGGCAACACAAGAGCTAACCCTATGACAACATTTCCAGGGGAACGGGCAGACCCAACCAACAAAAGAAGCTTGTACCATGAATGAATTGTATATGTAGTGGTATTAGGATTAACCTTAAGAATCTAGAGCTATATAAGTTGATTGAGAGCTCTATGATGTGAATTAAGAGCCTTAGGAGGAGGAATGTAAGGGATAAACATGCTAGTGATAACATGCGTAAGTGTGATAGGATTAAATCAATTAAATATTGATTTATTGGTTAAATGGAAGGGAAAGCTATTAATTAATAATAATTAATTAGTCTAGGTAAAAGGGGTGATTTATTAACGGAAGGTCGTTAATTAGGGTATTTGTTGGATGGGCAACTTAATTAATTAGCTTAGTGTAATTAATTAATGATGATATGAGGGAAAATGAGCACTTTTGAGGATACATCGTTGATTGCGAGAAAGGGGATAATTAACACAATTTAAGTATTTAAATTGCTTGGGCGTAATTATAGGTGTCTACACCCTTGACTGTAATAGCTTTTTGATTATAGAAAAACTTGACGCGTTGGTGAAAAATAGAGGGTATAACCTTAAGATTTTGAAGCCATGGGAATCCTAGACACATGACACACAAGCCAAGGGAAGAGGTGACTACATAAGGAATAACCATAGTAGTAGAGCCAATCATAAGAGGCATACCAACATGCGCAATAGATGTCTTAATATCAAATGTCATATTTTACGTAGCATAGCCAAGAGAGGAAAATAACTTGAATGTGCACATATTGTGTCTACCAAAATTTTGAATCAAAACAATATGAATAGGGTGTAGGCCAAAAAAATATTGAACATAAATTATATTAGAGATAAATTAGGAGTGGTATTAGAAACATCTAGAGTAATAACAAACAAAAGAGGTGACATCTAGTGTTAACGATACCAATAAGAGAGTCCAATAGGTGATCATATGAAGGAGAAAGAGGCTAAGCTCGATAAGTGTGGTGCACCTAAAATTATATTTGATAGCATCTTGATCATGAAGTGGGTAATTGGTGTCCCCAAGATTTCACCCTAAAATTTGGGACTACCCCTTTTTTTTTTTAAAATTGTTCTTTTCAAGTAACGGGTCGTTTTGTGTTTGTTTTGCCTGCAGTTCTTTGCATTATTCTAAGGCATCCCCAGAGAGTCATAAAAACCAAATTCCTCAAATACTCACATGCTAAAATTCATTTTATCTCTTCATTAGGTTTTGTCTGAGAGAATTTTATTTTATTTATTTAATAAATAAATCATGTTGCAATTGAACCCTGCTGAAGATTTTAATGCTATTATTCCTCCCTCTCAGTAGGGTGTTCACCAAGGATGAGTTTTTACTAACCAATTATTCGGCAAAGCAATTGTCTGCAACTTTTGGCAATGTTTTTCATTTTTATTTATTTCTTGTGTTTGTTTTCGGTTTTCTCCGTAGTCAGTCTGTTAAATTCCCCTTTATCCATTCGTTCATTCTGTATAGCCTATTTAATTACCTGGAAGTTTTGGAAGTCAGCCATGGCCTCAGAAAAAGGAAGAAATTAATCATGGAGTGTTAATTTTTGACAAAGAAGGAAGGATGCAAGTCACACTTTATGAAATAAGCTTCTAGGATGCAAGTCACACTTTTTGGAAGGAAGGATTTAAGTTGTCAATGAGAATTTTGGTACTAGTAGGCAGGTGGGAATTTTATGCCTGCCTAGAAGGTTGTTTATTTCCATCATTAAAGTCAAATCACTTAAGCTGCCAATGGGAATTTTGGTGTCAAGCAGGTGAAAATTTTATGTCTGCCTGGAAGGTTGTTTTTTCCCATTATGAAAGATAAATCACTTAAAGTACCAATGGGAATTTTAGAGCTGTCAAGTAGGGTAAGAATCCCCATCAAGAAAGTTTTATTCACCCATGCAAGTCACAATTTTAAGAAAGAATATCTTTTTATGCAAGTCACACTTTTTGGCAGGAAGACTTTAAACTGCCAATGGGAATTTTGGTAGTGGCAAGTAGGTGGGAATTTTATGCCTGCCTGGGAGGTTATTTTTTCCCATCATTAAAGACAAATAACTTAAGTGAAGGATGGGATTTTTGGAGCTTTTTGGCAGGGTAAAAACTCCCATTGCTTTGACTTATTATTTTTAGCATGTCTCCTAGCCAAAAAATGCGACCCACCTTGGCATGATTGTATGCATTTAATGATATTTATTTTTATTATTCCTAGCTAAGGTGGGTGCCAAAAATAGATGTAAAGTCAAAGCAACTTGATGAGTTAAAGATAAGGTAAAGAAGCATGTTAAAAATAAATAAAAGAATTGCATAAAAAATCAAGCAGAAGCATGCAAACTTGGGCACCCAAATTGAGAGAAAGAGCATAACTTATTATTGATAATTACCAAAAATAGGAAGAAGCAATTATTAAAAATAGCATGCAGTTAGCTATATAAGCATGGGACACCATAAGGAGGAGACAATTAATTATTTTTGATGGAGCATACTTCCTGAAGATTTTTGGTGCCAAGGGAAGGAGTAATTTGCATTAAAATATATTGTTTATTGTCAGGAAGCTTCCAGTTTTGGTGCCTAGGGTTGGAGAAGCTTTCTTTTTATTATTCAGAGCATTTGCATGTTGGTATAAGTGCCCAGGTGAATTAAATAATATTTTAGCTTGCTTAGCATGCAAACAAAGTCTCAAATTTTAGGGCAGCAAGCTTTATAAGTGGATCTTGGTGACTGAAATTGAGTATTCATGCCATGGACTCCATATTTGTCTAAATTAATTATAGGTATTCATCATAGGTGCTCATATTGGTGAAAAGAAGTCAAAATCAATGTTGGCTACATTGAATATATCTTCTGAATCATAAGGAATTGCAGGTTCTACACAAATTGATCCAATTGCGAGGTCTTCTGGTAAGAATAAAAGAAACAAAACTCAAACAAAGAGTATTCCAAGTGTGGTAAAGCATGATGAAAGAGAAGGGTCAGGAGAATCATGCATTACTTCTAGGATTTCCAAAATTGATGATACAAACATGGTTCTAGTTTGGAGAAGGTAAAGGCTAACACTGATGCTTTGTCGAGAGGATTGATGTGGTTTAAGACTGAGAAAGAAACGATTGCTAAGGTAGATGGGAAGACACTGAGTCACATGTTCGATAAGTATATTCAATTTCAAAATAAAGAAAAGGAGTAGAGTATGACGACTGACAAAAAAAAATCTTCTTCCCTTTCCTCTCTTATTCTTATTTTCTCAGACAAAATTGTAAAACTAAAGTAATTGGTTAAAAACCATTACTTTTAGTTATCTGAAAAAGTCCTTAATTGAGAATAGGTGGAAGATATGCAAAGCTTTGATTTAGTCTTCAAATGCATGTCATGTGGAGAGAAATTTCAAGGGAAATATTGCTAGTTGTTTTCTTTATAGCTTATGCATGTGTCGGTTCAGTTATTACTTTCCTATTTGTAATTTCCTTCTATACACTATAAATAGAAGAAGAACCTATGGGTTAGGGGGATCACAATTTGTTAATCAACATGCTTGAGTTCCAGACTTTGTGTTGCAGCCCTTGATGTCATTTTTGTGAAAGCTGAGCAATTAAATAAAAGTAGATTTCTGGAGAACTTTGTGTCCACGGTGCATTTGCTTCTTACTTCTATGTGGATCTTTAGGTAAACTTTGTGTTATCTGAGATTTAGATTAGAAGTTATTCTTTTCCTTTACTTCTGAATATTGTGAGATCTACTTATTTATTTAATCTATATGTATGATACCAACTCTGTAAACTATTGGTCGAATTACATATCTTCCTTTCTTTTTTCCCAAATTTCATTATTTCCCCCTTCTGCAAATACTTCATAAACAATTGCTTACTTACTGCAGAATTGCTTAGGTATGGTTCATGAGATTTGTAATTAAAGTAAAACCCTATAAATAGTTACTAGGATTTATACTTACCAGATTGATAAACATCTTACACGGGAGCCTCACCGTTAAATGAGGGAGATTTATCTCATGACTTCCTAGGTTTTTAGCTATGCAGAAAATCTAGCCAACAATAATTTAAAGTATTTAGTTAGCATTGTCATTATTAGGCTTACACTGCTTAAGAGGCAAGTCAATCTTGAGAGCATTTGCATCAATAAGATCTTGGATGACATAAAAAGGCTTAATACATCGATTAGTAGCATGACCAACACATCTATGATAATCATAATAGGAATTAGAGTCAAAACATTTACAACGAGGCTTTTTTGTATCAACCCCTAGAGCTAGAGGGAGACATACAAGGTTGTTCTCTAGTAACTTTTGAAGGACCAATTGGAGTGGAGAAGGAAATCATGTGAATTACCTCTGAGGATCAACTTTTAGCTGAAGCTTGGTAGGTTGAGATATAATATTCATAATAAATTTAACATTGGTTTTTGTAACATTGGGTTTGCCTTTAAAATCAGGTTTTCCTTAAAACTTAGCATTAAATATATTGGGAGCATTAACAACATACTTGAGCTTGTTCATTACAAGGAGTTCAACATCGTGCCCTTTCAATGCATGACATAATTGATCAAATGACCAAATCTTGTCAAATATATATGATTATTATAAAGGGTCAAGAAGGATTTTAGTGGATAGATCTTGAAGCTCATTATCAGTTAGGATATTGTTTATTTTAGTTAGCATATTCTTTTAGTACAAAACATAGTCACTTATGTAATCATTTGACCCTTGTCACATTTTAGAAATTCGGACATAGGATACCTTGTCCCCAATATTAATGAACATTTGCACAAGGAATTAATTGGCATAAGGGGTAAAATCATGTACTTAATGAATAGGAAGGTCATATAACCACTGTAATGCAAAGACCTTAAAGCATTTATGAAAGAGATTAGTAAGTAATACATCATTGTAAGCATAATCTATGAAAGCTACAAAGTCTATGAAAGTTGCACAAGAACCATGAAGGTATTGTGTAGGTAACTTTTGCCATCGTAAATAGGATGCTCGTGAGTGACAAAATCGATAGGTAAAGGATACAAACACATTGTTAATGTGAAATCACATCACCCCCAAATGAGTTATGGATTTGCTTTTCTAAGGCGGTGTCATCTGGTGTAATTTGCATAACATGAGACCATCTCTCAAGTTGTGGGACTTGCGGACTTGAGATGGCCCTCTGGAGAAAGTCGGTTTCTTCTTCCTGATCCTAATGTTAAACTACTTCTAACGAAGGAAATGTGACTATCTACTCCTAATCTAACAATTCCAAGGGACCAAGGGGAGAGAGAGAGAGAGAGAGAGAGAGAGAGAAATCCTACACTACAGAGGTGATAGCACTAACAAAAGGGAAGTGTTGATCATCTATCAAAACAGCCATGAAATGAAGGGAGGTGAGGTGAGCAATGGAGAGGATGGACAACAACATCACAGACCAAATGTCAGATTCACACAAAACTCCATTTCTGATCCCCACGAACATAACTCCCAGATCTATAAATGAAACATCTAAAACATGCACAAAATACTCCAGAACGATGAGAGGCAAGAAGATGCAATGAAAACAAGTGAAGGATGGACAAACACATCACAAAAATGAGTTTTATTACTTCAGAAATTTGCACAGAGCATCATACACGAGTAAGAGAAAAAAATGCCATTTTATAGAGTAGGGGAGGAGATCCAAATTCCATTTTCGACCCTGGGGAAGAAAAGAAGAGGGGAGGCAGGGAAGAAGAATGAACAATAACTTTTACAATGAATCCTGCCCACGTATTTATAGATTTGATTAGAGAGAAGAAAGAGAGAGGGAAATAGGAAAAGTGAGTAGAAGCTCCACCATTGCTATTAATTCTTCTGATAAAATTTGCCCCCAAATCCGTCTTTATTGAATCGATCCTTGGTTCAGCACCTTGAAGGAAGAGGAAAAAGCGGAAATAGATCGAATCTGATCTGGTTGTTGAGATAGATGGATCCTGCATTAAAGGCCTAAAGACGTTTCCTCCATTTTCCTTACCTAACCTCCTCAAAAATTAAATTCTCAGACCTCCATGGCATAGGTGAGGCTGAGATCTTTTCAACGACATCAGATTTTGTAATATTTCGAGCCCTGAGTCGAAAGATATGCCCCTTTGAAGTTTGTATCGAGTCTGTACATGAGGGTGGGAAAACAACTTGAAATATGGGTCCCCTTTTGATATGGGACATGTGGCAGCCAAATTGGAACAAAAATCGGGCCTACGGGTCTACAGTTTATCTTTTGCCCTTTTTCCGCGAGAATCACAAAATCCAGAAAACTCCCGTGGCCCCGCTTTAGTTTGACTCGGGCTCAAACACTAACTTTTTCCTTTGCCTCGTTTTGGAATGTGAGCTCATAGGTCCGAAACGTTTTCCCTTCATATTTTCTCTATGTGCAAGGTTGTTTTGACCAAATTTTCCGGGGGGTGAATTTGGGATAACACACACTTCAGGTGTAAATGCGTTGTGAAGTAACTGAGTAAAGTTCATGAGAGTAGAAGAAGTAGAGACACCTTATTATAATTATAAGTTTTGAGCTTAAAAATTGTGCATAAGTTTCTTAAGAGTCTACATATTGGAAGAGTAACGAGAACCCCCATGGGTGTGCACAACAAATGTAGGAATAGTAGTAGTCTTAGGAATATACATTATAACACTTAGAAGGGGGATATATGCTTCCCCGGAGGATACATGCATGTTGGATGTATCCATAGTGGATGATGCAGGTTGAAGCACCCCACAAACTAGTGACTTTTCATTAGATTGTTGATCATGCAAAATCTTATAAGCGAGGAGGACCTTGATAATGTGATCAATATAATGGGGATCATCACAAAGTTGTATGTGAAATTCAGACAAGAGTTGAACTTGATTAGGATCCACATCATTAGTTTCATCATCAAAAATAATAGAATAGTGCCAACTTTGTATTTTAAGGGGCTGCAAAGGCACATCATAGCTATCATTATCAAGAATTGAAAGGATACCCTACATACTAAGTGGGGAGGAAGCTATAGGAAGCATATCTTACAAGTAACAAGAGAAAGCTCAATATGCTCAATGTGTGTGTGATTAATCAAATTACTATGCCAAAAGGATAGAAAAAAAAGTACAAGGCTAACATGGAACCCCAACGCAACTATGGTTTTAGTAAGGCGACAATTTTGATCAAGAGTTAGTTTCACCAAATGTTTACACCCTAAATAAATATGGTTTTAATATTAGATTAGGTTCTTACTTATTTAAAGGTGTAAGGGTAGTACAAGTTGTATATTTTGACTAATCAATAAACATTAATGTGCAAAATAGAATATGACTCTCGAAGTAATTTCCTATATATAATGATAGAAGCAATTGCTTGAGACATAAGAGGAAAAGTTAACTTAGTTGAATGGAGATGTATAAAGATGATTTTGGTGTGTATACTAGATGTGTAGATTAGTAGATTTTTTGAAGTTCTTCGTCTCAAGAACTATCACTACAAAATGATATGGTGCATAACCGTACAGAATGTCCTGAAGTATGGTAGCACATGGTCTTGAGTTGTATGGTTTAGAACAGAATATGTTGGTCATCTAGACCTTTTGACTATCATCGATGACCTGAAATTTTCTTCGTTTTCTAACGATAGGGTTCAAAAATTTATAACTCCTTTTATAATGAAATGTAATAGATAAAGATCCTAGCTCCATACATTATCCCTTCATGAACATGATTAAATAACAAAAGGAAATAAGTCTATGTGTGGTGGAGTTTGATTGACCCTAGTGGCAAACCCATGCTAATCTAATCTTAGTATTGCACTACATCCCCTCGAAGGTGAGAGAAAAATCCATGTAGTTCTCCTAGTGTATGTGGAATAGTGTATGCAAATCTAATCCAAATCCTATCTTACACTCGTGTCTCTTGACACAAATATATTAGGAATAACTATAGCTAAAGTAGAATGTACCATTCGTGATTGCGATATAGTGTGTTGTGCTTGCAAATGAAAATTTGATTCCCTTGACCCTTATAAACTTTGGAAATGCTTTACATAATTGGTTTTTCCTTCCATCTTGGTTTGACTTAATGTGTTTTGAGAGGTCTATATAATGAGAGACTTGGATCTTGAATCTAGTTAAGTTTGATTCAAATTTGTGTAATGGATACCCTTGGATTTTGCATATACTTTTTAGGAATTTAGTAGAGCATACAATGCTTGAAGAATTTTCTTTTCAAAGGGTGCTCTTTAAAGTGCCAAGTTACTCAAATGAGACAACTAAACTTGCTTATACATGCTTTCATATTTAAATGATGCCTTAAGGTTGATCTATAAGATGTCAAATGACCCACGAAAAGATACCAAATTAGAAAAAGATCCATTGGAGGAGGAAAACAAAATCGTACGTGTCCAACCCAGACTGTAGTACGACCTAGTCCCAATCCATATAGTTATGGATGGGTAGTTCATGAGGACTATGCAATATTATGGGCAAGATGCCTAGGAGTAGTATACTACTTCGGGTAAATGTAACTGGGTATGTGAATAACATAACAATGTGCAAAGTAAAAATAAGTCATGGCAAGGAGGTCAAGATAAAATATTTGGGTTTTGAATGCGTTTGCAAGTCATGAACAAGGTATAAGGCCAAAATTGTCATTACCAAATGATAAATTGCTAATTTTTTGTGTTTACACGATCATGTGTGCCAAGTGGTAAGGAAATGTCACTGGCGCCTTAAACACAATAGGATGTATCACCATGTAAAGAAACATGGTTTCATTCAAGTGCATTATATAAACTTTAGAACTAATATTTTTTTGGTCATGTGTTAAGTTGCACTCGACTCAACATACCAAATAGATGTTTCTAAAGTTGATTCCTCCTGAGATTATGCAACATATAAAAAATCCTCATTTGACTGTTTTTCTCCCTATTCTAAAATGTTTCCTTATTGTCACGATTTCTTCATCTAATTTCCCTTTTTTGTCCTTGAGACTTGTTCTATTATATTTTTGATGACTACTATGTGTTGAAATTCTTGTCCCTTAAAGAGACCTGTTGAAATGCATTATACCAACAATATTTCAATTCATGGCCTTTTATACCACAAATGAGGTATACTTCCTAATTTTTTTCCTTTGTTGATTCTATTGATTACTCTGCTTAAGGGATTGTTTTGAAGTCTTCATGGGACTTTTCCCCTTCTCTCACAAAGAAATAACATGTTAATCTTTTTCCTTTGAGGTGTGCATGGATTATTCTTTCAAAAACACGTTAACCAACTACTCAAATGTTGGTTTATATTTAGTAGTATTCAACATAGTCAAAAATATCTATCGAAGGGGGGTAATGCCCGAAAGACAATAGTTATGAGAGAGTCATTTCTCATCTATTCGTCCAATGCTTGGAGTGACACCATCAAATTCATAACATGCCTTAGCAAGGCTTCAACTTTTACACCTACCTTCAATTTGAGATAGTGTCACTACTATACATTACGCAAAAAATGCTACTATTTGGGTCAAACTTGCATTAAAATTTGACATTTTAAAGGATTTTTTGACATGTTTTTGCAAGTAATTCACATCAATAATTATGGTGTGATGCAATTTTTATGCATCTAGAGATTTTTAAATGCATTGAGTTTGCGTCAGTTTTGTGCCACATTTGCACCTTGTTTGTGCCAAACTTATGTCGTTTATTATGTGGTGCAAATATGACACAAACATTGGTTGACATTTTTTAATTAATTATTTTACAAATAACTATATAATATTATTTTTTATAGGCTTTTATTTGTTTTAATGTGAAATTATTATTTGAAATTGAATTGAAAATTATTAATATTGTATATTCTATTGAAGATTCTTAATATTGTATATTGTATTGATTTTTTCTAATATAAAACGAAATGGGTTTATTAAAAACTTAGCAAAATACCATAATATGCTTAATTTGCATATAAAGAAGTACAATAGACACATATTGCACATAAGTGAAAAACACAATATTTATATTGTGATTTTTTATACAATAATGTATAATATATTACACTTGGGAATCACAAAAAGAGACTAGTTACTTTTTAAATTATAAAACAAATTAATATGTGCTTAAGTGCTAGTCCTCCTCCTCTTTGTCCTCATATTCGTTGTCATCCTCCTTTTTGCAATCCTCTTTTGACTGAATTTCTGCCCCTTCTTCCTCGTCCAACTCCGTTTGTCTATAAACTTGCAAATATATAATGATAAAAATTCAACTGTTTCAATTTGAAATTTATGTAACTCGCAACTAATCAATCACATCTTACCAACACATATCCATTCTCATTGGCCCAATTGATAAATTTAGTTTTCTCTAAACCCAATGATTTTAATGTTATTTGGAACTCTTTTATTGCAAGTCTATTATAACGAGTTTCCTGCAAAAATAGTGAAATGAAAAAAATATGAGTATTAATAATTTATGTAAGAGAATTTATATACTGAAATAAAATTGTACTAACTTGTATTCAACTTTAAAATTTATTTACTAACTCAGCTAAACTGTGTTGCCCCATTCAATGGGTCACCTGTCCTCCTTTTATGACACATGTTTTGTAACCTAATAACTAGTTACTTTTCCTCCCTACGTTAATTATAATATTTGTTAAATAATATTAATATAAAAAATAAAAGTTCATATATCATAAATTGAGTTAACTAACCTACAACCTTATTATCATCCCCTTACAGCCATTTGTCGCAAAGGCCATTCCAAGCTTTCGGGTCTACATTGGGTGGTAAAAAAAGTCTCCTCTTCACATCAGTGTTTCCTTCATATTTGAGTTGTATATAAATGCAAAACAATTAGTATAAGAGTTTGAATTATTCTTATAACAACATGTTATTTACAAAATAAAATTACTTAATATGCCTTGTAACACTTATATTAGGCTTCATCGAACTAAGGGATTTTTTATACCAACTCATTAATTAAAATTAATGTCTTCACTGAATTTAACACGCGGCAATTAAATTCCAACATATAAGAGTTTATAAAATCCCTTAAGTTCTCTTACGCTGAAATGAGTAACTTCATTTACAACAATCGTTGAATTATTCCAATGTTAATCAATATTCATAATCCATCTAGACAACCTATGATAACCATGTGCAATTACAAAGGTTTGCAGATCATTCTTGATCCCCCTCAAACACTTATAATGAGCCAATATACCTTGTATATCATTTGGTTAAGCCTTATTACAGGTGTTGGGATCTTGTTAGTCATCTTTACGTCCTTTAGAAGGTCACAATTGTAACATACTTCAAAATCTAGACACCAAAACAAGAAGACCTGATGAACAACAAATACATTCAATCATATGCACTACTATGGCCACAATTATTTGGTGTTGCACTAGCAAGCTGGTTCTGAGACTGCACACAAGCCTACGAAACCTATCTTCCCTTCACCTCACAACCGCTGTAGTCATAGTCATCAGGATTCGTTTCTGTTTTTTACTTATTAAGTTTACCATTATTCATCTTAAGTATCCATGTATATCAATTAGTAAGTTCAAATACTGAAGCTACATATATCATAACTCGGCATTCGGGTCATGCAACTCATGCCAACACCACTTTGGGATCCCTAGGGATAAATGTGCATTCACATATTGACCTAAGTCATTACACGTCTAATCATCTCCCTGTAGCCATCCTGAACTGATACGGGCATGACTCACATGACATGAAAGTCGTGTCATGTTTCTTGCCTTCGATTACTATTCATATGCTTTAGATCCATTATTAGGTTTATATAGTCTCATTAATTTACCTTAATCATGGTAGAGGTGTGCAATGATCTCAACGAGTTACTGCATAATGTATGTACCCCTTTCTGTATGCAAATCAATTATATCAGTTTACGATTTAAGGTTAGGTTTAGTCAAGTACCTCATTTAACCATCATTAATGCCCATTAATAGATATTAGGTTTGTTTTAGTTTACTTAAAACAAACATGTACAATAATATTGTTTAATGTGTCCAAATTCTACCTTCATACTTTGACATCCTTATGTCGTTTAATCATTTTATCATAATGACAATACAAATAATTATTCATGTGATATTTGATATTACTTTATAACGAAGTAATTAATTAAATGTCAACTTATAATCGAATCTTAGAAATATACATTGATTTCATGACTTTGTATCGTTGTCCCAAAACAACATTATTTGTTTACCCCATTAATGTGTTCATTAAATAGCGATGTCATGAATACATTGAATTACTTGTTATCCAATTAACTATCATTGCAAAGTACAATAATCATTCACTATCAATTTATTTCACATTTATTTTCAAGTGCAGTCGCTGATAAAATCAACGTTCATCATTATTTCATCACATAACAATTTAATCAAATAATAAAGAATATCATAAATTCATTATGTAATCAAGCTCTTTCTCAAAATTTCATTCAAGGGATCAAAATTTCTAATGGACCAACACCTGTTTGTCTTAATCAATTCGTGGATGATAATTTATTATTTGGGAAGGATGCAATTCAAAAGGCTACCACCTATAAAAAAGTGTTGTATGATTATGAGATGGTCTCAGGGCAGCTTGTTAATTTCCATAAGAGTGTTGTGTTTTTATTAATGTGGAGGAGCAGTTCCAGATTATATTAGCTTGAATCCTTGGGTGCAAGATCAAATCCTTTCCAGACTCTTACCTTGGGATGCCTCTCATACATAAAAAAACCCAACATATCTATTTGGAATCCTCTTATTAAACGTGTGAAAAGGAAACTATCTACGTGGAAGGGCTCCTTGTTATCCTAGGATGGTAAGATTCAACTTCTCTAGAGCTCATTACAAGGAATCCCAATTTATTTCATGTCCCTTTTCAAGCTCCTTGCTAAAATCATTGTCTCCTTGGAAAGGATTCATAAAAATTTTCTCTGGTGAGGGGCGGAGGAACATTTTAAATATCCTTTAGTTGTTTGGAACAAAGTCACTAAACAAAAGAATTGTGGTGGTTTGGGGCTAAAGGATATCAAATTAATGAATGAGGCCCTTCTGGCTAAAACTAGTTGGCAGATTACTAAAGAAGAAGGCATTTGGGTTGACATTCTAAAGAAGAAATATTTACAGAATATTTACAGACTGGAAACCTTTTTTCTAAGAGAATATCTCCCTATGGGATCGACTTTCTGGAAGTCCTTTGTGGCTTCTAAAGCTATCCTGGGTTAGGGTATTAAATGGGATATTGGGAAGGGTACCAAAATTCAATTTAGGTAGAATTGTTGGCTTGAGGATAAACCTCTTGCTTCTGTGGAACCTTGGAAATATGTTTTTAAGTTTTTTGAGGAGACTGGCAAAAATATGGTTCATGATTATTAGATTTGGAGTAGTAAGGGCCTTAAATGGATCTCTATTGCTCCTCCTAACTTTAGGGGTTCCACTCAACCTTTCATTGATTTCAATTTAAAACTCTGTTATTTCCGTATTGCCCAGTTTCAATATCAAGAGGACTCTATGATTTGGAGAGAGGAGGATTTTGGGCAATTTTCTGTCAAATTTGCTTATCTCCTAAATTTCAAATTTCTGGAATAGAAGGATTATTAGAAAACTCTGTGAGTTAAGGATCTAATTCCCAAAGTTAACATTTTCTACTAGCTTGTACTTAGAATAAGATCCTTACCCTAGAGAATCTGAGGAAAAGAGGTATGATTATCCCCAGTAGATGCATTCTTTGTGGTAAGCAGGTGGAGAATGTTAATCACTTGTTTATACATTGCCCTTTCTTTAAGGTTGTTTTTTCTTCAGCTTCGGATCTCTTCATTCTTCAATGGTTATTGCCTAATTATATGGAAGAGTTTTTCTTACAATGGTGTTGTTCTTTTAAATATCTGGTTCTGGTGGTTACTTGGAGAATGGATTTCCCCCACTTTTTTTGGGGTTTTTGGAATGAAATAAATGGCAAGATTTTTATGGATTAACATGTTACTATTAATAAGGTTAGTGTCAGGTTGTGCTCATCCCTTGACGAGAATGTCAGACTCTTCAGGGGAAAGGTTAAGGTTTCCTGCTCTAAGACAAAGGTTGTAGTTCTTAGTCAATTCCCCTTTAGTCCTTCGAGTCTCAAAGATCCTCATGTTGGAGTCAAGTGGTCTAAACCTAATGTGAATTGCCTTAAGTTGAACTTTGACGAGGCCTCGAAGGGTAACCCCAGGATGGTTGGGGGAGGGGGCATTCTTAGAGATCACGAAGGTAATTGGAATTTTTCATATGTTGGGACTTTGGGAATCCAAAGTAACAATGTAGCTGAAGCTATGGCTCTTCTCTAAATTTTTAATATGGCTAAGGATAGGGGTTGCAAGATGATGCAAATTAAGGGGGGTTATATGTTTATTAAAAAACACCTTAAAGAAAAACGAGATCCGCAATTGGACCCTTGGCAACATTATTTTTGACATTAAGGAACTTCTTAAGGCCTTTGATAATATAATCTTCCTTCATACCCCTCGTAATGGTAACAAATGTGTTGACAATTTGGCTAATGTGGAGGTGACTAGTAATAATTTCAAATTTTGGGAAAAAGGGGATGAAGTCCCAATTATTATCAATACTAACATTATTCATGACAGACAATAACTCGAAGGCCATCTCTCACACGAGGGAATTTTTCATTAATATTTTTTATGAAGGGATGGATCAGCCGCATGTGTGAGATCTCTAAACAGAATTTTATTTACAATAAGCTTAGGGGTGGTACTATCTATTTGTTATCCAACCGTCAACTCCTTTTGAGCAGGAAAACCATGGGAGGCGGTAGGCTATGGGTGTAACCCACTAGCCATGGTGTGATTTAGAATAACCCTTCTCTGTGGCATATCTTCAAGATTGGGGGTTTAAGAAGTTTATATCCAAACTCAAAGGGTCTGATCCATCTCTTGCCCTTTATTTTTGGTGCACATGGGATAATGGGAAGGTTGTGGTTCGTGGAGTGGAAGTGTAAGTTTTTTAGTTGTCCATCACACAAGCCACTGATATGGACATGGAGGGTCTAAAAATGTTCAAGGATCGAACCAGATGAAATACGAAATTCAAACATTCTTCAAAGGTAAAGAAAAAGTCATATTTTCTTATTCATGGAATCTCGAGGTATTGTCTCCCTGGAATATGGAATATTGTGTGTCTTGACATTATGCATTACAACACTTTAGAGGGAAATTATAGGAAGATCTATACCCATCACATGTCCATGTTAAACATGTTCAGACACAAAGTTGCTATGAGTATACCCTTTTACATATTTATGTCAGTTTTTGTGTCTGTTAAGGATTTTCAACAAGGAAAGTTGAAGTCTCCCCTGTACCGAGGCCTCATCCTCCTCCTCTACCAAAATGGCAAGCCCCTCGTACCCAAGGAGGTTGATCCAGCCACGGAGGATTATGGCGATGTTATTACTCTGGCTGAGTGCATGACTAAACTTCAAAAGGGGAAGGGTTCCCATAATTAGGGTGACGTGAAGGAATGTCAGAGGGTGGCATATTCGATGGAAAACATGAAAGAATACTTCATCAAGGGCAAGAAAAATTCCACTCATATTAGGAGGAGACTACCAAGAAACTTACTCTCATGATTCAACAGCTGGAAAGGGACATGGACTCCATGGGTGAAATTGACGCGAACCTAAGGAATAATATGATTGATTGTATTAAGGCTTCGAAAAAGATATGCATCTCTCATAACTTCACCAGAGAGGAGCTGATGGGTATTAAAAATGTGGTTAAGGATCTACATGAGAGGGTGGGTAATGTGGAAAAGGGTGGAAGGAATATGAGGTTTCAACTTTACCTAAGTAGCTCTAATGAAGAGGATGAGGGGAAGGACGACACTTAGATGGAGATTGATTAGAGTCATATGCAACAAGGTCAAACTAGTGCCCAGGTTGGATCCTTCAAATGCCTCAAGAACAAATAATGTCTTTATTTTTTGTGGCTTTTTATGAACTATTAACAGACTGTGTCTATCTCTAGTTATAGACTATTGCTTCTTTTTGTTTGTTTCTTAGCGGGCCTGGTGTTTTTTGGGTTAAGATGTTTTAAATCTTTTTGTGGCCATGTTTTCTCTTTTAGGTTTTGTTATATTGTTATCACAATGTATTCGATGTTGTAAGGTTTCTGGGAGCCATAAGCCATGTTTTTCTTACATTATCTATTAAAAAAACATGAATTCATTAAGGGAATTTTCTTGTTCAAAAGTACAATAATAATTTCCAAATAGTATAATTGGCTAACTGCCATTATAACTTCGCAAAATGATTTCACTCAATAAGTATTACATAATCCATTTAAAATATACATTAAATATATGTGTACAAATCAGAAGAACAATTTTATTGCATGTCAAACATGCATGAAAAATAGTCCAGAACTTAATCCCCATATTAAATAATCCATCCCACAATATGAAGAAATAAAATAATAATGTACATGGTCAGTTACAAGAACTGACATGGATATACATATCTCTGCCTAGATGTTTTATCACAAAGTAATTGAACATAAACTATTTGGTTTAAAAACTATTAACATATAACACATGGAACAAGGCATCGGAACTCAAAAGAATGAAACACAAGTGCTTAGAAAATTTCTTTTCGCTAACTTCTAATTTATACATATTTCCAAATTATTTTAACTCGACTAAGTATTGAATCCGTTTAGTGAATTCATCTAATAAATAATCTCCTTCACAAGTAATATAATGATAATGCAAATGTTCTATTCATATTATTTCATATACTAATCAAAAGAGGATGTCAAGATTTCTTCCTGATGCTAACATCTTCTATATTTCCTATCAAGCCATTTAAGTTATATACGACAGTCAAAAGAATTTACAATCCTAAAATTGACTAGAACATTGTATCTATAAATTACAAACAAAAGTACTTAATTAAATTCTTCAATAATTTAACTAAAATTGTTTCAATCTACACTTACAATCCAAGAGACCCTACATTCTCCACAAAATGAAACACTACTAAATTTCATTTATTCAACATACAACTCACATAGTCTTGCACCTACTTAACTATCATATTGCAAATATCAAATTAAGGATAAACAGATTTATTTTACTAACATAAAATCTCAGATATATTTATCTCAGTATCATCTTAGTAGTAAACAAATTTATTTTACCAAAACATGATCTCGGTTGCATTATTAAACATTGTTTATCCCAAAATAACCTTCAAGTTATTAACTAATCAAACATTGGTCGATCCCAAAACCTTTGGCAAAGTTACGTTTAATGGTAGATTCGACCGAAGGTCTCTTAAAGGGAAACACAGGCCAGGTCAATTCTCATAACACTAATTTAAGCTTCGCAGTTGAGAAATGCACCAAAACTTTAAAATTCGAATAGTAAAACTCAACCCAGGCAACCACTTCCTTACCCAAAATTTCGTTACTCATTAACTCACAGCTATGACTTATTGGTGGTTTTGGGTTTGAACGAATCTCAAGTAACACTCAAACATCATGGCTCCTAAGGTCACTGGTTTATTTACCTAGGCCAACCTCCAATATGAATTCCAAAGATAATAAAATGCAAGGAGCACTAATACCTAACTGGGTTTAATACTAGACAAACAAAACTCTAAATACACGTAAGCTATATTTATTCACAAATCGAAGTGTCCAAATACCCTAACAGACTCGATGCATATAAACCCTTGTTCAAACAAATTGAGAAAGGAAAATATATTTGATGCCACAAAGACCGTAATACCTCCATTTAAAAACAATACCCAAATAAACAAATGAGATTTGATTCAAATAATCACATATTCAAAGAATCAATTTAAAATAAACCATATTTAAGCTGAAATAAAAATAACCAATAACTAGAATGTATTCATTCACTTTGTAAAGAAAGATATAGACAAGGAGAGGTATTTCCATGTATGGCAAAAGAAAAAGCTTTCTACAGAGTCTTCACAAAAGCCAAACAACAACTTCTAGCTTGTTCTAAAATAACATTGCCCCGATTCGAAAGAATAGTCACCCAAAAACATAATGCAACTCGCATTTAAACAAAGAAGGGTCGACCATTATGGCTCCTCAATAATCTTGCATGCAACAAAACTCCCACAATGGCTCACCCAAAAACTACATGCAGAACTCCAAAAGGGAGCGAGAAAAATGGTGAAGGAACAATGAAACAACAATAACTCATGCAATAGCTTCACCTAGAAGCTTCTCCATTCCCCTAAGTACATGGGAGTTTTTATTAAATGCATTAAATTTTGGCAGGTGCCGCGTACTTGTCATTCCTAACTACCTCCACTGCTAATTTTAACACTTCCCTCCAATATCAACTCGGTGGTTTGAGTGGTCAAATAATTTAATTAAAACAATAACTTGCATGGGTCGAGATTCTGCCATTTTAAATATATTAACCAGTCAAACTTTATGTCATTCAACTTAGGTTGAGTTGATATAAATTCCTACAAAACATAACCAATGAATATGGTGGGTGATCATTACAACATTATCAATGCCGATACATATGGTCTATGACCATAATGTTTAACCTTTTTATTTACCCTTTTATTTATTGTAGTGAAATTGTCACGAAAGGAATTGCAAATAGGTGATGTATCCAACAAAGGTGCCTCAGCTAGTTAATCAACAATAACTTGGCCTTTTATCACTTTTTGTGGAATGAATTTGAAGTCAAACTTTGTAAGTAACATGACCCATCATGCCAAATGTCTCGAGAGATGTGTGTGGGATAAGAGGTAGCGCAAAGGAACTACCTTTGTGACTATGTGAACTTCATTATTAAGAAGGTAATGGCGTAATTTGTCTGCCATAAAAATTAGGCGTAGTCATAATTTTTTGATGTAAGTGTAGTTACATTCATATGAGAGTAGAGTTCGACTGATGTAATAGACAACCCTCTCATGGTGAGAAGCATCGTGTTGTGTTATAAGAGCTCTAAGAGTGTGAAATGTGGTGGCAATGTATAACAAGAAAGGACACTCAGCCGTGGGAGGTACGAGGATAGGTGAATTTAAGTGGTATGCCTTAATAACATCGAATGTTTTTTTATAATGATGATCTCAGACAAATTTAGTGTCTTTCTTCATCAAGTGTGTGAACGGTTGGGTTTTGTTAGCAAGCTACACAATAAAATGGTGGATGGCATGGATTTTTCCCTATAGTGAACGTAATTGATGAAAATTTCAAGATGGAGGCATGTCAATATTAACACGAAATTTGTTGGGATCTATTTCAATTCCACGTTGCAAGATAATGTACCCAAGCAGCTTACCAATTGTAACTTAAAAAACACACTTTTTAAGATTTAAGTGTACTTATATTGACGTAAACATTTAAAGAGTGTGCGAAGATCTTGAGCATGTGTAGAGAGATGTCGTGATTTGGAAAGTATATCATCAACATAATCTTCAAGAATCTTATGAATATAGTCATGAAAGATATGCGTCATTGCTCGCTAGTAGGTTGCCTTAGTGTTTTTAAGGCCAAAGGGCATGAAAGTGTAACAAAATGTTTCCTAAGGCGTAGTAAATGAGGTTTTTTCCTGATCCATTGGGTTAATTTTGATTTGGTTATAGCCAACAAATCCATCCATGAAAGAAAGGATATTATACACAGCAATGAAATCAACAATAACATCAATTTGTGGCAGTAAAAACTATCTTTGGGAGAGGCTTTATTGAGATCCTAAAAATCGGTGCAATAATGGACCCAACCATTTGGTTTCATAATGGGCAGGATATTAGATACCCACTCGAGATAATCCACAACATGAATAAAGCCAACATCCAGTAAGCATTGGATTTCTTCTTTGACGAGTAGTGCGACATTCGGGTTCATTTTGTGGATTTTTTTGTTGAATGGGATTTGCACCAGGGTGAAGGACAATATTGTGCATGGCTACAAAATGATCGATACCAGGCATATCACTATAGTCCCATGGAAATATATCAGAGAATTCATGAAGAACTTGTTTGATATCTCTTTACTCATCAGGTGTGAGAGAAACAACTAACAAAACCATGCGTGGGTTATCAGAAGTGTCGAGGTTATATTGAATGGTATCCTCGTTGAGAAGAGTTGATCATTTCTCTATGTATGGGTCAATATGAATAGTATTAGGAGCATCAACACTCTCAGGAAGTGCATCAATGTGGTAGTATCAAGAAGTGATAGAGAATGCTTCTTATGATGATAAAAAGGGAGGTGATCATAAACTCCCATGTATTCTATAAGAGAGTCATCAGTATAAAAAGTGTCTAAATTAGCCCAAGTAGCAGAAGTAGAATCACTAATGAGGTCCGGATATACCAGAGGAAGTGAGCAAGAATGTAGAGCAGTATAAGCTTTCGAAGAAGGTATAGAGGGTAGATGTTGTCCCAAGCCAAGCTTGTTAGATTGAGTGGGGAGAGCCCATGGTTCTAAGACTCTTTAACCATGCGGGCCTAAGCCATTACCAGAGAAACTATAACGGAGCAAGTATTTATAACCAAGACCATATTTGGAGAAATCGTGACTAGATGCAGAAGAACTAGGAGTTTCCGTGGAATGATCTATGGAATTACAATATGTGAACAGTGATGGATTTTCTTGAACATCATAGAAAAATCCCTGATAAATAAATTTAAGTCGTGTATAAAGAGTATAAGGAACCACATGCATAACATGGATCCAAGGTCGCCCAGGAAGAAAACAAGATGCTCAATGACTAGAAGAGGCCCAAAAGAGGTGAGTAAGATACAAAGAGGTCGAGGGTGCCCAGAGGGGACGAGGGTGCATGGGCGCTGGCATCCAAACTCAAAAAAGTTGAAGTATCGAAAGTCAGACTGGGCAGTAGGGTGTGTAAGACTAAGAAAAAAACGAGAAAGAAAGCAAAGAGGCCAAAGACAATGGTCAATTAGTACTTTTCTCGGTTATGAATCATATGAATAGTGGTATATGATTAGGACCTATAAATGTACACAAAGTGCGTGATTTAGTGTCTACACTTGATGGGAAGAGGGAGGAATTCCTCCTTGTTCACTTTTTATGCTTGTTTGACAAGCTTAACATAAGTTTTCTTTAGTTTACCTACCTACATTCGACTTGTAGGTAGGGATTGATTTCCATTTGGTTTGGAAATCAATCTCTACCCTCAATGAAGGAAACTTGGAGTTTGAAAAGCCTTCATGGGGGAGGGAAATGAAGAGATAAGGGGAGTAATTTGGAGTGATATGGGGTGTTGTTTTGCATGCAAAGATAAGGAGAAACTTGTTGATTAAAATGGAGTTATTTGGCTACTTAAATTGAGATTTTTTACCCCCTCTTCCCTTGTATGAAGCATGGCACTTTTTGGTTGTTTTTACCTTGGTTAAATTTGATTGATTATTGTTTTAAACCTTGTTTGGAATATGATTAAATTCCCTCTTTCTCCTAAGTGCTGGTTGGAAATGTGTTTCCTCTTTCCCATGGGCTTGGGGGGAGGCTAACATGTTGCCTTGCATCCATTGGTGGCATACAATGATGTTAATTGGTTGGGTGGTCAACCAGGCTCGCTCTTATGGCTTTTTGAAGTTTATCCTCTTGTTATTTTGGAGCTAGAATGGAGTTGTTCTGGAGGTAGATTGCAGGTTTATCGTTGTTGTGAAGTTGTTCAAATTCAGACAGAAATTTTCCATGTTGTCTCCACTTTATTAGAGGGCTTGTAGCTTGCATTATTAAGTTATTCTCCTTCTTTGTTATTCTAAGTCTAATGTGTTAAATTGCTTCCAACAATTGAATTGTTTCAAAGTTTAAATGTTGTTGAAAATACTTACTTAAGGATTATTACTTGTTGTTTTGAAAATACATTTTGTTACTGTTATAAAATTGAAAATTTTCACCTTGTTTCAAAGATTATGATTATTGTTAAAATCTCTATGTTTTTCCTCCTACACAATGCCTCGAAAATGAAAGAAATCAATTTATAGGATAAAAAAAGAAATCTGAAAGTTTGTGGGAAAATCTGAAATTGCTCTTATCCTATTTTCCTTATAAATGAATTATGAAAATTTTGCATATTAATTCTTCTTCCATGGAATCTAAAAATAGTTGGATTGTTTGTTAAAAAGTTCCTTAATATCTACTGTTTGCATTGATAAATTTGGGAGAGAAACTAAGGGTGTCGTAAGAGTTTATTTTGTTGTTTCACCATGGAAAAAGCTGTATTATACGTAGATCTGTAGCATCCCTTTCTTCCATCTTGGTAGCAAAAATATGTTTAAGTTTTCATTTGTAGCTTAGTCAAATATCATAAAATTTTGTGTTTGGAACAATTATAGTTTTGCTTGTTGGTTTTCTCTAGTTAATTATATATATATATATATATATATATATATATATATATATATATATATATATATATATATATATATACATGCATGCATGCATACATACATACATACATACATATATGTGTGTGTGTGTGTGTGTGTGTGTGTCACACACACACATAAGTATTCAAATAAATATATTAAAAAAATGGAAATCTTACAAAAAAATGTATTGGGAGAGGGCGGTTGGGAAGACTCTCCCAACTTGAACCCTCCCCCCCTCCTTATTGCATTGGACGCCATGGACATGGACACACCTCTATCATGGCCTCCCTTTCTCTGCCCCCACGGCCTTGGACTGCCCATGAAATCCTTGGGACATGCTTTCCCGTGGCCTTTGGCCACCCAACATAAATCTCAGGCCTTAAGGCCTTTTAAACACACAACTGCCCATTTGGGAGTTTCACCGAGGTGTCCAACATTGTTTTTGATTTAATATAAATGGAATCTAGTCTAATTACAGAGTAACTACTGTAATAAATTATGTATGAATGGTAAAATCTAGTAATGACACGAGTAATGAGCATTCAATGATGCAACCTTAAGCAAATGCAATAGAGGAGAAGACTTGGCTAATTTTGGAGGATCTAGATGTGATATGGGTTATGTGACTACTAGATCTTACTGAAAAGAGTTTCAAAGAGGCTCAGTGAGGGTTCTGGACTCTGAAACTACACAGGATAGAAGCCACTGGGAGAGGATAGGAGCGCCTGACGCTAGTGTCTGTATCAGGGCATTGATGTGTAAGTAGATGTTAGGGATCTAGTTCTTTCAGGGCCGGATGATGTTCACTATTTGTTTTTGTCTGTCACTCTGGTTTCACTATTCGATATGTGAATGTACCTGTAACCTACAAGAAAGGAGTTCACTTGCACATACCCACAAACCACATCAAACCTAAAAAGTAATATACAGAATGGGGCGTGGGACTGACCCCGATGGTCACCCGAAGAGTGAACTTAAGACCAAACATTGCAGTACATCTCAAGCTCCATGTAGTTCTTTATGTAAGTGTGTAATGATGCTCTAGGATGCCCTTGTGCAAGTTGCACAATGATAGCGGGCTAGATCTATAATGCAACATATGTATAAAATGTGTGGGATGAAATAGAATAGACTTCACCTATTATGTTGTGTATGTAGAAGTGATGTACCCCATATCCCTTGAATGAGTGTGCTAGATGGATGTTTTGAAGTGATTTTTAGCCTTTAGATGCAAGCTTAGATGATATTATTTAATGCTTAGTGATTGGTCCTTTATTTTGAAAACATAACTGTTTATTTATATGATTACCTTCTTTGAATTTTGTAATGGAAAATTGAAAAGCTGACCCAAACTAGTAAAGAGTAATTAAGAAGTGAAAGGGGTCTAAAAGGATAAGAAGAAGGTAAAGAAGGACATGAGCGCTTAGTGCCAGTGTCCCAACTGGGCGCTAGTGTCTGAGGCCATAAAAAGATAAAACAGTTAGATTTCGGCCATAGTGCAATTTATATAAAGCCAATAAAAGTGAAAAAGACAAAGCAAAAGGCCAAAGGGGGTTGTCAATTACTAATTTTCTTATTTAGGAATCATGTAAATGCTAGCATACTTTTAGGACCTAGAAATGTACCCAAGTGCATAGATTTTGTGTATACGGTTTCTAATACACGCACACACGCATGTATACATTCATATATATATATATATATATATATATATATATATATATATATACACACACACACACACACACACACACACACACACACAACAAGTTGAATGTATATATCTGCTCACAAGGAGAGCTCTAAAATAAAACAAAAATACTATATATCAATAAACTTGTAGATTCTCTTGGATCATGTTGAAAACAAGGGAGAATAATAGAGTTTTTAACCCTATGATAATTAAAACAACTATGTATGAAAACTAGAATGATCTCCTAATCTGAAATAAGAATAATATTGAATTAAAAAAACCCCTCTTTGATCCTCTCATTTTGGATTTAGTCAATCTTCTTCTCCTTCCTGCAAACAAAACAAAAACTACAAAACCAAAACTAGGGCATCCGGATAAAAGAGATGAGGAAAATGAAATAATCAGTACTAGGTTTGATTTTATCCTCGTAAGTTTTAATTTTAAGGTTTTTGTTTATCCTAAGATGGAGAATATTTTAGATCTAGGGTCCTTATTTAATTCAAACTTGGCTTAGCATATTATAGTTGCACTTTCTACTGGGTTGTTAATTAAATGTATTATTTTTGAAAAATGACTTAGGTTATATGGTTGTACCTTAATATTTGGATGTATTAATTAATTAAATCACTTTTATAATTTGTGTAATAAAAATAGAAAGGCATATGTCCATTTAGGAGACTAAATGGGACCCATGCCCTTCTTAACCATTTTGACTTGCCATAAATAATTAAATCATTTTTGAAATGATTATTATCCTTGTTGTATTTAAATTAAACCCGCTTTATCATTCTCCTCGTGATAGGTTTTATCGCTAGTGGATATCTTGACCTTTTCGCCGTCACGATTAAAATTATCATCGATGTTTTAAAAAAATAATCTCGTAATTCTTTTAACTCGTGAAAGTGGCGTTACGCCGACTCTTCATCCCATAAAGCTGAAATTTCGATGTTGTCGCAAAGATGGGAAAAATATTAATTATCACAGTGTTATTCGTGAATGCGGTTTAGTGTCATTTCAACGTATATTATGACTTAGTTGCGTTACTTAGTGTAATGTATTAATCTAAACCGCCATTGTGTTTAATACATCTTTAAAAAAAGATTACCATTTAATATCTTGATTAAGATATTTGGTCATCTTTTTATCATTTTTGGAACTCATGCCAAACGAGGTGTGGCAACTACAACATGTAAGACATGTCATAGTGTCTCCTATGACACTTAGTGCACATAAGCAATATGAGTCACCAAGGGTAAGGATTGATTCCAAGTAAATAAATACGAGGAAAAATAATATCATACAACAACAGATTAAAAATTTCCTTGCCATAATCGACCAACAAATTTCACATCTAGATCCAATTGCATAGATAATAACATTGTGGCACTGTAATAAATATTTTCATCATTGCTCACAAGACCAAACACTAAATACAATGACTAGTATAAGTTCATGTCAATGTAAAGCAAGCGTTTGAGGATTGTAGTGTGTAGCTTCCTCCCAATTCAGTATTTATGGGCTTATTAATGTTGAGAATGTGGATTTTTCCCTAATTACCAGGTAAGAATATTGTTTACTATAATATCATGTACTGCAAATTTTTATGTATATTTTGTTCAGTAGCGATCGATATCGTCGAGTCAAGGGAAATGTAGGTTCAAATCTATATTCAACTTAGTTTTAGAAATCTTCTTTTCAACATGACCCTCTTCTATGAAATTATCCTCGTCCATTATGATAATTTCCTCTTCTAACATGTTGTTGTAATTTCGTATCTTGAAAGAGGCAGAATACTTTTGGCTTGTTATGTGGCCTCTTCGGGCTTGAAATGTACAAAAAACTTTATTGAAGGTCTTACACTTATTCCCTCTTACTCTGCCATTTGTTTTCAATTCAAAAGGGCATTTTTATACCCAACTCTATCAAATAATTTTGATATAGCCTTTATGCCTTGAATTACCTTTGTAGGTGAATATCCTACAGTAATAAGCATTGCTAGACATTTGGGCATGTCTTCCTCTTTATTGTAGTGAGAGTGAGAAATAGAGGAATAATAATGTCAATCAATCTTGTTAATATCATCTTTTTGTTATGAACATATTGTGCTCTTTGATCACCTATATTTCACTCAAGCTTTGATTCTAGATAGAAATCAAACCCAACTGACATCAAAACCAAGAAGTTTATGTTTGTGTAGGATTTATTTTCCTCTCTTTATTTGTATTATTCTACTCGGGATATTCCACCTCACTTGGAGTTTCCCTACACTTATGGGATATGCTTGCTTAGGTGTACACTTGACTACATTATTCTAGGTGTTGGTTACCACTTGACCACCATTTTAGGTGTTGGTTACCACTTGACTACACCATTTTAGGAGTTGGTTACCACTATTCTAGGTGGAGATTGTCATGATTCTAGGAGGAGGTTACACATTCACCTCTTATATGTACATCTCTTTAATTATTCTATTCAACTGTATTGAGTTGGAGCTATTTATGTGTTATTACAATTATCTCTCTTGTATTTTCGTAATTTGCAATCTTATATGCTTGCATTGTTTTATCTTGGAACAATTCACGTCTCGCATCATTCACCTGTGCATTTTTCGAACCAGTAGATCTGTGTCGCTTCTCCAATAGTTTCATTAAGCTCTAAACTTGTCAATGAGTGAAGAATATACATCACACTCCACCTTGGTTATTATTAGTTCACAAGCTAACATCTGTGCGAAGAATTTAAGATGCTCCTCCATACTACTCTTGATCTAAGAGGGGGAAAACTTCACCCCAATTTTCTCCATTACCTACTTAAGCAAATCCCTATCTTTAGACTACTTACTAGCCTCCCAATTTGACCTAATGTGTTACAACCCATATTTCTCTAGTGATACCCCCTGTCAAAGAAACTGTAAAATTTAGTGTTGTTCGGCTCCTGTTGTAGTTAAAATTGCATCAAGCCTCTCCTTATCTAAAACCAACTCAATTAACTCAATTGCCATGGGGATAATGTATGTTTTATTTGCCATACAATGATCACTCATAATAGTAGTAGCATTGGATTTAATCGATATCAATTCAGAGCCCTCTTCCTTCACGGCCTTTCAGGCATGTATTCAAGAGTAAAGAAATTCAATAAGTTGTATGTAGATATTTGATAGTTCTTAATGATAAAACATGTAATGATGTCTCAAATGAGATTTTCAATCGTCCCATGTTGATTTAAGTTTTTAGTTTTGTTTACAAGCTAAAACTAGATCTTCGTTTATAACAATAAAAATTTGGTGGTGGTATGTAAGAAAATTTTTCATCTGTTCCTGTTGAAAGTAAGTTTTAGAGTTTCTTCTAGCAAAAAAATAATTTATCATAACAAGATGTATAGTTTGATAATACTTTTTGCGTAAACTCTCATCGTCTAGTGGTTGGTTACTTCAATATTGAACTGCTATTAACTAGAAATAAATGTTTAATGTTTAAAATCACATTTAACATCCACTTAATTGTGTCTAGTAGGGACCCTTGGTCATCAAATCCCTCCTTTTCAAAACCAAAATCACCACCTTGTCTAACAATTTTTAGGTTTTTTCTTCTCCATTTTATTTCCTAATTTGTTATTATCATCTTCATGGCTTCATCACAAAGAATATACGTGGTGTTGTATATTGAAAGTTGTCATATACTGCTTTATATACCAAACGGGTTATTGCAATGACAAAACTCCTCGTCATAAAGACCGGAAGGTATAATCCTTATTTCACATTTTTGTTGGGAATTATTTGTTCATTTTTTTGTTTCCTTTCTACCATTATAGAGATAAGTATTACTCTGATGATTTCCATTCTGAAAGGTATACTACTCCCATTTGGATTTGATTCGTCTCGAATAACATATATCACATTTGTGCATTAGTGATAGATTTGTCTAATCATTTGTAAGCTATATTAAATCAATATAATACAAGTACACATGAGCAACGCTGAGTTGTATAAAAATATAACATAGATTTTTGTTTCTTATTGAGTCTTATTCTTCAATGTGAGATATCTTATATAGGTCTAGTATTCGTTCCATATTCTACCAACATTAATCTCTTGGCAATATCTTAAGAGGGGAATTCAGTGCCATTTGCTAAGAGTAACTCACGTTCTTTCTCATAAATGGATGAAAAAATACGTGGTGACATTTGCATAATTTTAATGGGGTTGTTGTAAAAGAGCTACTTATCGTCTTATACTATATTTATCATTGAAATTTTTATAACTAACATTCAATGAAATGGTCATCAAATAAGGAATGCCTTTTCCTTCCCATTTTATCATCACTATTTCAGATGTGGTTGTTGGGATTGATGTGTTTTGGATGATAAAATGATATAGTTTGTTGTTTTTCACCCCTTCTACTGAAATATTGTTATTATAGCTTGTTGAAAATATGGGCGTCCTTATGAAGTATTGACATAGTTTCTCCTAATACAACCAACAACTATCCACCTTGTGTCTATGCTATAACAATGGCTTTGTCGGATCTCATAGTTTCACATGACTTGTTAATGGATTTCTTAAAAGGCATTGGAAACTTCCAAACAAATGTAGTTAATTTATATCACCAAATTGTATGCTTTCTTTCATCAATGTCCATATGCTTTATTTGCACAAAATATCAAATGAATTAGAACAATCGACATGGACACATCCTCGTGGACAATCAAACACATACAAAAGTTTTATTTTCAACTATTGATATGGCTCATTTTTAATGTTGACCTATTAATGTGATCATTGCACCCTTAAGTTCAATTATAACAGACGTAATTCAACAATAGAGACAATGTTCTCCATTTTCTATAATAAATTTCCATTTTTGAAGCTCCCAAAAATATTATAGGGTGTTGTAAAATTTAAATTGCAAACAAGGCCTAGAGCTCAATTTTAATTTTTTAAATCCAAACAAAATGCTTCATTAAACAACATTACATATCATTTAGTAAAATTGATATATTTTATTTACTTTCTTGTTTTTACGACACCACATTTCCAATTACTCTACTGCACTCCATGTCATATAACGACTTCAACCGAGTTTCATGCTAGATTTGGTTTCATCCAACATCTTTTAATTGTAACGGTTCACTCCTTTACATGTAGGTTGATTCCATATCAAATCTTTTTCCTTTGAGGTCCAACTATTGAAAGCACATTGATGTCCTCTTAGTTTCTACAAATCAAAAGTCCAATTGCAAACTATAGATATGTTTCTTCCTATTAGTGTGAAAATTGCACTCAAAGGTGCAATTACTAGTATATTTGCCCTATACTTGGGGGCAAATCTTTTAACAAACTTTAAAAGAACCTACCTGACATACAATACCTATTTCCATCTCTTTGATTAAACATATCACACTTGAGGGTTACATTTGAGAAATCAAATCCTTATAACCACAAATATATTGCAATATGATACAATCATCAAAAGATCATTGCTAATATCTATCTACAATTGTTGGTACACATTTATTTCCTCTCACGACATATTATTTGAGCATCCATGATTTTTTTACCTTACTCACATTCAATGTCTATTGGGGGCAATGACTTTATCACAAACCTTTCATTGATATATTCCCCAATTCGGGGCATGCGTCTACAAACATGAGCTAATGATGATTATATTTTCCCACCTTGGGACACAAACCTAACAAGTTTCTTGATAGATCTTATATATTGGGACATATCACTTGCTTCCCTTTGCTCGAGACATTAGATTTCTATGCTCGATACACCTATACAAGGGTATTTTACTTGCATCTTCCCTCCATATTGATATCATTATTGGTACATTTCTTCAAAGGCGTATTACTAATTGATACACATTTTCTCCTATTAAATGGTGCTCTATATAAAGTTATGATGGGGCATGCCACTTCCCCCTCCATGACTACTTTCATTACTGTAATCATTACTCCCTAACGATGTCACGATGATACATTTGTAGACACCAATTTTTGGTATGCTTGTCCCCCATCTTGTGTTCACTCCCCTTCATCGTCACCTTGCACATGCATACCTCTCTTCTTCTTCGAATTCATTTTTCCCTCTTACATCTCATTTATCCTATCTAATTCCCATGTTCCCACCCTAATCACTTCTTAACCTCATTATTATTTTATCCCCCTTATTCATCCCTAATAGCATTTAATTACCCATAAACCCATCCATTAGCCTAATCATATCCCTAAACACCCCATTTATCATCCCTAGACACCCACCTACCCTCACTCAATGCATTTGTATCCTCGAACTACCTTTTATCCTCCCTATACAACCCTGACCCGCCTAAAGAGCCCGAAACCTTAACTTACCCCCTTCAGGGCCTTTTGCATTGAGTTGATCACCATCTTCACCGCCCAAATCAAGGGTCAACCGCAGTCGATGACGACCTTATAAGTATACCTCTACCCCCTCTCTTTAGGATGTAATTTTGAGAATTCAGGCCTTCTTACACGTTTTACTTTGTTTCTTTCTCTTCTTTGGAGTTGTAGCTAGTAAATTGGAGTTATTTTAGAGATCTTGCATGCCATCTTGGGAGATTCAAAATCTATTGCTTACTTGGAGCCCTCACCTTTGTTCATCACCCTTTTACATCAATCTTGTAGGTCTGCATATCATTTGGGAGATTGTAGATTTATCAACTTTCGTTGTCCTTTCCTCATAATCCTTTTTTCCCATCCATTTAATCCCTCAAACCTTAGATCTATTCATGGTCCCCATCGAGTCTATCCAGACACAATTTACTTGATCTGCATCTCCCTTGTTTTCTGCCTTCCACCCTTTTTGCTACATGTTTTCATCCCCTAAAACATCTCAAACATTTTTATCTTTCTATTCTACACACTTGGCACTTCGGATCTCATATTCATTATCACCAGTCGTCGTTGTTCTAGTCCAGTCACCATCGACCTAGTCTGTATTACCCCTATTTTCTGTCTCCTACTGCATCTGCCATCTGTCCTACACTTTCAGAGTTCAGATTCCTCTGTTTCTGTGATTCACCTATTCAGGAGCTCAGATCTTGCCTTTTGGTCATAGTTGCCATTGATCCAACTCAATCATCATCGACCCAATCTAGATTTGGCATTTTCTTATCAAATTTGTCAATTTCTTGCATCTTTTCTGTTTCTCCAGCATCCCGACATCATATCCAGAGCCTGCTCAGTATTTTAGAGCCTGTTTCAAACATTTCTTCTATACTTTTTGTGATTTACTATGTTGTAGTTGCTGTCGACTGTACCTGTCAGTCTTGGGTCGCCATCGACCTAATCAGGTTTAGTTTCTTTTATTACATTTATCATTATTTGATCTTTATCTTATCATCTTTAACATATTTTAGATCTCTTTTTTTATTCTGTTATCTGCCACATCCTATCTGTCCATTATCACTTATCTATCTTTTTATCAAAGTGGATTGACATCCATCCCTAATAAGTTATCACTTCTCGTGATTGACCTTATTAGGCAACCCACTATCTTATCTACTAATCATTTTCGTGTTTAGTTTCTCTTTGTTGTGCATGTTATCGAGCTTGCAGTGGAGAGGATCTTGGCGCCCATATCTTTATCATCATCACACATCAAGAGGCAACCTTAAACCCTCTCATAATTTGGAGTTTCCTATTTTCTTGTATTCCTTTCCATTAACTTGAAACATGAGCAAGAAAATTTGATGAACAACATTTTGTAGATTATACATGGATTACATGTTGTGTTTACTTGCTTATATATTTTCACTATTATTATATTATATGGCATGTTATATAATGCACGCACATCTTGACATTGTTTATAATTGAGATATTTGACGACATTTACATGTGTGTTCTTATGATGATTTGCTATTACTTGATTTATCTTATATCCGATCTATCACTAGATCTGAAACAAATCACCTTTCTTATCATTTTGTAGACCAGGCTACTCTAATATATGTCTATTAGGGTTTTACATGAAGGAGATCAATTTCCTAGAGATGCATGGGGAATTTAGAAATGCACATTTTCTGTACAGAAAACACGACTAAATTCGAGAAAGGTAGGATTCTTCATTAGAGGCCTAAAAGTCTTGTTTTCTATACAAGAAATCTTGGGTTAACAAAACCCCTACCCATCACCGAGTCATCAAATTCATCAAAACCCCTACCCAAAACCCTAGACTTGATGAACAAAGTCATCAAATTCGATCAAGTATGACCAACAACAACTAGAGACGTTACTTGATGGTACTCAGAAAGTGAATTGACAATGTTGAGAGAGTGAATTTACACTTCCAAAAACATTATTTGACAATTCTTGTGAGGCACCCAAGTTTCCAAATTTACATGAAATCAAATATTTTTGTAAACCCCCATCTTGTTATGATTTTTTAATTCAAGGGAAATTGGAAAAATGAGTTTGCTCGCGGAGTGTATCGATTAGAGGTCATGGGGTCGATTTGGCTTACCATTATAATTGAGACGTTGGTGTAGATACTCCACTCCCCCAACACTTTTAAACTGGGGGCTCAAATCCACGACAGCCATGTTAGGGCACCTTAACACAACCTCCTCAACCGGTTGGGCCAACCCTTGAAAGGTTCATTATGGTGATTATTGAAGTGGAAACAATTTAGTAATTAAATTTGATTTTACTCTTTTGGTCTAATTAAATTTAATTGCATGTCTATGGATAGATGTATTGTATTTTGTGTAAAACCACATTCTCGTGGGGATGGTAAGTGGCTTGTGGGGGAAGTGAGTGGCCTATACTTAACCCAAAAGTCATAGGGGGCTTGCCATATATTACAACGCCATAACTTCAGAACGCTCGGTTAGATCCTCATTCCTTTCGAGTTATCCAAAAAATAATTACCACTTTCCCTTAAAAACTTTGTCATCTTATGTAAGCTTTTCACACAAGTAACAAATCTAAAGGCATATTTCATCAAGGAAGGAGATCAATTCCCCAAAGACACATGAGGAATTTAGAATAACAAGCAAGGTTTTCAAAGTTATAGACTCGACGAACAAAGTTGTCAAATTTGATCAAGCATGTCCAACTACTAGAGATGTTGCTTAGTAGTACCGAGAGAGTTAATTGACATTGTTGGGAGAGTGACTTTATAATCCTAAGAACATTATTTGACAATTTTTGTGAGGTGCTCAAATTTCTGAATTTACATGAAATCAAATATTCCTCGTAAACCCCCAATCTGTTATGTTTTTCTTTTATTTGAGGGAAATTGGAAAATGAGTTTACTCATGGAGTTTTTTGATTAGAGGTCATGGGGTCGAGTTAGATTACCATTATACTGAGACGTTGGTGTAGATACCCCACTCCCCCAACACATTTAAATCTGAGACTCAAATCGACGACTACCATATTAAGGCACCTTAACACAACCTCCCTAACCGGTTGGGCCAACCCCTAAAGGCTCATTATGTTAATTATTAAAGTGAAAATAATGAGCCCTAATTTGATTTTATTCTTTTGGCTTAATTAAATTAAATTAAATTACATGTCTATGGATATAAGATGTACTCTATTTTGTGTAAAACCACATTGAGTGACCTATACTCAACTCAAAAGTCATAAGAGGACTCACTCTTTAACTTACTAAACCCTCATTCCTTTTGAGTTATCCTACATTTTTTTTTTAGCCACGTTGCCATAAAAAGTTTGTCATGTTATGTAAAGCTCTTCACACTACTTAGTAACAATCTAAAGACATACTTATTTCATTTGGATGTGTTGACCAACAAAACGAACTTTAGAGCTAAAATACCCTTTAGTTAATAACGGGCTTTAAATTTCACGGCCACCAAACAGTTTTAGCCGAGACGGTAAGTTGTCACCAGTGCCTCTAAAATCGTACACAACGGTATTAATAATACAATATTCATTATTTTTTTAATATAAAAATATTTTATTTATCTGAACCTTTTAAAATATAAATTAAATATACTACTACAATTTATATACGATACTTTTATTTAAATATACAGATCGGGGCGATATAAAATTTTTGCAAGTATTTTTACAGTGGGAAACGCAAAAAACGTGTAAATGACCGTCAAATTTATACCGGTTGGGACTCTCATCGTTATTTATCCAAAAGAGTTGGCCTTATCTAAACCCCGGTTACAAACAAACTCCCAATCCGACCACGGTAAAATTTAATGTCTGGTCCCGCGTTTACCCCGTTATTTTCTATCTGTACGCGGATTAATCTCAGCCGTCCATCGCCGCCTATCATTGTTTACAGTCAGGTTGTCCACCTTGGCAGTCCGGATTCCAGCACGTGGCACATCAGTACGGGGTGGATGAATTTGTAGCAGCAGTTGAACGGGGAGCAGCCGGTACGATAGGGTATTGATTGGCAGCAGCAGGTGGAAACCGCGATTACTGTGCAAAATAAGAGTAAGAACGGCCAAAAAGCCAGAGGGTAAAAACAGTCAATCCGTGATCTTCTTTGGGTAGCGATTGGAGAATGACAGCGTATGGCTTTTTAAAAAAATAAAATTCTTCTTCTATCTCGAGTTCGCTGTTATCTAAGTCTTTCGGGAGGAAAATCGAGCCAGAAAACAACCAGATTTGGCGGTTTTTTGTAGAATACGTAGTACTAGCTCGGATTACAGGTCAGTTACTGCTCTGGTTTTACAGCTAGATATTTATTGCTGTCTAGGTTTTAGCACGGATTGCTGGGTTGGGGAAAGTTTGTTGTGATTGATGAAGGGTTTGTTTTTGTTTGTTTCTTCTTTCACCTTTTTTTTAAAAAAATGTTTTTTTTCCTCCACGCTTTGGAAGCAGAGAAGCATAAAATGCCTATCATTTAATTGTTTTGGAAGCAAATTCGTAGATTTACGTCTTCAAATATATAAATTTAGCTATTCGTTTTTGAAAGGGTTTTTTTGAGAGATGGATGAAGTGTTGGATGTTGTCTAGCTGGGATTAGCAGAGAACCGGGGCAATTTGAGCTTACAAAACGATAGTTCTATCGTCCGGGTTATGGGTGTCTTTTTGTTTTGAAGGGGAGAGATTGGGGATTGTAAAATGGGGCTTACTAGACATGGACGAGATGAAACGTTTCCTGGGTTTTTAATTTTGTCGTGGGCTTTTATTTTGTGATGTGTTAGACTTGCAGCCTTTTAAGAATGATGGTATTGAGGTAATTGACCCTTGTAAGAACAAGGTGACATATTTTCTTGTTTCCTAATTCAAGTTGATTAGGCTTGTTGTGGGCTTTACTTATTTTTCATTTTGTAGACTTGGCAATTTTTGGGGTTGGTAGCATTGGATTTAGGTCTATATCATTTTGCCCTGAAACGTGAAGAAACCAAAGCTGTATTTTTTTAGCACTTATAATTAGGAGAAAAAAATGAACCGATAGACGTAAAATTGGATTTATTTTGGCATTCAGGCAAGTGGGTTTGGTGGACGAGGGTTGATGCGTTAGGAGCGGGAGAAGATTCAATGGCCATTTAGAAACATCCGCTTCTTTAGGGGAGAAGGAATTGAGGCGGGTGGAGGTTAAGGGCTGGCATTGGAGAATTATCTGGATTCCAGCCACCGAACGGCGACGCTGTTGGCGTCACCGGCTCCGGTGGCTGGAGGCCAAGCGCAACCAGCCTCATCTAGTTCAGGTATTGTTTACCAGACGAACGACCACAAGACGAATTCTGGTAACACACAATTGAATGGTACATTTGTCAATTTGGCTCAACGATATTCTGTTGTTGGAAGGGGAGATTCTGGAAAAGTTGGTGTTGACATGAATCAGGTTTTAAACAGTGGAGCAAACTCAGGTCCAAGTGTTGGGGCAAGTTCTTTAGTTACAGACGCCAATTCAGCGCTTTCTGGTGGCACCCAACTACAGCGGAGTGCAAGTACTAATACTGACTCTTTTATGCGCCTGCCAGCATCGCCAATGTCTTTTTCATCTGGAAATATAAGCATGTCCGGTTCTTCTGTTATGGATGGGTCATCCTTAGCCCAACAGAGTGGGTCTTCTATAACTCGGCTTGAGTCTAATCAAGACCAAACATCACAGCAACAGCAACTGCAACAGAGGCAACAACAAGGAGTATCGACTCCAACTTCACAACAAAAATTGCAGCAAACTCCACAACAACAAACTGCCTCACAACAAGTTCAAGTGCCCGGAACTGGACCGCAGCTTGCTGGACAACAGATGATTGGGCAACCAAATGCTGGGAATGGTCAGCAGCTAGGCCAACAGCAGCTAGGACAAAGATTGCCTGGTCAGGTCCTAATGTCTCCCAAACTTGAAAAGAATGATCAATTGCTGCAACCGACTCAAACGTTGAAGTCTGTAAAACAAGAAGATGGGTTACAACAACAAGTAGTTCAGCAAATTCTGCAGAGGCCTGAAACTGCTTTGGCTGCCCAGCTTCAAAGGCAAGAATCCATGCAGCGGCCTACTCCACAGTTGCAAGCATTTATCCAGCAACAGAGGATGTTGCAACAGCAACAGCAGCAACAACAGTTGCTGCAGTCTTTACCCCAGCACGTGCAGCGTTCTCATCTTCAACAACAGCAACAGCAATTGCGACATCATATGCAACAGCATAACATCCAGCCCGCATCTTTGGCAAAGCAACCTGCGCTGGAGAATGGACTGTGTGCTCGTCGGCTCATGCAGTATATATATCATCAACGACATCGTGAACCTGTAAGGCTCAGTAGCATCTGGTACTTGTATTGGAGTGCACTTAAGCATGGAAGGTGTCAATATATTCAAAACGCTTTTAGATTGATGGGATAAAAATTACAAGCTTTTTCAAAATTCTGCTTTTCTTATCAATTTTTTTTTTTGGAGATTGGAAAAAAATAGGGCTGACCTGGACACAAATTTATCTGGGCATGTATTGCAAAAATCCGGATCTGGCTGGATTTCTTTTTGCAGGAATCCATCTGGATTTGAATAACTATGATAATCGTCACACAAGAAACAGCTGGTATATATCTTTGTATGAAAAAAATGGCAATCATACGCTGGGTAATATATTTTTTTGAAACATGCAATGGTTTGTAATTATTCTAATTCAAAGTTTCTGCCATACTTTTTCCATTTAGTGATTTGTATGTATGATTTCACATCATAAACCTGTAAGACTTAGTCAACTGTATCGAAACAAACAGTGATTACTGGAGCATTGAAAGACCTTTTACTGATGCTAATGTTGCATCCGGCTGAAAACAAATTTTGAGTAGAAGAATAAGCTACCAAGTGAATTTTGTGTATTGCTTTGCGCATTCCCATGCATAGTGTTGGGTAGAATAAAGAAGCGCTATAGGGACAAGTTGAAATACCATCCCAGTCATGATGCAGCCTATTGTGTGGAAATGTGAGATTTGCGGAACAGACCTCTGTGTCGAAGACCATGGCGACTCTGATGGTTTCTATGAACTTCTCCATTATGCACATACAGCAGTCATGTGATGTTGTCACCTTGGACGTGGATCTTGATATCGAAAAGTCTTTGCAACTGAATGACTAAGCATACCTGGTCTCATCTTTGATTGGATCGAAAATATGTTCCTATGAGTGACTATACACGAATCAATTTCTTTTAGGTCAGCCCAAATCAATTGGCTGATCTGATCAAGTAGTTTATCAACATATATGCACATAGAAGTATCTTTAGGTTATCCTGCCATATCCTAGCAACTCTTCAAGGAATCAAAGGATTTGAAAGGGGAGTCATTTTTTCATGGGCGAGAACAGTGCCATGAAGCCCTGAAGAGATGCCAAGAGATTTTCTCTAGAAGGCAGAGAATCTGAGAAGTAAGCACAGCACATATTTGAAGGCACGAGGTAGTTCATGGTTCAATAAAGCCTCGTGACTTTAGTGGTGCTGGATGGGGTAGGATTAAGTCACACTACGTGAATTGTGCCCCTATTAGTGGATTGCTGCAGAGTCTTCTACCATTGTAGAAATTGTCTGAAATACAGATTGAGTAATGCATTGATGCTTGAGTCTGTATATTTCCTCATGTGCATTGATACAAAAAAAGCTTATTGTTTCTATTCAATCTGCATAGTAATCTTTGCATGTGTGAGGTCATAGCTGATAGCTGTTTACAAAGTGGGCTGTGTGAAGTTTTAAGATAGTCCTTCATTGGGACCCTCCAACTGCGACTGCATCAAACAGTGCACAACCACTAGTGAGACTTTTACATTGAGTCAAGAGTCCAGGTCAACATCAGTCTATGGTTGACAATAAAGGTGCAAAATGCTGCAAAGGTGAAAATATATATAAAGAATATGAACCACACTAGTAATCTATATGGTCTAATGTCATATGACCAATAATTGACAGGAGTTGGTTCATATAATCTGCTAAGATGGCCGCTCTGGTGCTGTAGAACAAGATGCCTGTACAGATATGCTCTTCATGTCTATTGTTGGCTGTAGTTTGTGATTCTAGCTCTGGGAGAGTGATCTGGCCCTACTCGGTAATGATGCTTGGTCATAGACGTTTCTGCAGAACATGTCTCAATTGCTGCTGTCATCCACGTTTGAGTTCTTTTTCATAATCCTACATCCTGCTTAGCTGTCGTTATAGGTGAAATTTTCAGGAATACATGCTTTTTATTAATGGCAAAACCAAAAATGAATCTCAAAATACAAGAAACAGGAAATGGCATGGGATGCAGGCACCCCATGCTGTTTCTTGACAGAGACAACTAGATGAGGTGAATACCTAGACATATTGCAATCTAAAGTCTTCAAAGTGGACTGATAGATGAACTTCCACTTGAGGACTATAGCAGTTGAATAGAGACCTGGATGAGGTTGGATTGGTCATGGGGAATGGAAGAAGCAATCCGATAATATTGCCGATGAAGATCTTCGTAGAGCATTTTCCGGAATGGCCAGCTAAGGGGATAATTGATAACATACGTCAGAGCTGTCTGTCAAGTTCTGAAAAGTAGTAGAAACTTAGATGTTGAATATCAGTTAGCTTGAATCTTTGACACAATAGTGTTGCAACTTTCTTGCACTGAATCATTTATAGGCAATCATTGTTTTTAGGTCTTGACATAAGTAGGGTTTTAGCATGCAGTATATGTTTTCTAATAATATTGCAGTATTCACATTATCTGTATGACATTGGCAGACTGAAGACTTTGACAGTGGGACGTTCTAGTGCAAGGAGTCATTAAGGGAAAGGTTTCGACCTCGCAGACTTGTTGTTACCTTTGGTAACAAATCTGTTCTCCATGCTCATCTACAAAACTATCAAAATTCATCTGGACAGCAGGATTCAGAGCTATAAGAGTAATAGGATTTGAAATCAGTACTTTTAGTATGCAATTGTTAAGCTACTCAGTGTAGGTATTCAAGTCCATCTGCATAATATATGAAAATCTGAGGGAATGCCATTGCAAATTGAATTCTGCATCAGTGTATAGATGAAATGATAACAAGCTGACAACTAAAGAAATGCATTGGTAAGGATAAAAACTATGTACCTATGATCATTACATCATTGTAATTTGTGGCTTGTCAACCATCAAAACTGGCTGATATGATTTGACTTTCTAGTATTGAGACTCTGTTTCTTGGACAAAGTATTTGCTCTTTGGAAAGCAAAAAAGCTTGCTCACACAAATGGTTACTGTGCTTCTCCTGTTCATGCATGTTTAGGATTTGCAGACTGTTGTGAAGTTTGCGTGAATAATAAAATTCTGATACATGTTAATCTAGGTTGACATGAAAAACTTATTTGACAATGGATATAATGATGTCTCCTGTTGCAAAATGTTTGGGAAGGTAAAAGAATGCAGTAAACTAAGACTTTTTTCTTGCATGATTGCATTGTTTATATTTCAAACTGGCGCCTATGTAAATGGGATCAATGTTATGCAACACATTCATAACAGACTTAATCATGTCAGTTTATAAGGGAGCATAAATTTAAAATGCTTTGTACAAAAGCACTATACTTGATTTATTATTGGTTGTATTGAATGGTTTGCTTGAACCCCCCCCCGCAACCTCATAATTTCTATTTTTTCTTACATACATTTCTATTTAACAGGGGATTCTTTCAGTTTCTTCATAACATGAAAAAAAATTTGCTTTATTGTTTGTAATATGCATAAGATTGGATTATGAAGAGTTTAGATGTTGAGAAAACAAACAAACCGATGGGCTAGTTCTGAAGTCTGATCTCTTGTTGGTTTTCTTGATTTGTTAATACTGCAGCCCAATCCCAGAAAATGTGCTTTTGAAATTGGATAGAATTTGCAGGCAACAGAATGGGATGCTTATAATTGCACGTTCTTATGGACTGACTGGTCTAGTTCGGATTAGCTTGAAGGTAATGTGATACAATTCTAAGGACGTCACTTGATTGAGGGTTCATGCATTTCTTTTCATAAATGCCTCTATCAGTACAAAGATCTAACAGCTTCATTAAAATTTACAATTTAGCTATGTGAAAGCTACATTTAAGCTGTACTTACATTTCTTTTTCTTGTAGGAGCATGATGTAGTTGAGTCCAAGCCTGAACATTTTCTTGATGATCTCAGACTACATAAACCTTGGCCTGAACTCAAGAGGTGTGTTGATTGTAAGGTTATTAAGTGAGATTATCGCAAATTCCAATTTTAGATGAATACGGTGGAAACATGCATTGATTTTGCAACAAGTTTGCTTGGCTTGTCTCTATAAGCAATACCAGCAGGTAGCAAACTGTTTATATCAATTATACTAGTTGGAATTGCTTCAGGTTCACACACTGGATTTACATAATCAATCACACACTCCCCCTTTAATATCAATCGACAGAGGATTCTGTAATACACAAAAATATACCTTATGTTGTTATTCTGATTAAGTTGGCTGAAGAGTGGAAACATACACATAATGGCACACTACCAAACGACCAGAGAAGAGAAGAAACAATTTAAGGTCAGGCGATTACTTCTATTTTTGCCATTACTGCGATCTGTTACTTTTGTTTATCTTTTTTTTGGGATCCAGCTTGTTTATATCAATGTTCCTGTTCCCATATCCAGGATCTCTTAGGAAGCAAGATGATTTCATTTGATGAGGACAATTATAAAGAAGCTACAGAAGCATCATATAAAGTCTGGGCCCCTCCTGGAATAAGTAAGTTTTGTTTTCTTTTAAGGTGGCATTAATTGTAAAACAAAACAATAACTTCAGTTGTTACTTCTGATCTCTTCAATAGTAAATACAACTGGTTTATTGTTAAAAACCACATAAAATTATTTGCCACACCTCTTTGTTGTCTTGACCTTAAGCATGGAAAAACATAGTTGTTCATGGAAATCATTTTGTATAAATCTTTTTTAAAATATGCTTAATTTCCATGGAAAACACATAGTTTTTCATGGAAATCATTTTGCCCCTAATATCATATTTTTAAAATATGGTTGTAGAGTCTTGAAGGAGTGAACTACCATCTCTTTTCTGATTAATTCACTTCTTGTTTATAACCCAAGGAATGGTATTTTGACATTGAAATTCTGGTTTCTGGTTATGTACTGCCTTGTATGAGTGGGAACTGTCTTGTACATAAAATTGTTTTGGATTTATATTTTTTCTCAAATAATAATGTCATTGCATCAATTATCTTTGTTGCATGTCAAGAGTCTTACTTTATTCTGTTTAAAATTTGAAGAAAGTTTGTATCTAAGATTTCACTCATTGATTCTGATCTTCCAACCAACTAGAAAGATTTCACTCATTGATTCTGATCTTCCAACCAACTAGAAAGACTTGAATACAATAGTCACAACTGTAGACGAGGGCCTTTGTTTAAATAAAATATGACACCTCTTAAAATAAAAATGTCAGCACTTCTTTAGGAATGCTAAGATCCTTTGATTGATACTTAGTATGAACTTGAACTAAAGATCACATCAACAAAATGACATAAAATCTTTACTTATCAAGGTATTCTTCTTTAGTCTTGCTAAGATCCCCCCCTTTGAGCTTGATACTTAGTATGAACTCGTGAACTATGCAAGATCACATCAACAAAATGACATAAAATCTTCGGCTTATCAAGGTCTCATATTTGGAGTTCAAGAAACTTAACCAACATATTTGATTGTGACAGCAATGACGGTTGCACATTTCATGCAAGTGAGTAGTAATTGTGTTTAAAAAGTCAAATTTGTCATTTTTTGATCTGTTGATTAAGGGTCAAATTTGTCATATTAGGTATAGCAAACCCTAAGATTTATGTGGGTAGCTATTTTGCATAAGTTAGCTGTGTTTTTTTTTTTGTTTTTGTATTGCCCTGTGGATGCATTATCTTTTACTCTTTTTAATTGGTCAAACTGTTGGTCATGAGGTGTGGGGGATGGTGTTTTTGTTGAGAGGTGCATTTCACACCCCACATGAACTTGGACTTTGGTGTGGGTGGCTGGATGGATGCTGTGGGTAATTGATGATTGCCATGTTTCTAGATTTTAACTCATAGATAATAATTAAAAAGAGGCAAATATAATACATGTCAAGTTAAAATCAATAAGAATGTAGCACATTGACAAAGAGGCATCATATAATACAATATCTAGCCGATGTTCACATGAATCAATACTTTGCCATAATAAGCACATTGAAAAGCTTAATGAAAAGTTTTAATGTCCATAATGTCGTTGACACGTGTGTGTATGATAAATAGCACAGAATTATCTTAATATGTATGTGATATATGCCAAGAGATATCCCAAATAGGCTTAGAAGAGTGCCAGTGGGCTACTACAGCACAAGATGTGACCCTTAAGAATATACTTTTTACATGAAGGGGTCCTGAAGATTTAGTTAAAGAAACACTTGCATCAACAAAATTATACAGAAATCTCTACTTACCGGGGTCTCTACTTTGTATTTAAGTTCAACCTATTTGATTGTTATAGTAATGACAGTTGAGTACCATTTACATGCAAGAGGGTGATAATCCATGATTAAAAAGTCAAATTTGTCATACTAGGTATAACACCCTACTGATTTACGTGAGTAATGGGGGTTGCATAAAGTTATCTGTTTTGGTATTGCTTTGCAGATGCATTATCATTTACAGCATTAGTTAATGTGGAGTGAATTATTGTTCATGATGTTCCTGGAAGAAAAGGTAAACAATCCTGTCGAAGAAAACACATTTCACACTGTGCACACGAACTTGGAAAACTTTTGGTATGAGTGGGCCATGGAATGATATGCAATGAAGAACCATTGATGACTAGACAGTCTCTTATAGATATGTAATTCCAAAAGTTAATAATGGGTAAAAGAGAGACAAATGTCAAATCGGTCATTCATGCCGATGTTACAATATCAAACATGCCAGAGAATACTAGCAGTTTTCACGATTGATAAGTGCTTATGCTACTGACCAAAGTTTGCCATTAATAATGTCCAGCTTGGACATGTTTGTGTACTTATAAATCTGCACAGAAGGTATCTTAATTTGAGATGCTCAAATATGCTACCAAGGTCACTCCCAGGAAGATCTAAGTAGGTGCTTTTATCGCACATGGCACAAGTGTAAGAACTATACAAAACAAGGAATGAGGTCCTGAGACCTGAAATAGATATGAACATTGCATCAACAAAACAACAGAAAATCTCTAGCTTAAATTGGGGTCTCTATTCGTAAAGTCAAGTTAGAAGCTGATTTGGGTCTGCTTACGGCAATTTGATGGTTGGACATTTCATGCAAAAGGGCATTAATCGTGATTAAAAAGTCAAATTTTGTCATATGAGTCATACCAAATCCTATGATTTATGAAAACTGAGTAGTTATTTTGTACAAAAAGGGCAATTATGACAAATTATACAGCTTTTTAATTGGTTGAATTATTGAAAATTAATGATGAAAAATCTGGGAATGGTGTTTGAGTGTCGAGATGTTCATGCACCTCCATCATGAACTGTGGACTTTTGATGTGGGCGGGTGGATTTGGACTTCCCATGGGGACTACATTGACAAATGACATTATTTATATGTAACTCCTAAAGTTAATAATAAAAAAAAGAGACAAATTCTAACAACATTTAGCTGATCCCTTACAAAGAATGTTAGCATCATTAAAAAGCTTAAGAAAAGTTTGATCTTATAATGTCCCATAGACAGTGACATTTATGTGTACTATAGATAGCACAGATCCATCTTAATCATGGCCATCTTGATATATGCTGGGAAGTATCGCACCATATATAACTTGAGGTGCTTCTAGATCCCACACAACTCAAGTGTAAGAATATACAAGTGTAAGAATACTACAACACAAGGATAATGGATCGCTAGATCTTTAAGGGCTGCTTCGACTAAAGTGAAAAACTTTATGGCTATGTGCTGAAGTCTTGTTGCAAAGGTGACTTCTAATGTGCCTCAGTAGGCGGTTGCTAAGCTACAATCGAAATCTAGATGGTCTGGAATGTGAACAGAGTGACTTAAAATTCTGATGGAAGTGACCTAAAAAATGTCTAATGGACCTAAGGCATATTAGAGTTGAAGCATGTCAATTAAATGCATTGTGTTTGTATCTCATTTTTCAGACCCCACCCCAATCCCATCAGCAATCGCTATTTGAATGGTCAATGTGTCCTATGAACAACAAAAGCATTGGTGACCAATTTCAATTATACACTTTTAACAGTTATACAATTTGTGGAGTCCTTGAAATGCTGGTGAATAATTGTCTCATATAGCCTCATGACTGAAATAAATGTTCCTTTCTTGTTTAGAGCACCATTGACTGAGCACGGAAACTATGGCTTTGAGTGAGAAAGACTGGCATGTATTTGTGTTTTTTCTTTTACAGTTAATGGACATTTGGAACTACTGTCACATACGGCTGACAAGTTTTCCCGGACCTTTATCATAATTACCATGGCATGAAACTGATGCTATATGTTGCAGGCAAAGTTTTGAAGAACTGTGAATAAGCTGATTGTAATGCCCCCTTTTTAGAATTAATCAATTCTGGATACTTGAAGCCTATTCTTATTATTTTTTGTTGGCTAAGGGGAAATGAAAGACGAAACAAATTAATTAAAGTTGTCCAAGGGTACTTTTATATTTTAATTGGAGAAAGAACACTTAAATTATATTTTAATCCAAAAAGCAGAAATAGAATAAAATAATAATAGAATGACGAACTTCTATTATGGGGCGCTAAAAATGGAATAATAATTAAATAAAGCATTCTATTGTGGGGCAGTGAAAGATAGAATGGATTGCATGTGCATCAAAATCCTATTTTTAGGATGGAGAGAGGATAAAACAATCTTATATTGTTTATTTCTAATTTTAAGATGGGGCGCCAATTTTGGAGAAGTCCTTGGAAGTTATAAAGGCAGATTTGCGGTTATTATTCATTCATATTGGAAATTCATCAATTATTTTCGTTGTCTGCAAGTAGCTTCAACTTTTGCAACAACAATAGAGGACGAAATCCCTCGTTTACATACAAATTTGGGGACGGAATCCCTCACTTCTCAGTTGGGCAATTCCATTTCAGGGTTTGCTGTGACAATTATGGGTGCAGGTGTTCTGCTAGTTCAACTCCAAACAATTGCATTTAGAAGCTGATATTTTTATTGTAGTTGGTTCGTATTCAATAAATAAAAGAATGATTTTTATGCATTATGGTTTGCTGTTTTTTATATAGAAAATTCAGATTATTGCTGCTGTTATAAAACTTAGTTTTGTAATATTGCTGCCCTAGGATTTAACAAATTATCCAAATCTGCTAGAAATTGTTTTTAGGGATATTACATTGATATAAGGTCCATGCCTCCTAGAGATCAGTCTGCGAGCCATAAATTTTCCTTTTGTAGAAAGATTTTGAGAAAACCCTACAGAGCATTTTAATACATTTAAATCAATGTTGACTTGTTATCTTGCATGATAATAGTAATCATTTAACCAACACAAATAGGAATGTTCCTTTCTTATTTAGAGCACCATTGACCGATAACAAAAACCATGCTTTTGAGCAAGTTAGGCTTGTTGAATTTGTGTTTTTTTCTTTGTAGTTAACAAACATTTTGAATTACTGCCATATATGGTTGGAAAGTTTTCCAAGATCTCTATAATCCTTGACACGCATAACTGCCATGGCATAAAATCTATGCTATACATTGCAGACAATGTTTTAAGAATAGTGAATATGTTAGCTATAAGTTCCATGCCTCCTAAAAATTTAGTATGCAAGCTATAAAATTTCCTTTTGTATTGTGAAAAAACTCTATAGAAAGAAAGAAAGAATGAAATTATATTAATCATAGTTCAAAAATTCATACTCGGACATTTCTTGGCAGCCTAAAATTTTGACTCGTACTCAGGACACATGGGTTTCTTAGCAATTGCTTGACAACTTAATTGCCGCGTTAAAAACCGTATAAATTCATAAAATAAACTTGATTAACTTGTAAAACACTGTTAATTGGCATGATACATTAATATAGAGAATGCATAAGGTACTATTGTCTATTAGTTTTCAACCAAAAAAGAGTGTAAAACACAAACTACAATCATAGACTATAGTGACATAGTCGTCAATGCACCACAATAAACTAAAATGAAATATACAATAATTTTCAGTGCCTAGTATAAGTTTCCTGTCCTCTGGAAGTGGAAGGTAAAGATTCCTCCTCTATAGCAATATCATCCGCAAAGAAATTTGTGTTCTCACCAACTCCTTCGGTTGTTGATGCCTTTGTTACATTTGATGCTATCGCTCCCCTTGTCTCCCTCTCCAACTCTGCAATGTCCTCGGTAGACATGGGTGCCTCATCAACAATTAATGTGCGTTTTTCCCATCCGTCCATTTAGTAGACAAAATGTTGCACCCCTTCTTTAGCCAAACTTTTTTTTGCTCTTTTACAAGAGTATGCTTTTGATGGAATCCTCCAACAATGGGTCATTCAAATCATGAGAAATAGGCGCCTTGAACCCTTTCTTGCAACGTGGAATGTAGTGACCTAATTTTCCTATTTTGGGCTGTTTGCCACATTGTATGGAATGTTATAGTACCGGAAGTTTACCGCAACTTTCTTTGGTTCATTGTGCACTTCCCGGTTCTAACTAGTACCATTAAGTGAAGGTTGTGTTCCAAGACTACTTCAAAGGACAAAAGAACTAGAATTTTTTCTAGTATATGAGTTGTGTCCTCGTCCTCAACCTGTTGGAGTTGGGACAATAGAAATGTCCACACTATCACTATCATCTCTTGTTGCCTTCAAATTCACTAGGACTGCAAGTGTTTCAATTTTCTCCTTTTTTTCTCCGCATAATTCGCAAGGTATGCGACCATCTCTCTTTAAACCTCAAACAAACCTCGTTTGCACACTACCACATCTTGCCCCAATATTTGTGTGATCTGTTATTTGAGGTGATTGACACTTCCACTGATCTTCATCCCACGATAATTGCATATCACACAATTGGCCTCTAGACCCTATTCACAATGCTTTCAAGAATGGTCGGTAGACTTAATCTTACTAAGTGTAGTTATACTGAATGTAGATGCCATTTTTGTAAATGTAGAAAGTAGAAACCATATACAAACTCGCCAAAAAAGTTTTAGGAAAAAACTCTAGCTGCCAATCGAAGGAATAAGTAGAAGATTCAAGCAGTTGCATATTGAATGTTAAAAAAATCTATGGCCTACTTGCTAGAAAGTAGAAAGTAGAAACTTAGATAAATAGAAAGTAATTTCATCCTATTTGTATGCTTCTAATCACTTTTTTAAAACTACTTGTTTTTGCCGAGTATATGCTGATGTATTCCACGATATTTTGAAAACCTTACCTCCAATGGCGTGCCAATCAATCACATTCATTGTATTCGTCGAGGAAAATGCCGAAAAAACTTGCTTTAGGTATAAAAATGAATTTTTAAAAAGTGGGTGTTATAATGCATAGACAACTGAGTAGATAGAGAAAACTCAGCAAGTTTCATTGAGCAATAATGGAATTACTTAGTGAGTTTTGCTGAGTTTTCGTTGCTTTCTTGGCTCGTGAGTTTTCAAATGATTTCTCATCTGTACTTTGGCTACTTGTGATTTATTAGTGAGTTTCGTTGAGTTTTGATTAAGAGATATTAATGTCCATAAATGACTAAAAGTAGGTCAATGGGACTTGGGGATACACCAATAATCAATAGAAAGTTCTAGGAAGAGAGAATCCCAGAAGCAAAAAATAAAAAGTACAAAATACAAATATAGGAGTATGTCACTAACATAGGGGATAATGAAATCAAAACATATATTAATGAGGGGCGAACAATAATCCCTGAAGTATGTGCCAATGAAAGGAAATCTCAACGACTATCTCTGTCTGTGCTTGAAGTGAAGGAGTTGTCTGGGCCTTTATCAGCTGTTGTGGAAAATCTGACAGGGCGGGGCAAGGAGTATCCAAGGTCAGGTTGGGAGATCCTAGGAGGAAGCAAAGTGCTTTGTCTAGAATATCTCCTAATATCCAAGGCTGGTGTAACTCCTGTAGTTGAAAAGAAGCTTGTAATATGAGTTTGTCTGTGGTTTGGGGGGCAGCCTGTAAGTAGTAGATCCATATTGCTGAGAAGGGGCAGGGCCACACTGATGGGAGTGGGCAGGTGATGAGGCCGAGGGGGAGCAGGTTAGAGGGTCGGAGTACTCCGAGTAGCAATAGTGCACTGCGAGAAGTGCCGCCTGACTGATTGATCCGCTCTGATATGTTAAAGGGCGTTTAATGCTGCTTGTCACTCGGGTGGGCTGGAGAAAAGCAATCTGTTGTCTTATATTAGTTGCATTTTAATATGTTTGAGTCAATATCAATTGTTATCTTGCATGATTTTATCAATCATTTAACCGGCAAAAGTGATCAAAGAATCCCATCTTATTGTAAGATAAAAGATTTATAACTCATCTCGTTGTGTTTTCACAAATGTTAATTGACTTTCAAAAAGGCAACAACATTTATGAGAAATATTATCTAGTTATTACAATGGTACCCCAAGGTGCAGACAACTCTGATATAGCTGAGATGGTTTTTGCACCATTTTGGTGAAGGAAAGTACGGAAATTTTTAGGAACTGTTTGTCTGCATAGGCGACTAGGTCAGTCCAGGCTTTAGATTCATTTGCATGTTTGGTTTTAACTCTTTGCTCTCTTTCTTTGAGGGTGTCATTCTTGTTCCTTCATTCACATAACAGACTATTCTCTGTTTCTTAATATGGTGTATTTACGTACTATTTTCCTGGGTATATTATTGTATTCATATCATTTTTCCCACGGAAGAGGTGAATGTATTATTTTACCTGTGGATGGCTATTAAATAATGTATGCATGCTTTTGCTATGTTGAGTATATCAACATGCTTCCATGAGCTGATATAGATGTTGTTAGAAGCCCTCAAGGGATTGAATCTAGTGGTTGCAAACATTGATATCATTTACATTTTCCTAGTGACAAGTACATGCTTCCTTGTGCTGATGCTTTTGCTATGTTGAGTATATCAAAATGCTTCCATGAGCTGATATAGATGTTGTTAGAAGCCCTCAAGGGATTGAATCTAGTGGTTGCAAACATTGATATCATTTACATTTTCCTAGTGACAAGTACATGCTTCCTTGTGCTGATGCAGATGGTGTAAAAGATCTTGCTAGGAATCAAATGCAGTGGTTGCAAATATTGAAATCAATTACTTGTCTTATGCAGGTAAATCAATTGGCAATGGTGGCACAGAAGTATCAGAATGCTGCTGCACAAAGTGGGTCTTCTGGTCTCTCTGCACAAGATTTGCAAGCGAATTGTAATTCGTAAGTTTATCTTTATTTTAGTATGGTTCTATTTGTTTATCTTGAATTTGAAAAATGTTCTAGTACCCGAATATTTCTTTGGTGGCGTCTTACATCAGAAAATTCACGACACCAATACATACAAATAGGAGTATGCCTATGTTATGCATATAGTTTTAATGTTTTGAATACAGAGCACTACTATGAAAGATTCTGTCTTCTCTCACAGAAGACCTTTGAGTTAGTGCTGCTTAATCAGTGGGCTTACTGTAATTCTTATTACTAATAACTTAATGAAAAATATTAAACTGCCATTCCTGATTTTTCAACATTTGTTATGTACATGGAAAAATATGTAGTCTATTGGGCGTCAAATTTGACATGGCACACAAATTGAAGTGCTCCTAAAACTATATGATGTTAAGGTTACTCTACGTAGTCACTAAATGGATATGCAGTTGAGCTTGCTCATGGATTTAGATAATAATTATTATTAAGTCAGAGCTTGGGTTGCAGACTTATTCATCGTATTAATTAGTATTGTACAATACACGAGCTACAGGTAAATGTGTAAAGCTTCACTGATGTTGTATCATATTGTGAGGTTGAATAATTATTTGGTTGAAATTTGTGGAAGTTAGGTTTTAATAGAATGTGCTATTTAAATTTGGTCGCTGACAAAGCTCTCTATAATGAAGTCAATACTTTTTATCCTCTTGTTTAACCTTTGTGTTGGACTTTTATATACTAGATACTAGGCATTCTGAGATATTCTTAAGTTATCTTTCTTGGATATGTTGACTGGTTATGGCATATCCTTATATTTGTGCTAATAAAATTGTTTTGGATCCATGGGTAACTAAGAATTTGGTATTGTAATGGTAAAGAGATTGTATTTAGCAAACTGATTTAAAAAATGAAGTGAATATAAACAATAAGTGTGTTAAAAATGGTGCAAGGCAACTATTGATGAGATGATCTGGTAGAACGGAGTACATGAGATGTTTTTTCAACAAGAAAAAACTGTTTTTTATGAATAATAAATCAAATTCCAATAATGGTGGCAATTGCGACAATTATAGTTTGCATACTCAAACTTGGCCAATACTCTACAGACCAAAAAATATTTGACTTGGCAATACTCACAACTTAAAAACTACTTAAATTTCTGTAAAAAATAAATTTAATATAGAAAGCAGTTACAAAATGTATCAAATGCATCTGTAAAACATTGGGGAAGTGTTTTATATTAGATTTGTTATGAATTCTGGAAGATAGCTAGGTTTGCCATTGCATGTAGTGTGTTTATATAGGTTTTACTGATATGTGGCTAACATAATCCCTTAACATGTTATATCATATTTAATTATGCTTTCATATGCTTAGTGGGTTGGCCTTGGTGCTTTGCATAATATAATAAGGTACATATAGGAGTTGGAGAGTAGTATATTAGGATCATATTGAGCACTAGAGTCTTATTTTATGGTTTGGAGGTTGCCCCTTTGAAGTGGCTAAGTCATTCTACTTGCATATTTGATCATTTCTCTATATTTTGGTGTTCTTTGGTGTTATATTACTACTGATATTCAGATCTATCTAAGTAATTTCATTACAAGTGGTATCAAAGCTTCAATATGTTAGAGTTGGGTCGAAACCCTAATTTTGAAGATTCGGCTATATTTAAAAATAGGAGGCAAATTTTTCTGGATTTTTTTTTCTGAAGTGTTGAAATGAGTCAAATAAGGTTATCTAAAAATTTCAATATCATTTGAGTTGTTTTGCACAAATAATATCAATTTTAGTGTTTTTTATAAATTTGCTTTGTAGGGCGAAGTTTTTTTAATTTTAAAAAGCTGTTTACATTTTCGGAAAGATCTAAAAAAGGGGTTTATTTTCTGTATTTTCTGAATTAAGGCTGAAATAATTAAGAAATGGGGATGAATTGTTTTTATGGAAAGGGCGAGGTAGATGATCGAGAATGGTGAGTTGAATTTGAGAAGAATTATTTTTCATCTAGATGGAAACAGTCTTGGTTTTCGTTTTGGCTTTATGGTCCACCTCACAGTTGGTTCTCTCAATTGAATCAAGAGAGTTCAAATGTGTTTTGAGAGGAAATGAAACAAGTTTTCTTGCCCAGGTGGACAAAAGAAGAAGAGGATGAGAAAGAAAATAACGAGGTTATGGAAGAAGAAAAAGAAAATGGAGAAGAAAAAAGAGTAGAAGGGGAAGAGGGAGGAGATGAAGAAGACGAAGGAGAAAAAAGAGGAGGAGGAGGAGGAGGAGGAGAAGAAGAAGAAGCTATGGGTGATGCAGAAGGAGAGGAAGATGATCAAGTTGAAAAATCAAAGGATAAGAGTTTAGATACTGTAGCTCCAAAGATGGAAGCTTCAATGTTCAGTTTGAAGATTGCATCCATAGGAAAAATAATATATAAGAAGTTCAAGTGGATGGTAAGAAGACTCAATCTTTTGAATATTTAAAGTTCTCTAGTCTCAAACAATTTTTTTCACTTTCGCATACCTAGCACATTTCTAGCTTGGAGAATGTCATTGCACAAAATGTTTCATTCTAGATAGGGTTACCTTACTTGGATAAAGAAGTCCAAATCAGTTTGAAACATGAGAAAATTCTTCGAATGCGCATTAAGAGGGTGAAGAAGACAACAATTACTGAGTATCTAATCAAGTGGGAGAATCAAGACAATGCGACAACAGCATGGGAGGAGGAAGATTTCTTGTACCAACATCTAGAGACCATTGACATTGAGGACTATGCTTGTGTGAAGCAACCTCCAGAAATTGTCAACATTGGGGATAATGTTGCTTTGAAGGGGAGGTGCATGCTACACCCTTAATCGTAGATCATATATCGGGATATAGATAGCTGACTTGTGGTTAATATAATCTCTTATCATGTCATATCATATTTATTTATGCTTTCATATGCTTAGTGGGTCGGCCTTGGTGCTTTACATAACATAAAAAGGTGTATATATAGGAGTTATTAGTTGGTAGATGATCATCATATTGAGCACTTGAGTCTTGTTGTATGGTTTGGAGGTTGCCCCCTTGAAGTGGTTAAGTCATTATGCTTTCATATTGTGATCATTTCTCTACATCTTTGTGTTCTTTGGTGTTTTATTTATGCTGATATTTGGTTCTATCTAAGTAATTTCATTACATGACCAGAAAGAGAAATACCAAAACTGAAAGTTTTGTCATGAATATTATATGTTTTGTGTTACTTTGAAGTAAATAATATTCTACGTGCATATTGTGATCATTTCTCTATATTTTGGTGTTCTTTAGTGTTATATTACTATTGATAGTCAAATTTATCTAAGTAATTTCATTAAAGGTTTACACCTATATTTTGCAGTTACTGATAATCTCTCTTGCAGGATTCATTGGTGCATCAATCTCCTTGAGCCCTAAGGAGTGTACCAGGAAACGAGCAAGGTTGGGTCGTGGTATTTTAGGAGAGATGTCCATATGATTTTCTGTTATACTTATCAATTCCTTCGTACCTTCATACCTCTTATGATGTCTCCTTGAAATCCTAAAACCCTAACATATGAAATCCTAAAACTTTAAAATATGGCTAAGTATAAAACCTTGAAACTTTGAAATCTGGCTAAGTTTGAAATCTGAAAGGACCCTCGAAAACCTAGAATATGCTTTATAACTCCTAGATGCGTGAAACCACTCTCAAACATCTTGAATCTGGCTAAGTTTGAAATTTGAGAGGACCCTCAGAAACCTAGAATATGCATTATAACTCCTAGATGCGTGAAACCACTCTCGAACATCCTTAAAGTATATACATAAAATGTTTTTGGAGTAAGTGTGTTTTAAGTTTGAATTAGGGAGTTGAGTTGTTATATTAACAAACTTGAAGTTTGGTTCACGTAGGTTTGTTTGAGATTAATTATAGGGATGTCTTATTCCCTAGTAATAGCTCTCATTATTTGGTTGTTGAACATATCTTGTGCCCATTTATTTGGCACCACTCCCTATTGTATTATACTGGACACACGGATGTTGTGACTATTATTGAGAGAGAGACTTTGGGTTATGTCTGCAATGTATTTCGTTTGATGTGCAATGGATTTTGTGTTGTGGTATTGGTTCCCTGGTGTTGATCTTTTGTGGATGAGAACATTTAGCTCTACGACATGGTATCAGAGCATCTCTAACATCCGTCACTCAACCTAGGCCGTACAACCCCCTACTCCAGACTCTGCACTACCTATTGAAGCCCATGTTTAAATTCCAACCACAAAAAGTTATACTTTTGTAGTTATTGTGTTCTGAAATTACCCAAGAATTTTCTAGTTGTTTGGCATTTGGATTGCTTCAACTATATTCCTTCATTGTATGCATCAACACTAATTGACGTTATATTATATAGAGTGTTTCCTGCCGTTGAATTATCACTCTTCTCTTTGGTGACACTACTTCATAGCGGCATTAATTTGGCCTGCATATATTTAAATTGATTGTTGCATCATTGGATATCCCAATTTTGTTTTCTTCTTGTGTGGATAGCTTTCAATCCATTGGGGGATTATGCAATGTGTGTTGATTGAGGAAATCGAATACATGTTTGTACTAAACGATTGATCAAGGAAAGGCCCTCTTTGTGCTTGAATCTCTTCCTTGGATGTTTGCAATACCATCTAATTATGGTCCCTAATGGTAGACTTTTGAATATCGGGCCTACATCCTTCTTGACGGGGTCTACAGATAACTTTCATTCATACTACTGCGTTGATAACCATAGCCATAACTGGGCCAACAACTTCACGTATAAAAGATTGTAGTGGTTGACGAGATGCATGTAGAGCTTAAGAGACTTGGGATGCGCCCTTCAACAGTTCTTCTAAGGATGATAATTTGACTAATTTTCCTAGCACTTCAGACTAGATTGTTCTTACCGACAGAGTATTGAATTTGCATTGGCATTTTTAGCATTATATTTATTGAAATGATTTTGCATTCTTGTTTGTTGACTAATCTCCATAGAAAGCTGTTAGCTAGCCCTGAACATGCCTTACATCGTCCACCTGAACCTCATCTCCCATCGTTTATCCGCTTGGAAACTGCATGGGAGTTTCACCGTCAAGGCTTTTATACCTTTGGCCACCTCAAACTGGTTGGGATATTCAACCGACTGCCTCCCTCTGCCAATTAAGAACCTCTAGACAAAGCCGTTGGGTCCTCTCTTGTCGTCTGTTGCTTGCTCCTCACATCCACGCCTAACCTTCCACCGTCTGTCATTCTATTAAAAGCTAAAATAAAAGCATTTATTTAGCCGTGGGGAAATATTTAGAAGGGGATCATCTATTTTAAAGTAGCGCTTATTAAAGGGGGTAAATGTGTGTATAGACCTTGTAAATAAGCATATTTGTAATGAGGCTAATTATTTTATTAAGAGGGGCATGTCTATTGTATGATAGAAAACATGCCTCCTATAGATACTCAAATGTGAGGCGACAATTTTTTATAAAATTGACAATTGTGCTTCCTCTTTGAATTGCTTCATGTACCCAAGGAAATTTAGCCAAGTCATGGAGTAGTAAATCAATGTAGTGGGTTGCACACGGACTCCAATAAATATGTGTGTACTTCTCTTTTATCAACTTTCTAGCTCCCACACAATTGCTAGCATTATTAGCAACAACTTGAACTACAATTTCTACACAAACTTCGAGTATCGCTGCATCCAAAATGTTGAAGACAGACATACTCTGAAGTTTTCTTGTGTTCCATGGTGTCAATTACTTTTAGAAATACACCTTTAGGGCAATGGACAAACACATTTGTCAATAGTCTTTGATATATAGCTGACCAATCATCATTCAAAATGGTGCAACCTGTTGACTAGCACGAGTCTTTAATATTTGCCAATTTTTTAGTGACCCTGATTTTTGATCTCTTCAAAAGTGTAGTCCTCAAAGCCTTTCTTGTGTACCATTTTCCAAACGAAAATGATTGTTGAACTGCATTCTTAAAATAAGGACTCTTGGCGACATAAAATGGAATGGTAGATTCATAAAGGAAATTAGGCCATGCATCCTACTCTTTTTCGATAGGCTTCCAAAAGTTTTTCAATGTTGCTGCCCTTGTACTTGAAAGTGGTATTACAGAGTTTGTGGACATGGTGGAGAAAGATGTGTTCGACACTCTAGGCCTAGAAAGCTCCCCTTGGATTTGTTGTTTTTTGCACCCTTTGTTGATTTAACACTAATGAATGCCTATAGTCTTTCTCCAACATTGCTTTTATTTCAGGACTAACATTCTGACATGCTTCACCACCACCTCCTTGACTATCCGATATACCAAGAAGGTGGTCCATTACTTTCATTACTCTTGTTAATGTGCCAATAAAAGAATGCTGACATAAAGTGCATGTGATATTGTTTGTCCGCCCCTCATGGCTCATATATTTCTATCTTGTTGCACTTGATTTTGGAGTTGCCATACCAATATAGTAACCTGCGTTTTTTGGAAAAAACTAAGAATTAAAAATAAATAAAAAATTTAAATTAAAAAAATCAAATTATACAAAAATTATTATCATGAATTTAATTAAAATGTATGATAATAATAATTATCGGATAATCATTATTGTCATACATTTTAATTAAATACATGATTTAAAAAAATAAATATTCAAATACATTCAATTTAACGACAATATATAAAAATTTATAAAATACATTATATAATTTAATGATACAATATATTAAATTTTTATAAAAGACATTATATATTTAACGATTTTATTTTTTTATAAAATACATTATATTTAATATTAATATATTTTATAATACATAAAATTATTTTTAGATATTATAGTAATATAAATTTTATAAAATTTCATATATAAATACATTCAATTTATTATTATAAAATTGAGCATGTTATATTATTTAATATTAGCAATGAATTTTATTATATTTAAAAGTTAATACTTTAAAGTTTAAACTTTAAAATATTAAAATGTAAAAACTTTAAACATAAAACATAAAAACTTTAAACTGTAAAATATTAAAACGTAAAAATATTAAAACTTTAAACTTTAAAATATTAAATTGTAAAAATGTTAAAACTTTAAACTTTAAAATATTAAAACGCAAAAATTTTAAACCTAAAAACTTTGAATGTAAAACATAAAAACTTAATTTTAAAGTTTAAATTTAAGTTTTAAAATGTAAAAACTTTAAATGTAAACCATAAATTAAAATAAAATGTGAAAAAATAATAAACATAGTTACCTGAGACTGGGGGACGGGGTTTCCTGGATGGCAAAAAATTTCTAAATTTTGGGGACGGCAAGGGGACGGCTAATTAAAAAATATATAAATATTTAAAATATAAAGATATAGTGACTAAATTATATAAATAAGTTGAAATAAAACCATTTGAGATTTAAATAAGGTGAAACTTGAACTCATAAACATCAAATACATTCCTTAATACTCGTGATTCTTCCAGAAGATTGCAAGAAGTTGCTTGGTCCAAAAAGGTGCAAAAATTGATTTTATGAAAATAAGAAAAATATTGCCAATGCGTTGAGCTCGAGAAAATATGCACTTTTAGAGAAAACGGCGCCTGAAACGGAGCCACAGAATGAAAGTTATGGCACATGCAAGTTTTTGCTGCTACATCTTCTTGGACCCCTTCCAAAAATGGCAATTTTTTTTTTCCTTGTGTTTTCTTCACCAAAAATCCAAAAAAGGAAAGAAATGCCAAGAAAGGAAAGAAATGCGAAAAAAGGAAAGAAATGCTGATCACGTGGGGGATGTTTGGACGTCCCCCCCACGTTTCCCCGTCCCTAGGACGTTTCCCAGCAAAAAAAAGTGGGAAACGTTTCCCCCACGTCCCTAGGACGTTCGGGACGTCCCGAACGTGTCAAATTTGGGGGGGACGTGTCCCCACGTAACTATGATAATAAACCATTAAAAAATTAACAATTTTTTTTTTTTGCAAAACTATATATCATTCCGTGAAGTTTATTAAAAAATACTCATTTTATAAAATTTTCTACCAGTACTTGGGCACTAGCTGAGTTTTCCAACTATGGCCACAATAACCATAAACTGCATGATGGTGATGGCTGCAGTTTCATGTCTAGTTGAACTCCATATTGGCTGCGTAAAGGCTGGTATGATCTCCTTGATATCAAGGCGAACAAATAAGAGTGGGAAATCATAAAATATAACAATAGGAATTGTTTTGTATTTGTTTTCAAGACTGTGCTCCCCTAAATAAGTTGTATTTTGATATTCATTTTGATGATCTCCATCAAAGGTTAAATTATGTTTTATAAATGTTTTCTAGTCCATTGGCTTCACACAAAATGGATGTGTTGATAATACAGGGCCTAAGAAGCATATGCATATCTGTAGGCTTGCATTATGACTTGAGGCATATAGGATTCTTATCAAATTTTATTTTGTTTACACATGCATAAATATGTGTGCATATGTATAAAAATGCGCGCCTATAGAGTCACACAGTTTCATAATAAAGTCTGTGGTGTATGTTTTCTTAACTTTTTGCGCCCGGTGCATCTTTTACCGTTCATACTTAGAAACTACATGCCATATGAAAGTGTCATTGATAATGCATGGTTATAGTGATTCAACACAGTCATACAAGTATGGTTAAGTGCTATGGTAACTTTGTGGCAAGTATGGGCATTTTCTATCTTCAATAAGATGTTATGTTGAACCATGCTGCCCTTGATGCTATTTTTCCAAAGCCATTAGTAAGTTCCTAATAAAGTCTAAAAGTACCCTTAACTCCTCTACAACAGTCCTGATCCCAATTATTAGAAGATGTTTAGATTAATTCCCACAAAGGAAAAACATAGTTCAGGGAAATTGGTCCCTTTCTGTGCTTGCTATTGTGTTCAAATCTTAAAATATCTACAAACAGGTGATATAAAAGGTTGGCTGTTTTTGCTACGTGCTTCCTGCACAAGGCAGCTCCTTAACTCATCCTGCTTCAGAAACAATAGTCCTGCATTGTTTCCATTTTTATGTCCCTTGTGTGCTATATTTTTTTGACATCTTGAGTTGTTTGGATGTTAGATATAAGTATAGATTCTAGAGTAAGGTGAAGTATGATATTGTTATGACTGGTGGTTCTTTAGTTTGCACAGCCAATGTTTGTTGCCTTCTGATTTCAGTATGGCAATGCAGGCAGGTGGAATGCTATGGCTCTCAGTGAATACCTTAAGGTCAATTGTTGAGGACGTCCGTATGCTTTATATAATGATACAGATAATAGAAGCAGAAAACTTATAAATTGTCCTCCATTTATATGTTATGGCGGGATGTTAGATACAAGTTTAGACTCTAGAGTAAGGTGGAGTAGGATATTGTTATGACTGGTGGTTCCTTAGTGTGCAGAGTCAATGGTTGTTGCTTGTGCCAGTTACTATAATGCATTCATATGATTTCAGTATGGCAGTGCATTTGTTGGATGCAGACAAATGCTTTATTTTGGCCGACGTTTATTACTATGGAATGCTATGGCTTTCAGTGACTGTTGAGAAAAACTCTGTGCTTTATATAGTGATGTAGAGAATATAAATAGAAAACATATAAATTGTGCTCTATTTACCAAAAGTGTTCAATTGGAAGGAATGGTAAAATGTAACAAACAAAGTGAGGAAGTGCTTAAATCATCTCACTAAACTACTAGTGTTATCCCGAACAAATTCTTCAAACAAAGTAGTAAGACTTAAAAGTATACATCATACCTCAACGCTATGTGCTTTATATAATTGATGTAGAGAATAATAGAAAACATTTAAATTGTCCTCCATTTACAGAAAGTGTTCAATGGGAAGGAATGGTAAAACGTAACGAACAATGTGAGGAAGTGCTTAAATCATCTCCTTAAACTAGTAGTGTTATCCCTAACAAATTCTTGAAACAAAGTAGTAAGATTTGAAGATAGAACTCAAGTATACATAAGTTCAAGAAAATCTACAAGCCTTTGCATTGTTTATTGCAAAACCACATATCAATAGCATCACAAGCATAGCTAAATCATAATTTCGCAAGATAATATAAAAGTGGGAAGCTCTTAGGTCATCCTTATAGCTCTGGAGCACTCTGCTTCTGATAAGATTTAATGTTTAATAATAAACTGTAGTAATTCTACTTTTGATAATCATATAGAGTAATGATGAAGTGTATAAATATTAAATGCTTGAAATTATAATGAATGTCTTGTGCAATAAAATAATGGCCAAAATAAAATTTGCACTCGGTTGTGCCTGGTGCATGCACAACAAGATAATAATTATATTCTAGGAGTCCCATAAATTTTGACATGCACTGACTAGTTTCATTTCTTGTAGGAAAACTTTTGATGCAAGTTAGGGTAGCAGATGCATGATAGCTATACAACTAGCAATGTTAAGCACTTAGTGCAAGTTCCAAAGGACATTTAACAAACGTTCAGTAGCCACATACACGTTTTCTGGTAGCCATTTTCTGGAGGATATTATGCGAAGAGAGCCTATGTATAAACAAACTAAGCAACCTTCAGCTGTACTTATCACTTGCAAAGACTGAATGGACAAACAGACTGAATAGAAGTTTGGGAAACTTTAAAGGAGTATCGTTAGATATCATGGGGCAAACAATGTGATTCGGCCCTCCCTACAAGTATTGAGTGTTTATATATTTCTAGTATGAACAGGATGCAATTGATAAATCACCTAATTTGGAATGGATTGCTTATATGCAGAATTCCTTGGAATGGAGTAGCTAGCCTCTCATCCCATATTCCGGCAGAAATGCATGACGAAACACATGATGTAGAGGAATGTTGGAATGAACATGCTGAAAAAGCCTTTTATAACAAGCATTTTAGCGTTAATAGTTGCAAGTCACCACTTTTACAAAGTACAAATTAAAAGTACAATAGATGCATGAAAGCTCTGACTTTTAAGAAGATCCTAGGGAAACTTTTGAGAATAGATGGTCAGTGATAGTGTATTTACAGCTATGCTAAGTAGTCAGGTTCTCCACGTTAGTGCAGGGACATGGCTGTCTCAACTATGTGTCATGTAGCCAGACTGCACTCTTCTGGTATCTTGTCTATTATGCTGCAAAGAGATTCTACTCAAATAACCACCCTATGCCTGCCTTCACTAGTTTGTCACTCGCAAACTGAACCTGTTAGCATTCTTTTGAGTGTACTCAAGCCAAACCTAGTAAGGTTTTGGGGCCATCGAGTAGGATGCCTACTATATTCCTATTTGTAGGTGTAATTGGATGGGATGCTTAATGGAGCACCTAATTTGGAATGGAATGCTTATAACTAAAACCTATTGGAATGGAATGCTTTTGATTCTTATAACAAATCTTTGACTTCATAAAAATGTAGTTTGATTTATCATGATAATGTTGGTTATTTTGTTTATCCGATGCATATTATCCCTTTATGTGGTTAATTTTTCGTTATTAGACGAAACACACTTTTATATGGTATAAGGCGCAAACCCACTCTGTACCCGAGACAATCCCAAGCAAGTCAATGGTATGCTCAGGCTTATAACCCAACAAACTTACATCCTTTAGAATTTCTAATCGCATAGGTTACCATTTAATGATCCAAGGAGAAAATATTGTCCTTTTTACCAAATCCAGAACCTTCAGATCAGATCTTTTCAGCCTATGCTTCCTATAAATTTGATATGACGTCGATGCCGTGATTTGTCATTCCTATTTCTGATTACATTTGAGAGATTCCTTAGTCATTGTTTAGATGATGACGATGTAGTGACTCGAATATCAAAGGTAAATTAACAAACCTTACACCCCCATTGATCATGTGTCAAGTGATTAGAACAAAAAGACATTCCTAATTCCATAATATTTGTTGGATGTGATAAAAGTTTGTCAGTAGATGAGATTAATGCTTTGATAAGTCGGCTCCCATTAAGCTATTTAGGACGAATCCCACATTGCATGAGTAGCCAGTCTGGCTTTTTCATAAATATTTATGTACTAAATGTTTGGTGGACCATATGTTCAATGTATGAGGTGTCCACAAATAATATGTGTATATGACAAACTACGCTTTATATTCCAGGTCGATTGCAGCCTTTGAAGATAGCATCCAATTTTGATCTCTTTTACGCAATATGAATTATCTTCTATTTCAAGTTATCACAATGACTATTTTTCTCTATACTTTGGTATTGGCCTAATCTATTTGCAAAAGGGTTCGTCACACTTGAAGTATCAAAGCTCTTTCCGGACCCATTGTTCCACAACAACCATATCAAGGGTATAGGGCTCTGGTACAATTGTCCACTGTATGGATCTCACTTTTGTATGACAAGTGACAAATCATTGAGTTTGGTATTTGGATACAAAGTTGTTCCAAAGTAGTGGAACATAACAGTTCTCTCCCAAGATGTCTAGCCAGAAAAAAATGGAATAGTTTATTTTTTCTTATAGGTTAGAATCCTTGTGCCGAGTGTTTTAAAAATCTCATTGAAAGTTGTTTTTGCTACCACAATATTTACCACAACCATCGTCCTGCCCTGGTCCTTTTCTTTTAACTTAAAGAACATGGTATAATTTGTCTAAATTACAAATGACTCGATATGCATAAAGTCTAAGGGAAAATGTGTTTGAATACTTTTTTTACAACACAAATTTCTTTATCATTGTAAATCTATTTTCAAACATCTTCTAGAAACACTTCATTAGCAAATTTGCAAACAAATTTATCACCATTACTATTTATAACACACAAGACACCTCTCCATGCAGTATCGCCATCAATATACAAAACAAGGTTCTTTGAGTCTGATACAAAGATGGGGCAGAAGTTTTACTCTTTGATTTTATTGTATAGATTGGGCTGCTATTATTTCATGCAAACTTAAACATTGTTTTTAGCAAATCTTGTAATAAGACTGTCTTGTCCTACCCATAGATAATTGTTGGCATAACTGAAGTTTGGTACTGAATAGGATCATGCTTACCTTCTTTATTTTTTAAAAAATTGTTGGAGATGTTCAAAGTATCCTTCTAAGCAATAACTAAAAATAAAAATATCGTCAATAAATGTACATAAGAAGCTAGATATACTATAGAAAATCTTCTCCATGTGGGCCTGATAATATGTCGGTGCATTCATGAAGTTAAAATGTTTCACATTCAAATGAAAATGCCCAAAATGACGGTTGACTACAATCTTTTGTTTCGCTGATTCTTTTACTTTGATTTAGTAAAAAATAGATGTATAGTCAATCTTGGAAAAATATTTACATTTGACTACCTTCTATAACAAATGTCTTATCTTTTATAAGATATGGAAAATGATGTGTAATAACATTGATAACTAGCCTTTTTTCACCCTCTTTTGCTTTGAATTTTTTGTTCACCATGAAAACATAACAATACAATGGTGAAGTCGAGGGTTCAATGAACTTTGTTTCAAGTAGTTCATGTATAGCCTTCTCCATATCATTATAGTCATTTGTAGAAATGAGATTTATTTTCCCTATTTTCATTTGCTTATTTTCTTACAATTTATTTTTCATTTTTGACATTTGTGGCAGTACGAATTCTTTTTCATATTCGTCTTCTGGTTCAAATTCAACTTTTTTTTTGATTCTCTGTCGAATTGTTCTTGTTGCTCTTCATCGTCGTCCCATGCTGTTTCATTCTAGATAGGTTTAGCGGTATATATTGGTCATGAGGTGAAATCCTTAGATATGGCTTGCATGTAATTGATTTTATCTCCCAACCATTCTTTGTCTGGCTTGAATGCTTGTTCTACTAGTATGAGAGATGACATCATTGTTCTCATTGTAGGCAACATTGTTTTGAAGTTTGGTTGTCTACATCTTACTTTGAAAGGGCTGCCTTCCACAAATAAGCTCAATTACAAGCCAACCATACCCTAAGATTTTGTTTCTAACTCAATCTATGCCCCTAGATCCGCTTGAAATGAAGCATTATGGGACGATGATGAAGAGCAATAAAAAGAAGAATTCAACTGAGAATCTAAACATAAGGTTGAATTTGAACTAGAAGAGAAATATGAAAAGGAACATGTCATGTTGCGACAAATGCCAAATCCAACACATTATAGATTATTTTGTACTACTATCCCAACTCCTAAAGAGCTCGACCCAATTTACTTAAGACAACTAATCCATGACAGGTATGCACAATTCGTCACAATTGTAATAAATGGTAAAATGTATGACATTCAAGTAGACACGTGTTTTCCTTACTTTCACCAAAGGACCAATTATCTCCGATTGGGAAAAGCTAGATGACAAGACCGCATACAAGCCCGATGTCCAAGGGAGTACTTTTGTGTGCAACAAATCCAAGCATCAAGAGCCAATGCTTATACAAGGTAAGTAGTTTCATTGTGATTTCTTCGTGCACAATGACATAGCAATTGATATTTTGTTAGGAACTTTCATAGATAATTATTCACTCTATGGGAGCACCCCAAAGAATTTACTTTTCATTAAAAATGGGGAAAGGGTTAAAGCTCCCAGACTAGCTTATGCTACAAAATAGTTTCTCAAATGAATGGCAGAAATATTGTTCTACTAGAAGCTGGAAATTTGGGATAGAAAATCAAGGAAGAAATTCATTTTGATGATCTACAAAAAAATTGGTGGAAAAAAAATAAAAAAATAGAAATTAAATTGCAAGAGAATAAATAAATGAAGATAGGGAAAATAATTTCCATCTCTGCAAATGACTATAATGACATGGAGAAGGCTATAAATGAACTTCTTGAAGCAAGGTTCATTGAACCTTCTACTTCACTATTTTGATATTATGTTTTTTGGCGAACAAACATTGAGAGAAAAAGGGAAAAGTGGCAATTTATCAACTATAAGCTTCTCAACGCTATTACAAAACCTTTTCCATATCTAATACCAGATAAAGACATATCTACTACAGAAGACAAAAAATGTAAAAAGTTTTCCTAGTTTTATTGTAAGACTGGTTTTTAGTACATAAGAATGAAAGAATCTGACAAACATAAGATTGCTTTCAGTTGTTCTTTTGAATATTTTTATTGAAATGTGATGCTTTTTAACCTCATAATTGCACCAACGTATTATTAGGCCCATATGAATAAGATTTTCAAAGGTATGCATGATTTTCTATGTATATATATTGTTAATGTTCTTATTTTTAGTTGTCTATTAAAATACTTGAAACATTTTCAACTATTTTTAAACAAAGCAAATGAGGTCGACACAATCTTATCCAACGCCAAATTCCATCAATGCCAATAAGAATGTGATTTCATTGCAATGAGAGACCAAAATTCAAAACGCCAAGTCCAACCACATGCAAAAAAAGATTGCAAAATTCACAGAGGTCCTAGATAGATAATAATTCCAAGTCTTTTTTAGATTTTTGAATTAACAGAGGTCCTGGATTAACATCTTTTATTCAGGGGCAAGACAAGATAAAATATTAATATAGACTTGTTAAAGAATAGGTTCAAGTTTGTATGTATTAACACTCATACTCAATATATACAAAAAATCAAAAAGCGTAAAATTCTTGTCCTCTCTCAATGTTCTGGACCTAGAGAACTTTATTTTGTATAATGATGTGAGTGATACTACATTGAGAGGTATCTTGTGTGTTATATATAGTAATGATAATGAGTTTTTTTGCGAATATGCTAGCTATTTTTAGAAAATGTTTGTAAATGAATTTCTAGTTGGAAAGAAATGTATGTTTTAAAAATATGTTCAAAAAATTATGCCTTTGGACTCGTGCATCTCATGTTCTTTGTAATTAGGACAAATTGTACCGAATTTCTAACGTTCAAAGAAAAGAACCATGGCAGGAAGAATGGTTGTGGTAAATCTTACATGTGTTCTATAGGTTCAATTATATTGCCAAACACAAAATGAGAAAATAACGTGATTGGTGATTGACTCAGTAGACATCCAACAACTGCTCTTATGAACCAACCTTCTAATGAATTAGGATTTAAAATGACACGTATCTAAGATATCAGGGCGATGATTTGCCATTTGTTATACAAGGGGAAATTCTTACAGAGGGATTGAACAAGAGAAATACTTGATTATTATACGTAGCATCGAATGACCTCCAAACTAGAGGATCCTGTCACATAGTAAGCCAACTCAAAATAGAATTATTAATTATTTTTCCGTTCTTGAAAATGACCTCAATGTTCAACAATATATTGCACTTAGCCAAAGGGTGGATTGGATGTGGAAAAATAAGTCTAGTCTACCACAAAATAATTTTCACCACTCGCATGAGGAATCTTGGTACAAGAATATTTTGAAGAAGAGACAATGACCTATACAATTATTTGCCGACAATTTTTGAGGAGTTAGCGTATCGCAATAATCTTTTCCACTGATTTTTTTGAAACATTGAATGAGTTTTCAAAATATATATTTTTGATTTAATTAACCACAATGATCCCATCGAGGAAAGCAAAAGAATTACTTTGGAATTCAGTCACATTATCATCATTTGACAGTGACTAAGGAATCTCTTAGTTGTAAAGAAAAATAATGGGAAACACCATCAGTTATGAACTGATAGGATCCTATTCATTATTTCTATTTATGCACTTATTTTAGGAAGCGTAATTTAAAATGTAATGTCCCCTTTTCCAATTGAAGACCTTTGGCCCATTTTGTGATCCCGACGGCCAAAGGAAAAATATAAGGGTGACTTACGTTATAATAAATTATTATAAAGTGCTATAAAAAAATAAAATAAAATTATTAAAGCACTTATAATAAATTTATTTAGCTTAGTAAAAATAAATTGTAATCCCTATGGAAAATACAATTTGCCTTAAGGGGCAAAAGTCATTGTAAAGGGATTTATTATATTTTATTCCTCCTAGAAAGGATAATGGCGACTTGGGCCAAAGGGGAGTAATGAAGCCTAGGAAAGATAAAAACATAATTAATTTATGTATTTCCCCTAGAGAAATGTGACTTGCACTAGGAGGGAAAGGTTGTTGGGAAAAACATTTAATATGAGAAAATATGAAATGTTTGCACAGGGAAAATCATGTGAGCTCATTTAGTTTGGAGGTTGGTTGTTGGCCCTTTTCTTTTAAAAGGGAAGTCGACTTGCCTCTTCCATAATTCAGATTTTTATATGATATTTTCTCTTGCATAGAGCTTCAACTTTTGCATTAAAAATTCCAAGGACGAAACCCCTTGTGAATTAAACCTTTTGTGGATGAAAACCCCAAGAGTTTGAGAGGGATTTTCACTCAGAATTTCCCATTGGTTGTAATCAGATTTTTAGTCTATTTCAGGCTTTTTCCAGCAGTGTTATTGAAGACTTTTTGAAGTATTTTAGTGAATAAAATTGCAGCAGTGTTTTCTTTATTGGATCGACTCACCTTGGGATTGTTTGGGCATTATTATTGAGGTATTTAGATCTGAAAATCATTATCTAATATCTCATAATTTTTGTGAATGAAAATACCCAGGTTTCATAATCCTTTTCAGGGTTATTTACCAGTTTTATAATCAAATCTAATATCTGATTTTTGAGTTGATTTGGCATCCAAAAATTCTGTTTTTTATATGAATGAGTTTCTAAAAATATAGGCAAGCATCTGGGATAGAGAAAATAATTTTTGGAGCTCATTTGATGCCCTAAATGTGTGGGCCGAAATAGGAGGGTCGGATCTGCATGTTTGGTAGTTGCTGTTATAATTTGGTTTATATCATCTTGTTCCTTGTATTTTTCCAAGTTCGGGCATATGTCATTTGCCTAGATCGGAGTTGTGTAGAGAAAGTTATGCTATCTGGAAGATTGCAGCAGTTAGGGTCTCAGATTTAAATTATTTTCTAGCTGTTGGAGAATCTGATTTTCACCATAAATTCTCTAGGGTTGTTTCAAAGGTTTGGGAGTAAAAATAATTGTTGTATGCTGATTTTGGGTGTGTTGCGCATAAAACCCTAGTCGATTTGGCTGAAAACAATCCCATTTGCCCTAGCTTTCGAAGTTTATATTTTGCCATTGTATTTTGCTATTGTGTTGAGTGGGAAAGACTTATATTTGCTCCAAGGATCCATTTAGGGATCTTTCATAAAAAAGAGATCGAAGGGTTTAAGTTGGTAAATAAGAGTATGCTCTCTCTTTATATCATTGGATGAACATGGGGATCAAAAGAAACTATATATTTAGTTTGTTAGTTTATAAGTGTTGATAAAAGTGTTTGTGTTTATAAGATTGTGTTTGTGTTTTGTCTATTGACGTATAAATTCTGTGTTTGTAAGAATGTGTTTTGCCTATTGGCATGAAAAATTTGTAAGAGTGTGTTTTGTCTATTGGCATGAAAAATTTGTAAGAGTGTGTTTTGTCTATCGAAGGGAAAATTTGTGAACAGTTTGGATTTTTTTTGGATTAGGAAGTTTATGCTTGTTATTTTTGGTCTTGAATTTTGGGAGTTAAATGCAGATCTTATATGATGAGTAGGTCAAAAGAAAGAAAGAGACGTCTGAAAATAGTCCATGCTCTTCCCACCACCAAACCAGCACTCAAACTCCAAAAACCAGCTTTTACCCCCTTTGCTAGCCACTCATTGCTTAGCACAAGGCCAATTTTATGAGAAGGTGACGGACATTTCCGCACCTCCTACTGGCCTGAATCTGAACGCAAGTTTTGAATAGCTATGTCTCCTGCAACAATCAAGATCTGCCAAAGGGACTTGAAACAGTTCATTAATACAATGCTCAAGATGAGTCATTATGCCTTTTTCTCATCGAAGAAAGGAGAAAAGGTGTTACTTGCACATGGAAACCTCTCCCAGAATTCAGTTCTCCATGGAGGCAATGGGTATTCCTCAAGGAGCAAGCCCTGATCTGTCGATTTATGTGAGCTTTTGTGGGTCCCAAGCCCACAGACTTTGGGTGCTGTAAAATTGGAAGCCCACGGGCTCTGTAGATCTGCTCATGATGCCAAATGGATGGTTAATGAAAATCGTTTCCTCTAAGCAAGAGAACGATCAAATCTGTTAAGGAGTTTCATTGTTCATGAAAAAGATGGGGCCTGTTCATGAAACACTGGGCTCTTGCTTTTAACCTCACTGAGGACCTTCTAAGGATGGTCTAAGGTCTCTGTGTGGGTTAGTGTTCCACTCCTACCAAGTGAATACTGACATGAATATGCCTTGAAGATGATAGGGGTAGTTATAGAGGAGTACTATGCTAGGATTTTTGTCAACATTGACCTGAAAAAGCCTCTTATGGAAAGGATTCTACTCAATCTAGGAGTCGTCGAAGGAAAGCACCAGTGAATTATGAGAGTATCCTTTTCAGATACAGATGTTGCCATGAGCAAGGTCACTTGGCTAGAGTATATCCTCAACAACCCCTCTCTGAAGAAATAAAGGTGGACACTTAGAGATCAAGCTCCTGAAGGCAACAAGGATGCCAAATCCTCTGAGCAGCCGAGTGACCAGTTAATCCCATTCCATGATCTTGAAAAGAAAAAATGTAAGAACATAGGGAGGAGGATAAATTCCAAAGAGCATACCAACAAAAAGTTATGGCTGCTTCTCAATGTAAATATCAAGTCCGTATTTATGACCCATTTGTCGCCCTCTTAGGGATAGATACAGGGGCGGGACCCTCTTGGAGATAGGTATAGAGTGGCACCCTCTTAGAGATACGTACAGAGGTGGAATCCATGGATAGCCAAGAAACCATCGACAAACCTGCAGAAAGCCAGCCTAACTAAGACAACGTAAAAGGTAAAGGGCAGCCAAAGATTTCTCAACTGCAAAATCTTTCTGGTCCAGTCCAGTTCACCTCCATTGCTGACACATCCAAGGCATTTGGTAGAATCAAAAACAGTAAAGACAAAGGTAAAAATCTAGGAGGTCTCAAACTCATTGTCCCACCTTTGATTTTTAACTTTTCATGTTGAAAAAAGAAGGCCTGTATATGATATAGTGGGGCTGGGCAACTAGCTTGATATTAGACCCAACAAATCAAAAGGAAAGATTGAGTAGGCATGAGAAACCATGGAATAAAACTGCAAGCAAAGAGATGGACTCAGATCTGTATGAAGATACTCTCAGGGTAATACAGATCTTCTCTTGGAAAGTAAGGGGTCTTGGCATCCCCAATAAATGCCAATTTCTTTTGAACAAAGCCAAACAAGAAAGGGCTGATATGATACTCCTGGAAACCGCATCAGCATGCTCTCTTAGAAAGCAGAAATTCAATGGATTATGTTGCTCCAAACAGACTCAATTTTGCCATTCCACAAAAAAATGATCCAGTGGGACCCATCCAGGTATGCCTCCAAACCCATACCTCCTTTCCCCGGGTTATGGCTGCATATTTTTCTCCTTCCAATTCCAAGAAGAAATCTGTGTAGTAAATACTTATATACTGTCTTATGACAGCAATAGAATTACATATATCAAACATATTTTGCAACAGGTTTCTAATATTCAACCCCCAGAAACAATTCTCATGGGAGTCTTAAATTTTATCAAAACACTTGAATAAATAAAAGGGTAGTAGATTCAATCAAAGAACAACCGATGCTTTATCTAGTATTCAACTTCAAAAAACAATCCTCACGGGAGGCTTCACTTTTATCGAAACACTTGAAGAAAAGAAAGGGGGAGTGAGATTAAAGTAAAGAACAACCGATGCTTTATCTCATCTCATGTCTTCTTCCACAATGGTGGATATTGTTTTTTCCCAAAGGCTGTTGGCATGGTGTAACAGAAGAAAAGGAACTCACTACATTGCTGAAAAAACTGGTAGAATCTTCACCTATAAAGATTGACTTGACAGGAGAAAACCATACACTCCCATTGGGATCCTTCCCTTGGGGTATGGCTGCATATTTTTTATCCTTTGAATTTCAAGAAGCTATCTGTGCAGCTAATATTCATATTTAGCCTTAATTTTTCTTGTTATATTCCAAGAAGATATCTGTGCAGCAAATATTTATATTCCGCATTATGGCAGCAAAAGAATAGCATATATCATATTAACAACCATATCTGGCAATTTGTTTCTAATACTCAACCCCAAAAAACAATCCTCACGGGGGAGTGAGATTCAATTGAAGACCAACAGATGCTTTATCTCATCTTCTGTCTTCTTCCACAATGATGGATATTGTTTTTTCTCAAGGGCTGTTCACATAGGATAACAGAGGAAAAGGGACTCACTACATTGATGAAAAAATTGACAGAATTCTCATCTCTAATGACTCATCAAAGACCAACTGATGCTTTATCTCATCATCTGTTTTCTTCCATGATGGTGGATATTGTTTTTTATAGGGCTGTTCACATGGTGTAACAGAGGAAAAGGGACTCATGACATTGATGAACTAATTGACAAAATTCTCATCTCCAATGGTTGGCTTGATGGGAGAAAAACCATACATTCCCGTCAGCAACTCCACACTTTCGGATCACTGTCGCATTCATCTAATATTGAGCCCACAGCTTGGGAAGTTCCCAAAGAATTCAGATTTCTTTATGCAATATGGCTTTTGCACCTGGGATTTGATAGTCTGGTAGAAAATTGGTGGGAGAAAGGTCAGCTGTATCCAAGGACATGACATATATAGATTTATGTGCATACACAATCATTTGAAAGTTGAAACTCAGATGGAAAGCCTGGAACAGACTCAAATATGTGAACATGTATACTCACAGTCAACTAATCCACACCACAAAGGGTCAGGTCCAAAAAAGTATAAGGGACACATGTTAAATTGAAACTTCAGCAACTCAAGAGCAGCTACTTATCTGTGAGCTGTCCAACCTCCAAAAGATAGAGGAAAGCTACTAAACGTAAAGATCCAATGGAACCTGGATTCAGCAAAAGCTCACAGAATTCTTTCATAAATCTGTCAACAACATACAACATCAGCAAAATTCACCCACAAAACACAAGTCGAAATTCTATACTTCTGACAAGAATGATATTTTAAATTGTGCTACTGTCAGAAGAGGAAGTGAATAGGAATAACACCAGGGCCCAAAACATTCGTGTAAAGAATATTCCTAAACTGGTCACATAAGAGGAGTGCATCTGTTTCACCAAACTTATTTACAGAAAAGGAGGTAAAGATTATTGTATTCTCCTTGCAAAAAGAAAAGGCCCCAGGCTCTGATGGTTTCCTGCACTCTTCGATTGAAAATTTGAGGATCTCATCAAAGGGGATCTCTTAGCCCTTGTTGAGGAGTCATGACAGAACAAGGAAATGCTGAAAGCCCTCAATGCTGCAAAGCTTTTCCTATTCCCAAAAAAGGCTGCTGCGGACTGGCTAGATCAATACAAACCAATTTTTTATGCAATATGGCCTAAAATATTATTCCAAACGCATAACCAATAGGCTAAAGACCATACTGGTCGAGATTATTTTGGATTCCCAAACAGCTTTTGTCTTGGGAAGACATATCATAGACAACATTATCGCCGTCTAAGGAATCATTCTCCATAAGGACTCAACAATACTCAGTAGTCATGATAAGGCTAGATATTTCCAAGGCCTTTATTAAAATTTTGCCACCATTTTGAAAATTTTCACCTTGGCATTTGTCCGTTCCATGTTTTCCTCCATGTTTGTCCTAGAGTCATTCTTGTCTTGGCTCACAATTTATGAATTTGCCCTTTCCTTGTGCAAGTTTTTCACTATTGGTCATTTCCACCACAGTGGATAAATGCAAGTGTTTTGATTGTTGCGGGAATGTTTAAGTTATTCCGAAAGCCATCTTTGTATTGAGTCAACTTTCTAAGCTGTCCTAGTCCCACTCCGACACCTTTTTGGTTCCCAGAACACCTCCATGATGCATTTTGGATCTCCTTGGTTCTATTCTTGCGTTGGCCTTGCACTTAATGTTCTTTAGTTCCCACGGGCACTCCTAGGTGCGCTTTTTGTTCTTAGGAGTTTGGGAAGTGCTTTTGCACAAAACAGTTAAACTCTTGAAATCCCCTCACCATGTGCTTATCCACTTAAACAGTTCCTAGAACATGTCCCTCGAGCGCTTTTGCACTATTCATGTGTTCAAGTTACTTACCAAGTGCACTTCTGGAGGGAAATGCACTATTCATGTTCTAATTCGATGTTGGCAATGCACTTTTCACTGTTCATTGTTCTTAAGTCTTCTTTCTCATGTGCTTTTAGAGGTTCATGTTCTAATTTTGTGTCAAGAATGTACTTTAGGATCTTAAAGTGTTCCCATTCATCCCTCCAAGTGCGCTTTTGCACTCATATGTTGCCATGCACCTTAAGTTGTGCACTTTTTGCACTCTGTGTTCCCAAGTACCTTATGAGGTGCACTTTTGCACTCATGTGTTCTCAAGTTCCACTTCCGATGCGCTTTCGGAGGATGTTTTTTTACCACTTAAGTCATTTTTGTCTCTCAAACCATTTCGAATGACTAAAAGCACCTCATATAAACTCTCGAAGCCAAACTAGAATCATAACTTAGAAAAGTGCATGTTATTTTGCTCCCAAAATCTGATTTGGGCTCTCCGTGAAAACCAGTTTGACCTACACACCCCAAGAAGCTTTTTTGCTCGTATCTCATGCTCCTCCAGTAAAAAACTCTCGTTTCCATTGATTGTCTTATTGATTGATATGGTGGTCTATTTTATTTTTTCCCACCTCTGGCGGATCGCCAAGCATTTTGGCTCCATGAACCATTGAAAATCACCATTCTGGTACTTCCATAGATCCAAATACCTTCCAAAACACCTGTCTATCACATACAATCACTCCATTTGAACCATGAGGTTCAAATACATTGGATATGAGCCCATTTTGGTTTAGTCATGGACTTTCCCAACATTGGAGACAACAATGTTGATTTTATGGACTTAAAAGATCTCTGGGTAAGAATAGTTGAGAACCATCAAACTCCTGAGGCAAATAACATATTCCGTAGTGGTTTATACCGAGCTGCAGGTTTCCCATTGTCCATCCTGTGTGTTGATCTCGTTTTGGCTTGCTCAAACAATTATGATCCCATTAGCTGCGAGATCAAGTCAACCAATGGCACAATTGTAGCTCAGCTTGATCTGGACAACATTAGTGTCACTTTTGGAGTCCGAAGGAGGTCGTGTTCCGTGGTTCTCACGAGGAAGGATACCCTGGTTGAATGGAACAATTGGGATTCAAAACTTCAGACCATACTCGCAACTTCTTGGTTGAAAGAAAAGAGGAGAGGTCCCTTAAAGATTCCTAAGAATTTAGTGCGGGCGAAATTACAAGAAGAGCTTTCAGATATGATCGCTCTCCTCAATAGGGTCATGGGTGAGCCTTCCACAAAGGAGTTCAAGCCGTGGATGGCACTACTCATGAACGTGATATGTGATTGTTCACAACACATTGATTGGTGCCAAATCATCAATGACAATCTTCACAATGCTTCGCTGAACCTGACATTCACAAGTGACTTTAATATGACTTTATATCTGGTGTATTCCATTGTAGCAATCGAAGTGTGGCTAAGTTTGTCTTCCAAGGGAGAATTGGGTGAAAGTTGAAAAATATATATTTTTCACACTCATATCACTCATGAAGGAAGTTTGCAACGCTTCAAGTGGGCAAATGGCGCTTTAGCCATGTTTGTAGTTCAGAACATGGAAGGAAACATTGCGATGAGAATCTCTAGAGAAGCTATCGAGCTAGTGATGAAGTATGGACGCTACTTCATTCAATTCAAAACCTTAACGTACATCAAAGTTGGTGGCTTTGAAAGTTTTCCATACAAGCTTCCCAGGTTTGCGAGTAATAAATTGGTTCTCATTGAGCTTTGCAAACAACTAGGGATTGTGGAAGCTAGATTGAAAGAGAGGAAGGTTAAGGGCGTGACCTTTCCTATCAAGCTCGGCTTTTATTGTTGTAAGAATTATCAAGATGCACAAAATATCGAACCAACCTTGCTTCCATTTAATTTGCATCCCTACGCCAAAAGGACCAATTTCGACAACAAAGGTTTTTTCAGAAAAAACATGAGGTTGACCAACATTAAAACCCATCAACCTGAAATTGAGGACTTTGGGAGGATTGTTTTGACGATTTTGAGGTCAGACAAAGAGATTACATGAGAATGACCATTGAACAGATGAAAGCCTTCAGGTTGGAATGGGTAATAAAAGGATTGGTGGATGATGGCAATGATTTGATAGATCTATACTTCATGAATAATGTACAAGATCAAACATTGAAATCCATTGATTGGTCAATCAGAGAGACAAATGATATCGATGACCACACTTTAGATGTGTTGAAAAGGTCTAAGTGGTTCTTGAGCAAGATTGCAAAGTTCACTTCTGAGAATAGGGAAATTGACTCGAGAGCAGGAGAAGGATCTTCTCGCATCAAGGTGTATGTCAAGACTCCAAGGTCTCATGTTTTTGAAGGTAAAGTTGTCACAACAGGGACTCCTCGTAAGGCCATCTCTCTTGAGAAATCACATGCTTCTCCGGATGCTAAGTTGCAAGTGAGAAGGAATTTGGCATTTTCCCAGAGCAAGGTGAGATTGTTTCTTCTACCTTGAAGACGCCCCAGTGGTTCCAGAGGACGACATTCATTAGTCTTTCTCTCTTCCCATGGTTTCTACTCACTGGGACTTTTCCCATCTCCCTTCTCCTTTGCATGTCATCCATATTTCTCCATCCATCCATTCATCTCCTCATCATTATCTTGATCTGCTTCAAACTTTGCCTGCTCTACCCTCTTCTCCACATTGTTCTTTCTCCCACATCCGGTCTCTAATTGAAGAGAAGAAATAGACAACTGCCAAAGCCGTCACTCCTAACTATGATGTAGTTGGCCAACTCTTGGAAATGCAAAGAAAGATAAGACTACCTCAAGATTGGTATCCGATCCTTTTGGAGCATAGTTTCTGGAGGTTGCTCGTCCCATTGTTGAAAAAGATGAGTCTGAGATGACCATTGCAAATTATAGTCTCAATAGGATTTCGTTGGGAATCTGCTGTTAGGCTAATTGAGAGAGTTGAGAAGGGGAAGCAAACTCAGGAATAACTGGAAGAGCATGGGCATTCTCTATCTTCATACATTCACACCTTTCTAGACCCAAACACTCCCACTTCTTCATCACAGGTAGTTGCACCAATCAACAAATTTGATCAAAAAGCTGTTGATGAATTTCATCTCTGCACCAAGCAAGGAAGGGTTGCCGAAGCTTGGGTTGAGGCTATCTTGTTGGATGGTTGCAAGTTTGTTCACAAAGTTTGCAAGATATGAGTTCATGAATGTTACACTGAAAATTGATAGCACCTTGAAGGCAATCAAGGTTGAAGTATCTAACTGGGAAAGACTTCTTCCAGATCTTCTCTCCATGGCCAACACAAATAAGAATATTCTTCTATCAAAGGGGGTCTTTGCATGAGCGGAAGATGACATCTCACGGAAGTGGGTTCGGACTATTGATTGGAGGATGAAAACTCTCAAAGAACCAGCTGAAGATCTTTCTCCCCACTTGCAAGGAAATGCTATGCTCAAATAAAAAATTTGTGTTGACTTGCATGACATGCAGTGCCAGTCGCTTATCGAAGATGGTTCTAAGTTAAGATCTGCCGAGGAACTTAAAGATTAATTCATGAGCCATGTCAAGGACTAGCCCGTTCATCCTCAACACCTTGGTGTTGACTCTATGAAACAGGTTCCAGAATCTGCAACACAGTTTCCGATGCAACGAAGGAACTTCTGAATTTGTTTAGGTGAGTCAAGAAAGTCTTGGAGGCAGCCGACTCTTGGATTGATGTTCTAGAGAACACCATTGTTCCACGAGAGCATGATGTGAAGGATGCTATCACACATTTTCAATCTCGTGTGTTGAATGTCAAAGTTCAAAAGTTGATCACTCAGGGTGGTTCTTCAGCAGCCGGTTCTTCTCCCTGAAAGTTCTCTGTTTTCCGTCACTTAAGTGCTGTTCTAATATTGCGTCGGCAAAAGTACTTTTTGTAAGACTTAAGTGATTGTTCTAATTTTGCATTGACAAATGTGCACTTTTTTGTAAAAAACTTAAGCGACTCAAATATAACGTCTTTTAAGTTATTTTTTAAACAATTGATCAAAAAGTTAATCACTTTTTAAGGAAAACGGTTATTAGTTAGTTATGGGCCGAAAAGTATAAATAGGGAGGCATTTGCCATTGTAAGGGGTTGGATTTTGGTTCTGCAGATTAGAATTCTTGAGACTGAGATTTTGAAGAGAATTTTCTGTCCTCTCTCTCTCTTTTATTCTGTTCTACACTCGTACATTTCCTGAAAGAAGACATTAATGAAACTTTGTGTTCATATTATCCTGAGTATATTTGGAACTTTTTGTCAATATATGCTCTGATTGTATTTATTCTGATGCAATTTGTGATGTGTCTTGGATCAATGAAATGTTTTGCATAATCTCTGATATGCACAATTAATCTTAAATCTATAGTTTTGTTCATGAAAGTGCTATCAAACCCTTACTCTTAAATTTGCTCTTCTCCCTTCCCGTTCTCTTCTTCTTCTTTCCTTTCTCTGGAAATTCAGCAGATGGAACGTAAGAATTCAGCAACTCCAAGTTATAAATTTGTACATATTCCTGTAATTAACAGTTTTGGCTTTCAATAAGGGAACCTCCCTATCAAGAGGGGACTTTGGTCCCATAAACTGTTGTCAATTTGCTTAAGTACAATTTTTTCCGTCAACAGGATGCAATTTGTCTTATTTGTTACAGACTCTCAAAGCTTTCAGTTTCAGCTCTCAGACCACTGCTTGGATAGGTAGCTGTATCACCACATCCATTTTCACAGTCTCAGTCATCATAGATTATGGGAAGCCTTTTAAACCAACTAGAGGTTTCTGTCAAGGAGACTAGTTAAGTCCCTACTTATTCATAGTATTAGAGCTCTATTCTAGATATGCTGTTACTGCTGAAAGTAATGGTAGTGTATGGACTGCCAGATGCTGAGAGGGGCCACATGTATACTAACTTCCACTTCGTTGATAGACACTCTGCTGTTCACCTCCTTAGTTATATGAGCAAAATCACTCAAATTGAGTGCCTTTCAATCATTTCCGAAAGCATCAGATCAAGTGATAAACAATCAGAAATCCATTATTGTTTTCACAATAATTAATAGAACTAGAAGAGCTGAAATTCTTTGGATCTTGCAAATTCAAAGGAATCACCTTGCAAATGACCTAACTGGGTTTTCCTGCTACGCTGGAAACTGTCCAAATATTTGTGGGGACAAACAGTTACCAAGTTGCAAACAAAATTGGGCAAATGGAACAATAGATTGTAAATTAGTGGAGATAATCCAACCCACACAATCTGTTCTTCAGGCTGTTCCAATGTAGTATTGTCGCTCATGTATTCCTGCAGAGGTGGAACAAAAATACTCGCAATCCATAGAGATTTCATATGGGAAGGGATTGGCAAAACTTTCAAATACCTGCTTGTTCCGTGGGCTATAATTACCCATTTAAAGCATACCAGTGGACTAAATATCAAGAACATCAAGCTATTCAACAAAGCCATGACAATGAAACTGGCTTGGGACTTTCTCACTGGATCCTCCTCAGTCTGTAAATCCATCCTGCTTAAAGAATATGCAGCTTATCCTGGCTTTTAGTGTTTTATTCCCACTCTTCCCTTGGCTTTAACAACTATTTTTTTTTTGCGTATTGTTTCTTTACTTTATTTTTTCAACCTTTCCCCATTTCTTTCTTTCCTAGGTACCCCAACCTACTGATGCATTTTCCTCTTTTACCTCTTCCCTCTTGTTTTTGTTTTTCCCTTGTTGATTTTTTCGTAAGCTTTTTCCCTAGCCACCCTTCTTCCCTTACCTTTTCTCCTCCCTTGTCCAGTGTACCCTTCCCTCTCAATTTCATTCTTTCAATAAATTCCTTTCCTTTTTTAATTCCCTCCACCCTTTGTCCCACCTTTTTCATCACTGTCTTTTCCCTTGTGCCGTCTCCTCTTCTCTTTCCTCCTTCATACACTCTTCAATTCTTCCATGTTAACTTCCTCTTCCACACTCAACGCTGATGGATTACAGTGTATTCTGCTAACAGCAGCATAATGAGGGGATGTTGTCCTTGTATACACTCACACACACATCATCAACATGTTATGTTCAGTGCCACTGACCAGCTCTTTGCAACAACTTCTTCCATCCTTAAAATGGTTTTGACCTCTCTCTTTGGCACACTATAACCAGCCCTTTGAGCTCGCCCTCTGACAATCTCTTCAACACGGCAACCAGCAGAATAAGTAAGGGTTTTAAATGCTCCGTTATTCCTCATATGTCCTGTTATGGTAGCCACCATACTCAGTATATTGAGTCTCTTTTTGGTAGACAGTACCAAGCATTAAAGAGTCTTACCAAACCCTGAACTCACTGCTGTTGTATTCCTAACCAGGGTAAGACAGCTCTCCACATGGGCCAAGGCACAAATTTCTCATCCCCTGTTTGAATCTACTTCAAAATATCCACCTAGATTAAATAGAATGAGTAAGAGTTGATTGGGCCCAAAGATGCTTACTGTATCAGCAGTATGCTAGGGTTTTACACAAGAACACCCCTTTTTTGTGGGCTGCAATAAATTTTAAATCTGACAGTACTAGGTCATCTCCTATCATCTGACTCAGGAATAGACATATAATATGTAGACTAAGTGTGGTAAGAAGTTGGGTAAATCATCCAGTCAATTTGGGTACAGGAAGATGGTTAATGTTGCTCTCCTTTATCCTTTTTTTAGACGCAGCATGAGAGTTAGGGCTAAAGCTATAAAAAAAAAGAGAAAAGGGGATAAGGATTAAAAATCCCATTTGGCCCAAAACCAAGCAAGTATTCCAAATAATTAAAATACAAGTAAATGTGCTAAAGTTTGCTAATCATCAGAAAATTTAGGCTGAAATATTGGCTCAGCTGGCTAGTGGTAAACAACCGAACGACATTAAGGAAGAAGACATGGATTCTCACCTGTCCTTTCTTTATGCCTTGCCTAGCCAAACCCATATCCCCCTTTTGCCAGTAACTCTCAAGTTTTCCCCATCAACCCTAAATGTGATGCCAAAGATGGAGGTGTTGCTAACCAAACCACGGTCAGCCACGTATTGGTCTCCAAGGTAGCAAACCCCCTTAAATATTCCAAACATCCACTCAGCAAAGTTTGTGCTTTGAAAGACCTTGGCATTCGTACCCCGAGAGCCACCAACAACCTGTTAATTACCCCTCAGCATTTCTATGCCATGCCTTGCACTTCTCAGGCCACCAATCCTTCACGGATCAGCTCTGATTTCCTTCAACCTGGTTATGGAGGTCCCTCTGTTGTCTGGGATCTCGGCCATCCTGCTCTACAAAGGTCCCAACAACAGTCCAGCACCCCCAGCCCTAAGAAAATAGACAAAAATGGAAGAAATCCCAGTGAGAGCAATTTCATTATTATGGTTGCCTTGCACACCACTGATGGCAGTCTGAATTTGCTGAATTTTTCTTTTTTAGTGCTGTCTTTCAGCAGCAATACAAGAGGATCGAAATGCTTGAAAACACTCTGTATGGGGATGTAGAGGTATGCTGCAACTTACAATTTACTGCCAAGTGTCGAAGTGTTGCACGGGGAAGCTTCGGGAAGTGGTATTGATCATGTACCTTTGGACAAGCCTCAGGCTCATCAAACTCCTTTTAAATGACCTTCAGGTGATCATGCAACTGGAGTAAACAAGGGTTGTTCAGCTGCTGCTTGGGGGGCTCGCCCTACCATCTAATGATGTCTGCTGATCTGCTGCCTGAGAACAAGCACCACGAATGCCTTAAGATTACTTTGCTCAACACTTCTGAAATCTGCTATCTTATATATTATGTTAAGGGAATGACCCATGCCTTTTGAACAGTCGAAGGCAGCCCTAATTATCCAATAAGCTTAGTCTTGATGTGTGTTCGTTTATATTGCATCTTAGTTTCAGCAGCTAATGTATGCTTCTTGGTTGGAAATTTCTGGCATTTTTTTTTGTCTTCGGGACTAACCAATGTATGACTCTCTCAAGTCCTCTCTGACCCCTACCCTAAAAAATCTATTTGAATTTGGAGGGTCTGCTTGTAATATTCCTCCTTTTTAATACAATATGTTGACCTTTTGTTTTAAAAAAATGCAGATCTTATATATGGCTTCATTGAATGCCATATTGAGGTTCAATTAGAAAGTATATACTTCAAACTTTAGAGGGGAATCCAGTCCGAAAGAGATAGTGTTGTTAGAACATTATGAGGCAAATGCGTTTTTGGAATACATGACCATCTTGGGTAAGCTGGGGTGTAAGAGATATCCGTGTACATCACTAAATGATGAGGTTTTTACTCTTGTGGATTTTGTGCATGCTTCAGGTTTGTGACTATTGGGCGGCAACTGGCACGGAATCTAGAATTACAGTCACTGAATGATCTTGGCTTTTCTAAGAGATATGTTCGCTGCCTGCAGGTTTTACTGAACTATTTTTATTCTTGTATTTCATTATGAGCTAATAGTATGTGTTTTCATTCTCAGGGCTTCCATATTTTAAATTTTATGTCAGCTTATGCCATTTAACACATGTACAGATATCTGAGGTCGTGAATAGCATGAAAGATCTGATTGATTTCAGTCGTGAAAATAATATGGGGCCAATTGGTAAGCATATGTTCTTGTTTATTAACAATTCCGGTTTTGTTGCCAATCAGTAGATGATCCTTTCTATTTGACTATTTTACTGTTTGTCAAGAGGTTTTATTGCTTGCTTGAAATTTTGGATGTGCATTAATGCTTGATTGGTTTGTAGTTTGGGCATACTCTTTGATTTTGAAATATTATTCTGTCTTTGATGTTTTTTGTTGTTGAAAGAGCCTGTTTTGAGTGAATCCTGGTATGGGCTGTCCATGGAAACGATTTTTTTCCTTCCTATGGCTTAGAGCCAAGGTCTATTGCTTGTTTCTTTCTCTGGACCTCAATCCTGTGTTTTTTGGTGCCCCCAATCTTGGTGGGCTCTCTTCGAGCCACCTATTTCCTATCTTTTTGTTTCCATTTAATGTTAGATATCTTTTAGAACTAGTATTTATGAAGTAACTTAGAAAATTGCAATCCTACTAAATTCAGAACAATAAACGTTGGTTGAATTCAAACTCCAGGACATAAAATAGCAGCTCATTAATAATATGACTTTTTAAAGTGTCAAGATTAAGTGTCAAGATTTCTAGTTCATTCCAATCTTGGTGGGCTCTCTTCAAGCCACCTATTTCCTATCTTTTTGTCTCTATTTAATGTTAGATATCTTTTAGAACTAGTATTTACGAAGTAACTTAGAAAATTGCAATCCTACTAAATTCGGAACAATAAACGTTGGTTGAATTCAAACTCCATGACATAAAATAGCAACTCATTAATAATATGACTTTTTAAAGTGTCAAGATTAAGTGTCAAGATTTCTAGTTCATTCCAGCGTGATGGTTATGTCTCAGGTCTGAATTTCTCTGTTTATAATTTCAATCTCCATGTCTATCTGTAAGTATTTATTAATTATGACGTTTAACCAATCTAGCTTTAGAGTACGTACTATGTATTGGTCAGTCTATTCACATTCCCCGAATTGTCTCCACCACACCATGTAAAATCTGCCTTTGGTTTGGATGCCAGATCTTAGGGCAATTCATTATGCTACAATCATCTGGAACCTGCATCCAGCCTCATGCGTCCAGTGTATGCCCAGTCCATCCTGGGTAATCTCGACTGACTTTCTGGTCCACATTCTAATTCACCAATACTTGTAATTCATGGACAAACCATAATCATTAATGCTAACACCCTATATCTAACGATCCACAGAAACTATCAAGAGCCTCCACACGATCACTTGTCCCGTAAGGGAATAAGGAATGTAGTTGCTAGACTGTGAATAGCAGTAATATTTTCAGTAAAACAATTAATGAACATGGTGGTGACAGTACCATGCAGAGTTGGAGAACTTCCGTTCCTTTCTGGGATATAGGGTCCGGGGGATAGTGATCTGGGCCTCACCACATAAAAGGCTTTAGGATAGTATTGTATTTTCTAATCTTGCTATCTTGTCTATTTTTTGGAAAATAAGCTCTTTCAGAGGTGCCCCATGCTGGCCAAACTGGATGCAGGCTTGTTTTTGACTGTGAGAACCTTGTAGTAAAATCACTGATGTTTATCCAATGTTATTGATAAAGTCATGACGTCGTGTTTTTAATTATCTGGCATGATGTGCACTGTGCAGAATCCATGCTGGCCAAACTGGATACAAACATGTTTTTGATCATCAGAATTTTGTAGTAAAATCACTGATGTTTGTTCAAGATTATTAATAAAGTCACGACTGTTTTTAATAAATTATCTGGCATCATGTGTAGATTCTATTTTAGACCTCTAGGGAACCTGTGCACCTGAGGTGTTTAATAAAATATCTGGCATCATGTCCAGACTGCATCCACATGACATTGTTCTTGTTGCCCACTAATATGGGTTTTTGAAATGGTGGTGAACGTATATCTGCTTCAGATGAATTTTTGAACCGGAGCTCTACCAAGCTTGTCTTCAACATTTTTGATCCTGGTTTTCCAATGACTGTAGACATTTGCCATTAAATACTGGAGTTTTTCGCATGTTGGATCTTTGTGCTTATGCTTTTGATGTTCTTGGAATGCCTGTAATGCCCTCTAGCAATAATCTCTTGTGAGATGCTTGAGGAGTATCTTTTTGCTTCGATACACATGTTTTTAGATGGTATTATTTTTTATATTACAGCGACTTAATGTGTGTTATGGTTGCAGCAAGTTTAAATAACTTCCCTAGGCGCACTGCTGCTTCTAAGCTTCAAAGTCAGCAGATGCAGCAAGGAGATGCAAACATTCAGGCACCGACTCCAGATCAAAACAACATGAAAATGAATTCTATGCATGCAAATATGAACAATCAAATGAATAACCACCTTGGTGGAACTGTCCATAATTCATCTCAAAATGCTGCGGCCATGAGTAACTATCAAAATCTTCTACGTCAAAATTCAATGTCTACTTCACAGAATAGTTTACAGCAAGAAGCATCTTGTTCTTTTGGTGGACCAAGTCAAACTCCACCATGCAACTCCTTACAAAGCCCTTCTCATTCTATTTCATTTCAGGGTGCATTGTCCTCAATGCCTGGAACGCTACAGAATGCTCCTCTTGTTGGTTTGTCCAATTCCATTCAGCAAAACTCTGTAGGTGCAAACTTACTGCAGCAAACACATCCACAGTCATCTCAGGGAAATCAACATCTTACACATCATGTACTGCAGCAACTTATACAAGAAATGATGAATAATGGAGGAACACCACAGCAGGCGTTGGTTGCGCAAGGTTCAAATGGAAATATCACTGGGAACATGCTTAATGGTTTAAATGGATCTGGAGGCCTAGGCATTGGATCTAATGCAGCGAGAAGTGCTGGCATGATGGGCAATGGGTTGGGTTATGGAAACAATAATATTTCTAACATAGCTGGCAATACGGGAAGCAATCTGGGTGGAACAGGCAATCTAGTACCAGGCAGAAACAACAGTTTTAGGAGTTTGGCCAATAATTCTGTGCCTGTGGGCAGCATTGGATCCACTGGTTTTGGTGGAAGAATAAACTTAGGTGCTGTATCTCAGCATCAAAACCTTCACTTACAAGATCAAGACCTTACACACGACTTCACGGATAATGGCATTTCTAATGGTCTGGGAGGTAATGGCGATACCGGTGATAATCCATTTGGCTGGAAGACTTTTTGATGCTGTTCACATGCCACATGGTTCTTATGACTTTCATTTTACATAATTATTTAGATGGAACAATTGAGCAAATATCAGGAAGTGTAATGTTACAATTCTGAATTTTGTGCTGGCATTTGGTTGGTAGAAATATGATGTTTGAACTCTCACGAACAGATTTTAGTTATTGGAGCTGGCAGTTTTGCTCTTATAAAGGATATATTGTAACTTTATATACCCTGGTTAAGGGGACTTTCATGCATCTTGAAAGAGGAGCATTGTCTTCACCTTAGGTCCATGACCATCACCAAGTCAACATTGTATAGTACTTTGAGCTTTTGTTCAACTGCGTCATATACATTGTTTGTAGTTTCTGTTGCTGTAAAGGGCAGTTTTCTCTCTTAACATTTTTCTTTCAGCTTAAAGCCGTTGGAATTTGATTCACTATATCCTTTTGTACAAGGCTCTGCAGTATGTATTAAGATCAGGCTTTTTTATTTCATTTTTTTTCATTTTATAACTATTATAGTTATTCAGTATGACACACATGACATTTTTATGGCTTTTGTTTGTAGTGGGGCCTCTTATCTTTCTCTGTTTGTATTTTAACGAAAGTAATGAAGCATGGCATTCGTTTGGCTTGTGTTTTATGGGAATGACTGCTTGCTAGCACCATAACAAGATAATTACATTTTAGCATTGCAAATCCCTCGTGAGACTTTAGTTCTGTAGCTTTACCTCGTTTTTCCTTTGAAGTTTGATGTAGTAGGCCATTTAAACTGAAAATCTAATGAGGCATACCATATTAGCAGAGATCATCTGAAAGGAGCAAGCAACTCAAAATCCATATCAGCCTAGATTAGGGCAGATTAGTCAAAACAATTCAAGCCTACTTAAATGTTCTATGCTGTAATTACTTTGTTCCTCCTTGAATTGCATCTCTAGTTGCATTTTTCAACTAGATTTTAAAGAGGCAACTTAAGCTATGGGATAGTTTCAACAAATCTGTCTCTCAGGAATGAGCGGGAACTTGCAATGACGCTAAAAATGTTTGGCGTGTTTGTCCTTCCCGGATTCAAGTATCAATTAGGATGTTTGAAGCAGGTTGGATGCATGTTTCAGCTTTTAAAGATTCTTTTGGTAAAGTTGGGCTAAGATATGGTTTGTACCAGACATCATTGATACCTGCAGTGTTTGCATTTGAAAAGTACGCATTTTGTGTGGCCAGGTTTTAGGCTTTGAAGTAAATCACAATTTGTTTTTCAAGCCTACGCAAGAATATCACTCTCAAACAAGCTCAATATTAACTGGAGTTGCTGATACGCTTTGGTACGACAAGTTTTTGGGGTCCCGGACATTGCTTTGGATACAGCCATTCAAAAAATATATAAAATTAAAAAATAAAAATAAAAAGTCAACCAAAAGCCACACTACATGGCACAAATATCATGATAAAAATTAATCTATATTATTACATCGAAATTAAGTATTTAATAATCATTACATTCATCTTCATTGAGAGCATCAACATCAAATATCATGATGTGGTTCATTAGAATCAAATGGATTTTGAAACACTCGTTACCACTAACACCCCCATGTAGGTCTTCCGAGACCAAAGCAATTTCCATGGGAATGGAAGCATCCAAGTAAACATTTTTTAGATCTACAGCCCAATGCTTTGATGCCCTTTTTTGTACTTTGGCCACTTGTGAGATAGAAGACACAATTTGGAATGTATATATGTCGAACTCCGTTTTTTCTGCTCAACTAGTTGCACTTTTATGAGTGGATGAAAGTGTTTGTACTTTAGTTGGATGCATGGAAAGATGAACTTGCAACCTATTGAGGCAAATTCAATGTAAATTAAAATTTCTTCGAAATCATTAAAAAATTTAAACATAAAGAAAATAACTAAAATATAAAAATCTTACCCATAAAAAATTTTTAATTGCAAGAGGTTGCAGGTACATAGATTCTTGAAAGTGGAGGTACCACCATGAATGAGAATCATTCTTATATTTGTTGTGAAGAGTTTGAAGGCTAAGCGTTGTGAAAGCTACTGAATTTCTGAACTTCCTCGTAACTATGTCTTCAACCTTAGAATTAAAGAAGATTTTAGAGAATGCCAATATATATTTTTTGCCGACTTCAACATCCAATATGGTGGTAACTCCCTAGTAAATAAAGGATGTCCATGCCATAGAATCTAAGAGTTAATTCAAAGGCATGGAGATACATCAGAGTGGTCATTTTGTTCCATTACTCAATGATGTATGTTTTTATTTGTTTGAAAAATGTTTACTTGAGATTTTGCTCTTTTCTATTTATAACAATTTTATCATCACAATCATTGAGTCGATGCCGTTATATCTCTTCCAGACATCGCTGATCCATGTCAGTAAAGTGGATCATACTTATATTGGACTCGATGAAACTCAACAAGTACACTACACAATCCCACTAGTTGTCATCTAAGATCAACATCTTCACTTTTTAGGCCTCCATACCGCCTCAAAGTCTCAATAGCCTAGTAAGAAATAAGTCCCTCACATGTCCCTCACAATCCACTGACATGTGAAGGATGCCCAATTCAATGAACTTGTAACCTATTGAGTGATTTGAGATGATTGCGTGTGATGTGAAAAGTCTCAATGGCCTACTAAGAAATAAAAATAAAAAATTGTAAAACTTTCGAAAACTTCAAAAGTTGCAACTATTATATTAAAAACTTATATCATAAATAAAAGAAATATAGCTTCTCTTACCTACAACAACAAGATTTGAAGATGTGTTGTGACTGGTGATGGTTATTCACAAACATTTGGATCTCTTCGCCCTTGATATACACTTGCTTAATCCACTCAATTTCGCTACCCAACTTTTAAAGCATTGGGTGACTGAGCAGTACGAGTCCAAAACATGTGTCCATGCTTCGCCTCTGCCAATATTCCAGTGGTTTTGTAAATTTTGGTGTTTGTTACGACTTGGACAACTCCCACCACCTCAATGGCTTTGAAGATGATGTCGGTGATGAATTGAGCATCCTTCACGTCCCTCACAATCCACTGCCTTAAAAAGAAATGCCCTTATAAGGCATAATGCCCACATTGATCAAATATTGAATTCTTGCCTCTTTTTGACTTCTTGAATCTTTCTATCTATTGAAAATAATGATCACTTCCGTTTTGGCTCACCAATCCCTAATTGGCGAAAATGATGATTTTGCATGTTTTTTTGGCAATAGGGTGGTGCAAAGCTAGTTTTATACCTTTGAGCGGCCTCATTGATTGCTCTCACCATATCTTGTTAATATAATGACCTGTCAACAATGAATGATAAACCATTTGCATACACACGTCCCATGATGTGCTCATATGAGATATCCATGCTAACATTTTGAAAGGACATTTCCAATGGTCCTTTTGTTCTATTTTTTGAAAGAGAAAAATCCTCATCTTGCATGGAGGGTGTTGCCACAACAGAAGTATTTAGGTGAAAATTGAGGAACCTCTACTAGATTGGATAACCGGTGGCTTCATTCATTGAGATGAAGATCTTTTTGTGGCAAATGATGACTTGCTTTCATGGCATATGTTGCATCTGTGTCGACATGCTCCTTGATGATCTACATAATTTTTGATTTTGGCTCCCCTACACCGTTCCTCATCCTATAAGTTTTGATGCCTTGATCCAGTATTATACACAAAGTGGACATTAGTATGATTATATGAGCTTTAAAATTCACAATCACAATCATGGCATTGCCAAAGAAAACACCCACCGTCTCTATGCTGCTCTAACATTGTGACATGGCTCCATACAAAGAATGCAGATCAATTTTGAATCAGGGTTGGCCAATGGAGGTAGAATTTGTTGCCATTATAATATTATTATCTTTAGCTGCCCCTATGATTTTAAAACCTAACACCATAAAGGAAGAAAACAAAAAACCCTAAGACAAAATGTATTTAGTTGACAATTTGTTAAATAAACGACATAAACATTTAAAAAATTTAAAATGAAAACAATAAACATCATAACAAGAATGAAGAGAAGTGTGTGAAGATTGAGAATGAAAAATCTTTAAAACTTTACTTTCAATGAATAATATAAGAATCCTTCTCTTTCTAAGTTCCTCAATCAACTTAGCAACAAATGGACACTCCTAGTGTAGAAAAATGAGAACAATGTTTCTAGATGAAGTATCAAAGCTAAATGAGTAAATACAGCTTATAGAGGCACATATGCAATGAGAGGTAAAGCGTTTTTGCTTTTGTGCTATATTGTATTTTTGACTTTTTAGGGACTTCATTGTATTTTTAAAATATTTTTTGGCACTCCTGTTTTTAATGTTGAAAAAAATAACTATTTTTTAGCTTGGATAGGACCCAAACCTCAAGTGCGGCGTTGGCAGTTCGAATACCGTGGGATATGCTTACATTGCCAATGTCTACCATGCTCCTTATCCACAAGGGTATCCTGTACGAATACATACTGCATTTGTATTAGGACATGTAGGGAACATGTCAATATGTTCTAATCATTTTTATTACTACAATAACAATTTGTAACCGTGTAATGAATAAATGGCTAAAATAACTTATGTTGCATTAATTCATTATTGAACTTTTTCAATATTTTTTGTCAAAGAAGTATATGTTTGGTGATCTTAGGAAAAGGAAACCAAAACATAACTAAATGATCCTCATCAATGTTTTACTAATTGAAAATAAACATTTTATTTTACTAAGATGGCTATTTTTTTAATCACATATAATGATAAGCATTGAGATTTTAGCATTTAACAAGTATTCAACAAAAGTTTGCTAATGAGATGTGGGTGAGTTGGTTAAGAGGGTTGAATGATTTCCAACCTATCCAAGTTTAAATCACACAAGACACTTGTTGGGTACAACTATTTGAATGGCCTATAACGTTGGTTCTCATTGTTTCAAATGGGCCTTTGCGGTGGTGATAACAATTTAACTGACCCAATTAGTGGATGGGTGCACCTATTGGTTGGTTTCGCTATTGGGCCATCCAATTCTCAAGTGTAACTAGATTAAAAAAATATTTATCTCACATGAAGATAACTAAAACATTCAACCCATTATTGATTGTAAATGCTTTTTGGCATCAATTGTGGTTGCTTGATTTGGCGTTTTGGGCTCGTCTACATAAACAATTTAAAACACTTAGAAATAGCCTTCAAAGTGCTAAGGACAACCGTGAAATGAAACTTAGTTAAGGGTTCTATGAGGTTCCTTACGCTTGTAGTACTACGTAACTGAAATGTGTAGATCATCCCAACCCAAAATTAAAAAAAACATACTATGGACATTCAACATTGTAGGTTTAAATAATCTACAATAGTGGAGAATGTAATGCATTCTAACCAAGCTAATGACATTGAATTTTTAAAATTCTTGTACGGTGGGAAAAAAAGTGTTTATACAACATGCACTCCCATCATCCGTTCAACTAGGGTATCGAGGCAATGAATAAAAGACACACCTAGACCAAAACACAACAGATAAAATTCAAAGGGGGTACATGGACCGCTAAGATCACATACCCAAAGGGAAGTAACCCTTACACTAGGACAATCTAGGGTTTCCAAGGCCCGAGATTGAGAAAGAGGAAGGAAGCATATTAAGGTATCGGAACTATGGGGGGTGATTAATAACAATATGAACATTCAAATTCTATGCTAACTGAAGTAAAGCATGCAACATAAAAAAATTGAATTAACAATCTACCAACCTAACATGTGCATAAAATGTGAAGCTAACATAAAGTAATGCGGAGGAGAAATATGAAACTACTCTATGCAAAATGACAAGTTGAGTTAGAGCACTTACTTGTTGGGGGGCGGTTGCTGATGCATCTATTTCCCAAAGAACCATACACCAAGAGAGAATAGATTTTGGGTGGAGAAGGGGAAAAATTCCAGTGCTAACTCACTATAGATGACCTAAAAGTGCAAGCAAACCAATCCAATCAATAAGAAGCTCCAGGCTAAGATTCAAGATGCAAGAAATCCAAGAGTTGAGTGAGAAGATGTAAGTTGGTGCAAAAGAGCAGAGCAAATGGCGAGTTCCTGTGTTTTGTGGTTTGTTCTCTCTAAGTGAAATTGTCTTTTTGGTATTTATACCAACACCATCGCCCGCAGGCGAAGGCGTCGACTAGGAATTTGAAAATGCACCGACACAATCGCCCTCGAGCGATGGCGTCGGATAGGGAGGGGAAATGACAAGTGATGTGTGCAATGTGTTGTGAAGAGCAAAATAAATGCAAGGCATAAATATGTAAGGTCATGTGCAAGTATGGTGTCGAAAGGGAAAAACAAGATAAACAAATAATAACAAATAAGGTGCATAAATAAGACCAATAACCATTATCTCTCTATATATCATCCCTAACTCAATGGTTACGTGAATAACCATACGGAACGAGCCCCTTAAGGCACCAATTCCTAGAAATAGATGCATTGGCAACCTCTAACTTGGAAGAGAAATTGTTAGTAACATGTATGAAAATAAAACGTGAAAAGTTAGGTGTATACATAGGCCCCAACCTTTAATTACCACATGTCGCAATAACGAAACATGGGGTAGTGAGCGAAAAGAACAATACATAACACCGAAACCCAAATTAGATGTTGAAAGTAAATAAAGGACTAGCTAAAATGAAATATACCCACCAATGTAGTAAATAAAGGACTAGCTAAAATGAAATATACCCACCAATGCGTACCTAATAGTGTCGGTTGTTAGAATATGCGGAGAGAGAAAGGAAAAAGAAAGAATAGAATGTACAAAGATGGAATGAAGAGAAACTGGAATGCACACACTGTTCAAATGGGTTGTGTGTCCGGGTATTTATTATGCAAAGACGGTTACAAAACTAGTTAGCGGTTACAACCGCATAACCATACAAAACAATTATAAAAAGGGGAAGTCTTATTCATTTATTCCTACACCCCCTCTTAAGACTTACCATACATAACTCAATAACAAACAATCTAACAAAACAGAACTACGCTATCTTCAAACACTTTCACTTTGAAAGCAATGCTATGATAGGATAGGGCTCCATCAAGTTGCTTCATGACCTTCGTAAAGGTGTAGCTCCTGAGCTGAATTCCCGAGTTCCCGGATTCCACCTCCCTGAACTCCCAAATCATAGATCTCCCAAATTATTGGACAACCATCCATATTGAGCCATCCACAAGCTCCATCAAGTTGTCTCATGACCCTCATGAGGGTATAATTCCCAAGATCCACAGTCTCCCGAACTATCTGAGCAACCATCCATACCGAGCTTCATCTACCCTATATCCTTTCTTGCCTTCAAAGTTTAGAGCATCTTTATAGCACGTATTCGTCACTGTCCTCACTACCTTCTGCATCTGGTGGGTCTTCAACCATGGCTATATTGGCTGTATTTGATATGACTTTACCCTTGAGCGCATCATTGGCTCGAACACGACAATCCCATGCTGTGTGACCTCTTTTCCTACAATAATGACATTCAATCTCCGACTTATCTGATCTTCTATGATATTTTCTGGTTCTAGAATAGAATGCACTTTCTTGCTGGGAATGACCTTCTGCATCCTTTGTAGTTCGTTTTTCCTCAGCTAGAAGAGCTGCTATCATATCATCTAGAGATTGAGATTGAATTTGACTGAGAGTAAAAACTACATTGCTATATTTTGAAGACACACTATTTAATAGGATAGCTTTGGCATCTTCGTCCTCAATTGTAGCTTTCACTTCTGCTAGTTGTCTGATTAAGGACCTTAGATTATTGATGTGGCTTGACATAGAGACTCCGTCATCCATTTTGAACCTATATAACTGAAGTATCAGGGAAAATTTGGCATTGACTGCTTTCGCTCCAAATAATTTATTTAGAGTATCCCAAATGTCCTTCGATGATTTGTCTAGGTCTACATGATGAAGTTCAGAGTCAGAGAGAGCAAGGCCAATAATAGCTTTCGCTCTATCATCTTTGCTTTTCCATTCTAACAATTTCGATGCATCGGTAGGTGTTGTCTCTTTCCTGTTTACAATGCCCCACAAATTTTTATTCATAAGTTGCATTTGTATTTTCACTCTCCATGTATGAAAATTTAGACCAGAATATTTTTCTATGGGCATTTCCATTTTAATAGAATAAATACAACTTCGTATTTTGGCAATGAATAAATAAAATAAAATAAAATACTAGTTGCACAGTTCCCTGCCCTAGTGCAGGGAGTCTTTTTGCTTATGTGTCTTTGAAAAATATTTGTGCCCTAGCAATTTGTGACTGTAAAATGTAGCATATTAGCGCAAATCGCGACTGTATTTTCGTGCTCGAAAATATTGTTAATTTCCTGAAAAATGTGCCATTCGCGACTGTATTTTCGTGACTTTTTTTAAAAAGAAAAACATGAGTGTATTCTTCTGATTCGCAACCGTACAACGTGATTTTTCGTGCCCTAATGGCGCGCCCTTGATTTCCGACTGCAGATTTTTCTATGCTGTCATTTCTGAAATCCGTCAATGAAAAACCCGTGATTTTTCTTCAGTCTTCGTTATGCCCTTGCGCCTCTATTTTATCTTCAGATCGTTGGTAATGACAAAGATGAATGCGGAAGTCTATGATTCGTTTTCGAGCTTCACAAATTTTTTTTGATTTCTTTCACGTGCCCTAATGGGACTGTCACGAAAATATCTCTCTTCCTCTCTATGCTTGCCCCACGCACTGATACCACTGTTAGAATATGCGGAGATAGAAAGGAAAAAGAAAGAATAGAATGTACAAAGATGGAATGAAGAGAAACCGGAATGCACACACTGTTCAAATGGGTTGTGTGTCTGGGTATTTATTATGTAAAGACGGTTACAAAACTAGTTAGCGGTTACAACCGCATAACCATACAAAACAATTATAAAAAGGGGAAGTCTTATTCATTTATTCCTACATCGGTCGTCCTGCCACGTTTGGGCACAATCCATGCTGTTAGAACCTTGGAGAAGCAAATATGAAAGGAAACATTAGAGGATCATCAATAAAATAAAACATAAATCACCTAGCTAGGGGCCCATGGGATGGATGTCGTAGGGTCAAAAAACATGTGATTTATGGCCAAAGAGCGGGACAATGCTTATAATATGTCAAAATGAACGGGAGAAGATTATGATCCTAATGCAATTAATGGCCGATTTTTTGGAGATCAGGAACTAAAATGAAGGGTATTTGAATATTGAGGGCCATCATAACCAAAGTTCGATAGAAATATTAGGCTTATATAGGATTTTTGATTTTTATTTGCTTATTTCTATTTCTAAAATTAAGAGAACCGAGCTCCGGAATTCCAAAAGTGGCTGAATTTTAGATGATATGGAATGAATGCGAGAAGGCAGGAGGGGTCGACAAGGAGGTGCATGCGGTGGTGCACAAACATGGGTAAATTGTTGTATTTAATTTCGCTAGGTAGATTAGGGGCAATTTGGTCTTTTTAAGATTATGAAGTTATTAGAGCGTCATTTTTAATGAAACTTGCATCATTAGAGAGGGTAGGATAAAATGCAAGTGGGTTTGGGAGGGATTTACTTTTAGCTTTGTTGTTTAACTGAGTTTTGGCTTTAAATTTTTAAAAGTAGCGGCCATACAAAATATGACATCATCGAGCCCCTTGAAACAACAGGACCGATGGCGTCGGGGACTTTCAAAAATGTTAACAGGGGATGATGGCATAAGCTAGACGACTGATGGTGTAAGGAACATTTAGAAAAACATGTGATTAATTATGATTTAGATATTAAATTGATTTTTAAGGGATATAATGCCTAGATTTTATTGATTTGTGAATGCAGGGAGATTGGAGGATCCACCTATAGCGGGTGGTTGATGTGGCATGACTTAATGGATTAATTTCCGGATTGACAGATGCAAAGGTAACACAACTACATGGGTGGGGCCTTGGGGGCATCATGCAAATGCCTAGGATACCATTGAGCTTAGATTTACTGCAGATGTTTTTGATTGCATGGGAGCCTTGGGCCAACACCTTTCGGTGGTGGTCAGGTGAGACAATTGAGATTACCATGACACTTTAGGATGTGCACGAGATATTAGGTTTTTTGATTGGAGGGGATCACATGTATTGCGATCTTACGTCAAATATTACAATGAGTAGGGCATTGGCCATATGAGCATAAGAAATGAGAAATATGATGAGAGGATGCTCAACGTTCAACGCAACATAGTTTATGAGGAAAATATTCCAACTATCTGGAAGGTGGTCATGTGCATTACCATGGCACGCATATTGTGCCATAATGCAGAAGGGGCCATTTCATTATATCTAGTGGTCGCTTGTAGAGATGCAATTACATAGGGTAAATTTTTCAGTTGGGGGACCACTATATGGGTGTAGCTGGTACACGACTTATACTGGGTTTGACAGATAGCATAGAGGACCATAGGCCCCATTAAATTGCTAATAGCATGGATTTATGAGAGGTTTTTGATGTACATGCCCATAGGGACACCATTAGCCATAGCAATAGATGCCCTGAGAATAATTCAGTGGGCACATGGGCCAACAATGAGAGTACTTCCAATGTATTGGCTACGATAGGTATATCCAGATGATGTCATATGGGAGCCCTACATAGGGAATGTTGATCAGTGGCCCAATTGGCCTAGGATAAAGGACTTAGATGAAGTTGATGAGGTTACGTGACATTACTTGCATTGGGTAGAGACTCACTTGATGGATAGGGTACCTAGATAGTTTGGACATTCAAATCTTGTCATGGTACCACCACTACTAACCTACCAATGAAAACATGTGATGGAGGTTATAGGTACAATGGATAGAGTACTAGTGCTGCGGCCTTAGAGAGTACGAGCCGTAGGAAGACAGGTCCAGAGGTAGAGATGACAAGGTGGAGAATCTCTGGACCCACCAAATATTATTGCAGTTGAGATCTTAGCTGAGGGATCCGATGGAGGACCCGCCGTCCTGGACCCAAAACTAGGAGATACATGTGCAACTAGTCCTAGAACCATAGGGATAAAGGAGAGACAAACAACACCATGGCATAGAGAACATAAGATGCGGAAACTAAGAGATGGTTACCTAAATCCACTAGGGATGGAGATGACATTACAACTATGAGACAAGCCCAAGACCTGCCATAGAGGAGATATGATTATGGTACCTCGAGATAGGTGGGCACAATATGTTGGATGGAGATCCTATCAATATGATGAGGATGGAGTGGTATTGGGTGGCTGTGGAGATGGTGACACTATCTTCGAGAGAGATAGGAAGATAGGTATGTGTGATTGTGATGATTTTATTTAGAAATGTAGATGATACCATATATTTCATGATTGGTAATGATTAATAAATTTTGGTTTTGTAGATTGGATGAAAAAGGAATGAAACTCCTTGATAGAGAGTGCGTACGATAAGATCCCAGACCCAATATTTGATATTCATAATACCTTAGTCATGGTAGAATGCATAACATCCTCAACTGGTGAATCAGTGGGAGAATTTTTGTTAGTTTTGGAGGTTACCAGATCACTAAAAAGATTGATATATGTTTAGTCATTGACAGACATCGAAAACATAGATGTAATGTTGTGGAGCTTATTGCAGGCATAGGGTGCCTTAGTTCAGGATAAATAAGTTCACCTTTTAGATTCTAGGAACAGTATGAAGAGGATTACGAGACTAGAGGAAGAGATGGCGAGAGCATAGGGAGATGCCTCCAGAGCTTGATCTAGAGTTTAGTCTCTAGCTCGCACATCCTGAGCATCTAACGTGGAATGATTAGCACAAAACATCCAAATACCCCCTCAAGGGGGTGAGGATGATTGAGCCACATTGTATAGATATTGGTGATGGATTATGATGTAGTTTTTTTGATGTATAAAACTAATTCAATGTGTGTGTATATATATATATATATGTGTATATGATATATATGATTTTGATGATGATGGTATTTTTTGATATTGATAATTGTAATGATAGAAATGATGTCTTACTTAGCATTTTCCTTTCTTTTCTCATGCATGTATGTGGTAATACTCATGGTAATTAGGAAAAACTATAATTATATTTAGGTAATAAAATCGGTGGGAGGGAAAACTGATAGGATAGATCAAACCACGCGATGAAAGAGCCAAGAGGCAGGAAAGAGACAAAGATAGTAAAAAATACTATTTTATGGCACTATCATAGGAACATAAATCTAAGCAAGGTAAAGAAACTAAGTGAGGATGCACAAGACTAGGATGATTCACTAAGAAAGGCTAGGGCGAATCATAATTTCACCAAGAAAGGCTAGGACGAATCAAACTTAAAATAGGTGGAATAAATACCATGACATTCCAATGGTCAAAGATGTCAGGGAAAAAGAGTGGTAATGATAAACCCAAGTGGGGTGAAGATCCCAAGAAAGGATAAGATATTCTGAGATGTGTGTAAAACCCAAGGGGATGATGACCCAAATAGAGTTGAGATCCTAGGCTAGACATAAATGTTTTTAAGGTATTTATAAAAAATATATTTATCCACGATGTGCGAATGATCGTAGAGTATCAGTAATAATATCATCAACTTGATTCAATATATGGCCTAAAACACGAGTAATGAGGTCCTCTATGGCATTCTATGGGATAAAAACCTATCGGTAAACATAGGATCTCATGGAAAATATTCTATCACAATTCGATCCTCTAGTCTAGTGAGAATGTCACGTTGAATATTTTCCATGGTGGGAGGAGGATCAGGGCAAGGTGGTGGTCCATAAGTTGGTTGAGGTCAAGTTGGTCTAGGGGAAAGATGATTACTCTGAGAAGAGTCATCTCTACATTTTCTTCCATGTGAAGAGGACTCAGGAACCGGGTGCCTGCTAATAGTCTATGTTGTTATGCAAGTAGTAGTCATGGTGTGAAAAAGAAAGTGGGGCCAAGGTGGAGGGTTATGTAGCCTTCCAAGATTGATCTATTTTAACCTCATGTTCAAGCTTCTTTATGTGTCTCTTGTAGGCTCTACAATCAGATACATCATACCTCAGAGCCTTATACCACATACAATATGGCTCTACCACAGAAGGTCAAGCATCCATAATGGTGAGAGGTAGGGAAGGATGTAAATGACTAGTATAGATCATCATGTATGATGTCATAACATCTTATACTTCATCATCCATAAGGTTTTCATCTTCATAGAAAAAACATAGACATGTTCCCCTTCATTCAGATGAGGAGGTATGTCACATGATCTAGTGGTGGAATTATGTGGAGAGGGCGAGGCCAATGGAGATGTGTGAGGTTTAGGAATCGGTCTACTAAGATAAGGATGGACTAAGTGTGATAAGTCTTTTTGTATAATGACATTCACATTATAAGAAAGTGTCATTTTAAGAGTGTTTTGGTAATGTTAGAGTTATTTATCCCAAATTTGGGCATAATTGGTCAAATGTGGATCATCCAAAGCATAATCATCATCGTAGTCAAGAGTGGAGATACCTATCACACAAGATTCAAATGTGATTTCTAGTTGAACTATTTTCTCTAATGGAGGTGGAGGTGTATGTGAGATGTTGGTGGGAATAGACAGATCCTTTTTACGAGGCTAAAATCTAGGAGGAAGTTGGGATATGTTGAGATCTGGTAAATTAGAGGTATTGATCCTAACATTGGTCTTCTTGGGCTCATCATTATCAAAATCCAAAAGATTGAGAGGCGTATACTCGACCAATTTTGAATGGCCCGCATTGCCACAAAGAGATTCAATAGGATAGTTTAAGCGCTAACATTCACAAAATGAGATAGGAGACAATTATTCAAGGATCATAAATTTGTATGTCCCTTTTTCTCGAAGAGTGTCATAATTCCAAGGATTGGGGTTGCCTTGAATCTTATAAAGATCCCATTTATGAGAAAATTTGACACATTGATATGGAGAGGAAGTGACTGCATGTATATTATGGGTCCAAGGTCGAAATAGGATGATATTATAGGATAAGGGGAAGTTAAAGACCATGAATTTTACACGTATGGTCTTAGGAGGAATAGTGATGGTCAGCCAAATGTAACCCATGTGAGGCATCTATCAATGATCATATCCCTGGAAAGTAGTACATGTGGTTTTGAGGTTGTCTATTGAGTAACCAAGATCATTGAAAAAATCTAAAGAGGCCACACATGTGCTAGCACCTTCATTGATGAGAGCACACTTAACTATATTTTGACAGATTTGTATGGAGATGAAAATTTGAGGATCATCTGCATGAAGCAATAGTTCATCTAGAAGTATAACAACCATTGGAAATAGATACAAGTTTGAGTGTCCATACAAATGAAAATCTCTTTACATTAACGATGGATTATTTCTTCTGAACTATGTAATGTAGTAGAATTACCCAAAGGAGGAGGAAAATGTATTCTAATGTCAAATAGAGTAGTCATGAGGCACCTATGGTGGCAAGGTGTAGGTCACGTACGTATGCCATCTAAGAATAGGGAACCTATTTTAGTAATCCCATGCACAGTCAGCTTCTAAAGGATCACACTAGTCGGATGCTAGAATTGCTCACCCGGTTAGGCAGTGTGTGAAGAACTTCAAGCCCCTCCTTTAAAGTGAGGAGTAATCTTGTGAGAATACATTTGGATATGACAAATACTTGTTTATGCTCGAAAAAGCCATCGGAAAATAGGCCATGCATCTTTCAGAGAAACTGGAGGATGGGTTTTCATATCACGCTTGGCCCTCTAGATTCATATATCAAAATAGGAGCTGATCAAACAACATATAGAAATGGGTTCATAACATAAGGGAACCTGCATTTTGGAAGACACAAGTGCTAGATGAATACTATGACATCGAGGTTAGAACATAACCTTCTATTCATATTGATGAGTTCTATGTAGGCCACAACATGTATCACATCATTGATGGTCATAACATGACCTCAGGATAACAATGCAAGAGCAAGGTCACATTTGTTGTAAGAAATTTATGATTTCTTACGTCCTTCGTCATGTACAATGGATAAACATAGGATCAGAGAAGACTTTGAGCTCCTCGTTAGCCTGATAGGATCAGAGAAGTCATTGAGCTCCTATTATTACTCTAATACTAACCCATAGAATTCTCCATAATATTTTTGTAGAGCTTTGCCTCTTTTCCAACGCAGCCTTGAGTGCTTCTGTCTAAATGCTCTCTTTTGATGACATCACTGATAACATATGTGACATCCCTATAATATAGCTAGCTAGCCATGTCACTGCCATGCCAATTTTCATGAGGTAACAGACCCTGGTTAACTAAGTGTCACAAAAAAAACTGGTCCTCATCAATGCCAGAGGGATAGGTCAAGAAGGATCAAGAGATCTCCATAAATGGCTTTAGGCAATGATGTCATTTTGGAACTCTTCCATCGTTAATGCATGATAATAAATTGGTTGGTTCTTGATCCTTATTAGCTGTCTAATCCATATTGAGCACCTTATCCTACTCTGCAGAATGCATAAGATGAAGAGTATTTGACGACCTTTCTCATATGTGGCGTTCTAGAACTCTTTCCTATGGTTAAGATCCCAAAACTATAGTTGTCTTACGCGCATTAGCGCCGTGATCCTTCTACTAAACTCTCTGCATGAGGTAACCCTGCCTTGCATGCTTGTTCAACCCACACACTTCTTCTTCAGGAAGTAGGTCTCACACACCCATGTGACTTAATTGTACTTGGAATTAAATCTTATTCTTAGAATAACCTTACTGTAACCGATGATATATACGTGCTAATATACAGAGCTCTACAAAACAAGACCTAGTATTAGTAACAATGTAGAAGACCCTAAGTATCTAAGGAGAAATGATCCCACTTTGCTGATTCCTGGATGATCTTAGTAGTGGGACTACAGACTGTCAGATGGATAGATATTGGCTAGAAATGATGCTTAGAAGGAGCTTGCAAGAAATTAAGGATACTCTGCACCGTGCTAGATAGAAGCATTCACATGAGGCTGGGAGCATCCATCATCCGCCAAAGTGCATCTGTTCTGGGTGCTAGTGTATTGTGACAGATTCAGGTTCTGATCTTTTTCTAGGGGTCAGAGGTGCTTCATTAGAATATCTCAATTTGTCACGCTTTCGGCTGTCAAGGGTTGCTGATTTTACACATATAACCTGTAAAACAAATGGCTAGCTGAGCACATAGATCATGAAATCACATGATATCCTAAATATAAATTATGTAGTATGTAGAATTCGGACTGACCTCACAGTCACTCTGAAGAGTGAACTTAGTACCGAGCGTTGCACTACATCTCAGACTCATGTAGTTCTATGTGCTTAGTGTGTGGAATAATGTCTTAGGTTTCCCTTGTACCAATGGTTACCAATATAGCGGGCTATAACTAGCTTTGATGCAGTGGTGTGGAATAAAATTCAATACTTCCCCTTGGGCTATGCTAAGCTGTATGCAAAAGTGATCAAACCCTTGTCCCTTTGATGGAATCGTGATATTAATTGAGGACTTATGATAACTCTTGTGCCTTTGAATTGTTAGCCATAATAATAGTGATAGTATGTTACGTATATCTTGTGCAGAATGGCCCTTGTTTTGGAGAAGTTTACACTAAGTGACATAATGATTCCCTTGTTTCGAATTTCATGTAATTGATGAACTGGATAGGCCGAGAAAGTATTAACAAGATGACCAAAATGTCAAAATGAGTAAAAAGGAGGCGGAAAGGATAGAGACAGGCCTTGGCGCTATAGGATTGGGACAAGTTAGCTTTCTAGAGTGGGTGTCTAGTGTCCTAAAGACAAGTATTTTCAAATAATCCGAGGTGAGAATAAGAGATTTCAAATCAGGATCATCTGTGACCTGGACAAAAGTGGCTGTAGACTTTTGTAGAGGATGTACAAGTTTGAAGTTATAAAGACAAAACCAATCAAAGAACCTGGATGGACAAAAGACGGTGTCAATCAACGAATAATTTTCTTGCTTAGGAATCTTATGCATATATTAGTATGCTCTAGGACCTAAAGAATGTACCATAGATTTGCAACATTTTGTGTCTACACTAACCTTATATTTCAAGACTGAGGTTCTGGATTCTCGCTTTTTGAGGAAAAGTTAGAATAGGTTATCAGTAGGCATGTTATGTTCTTATTTAGTAGACATGGCATTACAATGTTTGATAAATGCTTGTACTTACTCATTTTCATGTTGTTGAAAATTAATCGGAAACTAGCATTGATATTATTCTTAGCAATTGAAATCATGATATTGGAACTCATTTACTAGGGTAAGTTACTAAATATTCTAGCTCCACTATGGAGTTAGGGGATAAAGTATGATACCAATATAAGACATTCCTAGTAAGGGTATTAGATAAAAGATTAGTATAAACACAAGAGTTAACTTTAATCCATTCCTCATAAAGATTACCAAAATATTTGATATGGAGAGTGGGATCGATTTATCCTTCATAGGAAATGGAAGGGACAATGCCTCCAATATCCATGCTAGCAATATAAGGTGCTAGAGGATCTTGTTGGACTACCTGTAAAACTTTGTTATGAATATGAGACTGGGAAATAGGTTACCCTGCATTAGGTTTATTAGGTGCAAGGGAGTGGGAATATCACCTTCCTAGATCCTGGGTTCTAATGGTTAACCATTTCAACCATGTTAGTTTGCATTTGGACAAGTTGAGTTCCAATAATAGTTTGTTGTTGGATCATTTTGTCTAGCTGAGCTAAAGGATGAGATTAGTAGGGTTAGATACATCAGAGGAATTTTACTTTGATGAGTCTTATTTCCATAGTATCCTTTCTTTCTATCTACCCTACTTTCAAGCCACGTCATATACAAATCCTAGAAGATGTCCTCTCTGCTGATCAGTTTGATTCGGGTTCCCCTTATATTAAGGAAATTTGTTAAGGAACATTTGGATCTCAGGTGGAAGATCAAAGGTATCATAAATATGATCCTCTTATTATTCATCACCTAATATGTTATTATGGCAGGTATTATACTTATTTCTATTGGCTCCTAGCACATAACAATTTGAGTAGAAAGGAAAACTGGATTCTAGATGGTTGGTTTCTGGAAATGACTGCACATCATATTTGGAGAGCCCCAGGCTTAGATACTCCATGATGGAGTGCTGATTTGGCCTAGACAAAGCTCATAAAATATAGGCTATCAATCACAATTAGGACCTATAAAATAAGTTACATATGGGACAAAGATGTCTATGATGAAATCTGGATAGAAAAAATAGAATCGATTCTATACATAATTGACACACGGGCCAATGACATCTGGGATATTTTATTTTTAGGGTTTTTTTTTTGGATTAGACTTTAAGGTATGGCAAATGAGTATTCATACTAAAAAATATATGATTGTAACGAGTTGCAACTGCAATCATAAGGTTGTGAGTTTGATTCACAATAGGTTCACTGAAGGATGTATAAAGTGAGAAAACATCTGTCTATACAACATGCACTCCAGATTGATCCGTTCAACTAGGGACATTGAGGCAATGTCTCCTAAACAGATACACTAAGATTGGCACAAAAAAATATAATTCAAAGGGGGTATATGGACCCCTAAGATATCACATACCCAAATGGAAAGTAACCATTACATTAGGATCTAATGGCTAGGGTTTCCCCAGGCACCAAGCATTGCTAAAGAGGAAGGAACCCTATTAATGTTGTATCAGACTTCTATGAGGGGGCTTATAAAGAACAATATGAACATTCAAAGTCTATGCTAACCGAAGTAAAGCATACAACATAAAAGAACTAAATTAACAATATGCTAACCTAACAAGTGCATAAAATGCTAAGCTAACATAAAGTAATAAGAAGGAGATAGGAGACCTGACTCTATACAAAATGATAAGTTGAGTTAGAGCACTTACATTTTGGGGGAATTGCTGATGCATCTATTTCCTAAAGGACCATACACCAAGATCTTAAATAGCCATTTTGGGTGGAGAAGGGAAAATTAGCAATCTTTGTCCTAACTGTTACTATAGGTGACCTTAAGCAGTTCAAGTAAACCAATCTAACTAAAGAAGAAGATCCAATCCAAGATTCCATGATTCAAGAAATCCAAGAGTTGAGACGAGCTTGATGCAAGTTGGTGAAAAGATAATAGAGAAAATGGCTGAGTTCCTATATATATCATGTGTCCATCTTCCATTTCTAAAAATGTATCTTTCTCATTTGGTTGATTATACCTTTTTACACTCATTTCCCTTGAGGGCTAAGGCTATAGTATCAGCAGAATTTGAAAATGCACCGACGCAATCTTCCTGCAATGGTGATGGTATCCAAGCCTAGGGAGGGGAGATGATAAGGGGGGTTTGTGTAATGCGTTGTGAATAGATAAAAGAGAAGGCAAGGCTTGAAATATGTACATGGTCATGTGCAAGTATGGTGTCAGAAGGATGAATGAATAAACATAGAACGGTCATAATATCAAAGTTAGGTGGATAAATAGGACCAAAATCCATTCTCTCTCCATGTATCATCCCTAAGATTTCATGGTTACATGAATAACCATACCCCTATCCCGGAATGAGCCCCTTAAGGCACCCAGTTCCCAGAAAATAGATGCATTAGCAGACCTTTAACATTGAAGATAAACTCTGCTTCTAGTAACATCTATGCCCACACATACATATTCACCCAAGGTAGATCCAACCGTTTGAAATATGCATTCATTCCAGTTTTCTTGTGGTAATTCATATAATCTAACCCATAATGGTTCTTTAGTTAGGGCTTCTAGGTCTGGATCAAATCTATCTATCCAATATCTCATATATAGGCAAGCTCTTCCAAAAAATCAAGGCCATCCATTGCAAACATCATCTCTATCCCTTGGGGTATCAAAGATCACCTAAAAATAACCTTCAGGCAATAGCCTCAACTGTTAGCTGGCCTCTATTTTCTACTTCTTGTTCATCTAGTGCATTATATTTGCAGACCATTGGCCAAAATCCACAAAATCTACAAATGAGTCCTCTCTTCCAATTCAGTGGCTGCCCGCTCAATTTTCTTCCTCTCTTCCTTTCCCTTTGACATATTTAACAAATTCTAATCCCCTCTAGTTAGGATAACAGTGTATTCAATCTTCTCTCTAATGATGGGTCTTGTAGGAAGATTCAAAACATCATATTAAATAACTGACACACAATTGATTCCAAAACTAATTTATAATATAACATATTGTAAGTTTTCTCTAAAACATAGTTATTCATTACACCCAACAATGACATTTGGGTGGTGCTGGAGGAATGTAATAGTGTGAGATGCCAATAAAAAAATTGCCCTTGAATTATGTTCATTTGGAAACTAGGACTTTAAATTTTATGTCTATTTAATTGTTGTACGAGATTTTTCCTCCTTCTTGGAGAAGGTGATGAAAATATTGTGATATCTTTGTCATACAATAGAATTTGAAGCCTTTTTTCCTAGATTTTTAAAATTTGGCATGATGTAGTGGTGCAACTAAATAGCGTACATTTTTTACCAAAAAATAACTGGAGAAGGTAATGAAACTTGAGTTCATAGTGTAGACACCTAATTTCCGTTGCGCAATTTTAATGCTAAAATTGCACTAATTGTCTTCTTCCCGTCATCATGCCATAATTAGTGATTTTCCGCTAGTTAGTCTAATATTCACCATTTTCATCACACTATAATTAATAATATTTCGTTAGTTAATTAGCTAATTTTCCTTCATTTTAGATGTCAATTAACATCACGTTTCATTAGTTAAAATCCCCTTTTAATCAATAATTTACCCATTATTTCATTAACTAATCCCCCTTTCATAATATTATATTTAATTAATAAAACCCTCTTATTAATTAAATCCCCCTCTCCAATAACCCCTCAAGTCCCACAAATTTCCCTCCAAATCATCCTTTAAATGGCTTTTATAATCTAAACATGGCCTATTAATTAATCCCACCTAACTAATTAAACCTTTCCTAATTCCCATGGGCATCATTAATCCCTAATCATTCTCTTATAAACATTACTTATCCACTCCTAATTCTACATCTCCATCATCCCACATTCACTAGGATGTAGGCTTCTCACAAAATGGAAAGCTATTTAAGAAACCTAGTATCTTATTACTAATCTACACCATTTCCTTGTAAGAAATTGATACTCATTACTCAAGAGAGCATTTATATTATTGGAAGGCTTGTCAAATTGAGAAAACTCCCTACTTGCTAAAGTAGTAAGAGAAGATTCAACCATGAATTTTGTGCCATTTTGAGGAGATCTCTTCCTTTATCAAGCTCCTTGATCATTCATGGCTTGTATTAGGCTTGAAATGAAATACCCACATATCAAAAGCATATCCACTCAACGAACAAAGGTTTGCATTCTTTTTCTTAACATTTGAACAAGTTACTTAGCTTCTTTTCATGCTTTATCTTGATGTATTTGTTTAAGGAATTAGGTTAGGTTTTACTTGGTGTTAAGTTATTTGTTAATTAGTCTAAATTTATTAGCGTGCATACATATGGCTTGCTTTGTGAGAGCACCCTTTGTCTCATGCACATTTTTTTAGTTTTACATGCAAATTTCCTTCAAGTTATTTCAATTTGTTGTAAATTTCCATGTTTTTGTTGTTTTTTGTTAGTATTTGGTAATGTTGAGTGTTGTTTGTAGGTAGTGAAGAGGAAAAGTGATGTCGAAATTCGATTTTGCTAAGAAAAATTCATGTTTTTCACATTTTTAACTTGTTTTTTGAGTTTTGAAGATTTCAGTGGCCTTGCCATGGTTTTTAGCGGCCTCGCCTACGCAACCAATGACCTCGCTTGGGTCCGTGACAACCTTGCCTTGTGTACTTTTCCAATATGTTTGGCAGTTTTGATGTGATTGGTAGCGGTTTCAACTTATTGTAGTGATTTCATCATCTTATGTGGCGGATTTGATGTTCTTAGTAGTTGTACATTATTCTATGGCGACCTTGACCTAAAACAATGACCTTGAAATGTATTGCGGAAACCTCGACTTGTTGAAAATGACTTATCATTTTCCTAAGTTTTCTTATTATTTTGTTCTTTTACTGTCGTTCTATCACTATTTTCAGCTTAAAATTGAATATTTCACTTCTGTTTTGTCAAAATTTCACACTTACATGCATTTATATACACTTTTTGATAAAACTATGGTTATTTATTATGTGTTTTGGGCTTGAAGGTCTATAACCACCAAGCACTTAATGAGCCTATACATGACTTGTAACTAAATGGAAAAAGTAGATCTACATAAAAAATGGTATTTAGAGCGTAAAATCAAGGTAAGTTGACTAAACAACAAAATAACTATTTTGTTAAGTGGTTTTGCCTTGTTCGTTAGCGACCTCGCACAATTTTAGCGGTCTCGCTCGGTAAGGTGGCGACCTCGTTTGTATTGGCGGATCTGTCATACATAACAATGACCTCTCCAAAATATTAGTGACCTCATTTGTATTGGCAGATCTATCATACACAATAGTGACCTCACCAAAATATTAGTAGCCTTGTGATATCTTGCAGCGGCCTCGTTAAATAGCAGACCTCACTGTCTGGTAAACAGTGGACCTCACGAAAAAGAGATTAGTTTTTCAATTTGTCTCACTTTTTCGTTACTTAGATTTTGTTTTTGAGCTAAATTGTGTGGTGGAAAATACTAATTTTTGTGTACTTAGGTTGCCATTTCCACTTTCCAAAGACAAATTTCTCAAAACAAATAAAAAAATTAAACAATCCGAATGAGTTATGTGAATATCATTTTTTGTTATTTTACTTCACATTTTAGTTTAGTTTTTTCTTACGAAGTCACATTTTCCCTCATAATTGGCATAGTAGTATTAGATTAATCATATTTTTAAACACATTAGGTTGTTTGTCATAAAGGTTACAAATAGTGATCTAAATCATTTTCCTTAACCATCTAGGATTCTTACTAAATAGTGTTATATATTGGATTAACCTTTGATTTAATCATTTTACAAGGGTGTTTGTTTCCCTTTGGCATTTTGGCCTCTTGATTGTACGTTGTCTTAACTACTTATGCTCTTTCCCCATGCTAAGAGGTTATCTTAGAAATCAGAAGCAGTTAGCCACTTTTCTATTTTAGTAGGGTTCAATGGTTAGGATGTCATTACCTAATCATTTGGAAAAAGCCCATTTATCGGCATACTATATAAATTCGTGGGAAGATTAGTCATTTTTGGAAAAGTACAAGTTCACTTTTACTTGGATCTTATGAAGTGATGGGATGCATTTTCCTCTAATACCAAATCCCTAGAATGGATCCAATAGGAAACAACTATCATTTTTGACCAAACTACATTGAAATGGCTTGTAGTGAAGGGTAGGGACATTTGACCCTTCGAACCACATCTTACATAGACATATCCTAATTTCACGAAATTTTTCCTCATGTCCCATGAAATGCTATATTGAGGACTCCCCTATCAACTTGTTTATCATATCTAAATGGCCAAATATTAGGGATAGATTGTTATTTTCTTGACTTCTTCCCCAATAACCATGATTGTAAAAAAACCTCACAAAACATGAAACTCTGCTCCAAGTTAAAACCTTCTTTGTATTACACAAAACCTCACAAGGCAAAACTTTACCCAAGTTAAAATCTTGTTTTAGTGATAAAACAAGGTGAAAATTTGTTTGGGTTAAACAAACCATGTGTTTGTCGTCAAAACCGTATTCTTTCTCAAAACTTTGGCTCCGTTTATCAAAGTTTTGACTTGAAACTCTACGAAAATTTGACCAGCCATTTTTACCTTCACACTTAAAATTGATTTCAAAACTTAGTTGATTGTTAAAATTTCATTGTTATGATAAAAAAAAATTCCTATCTTAGAAAAATTTACAACATCCAAATTAGGAAAAAGACTATTTGTAACCATTACACTGCAAAAATTTTGTAATTTTCTTTAAAAACATTTACAACATCTAAATCTAGGAAAAAAACCATTTGCAGCCATTACATTGTTGAAATTTACTTAGATTTCCTTGGCAGAACTCATAATCAAACATCTTAAAATTAGTAAAATATCTATTTTCAGTTGTTATGTTGCCTATTTTTACTTAGATTTACTTTTGAAACTCACATAAACATCTAAATCTTTTCAAAATTCTTGGTTTGTAGCCATTACTCTTCCCAAATCAACCTAGCGATTCCTTCACTATGAAATGATTAAACCAAGCAATCTAGGTCAAGGTTTTGAAATCAAACAGTGGCATCTATGACTAGATATCTGATGCTTCCTCATGTCACTAGAAATAGGGAACCCATTCTAGCTCTCACTTCCCAATCTTCATAACCTAATCAATCCAATCCACAAATCAATCCTACTCATACGTCCTAGTCTCACCCAATCGAATTTCTCCTAGAGAATAATTAGTCACCCAAATTACATCGTCCCTCGTTAAAAATCCATATCAATCCAAATTCCTCTAATCAAAAATATAATTCAACCCTCACGCCACGATCCAATCCAGAATAATCCCTCCTTTTATCTACATTAAACCATCTTATAAGAAATCCAATACCAATCCATCCCAAATCCAAATCTAATTCGCTCCCAGAGCCATCACAGTTCAAACCTAATCTGGATCCTAAGCCATCCCAATTCACCACATCTAAATCAACCCATGAGTCATCCCAATACAATAATCTTTATTGGTCCCTTAAATCATCTCCATCTACCAGTCCAAATCCAACATTTCTTTAGCCCTCTAAGCATCTCAACCACACCTTATTATATCCTCACCGATCCTATAAAGGATGATGTTTGTTTCCGCATTGAATAATCAACAAGAAAATATGTGCCAAGATATATTTTAAAAGCACTATCATGCTATTTCATGGAAATAACAAGGTCAAAACTACCTAATCCCATTGTTTCCATCATAACACAAATTCTAAATCCCAAACACTTTTTAGATCTCTTCCTTCAAATCAACCCTCTATCATCAACCAAAATGGACCCCCTCTTATCCTCACATCATCCCATTTCCCATTATATAGAAAAATAAATAGTTCTATCCATGATACATATCCTATCCTTTCATCACTTAATCATCCCTCACATATCACATCCCCTAAATCACAATGTATCCTTGGACCACGTCCTCATCACCCATCACAATATATCCTTTGGCCACATCATATTCACCCATTACCATCGATCCTTGGGTTACATCCTTCTCACCCATTACCCTCGATCCTTGGGTCACCTCCTCTTCACCCAGCACACTCTATTGTTTGGCCACATCCTACTTGCCAATTTCCATTACCATCAATCCTTGGGCCACGCCGTACTCACCCATCACACTCTATCATTGAACCACCTCCTAGTCACCAATTACCATCACTCTTGGGAATACCTCTTATCCTTATATCATATCATCCCTCTCCTATGAACTATGATAAGCCCACGATCTTACCAACCAATCCTATCATCAATTTAAACATCCATTTCCTGCGCACATTTCTCGGGACCAACAGACTCACACATTTGCTTATATGAAGAAAAAATAGTTTATTCATCAAACTAAAATAAAAAATATAAGGAAATATAAATCTAAAAATAAATCCAACAACCACAAATCCAAAACTCAAATGTGATTGAAAAGTAAAAAATGGAAATGGCAAGTATGTCGAAAAGTGCAAAAATATATGGATAGGGAACTCAAGCTCCCACACACATAATACACATTACAAGACAGGTCTAAATCACTAATTGAGTATGATCTCATGATGACCATCGATATTGGAGCCAATATCACTATTGATAAGCAAAACGTCCTAGTCTCCCTCGTCAAAGAAATCGTAAACATCGTTGTTGGTTCCTATCACAAGGAGTGACACTGTTGGTTCTAAATATCAATCCATCATAGCCTATACTTCCCACCATATAATGGATTATTTTATTTCATCCATTCCTGAATCCTATCTATCCCTATTTCATCCATTATCATTTTCACCCTTAATGCTATAATGGGTCTTTTCCCTTTGCAGTTTTCCCTTCGCACACCGTAAAAAATCCAAAAACATTAAAACATTGCAAAAATCCAAAAACATCACAACATCTAGAAAACTGTAAACATTATATAGCTAAAAATAAAAATAAAATAAAATATCTAAAATAAAAAATGATAAAAAAATACAAACATCAAAAATCACAATAAGGCATTGTATACACATGGATGTTATTTTCTTTCTTTCCATATTTCTACAAATTACCCATCATTTTCATCCCTTCGATGATATTTTGGTTAATCTATTCACACTTATTGTGAGGAAGTGCTCTCTATTATATCAATTGGACCTTGGTCTTTCATTACCTTGGTAAATTAAAAAATGAATGTCCTCTTAGAGATCCTATCACTATCATACATTTAATAAACTTGTGGTGAATACCTTTGGGAATATCCATTGACACTAGCCAATGTCTTTATCATCATCACTTCCAAATCCTTCCATCAAGTTGTTAGTGGTTCTTAACCCCTTATCAAAACAATCGAGAGAGTTGGAATAATTCTTAAAAAATAAAAAAGAAATCAGAAATTAAAAAAATAATATAAAAATAAATAAAAACATAAAATTCTCTTTAGGGGTATCTCCAATATATTTATCGGGGCTATGAATGCTTGGTTGGCAGTAGAGAAATGATGTGACTAGAATCATAAACATATTTGTTGGGGCTATGGATTCCTGGATGGCAGTAAATCAATTTACAACTCTCCTTCCATCCTCCATTCACCAATAAACTATCTAAACCTGTCATTCCCACACATTGGCTAGTTTATATTCATTTATCGTTTGTTAAATCTTCACTTAAAGAAGTAGTTAATTTTCAAGTGCACGCACTAGATCTCCATGAACAATAGGACCAATATGATACCAAGTGTTGTATGGACCTTGTTCACACTCTTACTTTATTCAATATTTTGTCTCATAATTTGTGCCTTTGGCTCATCACTTTTTCATCGCCAATCTTCTAGTTACATTTTCCATATCCCTCCATAACATTTACACTTTTATTCTTATTCGTTCAAAACATCCGTGTGCATAAATTGCAGTTTTACCATGTTTGAGGGAAACTTTGTCCCAATTTTAATAAACAATCTTGTATCTATTTCTATCAACTATTTATTGGCCATCTTTTTTATGTTACACATTATGCTGTGAAACTCTATTGCCAAAAACAACATGTCACTTATACCACAAAATTGTGGTACGTTGGGAATGTCCTTTGGGGAAAAACATTTTCTGGTGCCGTGGGAGGATTTGTTTTTCCACAAGCATCTTGTACTTGGGGACATGGTTGCCCCCTCTTAGCCTGAACATTCCTTGAGTTCATGGTTGTGTCATACCCATTAGTCTTGGCCTTGATCTATATTTTCCAGTTCTCATATATTCATGCGAGAATCTATCCTTGTATATTCTCACCTCTCGCTTGAGGCATCTTACTGCGTTTTTCTACTATAAATAATTTTGGAAAACCTAGAAAATCCAAAACATTTACAAAACCCAGAAAATCCAAAAAACATTGCAAAATGTAGCACAAAACCCAAAAATAGTGTTTAATGCAAAACACTAAAAATCATAAGGTACACTACATAACATTCTACTTCAACAATCGCTAGTTCTAGCACATGACATGAGGATAGAACATTTCTTTGAAGTATTGACGAAACAGATAGGGTAACGGGCGTAGGAGGAATACATGTTCAAATGTTGGTTGATGGGTTGTTGTGCGTATGACTTCTGAATCCACAGCTGATTGTGAGAGCTTCCTTTTGGCTAGGAGGAACTACCTGTAATGCAAAGCAAGACCACCAGAAAAAGTTAAACAATATATGCAGTGAACTGCCTAGCGTATGCTAGATCTGGGAAGTGTGATACTTCCTAGATGGCTGTCAGTCCACTATTTTAAACAATTTAATGTGGTAAATAAGGTAAAACCTATTGTAATTTGAAATGATTTAGGTATCTCACTTAAAACACAATAAGAAATAGATCTAATCTAACAGGCTAGGTTAGAATAGGATCCGAAGGTCAAATAACTGGTTCTAGGTCTCTGCAGGTCTGACAGAGGTCTCAGGTAGATCACAGGTGAATGAGGGTGAGAGGGAATTAGGTGGATAGGTCATTGTTCTGGGTTGTATGGGAAAATACAGAACCGATGTCAGTTAAGGGTGACCAACGGCGGTTGGGTGTAACCAGTGCCGGTTACTGTGGAGTTCTGGGAATGCCACAGAATGAGATTTAGGTCTCCTTTGTGATTGCAAAAAGGACTTTGGTTGGTCGGGATGAGGTATTGGGTGATTTAGGTAGGATTTGGTGAGGTTTTAATGGGTATATGGAGGGGTGAGTGTTGAAGGAGGTCAATGGGTGGCTAGGTAAACAAAAGATGATAATATAATGATGAAATGGAATAAACCAGAGAAGTATAACATTTACTTACTTGGATTCTAGTCCTGGATGCCTGTGAGTGAGGGATGGAGGTGCTGATGAGAGGTTTGAAGGCTGCAGGTGATCACCAACTAAAGGAAAGCTTCTGCATGGGCTGCATGTACATTCCTCTTTGCTTGGTTAGATCAGATCATTGTTGGGATGGCTGTGCAGGAAAAGATGCTTGATCTCCTTCCTTGCATGCATGTTCTCATTGGAATTCACTTTTAGAAGATGTGATATCTCTCTAAATGTGCTAATGTTCACCAAATTTTCCAATATTTTTCCAACCTTCTGCCAACCTTGAGAATAAGGTTGTTTTGGGGTTAAAAGGGTAACCGACGGTGGTTCCGGCTTAACCGGCGACGGTTAGGGGTAACCGGCGTCGGTCAAGGTGGGATTTCCTAGGTTTACTAAACTAGGGAGATCCTCTTGATTTCCTCAGATCTCGTGTTGTTAACCCACGGATTAGACTAGGAGCTTCTTGTAAGCATGCGGGAATGTGGTTAGAGAGAATGTAGGCATTGATTTTTAGGGTTTAGGTAAGTCTTAGTTAGTTATGGCAACTTACTAAGAATAGGTCTTAGGTTGAGTTGGCTTGGTGAGGTGTCTAGGTGAAGTGTATGTGTGGATATTATTTAAATTAAGATATTTAAATAATAAATATGGTGAGGATAATGAATTAATTTAATTTAATTAATTAAATTAATATTAGTGGGGTGAAGGGGGCCATGGCTAGGTGAATGTGATGAAGGGTGCTTATTTGTCGAGGGACCAAAGGGGAGTGTGACCTAATTTTAGTGTCTACATTTTTTCCCTTTTTGTTGCGTAGCTTGTATTGGTAAGTGATGCTAACAAAAATAAGATGTGGTTGCCCCATGTGTGGGTGAAGGTGATCCCCCTCAAACCAGGAACTGACGAGGCAAAAGGTAGAATCGGTGAGTGGTTTGATAAAAGGTAAATGTGAGGAAAAGGAAGGTTGATAACAAGGGAAAAAAAAGGAGCAAGGTCTACTCGGGTAAGCTAGGTAATGGGTCAGGGTCAAAGGTAGCAACAGTCAAATGCACGCACACGTATAAACTGCAGCATGCTACCAGGTTGAAGAGCAGGAAAACTCTACATCGTCTAAGGTCGATAGGTTTATCCAAACAAGGTTGAAGTGATTCCGGTATCCAAGGTATAGGATATGGTCAGGAAACACAACGTAGGTTAGGTGCAGGAATGTTTAGGTATGTTCGATACACCAAAGGTAGGGTCAGGATAAACGGTCATGGCAATAGGCTAGGTAAGGTCATTAGGTCAACAACACAGGTAACAGTGCCACAAGGTATAGCGAACACATGAGGTCAAAGGTCACTAGCGATGGTCCAGGTCCAAATATCTAGGTCACGACATGGGTAAGGCCAAGGTAGGGGTAAAATAATGAGTCCCCAAAGGAGGAAAAAGGGAGGTAGTAAATGATGAGGTCAGGAAAGGTGAGGTAAATGGGTAGGGTAAAGGTGGGGTGGGGTAAATGATCAGGGTGAAGGTTGGGTGGGGTAAAAAAGGGAGGTAGGGGTAGGGTAAAAGGGTAAAATTTAGGGCAATGTGTAGGTGATGGTGACCGATGCCGGTCATGGATAACCGACGTCGGTAGAGGTAAACTGATGATGGTTAGGTAGGGCATGCGACCGATGCCAGTCAAGGGTAACTGACATCGGTTAGGTCAGGTTTGTTATAAAAGTAAAAAAATCCACATTTTTTGTTATTCATTTGTTATTTTGTGAAGTGAGAAAATGACAAAAAAGAGAGAAAAGAGAGAAAAGTGTCTAGATGAAATGGAACAGTGAGCTGGCAGTGTGATCGACGAGTGATTGGTTGGTGAGCAGCAGGGTCCACAGGATCATTGTGAGGGATTCGATTGGTGAGAGGTTGTGAGTAGCTATTCAGTGATGGCGGAGGCCGGAGAGGGATCAGGTGGGCCACTGGTACAGTGGCTAGACATGCCACTGAGATGGTGGAAGCGTGATGAGGTAAGCGCCCTACTCTACATTGTTGATTTGATAGATTAGAGGATTATTTTAGTGTTGGTTTAGGTTTTGTTTGTTTTTCGGTTTGGTGGGTGGGCACAAATTAAATTTGGGAATGGGGGGGAATATTGGGTAAAAGGAGGAATGGGGAGGGTAATAAATGGGATAGGGGAGGTGGGTGGAGGTCCAAGGGTAGTTTAGGTCATTGTAGGTGGGTAAAAGGGGTAGGGGGAGGTTTTTTAGAAAGGGGGGTTTTGGGAAATCATGGGATTTTCCGCGACAGTGACCGGCGTCAGTCAAGGTTAGCTGGCGTCGGTTAGGTGGAACCGGTATTGGTCACCAAATAGGTGACCGATGCTGGTTAAGGGGTAACTGGGGTTGGTAAGGGTGAACCAGTATCGGTCACCAAATAGGTGATCAATGCCGGTTAAAGGGTGACCAAGGTCAGTTAGGATAAACCAGTACTGGTCGGATTATTGGGCACAAGGGTCCAAAAGTGATGTGGGCTAGGTAGTTGAGATGGGTAGGGTGAAAATAAGGTATAGGAAAATGATAATGGTTGAATATGGATTGATATATGTAAATTAATGTTGTGCTTGTATTGGATGCAGGGGAGAGCGCAGTTACATATGCGGGACAGGGTTCTGCCTCTACTGGTGACAGTGCACGACATAGCGACCCCGGTGGAGCTGCAACATGTGGAGGTAGTGGGCTTGAGTGGGGTTCGTTGCTGTAGACATGTAGTTTGACAACCCAATTTGATGGTCATGCTCATCGATAGATGGGACTCCATGACCAACACGTTCCACCTGCCGACGGGTGAGATGACTATCACCCTGGAGGATGTGTTCCAGATTCTTTGGTTACCCATATTGGGTGCCCAGGTTTATTCTATCTCCTCTGAGGCCTCCGAGGAGCTGATTGTGACTGTTTTTGGAGAGGGGATGGCTGATCTGAGATTCCATAGTGCCAGTTTGAGCTATGGAGAGATGTACCTAGCCCGTCTGGAGGAGACGAGGCTAGTGGTTCTGTTGATGGAGGCAGTGTGTTGCTATGCACTACCAGATGCAGAGGGTGGATGCTTTCCCTGATCACTGATGGGGGTACTCCATGACATGATGGTGCATGAGACCCACTTTTCCTGGGCACCAACATTCTTGGTGCAGCTATACAGGGAGTTGTGGGCATATGGGTGGTTGCGCAGGTTTAGCCTGTGCTGTACATTTTTATTGCACTGCTGGGCCTACGAGCACATAGTTTGTGTGTGTCCTATAGGGATGCCCCGAGCAGATGCATTCCCAATGTGATTTATGTGGGTGGGATACAAGAGATGGGTGTAGGTGATAGGAGAGTGGAGATCTGAGAGGCCCACACATGATGTGGCCCATTTCTGACAGTTATTGGAGGGGTTGTCCCGAGTTGACATTATATAGAGGCCATATGTGGGATTCCCCTCATATAGGCATATGCATGAGGAGATAGCTGAGCTCTAGCTAGAGAGATGGATACAGAGGTGCCGTGCCAGGGAGGACAAGAAGATCCTGGTAAACAGATTCAGATGACAGTTCGAGCCAGTACAGGATATACCTCCGCCCTTCCCATAGTATTGGAGAGATGACGTGGAGAGGCCCTTACCTCTACCACAGCCTACAGTGCCCACAGGGAAGAAGGAGCAGTCAGTGGACCAGAAGATTGATGATGCTAGGTGCACAGCCAAGTACATGCAGTGGTGGGTGGCTTAATTAGGAGCCATTTCACCTAGACCGGGGCAGCTGAATCTAGCTACCATTACGGTGCAGAGAGACGCCCTACAGGGGTAGGTGGTTACTCTCATTACCCAGTTGGGTATACTACAAACATATCTGGAGGGCTCAGAGGTGGAGGTAGCAGAGCTACACGTGCAGGTGGCCAGTCTGCAAGCCCAGATGGCTGATGGAGGAGATGGAGATGGAGAGGCGGGGGATGGTCAGGTGGCAGCCTTACAGGCTCAGGTGGCAGGTTTACAGGGCTAGTTGGCCACATCCCAGGCACAGATTGGGGTCTTACAGGCCCAGATACAGGCACAGGGGTAGGGGGCACCACCACAGGCACCAACACACGCACCGAGACTGGGTCCTCGTTCACAGGCAGGAGTGGGGCAGGGTCCCGCGGGGTAGGTACAGGGGCCAAGACCTATGGGACCACCACAGACTGTGCTTGTATCTAGGCTACGGGATGCCCTAGGAGAGGCTAGATACTATCAGGACCAACTGATGGCGGCCAAGATAGACTTCATATCCTATGTCGAGTACAGGGCACAATAGGCATCTAGTGAGAGGATGAGATCCCGCACTCACAGTGTGGAGAGCACAGGGGGTCAGCGAGCTCTGAGGCCCGATCAGGTAGAGGCTACCAGTGCACAGAGACTAGCTCCAGTTGAGGCGCCAACAGGGACCCAAGAGGCCAAGGTTACAGATGATATAGAGATGGAGGACATCCTTTGAGATGCATGATATGCAGTCACCTGATTTTTTTGAATGTAGTTTTTGTGTGATATATACCGCCTTGCGTGTGAGAGATATTTATAGTTTTGATCACATGCATGTGTCGAAGACAGTGAGGATGCATGAGTGATTTTGTATATTTTGGGCATATACCGACCTGTGTGCCGAAGAGATTTTGTATTGATTCATTATTTTGTTGTATATATGAGACCGGCCTGCGTGCCGATGACATTTTGTATTGTATATCGGCCTGCATGCCGATGATTTTGAGATGATGGACATGATGAGATAGCCATGTATATTTGAGATACACATTGATTTATTTATATGATGAGATACATGGTATTTTTTGATTTGTTGATGTGTTGATGAGATACATGGTATTATTTGATTTGTTGATGTGTTGATGAGATACATGGTTAGATTGGTATAGGAATGATTATTGTTTTAGATATGGATGGAAATCAGGTGAGTTAGGCATGATGGAGTCAGGTTGGTATAGGCATGGATCGAGTCAGGTCATTTAGGCATGGATCGAGTCAGGTTGGTTTAGGCATGGAGTCGAGGTTAGGTTTAGGCATGGATCGAGTTAGGTTATAGGCATGGATTGAGTCAGGTTATAGGCATGGATGGAGTTAGGTTATAGGCATGGATCGAGTCAGGTTGGTTTAGGCATGGATCGAGTCAGGTTGGTTTAGGCATGGTTGAGTTGAAAGTAGGTGAAGTGGTGATTCATTATTTTATGCAATGAATGATAATATGGGTCATATGTGAGATGTGGTATAATCTATGCATAGTGATGATAGAGAAATGGTAGGCATAATAAATGTATGTTGTGATAATGTTTAAAATATGAAACAACTTGTTATGTATGTGGTTTAATTTCCAATTTTGGGTATAAAAGGGAAATGAAGTTAGGTGTGATGTAATGTGAGGCACATGGAAGATGAATTTTTTAGGGTAGAGGATGGCCGAGCTAACCTCCAAGGGCCCCATGCCCTCATAGTGCTACCTACATAGTCCCAGTGAAAAGGGACCTCAGGCCGATGTAGTTCTCCCATAAGCTAGGGAAGAATATGAGGAGGTATGAAAATGAGTTGGTAGGTTTTAGGCATGTTGTGGGTTTAGATTTGTTAGGTGTGTGTTGGTAGATTATAGGTAAAATGATGTAGGTGAGGGTGATTGTGGTGAAAGAAGAAGATTACCCCAAAAGTAAGTGTCGAGGACCAAGTCTGGTATAAGGCAATCAAAATGTAAACAAAGATGGTTAAAAGATAAGAGGGGGAAATAAAGCCACCTGATTGTGTAGGATTATACCGAGTAGATCATACCTTGGTGGAGGTGATGAACGTAAGACCCTAAAGACATTGTATATGGACTGTCCTATGGTGAAAAGTAGTCACATGATCACCAAATGTCTAAGTTCCAAGAAGTCCCTTGAGGCAGTAGGAAATGGGAGTGGGAATGGTTTAAAGGGTGAAAAGTGGGTAATTTGCATATGGTATAGGGTAACAGGCCCTTTGGGCAAGAGAACCTAGATCACAATAGGAAAGTCCATGAAAAAAAGGTTGAGTGTTTTGACTTATAGTTGAGATAGACTGATCGATGCAGGAAGTTTATATGGGATGAACAAAATTTAACTCTTTGAGGTATTTGTGAAGCTGATCGATGCGGGAAGCTTCGGTTGCTTTCATTTTTTTTTTGTTTTTTGTTTGGTAAGAGATTCACATAGCTGTCCTTCTAGGGAGCAGTTTATTTATAGCAGCACTTGTCGAGAGGAAGATGTCCTTTTGAGGGAGTCATGTTTTTATTAGAAGTTTGACTCAAGGAGTTTGGTCCCATGTGAGGTCTTTGAAGTCATGGACAAGACCAAGGTGGAGAATAAGACTCTTGTTCAAAAGGCAAGGTGAAACGACCATGGGATCTCATCTAAAGGTAGATGAAAAGTATCCATGAGAATCATGCTATGTGCAGTGCCATGGTACACATATTCAAGAGAAGATAACAAGTGATGGGTACTCACATGATTCTTGTTTAATCGTTGGTGAGGTGTATGGAGTGAATAATGCTCAAGGGACGAGCATGGAAAGAGACAAAAGGTGAGGTAGGATTACAAGTCAACAATAGAATGGTCAAAGATGCAAGGTGTTAAGGGGCTCAGGTTCAGGTTTACCATCAAGTGATGATAAACGGTAAGCACCTGATCCATAGGTATGAGTCACGATGTATGGTCCAAGCCAATTAGGAGCAAATTTGCCCCATTTTCTTTTTTCTAGTTTGGTTACATATTGATTTTCTTTCAGGACAAGGTCATCGACTTGGAAGGTTTGTTCATGGACACGTTTGATACGTTTTTGGTAAACTTGAAGGTGATCCAAAGCATTAAGACGACGTTCATCTAATAACTCTAGTTGTGCTAAATGTTCCTGATGAAAGTCATCATCATTGAGCATGTCATCGAGAGAAATGTGAAGTGAGGGAATTTGGACTTTGAGAGGCAGGACTGCCTCTGTACCGTAAACCAGAGAAAATGGTGTGGCCACAGTGGAAGTGTGAATACTAGTGTGGTATGCCCACAGGGCAAAAGGAATGTGCGTATGCCAATCCTTCCCAGTATCGTCAACCACTTTCATAAGAATTTTTGTTGAGGGTTTTGTTAGTGGATTCGGCTTGGTCGTTGGTTTGTGGGTAATAAGGTGATGAGAAACTAAGTTGAATGTTGAAGGCATCACAAATTTTTTACAATGTTTTGTTTTTGAATTGTTTTCCATTGTCAGTGATGAGGTGATGAGGAACACCAAAGTGAAAACTTATGTGGTGGTTAATGAACTCACATATTTTCTTAGCTTTCGTGGAAATGAGTGATATGGCTTCCAACCATTTTGTATAGTATTCGGTAGTAGTGATGATCCATTGATGGTGTTGGGAAGAATGAGGATTGATTTCTCTGACAAGATCCAAACCCCATTGAGAGAAGGGCCAAAGGTCTCGAGTGACCTGTAAGGCATGACTGGGTGTATGATGAAGATTGGAATGTTGTTGGCATTTTACACAATGTTTGACGTAGTTGCAACAATCATGGTTAAGGGTCGGCCAGTAATAGCCCAGGTGAAGAATACGCTTAGCAACAACAAGGCCACTTAAGTGACCTCCACATATGCCATCATGAACTTCCTTAATGGTATAAGGAATTTCAGAACTTGTGAGGCATCGTAAGAGAATACCATCAAAGCCACACTTATAGAGGAGGCCCTCCAGAATGACGTAACAAGATACCTTTTTAAGGAAGGTGTGTTGTCCATTACGGGTGAGATCAGGAGGTAAGATGGAGAGAGAAAGGTAGTCAGAGTATTGTTTATACCAAAGGTCACTCAGGTCAGAGGTAGCGGTTCCGATCAAGTAAAAATCGTGAGGTAAATAAGAAGGTGATTGTCTGATCTTTAGGATGTGTAGGTCGGGTATTTGAGTATGAATGTTGATCTCGATAGTCGATTCATTCAATATGGATGGTTTGACGGGTCTCATGGTAAAGGTAACAACCGATGAATATATGAGTCTTCTGCACCAAGGTAAGTGAGTATAGATTCATCATCTTGACATTAAATGATGTTAATTGAAGGTGTATCATCATCAATCATTTTAGGATACAAGAAGGGAAGAGTGGAAGGGGCCTTGCCCTCACATTGATAAGTCAAAGGCCCCAAGGAAATGGTGTTTATGAAAAAAAAAGTTAAGAGGGATAGATTCAGGATCCATCGACTCCGTCGGTGAGGGTGGTGATGAAGGTGGAGCGGGTGAAGAAGGTGGAGAAGAGGTAGTGTCCTTAATGAGTTCAATGTGGGCTTGTTTGGTAGGTGGTTCAGGAAAGCCAATACCACTACGGTCATTATGTTTGTGGGTGGTACATGGAATAATGGTATGGTGACCTTGCTCGTAAAATCCAAAACCAAAACCCTTCCACGCACATCGGTGCAGGAAGGTGTGGGTGAAATGGTGATTGGTAAGTGATTGGAAGTCAGTGGAAAAGGGGCAAGTTTGTGGCGGTGGTTCGGGTGTGTAAGTGGTAGTATCAAGTCCCCCATAGGTGAGACTGGTACGGAGATGAGGAGGACCATAAAGGAGGAATTCTCCTATGCGGTGATCATAGCGAGGGTGTTGGTGAAGGCTTCCATACTCTTGAGGAGTAAGGAATGTGTTGACACTATATAGGTGGTACTCTCCTAGAGTGAGGCATTGAAAAACACCTTCTAAGGGATCAATGGTTAGTATGTAGGTAGATGGAATGGATGATGTGTCGAAGGTCGATGTGGAGGTGGAGTTAATGGATTGGGAAGCTGATGGGTCAGCCGTGGAGGTTATGGCAGTGGTAGGAATGGAGGAGGTATGTGCGGTAGAAGCAGTGGTTGTACTGGTAAGTGGAAGTGTAGGTGAAGAAGTAATGGTTGCGGAGGTAGTCAACTTAATAGGTATGAGCACATCATTGGGTCGGTAAAGCATTTTACATGTTTTGAAAGCTGATGGGTCAGCTGGAATGGTATAGGTGTGTCCTTCATGTTCAAACTTTACACAACGATGCAAAGTGGAAGGAACGCAACCCATGACATGAATCCAGGGTCTACCAAGCAACAGGTTATATTGGAATTCCCCTTCCAAAACATAAAACAATTCTAGAATAGTGCGGGGGCCCATGCGAAATGTGGAGGATGATGGTGCCTAGTATAGAGGTGACAACATCATTGAATGAATGCAACATGACCAGATGTTTATGCATGCAATTGTTTAGGTATGCACATTTGAGTGAATGCATGGGATGAAATGATGTTAATGTTAGCTAGCACCCCCATCAATCATCACACGGCGTACCCATATGTCATCGATGTGGACAGAGATGAAGAGGGCTGGGTCTGGGTCATCATTTTGGTGTGGCACGATCTCTTCCTCTGAGAAGCTAAGGGAGGCCACTTGGTGAATAGGGTGGGGTGAAGATGAAGGTGGTAATTTGGTGAGAGAGGCTACATGATGGGGTGTGATAATGGAGGCTACAGGTGTAGGGTCATTGGGTAAAACCTCAATAGATTAAAGAACCTCCATGAGAGCTTGACGATGGGATTCTGAGGTTTGGATGAGGTCATATAGGGACATTTTGAGGGGAGACTGGTGTAATTGTTTGAGCATGGTGTGATGTGTGACGCCATTAGAAATGGGGTATGTGGGGCCGTGGATAGTGATTTTAGGTATGGGTGTAGATGGTATGTTGGGTATAGGATTGGTTGGTGGGTCAGTTGCCTTTTCTTTACCCTTATCCTTCTGAGCATGTGTAGTGATGTGTATCATGTTGATTTGAGGGGAGTTGGAAAATGGAGAAGGTGTAGGGTGAGTGGTATAATGACACGACGGGAAAAAACCTACCGGAGGAGAAAAAACCTGTGAGGTGAGTTAGGTGACAATGACATTTGGGTGGTGGCATGGCAAGTTCTCTGATGCGAACCATGTTAATTTCAAATCTTGGGGGTGGCTCTAGGAGCTGTGAGGGTGGAGTTTGTGGTTGTTGAGTGGGTAGTGTGGGAATGGGTGTTGGTGAAGTAGGATCCTCATCGAGAAGGTCATCATCATCAAAGTTGGCTTCTGGAGGACACAACTGGATAAGGACGGTTTTCAAGGCCTTGCAGTTTTCCACATCATGCCCTGGCACACGATGGTAGGCATAAATTTTAGTATCATCAAACCCTTTTGGCTTGGGTTTGAGGGGGTCGTAAGGCCTGAGTGGTGGTAATGTGATGACAGAAGTCTCAAGGAGGTTGGTTAAAATTTTGGCATAGGACCCTGCTAGTGGATCACAATGGGAAGTGAGCATGGGTTTGGGTGTAGGTGTGGTTGATTATTGAGGAAGAAATTTTGGAAGAGGAGGAGTGGGTCAAGCTATGGGTTTGGGTGCTAGCATGGTTTTGGGTGTCGGTCGTGTTGGTTTAGGTAGGGGTATAGTAGATGGATGGGTAGGAGGGTGTGTGGTTGTTTTGACTACCTTATTGTGGGGTAGTGGAGTTTTGTTTTTGGGTTGCACCTTCTTGGGTAAAGGTGATATGGGTGTATGAGGTCTAGAAGGAAAAGCAGATGGGGGAAGAGGGCAAGTTACCCATGGGGATAACGAGGGTGTTGTGAAGGTAGATGACGCGGGTCGTTCTTGGGGTGTGAGAGACAACGACTGAAGTGTAGTGGGTAGTGAAGCAATAACTGAGGGTATTGGAGGTATGGGTGGTAAAGATGTTGCAGGTGCTGGTGTAAGTTGTGTTGGGTGTCTAGGGAGATTAAAGGTTTGTGAGGAAGGAATGGGTTGTTGTGTTTTTGGTTTATTGATGGGTGGAGGTTTCTTGACCATGTGGGGAAGCTGAGATCCTAAGATGGACGTGATAGGTGCAGGTGTGATTGGCGCAGCCAGGGTATGAGTTCTATGGGTTTGGTGCTTCTATTTGGGTGTCAGAGTAGGTGTGGTGTTGTCTTTGGAGGATGTAGCTAAATTCAGTTTGATAGGTGGATGAGTAAGGCTGGTAGTCGGGGTGACCCCTAAAGTGGTAATAGGTTTAGTCGAGGATGATGTCATAGGTGTGGGTTTGGGTTTAGATATAGATTGAGCTATGGGTAAGGATGTGGTTTGAGCTATGATAGGTGTCGTGGAAGGAGTTATGATAGAGGTTGTTGTGTTTGGTTCGATTGGTCAAAATATTTTTGAGTAGATAGTGGAGGTATCAGCAAGTGACCTCTGCATCTGCGTTGAAACAAGAAGCAAAAGGCATCCCCATAGTAAGGCTCTATCCACATAATCTAAGTGATCAGCCAAACACAAGAACGAAACATCTGTAGGTGGAGTTGATGAGGACCTAATGGAAATTCCCATAAAATGTGTCTTAGAGATGGGAAATTGGCTAGCTTCAGCTTCTGTGGGTAAGAGAGCCGAAAGTAGGTCTGCAGGATTTTGGGTAGCGGATGGAGAATGCTCACCAAGAGGTAAATGTATCTCAACTGGGTCTATGGTAGGTGTAGAAGGTGATGGAAGATCCTCTACAAGTGGAGGAATAGATAGGTGCTCCTCTATGGGTAGAGGAGGTAATGGGTGCTCCTCTATGGGTGGAGAAGGTACTGTGGGTAAAAATTCTCTAAGTGGAGAAGCCAGGGGTGAGATGGTCTCGATATTAGCAAAAGACTCCTCCGTAGGTGATGAAGGGATGAAAGATGTTCCTCTATGGGTGAAGGAATAGGGGAGGTTGGTTCTGATGCGGAAGGAGGATTTCGGGATAGGATTTCCTCTATGGAAGGAATGTGAGGTAATTGGGAGGTGACATGTATGTCATTAAAGATAGCGTGGACCTCGTGGGTATGGGTATCATGAGTTGAGGTCTTACTGGTTTGTTCAGATGAAGGGGCATGGTTGGGAAATGGTTTCTTGAAGATGTGTAGGTTTTGGTTGGTAGGTACATTAGGATTATCCACACTTAACTCTCCTTTCTCAAGCATTTATTGGACAATATTTTTGAAAGTGATGTAGTTGCCGTCACTATGACCCTTTACTCGATGATAATTACGGAAGTCATGTTCTTTATACTATGTGGGCATGGGGCGAGCAGGGTCAAAACCAGTGTGTGGCTTTATGGGTGGAAGAGTGATGGCTCCAGCTTTGATAAAATTTTCTAAGATAGAAGAGTAAGGTTCCCAAATTGGGGTGTATTTCCGTTTCTCTCGTCTGAATTGAAAAGTTTGGACAGGTGAGAGATTAGATGAGGGGGTAGCGTGATTTGACGGATGAGCTGGGCCAACCTTCAGTACCACTGTGTTAGTGGTGCCCTTAGCCTTTGAATAATTGTTTTTTGGTTTGGAAGAAGAAGAGGTATCATTCGACTTGAATGCCAAATTCTTATCGTGTAATTGGATTTTCTTCTCTTCGATGTCCCGAATCTCTAACTTTCATGCCATAGTAAATGCTTCATTGAATGTTCGGAAGGTTTGGACCTGTAAGTTCGGTGAGATATGTCTAGCACAAGCCCGTGTGAAGTGTTCAATGAGTTCTGTTGATGGTAGTTGGGTGCCTCCTATAACGTGAGAGGGTTGGTTTTGGGCATAAAATGGGGGTGGCACTCTAGTGTATGGTGTTGCCATGTAGGTTGATTGGGAAGAAGGTAGTGAAATAGGGGGTACGTACCCTGAGTGAATAATGGATGAAACGGGAGGTGGCTGATAGTATGTATATGGAGGTGGAAGGGTCATGGTAACCCTAGTGGCAATGGGGGCTAATGATTGTGGAATGGAAAGGACCACGTTCTGAAAAGGGGTAGGGGTCACCGACATGGGAGGTGGCAGTGTAGCTATGGGTATGTGTGAGACATTAAGGTTGTATGAGGTTGTGTTTTGGGTAGTTATCGAGGGTTTGGTAGATGTGGCAGGGGTAATGGAGGTGGCAGATGCGGCAATCATAGCAGGTATATGACCTAGCTATGAAACAACTGGGGGTAAGGTAGATGTGGGTAGCACAGAGCTAGATGGGGCTGATGCAGGAGTGGGAGTGAGAGTCGGGGGGATAGATACGGGCATACAACATATTAACTGACCCGAGGCATTCCGAGTGGATGAGTGGGAAAGGTAAAACTGCAAGGCGGTAGGGTTTTGGTCAAGGAGTCGTGTGAACTCCTCATCTTCGGTGGTGATAGTGATAGGTTGGATGGGATCAATGAATAGTGATAAAATGGAAGGTGGTGAAGGACTAGGTGGGAGCAGTTGACAACTAGCGTGAAATACAAGTGCACTTTCTTGTCTTCGGGTCAGCACCATGTGAACTAGTACTGATCAGGTAGGTTTGCTTCTCTGTAAATGACACAGAAAACAATAGGAACAAGTGAATCTGGTGGCAAAAAGTAGATTAGGTAACAAATGGTGGTTGGAAAGTGAAACATGCTAATCAACGCTGGTTAAAGAAAATCAACGTCGATCAGGGGTAACCACTACCGCTCACTGTAGAAAATGGTTAGTAAGTGAAAAATCAAGTAGAAGGTCAAATCTGACAGGTATGACAAATTTGATGGTGTTTTACAATGTCATTGGGAATGATGGAAGTGATAGGGACTGTGAAAAGTGGAAGAAAATGAATAAAATTTCCTTTTGGGTAGGTTAACAAAAGGACCTGGAACTGACGTTAGTTGGGTAGAACCGACATCGGTTGGGTATAACTGACGATGGTCAGAGGGTAACCGATGACGGTTACTGTGAAATTGAAACAATGATGAAAGAAAAGTGGTTGTGAATTAAAATTTGATGTAGAATAAGACCCAAAATTCTGAGAATGATGATGATATGGCCCAGGCACACTCAGGTGAAGCTGGAATACACCAGCTATGATGAGGAGTGTGCAAGGATGAACAAGAAAAATGAAGAACGTTCTCTCACCTCAAAACGTAAGCCAAGTAGAAACGCTAAGAAAAATATGATCCCAGGAGTGCCTTTTCTATTATGTTTGTTTAGCTTATGTTATTTAAGGATTGACACATGAATTGTGTAATAGAATTTTTTTGGTGAGGATGGCTTCCTATAAAGAAGGAGATCTAAAATGTGAGGTTTCAGGTATGTTATGGTGGGGGGCGGGCTTCACTCTAAAGTATTACTCGATAGAGCAGTGAGCTGGATGCCTACTGTACCATGATCATGTGATCACCTACAACTTCTTTCCAGGTAAGATGTTGTTTAAGAATGTGTGTATTTTCAATTTTTGTGAGGTTTGGTAAGACTCAGAGAGAGAGAGAGAGAAAGACAAAGAAAGTGCTTTCTACGGTTCGTTTGTCAACCATCAGCTGGTCATGACTTCCCAGTGTATAGGTTGCCCTCAATTAATGTGAGCCATTGCGATAAATCAGAATGTAATGCACTTATTTTTAAGCCTAAATCGAAGTGTGAAGTTAGATGACAAAATAAGATGAAGAGGAAGAGGGATGCTCTTTCACTACAATGTAGAAAACATGAAGAAATGGTTTTTTTTAATTACACCAAAAGAAAATTTTCCTTTAGAGCAAATAGAAAGAAAAATGTGGGTTAACAAGGAACAAAATTAATGTGTATGCTTTTTAGAAGGGAAACAAACACACAATTTTTCCTAGGAATGAATGAAATGCAAGTAACCCCAGATGGGTCCCACTAGGTGTGCCAAAATGTTTCACCTAATTCTAGATCATTTCTTTGAAGTTTTGACGAAACAAATAAGGTAATAGGCACAAGAGGAATACATGTTTTAATTTTGGTTGATGGGTTGTTGCGCGCGTATGACTTCTGAATCCATATTTGATTGTGAGATATTCCTTTTGGCTAGGAGGAACTACCTGTAATACAAAGCAAGACCATTAGAAAAAGTTAAATAATATATGCAGTGAACTACCTAGCATATGCTAGATCCAGGAAGTGTGATACTTCCTAGGATGGCTATCATTCCTCTATTATAAACAAATTTAATGTAGTAAATAAGGTAAATCCTATTGTAATTCAAAATGATTTAGGTATCTCACTTAAAACACAATAAGAAATAGATCTAATCTAACAGGCTAGGTTAGAATAGGATCCAAAGGTCAAGTAACTAGTTATGGGTCTCTGTAGGTTTGACAAAGGTCTGAGGTAGATCACAGGTGAATGAGGGTGAAAGGTAATTGGGTGGATAGGTCACTATTCTGGGTTGTATGGGAAAATACAAAGACCGATGTTGGTTAAGGGTGACCGGCGGTGGTTGGGTGTAACCGGTGCCGGTTACTATGGAGTTTTGGGAATGCCACAAAATGAGATTTAGGTCTCCTTTCTGATTATACAATGGATTTTGGTTAGTCGGGATGATGTATTGGGTGATTTAGGTAGGATTTAGCGGGGTTTTATTGGGTATATGGAGGGGTGAGTGTTGGGGGAGGTCAATGGGTGGCTAGGTAAACAAAAGATGATAACATAATAATTAAATGGAATAAACCAGAGAAGTATAATGTTTAATTACTTGGATTCTGGTCCTGGATGCCTATGAGTGAGGGATGGAGGTGTTGATGAGAGGTTTTGAAGGCTACAGGTGATCACCAACTAAAGGAAAGCTTCTGCATGGGCTGCATTTACATTCTCTTTTCTTGGTTAGATCAAATTATTGTTGGGATGGTTGTGCAGGAAAAGATGCTTGCTTTCCTTCCATGCATGCGTGTTCTCGCTAGAATTCACTCTCAGAAGATGTGATATCTCTTTGGAATGTGTTAATGTTCGCCAACTTTTTCAATCTTTTTCTCCAACCTTCTGCTAACCTTGAGAATAAGGTTGTTTTGGGGTTAAAAGGGTAACTAACGGTGGTTCCGGCTTAACCGGCGACGGTTAGGGGTAACCGGTGTCGGTAAAGGAGGGATTTCCTAGGTTTACTAAACTAGGGAGATCCTCTTGATTTCATTTGATCTCATGCCATTAACCCATGGATTAGACTGGAAGCTTCTTGTAAGCATGTGGGAATGTGGTTAGAGAGAATGTAGGCATTAATTTTTAGGGTATAGGTAAGTCTTAGTTAGTTATGGCAACTTACTAAGAATAGGTTTTATGGTGAGTTGGCTTGGTGAGGTGTCTAGGTGAAATGTATGTGTGGATATTATTTAAATTAAGATATTTAAATAATAAATATAGTGAGGATAATGAATTAATTTAATTTAATTAATTAAATTAATATTAGTGGGGTGAAGGGGGCCATGGCTAGGTGAATGTGATGAAGGGTGCTTATTTGTTGAGGGACCAAAGGGGAGTGTGACCTAATTTTAGTGTCTACATTGGTATTATGGTTTCTCATGTCATTCTACTTTTTTTTGTATGCTTATATCAAATAAGAGGTATTTCGAGTTATAACAATGCACAAGCTATAACATGATTTTACCTTCAATCTTACATCATCATCTATTTATTTTTTCATCCTAACTAACATTCCTTCTAACCACCCTTTTCCATTTCTTCTACCGTTTCAAGACACGACGATGAACATGACTTATTTTTACCCCTCCCTACCTATCTATAGCCCTCGTCATGATGGTTTCGACCTTTGGGATGACCTTGTATTCCGCTATGATTATTTTTATCTTCTTTTTGAACGTTAATCAACCTCTTGTATCACCCCATATACGCTCAAGGGGGCATCACCCATCCTACTATTTTTATTATATCCATACAAAATAAAATTGTCTACTAATGTTTGAAATGGTGTCACTCCCACTACACCACATAAAAGAGGGGAAAATGTATAAACTTAATTTCCACAACGTAATTTTAATACTAAAATTCCACTAATTGTATTCTTCCCATCATCACACTATAATTAACAACCTTATGCTAATTATATAATATTCCCTCATCTTGGGTGCCAATTAACACTGCTCTGTTAGTTAAAATGTTCTTTTTATTAATTAAATAACCATTATTAATTAATTACCCTTTTCACAATCTTGTATTTAATTAATAAACCATCTTATTAATTAAGTTCCACTCTCAAACCCCTTTAATTCTACTAATTTCCCTCTACATCTCATCTAAAATAGCTTCTACAAGATAAACATGGCCTATTAATTAATCTCAATTGCTTAATTAAACCTCCTCTAAATCCCATGGGTCATTAATTCTAAATAATTTCTTCTAAATCATGCTTATCTACTTCTAATTGTACATTTCCATTATCCCACATTTACTAGGATGTAGGCTTCACCCAAAATGGAAAATTACACAAAAGCAACCCAGTAACTTCTTACCAATATACACCATGTCCTTATAAGACATTGATACTCATTACTGAAGAGAGCATTTCTATTATTGGAAGGTTTTCCAAATTGAGAAAACCCCTTACTTGCTAAAGTAGTAAGAGAAGATTCAAACATGGCTTTTGTGCTATTTTGAGGAGATCTCTTCCTTTATCAAGATCCTTGATCGTTTGTGGATTGCATTCACTTGAAAGGAAATACCCACATATCAAAATCACATCCATTCAATGAAGGGAGGTTTGGATTCTTGTACTCAACGTTTTTGCAAGTTAATTAGCTTATTTTCATGCTTTATCTTGATGTATTTGTTTAAGGAATTAGGCTAGGATTTACTCGGTGTTAAGTCCTTTGTTAATTAGTCTAAATTTATTTGCATGCATACACATACATACATATACATTTACATAAACATACATACACATACATACACACACACATACATACACACTGTAATGCCCATTTTCTTACGACACTGTTTGGGCTAAAGTTAAGCCAAATATATGGATCTAGCCATGTTTTAGTAATCATGGTTATTCTGACATAAAGTTCCTAATGTCTTATAACCTAAAATTTTTACTTGGAAATGATAAGACTCATTGGTATTACTACTATTAATATATATAGATATATATGCATTTATAGGTTGCGATGTGCTTAAAGAGCGGTGTGTGAAATGAATTTGGTTATAATCTTGATGTCCCTTGATTTTTTGTGAATACAAAAAATGAACATTGTAATTAAAAACTATGATCCAAATGATGGGCCAACTTAAAAGGATATAAATGAAATTAGAAACTACAATATTTGGATGTTGTGTGAGGTAGTAGAATATGGAAATTAAATTTATAGGATTATAATTATGAATTAGATTGGTTGTTATTATATTATGAAAATAAGGTAAATCTTGGAGATAATTACTTTTAGAGAAGTGACTTGTGTAAACTTATTGGCAAAATTTAATTGTTAGAATTTGCTGTGTATGCATGTTTCTATTGACTCTAAAGGATGAATGGAAAATAACATGTATGTGTATAATTAATGCAAAGTGAATTAGTCTATATAATAAGTTTATCGTGTTATATTGAAATAAATAGACTTGGAAATTTAGGTGAACTTAATTGATGTATGATATATTTATTTTATAAATATATATGCGTAATTAGTTGTGTGAGAATTGTTGATTGATTGACATAGTTACGATTAAATTGTATATAATTTTGAGGATTTATGATTGTGTATTGAGTGTGTAGATGGTGAACATGTACTCAAATTATATAGATGAAGAAATAAAAACTAAATACACCAAAAGAGGATGGAGAGGGACTAACTCTTGCGAAGCTCCTTAGCCAACACAAGTCACCCAGACTTGGATATTTGAGGGTTGGGACTATATATATGGTGACACATGCTTAATTATATTATTCTTCACTTTGTCTTGTTGTTTGACATCTTCATGTGACCCTTATCCAATTTGTTTGTTTTAATTAATCTATTTTGAAGCATATTTTAGTATTTTTTATAGGGGTATTTAATTTCTATCTTTGGGTTGATTTTTGACTTGATTGGGATGGGTGAAACTTTCCATTTTGGGTAACTTCAGATTTTCTCTTCGAGGCCATTTTTGAGTGAAGTGTGGGACAATAAAACCTTGTCCCACACTCCCAAAAATCATCCTTACATCTACCCATAGGTAGGTATACTTGTTTTAGAGTTTTAATCCATTTTGGGGCTCATAAAGACCCCCTTTTGAATCTTGGGGAAATTTTCACCTACCATGTACTTTTGGATGCAAGTTAATTTTGGAATGACTTGTGAGTTGAGTGTTATTTATTTTGAGTTGTTAAAATTTTGACCTTTGTACTCCTCCATGTATTTTCTTGTAAGTATTTTTTATATGTGAAGTGATGGTTTTTAGATTTGGATCTTGATTTGGCCCATGTGGGCATGAATTTGATTTAATGGTTATTTTAGGGATTTGAATATATTTGGGAACTTAGGATGTTGCCACTTGGAATCATCCTAAGGGGGGCATTCCTTGAATATTTTCCTATTTAAGCAAGCTTATTTTTCCATTTTTATGGGAGCCTTGGTCTTCGGTTTATGTTGTTGGGTTGTTTGGGAGTGATTGAAGCTTAGTGTTGAAGATAGGAAAAGATGAGAAACATGCAGATACCTTTCCATGCATAAATTCTTGTGCTTTTTGATTTGTTTTACCATATTTTGATGGAATGCATGTGATTTTGGTTCTCAATTGAGTTGTATGAGGATTTTTCCATGTGTTGTATTATTGATTTGCACCGATTGTGGGGATATCAAGCATGTAGTGTGTATGAGGGAAGGTAGATCCATTAAGGAGGTATAACTAGATGTTAAACCGTAAAAAAATTGTTGTCTTTTGGAGGAACCAAAGGGGCTTGGGATTTTTTTCTAGTGGATCGATAAGTGGGTTTTGGGATAAACCAAGTGGAGGGATAAGTGACATGCATATTATTTCATTTGAGGAGTAAAGAACTCATGCCTAACCCCTTAGTGGAGTGATAAGTGGTTTGAGATGCCTCTAGTTCCCTTTTGCAAGCTAGCCAAGCTTGAAAGTGTGTGATTTGTTTTGAAAAGTGTCCTCCTTTTTCTCTTGAGTCTCTTGTTGATACATTTGTTTAAATTTATTGAAATTGTTGTGTGTTGGGAAAATTTTGTCATCCAAGTTATGGTGTTGGCTATGGAGTATTTTTGGGAGTTATGAGTTTCGTGGGGAAATGGGAAGAGATTTTTCCCATTGTGTAGATGAGAGGTGAATGTTGCTTCCACCTCTATTTTTTTAGGTGTTTGGACGTGATGTTGGTAGGTGGATGAAGTTGTGGGGAAGGAATATCTTGTACAATTTGTTGTATCTTGTAACATGTAAATCAAGTTGGGTGTTTGAAAGCAAGTTGTAATCCGGTTGTGGGTTATGTATTTAAAGTGTATTTTTGATCATCTCAATATGTCTCAAATGCTAGTAAGGTTGGAAATTTATGGACTTGAGAAAGGAAAATCATAAATGAATAGTTTGTTGTTATTTATAAATGTATATTTGATTTCAAGAAATGGAAGTATCATTATTTGGGAAATTAGTATCATGAATCAAATAAGTTTTTGAGTTTTGACTATTTCCCTTTCTCTAACAAGTTGCATTGTGGGTTTGTCAAGTTGATAATAGTTGAAAATCATTGTTGTATTGTTATTGAAGCATTTTGGAAGTTTAATTGAGATAGGGATGATGATAATGATAAGAAAATAAATTTTTAGGTGAATACTCTACTTACTTAAGATTTTGTGTGGCTAAGAAGACTATATGAATTTTGTCCTTTCCATTGACTTATAACTTGTATTTGGAGATGCGTTTCAAACTTGCATATCCCTCATTGAGTTAAATTTTGTTTAAGGGGGATACTATGAGTAAGAAATTTAGAAGTATCTAGCATCCATGAAAAGCATCTTAAGTTAAAGGAATGTATGGTATTAGTTCGAAGTTGTTAACAAGGATGGTTTCAATGATTTTGTGAATCGAAGTCTTAATAACTTGATATATAAGTCTATTTGGGTAAATGAAACCATTTGAAAACTAGGTGTATATTTAATGTATTGTTAGGAGCTATAATTATTTGAGAGTTAAATTTTAATATATATATATATCTATTACTTAAAACCATTTAGAAACTAATATATATATTTATTAAATAGATATATATGTATGTTTTCTAACAAATATATTTTATAGAATAAACGTTGTATAAAATGCTTGTTGGTAAAATATTATAAAGAAGTTAAAAACATGGGTTACACATATAAACAAATCATATATGTATTTGTATAGATTTGAATATATCTTATAGATATAAATACATAATACCTATATATCTATGTGTGTGTGTGTGTGTTTATATATATATATATATATATATATATAAATTAATTTATAATTGTAAGGAATTATATTGTTTTAACATTTCAAGAATTTTTTTTTTTTATATAATTTTAAAAGAAAATAATAATAAAATATTGTACGGATGGGAGGGCTAGACCCTACCCATTCCCATATTGTTTAAACATAATAATAATAATAATAAATATAATATTTTTGGGCCACGACTACATAGGCTGCAACCACTTATCCTACACCCCCATTTACCTTCTTATACCCATGAGCCTGTAGGGAATGAATAAAGCCGTCCCCACACCCTTGCACCTTTCCGCCCCATGTGGCCATGATGTTAGTCCTTCCTATGTCCTACTATTGCCTCAACCTGCCCCACCCTCATGCGAACCTTCTCTTTCCCTCTCCTCCTTCAATGTGGCCTTCGACCACCCATTTCTTCCTTCCCACAACCTTCTCACCATGGCCGCTCTAACCAGGTGCATGGTTTTTGGGCCTCACTCCCTCCCAAATGGCATTTGACCTTCTCATGGCCATTTAGCCTTTGCAACAATAATATATTATATATGTCTTAATGTAATCCCATATATATATGTATATGCATGCACACACACACACTAACACAACACACACACACACACACAATCACTTCCCATCCAATGTATTCCCTTCCTTATCATAGTGGATCACTCCATTTTTGGGCCTTACTCCCTCCCAAATGGCATTCAACCTTCTCATGGCCATTCAGCCTTTGTAACGATAATATATTATATATGTTTTAATATAATTTCATATATATATATGTATATATATGTATATGTGTATGTATATATATGTGTGTGTGTGTGTGTGTGTGTGTGTGTGTGTGTGTGTGTGTGTGTGTGTGTGTGTGTGTGTGTGTGTGTGTGTGTGTGTACATACATACATACACACACACATATGTATTTCCCACCCAATGTATACCTCTCCTTATTATAGTGGATCACTCCATTAAACCTGTAAGAGAAAGAAAAAAAAAGAGGGATATGAAGAAATATGAAATAAAGTAAAATGAAAAGGAGAGGTTAGATAATGAATTTGTTTTAGGAACTTAAGGTTAGGTTTTCCCTAAATCCAAGGGAGAAGATTAGCCCAATTTAAGGGCTTATATTTTATTCTACTCTCCCCTTAGGTCAAATTGACCAAGTAGTTGATAAGTACTTTTAATTATAAATATATTTTATTATTCTTGTTATAGCAAAGACCGTAATTTGAAATAAGCCACATCTATAACTTATAGATAATGGTATTAATTGATATGACGAGCCTTAATTTTTGAGATAAAATGGCCCTCATACAATATAAGTGTTATCTTTTATATAATAGGGTTAGAAATATTCTTATAATCTAAGGTTCTAAAATAAAATAAAAGAATGTAAATATACTATAGCGTTGAGTGAGTTACACCTTGAAAATCTATAAAGGAAATAATGGCCCAACTAAGACTAAATTTAATTGTTACTCTGAGTGGTAATTTTTTTTCATGTGAGATAATTAATATTAAGAGGTTCATTATATTTTCTAAAGCGTACAAGTGTAGACACAAAATCATGTACTTGGGTACATTTCTAGGTCCTAAATACACACTAGCATTCATATGATTCATGTTATCCATTTTTACCCCCTTTGGTAAAATGGACAACTGGAGAAAAACAAACTTGGGCAGTTGACAGAGTGTTATCCAATTTTTCCCCTCGGGAAAATTTTGATCAAACACAACCTTCCACACCAAAGAAATGAAGAGGTCAGTTCAGTCATGCGAGCCCACATTTCAAATCTAACAATCAAGTTATAGGTGGGCTCTGGTAATGGAGAAGGAAGGTGGGAAAATGAATGGCCAATAGAAATGTTGAAGAAGAAGCTAACTCAAGTGAAGTCAAAATGGAGCCCAAGTCGACTCAAAGAAAAGCAACAAAGCTTGAATGCAATTTTCAGCTCAACTTCACATTTTCAAAAGGATCAACAAAGTGGAGAAATGCAAACGTGTCTCAACACATAGCAGGATCACAGACGATGCCAAGTGTCCAACCACCACAAATTCAAGGGGGAAAGGAGGGGATAAAGTCTTGAAATCCTGCAGGGTTTCCACATGGAGCTGATTCCAACTATTAGTGGAAGCCTCCACATGTCTCTTCAGCACACTTTTGGTATGGTGCTCATAAGTGGGGTCCCCCAAGAGCAAGAGTTTGAGAAAGGTAAATCGGCCGTTGAAAAGTATAAACATGGGAAGGCCAATCCTCCACGTGCCTCATCAGTGCAACTTCAAAGGTAAAATAAAAAGGAAGGTCCCCAAACAAGTGCAAGCCCTCCATGTGGTCAGAGCCTAAAAAGGAAGAACCAGCCATTGAAAAATTCTAAGCATGGGAAGAGCTAATGAAATCCTCCACATTCCTCATCAGCGCAACTTCAAAGGTTGAATTACAAAATTAGGTCCCCAAACGTGTGCTAGGCCCTCCACGTGTCAGAGCCCAAAAAGGTAGAACCGACTGTTGAAAAAGTCTAAGCATGGGAAGAGTCAGCAGAAGCCCCCACTGTGCCTCATCAATGGAACTTCAAAGGTGCAAAAAGTGGCATCCCCAAATGTGTGCAGGCTCTCCATGTGTCTAGGGTCCAACATGATAGAACTTAGCCGTTGAAAATTCATAAAGAAAGCAAAGCAGGCTCGCGGATCCAAGTGTCAACCATTAGTGCACTTCAATAGTGAAAAGGAGGGGGTAAAGTCTTAACTAATGTGCACAGGGTTTCCACGTGGAGCTAACTACAAATCTCCCACCCAAAAAGGGGTTTTGACATTATATATAGTGGGGCCCTTTACTCACCCAAGGGAACGAAGTAGCATGTTCACAGATGGTGCCAAGTGTCAGCACGTCATATTCCCAAGACCCTAAAAGGAAGCAAAATCTTAAGAATGCATGGGGCTTCCATGTGGATCTTGCACAGATAGACTCCAAACCCAAAGCAGTTTGGAAAAGATTGGCGGAAGGTCAATTCAATGAAAGATGAATCATGAAGCCCACCAAGAATTTTAAATTCTTATATATTTTAAAATATGGTGAGAGCCCATGTGGAATTCCTGACCCTGACCTTCAGATGATCATACGTCTGGATATCTTTAAATTAGTAGGACTGAGTTCTTAAAATTGAAAAATCCTACCATTTTTAAGGTTTTCAAGCTTCTCACCTACCACCATTAATGAAGTATGGGCTTCCTTTCTTTCCCAGCAAGGAACAATAATGGAGGCATGGGTTTTGCAGTGGAACCCATCATTGTTGTAGATGAATTCAATGCTTTTCTTGGGTGGTTGACGATCAAAAGTAGGAAATTCTCTTCTCTCCTTTCTCTAATTCTTCCTATATATGGTAAGGAGGGGCATTTTTCTAAGGGGTTGGTCATTTTTTCTCTCCTACCCCTCTCTCCTTCTTCCCTATAGGTTGAATGTGGAGTTTAAGCCTCCTCTCTTTGCTTTGTAATGGTTTTTTCTTGCCTCTTTCCCACTAATGATGTACTGTGTGAACTCATGGAGCAATAAAATCTATTTCGTGATGCATTTTGTCCATCCTTTGCTTATTTTATTATCTCTTCTTGCCTCTCATCATTGCAGGGTATACTGTGCATATCTCTGATGTCTATTGTAGGTTTTGGGAGTTGTGTTTAATGGGTTTGAAGTGGTGTTCTGTGTGAAATTTATCTTTGGTCTGTGATGCATCTTGTCCATCCTCTCCATTGCTCACCTCTCTCCATTTCAGGAAGTTGGATTTTTGATCAACAACCTCCTTTTCTGGTGTATCACCACTTTAGTGTAGGCTATGTTTTATGCACTCTCTCTCCCTAGTCCCTTGGAAAGTTAGATTAGGATTAGATAGTTTTCCTACATTAGAGTAGATTTTGGCAGGTAGTTTAGGAGTAAGAAATCAACCTTTCTCCAGAGGACCATCTCAAGCCCGCAAGTCCCACAGCTTGAGAGATGGTCCCATGTTATGCAATTACACTGAGATGTCCCACTCAAATCTAAGGCCATTCGGGGGTGTTGTGATTCTACATTTTTAGGAATGTCCATCACTGGAGTTAATTTTGGTGTTTCATTATCAAAAAACAAATCTTAAGCCACCATGAGACCAAACTTCAACAATTCTGGACACGCACGGTGGGACAAAGTTTGAAGCACCTTACCACTTCATCTTAGTAGGTTGGTGTGTTCATGTTCAGATTCATCCTTTAGAGGCACATGCAAAGCACATCTAGTGACTCCATCTGATCAACAAACCATTCTCTGAGTTGAATACTTTCTTTCCATCCATTATTATTTTCACATATTTCATCTTCTACCATTCATGAAGCTATGCAGTCATGACTTCATTCCCATATTGGAATTCACACTTGCTACAACAGTGCAATCGACCTCTAATGTATTTCTCAACTCCTTCAGATCAACATTATGATCAGATTCAGAACCACTATGCTCACCCATATGAGCAGTGTAAAAACCAGTTTGGTTATGAAGCTTATTAAGAGCAAGGGTATGCATACAATGATAATAGTATATGGAGAATGTCTGATTTACTAGAGAAGATTCAAATAATGGAGGCTAACATGGTTCAATCCAGGGCTACAACACAAATGAAAGCTTTCAAAATTGGTTGCAGGGCATCTTGTCCATGGGAAGGCCCTTTTCCAAGACACTATAGCCCGTAGGAGAAGCTTGACTTCGTGGTTGAAATGCTGCCTCAACTTGCGCAGTGGACCGAGGAAATAGAGGCCTACGAGCTTGGTGCCAGACAACCTTGTCAATGGGTAAGTCCACCACCTCATATCTTTTCTTTTCCTCTTTCTCAATCAGTATCATCACAGCAGTGTCATGAGTCTAGTTTCTCACTTGCTTCCCCTAGTGTTGAATTCCCTTCTCCATCTTCTAGTCTCCCATCCCATCTTAATTGCTCTACCCTTTTCCCTTCCAAATCCAAGTCCCCTCCACAAGAGCCAAAAGAAATACCTTCCCCACCCACCACTCCTCCTACTTTCCCGAGTCCATGTTGGGAAGAGACTCAAAAATCCAGCCAAGGAAAGAAAAAAGAAGAAGATCCAAGAAAATAAGAAATGATTAGAAGCTTGGTGAGTTTGGCTCTTAGATTTGGGATTGATAAAATCCCCTTGATGGAAAACCCATGGAGGAGGGAACTGAGGTCAAGCCACAATGTGGTGAAAGAATGCTTCAGTTACAACAATCAGTACAAGCGAGGGAAGAAGGAGCTACTCCAAATCCAAAAGAGGAGGAGTGCATTTTGGTTGTGGAGGACAACCATATAGTTTCATAGGCTTCAAACGTAAAGAAGGCCGCAGAAGAACCTTCAGTTCTTCCTCCCACTTCATCCCCTTCGAAATCTAATGTCGAAGAAGAGTTTGAGATTTCAAACTTCATGTTTGAGGATGAGGGGAACCATGGTGAGCAAGTTACGGATCAGGAGGACACTATGGAGGAGGTCGAGCACATGCAACAGGACAACAAGGAGGAAGATTATCTGTCTGACTTGGAGGATTGCTTTGATGGTGAGGAGCCCAAGGAGATCACATCATTTTCTCCTCCATCATCTACCTTCCAAGCACATGAGTCTACTACCATGGAGGAGAGCATTCAAGGAAACCTACATCTCATAGCAACCCTTTGGAACCAAGGTTGGAGGATCTTAATCTTCCATGTTCTTCTTAGGAGGAGGAAGGAAAGTGATGAAACACAAAGACACCATAGAGGATCTTCCACATCATTCAACCAAGAAGGTCCAAGAAGGTCCACAGAAAGACTCCATTTTTGGAGTTGAATTTTAGAGCAAAGGGCACATCCATCGGATCAGACCATGCCCAATCAAATACTTGGATTCATTGGAGCTAAAAGAAGAGTTGCCACTAGTCATGCTTACTCCTGAGCATGAGGATGAGTTTCAGAGTACCAAGGATCAGCTGCAATGCCTCTTCAATCCAAATATAAAGCAACTAAAAGAGGTATTTGTCTTGTTTCCAGTTGATACCTTGATGATTTGGGTGGAGGATCGAAATCTTGTGAGTTTTTCACTCATAATAAAATCCATTTTCAGTGCACCAAATCATATACATGGCTGGCTTTTTTGAGAAAGGGAAGCTACTTCTCCCTGCCAGTTGCAGGATTCTTTTGAGTTCCCTTTGCTTTCGATTAGCATAGAGTAGGTAGGTTTGTTTTTAGCAGAAGAAGTGCTTTGCACACCCTGCATGTCTTACTTAAGGCATGTATGATTTTCCCTTTTGTACATAGATGTTTGGTGTTTTTATTGCTTCCAGTTAGGTAGCACTTGTGCAGATCATACTCCTTCCAATAATGTTTCAAGGTGGCAAGAACCTCATATTTCAAAGATTCTAGATCAGTTGTGTTTATTTCAAAATGAAATGAAAATGTAGAGCCACTAAAATCAGTTTCATCTAGGGGTGAAGGCCTCAAGGTCATGAAATTTTATACTCCATTTCTTCAAGATTTTATTATGAAAATTGAGAGTGCGGACAACTTGGTGAACGTCCCAAGGCTCATGTTACCAGGATTTTTCATGACCCTCAGGAAATATCTCGTTTGATCAAACATTGATCCTTTCTTACCCTCAGAAAATTGATCAGAGGTCGCAGAGAGTGGAGAAAGCTCATATCTAACAAACAAGTTACAAGTAGTCACAATTCAAGTATATTGACAAATGAATGGTAAGAAATGTTGAAGAATCAGGCTAACTCATTGTCAAAATCACTAGAGCAATGCCTTAATGGATTCAGAGCTTTGGAAGGTAGTTGATCTTCCAAATTTCCAACCAAAGCAAAGAAAGCTAATTTTGATCCCCATGTTCAAAAAAATTTTGATCGAACACGACCTTCCACACCAACGACAATAAATTTAAGGTGGAAAGAGGTCGGTTCAGCAACAAACTCATGCGAAGCCCACATGCCATCTTGGAGTTCCAAAAGGGATCTAGCAATTAGTGGAGAGTTACAAGTGTAGACTCAATCGACATTTTTGGAAATGGAAGATCAAAATGAATGGCGAATAGAAATGTTGAAGAACAGGATCTCCACGTAGCTCAGTCCCAAAAAGGCAGAACTGGCTGTTGAAAATTCGAAGTTTAAAAGCCAGTGGAAGCCTCCACGTGTCTCATCGGTGGGGATCTTCAAAGGCCTCAAAATCCAAACGATTCCCCAAAATGAGCAAAGCTAACTCCATGTGGTCAAAATCGAGCCCGAAAGTGAACCGACTGACTGAAAAAGTCTAAGCATGGGAAGAGCCAGCGGAAGCCTCCATGTGCCTCATCAGCAACTTCAAAGGTAAAATCCAAAGGAAGGTCCCCAAATGAGTGCACAGGCCTCCATGTGGTAAGAGCCCTGAAAAAGGTAGAACCGGCCATTGAAAAGTTCTAAGCATGGGAAGAGCCAGCAGAAGCCTCCACATGCCTCATCATCACAAATTCAAAGGTGAAAATCCAAGTGGCAGGTCCCCAAATGTGTGTTGGCCCTCCACGTGTCTAGGGTCCAACATAGTTTCTCCTAAATAGGGGAAAAGGAAAAACACAAAGAAAGCAGAGAAGGCTCGCGGACGATGCCAAGTGTCCAACCATCACAACTTCAAGAGTGAAAAGAGTGGGTAGAATATTAAGAATGCACAGGGCTTCCACGTGGAGCTAACTACAAAGGTCCCACCCAAAAAGGGGTTTGAACATTATATATAGTGGGGCCTTTACTCACCCAAGGGAACGAAGCAGCATGTTCATGGATAGTGCCAAGTGTCGGCACGTCGCATTCCTAGGACCCTAAAAGGTAGAAAAACTCTAAATAATGTGTGAGGCTTCCACGTGGATCTTGCACGGATAGACTCCAAACCCAAAGCAGTTTGGAAAAGATTGGTGGAAGGTCAATTCAATGAAAGATGAATCATGAAGCCCACCAAGAATTTTAAATTCTTTGATATTTTAAAATATTGTGAGAGCCCACGTGGAACACATGACCCTAACCTTCAGATGATCACAACTATGAATGGATATCTTTAAATTAGTGAGACTGAGTTCTTAAAATTGAACAATACAGTCTGTCATTTTTTAGGTTGTCAGGCTTCTCACCTACCACCATGATGAAGTATGGGTTTCCTTTCTTTCCCAACAAGGAACAACACATGGAGGTATGGGTTTTGCAGTGGAACCCATCATTGTTGTAGGTGAATTCAATGCATTTTTTTGGGTGGTTGAAGTAGGATTCAAATTATTCTCTCCTTTCTCTCTCATTCTTCCTATATATTGTAAGGAGGGGAATTTTTCTAAGGGGTTGGTCATTTTTTCTCTCCTGCCCCCTCTCTATTTCTTCCCTAGGGTTGAATGTGGAGCTTAAGCCTCCTCTCATTGCTTTGTAATGGCATTTTCTTGCCTCTTACCCACTAATGATGTACTGTGTGAACTTATGGAGCAATAAAATCTGTTTTGTGATGCATTTTGTCCATCCTTTGCTTATTTTATTGTCTCTTCTTGTCCTCTCATCATTGCAGGGTATACTGTGCATATTTCTGATGTCTATTATAGGTTTTGGGAGTTGTGTTTAATGGGTTTGAAGTGGTGTTCTGTGTGAACTTTATCTTTGGTCTGTGATGCATCTTGTCCATCCTCTCCATTTCTCACCTCTCTCCATTTTAGGCATTTGGATTTGTGATCAACAACCTCCTTTTCTGGTATATCACCACTTTAGTGTAGGCTTTATCTTCATGCACTCTCTTTCTCTTGTCCATTAGAAGGCTAGATTAGGATTAGATAGTTTTCCTTCATTTGGTCATATTTTTCACTTATGGGTCGAATTTCCAGTTGTCAATTATGAAATTCAAACAAGGGAATCATACAAATACATAATTATGTGAAAAAAAATGAAGGACCAAATGCTAAACATTACTACCATCACCTAAGCTTGCATGTAAAAGACACCTAAAGCACTTGTTATCCATTTTCACCCCTTGGTGAAATGGGCAACTGAAGAAAACTGAGCTTGGACAATTAACATGAGATTCATGGAAAGATCCTGAGGGACATAGCTAAAATTTCATGTTTTGGAAGCATTTGCAGCGATTTTGGAAGTTTGGAATCAATTGGGGATTTTTTTCCTCTTCTAGGTTTCAGAAGGATACAAAATAAGTCAATTTTGAGAAAAAATGGATAAAAATGGATCAAGTTGGCTTTGGGACATTTCATTCAATTTTCTATAACTCATTGGCTTAAGAAAATCAGGAAAAATTGAGAAAATTGGAAATTTGGAGCAGTTGGAAGGCTTTGACCCCTTGGTTCAGTTACATGAGTCAACAAAAAATTAGTTTAAAAATAGCTAAAATGGGTAATTTTTTTCAAAAGTGGATAGGGGACATCATTTTCATGCTTTCATGGCCCCCTTTTCTTGAAATAATTCAAAAATTTGGCTTAGTTTGGAGAAAATGGACTTAAATGTTGTTTTCCTTTGTATTGTGGGTCGAGGAGAGGTTCCTGGAACCAAGGGTAGGATCGATCTACACTACGTTTGCATCACCTCCAATATAGTGTGAATTTTTTGGTTGCCATGGGAATAATTGGAAATGGGTGAAGGGGATTAGATTTATCTGCATGGGATAAAATCTTGATTTGCAAAGGATGGAGACCAAGGAAGTATTGTGTGGGTTTTAGATGCTTTGTGGGCACAAAGGACCTGCGGGGAACTTGTTCCCCATGGGGTTGAGATATCTGACAGGCTTAAAAACCTAAATTAGATTGAAGTAGACACATGGCCTGGACATTGTGGATTGTAGGAATTACGGGGGTTGCAGGCTGGGAGGGCCTAGGCGGAACAAAGCCTTGGTGCCTCCAAGGGGCTTAAGAGCCACAACAAATGTGGTGAGATAAGCGCGGATATCAGTGAGCTCATCAATATTGCCAAGGGGTCGGTTGTGGTGAAGAAGTGTTATGTAGGATGAGATGGCCTGTGGGGAAGTGGGGGTCGCAGGGAACTAGTTCCCTGCACATTGAGGAGATCTACAAAAACATGGGGCGTGGTTCAATACGGAGATGCAACCTTTTCAGGGCCCCAATCCACATATAGCTCGGTTCCATTATTACCAGAGATCCCTACACCCTAGTCAAACCTATAATACAAATAAAATGTTCCACATTCATTGCAGACTGTACAACAAACATTGGAACCTAGGCCGAAATTTTTGATATTGGACAAAAACGACCCCCAAAATCCACATTGCTCTATTTCTCATCCACGAACTCCATTTTTGGAAAACAAGATATGGTTGGATTTATGTTTTCCTCCTCTTCATCATGAAACAATAAAAAATGGAGATTAGGTGGAGTAGGTGGGTGAAAAATGTAGTTAAACTTCTCAGATAAAAATGATCACTTCTAGGTCAACTAAAAGGCATTAAATGGAGTTTTGGAGCCAGAAATCTTCTTCCACAAGGTAAAGTACTTGAAAGTATGGGTTTTACAGGTCATCTCATCCCTCTTCCAGGAAAATTAATGCCATTTTTGGTGGTTGAAGAAAACTTTCTAGTTTCTTGTCTCTCTCTCTCATATATTGTAAAAATGAGCTTCTTTTGGGTAGTTGAACATTCTCCAGTTTGCTCTTTTGTTCTCTACAGGTATTGCAGGTGCATTGTGAGCTCAAAACCTTCATTTTTGAGCATTTTCAAGGAATACATGCCCCATTTCTCTATTTTAATGAACGATGTCAACATTTGAAGCAATAAAATTAAGTTTGTGGTGATTTTTCAACGCTTGTTTTTATTTTATTAGTTTCCCTGATCTCTTCACTACATTTAAAGGCATTTTGTGCATTTTAATGATTTTTTGCAAGCTATAGGTGATTGTGTTTAATGAAAATGGTAGAGTAAATGTGTGTTATAGATGGTGATTCTCTAGATATCCTCTCTATCCTCATTTCCTCTCATTTTCATATCTTGGAGAGTGTATCCACCCTTTTCTTATTTCTATCACCTGTGTAGTGTAGGATTTCTCCATTTTCATGTTCTCCCATTCTCCTTGGTCCCTTGGATTTTATAGGATAGGATTATATAGTAGATTTTAATTCATTAGGAGTACTAGTTGCATTAGATTAGGAAGAGGAAATAGCCTACTCTGGAGATTTGTCTCAAGTTCATGGTCCCACACCTAGAGATAACTTCATGTTACCCAGTTACACTGATTACCCAGACAACTCACTTGCAAGTAATTTAGAGTGTGCTGTAATTTGTTGATAACAATTCTGGCACGCCAGTGGGACTATTGTTGAAATATATAAATTTCACAGGTATTTCATTAGCCAACATGCTACCTCCACTACCTGATAACAATTTTGACATGCCTCGTGGGACAAAATTCAATTATTCCATGTTTATCAAGATTAGATGTGTGTCTTGTTGAATTTATATCATTTGGAGGATCTTTATCAACACATTTGATGAATCCCAGGATCAGAATTTAGTGGTTTTAGCAGCACAGGTGCATCAAATTCATGAGAAGGATCCAAACCAGGTATAGAACAAGAGAATAAGGGATATTTTAATACTTACAACTATCTCTAGGTAGAGGAAGAAGAGGAAGACAAGTTTTGAGATCTTCATCTCCACTGAATAGGAATCTTTCAACACCTCCACCTGATAGGTCATTTTTGCAGTCAACTAGAGTTATTAGACTAATCATAATGGCTCAACCACCTCCAAATCCATTTTTTGATTTCACGGGTAGTAGTCTACTCAATATCAATGCACATAATACAATTCCAGTGGCAACACTAAAGAGCATTCCACATTTCACTGGAGAGAATCATATAATCCCAATTGATCATATTCAGGATATTGAAAATGTATGTTTCATTCATGAGATTGTTGATATGGATTTGGAAGTCTGACTCCTTTCTTCTTCTCTCAAGGGAAAACATTTTTAGTGGTTTAGAATCTTAGCAGATGGATCAATCAATAACTAGAGTGAATTATGCTCAGGAATTTGTAACTAGTTTAGGGAAAGGGCAGACAATATATCTCTTTTAGAGCAATTGACCATAATCAAAAGAGAACCAAATGAATAGATGGATGAATTCAATTTCATATTTTATAGAACACGGGACAATATTCCAATTTCTGTGAGACCAACGATTGAAGGTACAGTTATCTATTTCCTTAAAGCTCTTAATTCTGATATATCTATCATGATAAAATCTATGGGCGGGATGAATTTTCCAAGAGATTATGTCATAGCCATCAGAGATCAAAATTTCCTAATTCAATCCAGTAAAATTGCACATAGGTGACCCATGCATATATATCCAAAGATGGGGAATCTTAGTTCTTGCCAAACACATGAGTTAGCCCCTATTCCTGCTCTTAAAAATTAGAATTCCAGCAAATCTTCCACCTCTTCTAACATGTCAAATGAACTCAAAGAAGTCACGAAACAATTGTAAAACCTAGGGAATGAGTTGATAACACTTAAGAGGTAACATGATCAAAATTTTAGACCCTACCAACCCAATAAGCCTCCATATCAGCCTAATGAGCATCCTACTCAAGCTGCTAATTAGAATCAAGGACAACCTCCCGCTGCTAGGCCATTTCAACCATACAATCCTAATGCAACTTCAACATCTAGAGCCTTGGTTCTAGTTCAAAACAACCTTGTACAAAAATATGAACGGTTATTCTCTTATGGCCAACCCCATAATCATGAAACATGCTTCAATGGTGCTTTGAATAAGGCCTTAATGGTAAAAACTGTCGACATTTCCCAAGAATTGAATGAAGAAGAAAATCATCAACAAGCAAACACATAAGAGATACCCTAGAATGATACTTCACTAGTAAACTGGCAAGTAGAAGACTTGTGTGGTATTAATCAGTCTCCTTCTTAGGGTGTGGTAGAGAACACAAGGTATAAGATAATAAATATAGAGGAAGGAACATCATCAAATGTAGGTGTTTCTTAACCTTCTATCACTCTTCAGGGAGTTAACAACTCAAATCTAGTCCTAAACTCACAAAATCAGCCTAGAGTGCCTGTTGTATCCACCCATGCTCAAGAGGAAGTGGTGTCAAGCAAAGGGCAGTAGCAAGACAAACCATCTCCTTTCAAAATTATTGATCACATGAAGAAAACAAATGTAAGCATCTCTATGTGGGAATCCTTGACAATTTTGGGACAAAGATATCTATTATAGGCTACAATGGTTAACTTGTCCACCTCCAATGAGTCATCCAAAGATCAAGAAAAGGTGCTAACCAATGCAACTCATTAAGAAGGAGGTCAAGTAGGTAGAAATATAAAACCTCCTCCCTTTTATATATCTCTGATCATTGGGAACAACCTAGTGCACAACTGTTGCAATGATGAAATGTAGCATAAATACTGAAGGTGCATAAGGATTGGTTGCAAAAACTTAAGGCATGTAGGTGTGCGGGGAAGGATAGTGGAACATAGCACACATGAGAAATTTTGGATTCAGGACTTAGCCATTTTTAGTGTGAGGATAAATATAGAGATGAAGTGTAGAGCACACAACAATATGAATACTTGAGGAGCATGCAAATGCTATTTCAGACAAGTGGGAGATCAAGCGCAATGCATAGTTCTGGGATAATAATAGGATGTGAACTATAATTATCTATAGAAGGTATATTATTAGGAAAGCTTGTGTGATTTTGTAGTTATTTTGTAAGAGGCACATGGCTATTCTTAGCATGCATCCTATTTTGAGGGTGTATAGGCGGTGAAGGGAAAGTTCCCATTACCTATATATATGTATTGATTTGCACTGTTTAGGGATCCATGTTTTGTTAGAGTTATGCTACTGATTTATTGGTGCACATGATTTATATGACATTATTATGTATGTATAAAGCTTATGTGTTTTAAAACAATCAATATAATGGATCATTGTGGTTGGATATTGGTTATTGATATATTTGTTATTGGTTCTTGCATGGTGAGCTTAATCTTGATTCTTGTATGAGTTAATCTTGCATATGGTTAAGATATAGATCTAGTTTATGTTATGCAATATACTTGATTATCTGTTATGGATATGGAATATTTGTATGATCATTCTAACTCCTTGAACAAACTGTCATAAATGAGGGACCTAGTACCCTTGTGTGCTTTGGGTGACTGCTCAGGTTTTTCCTGGGTGATGTGCCAATGCACCTTGGGATGTTGTTGAAATAAAAATACTACAAAAACTACATGATTGACTTGGGGGAAAGAAACTCAGCGATGCCTAAGCAAATAACAAATCAGTTAGGTCTTAAGTATGAACCTATCTCCAAAGGAGTGGTATAATTAGAAAGGACAACCAGTGGGAACAATAGGAATCATCAAGGATCTGAACCTAACACTGCATGCATGTCCAAATATCATAGTTCAACAGAGCATATCTATCATTGACTTACCGCCACTCTTCGCCTTATGCTTGTCAAGGATTTCATGGCTAAAATTAACGGGTACCTATCAGGTGATTGGTCCCACATGATTATTAGAACAAGATATGGTGCCAAAACTACCATCAAATTAGAGCTAATTACCAATTTTGACATTGAGTCTTATGTGCCAAGTCCAATCAATGCCAATTTCTCAACCTTTGATCAAGAAGACTACCCAAGCACTCTGGAAACAAATACTAAGAGTGGAGGAATTCCAAATTTGACACTAGATGAGTGGGAAAACAAGAAGCATGTCTATGATCCTTATAGGGAAATGGAAGAATTTGAATTGGGCATCTATTGTATATATGAAGAAAATAAACCCCTTCCTAACATCACCAAACCAAATGAAGAAAATGACAATGGAATGTGATAACTGTTCTTTGACGATTCAAGGAGAAAACAAGGTGCAGGAGGGAAAATGCTTATATCTCCCAAAGGCAACAAGTACTACTCAACTTTCCAATTCCAATTCAATTGTCTCTAATAACATAGTTGCCAAATATGAAGTATCTAATCCATGGATTACACTTGGCAAGTAAAGAGAAATATCAAGAACTTACAAGTTTTTGGGGACAATGAGCTAGTTGTCAACTAGAGTTAGAGGTCTGAATGCTACCAAAAATGATCTCCTCAAGAGTCTATAAGACATAGGGCATGTGATTTTATTAGAGGATTTTGAAGCATTTAACATTAGTTTCCATACTAAGAAAAAATAATGAGGTACCGCAGACATGATTGTAGCATATTGGAGCAACATTTGACGTGGTTGAAAGTATCAAGAAGTATCAAACTCAACCTCATATCAAGGTAGTTGTGAGAACAACTATCCCAGACAATAACACAAGTTACCAAGTGATCGAAAGCAATAAAAAACCCATCAATTTCCTTCAAGAAGAGGCTGAATTCTCTTCGAGAAACTAATATAAATTGGAAAGGCAATATGAGGATCAAGTAGTCCAACTTAAGATGAACAAACTACCTAAAGGTCTAATGACCCTTGAATCAATCTTCAATCCTAATGATCAGTTCTAGAAGGAGAAAGAAAATGTCACGGTGAAGGGAGAAGATTCAGATTCTATTTCAATGGGTGAAGGAAAAGTGCTCCAAATTGGAAAGGTGAGTACTCAACAGGAAAAACACAATTTCATACAACTTTGTTAAGAGTTTCCTGACATATTTGCATGGAGTTATGAAGATTTGAGAGGATTTGATCCAAGTTTGACACAACACACTATTGAGCTATATCTAGAAGCCAAACCCATTAGAAAGAAGTAAAGGCCAGTGAACCCTTATATTGAGCCTCTCATGAAGAAGGAATTGAACAAGCTCATTGAGGCAAGTATTATATTTGCAATCAAGCACTCATCATGGGTAGCAAATCTCATGCTATTTAGGAAAATAAACAGGGAAATCAGATTGTGTGTGGATTTCCGAGACTTGAATAGAGCTTCTCTTAAGGATCACTATCCACTTCTCTCCATGGAGCATATCTTACAAGTAGTAGTTAGTGCAGAAAGATTCTCACTCCTAGATGGCTATTCAGGATATAACTAGATCATGGTAAAAGAGGAGGATCAATTCAAAACAACCTTCACCAAAAATTGGGGCACGTATTCTTACAGGAAAGTTCCATTTGGGTTATTCAATACCAGAACAAAATTTTAGAGGGCTATGGACATGATGTTCAAAGGGATGATAAACAAGATGGTTCTTGTTTATCTTGATGATATCAATGTATTCTCTAAGGATGAAGCTAACCACCTCTCTCATCTTAGGAAAGTGTTCAAGAGATGCAGACAATTTGGAGTATCTTTGAATCCTAAAAAATGTATATTCTTAGTGCATGAAGGAAAAATCTTGGGTCACATTGTGTCTAAGGAGGGATTGACAATTTATCCAGAAAGAGTTGTAGCCATCCTTGCACTACCTTTTCCAAGTCACAAGAAGGCTCTCCAAAGCTTATTGGGGATGATCAATTTTGTCATAAGATTCGTGCCTAATTTTTTCACTCTTGTTAAGCCATTAACAATGATGCTCAAGAAGAACCTTGCATTCAAGTGGACAACGGAGGGAAAATAGATTTTTGAGGCTATCAAACATGCAATATCCCAAGCTCTGACTCTCATCACGCCAAATCTCTCCGAGGACTTAATTCTCTATGCCTTTGGTGGCTTAGACAAAATCTCTACCATCTTGGTGCAGCTGAACAAGGAAAGATATGAAAATCCCATTGCTTTCTTTAGTCAGAGCTTGGAATATTATGAGGTGAGGTACTCTTTCATTTAGAAATATGTCCTCACTATTATAAGGATCTTAAAGAAGTTTAGACACTTGGTTTCAAACAACAAAATCTAGTTGCTAGTGTCTCATGCCAGAGTTAAGGACTTTCTCATCAACAAGGACTTGAATGAGAAAAGAGTTGGCTGGATTACTTGTGTCATGGAGTATGATATAAAGAGTAAGGTAGCCAAATTAGTTTGTGGGAAAGGATTATGTGAAAAACTAGCTTCTAATCAACTTATTGAGTCAAAAGATGAAGGAGCTGTCATAGTGCTCCAAGATGACCAAGAACAAGATGCCTCAAATAGATCTATGCCCTCCATGATTCAACAAAGAAAAAATAAGGTATTTTAGATTCCAATCCATTCCGTATGTTCTCATTGATGGTATCTTGTTCAAGAAGGGTGTGAATGGAGTTCTCTTGAGATGTGTTCCAACAAATCTAGTTGAGAAAGTGCTACATGAGTTTCATGAAGGGGAAGGTGGAGGCCCTTTTTCTCCAAGAGTAACAACCCTCAAGATCATGAAGGATTATTACTATGGACTCACTCTATTCGGTGATTTCTACACATGGATCAAGAAGTGCAAGAAGTGTGCATTCTTCATAGGCAAAGAAAATCTAGTATCACTTCCACTCCACCCAATCTTAGTTGATCAACCATTCATGCAGTGTGGATTAGAATTCATTGGGGTTATCAATCCTAATTCAAGCCAAGGGAACAATTGGATTCTCACAAATACTGACAAATTCACAAAATGAACTGAAGTAGTGGCTCTCAAGGAGGCTAATGAGTCAAGTATACTGGACTTCTATGAGGGGATAATAACCAGGTTTGGTGCTCCTTCCACTATCATATCTGATAATGCTCTAGCATTCCTTGGCACCAAGATCTCTAAATGGGTTGTTAAGAATGATATTTATCTAAGTACTTTATCTAATTATTACCCTGAAGGTAATGGGAAAGATGAGTCTACAAAAAAGAATATGTTGAGGTTTATCAAAAGGAATCTCAATGAAAATCAAAGGACTTGGCATACCAAGCTAAAGTCAGCCTTGTGAACTAATAGAATCACACCTAGTCTATGACATAGAATCTAGGATGCCCATCTCTCTCGAGTTACTAACACTAGATCTTCTTAAGCAACTAGAGTTATAAGAGTTTGAGCCCATGGAAGCTAGATATGCAGAACTCATAGAGTTGGAGGAGTCAAGGTATTAAGCAGTGCAAACCATGGAGAAAGACCAGGATTTGATCAAGATATCCTTTGACAAGAAAGCTAAAGTTAGGAACTTCTAGGAGGGAGATCTGGTTCTAAATTGGGATATTGACAGGGAAAAATTGGGTAAGCATTCCAAATTTGAAGCTATATGGAGTGGTCCATACATGATCACATGATGTAAGAGTAGCAATGCCTTCTAGTTGTAAAAGATGGATGGGGAAGAACTTCTAATTCCATTCAATGGAATCCATCTTAAACATTGTTACTGAAGAGTAAATTCTGATCCTTGTACATATTAGTTTAGGATTTCTAATTCCTTTAAGTGATCGTAGCACAATGTTTTGTTGGTAGAATAGGTTTCCTTTCCCTAAGTGATTTTACACAGGTTCTATTGCTCCTAGATGGTCTCTTTGCACAGTTCATCATGGTTATGGAAATGTATGGTTAGATGAAGTTCAAATTTGTAGGGAACAATTGCTATTTCCAAGGAGCATCAAATGTAAAACAACTAAAATTCAGTTTCAGATCAGTTACATTTTGAGCTCTATTACCTCCTCCTTGATCAGAAAATTAGCTTAGGCCCAACTTGGTGCATTTTAGGTAACATGTCTGATGTCACTCGTATGTTCTTAGTCTCAGTGAGAAGCTATCCTTAGTTCATTCAAGGTTCTATTGGGTTTTGAGTAGAAAATCAACCTCAAATAAAATTTTCACACCTCTCTTAGTCTTGCTAAAGAGAAAATTCTATGAATTAATGAATAACTTGGGCAGTTTTAGATCGGCTTCCAGGAAGGTTCAGGATTGGAAAGTCTAGTTTCCAAATCTAGATGTAGGGTAGATAAGGTGAATTTCCCAAGATTTCCCACTGGACAATTTTCCACTCATAAACAACCTTACACATAATTTCTTATGAAAAGATGAAGGAAAATGCAAGTAGCGGTTAGTCTCGGCTCAGGCAGTGCTTCAGGGGATTCAGGCAAAGTGTAAATTTCAAGTTTAGATCAGTTTGAGAGCTATTCAGATTCGACTCCATGCCCAATGGATACGAGAATAGAAACTGATCACCTCACCTAGTAGGAAGGTAGCTCTTGCTAAGTTACCACATTTTAAATCCATTTTCACCCTCTGGTTAAAATGGACAACTCCAGAACTTGGAGCCTGAGAAAGTTGGACAGGAGAAAGAGACAGGCCATGGGGCTCAAGACATTTAGTTGAAGAAATAGATAAAATGACCAACAGTTGAAGTCAACAATCTTGGGGCATCCCACTACATTTCCCCTACCTCTTTGGTTTAGGAAATTTATGGAGGAGGAATTTGAAAAGACCATGTCCTAAGGAAAATAAAAAAATTGGATCCAAATAAGAGGCTTAAACAGAGCGCCAAACAGCTCGCACAAGTCCTATTTGGAAAACTAAAACTAGCTCGGTAAGCTAATGGTCAAACAGAGTTAAGCTGTTTTGGGCGGGGTTCACAGGTGAGCTAAGTGCATGAGGCCTATGGTGCAAGTTGGCGAGTCATTCCAAGTGGTGCACGTTGTGGCTGATGCAGGCCTGGAGGGCTGAGTTGGAACAAAGTGTGGGATGAGGCCAAGTTATCCGTGCAGTGGATCAGAGCTGCAACACATTCCAAAAAGGTGTGCAATGAAAAGTTATAGAGAAAGTGACAAGTGTCAGGCATAAGGGGCCTGACTAGAATGCAGCAAGTTGGTCTCACATGCGCGGTGCGATACAATCAAAGCAGGAACTGAGTTAGGAAGGCCTAGGGGGAACATGGCATGGTGGGCAAGACAAAGCCAATGTGGCCGAGATGAGGATGTGGGGAACTTGTTCCCCTCGGGAACAAGTTCCCCATAGAGCTGTTGAGATCTGCAAGGCATTAGTTGGGGTGAAGGATGGGTCGCTTGACGAGCCCAAGTCAATAGACATTAGCTGGAGCGAGGTAGTAAGATTGGTTGGTTTTACAAGGGTCATGTGATAAGCTTGGGTAAGGAACCTGACTGAGATGACAGTGCAAAATGTTCGATGGGATGACAATGTCATCTCGTCCAAGCCAGGTGGTAAGCTGACAACCCGAGTCAGCAAGGGGTCACACCATCAAGTCCCCCCAAGGCACCTTTCGTCAATAAAAAATGATTTTCTAAACCCGTATTTTCTCAATTATCACCCATAAAACTATTGAAACATGAAATTGAATTAGATTTGGGGAAAATGACAAATAATCATCTACAGCTCTAGAAATTAAATGCACATGCCCGAGAAATGTTGGAATGAACCCAAAATGTGACTTGCACTAAAATGATCATATCTTCCTCAATACTCAACAAAATTGGACAAACTTATACTCGTTGGAACCGTGATTTCTTCATCTACACTCCAAAAAATGAAAATTTTAGTGAGAGTAGATGGGATAAAATTTTAGAAAACTCTCCCAGATTTAAATAATCACTTCCAGGTGAATAATAAGGGCATTAATGGAGGCATGGGGCTAATTTTCGATCTACAACAAGCCAAAGTACGACAAGGGATGAGTTTTCTGTGGGTCCTCCATTCCTTTTTCAGATTCATTAAATGCATTTTTTTGGTGGTTGAATGTAAGCTTTGGGATTTCCCTCTTGCTCTCCCTCTCTTTCTTCTTCTAGGTATATCTGTAAATATAGGGGTAGGATTCATTTTAAAGGTTGTTGGACTTTCTTCTAGTCTGCTACCTCCACTCTACAGTTTTCTTTCCTAGGTGTCTAAAAATGGAGTTTGAAGCCTCCCATTTTAAATATTGTTGTAAGATGGAATTCATTACCTCTTTTCTTGATGTGTGATGAACTGTGTCAGTTATTGAAGCAATAAAAATCATTTTTGCTCTGTTTTTGCAACCCTTCACTTGTGTTTCATTGCATCACCTTGACCTCTACATTGTTCTTAATGTATTTTATGCATCTTTTGGACGTCTCCTACAAATGTATTTCTATAAAATGTGTTCATGGGTTTTTGATTTGGAATTAGTGTTGTGAATGTGTGTTTATAGACTGTGGTGTTTTGTCCATGCCTCTCCATCTATCTCACATTTCTACACATTTTTATTCTTTAGAAAGTGATCCCAATCACCCCTTCTCTTGGTACTATCACCTCATTAGTGTAGGATTTCCCTCTTTATGCACTTTCTCTCTCCCTGTCTCCTTGGAATTATTAGGATTAGGAGTAGATAGACATCATTTCTACATTAGGATTAGTTTAGCATTAGGATTAAGAGGAAGAAGTTCCGGCATACTTCAGAGGGCCATCTCAACTCCGCAACTCCCACATCTTGAGAGATAGTCCAATGTTATGCAAACCATACCAAATGAGTCTGCCTTAGAAAAGCATAACCATAACTCATTTGGGGGTGTTGTGATTTTGCACTAAGAGTTTTGGTATGCCCGGCTGGGATAGATCTAAAGCATCTTACCACTTCACTTCATCATTTTTGATGCACTCTTGGTGAAGATTTTAGCCTTTGGAGGCACTTTCAAGCACATCTGGCGACTATATCTAGTCAAAAACCCATTCTCTAAGTTACAGACCTTTTCCATCCATTTCCACTCATTTCATCCATTTTCTTCTTCCATCTCTTTCATTTTCTCCCATTCCACGAGGTTGTGCAATCATGACTTCATTCCCTTCATAGCACTCACTCTTACAACAATACAATCCACCTCTAATATATTTCTCAACTCCTCCATATCAGCATTATAATTAGATCCAAGACAATTATGCTTACCCATATGAGCAATGAGTTGGAGACCTTTTCCATCTGGTCAAAAACCCATTCTATGAGTTGGAGACCTTTTCCATCCATTTCCACTCATTTCATCCATTTTCTTCTACCATCTCTTTAATTTGTTTCTATTCCATGAAGTTACACAATCATGACTTCATTTCTTTCATGGAACTCACACTTACAGCAATACAATCCTCCTCTAATGTATTTACCAACTCCTTCATATCAACATTATAATCAGATCTAGGACCATTATGCTTACCCATATGAGCAGTGTCAAAACTAGTTTTGACTATGAGAGTTTATTAAGAACAAGGGGACACATTTGATGGTGATAGTTATGCAGAGGATACTGCTTTGCTGGAGAAGATTCAAAAAATGGAGGCTATCATGTTTCAATTAAGGGCAACAATCTCAAATGTGGGCTTTTAGCATTGGTTGCAGGGAACCTTGTCCATGGGAAGGCCCTTTTCCAAAACACTATAGCCCTTAAGAGAAGTTTGACTTCATGGTTGAAGTGTTGCCTCCAGCTTACACGGTGGGCTGAGGAGATCAGGGGCTTATAAGCAAAGTTCGAGGACAACCTTGTTAATGGGTAAGTCAATCACCAGCTCCCTATCTTGTCATTGTATCTTCCTCAATCTTTATCATTTCAGCAAAAGCAAGAGTCAAGCCCCTCACTTACTACCCCAATTGTTGATTTCATTTCTCCATCTCCTAGTATTCCACCTCACCTTAATTTCTCTGTTATTTTCCCTTCCAAATCTAATTCCCCTCTACACAATCCAAAAACAACGCCTTCACCTCCACCATAAACAAGGAAACAACTAGTACAGACCCCACCCACCACGCCTCTTACCTTCTCAAGTCCATGTTGGGAAGAGACTCCAAAAAATAGCCAAGGAGAACATCAAACAGAGGAACCCAACAAAGAAGAAATGATAGAAAATATGAAGAGTTGGGCTGCTAAATTTGAGTTTTCAAAGGTTCCCTTGTTGGTTAAGCCTATGTAAAGGAGGTTGAGGTCAAGCCATAAGTGGTGGAAGCTCCAGCTACATTGCACAAGAAGGGGAAGAAGGAGCTACTCCGAATCCAAAATAAGAGGAGTACATTCTGGCTATGGAAGAGGACCATATAGTTTCAAAGGCTCCAAGTGCGGATCAGGCCACAAAATAACCTTCAGTTATTCCTCCCACTTCATCCCCTTTAATCTCTAATGTTGAGGAAGAGTTTGAGACTTTAAAACTTCATGTTGGAGGATGAAGGGGAACCATGGTGAGAAAAGTGTAGATTCGAAGGACACCATGGAGGAGGTCGAACACACTACCGTAGGACAATGAGGAGGTAGATTATCTGTCTGACTTGGAATATTGCCTTGATGGATGGGAACCCATGGAGATCACATCATGTTTTCCTCCATATCTCACATCCCAAGCACATGAGCATGCTGTCACATGGAGGAGAACATTCAGCAACAGTAGCATGCACTCCATAACAGCCCTCTAAAACTAAGATTGGAAGAAATGAATCTTTCATGTTCTTAAAAGGAGGAGGAAGAGAAAAGGAAGGAGGATGTCATCATTTATCTCACACCATTCACCCAAGAAGATCCGCAAGAAGACTCCAATTTTGGAGTTGAATTTCAGAAAAATGGGCACATCCAAAGGATCAGACCATGCCCACTCAGGTACTTGGCTTCATTAGATCCACAAGGAGATACCAAAATCAGTCATGCCTACTTCAGGGCATGAGGATGAACATCAAAGTACCAAGGGTCACCATCAATGCCTCCAGGAGTCCAATGCAGGTCAACTTGAAGAGTTATTTTCAATTAATGTTGATACCTTGATGATTTGGGTGGGATGACCGACTTATTGTCAAATTTTCACTCATCTAATCAACCGCGTTCGGTGCCAAATCAGTTGCATGGCTACCATTTTTTGAGGAAGGGAAGATATTTATCCATGTCAGTTTTAGCCTTTGTTTGAGCTCCCTTTTCTCTTGGTTAGAGTAAATTAGATATGTTTATTTCTAGCAGAATAAGTGCGTATGCACACTCTACATGAATCATTTGAATCATGTATTATTTTGTATTTGTATATAAATTTTGTTTGTATTGCTTCAAATGGGCATGAGACCAAGCTCTTAAACTATTTAAGGAAAGAAGGCTCATGTTTACCTGTGACAATTGCAAGTTGAAAATAGGGAACAAATGCAGAGCAACTAAAATTCATTTCGAGACTATCCATTTGAGGGAGAGATTAAAGCCCCAGGTCAAAACAATTTTATAATCTTAGAAACTCCATTTCCAAGGTTCTCTTATGAAAATTGAGAGTGCAGATGCGTGGGTAGGCTCAGAGACAAGATGAAACATAAAAAAGGCTTGCAGTCAGGCTCCCAGTGACTCAAGGATAAGTTTCATGTTATCAAGCAGAATTCATGCCCAATGGAAGCTTCAAGGCCATTGGTCTCTTCATCTAGCAAGAAAATGTACATGTGAGTCGTCAAATTGTCAATCCCAAATTTCCCACTGGAAAGTTTCATCAGAACAAGCCTTACACATAAAGGAAACATGAAGGGAAATGATACAGACCCACGATCTCACATCCCAAAACTAGGCAAAGCAAAAAACAGAAGCCCTGAGAAAGTCAAATTCAACCCCGCACAAGAAGAAATAGAAGAAATGGTTCTTTTGAGCATTTCCACATCCTAAATCTATTTAAAGGGTCGATGGAGTACTCAACAATGGAGTGGCGGGGGCAGAGAAGAAAGAGGAGACAAGTTTTAAATAGACTAGATGCAAGAAATAAAAGAAATGGTGAATTCTAGAAGTTTTCGGGCTTGAACAGTTCATGAAAGGGTCCAAAATCGACTAAATATGGAGGAGGTAGTGGAAGAGACCATGTGTCCTCGCGGCACTTCTCCAAAGATGGATCCAAATAGAGAGGCTAAAACAAGTGTTGCATCTCCACATGTCCCAGGGCGGAACGAAGGCAGGGTCAAATGGTCAAACAGAGTCAAAGGCAGACAGGGTGGGCCTCAAAAAATTGGCTAAGTATGAATGTGCAAGCGGAGAGTGCTAAGTGTTAGTGTGGCGCATCCCAAAGAGTTGGTCCAAAGGCGGAGACCCAAATGAGTGTGAGCTTGCCACATAGCCTAAAGTCTAAAAATTACGAAGGACCATTAAAAAGTCCACAAAGCAGTGGAGGCCGACAAGTGTCAACCCAACGTTCCTCCAAAGGAAAACTTTGGGTCAAATTTGCAAACATGGCGCGGTGCCTCCACATGTCCTCAGCAGGGGGGCAGAGTTAGTTGAATTGTCAAAGCATTAATAGGCCGGTGAAAGCTGCAAAGTGTCTCTAATGCAACGTTGATTCAAGGGAAAATAGAGAAAAGGTTCCCAAGATGAGTGCCACACTGACACGTGTCCAGGGGAAAGTTGGGAGTCGAGGAAAATGTTAGTTTTTTTCCCTTTTGCCTCAAAAGGGGTAAAAGTTATAAAATGGGCCCATGACTCCGCCAAGAGGGAAAAAGTCAACATATAGGCCCAGTGTCAAAGCCAAGGTGGGGCGTCGGGGATATCAAAAGTGAAGGTTTTCCTTTTGTCCAAAAGGTATAAAAGCAAATACGGAAGCACATTTCCCAGCCAATCAAAAAGATCCATGTGTCCATGCGGAGCTTCAGGGCCGTGGGAGTTTTATGGGTTTGTGATTTTCACGATAAAGGAGAAAAGTTAAGTTCTGAACCCACATCTTTTATCCCAATCTAGCTTAATCCAGAAGGGGACCCATTTTACAATATTTTTTCCGTTGTCCATTCGTACGGCCTCATCCATGCCAAACTTCAAAGGGGCATATATTTCAACTCAGGGCTTGAAATATAGCAAATTTGACACCGTTGGAAGCGTCTCAACGTCCTCTATGTTATGGAAGGATCAAAAATCATATTTTGCAGGCCTTGGTAGGTAAAAAATGAAGAAAATTCTTCCAGGACATTAACACAAAATCCAATCTCTTCAAATACCAGATCTGATTCAATTCGACTTGCTGGGGAGCCAGAAGCGACATATTGTGGGCAGATTTTAGCATAAGCATTAATAGCAGTGGTTGAGCTTCGACCCATGTTTTCCCACTTCTCTCTCTCTCTTTCTTCTTTGTGATCAAATCTATAAATACGGGGGCAAGATTCATTGTAAAAGTTGTTCATTCTTCTTCTCTACCTCCCCTCTTCTTTTCTTCCCCAGGGTCGAAAATGGAGTCTGAACCTCCTCCCCTGCTCTGTAAATCACGTTCTTTGCCTCTTGCTCGTGTATAATGCTCTGTGAAAATTTTTGAAGCAATAAAACTCATTTTTGTGATGTGTTTGTCCATCCTTTGCTTGTTTTCATTGCATCTTCTTGCCTCTCATCGTTCTGGAGTATTATGTGCATGTTTTGGACATTTCATTTACAGATCTGGGAGCTATGTGTTCGTGGGGATCAGAAATGGAGTTCTATGTGAATCTGACATTTGGTCTGTGATGCTATCTTGTCCATCCTCTCCATTACTCACCTCACCTCCCTTTATTTCATGGCCGTTTTGATAAATGATCAGCACTTCCCTTTTCTTAGTGCTATCACCTCGTTAGTGTAGGATTTCCCTCTTTATGCACTTTCTCTCTCCCTGTCTCCTTGGCATTGTTAGGATAGGTGTAGTTAGACGTCATTTCTGCATTAGGAGTAGTTTAGCATTAGGATTAGGAAGAAGAAGCCAGCTTTCTCCGGAGGGCCATCTCAAGTCCGCAAGTCCCATAGCTTGAGAGATGGTCCCATGTTATGCAAATCACACCAAATGACCCTGCCTTAGAAAAACAGATCCATGACTCATTTGGGGGTGCTGTGATTTCACACTAACAGTTTGATGCCATCTAGAGTGGTGCTTATATGATAACAAGATGCAAAAGTAGCAATGCTTTCTAGTTGTCCTCATTAGAGGGTGAAGAGCTACAGATCCCAACGAACGAGATCTATCTCAAGCACTGCTACTAAAAGGGAAGTCCCAATTTGTACATATTAGTTCAGTTTCTCTTTCCTCTAAGTGCTTCTACACATTGTCTTGCTGTAGCGTAGATTACTTTTCTCCTAAGTGCTTTTGCAAGCTCTGCATGTTCCATTTGGACCATGTATGATTTCAATTTTGTACATAGTTTTGGTGCTATTTTTTTGCTCTTATGTAGTTCATTAAGAAAAACAGATGAAGCCCTGGAGTTGAAATGATTTTCTACTCTCAGAAATATTCATTTCGGGATTTTCTTATAAAATCTAAGGATGTAAGTGGCCGGGCTCGTGAACCAAAGGTAAAACTAGCATCATACTATTTTTCTCGACTCCATGCCCAATATATACGACAAGGCAACTGATCTCTTCATCTAGCTGGTAGATGTCCCCGTGAGTCACCAAATTGTTATCCATATTTCACCCCGAGTGAAATATTATATCAAATCATGACCCCGTTTGAAGGAACCTGAGAAAACTCATCCATATCTTGTAAATTGGTTGCAAGAAGATTCAATAATGGAGTGGCGGAGGCCAAGAAAGATCAAAGGACCCTGTACAGAAAGAAAACGACTATGTCGGGCCATTTCTACATCTTAAATCCATCCTCAAAGTTATAGGCATGCAAAACTATAAAATAGTAGGGTCAAACAATAAGGATCAATGCTACAAAGAAGCTAGGAGAAGGAAGAACAGTGAAGATTCGAAGTCCTTGGGCTCACATTGGTTCAGGAAAAGGGCAAAAAATGACTAAGTATGGAGGAAGAAGCAAAAAGGGCCACGTGCCTTAACGACGTTGTTTCAAGGGTGAATCAAAAAGTAGAAATCCAAACTTACGCCAACCCTCCACATAGCCGAGGGTCAAACAAGGTTAAAAGGTAGGCTTCAAAATTGGTTAAATATAGAAGTGCAAGCAGAGAGTGCCACGTGTTGGTCTGATGCATTTCCAAGAGTCAGTCCTCAGGTGGAAACCCAAATGAGCATGAGGCTGCCACATAGCTGAAAGTCTAAAAATTAAGGACTGTTGAACAGTCCACAAAGCAATGTAGGTAGACAAGTGTAAACCCGATGCTCCTCCAAAGGCAAACTCTGGGTTGGATTTACAAACATGCATGGTGCCTCTATGTGTCCTCAAATGGGGACAAATTTAGTTGAAAATGCAAAACATTAGCAGGCTGGAGGAGGTTGCCAAGTGTCTCAATGACACTGATTCAAGGGTCAAAAGGAGAGAAGGTTCCCAAGCAAGCGCTAGGGTGATGCGTGTCCCAAGGGAAAGTGGGGAGTCAGGGAAAAGGTTGGTTTTTTGCCCTTTGCCTCAAAAATGGGTAAAAGTTCTAAAAAGATCCGCGACTCCGTCCAAGAGGGAAAAAGTCAACATATAGACCCGAGTCAAAGATAAGGTGGGGCATCGGGGAGAAAAGTGAAAATTTTCCTTTTGTACAAAAGGCATAAAGATAAAAAATGGAAACACGTTTCCCAACCAACTAAAAGGAGCCACATGTCCAGACGAAGTTTTGGGGCTATGGAGGTTTTTACATTTTTTGTGCAAAAAGCCAAAAGGTAAATTGCGGGCCGTGGACCCAAATTTTTATCCCAATCTGGCTACCACATATACCAATCAAAAGGGAACCCATTTTTAAGGATGTTTCCTGCCCTCTTGTACAGACCCAATACAAACTTCAAGGGGCATATCTTTCGACTTAGGGCTCGAGATATTGCAAAATTTGATGTTGTTGGAAAGATCTTGGCCTCACCCATGCCATGGGGTCTGAGACTTTAATTTGGAGGAGGTTAGGTGAAGAAAATGAAGAAAAGTCTTGGGCATGGAAAAAACACAGAACAGACGTTCAACCACCAAAATTTAATACGGTATGGCACCCATTTTTCTCTAGCATGGTCGAATACATTGGAAAAAGGATTTGTGAAGGTGCCCTTGCCATTTTAATGGATCTTGTCAGGTGGTTAGACCTATAAATCAATTTCCCATGTTTCTCTCTCCTCAGTTTTTTTGCTTCACCAATAAATTCCATTTTTGGGTCATTTGTTAAGGGTTGGACATTCTTCATTTTGCAGGTTCCCTCTTCCTTCTAGCAAAAGGATCTATGGGGTTTAGACCTTCCACTAAAATTGTAATACATTTCTACCTCTTGGTTACTTTGTAATGGACTGTATCAATCTACAGAGCAATGAAACATGTCTGTGAATGATTTTTGATCCTCTCTTATCTCTTTTTTTTTTACTCTGGTCTCCCATTACATATCTGGCTATCTGTGTTTGTTTATTGTATGCATTTTGTTGGTTTGTGTCTTTTAGCAAAAAAAGTGTTCATCATTCCTTTGGTGCATCACCTCGTAGTTTAGCTTTATTTTAATTTCTGTATTCATTCTATCCCTGTCTCCTTGGTAAAGTTTAGATTAGGATTAAGAATAGATCCTCTGCAAGTTTCTACGTATGCACCTAAACAGAGGAATAAGGAACCAACGTTTAATCTGGAGAGATTTTCCATTTTGTAAGGTCCCACACCTTGGGGAAAGTTCAATGTTATGCAATCACACCAAATGAGTTTGCCTTAGAAAAGAAGATTATCCATAACTTATTTGGGGGTGCTGTGATTTCGCACTAACAATTCCCAAATCAGCAAGTGCTTCTAAACTCTGCAATGTTTCATACTTGCCAGGAAACCATTAGTTTCAATCCTCCACACTTGATGATAAATCAGATTTTGGTGTAGGTTTAGATCCTTATTTTTAGTCCCAACATATTAGATTTGCAGAGGGAATAGAAGAAAAAAATTCCAGACTCAAAACAGTTTTCCTCTCACATAAATCTTAATTTAGATATTTTTCATAATGTGGATGGTTAATTAAGTAATAGAATAAAAATCTCACATTAAAGTAGTAGTGTTTCAAGGGGATCAGGGATAGGATTTCAGAGTTCGAGATCAAGTTCCATGTTTACTACGCTGACTTCATTCCCAATGGACGCTTCAATGCCACTTATCAGCTCATTTACCAGCAAATGTCCCAGTGAGTAGCCAAAGTGTTATCCATTTTCACCCCCTTGGTGAAATGGTAAACTAGAGAAAACTAAGCTTGGATAGTTTACAGGAGCTTCATGGAAGGATCTGTAGGGATATAGGTAAAATTCCATGTTTTGGAAGCATTTGCAGTGATTTTGGGAAGTTTGGGATCAATCGGGACATTTTTTCATCTTCTGGGTTTCAGAAGGATAAAAAATGAGTCAATTTTGAGTAAAAATGGATCAAGTTGGCTTTGAGACATTTAACTCAGTTTCCTCTAACTACTTGGCTCAAGAAAATCAAGAAAATTTGAGAAAATTGGAAATTTGGAGCAGTTGGAAGGCTTTGACCCCTTGGTTCAATTATAAGATTCAACAAAAAATTAGTTAAAAAATATCTAAAATTGGTAAAATTTATCAAAATTGGATTGGGGAAATCATTTTCATATTTTCATGGCTACCTTTCCTTGAAAAAATCCAAAAATTTGCCTTAGTTTGGAGAAAATGGGCTTAAATGGTGTTTTCCTTTGTATTGCGGGTCAAGGAGAGGTTCTTGGAACCAAGGGTAGGACCGATCTACACTAAGTTTGCACATCCTCTAATATAGTGTGGATTTTTAGATTGCTACGTGAACAACTGGAAATGGGTGAAGGGGATCAGAGTTCTCCACATAGGCTTAAATCTTGATTTGCAAAGGACGAAGATAGATGAAGTGTTGTGCAGGTTTCTGAGGCTTCGTGGGCACAAAGGACCTGCGGGGAACTTGTTCCCTGTGGGGTTGAGTTCTCTGGTGGGCTCAAAACCAACTTTACATTGAAGTGGACACATGGCTGGGACATACTGGACTATAAACATTACGGGGAATGCAAGCCAGGAGGGTCCGAGGCCCCAAACGAAGCAAAGCCTTGGTGCCTGCAAGGGGCTTGGGAGACTTAATAAAGGTGGCGAGTTAAGTGAGAAGCTCGATGAGCTCACCGAGGGGTCAGTTGTGGTAGATAAGTTTTCTGCGGGCCGGGATGGCCCGTGGGGAAGCAAGCTTCATTCCCTGTAGGAACTAGTTCCTCACACATTGAGGAGATCCGAAAAATAATGGGGCATGGTTAAATGCAGAGATGCAGCGTTTTGGGGCCCCAAGGCACATATTGCTTGGTTCCATGATCATTAGAGTTCCCTGCACCTTAGTCAAACCTAGAATGTAAAGCAAATGGCCCCCATTCATTGTGAACTGTGTAGCAAAGATTGGAACTGATGCCAATTTTTTTGATTTTGGGCGAAAATGAACCCCAAAATCCGCATTGCTCTATCTCTCACCCACGAACTCCATTTTTGGAAAACAAGATATGGTTGGATTCATTTTTTCCTCCTCTTCATCATGAAATAATAAAAAATGGAGATTAGGTAGAGTAGGTAGGTGAAAAATGTAGTTTAAATTCTCATATACAAATTATCACTTCCAGGTCAACTAAAAGGCTTTAAATGGAGTTTTGGAGCCATATTATTCTTTCACAAGTCAAAGTACTTGAAAGTATGGGTTTTATAGGTCATCCCATCCCTTGTCTAGGCCAATCAATGTGATTTTTTGGTGGTTGAAGTAAAATTTCGAGTTCTTTGTCTTTATATCTCTCATATATTTTAAAAATGAACTCATTTTAGGCAGTTGAACATTCTCCAGTTTGCTCATTTGTTATCTACAGGTATTGCAGGTTCATTATGAGCTCAAAACCTTCATTTTAAAGCATTTTGCAAGGAATACATGCCTCATTTATCTATTATAATGAACTGTTTCAACATTTGAAGCAATAAAATCATGTTTGTGGTGATTTTGCAACACTTGTTTGTGTTTTATTGGTTTCTGTAGTCACTTCACTACATTTAAAGGTATTTTGTAAATTTTAATGATTTCTTGCAAGCTCTAGATGATTGTGTTTAGTGGAAATGGTAGTGTAAATGTGTGTTATAGAATGTGATGCTCTAGATATCCTCTCTATCCTCATTTCCTCTCATTTTCATCTCTTAGAGAGTGTCCAATCCACCCTTTTCTTGGTGTTATTACCTCTGTAGTGTAGGATTTCTCCATTTTCATATTCTCCCCTTCTCCCTAGTCCCTTAGAATTGATAGGATAGGCTTAGATATTAGATTTTCCTTCATTAGGAGTAGTAGTTACATTAGATTAGGAAGAGGAACCGACCTACTCTGGAGAGTTGTCTCAAGTTTATGGTCCCAAACCTAGAGATAACTCCATGTTACCCAGTTACACTGATTGCCCGGATAACTCACTTGTAAGCAATTCAGAGGGTGCTATAATTTTTTGATAACAACAATCAAAAGGCATCCATCTAACATTCATTCAAGGGACAAGGGTTGTATCAACTATACATACATAACATAGGAAGGGGAAGTTCATTATTCTATCCTCACATTTTACTACATTTCTACATGTAGCTACAACCCATTATCAAGAGCACTTGCAAAAGGGCATCCTAGGGCATCATTTTCACACACAATCACAAAAACTACATGGAGTTTGAGATGTAGTGCAATGCTTGGTTGTAATTTCAATCTCCAGGTGACTGCTAGAGTTAGCCTGATTCCCCATATTGCATATTATTTTTAGGTTTCATGTGGTTTGTGGGTTTGTGTAGGTGAACTTCTATTCTGTAGGATACAGGCACCCTCAGTGATCAAGGAGCAATCATTAAGAGATTAATATAGAGTAATTATGACATACTTGTGACACATTAGAAAGAAAATCATGAGCTCTTGTGTAATCACCAATGCCTAGAAGAGGTCTCTAACACCCAGGCGCCCCTATCTTATCTCAGGCACCTATGTCTAGCTTTGTTCATGAGTTGTAAAAGTTATTATCGGTAGTAACAAAACTTTTCCTAGCCTATTCAACACTCTTTATTGTCTAGATCGGTTCAATATCAAGCGTAAATCAAATAAGTCATCTCTCCTTCTTCTTTTCTTAGGGTTTCATATATTACATCTTAGCTTGTTTGTGTCATTTCAATATTTTAATATTCATATAATAAGTGACTCTGCAATATTAGATTTAATACAAAATTTAATTAAATCATGTGGTGAACCCAACTCATGATCAAACACTTGGATCCTCATTTTAACTATTATACCTGATCTTATTTCATGGCTCCTTAAAATCCTCTAATATCCTTACACGACTTACTTCAAATGCACTCACCTTGCAAAGATGTTCTCCAAAAATCCCTAGACAATATGTATCTCCCTCACAGTACGCCCCCCGCTCAAGTAAGTGCGATTTTCGATTGTCTATCTGATGAATTTATCTGTCATAATCCTTCATCAAATCAACCCATATTAGAGTCAATTTAAGCTTTACATTGTTTATTTCAAGACAAAATTGAAGCTATGAAAAAGATGATTACATCTCTTAAATATCAAATCCAACATCTCAAGGATGCTTCCTAAGGCCATGCTATTTCTCTTTCTACATCTCATCCTACTTCTATGTCTTCCACATGTGCTCATATAAGTGAGCCCTAAGTCATACCACTACCAATGCCTCTCAAGTTTGATTCAAATGATAAGTAACATGATATTATTTCTGAACTCCTCAATCACCAATTAATCAACTTGTCATTTACTAATTTCTACCCTCTTTATCGGCTTGCCAAATACCACGGTCTCCCCTTTTGTAATTATCACAGAATTAATGGACATCATGAAAATAATTTCTATGCTTTAAAACAAAAAATTAAGCACCTTGAACATAAAGTTTTAATTTCATTTTCTTCACAACATCCTGCTACATATCCAATTGGTAAATACCAATTGGCTCATAAATAATGTCCTTCCATGTCTAATGAGCATCAATTCTTAATCACTAATGTTCCTTCTTTGGTAAGTCATGAGAAGCCTATCAAACCCATTCCAACTAAGAATCCTCCTCTAAAAATCAGTCTATCCCCTCCTCCTCTCAAGCCTTCTACAACATTACCAACTCCAACTAAGCAACTTCCTCTAAAAATTAGTGGGGGAAAATGTAGACACAAAATCACACACTTGGGGTAGATTTCTAGGTCGTAAACACATACTAGTATTCATATGATTCATAAGCAAGAAAACTAGTAATTGATGACTGTCGTTGGCCTCTTTTCAGTGTTTCTTATTTTCTACTTGGTCTCACACACCCTACAACCTAGTTGATATTTTACTTATTTATATTTTATGGCTTCAAAAACCAGCTCCCAACTAGGACAAAAGCACCCAGGTGCCCTTGACCTTTTTCCACATTACTTCTTTTAGGTCTCTTTTATCTTTTGGGCATCTTTTTCACTTATGGTTCAACCTTCTAGTTTTCAATTAATAAATTCAAACATGGGAATAATATAAATACATAATTATGTGACTAAAATCAAGGAACAAACACTAAGCATTACTGTCATCACCTAAGCTTACATCTAAAAGGAACCTAAAGCACTCAAAATGCATCCATCTAGCATGTATTCAAGGGAAAAGGGTTGTGTCAACTCCACATACACAACATATGAAGGGGAATTTAATTATTCCATCCACACATTTTTCTACATTGTTACATGTAGCTACAACCCAATATCAAGTGCAATTACACAAGGGCATCATTTTCACACAAACTCACAAGAACTACATGGAACTTGAGATGTAGTACAACACTTGGTCATAAGTTCACTCTCAGGGTGACCTCTTGGGTTAGTCCAACTCCCCATATTGCATATTTATTTTTAGGTTTGATGCAGCTTGTGGGTTTGTGCAGGTGAACTTATATTTTGTAGGATACAGGTACCCTCGGTGATCATTAGGCATTGAACACATACTTGCAACACATCAAAAAGTAGATCTTGATCTCATGTGCAATCACCAATTCCCAAAAATGGTCTCCAACTATTGAATTGATCTTCTCGTTCTTGTTTCATATTAGTGAAATGATAACAAGAAAACAAACAACTCTAATATGAGAGGGTTTAAGGTACTTCTAGATGAGATGATGATGAATACAAGCACAAAAGAGAGACCCTCCTCATAGCGAGCTTGATGACCTGCATAACAAAGAGGAAATAAAAAAAGGATTAGTAGATTGGATGATGGGTTGCTTGAAAATTCCAGTCCCGAGAAGTGAAAACTTCCTAGGATGGATGTCAACCCACTTTTAGATAAAATTAAATAATGATGGATCTGATATGATGCAACAAAATATGAGATAGAACATAAATCTGGAATGCAAAAGATAGAGTAAAATATAGATCTAACATAAGTAAATGTAAACCAAATCAAACCTAGGTGGGTCTACAGAGACCTGAGATTGTAGAGCACAACTGATGGCTACTGGGACAATGTGGAAAGAAAATGCAACAAAGAAAACCTGAAAGACTTCTTGAAGCTTGACCTGGAGCTGATCTAAACTGGGGATGATGTTGAGTTATTGTGAGAAGACTGGATCTGATGAAAACATAAATAATGTAAGAAAATCAATGAAAGATAAGAAATTTTGGCATGGTCATTGACTAAATTTGGTGAAGTTGGGTTCTGAAGCTGCAGGTGTGTAGAATGGCGAGATTGAAGGATATGAAAGGAAATGGGATTAGAAAGAAGATGACTAGAAGAATGAAATACAAAAATTCAAACAAATGAAAGTTGGGTTAATGACGATTTGATAGGGTTGACAGAGACTGGGAGTGATCTAGGGTTTTATTTAAAAAATATGGGTGAAAATGATGATCTATAGATGAGAATGAGGATAAGAAAAAACAGAGAGAAGGCTCTAGGATGACTGATGGGCCTAGAAAAAAACTGATAAGGAAAAATTATGGTATGGAAATGGTGAATCTAAGCATGCAAAAGAGAAAGAGAGGACTTCAAATATCCAAGGGTGAAGTATAAGATCTCCAAAATAGTTCTAAGATGGTTATATCAGCTACAAAGAAGAGCAAGAAATAAAGGTAAAATCACAAGAAATCTCGAAGTCTCCAAAGTTGCATCCTGGAAAGATGGATAAGGACATGTTTATAGGGTCAATGATGACCTAGATTAGTCACGGAAAATTATGGTGAACCATTGATTTGGGCTTTGGGATTATGCCCAACCTGAGGAAAAGTGTCTCTGAAGAGGGTAGATTAGGGTTTTAGGTGATAAGGAAAAGATAGGGTTGTGTAGGGGAGATAAAAGGGTAGGTGAGAGGTGGAAACCATTAAATAAAAGAAAAGGGAAGGTAAAATTATTAAATGAAGGTGTATGGAAGATAAAAAAGGGGTTTTAGGAAGAATAAATGGATTATATGGGGACTTGGGATTAATTAAGGATGATGTTAGTGCAAATCAGCAGCACCCCCTAAATGACCTTCAAATCTACACCTGAGAATTGGGTCATTTAGTGTGATTGCACAACATGGAATCTTTTCCCCAAGTGTGGGACTTGTAAAAATGGGAAAAAAATCTCCAGATTAAAGGTTGGTTCCTCTACTCCTCTGATCAGATGTATGCATGAAATTTGCAGAGGTTTAACTCAAAATCCTACTCTAATTCTGCCAAGGAGACAAGGATAGAAGAGAGAAAAGAAGATAAAACTAAACTAACAAGGTGATACACCAAAGGAGTGGTGAACATCTATTTCTGCAGATTGACACAGATTATAAAAAATACAACACAAATCATGCACAAATTGCCTAAAATTGTAATGAAGGATCAGGATAGAGCAAACAACACAAGAAAGGATTGAAAATTCATTCACAGAGCTTGCATTGTCATTTCCATTTTTAAATACAGTGCATTACAACAGCAAGGAGGTAGAAAACATGTTGCAATCCTAAAAAAGGTCTGATATTCCACAAATTCACTTGCCAGGGTGAAGGAGGGAGCCTGCAGAACATAAAAAACGTCCAACCCTTTACAAATGAGCCAAATCTAGCTTTTAACAATGAAAACCTGAGTTCAAGAAGGAGAAACGCGGGAAAAAATGAAATGAATGATTCAACCACCAACCAAATCCATCAAAATAGCATGGGTACCCTTAAAATTTCATTCCCCAAGATTTTCAACCATGCTGGAGAAGAATGGAAGCCATACTGCATTAAAAATGGTGGTTGAATGTCAGTTCTGCTCTTTTCCCCATGCTAAAGGCGTTTTCTCATTTTTCTCTCACTAAACTCCACCAAAAAAACAAAATTGAAGATTCCATCATGTAGAGGACTTCAATAGCTTTCCAATGACACCAAAATCGAGAAAAACCAAGCTCTGGATCGAAAGATATGCCCCTCTGAAGATTTAGGGCAAAACTGGGGCAAAAATCGGGTCGGCAGGCCGAAACCTAAAAATTTTCCCCTTTTTTGAATTTGGGAAAAATTCCCCAAAAATTGTCTGCACCCCCACCCACTCCGCTGACCATGTGGTGCTTCCTCATTGGTCACCGTGGGTTCAAATGGCAATTTTACACTTTTTTGAATTTTGGAAAAAATTCCAAAATTCCTCTGCGCCCCGCCGCTCCGCTGCCACGTGGCACCCTCCTATTTGCTGGGCCTGAAACAATTTTCTTTCTCCAAATTTTCCTTTGTGCCATGTTGAACACTTTGGAAAAATTTCCAAATTCTCCCTGCGCCCCTGACCTCCGTTGAGAATAGGACACGTGGCACACTCTTGATTAGTCCGCGGGGATTTGCAACCCTAAATTTCCATTTCCTCCTTGGCGGGCCTGTGGGCCAATTTTTTCCTTTGCGCCTTTACTACTTTGGCAAAAAAGCCAAAATTTACTCCACCCCTCTCGACTCTACCACCGGTCCATGGACACGTGGCACATTCTTATTGGTTGCGGGCTTCTGGGCCAAAATTTTCTTTGCGCCATTTTTGGAAATTTTCTCAACTTACCCCCGCCGGTCTGACCTCCATCGCCACGTGGCACCCCCTCATTATCGCGCGAGCCTCAAGCCATTTATTTTCCTCCGCGGGCCCGTGGGAAAATTTTTTCCTTTGTTTCCCCCGCCACTCCTTGGTGATTTTTCCAACTTACCTTCACTGACCCGCCATTCCGCCACCACGTGGCACATTCTGATTGGTTGTGGACCTTCCCAGGGAAAATTTCCCTCAAAAACTCCGCCGAGCCATAACTTGCAAAATACAAGGAGTTAGAAGGAAAATTTTACCTTTCTGGAAAGGTGAGAAAATTCTCTATCTGATGAAGCCATTTCCAAATAATTTTGAGTGCCTAAAAAGTGAAAAAATTTGACTGAGGCACAAGGAAGGAAGGAATGAAAGAAAGTTAGTCAAAAATAAGCAAGGGGCTTATTTTGGATAACAATTTTGGCACTCAGAGGGGTCATCTGCCTACTGGATGAAGTGATCAAGCTGCCTGAAGCAATCCATTGGGCATGGAGTCATCAACTTAACTACTTGGTACTCTCAACTCATTAGAAAATTTCTAGAAAGAATATTGTGAGAGTAGAACATCACTTGATCTGGAACATGGCCTGCAAAGATGCATCCTTGGGACAACAAAGCTTGTGCCAAAGCACTTAGGGAAAATTGAAACTAAGCTACAACAAAACAATGTGCACAAGCACTTGGAGGAATGAAAATCTAAGCTAATATGTACAAGGTGAGGATTTTCCCTTCTAGTAGCAATGCTTTAGATGGATTCCATTAACTGGAATCTACAGTTCTTCACCATCCAATGTAGAAAATTAGAAGGCATTGTTGTTCTTACATTTTGTGACCATGTAGGGGCCACTCCAAATGGGGTTCATCCAAAACTTTGAATGTTGGCCTTCATAGACAAGATGGAATTTGGTGGATCTCAGTCTGCATCCCATTTCAACACTAAAATCTCTCAACTTGGAAGGTTCTAGCCTTGGAAGGTTTCCTATCAAAGGTTCTCTTGATCAAGGCTTGGTCCTTCTCCATTGTTTGGGTTGCATGCTCTCTGATATCTTGGAGTTCCATCAATTCTACATATCTAACCTCCATGGGTTCAAACTCCAACAATTCCAATTGCTTCATGAGTTCCAACATTGGCAACTCAAGTGACATAGGCAAGATTGCCTCTCTTCCATAAACAAGTCTGAATGGAGAGTTACCAGTGGATCTCTTGGGAGTTATCCTATCTTCCCATAAGGCTGATTTTAAGTTTAGTGTGCCAAGTCCTCTGATTTTCATCAAGAGTCCTCTTGATGATCTTTAATAGGTTCTTGTTGGTAGACTCAGCTTGGCCATTACCTTGAGGGTAATAATTTGATGAAGTGCTCAGATAGATCCCATTCTTAATAGCCCATTCAGTTACCTTTGATCCTATGAATGCCAATGCATTATCTGATATTATAGTGGCAGGTATACCAAATCTAGTTACTATCCCCTCATAGAAGTCTAGAATGCTAGATTCATTTACCTCTTTGAGTGCCACTGCCTCAGTCCATTTGGTGAAGTAGTCTGTTGCTGTTAGAATCCACTTGTGTCCTTGGCTTGAGTTTGGGTTAATGAATCCAATGAATTCCAAACCCCATTGCATGAATGGCTGGTCAACTGAAATTGGGTGCAATGGAAGGGTTGCTAATCTTTCCTTGCCTACGAAGAATGCACAATTTTTTACACCTCTTGATCCATTGCATAACAATCACTAAACACCTTGGGCCAATAATAGCTAGCCTTCATAATCTTGAGGGCTGTCACTCTTGGAGAAAAATGACCCCCAGCTGATCCACCATGGAACTCTTCTAACATTCTCTTAATTTGATTTGTCCCAATGCATCTCAGCAGCACTCCATTTATATCCTTTTTGAACAAGACACCATCAATAAGTGCATATCGGATAGCCTGCAATCTGAAGTGTCTTCTCTTGGTTTTTTTCATCTCTGGAGGGCATAGGCCTATTTGTAAGAAGTGCATTATGTCTTGGGTCTAGCAAGGAGTGAGCATACCACATTCTATTCTTGAACACCTCTTTGTTCTTGGTTGTCTTGCAACGCCAAAACAACATCCTTCCCATTGATTTTCTCAAGACCAGCTGCTCACACAATCCCTTTCCTTAGACCAGCTTGGTGAATTTGATCTCAATTTCATACTCCATGACACGAGTAATCCACCCTACACATTTTTCATTTAGGTCTTTATTGAGGAGGAAGTCCTTAACTCCCACATGAGAAACCAACAGTTGAACCTTGTTGTTTGAAACTAGATGCTTAAATTTCTTCAAGCTCCTAATCACTGCAAGAACATGCTTCTCAATGAAGGAATACCTCACCTCATAGTCCTCCAAGATTTGGCTAAAGAAGGCAATTGGCTACTCTACATTTTCTTTGTTCTGTTGTACTAAAATTGCAGAAATTGTATCATCACCTGCCAAATGCATAAAGGATAAAGTCCTAAGAGAAATATAGGTTAATGAGAGTTGGAGCTTCTGAGATAGCCTCTTTGATTTCCTCAAAACTTGCCTTACCTTCAGCTATCCATTTGAAATCCATTCTTTTCTTCAACATCATAGTTATTGGCTTGACAAGGGCTGCAAAATTTGGAACAAACCTTCGAAAAAAATTTGATTCTTCCCAAGAAAATTTGAAGGGCCTTCTTGTGACTTGGTAATGGTAGTGCTTTTATTGCTTCAACTCTCTTCTAGATCAATTGCTAATCCCTCTTTGGAAATAATGTGGCCTAGGAGCTTTCCTTCATGAGCTAGGAAAATACATTTTTTTGGGATTCAAGGATACCCCAAATCTTCTACATCTTTGGAACACTTGTCTCAAATGAAAGAGATGATCTGCTACACTTTTAGAAAATACAGTAATATCATCTAGGTATATCAGCACTATTTTGTTGATCAATCCCTTGAACACCATATCCATTTCCCTCTGGAAGGTAGCTCTGGCGTTAGACAGCCCAAATGGCATTTTCCTATATGCATAGGTTCCCCATTTGGTGGTGAAGGCTGTTTTGAACTGATCATCCTCCTTTACCATGATCTGATTATACCCTGAATAACCATCTAGCAATGAAAACCTCTCAGAGCCAGCAACAACTTGCAAAATCTGCTCCATAGAAGGAAGTGGGTAATGATCCTTGAGGGATGCTCTATTCAAATCTCTAAAGTCTACACACAATCTGATTTCTCCACTCTTCTTTCTAACTGGAACCAAGTTTGCAACCCAACTTGAATGCTTGATGGGAAATATGATACTTGCCTCTATTAAACTTATTCAATTCCTTCTTCATGAGAGGCTCCATGTGTGGATTAACTGAACTTTGTTTTTTTCCTGATGGGTTTAGCACTTGGATCCAATTCAATTGTGTGTTGAGCTATCTTGGGATTGAAACCTCTCAAGTCTTCATAGCTCCAAGAAAATATATCCGGGAACTCTTGGAAAAGTTACATGAACTCATACCTTTCTTGCTTGGTTGTCACTTTACCAATTTGAAGTGATTTTCCTTCTCCCACTGAGATGGGCACTGAATCTTCTCCCTTGACTTGGGATATGTTTGCTTTCTCCTTCCTAAATTGATTCATTAGGATTAAAGATGGACTCCAAAGTGACAAGTCCTTTTGGTAGTTTGTTGGTTCTCAACTGATACCACTTGATCACCATACTGCTGTTCTAACTTTTCCTGATTTTTGGCTGAGAACTCAGCTTCTTCTTGCAAGAAATTGATGATTTGTTGGTCACTTTCAAACACTTTACCAACTTACATTATTGTCTGGCACTGATGGCCTTACAATCACATGAATGTTTGGCTACACTTTATCTTCCTTGATACTCTCCACAACATCAAAGGCTAGCTCCAACTACTGCAAGCCTATCAGCAGCTTGGTTTTCTTTCCTAGGGATGGAGTTGATGCCAAAGCCTTCAAAATCCTCAATGAGGTCCCACACCCTATTCTTATAACTCTTGAGTAGGTCATTCTTGGTAGCATGTTATCCTTTAACTTGATTAACAATCAACTCACTGTCACCAAAGACTTGTAAGTTTTTGATACCTCTCTTTCTTGACCAATGCAATCCGTGTATCAAAGCTTCATATTCAGCAGTGTTGTTAGAACATGCAAACTGAAATCTAAAAGCTGAATAATAATTAATGCCTTGAGGTGAAAGAAGCATAGCTCCCCCCTACACCTTTTCTACTTCTTGATCCATCAAAGAACAACTGCCATACCTCATTGTCATCTTTATGGTCTGGCTTGGTGATGCTAGGAATAGGCTGATTTTCTTCATGCATGTAATAAACTCCTAGTTCAGATTCCTCTATTTCCTTGTAGGGATCAAAATCATGTACCTTGCTTTCCCATTCATCAAGAGTCAAATTTAGGATGCCTTCCAACTTTGGTGTCAGCTTCATCTGTGCTTGGATAATCCTCTTGATCAAATGTCTGAACAATTGGGCATTGATTGGGCTTGAAGTATGAGGCTTAATGTGAAAGTTTGCAATAGGTTCAGACCTAATTGTGGCCTTAGTTCCATATCTGGTCCAAAACAACATGTCTGACCAATCAGCAGATAAATAGCCTCCAATTCTAGCTGTGAAATCCCTTGACAAACATAGGGCAAAAAGTGGTGGTAAATCTATCACTGACACATCTTGCCAAAACAGTGACATTGGGGCATGCATGCAAAGTGAGGCTTAAATATTTAATTACCCCTACTATTGTTACTATCTGTCCCATCCAGTTGCACCACCCCTTTGGATATGACTTCATATTGGAGGCCCAGCTGATCAGCTATTTGCTTGGGCATCACAGAACTACTTGCCCTAGAATCAATCATACAATTGTGTACTAGTTTATCCCCAATGATCAATGAAACATAGAATGGAGGGGGGCTTCAAAACTTTACCTTGTATGTCCTCCATGCTTCCCCTCAGGCTGAGCAGCATTTTGTGAGTACCTTCTCTTGCATATGAGCTTGCTGATTTGAAGTTGACCAATTCTTCATGGCAGCTTGTAGTAGATCCCTTTGGCCTAGGATGGATAGTGATTCCCACATAGATATATTCACATTTGTCTTCTTCATTTGTTCAATGATGTTAAATGGGGATGAAACATCTCTTTGCTGCCCCTTAGCCTGCACATTCTTTTCTTGTACATGGGCTGCAATAGCTGGCATTTGAGCTGGTCTAGAAGGTGGCTTGGGCTGTCATTACACATTTGGAACTACATTTTGCTTTCCAACACTTTGTGGAGTGATGGAAGGTTGTGGATCACCTAGAGCTAATGACTGTACCTTCACCAATATTCCTCTTCTTTGACCATGTGTTAGCTGTTACATTCTGAGAAATTGTTTGATTCATACCACAAAAATCTTCAGCCTACCAATTCACAAGTGTAGTCTCATTTGGAGTTGTATTTTGCTGAGATGTTCCTTATTGTTGGTTTGTTTCTTGACTCACCTCACTCTCTACGCCAGTTTTTGTCACCATCAAAGCTTGGTTCAAAGAACCATTTGAAGCACATAGACTGGTTGTGAGGTTCATTGCATGGGAAACACCAATCATACTCTTGAGCTATATTATTTTGCATTGGCACTAAGGCTTTAGAGGTAGATGCAACATTGGGGGTTATAGGGCTGAAATGGTCTATTGGCAGGAGGCCTTACTTGATTTTGATTTACAGCTAGATTGGGTGGCATATTAGGCTAATATGGTTTCCTATTAGGCTGAGGTTTGAGACTGATAAGAAGGTCTAAAAACTTTGGGCTTGCTACCTCTTGAGTGTAACCAGCTCATTGCCTAAATTTTGTAATTGTTTCATGACTTCTTGAAGTTCATTTGAGGCACTAGAGGATGAAGTAGAAGTTTCATTTGAACTTTGATTTCTAGGAGTGGGAATAGGAGCTAAAGTAGGTGCTTGACTAGTGCTTGGGCTTTCCAAGTTTGGATATAAGGGCATGGGAGGCCTAGGAGGCCAATTTACCAGCTTGGATCAAAATAATTCTCAGCCCTAATGGCAATGCTATAAGCTGCAAGTATATTTGCACCTCCCATGGATTGGATTAACATAGAAATATCAGAATTTAAAGCTTTGAGATAGTATAAGAAAGCACCTTCAGCTGTTGGCCTTACTGTCACTGGGATTCTATCCTAGGTCCTTTGAAATTTGAAGTTTAAGTCTGTTAGCTGCTTATTGGGAGCTCTCTTGATAGTTTTCAGTTGTTCCAATAGAGACAAATTATCTCCCTTTTCTCCAAACTACTCATGGAGAGCTATGCACAATTGGTTCCAATTTTGGATAGAGCCTGCCCCAAGGCTCCTAAACCATTACAAGGCTTTCCCTTTGAATGAAGATGCCAACAATTTGACAGCAATTTACATCTCAACAATCTCATGGATTGCACAAACATTAGCAATGTCTTTGACATGATCACCAGGAGTGGTCTGATTTTCCCCAGTAAAGTATGGGATGTTCTTCAATGCTATAACTAGAACTAGGTTTTGTGCATTGAGAGCAAGTGGGCTGCTGCCAGTGAAGTTGACATAAGGGTTGTGTTGTGCCATTCTGATTGGCCTGAGAACCCTTGTTGATTGGGTGAAAGGTTTACCAGGTGGAGGAGTTAATAGAGTTCTGTTTGGTGGAGATGGAGACCTTTGAATTCTTCTTCCCCTTTCTCTTCTTCCTGGGGATAACTGTAGATACTCAGACAATCCCTCTTCTCTGGCCCTTGACCTTGTTTGGATCCTTCTCATGAATCTTCAGACTTGGACTGCTGAAACCAGTTGATTTTATCTCTTTGGAGTCACCAGATGTCTAAATCAGGGCTCTTTTAAGCAAGAAACTTAGAAAAATGCACATCAACTTTTTTGTAATGAAGATGAAGACCTCTAAGGTTCCACTGGGTGTGCCAAAACTATTAGTGCAAATCAGCAGCACCCCCTAAATGACCTTCATATCTACACCTGAGAATTGGGTCATTTAGTGTGATTGCACAACATGGAATATTTTCCCCAAGTGGGGGACTTGAAAAAAATGGGAAAAAACTCTCCAGATTAAAGGTTGGTTCCTCTACTCCTCTGATCAGATGTATGCATGAAATTTGCAGAGGTTTAACTCAAAATCCTGCTCTAATTCTGCCAAGGAGACAAGGATAGAAGAGAGAAAAGAAGATAAAACTAAACTAACAAGGTGATACACCAAAGGAGTGGTGAACATCTATTTCTGTAGATTGACACAGATTATAAAATTCAACACAAATCATGCACAAATTTCTAAAATTATAATGAAGGATCAAGATAGAGCAAACAACACAAGAAAGGATTGAAAATTCATTCATAGAGCTTGCATTGTCATTTTCATTTTTAAATGTAGTGCATTACAACAAGGAGGTAGAAAAAATTTTACAGTCCTAAAAAAGGTCTAATATTCCAAAAATTCAATTTCCAGGGTGAAGGAGGGAGCCTGCAGAACATAAAAAAACATCCAACCCTTTAAAAATGAGCCAAATTTGGCTTTTAACAATGAAAACCTGAGTTTAGGAAGGAGAAACACATGAAAATTGAAATGAATGATCCAACCACCAACTAGGTCCATCAAAATAGCATGGGTACCCTTAAAATTTCATTCCCCAAGATTTTTGACCATGTTGGAGAAGAATGGAAGCCATACTGCATTAAAAATGGTGGTTGAATGTTGGTTTTGCCCCTTTCCCCATGCTAAAGGTGTTTTTCTCATTTTTCTCTCACTAAACTCCACCAAAAAACAAAATTGAAGATTTCATCGTGAAGAGAACTTCAATATCTTTCCAATGACACCAAAAACTAGAAAAGCTGAGCTCTAGATCAAAAGATATGCACCCTTTGAAGATTTAGGGAAAAATTGGGGCAAAAATTGGGTCGGTGGGCTGAAACCTAAAATTTTTCCCCTTTTTTGAATTTGGGAAAAATTCCCCAAAAAATCTCTGCACCCCACCACTCTGCTACCACGTGGCACTTCCTCATTCAACGCAGGCCTTCAAATGGCCATTTTACCTTTTTTGAAATTTGGAAAAAAATTTGAAATTTCTCCGCGCCCCGCCGCTTTACTGCCACATCACACACTTTGATTTGGCGCGGGCTTGAAACAAGTCTCTTTCCTCTATGGGCTCGTGGGAAAAAATATTCCTTTGCGCCATTTTGAACACTTTGGAAAAATTTCCAAATTCTCCCCGCGCCCCCAACCTCCGCCAAGAACAGGACACGTGTCATCCTCCCATTAGTCCGCGGGGATTTAACCCAAATTTCCATTTTCTCCTTGGCGGGCTTGCGGGCCAATTTTTTCCTTTACGCCTTTTTCCTACTTTGGCAAAAAGCCAAAATTTACTCTACCCCTTCGACTCCTGCCACCCTCATGGACACGTGGCACATTCTCATTCGACGCGGGGATTCTGATCCAAAATTTTCTTTGCGCCAATTTTAGAAAATTTTCAAACTTACCCCCGCCGGTCCGATCTCCGTCGCCATGTGGCACCTCCTCATTAGGTGTGGTCCTGAATCAACTTTCTTTTCCTCCACGGGCCCATGGGAAAATATTTTTTTTTGCGCCCCGCGCACTCCTTGGTGATTTTTTCAACTTACCTCTACTGACCCACTATTCCGCAGCCACGTGGCACATTCCTATTGGTTGGAGGGCCTTCCCAGGGAAACTTTCCCTCAAAAACTCCGCCAAGCCATAAATTGCAAAATACAAGGAGTTTCTGGAAAGGTGAGAAAATTATCTATCTGATGAAGCCATTTCTAGATAATTTTGAGTGCCTAAAAAGTGAAAAAATTTGATTGAGGCACAAGGAAGGAAGGAATGAAAGAAATTTAGTCAAAAATAAGCAAGGGGCTTATTTTGGATAATAGATGATTAGGATGATAATTAAGGACATGATTAGGATGAGATTAAGGATGGGTAATAATAATTATTAAAGGGATAAATTGAATTTAGGAGGGAAAGGGGATTTAAATGAGAAGAGAGGTATGTATGTATTAAATGATGATGAGGGGAGTGAATGCAGGATGAGGGACAAGGGATGCCAAAAGTTGGTGTCTACACCAACACCTTAGGTGCCCATGTCTTGTCCCAGGTGCCCATGTTTGGCTTTGTCTGTGATTTGCATAATTTATTGTGAGTAGTGTTGATACTCTTCCCAACTTGTTCAACACTCTTTCTAGTCCAGATCAGTTCCAGGTCAAGCATAAATTAGCTAAGTCCTATCTCCTTCTTCTTTTCTTAAGGTTTCAAATATTACAGCTTAGCTTGCTTGTGTCATTTTTGTATTTAATATTCATATAATATGCGACTCTACAATATTATATTTAATACAAAATTTAATTAAATCAACCAAGATGTTTTCTCATGACCCTAGGAGGGTAAAGTTGGGTTGACCTCCAATCAAGGCTTAAGTATAATTTCTACCCTAGTGTCGAGTGTGACTAAATGCAATTAAATAATTATTCCCAAGTTGTACATAAGTTAAATTGAATTAATTCTCTATCCATTTTCTAGTAACCCTCTAATGTAAGAATATAGTTTAAATTGTTAGGGATCAAGCATACTTTAGTAGGACTTAGTCTAAATTATTCTGCAAGTGAAAGTATAATTTTGCTTATCTAGTTTATAGAAAGTATCATCATAATAACTCCCTTGTAGTTTATTCTGAGCAATCAATACTTTATCACGATTATCAACTTTACTAATTTAATTGTCCATCGCTGGAACACAAAAAATGAATAACTCACAAGAGCAGAAGAACTAGTGGCGTCGCAAAACTACACATAGTACACATTTAATAACTTAAACTTGAAACTGGCTTCCCATTAGTTATTTCTAAGACTTTAAAAAAAATTATTCAATAATTTTCTACCTTTAAAATTACTTGTTTTGTGAGTAAATTTTTGGGGCATGACACTTGGTATTAGAGCGTAGGTTTATAATGCTCAAGTATCTGGGATAATTGATTTAGCTTCTGTAAATAAACAATGCTTGATTTGTTTTGTAAGATGTCTCAAGAGGGGAGCACAAAAAGCACAAGGAAAAACACATTTCATCAGACCCCTGAGATACATGAGGACCAAGAAATGATTAATGTCTGACTCTTATAGGTGTTATATGACATACATGGAGAATTGTGAGATGTTAGAGAAGAACTAAGGGGAAAATATTTTCATCATACCATACTAGAGTAGGAGGTCTAGCACTTGAGACAAATAAGAGCCTTACACATGACTCATCATAGAGTTGAATGCACCACCACATAGTCTCACCACCATCAACCACGTGTACATTAGGTACACTGTAGCCATTTCTTGGTCTAACGAGAGGCGTATGGATGCACTATGCCTAGGGATCATGATAGAGGGGACCACATCTTGCATGAATGTTCAAGTTGATCCTTTGAAGAATAACATAGAATGTGTCTCACCACCTTAAAAATATTCAAGCTCAAGAGCTTACACAATTAGAGTACATGGGCCCCAATGATATTGAGTTAGGGGTAGAGGCAAGTAAAAGGCACACGATTGGGAAGTTCCCACAATGCGGATCAACGAGCCACCATGAGAGGATGTGTCCATGATGATCTATATCGCTCCCATGAAAATTGACACCATAGAACCCTCTAGGTTGGGAAAATGATTAAGTAATTAATAATTCCTTTAGTTGTTATTTAATAAGACATGTTGGTAATCTAGTGAGTTGTTTAGGAAAGTAAATGAAATGAAGTGAAAGTATGTGATATAGTATTGTGTATTTAAGAATAAACGTGTGTTTTTCCCCCATTTAAATTTTTAAGAATGTGATGACACCTATAGGAGTGGTAATTTGGTTATATTTTGAGCTTTATCTTTTGAATGATTTGAAAACCTAGGTAGATCCACTTTTTCCTACACACCTAAACAACATGGAATAGAGAAAAAATCTAGTAGAGATAACAAGAAAATTTTAAGCTAAGGAGTAAAAGAAATAATTTGAAAACATTATGGAAATGACCAAGCAAAGACGAGACCAAAAATAAGATAAAATTTATATGACCTATTCAAACAAACCAAATAAGATTGTTGTATCTTGGAAAAACAATAAGATGGTAAATGGTTGTAAATTGAAACATATAAGAACTAAGAGTAAATCCATGTTAAATGAAATTGAGAATGAAGAAATTGAATATTTTGAATGAGGATGATGTGAATAGCTAAAACAAGAAGTAAACTTAGAAAACATGAATTCAATCTAAAGTAAGAACCAAATATTGTTATAATACTATAAGAGGAATTTAACAAAAGCAATTATAATTTTATTGGGTATGAAGGTAAGTTATAGAGAGAAAAGGGGGAAAAAAACCTAATAGTAATCCCTAAAAAGGAGTCTTATAATCATTTTAGGTATTCAAAAAAATAGGTTTAAGCAAGGGGTTTGAAAATATAATGATCAAGAGTAATACATGGAATATGAATTGCAAGATAAGTATTGAAATGGCCCTTAATAGTCCAAAAATGGAGAGAAGTAAGGGTAAAAGTCTTGATAATATTAAAAAGGTTTAAGGAGAAAATTATAATTGAACCATGAACAAGTGCTAAGTGTTAAGAAGTTTAAACTTGAACGAAATAACAATTAGGGGAGTAGTAGATAAAACCACTCTTGGAACAAGAGAAGAGAGTTTAATGTGGTGTATGATTTGAAACCACCATAATAGTAAAAATGTGAAACCAAGTAATTAATATTGAGTTATAAGTATATAGCGTGGTAATAATGGGTTGTAACATGAATGAAACAATTGATCTGAACAAGTTAAACTAAGATAGTAGATGATCAAGATGTATAGTTGGAGATACGCCTATGTATAAGAAGGTTGAATTAGTGGGATAATGGAATCATAGTAACTCAAATGACAAGGTAAATTCCTAATCAAGTCTAATAGAGGAAATACATTATAAGTAAGGATAACAAAGGAATATGGTTAATGAAGGAAATAACTTAACTCAACAATTCAAAGTGTATCGAAGCACACTACGAACCCTAGTAAGCAATAAAATAAAAATCCGAGTGAACAAGGAACTGCCAATCTTCACAAAACTTAGTAAATTGATCCTTCTCTACTTTCACACATGTGAATATTTTGTGGTGGCCTTGTTAATAGGAAATATTTTGTTAGGAGTTTAATGTTTAACTTGATTATTTCCTCCTAAACATCTCAGTTAGTAATATAATCAAATTTAAGGCCTTGGGTTTGTATGTGATAGGATATTTTTGTAACAAAGGAACTTGTGCCAACCCTAGAATATGATTCTCTTCATAGCATAACAACAAAAAAACCCTATTATGAGTTCATGTAGGGTAAGTGTATCACTTTGGTATAGGTCACAATTTGACTAGGTGGTTCTAACATTCCTCATTCGTTGCAGGATGGAACCAAACCTGTGGTGGATAGATGTCTTCAGAGGAATAATATGCCAAAAAAAAAGTGAGAGATAATTATACCATCATTATTTGAGTTGTTTTGTTTTTTTATGGGTTTTTAAAACCTCCTTGTGACTTCCAAGAGGATGTCATGTGTAAGCAGTGGGGAATGTAATGCCCATTTTCTTATGACACTATTTGGGCTATGGTTAAGCTAAATATATGGATCTAATGGCGTTTTGGTAATCATGGTTATTCCGACATAAGGTTCATAACGTCTTATAACAAGAGATTTTTCTTGGAAATAATAAGACTCATTGGTATTACTACTATATATATATATATATATATATATATATATATATATATGCATTTATAGGTTGCATTGTGCTTAAAGAGTGGTGCGTGAAATGAATTTGACTAAAACGTTGATGTGCCTTGATTGTTTTTTAATACAAAATGAACATATTAATTAAAAAATACAATCCAAATGATGGGCCAACTTAGAATGATAGAAATGAAATTAGAAGCTACAACATTTGGATGTTGCGTGAGTTAGTAGAACATGGAAATAAAACTTATAAGACTATAAGTATGAATTAGATTGGTCGTTATTATATTATGGAAATATGGCAAATCTTGGAGATAATTTATTTTAGAGAAGTGACTTGTGTAAACTTATTGGAAAAATTTAATTGTTAGAATTTAGTTTGTGTGCGTGTTTCTATTAATTATGAATGATGAATGACAAATAACAAGTATGTGTATAATTAAATCAAAGTGAATTAGTCTATCTGAGAAGTTTATCTTGATATATTGAAATAAATAGCCATGGAAATTTTGGTGAACTTAATTGATGTTTGATAGATTGATTTTATGAATATATATGCATAATGAGTTGTGTGAACTGCTAATTAATTGACATGGTTGTGCATATTTACGATTGAATTACATATCATTTCGAGCAGGTATGATTGTGTGTTGAGTGTGTAGATCACAAACATGTACTCAGATTCTACGTACAAAGAAATACCAACTAAATACACCAAAAGAGGATGGAGGGGGACTAACTCCTGCTCAGCTCCTTAGCCAACACAAGTCACCTAGACTTGGATATTTGAGGGTTAGGACTATATGTATGGTGATAAGTGCTTAATTTTATTATTCTTCGCTTTGTCTTATTGTTTGAAATCTTCATGTGACCCTTAGCCATTTATTTGTTTTAATTAATTTATTTTGAGGCATATTTTAATATTTTTTATGGGGGTATTTGATTTCTATTTTGGGTTAGTATTTAACTTGATTGGGGTGGGTGAAACTTTCCATTTTGGGTAATTTCAGATTTTCTTTTTGGGGCCATTTTTGAGTGAAGTGTAGGACGAGTAAACCTTTTTCCACACTCCCAAAACTCATCCTTACACTTACCCATAGGTAGGTGTTCGTTTTTTGGAGTTTTAAGCCATTTTGGGGCTCATAAAGACCCCATTTTGAATCTTGGGAATTTTTTCATCTACCATGTATGTTAGTTTTCAAGTTGCTTTTGGAATGACTTGCGAGTTGAGTGTTATTTATTTCGAGTTGTTGAAATTTTGACATTTTTACTCCTCCATGTCTTTTCTTGTAAGTATTTTTTTATGTGAAGTGATGGATTTTAGATTTGGATCTTGATTTGGCCCATGTGGGTATGGATTTGATTTAATAGCTATTTTAGGGATTTGAATTATTTTTAGAACTTAGGATTGTTCCACTCGACATCATCCTAAGGGGGTACCCTTGAATATTTTCCTATTTATGTGAGCTTATTTTTCCATTTTTAGGGGAGCCTTGGTCTTGGGTTTATGATACTGAATTTTTTTGGGAGTGATTGAAACTTTGTGTTGAAGAGAGGCCAAGATGAACAAGATATGGGTACCTTTCCATGTTTAAATTCATGTGATTTTTAATTTGTTTTACCATCTTTCAATTTAATGTATGTGATTTTGGTGTTTAATTAGATGTATGAGGATTTTTCCATGTGTTGTCTACTTGATTTGCACCCATTGTGGGGCTATCAAGCGTGATTTGTGTATGAGGGAAGGTAGATCCATTAAGGAGGTATAATTATATGTTAAACCAAAGAAAACTTGTTGTCTTTTGGAGGAACTAAAGGGGCTTAGGATTTGTTCTAGTGGAGCTATAAGTGGGTTTTGGAGTAAACCAGGTAGAGGGATAAGTGGCATGCATATTATTTCATTGGAGGAACCACAAACTCATGCCCAAACCCTTAGTGGAGTGATAAATAGCTTGAAATTATTCTAGTTCCCCTTTGCAAACTAGCCAAGCTTGATAGTGCGTGATTTGTTTTGAAACGTTTCCTCCTTTCTCTCTTGAGTCTCTTGTCCATACATTTGTTTGAATTTCTTGAAATTGTTGTGTGTTGGGAATATTGGAAAAAATTTGTGATCCAAGTTACGGTGTTGGCTATAAAGTCTTTTCGAGAGTTAGGGGTTTCATGGGGCAGCATGAAGAATTTTTTCCCATTACATGGTTGGGAGGTGAACGTCACCTCCACCTCTATTTTTTGGGTGTTTGGATGTGATATTGGATGGTGGATGAAGTTATGGGAAATAAATATCTTGTAGACTATGTTGTATCTTGCTATATGAAAATCAAGTTGGGTGTTTGAAATCAAGTTGTAATCTGGTTGTGGGTTATGTATTTAAAGTGTATTTTTTGTCATCTCAACGTGCCTCAAATGTTAGTAAGGTTGAAAATGTATGGAATTGGGAAAAGAAAGTCATAAATGAATAATTTGTTGTTATGTATAAATGTATATTTTATTTCAAGAAATGGAAGTCTCATTGTTTTGGAAATTAATATCATGAATCAAATAATGTTTTGAGTTTGACTATTTCTCTTTCTCTAACAAGTTGTATTGTGGGTTTGTCAAATTGATAAAATTTGAAAAATGTTGTTGGATTGTTATTGGAGAATTTTAGAAGTTTCATTTAGACAAGGATGATGATAAGGATATGAAAATAAATTGTTAAGTGAATGCTCTACTTAAGATTTTGTGCGGCCAATAAGACTATACAAATTTTTTCCTTTCCATTGATTTATGACTTGTATTTGGAGATGTGTTTCAAACTTGCATATCCCTCATTGAGTTAAATTTTGTTTAAGGGGAATATTATGGATAAGAAAATTAGAATTATATAGCTTCCACAAGAAACTTCTTAAGTTAAAGGAATGAGTGATCTTAGTTTGAAGTTGTTAATAAGGATGGTTTCAATGATTTTGTGAATCTAAGTATTAATAACTTGATATATATAAGTTTATTTGGGTAAATAAAACGATTTTAAAACTAGGTGTATATTTAATTTATTGTTAGGAGTTATATACATACATACATACATACATAAATACACACATAAATACACACATAAATACATACATACAAACATACATACATACATACATACGTACATACGTACATACATACATACATACATACATACATACATACATACATACATACATACATATGTGTGTTAAATAAAATAAAACCACATGCATTTCCATCATCTTTAGCACATCTTAAAATGGAATTAGTATGATGGAAAATTATATCGATAGGCATTCTATAATGGAAATTGGAGGTAACAGTGGGTTGTAATTTCTATGTATAAACAATTAATATTGATATTATATATGACATCCATTTGACCGTCATAAGGTAATTCAACCTTCACGTTGAAAATCACCTAGATTTTTTTTTGTTTGAGAAGTCAATCAAATTTTTTACAATATTTTGTCCATATGGTGAAGTATGGAGCATCCCCTTTTCCCTTGGATTTTATTTCTATAACTCAACACATTCATGCCCCTAGATTGATCTCATTTTCATTAGTAAGTAGGAAAGTTTTGGAGAAGGTAATGCATTTGTTAATAATGTAGTATGCGTAAAAATCAAGAGAAGAGCCTTGAAATTGATATTTATTGGTGTTTTTAAGATATATATGTATTTAAAATATTGTTACTAATTTTACATTCTAGATGCATACACCTAAATTTGGTAAATTTTCACTTGATAACGTTAATGTTGGATTAACCCCTAAATCATGCCTTGTCCACACATTCAAATCTTGATTGCTTATGTTTAGTCTTATACATGACGTCCTCTCCTTAATTAAACTTCTTAGTCACTCACAATATTGCTTACATAAGTCCAAAAAATTATAGCACTTTCAATTTTCATGCCCACAAGTTTACAACACCTCACTCCTTACCCACACAAGACTTCCAAGCAAGTGCAAAACTGCCAAATGGTTTTGTCCAAAACTAGTAGTTTTTCCCTCAACCACACAACGATAATTTTCTCAATTTGATATATTTCTCTATTAGTTCAATAATTTCCTCACATGTTTTCCTTAAAGTGAAATTAGACCTATGAGCCCTAATATAAGCAACTCATATTATTTCATTTACTCATGTAGTAATTACCTGACACTTTCAAAAATAAACCTTACAAATATCATTCCAAAAGAAATCCAAGCTCTCATAAACTCCCCTAAAGGAGAAACACACTCTAGGAGAAACCCCTACATAGGTCTAAAGCACAATCAACAAGGTTTTACAGTCATGATTCCCAACATAGAGACCATCTAAACTAAGTCAAGAAAAGCATGCAAAATCATTTAATAAATTATCAAGTGATCAAATTAGCAAGGCTAGTTGCATCCATTTAGATATCACATGCTAGGTGGAGAAATACGTGTGGTTTGAGGCTTCTTCTGAATATTTACAATGTAGGAAGTTTATAGACTGCACTTCAACCTAACCACTTACCTTTTTACAGGGTCTCTGTAGACACCCTAAAAATACATACCTATTCCTAATCATCCATATCATTTACATAATGTGCCAAATCGAATTCAAGAGCACATCCTAGACCATTACACTCCCACATCCCATCAACATTCACCCACATCTCATTAGAATTAATTCTATCATGCATAAACCATACACTTACACTCCTTAGCTAATTTAATTAGATATTTAAATAAAATAAAATCTAATTATCGACTCATCTCCACTTCACTATCCAACTCACTCAAGCTAAATTATCTCTCCACTCAAAATATAGAACTCTACAAATGAGGAAGATAAATTGCACATACAATTGAATAATTCAAGATCTAACTATTCAAAGTCATTTCCACTCAAAACAACCAACTACACAGACCAAATTAACTTGATAAATAAGGAAAATACATTTATTAATTTGAAACTTATTCAAATTTTGATCCACAATCCATGACCTCTCCTTTAGCTATAAATACAAGGTTCATCCCTTCAAAAATAATGTCTTCGAAGATTAAGGCATTTGAAACATTACTCTATAAATTTTCCATTTGAATTAATATACCATTAGGCTACCCATTTGATCATTAATTTCTCGTAGCATATCTTTCTTCCATTTGGAACCAATTTGAGAGCATCCACAAATAACTCATCAAAGGAGATTCAACAAGTGTGGTAATTCATTCCACACTTCTATTATCTCATCTGAGGTTGTAAGAGAACATGAATAAGGATCAAGTTTTGTAACGCCCCATAATTTCATTACTGTTGTCAAAGTTATGATAGGACAAATGGTCTTACCCTTTGTTGTTGGCACCTTTGCGTATCAAAAATTAAATGAAAACTTGATGTGAACATGTAATCACAATATCAAGAATGAGCTAAGGATGAACTCCTTAGATGAGAACCCTGTTAATCCGGATTTTATCTTAATGATGAACTACTTTTTTAAAGCGACATTACGTCGTTTGCAATATTGTATGTCATAAAATCCTTGGTGTAAATTTAAGCCTAGAAAGTGATTTGCGATGTTGTTGCCTATCTCTATTTAATTGTTAACATTATAGCTTTTATAACTAGGTAATGTTAAGAATTTTACAACTTGACAGTTCATTGAATGACCAAAATTGGAACTTGAATAATATTTTATTTCAACTTGTAATTGATGTTGAGTCGACCATTCAGTAGATGCATCATCTGATGGTTAATATTGGCATGGTCGTATTTTATGGGGTGAATGACTACGGTCGTTAGTCAATAACTTAATTATTTGATTTAAGGGAATCAATTTCTATAAAGCTTGCAAGAGCTACCTTCTTGATCACTACTAGCATTATAACACACACACACACACATGTATGTATATACATATATAGATTACAAAAGGGAATTTGTAAAGTCTGAAGTAGATAAATAATGACTACGGGAGATTTACTAACTTTGTGTAATCAAGAAGGTACAATCTAATCTGATGAAATGATTCTAAAACCTAACATGCAAACGTACTATTTGGGAAGCTATGTTAGGACATCACCTTATCTATTTAGAAATGATGTATAAGTATAATTATTTGATTGAGTCCATAAACGCAAAAGAGATGGGGATCAAAAATTGCTATTTGCATAAGTTTTTAATTGGCCTTTTAAAAACTATATACAATCTAAAGTTTCAAAATTTAATTAAGAGGTGAGTTGGGCACCCCCCTCCCCATCGCCAATAAATTGTACTAAATTATTTATTGTTTATTTGTTGAGCCACTAACCGAGTTTGAGGGAAATAATATGGGCTCACTAAATTCAAATAGTCTTGCATGGCATGAAGTGCGAATTTGCTAAATTTAAAGGAAGGCTAAGATTAGTTGTTTTGTAAAAATTGGTGGCAAATATTTCAACCACTGCATTAATGGCATTAATGTGTATTAAACTCCACCTTTCTTGGGCCATGTGAGGAAGGATTTGGGAAAGAAAGGCGGTTTTTGGTAATCGATTATTTTCATGGCTAGAAACCTATAGAAGCTCTGCATTGAATAAATGGAACTATGTGTTTTCTTGTAGTTACATGATCTTTGTAGTTGCATGATGTAAACAACAATTAAAATGGTCTGACAGTAAGTTTACCAGACTCAATAAATAACGAGGAATCATTGTAATCTGTTGAATGAAGGAATTCATTTTAAAAGTGGGGATTTTCTGAGGAATCGCGAAAGCTTTGCAAGGAAAGAAATACTAAAGTAACAGGTATGATATGCCCTAACCCGTCATAACTTATTACTCTATTTAGTTATTTCACAAATAGAACTTTACCTGGATTGAAATTTGTATTCTTAATCCTTGGAAATGTGAAATCGGTTTAATCCTTACGTTTGTAGAATTTGTTTGATATTTGAGTGTGATTAACACTATTTGGAAACAAAGTAATGTGGTTGGTTTCAATGTGATTTACTCTTGTGATGAAGCAACTGTAGTTGATAATTCTATCTAGCTACAAATCGTGAGGACAACTGCCGTAAAATGCTAAGTTTGATCTTTAATCCTTGAAGGGGTTTTCTTGAAGGACGTTAATGTTTTAATCCTCAAGTCTCCTAATAGCTAGCTGAAGTAATTTGTTTGCAATCTGGGTTCAGCTAGTTACAAATCAGGTTGAGGTGTTCATTTTACTCCACTCTATTATTTGTATTGATCTTTGTTTTTCTTCTTCTAAACTCAGTTAGTATTAGGCTCCTTCTGAGTTCAATATAGGTTGAGGACTTACTATGTTCTAAGTGGTTCTTCTCAGAAGATAAAATCCACTTCTCTAGCACTCAGATGTATTTGTTTACAGATCCTTCTGTAACTGGGAATTGTTGTGCTCCTGTGAAAACTTGTAGGTATTTCTAGGTTTAAGATAGTCATTCTTACTGCCTTGGCATCCTTAAAAGCATGGCTGTTCAAACCACAATGCTATGTTTAGTTCAAAATAAAATTTGAGTACGACCAAGAATCTTCTTATTGGATTTATAAATCTGTATTGGAGTTATGATTATTTATCAATGGTATGGAACTACCATTTAATCAATTGATAATATATTTAGGAAAACTATCTGGAATGATTTAGGAGTGTTAAAAATTGGGTGTTACTTTCTCCTTCGTTCTAATCGATGTAGAGCAAAGCTCGATTGAATAGATGACCTTACTTGGGTATCTAGTTGAAAGACAGGATGAGTCGAGTTTTAGCAGAAACCCACTTTAGGTCATAATCTTTTAAGTAACATACTTATCTAAAAGATATGTTAGCCAGTTTTGTTATCCAGGAAGGATCACATGATGTACTAAACCCTTGACGGGTGAAAGTTCATGTATATGATTGAGTGATATTCCAGTTCACCGAAGAAATTTGACTCCTTTAATCTAATCTAGCTATAATTCATACTTCCTTGGGGATTACGAAGTTCTCTTGACATCTAACAAGTCCTATATTGATTTCCTTGGGGTTGTGTCATGAATAGTTTTGTATGCTCCAACCTTGTTCAGGGGAATAGGTTGGTAGATATTCTCATAGTTCTCATAGACTCCTTGACCCTAGTGTGGAGTAATGAAACCTTTCATATGAATTTTGTTGTGAGAAAATTCATACTTCAATGAATGCCCATTTGGGCTGAGTGGTTTAAATACAGTCATGTTTATCATGACTCTCTCTCGTTTAAAAACAACATGAAAGGCATATTGTGTTATCAGGTAATGATACGTTGATAACCATACTAAGGTATGGAATTAAGCTCTTTTACCTAAACTTATAAGGTTCGATTCAAAATTGGTATGATCTAACCTTGTTTAGTAGAATGGGATACATGGTCATTTGAATATATTATAATGGATTATTGACCCACCATGGAATGACGAGTTGTACTAACTTGTGTTTTTTCATGAACAAATTCATAGGATAAGGAATCTCCAGTTGAGTTGATTGAGTTAAGTAATAATCATGTTATCTAGCCTACACCAAGTAACTACTACCTTAGGGGTTTTGAAATTCTCTAAGTGTCATTCGATACCGGTTGGCTGATAGCATTACCAAAAAATGGAATTATACCCTATTCCTGATTTTGTAATGTTCAATAAATGCTTAAGTTGAGGTAAGTATTGACTATGTAACCTATTACTTGAATTTTACCTGTTTGCTGAATGGCAGGATGTTGTGAATGCTCTCTCTCATCCTTAAAGATAATCTCTCTAATATTGTAATTTTAACTAAATATGCTTGAGGTCTTGGTATTATTGCATGGACTTTAGTAGACATTGTGGGTTTATGTAATCCTTGCGGGATCTGTTAAGGATATTGGAGGGACTGCTGGAATGTGATTCTTGTTGGATTATATTTGTGGTTACTTAATTAATGAGTAAAATGATTCCAAGCATACACGTATGGGATTGCATGTGTGGAATCTGGATACTCTTATGATTAGTCTTTTGATTCCTTATGAATTCTAGATACCTTATTTAGATGGTTGTTCTGAGTGACTGAAATAGCTGTAATGAAACGTAGGTTTGAAACTGATTTATTTCTTGGCTCATGAAAGTGTTTGCTCTTGACATGTTATAAAAATAATTGTTATCTTCTTAAGTTCTACAACATTGATTCATAAAAATAATATGAGTTCTTTTTATGAAATACTTAAGTAAAGTATGATGTTATGATGAGTTGAGGCTTATCATGCTTAGTTCATATGAACTGACTTGTGCTAACAATTTTACAGATAAACGCTGAGAAAGGAGTGTGATATAATTAGTTTTGTATAATATTCTGATCGAAGAAAGTTAAAGATATGAATGACGGGAAATGTTCTTAAATGGAGTACTTCTTCTTAGAAATGGGAAAGGCCTTGTTATTTAATGTTGTTGTATTATTCAATAAAATGGAAGACTTTGGTCATTCTTATAGACATGAATTGTACTTATCTCTTGAAGGAAATTAATAAATATTTTGTTGTTGCAATATATTGTTTTATAAGAGATTGAATGGCAATGATGAGTTACGAACCGAGAATTTATCAAGATAGGTTATTAGTTTCTTTGTCACTATTGTATTAAGTGTTAGTCTTAAATACACAAGTAACTACTAGCACACCACATAGGTGTGAGTGTTAAGGAACATATAAGGAGATATGAGGGGACTGTTTTCTAAGAATATCATGATCTAACGAACCATGTGTTAAGTATACTTAGAAATATTAAGGATGTGAATGGATACTACCTCATTCTAAAATGCAATTAATCAACCTACTTGTAAAATGGTATTATGTTCTCCAAAGGCTTTGTATAGGGTGTACTTAATCCGTCAAAGATATCTAGAAATATGATTGTCTAATCTTAGTGACAACCACTAAGTAAGTAATGAGATTATCATGAATTATGGTAAGGTTCTGATAATCAAGTACAACTGTGCTAAGGCTGTTTTGTAAATCTAGGTTATACTAACTCATAACGAAGATATGTGAATGTAATATTGTTTACTTAAAGAAATAAATATTAAATCCTATACATGGATGACACACAAAAGCAATAAGAGGAAGGCTATGGTAGCCTAATATGAAAACATACTGAGTACTATCCCACTATTTGGGAATTGCTTAATTGTGGTAAATTGTATTATGAAACATTTTTGGATCAAGAGGAATGAAATGTTTTTATTTAGGAGCTGTCACATGATGCATCATTATGAACACATATGCATGTTGGACACGATGGAAGTAAGAAAGGAACATGTGTACTATGTTATAAAGAACAAGCATTTAACTCTCATCCCTGGTCAATAATATAATTATCTCTATTAAGAATTAGAGAGTGGTATTTGTAAAAAAAAAAAGGGTATGACAGGGAAAGGTGAATGGGCTGGTTTTTCCTTAAACCTATCATGCTGAACACCTTAGTTATATCTTACTTGTTGGTGATAGTAAAATAAACGAATACTATTTACTAAGCTACAATTAGGTAAAGGAATGTGCTTAAAATGAAAGGACAATTGACATTAATAGCCTATGGCATCTGATTCTAGGAAGGAATCATACCTAATTACCTAGCTCTATACAAGTACATATTCCTAGAATATGAAATATGAAGTATTAGCCTGATTGGTAAAGCATGATAGTTTTTGAATTGGTAAAAACAGTCATTAACCTGATAATATTGTTTCCATCAATGGTTAACATAGGTATGAGATATTGGAAGGTAATTAAAATGTTATAGGGATTGGGAATCCTGAATCAATTCAATCCTGACCCTAGGTATGACCCATTCATGGAGAAAGTGTCGTAAAATTCAACCATTCATTAATGATAATAATTACCTTAAAACATAGAACACTATACACCAATGCAGGATTCTAGGTGGGAGAACTCATTGCATATGCTACACAGTATTATCCCTATGATGATGATTATCACCATTTGGATACTATGGTATAGCATCTGTAATGAGTCGTCTCATCAAAGAGACTAGATAGTAGTATGGTGTTGCCCTAAGTATAAACCTTGATAGGGTTACAAGACAAATTGGACCCCCTGGGTACGCACCCTTATATCAACCTATGATGGCTATAGGAAGAGATGTGGGTGAGTAACAAGGTGAATTGTTACAATAATACTTCCTTTCCATAGGCATCACAAGATGACATAGAGGTATGTCCTCATGTGGGTTAAACTGGTTTGTACCTCATTCTAGGCTTGTAGCTGTTTACAACATCAAAGTTGTGAATCCATATAACTGAATAAGTGATTAAGGTGAAACGACAATTTCCTAATGACGAGTGTGCCGTCATGGAATAGAGCATGGTATACATGACTCAGAAAATTTGCACAAAGTGGTGTAAGCTGCTGATTACATGGTCGAGATTTCCCTTTAATCTAAGTTGTCAGATGCCTGTGGATTCCATAGGTGGAACCCTGGGTAGACACTTAAGAGCATTCACTTATATATCAAACCTTGATAAAGGAGAACCAAAGGACATAGTTCGTGTATGGGCTTGTATAAAGCTTTGAGGGAGAATGAGTAGGTTCAGTATTCTCTCATACAGCTGCACATGGTTCATGACAGTTATCGGAAATGGATTATTTTAAGGTTTATGTAGATTTAAATATATGGGTATTTAAATCAGCTACATAATATATATATATAATTTTTTTTTTCTAGAGACAAAGTGACAAAAGTGGATGTTACAAGTTTGTTTATTATTGGTTATTTCTTTCACTGTTTCAATTTTCCTTATACACATTCTAGCATGCTTAGTGGGACCCCCACAAATTTCTTGCTTATTTTTTTGTCATTTTAACTTTTTACTAATATTGTTTGAAGGGTTTGTAGAATATTGACATTGGTGAGATATCTTGTGAAGAGTTATAAAAAAATAGTGTTTTTGGATAGATTTTACATTTTTTGTGTAGTTACATGTTCCATTTGCTACCATTTTCAAACTTGTGTCTCTATAACGTGTAAGAATTAGGATGACCTAATTCTAGAGTATACACTTACCATTGGCTGCAATGGTGGTTTGCAACCAATCCATCTGTAGATCTCCACCAACATCCTTACAAAATATTTGGCTCAACAACATACCATACGAGGCTGACATGTCTGTTATAAGTATTTTCAAAGTGATCTTCTTCTTAGGAAAATATTTAAATTATACTTACGTATCTTTGACCTGGTCAATAAGGGGAACTTCTTTGGTTTCCATGGAATAACAATGGCTAGTTGCAGAAGTGAGATAGAGACGAAGAACATTAAATTTTTTTGTGGGCATGACATTATTAGAGGCACCATAGTCAATAATATAATTATTCAATTTATATCCATTGAATAGAAATGATAGATAGAAAGGTTCTACCTTCCCATAAGATGAGGGTGTGGAAGCAAGAAGGTTCTAAGGAGTGGTCATAGGAGTGGGAAGTTTTCCTTTCGCGGTGACATTTTGGGCACATGAGTTTTAAGTACTTCTTTTGATGTGCTAGATAAGACTATCAAATTGCTTGGGGTGGGTTTTCAAGTACTCATATTCAAAAATTTAAACTTTCAATTTATTGACATGGTCAATGATGTAAAAGGGTGGAGAAGTGATAGGCACATCATGAACTATGACAACCTTAATAAGAGGAGGATTTTCTAGAAGTTGAAACTGATTTATCAAGAGGAGATGAAAAATACTTACTCAAAGAGGAAAATAGAGTCTCAATTGAGGTAGTATTGGGCTTATTCTTGGTAGACCTCACAGAAGTCAGAAATGATGATCCTCCTTTTGTTTTTGTTTTATGTAGAATTTCCATTTGAGGACTCAAGTGCTTTTCTTGGGTAGTAAAATCAGAGGCTTCTTTCTTTATTTTTGAGAAGGTGAACACCATACAAAAGTAATTATTCATATCAACCATGGATTATTTAGAGTCTTCATTTGGTGAGTATTCACATTACCCAATCCTAGCACATCCATCTTCTTCTTCTTCTACTTCAATTTATAATTCAATAATATCTTCTCCTTCATCTTCACATATTGTAGTTTTGGTATAAGACATGTTGAGAAATTTATTTCTTCAATGTAGTCAAATCATTGACTAATTTTTGCAGCAACAGATTAGATATCTCATTTTTGAAACTCTGGACATTATCCTTTGTTAAATAGTTCTTGATTTTCTCAGACATGATAAGGTCATATTCTACTTCAATGTAAAATTCTTGAGCATTGTCTAGAGTATTTGGTCGAGCTTTCTGTAGCATGAAACCAAATTCATGCAACTGAGCATTCACAAAGATCCTTTTTTGATTATCTATAGTAGGATGAACACTAGTAGGAATATTATCGATCAAATTATTGAACTTTTTCAGAAATTCTCTCATGAGCTCTTGCGGTTATTTCTTCACCCTAGGTAATTGGGAAAGGAGGGCATGCAAATCTTTTGGATTCTTGAATCTTTCTTCAAACTTGGTTTTAATATCATCCCAGTGAATAATGGAGTGAGGTGGAAAGTAGTAAAACCAGTCTGAAATGAAATCTTGCAATGAATCCATGAATAATCGAATGGAAACATCTTTATGTCCCACTCCAAGAATGCCACAGGATATGATGAAAGCTATAATATGATCATCTAGGCATTGTTTTCCATCTCCATATAATTTGGGAAATTTATTTCTTGATCCTTTTGGTAATTCATGAAGTGGTGGAGCCAATGCTAGTGGAACTGTGTTCTTTCCCCATATCATAGGTGCAACCATCTCTAGAGGAAGAGTGTTCAATGGTTGAGGAGAGAGTGGAGATGCAATTGATCCAAGAGATGAAGAATCAAGTGCTTGCATTAGAATCTAAATAGAAACAAGTATGAAATTAGCTTGTTCTCATGGCTCAATAGAAGATTATGAAATATTATACTTCCACCTGCTTGATTTCCTTCACTGAATATTATTCCAGCTAGTTTTTCTCAGAGCATTAGAAATGAATGAAAATTTAAAAATATAGATTTTTTAATGGGATTCAGCATGGATTTAATACATTCAAATAATATTTTTGGTATTTTTATTTTTTCTTTTTATGGATTTTAGAATATTTATATATTTTTTATTTTTAGATATCGTTGGGGATGCACAAGGGAAGATTTATCCCCAGTGGATTCACCAAAAACTCTTGGTAAAATAATTTGTTACAATGCAAATTACAAGTTTTCACTAAAGAACACAGGGCTAAGCCCCTCCTTCTTGGGTATGGGGAGGCTCCCATTATTGAATGTAAAATAACTAAAAATCATGGAGTGGCCATTAGACTAGGGATCACACAAGAATAATCCACTAAACTTGTGGAAAAGTTCTTGTACAATGTACAAGGGAGGAATTTTCTTGGGAGATAGATAAATGGGTGTAGGAGAAATAGTGAGAGGAGGTTAATGATGCGAGTAGAATTACAAAATTCACATGCATTTGCTAGAATAGGATCACATTCAATTATAAGAATAAAACAATGCAATCAATAGTAAGACACAAAAATTAGAGTAACAAAGTTGTATGAATTCATTAATCAAAAACATAAAAAATTTCCTTGGTTATACAAGATTACAATGCTTGTAAAGTTGGAAAGTAGAGAGAAAGTAGAGGAACATAGAAAATTAAATAGAAGAAATGTAGCTTTATTTATTGCATTAGCAGTGATGTAAATCCCAACAACATAAATCAATCAATAAATTCCAATCATTTAGAATGGAGAAGGCATTACAATTTATAGATTTATAATATGACCTTTCACCTTCCCTTCACATGACCTTTCACTTCCTCCCTCCATCTCTTAAAATTGAGTTAATACATTCAATTTGGGCACATAATCAAATATTAAATTCAAAAACCTAGGTTTATGACCCTTAATATTCTTCTTCTTGGTAGAATTATGGGAGTTATTTAGAAAATTTGTAAAAAAATTGGTCCAAGCGGGTTGGCAGAGAACTGGAGGAACATTCATGTTGGTCCTTCAAACACCGAATTCCCTTTTTGCTTTGTTATATAGGCAGGCAGGTGAATTGAGGAAAACAGGGAATGAGGGAATAGTTCCCTCTGTTCTATCTTGGGCCAACTTAACCGACACCTTCACTTTCTTTCTTTGTCGGCTTGTTAGGGTATGTGGGGAAGTTGAGCACCATTGGAACTATGAAACTATTCCCATAGCTTCATAAAATACTGGCATGTATGACTGTGGCAACAACTCCCTGTTGTGGCAATGATTGTGGGTTATTGGGGACCAATTGGAATGGTGAAAGTGTTCCACTTGTTCCCTTCTAGGCTGACATATCTAATATAAGTTGTTAACGCTTGGGGGTCGAAAAAGGTAGAGGTTCGGGGTACACGAGGAACATAAGAATTGTTCCTCAGTTCCTTTCAAACACCAATTTATTGCCACTTAAAGTTAATAACCCATTCATAAAATTAGTAAAGTGGATAACAAGTGGAACAAAGGAAATGTTCCACATGTTCCTCGATTGTCTAATTTGCTTTATTTTCCCCCAAAAATTGTCCAAAAATGGTTAATTCTTTGATAATAAGGACTAATAAGAGGATGAAAACATGACCAAAACATGAGTGTTTTCCCATGAATTGAAAACTATCTGTAAACTATCGATCTATTTTCATGAGGATTCTTGATCACTGCAACACCATCCTGGCCCTATTTGTTTTGTTTGGTTCCTGGGATCAATTATATCCACAAATTCTCCCTAAACTACCTTAGATGTGTGTGCATGTATACTTTGCTTAATGCTAAATCAAATGAAGCAAGAACTACCACCTAAAATAGTTCTACAATTTAGCTAAAACAAAGCATAAACACCATCATGATAAGAATTAAACAAGGGTTAGATGCTCGCATTCATCAATAAAAACTTTGAAACTAACAATGCTAAATATCTAAACTCCTCTATTCTCTACCAACAAATAAATGAATGGACCTAAGTAAGCTCCATGGCTATCAAAATAGTTGTCCTTAATGCTCCAAGAACCTAGGAATGGGGGCTAATCAAAGTTGGGCTACAAGAACCTTTTGACACCTCCCATATGACCCAAGCACTTTAAGAAAGAGGCTTAACTCTTCAAGATGATGAACTCTCAAAAGGGCAAGGTGCAAGCTCTTAGTCTCTTTGCTATATGCTTTGCATTTGCTCTCTTAGAAAGTTTAGGTGTAAGTAAAAAGGTAGGTGGAGGGCTCTTTATATAGCCCAAAGGATAAAGGATTCAACACATTCTCATGAATGTGGGATAAAGGTAAAACATGATTAGGAATGGATAAGGTTGCTTTATTAAAGGTAACCTTACTTTAGAAGGGTTTAATACATGTTTAACAAGTCATGGGAGTTGGGGGGTATTTTAATTAATCAAAGGTGATTAATTAATAGGTAGATGTAAGCTTATAGAAGCTAATTAGAGGAATATTAGTACGATTTAGGCTATTATAAGGGGATTAAATCAATTAAATATTGATTTATTGTTAAATGGAAGGGAAAGCTAATTAATTAATAATAATTAATTAGCCTAGGTAGAAGGGGTGATTTATTAATGGAAGGTCGTTAATTAGGGTATTTGTTGGATAGGCAACTTAATTAATTAGCTTAGTGTAATTAATTAATGATGATATGAGGGAAAATGAGTGCTTTTGACGATATGTCATTGATTTGCGAGAAAGGGGATAATTAGTACAATTTAAGTATTTAAATTGCTTGGGCGTAATTATAGGTGTCTACATTTGCCCCTCTTTGGGGTGGCGTAAGTGATGCCACTTCAAAGATAGTAGACAGAAAAGATTTTGAAGAGATAGAAGAAAAATTAGTAGGAGGGAGAGATGCCCCCTCGAGTGTCGATGAGGTGATAGAAGAACTCGATCGACGATTGAAAAAGGTGAGAAGTAGGTAGAAGAATGGGGACGAGGCAGGATGCCCTGAGGAGAGGGAGAATTAGGGGTGAAAGGGAAGTGGTGTAGAAGAAATATGGATGAGGGGAGAGAAGAGCTTAACCTCTAGCTGCTTATTTATTTGGAACAAATTTGATGTCATCATATTGCCATAGGAACTACATCATCGGTCCTTATGAAAAATATAAGCATACGAAAAAGGTAGAATGACATGAAAAGCCATACTACGAACAATTGTCCATTGCTGAAAGTACCAACTCCACGCAACATACAATAATGCAATGCAATACGAGAAGGAAACAAACTCATATAACAGGGAAAACAAGTACGAACACACATATCTAACCCAACAATGGTCAAGACAGTTGTACAAATGTTTTGTTATCAGTGCTGAAGAGATCCACAAGTTCGTGATTGATGACAAGGGTTAAAAATGATGCCCCAAGCAAGGATACATGCAAGGGGAAATGAAAATGGACACGGGGTCCATGAAAAGCATTTGTGCGCAATAGAACAGCACAAGGCAACCAAAAGTGCCCCAGAGTACAGACAAAGCAAGCAGCTAGCTTTTGTGAATGGTTGTGAATCCAGTGATCCACGAGTCGTATTAATCGGGGAATATGTGAGACAAACCAACAGGATATGGAGAAAATACCATGCACAAGACACAAGTTTCAGCTGTAAGAAGCAAGTTATATATATATTGTTTTTGTTGTTTTCTCGAAACAATGTTCTATTGTTTTTGTGTTTTTCTCGAAACAATGTTCTATTGTTTTTGTGTTGTCTGAAACAATTTTCTATTGTTTTTGTGTTGTCTGAAACAATTTTCTATTGTTTTTGTGTTGTCTGAAACAATTTTCTATTGTTTTTGTGTTTGGTGAAACAATTTTCTATTGTTTTTATGTTTTCTCAAAACAATGTTCTATTCTTTTTGTGTTTTGTGAAACAATTTTCTATTGTTTTTGTGTTTTTAACAGTTTTCCAAAGGTATGTGCAGGTAACCAAGAAAGCATGGATGCCCCCAGCATTAGGTGGGGAATATACAAGGGCAGAAGCCACGCGCTTATGAACAAGAAGGTGAAGTCGTTGAGTTACCCCCAGCGTAAGATGGGAAATAACGAAAGACCACGTCCCTTACAGACGAATAGAAGAAGGCAAAGCCGGATCAAGGCTGGACTAGATGGTGTGCACAAGGAAACTCGAAGCTAGAACCAGGTCCAGGACAAAGACAACCACCCTTCTAATACAGAATGCTTGTGAACAACGAATCCTCCCGAGGTGCCGGAAACTGGTTTTCACCCAAGGACTTGTCCAAAGTGCCACAATTGCGTGGTTTTCACTAGTGGACGACCTGTTTTCTCTTTTTCTTTTTTTTTGATGTTTTTGATTTTTGATTTTTGATTTTTTGATTTTTTTTTTTTTTTTTTTTTTTATAAATATTTTTTTGTGATTTTTAAGACTTTCTTGTGCCATGTTTAGGCATAAAACCTCTTAAGATGCATGGAATTCATGGGCTCCCGGAGCTCATCACCATTGGGGTAAGCCAACTTGTATGCCCCTGTGCCATACTTGGCAACTATGACATAGGGTCCTAACCAGTGTGGTTCGAACTTCCCTTTCTTTTCTCACTCTGCTCTGGTGTTGAACTGGTTCTCCTTCATAACTAAATCACCCACCTCAAACTGGCGAGGGATGATTCTCTTGTTGTAGTTGCAGGAGATTCTGTGTTGATATACTTTTAGGTGATTAAGAGCGCGAATGCGCCTCTCATCCAGGAGCTCTAACTCAGCCAATCTTGCCACTCGGTAATCTTCATCCTTATCCAAATAGTCCCGAAGAGAAATTCGCAGGGATGGGAGTTCAATCTGTAAAGGGATGATAGATTCTATCTTGAACACGAGGGAATATGGCATCGCACCTGTAGGAGTGCGAATTGATGTTCGGTAGGCCCAGAGGGCTCAGTGGATTTGTAGGTGCCAGTTTCGACCAGTTTTGCTAACCATCTTCTCCATTATCCTTACCAAAGTCTTGTTTGTTGCCTCAGCTTATCCATTACCCTGAGCGTAATATGGCGTGGACCATTTCAATCTGATTTGGAACCGTTGGCAAAGACCTTTCACAATTTTGTTCTTAAATGACTTCCCATTATCTGTGACAATGGGTGATGAATTTAGAAATCTGTGCTCCTGTGACATAGGTTAAAGGGATAGCCTCCACCCATTTTGTAAAGTATTCTGTAGCTGTGATGATATGTGTATGACCATCAGATGAGGTAGGAGTAAGCTTCCCTATTAGATCAAGTCCCCACTTGGAGAATGGCCACGGGGTAGTGATTGGTTGCAATGGTTGCGATGGAGAATGGATGAAATTTCCATACTTTTGGCATAGCACACATTTCTAACATAATTACAACAATCAGTTTCCATGGTGGGCCAATAGTAACCTACTCTTAATAGTTTCTTAGCCAAGACCATTCCATTTGTATGTGCTCCGCATACTCCTTCGTGTACTTCTTTAATTGCCTGGATTGACTCCGGCACATCCAGACAACGTAATAGATTCCCATCGTAGCCACGACGATAAAGTGTACCACCTAACAGGGTGTAACGGGCTATCTGGTGAATTAGGCTCTGCTTTTCAGAGCGGGAGATTTCGGGAGGGAATGTACTGTCCTTAAGATAGGTGAAAATGGGTTCATACCATGGTGAATGGGGACCAACAACCTCACAAGCCAAGCAAGATTCTGGCATGTCATACGCGGGTTGGCGTAGATTTTCTACGAAGAATGGCATATCATTGTTCCCTGGTAGAATACGAAGCATAGATCCCACCGTTGCCATAGCATCTACCGATCTATTCTGCGCTCTTGGGATTTGCTCAAAGGTAATGCGCACAAAATACTCCTTCAGAGTTTCCACCAACTTCTTATAAGGTATGAAATTGTCATCCTTAACTTTATACTCATCATTAACCTGTTTGATGATTAGCTGTGAATCACCTATAACCTTCACATGTTGAATATGCCACTTGATGGCTAGCTTCATCCCTACAATGAGTGCTTCATATTCCGCAATGTTTTTCGTGCAAGGGAAGGCCAGGCGGAAAGCCTGTGGTATAGGATCACCTGAAGGAGTAATAAGGACCACTCCTGCACCTGAACCATGAAACGTAAAAGATCCATCAAAATGTATCTGCCATACAACAGATTCTTCAATGTAGAGCAAAGATGCATCTGGCAGATCCAGACTCAAAGGTTCTGTGCTTTGCAAAGGTGCTTCCGCTAGCTGGTCAGCAAGTACTTGTCCTTTAATTGATTTTTGATGGACAAATTCTATATCAAACTCACTGAGTAGAATGATCCAATTAGCCATTCTACCTATGAGGGCGGGTTTGGACAACAAATACTTGAGTGGGTCGACCTTGGATATGAGCTTGGTCTTAGTATTTAGTAGGTAATGGCAAAGTTTCTGAAAGGTAAAAACAACAGCCAAGCAAGCCTTCTCAATCTGAGGATAATTACGTTCATAGGCGATGAGGGTGTGACTCAAATAGTACACTACTTTCTCTTTATGGCTAAGGTCATATTGGGTGAGCAGTGCACCAATAGCATATTGCGTAGCAGAAATATAGAGCAAAAGTGGTTCTCCCGGAGTGGGAGGCATGAGGACAGGTGGATTAGCCAGGTACTGTTTAAGCAAAGCAAAGGCTTGTTGTTGCTCAGGTCCCCAGATGAAAGTGATTTCCTTCTTAAGTAAATGAGTGAATGAGTGACATTTATCTGCAAGCTAGGAGATAAAGCAGCGAATGGCTTGAATTTTCCCCTTGCAAGCTACGCAGTTGCTTGATATTCTTAGGTGGAGGCATTTCTGTGATGGCAGATACTTTAGCAGGGTCTACCTCAATACCTCATCTTGACACGATGAATCCTAATAGTTTCCCAGATAGCACACCAAAGACACACTTCTTTGGATTTAGCCTGACTTTGTATTCACGTAGGTGTTCAAAGATACGCCGCAAAATGATAGGATGTTCCTCTCTTGTTTTGGACTTTCCTAGGATGTTGTCTACATAGTCTTCCATGATGTCATGAATCATATCATGAAATATTACTGTCATGGCCTGCTGATAAGTTGCTCCCGCATTCTTAAGGCCGAATGGCATCACCTGATAACAGAAGGTGCCCCAAGGAGTTGTGAAAGCTGTTTTGTGTTGGTCTTCCTCAGTGATCTTAATTTGATTATAACCCGAAAAGCCATCCATAAGTGATAGCATTTCATACCATGCGGTTGAGTCAACAATCATGTCAATGTTCGGCAACGGAAAGTCATCTTTAGGGCAAGCTTTATTGATGTCCTTAAAATCTGTGCAAATTCAGATACCAATAGGTTTCTTCTGGACAGGAACAATGTTCGATATCCATTCAGAATAATCAATTGGCCTGATGAATCCTACTGCAAGCAACCTTTCCAACTCTTCTTTAACTAACAAGGACACTCTTGGGTGCATCTTTCAAAGCTTCTGTTTGATAGGCTTAGCGTCTGCGTGCACAACCAAGTTATGCACGACCAAAGTTGGATCTAAGCTGGGCATGTCTTTGTAAGACCATACGAACACATCAATAAACTCTCGCAGTAGCATGGTGAACGTCTTGTGTTCTCTGGCTGAGAGTGATGCTCCCAATTTTACTATCTTGGGATCTTCTTCAGTACCAATATTAACATCAATGGTTTCTTCAACTAACAATTTTGATAAATCCTCCATACACGTGGGATTGGGAGGTAGGTTGAGATCTTCATCCAAGGATGTCTCTACGAGATTTTCATCCTTGGCGTGGTCACTTTGTTTGTCCTTTGATTTTCTTATTTTTTTGTCACCTAGTGCCTCAAAGAGGTTTTCACTGTGTGACTTGGACTTTGATTTTTGCCGAGGCTTTTCTTTAGAACTCTTGCCCTCGCTTTTCTTTAAATTTTGCTAACCACGAAGTTCAGCCTCCTCGCGGAAGTAGGCGCAGGTGTCTAAGTCGATAAAGAAACCCTTCTTGTGATCTCCAATGGGAATTGTATCCCTTATGCCCATGAACTCTGCAATAGCCTCGTCATTCTTGAATAAATATAGTGGCATGTTACATTGTTGGTCCCATTCAACAAGGGAAGGGTACACAAGGTCAAGGGTTGGTTCGGTGGGGGTTATGGTCAGGACAACGTTATTCATGAAAAGGTTCGTGGAGGTCAGATCCTCATATTGGCTACAATAGGAATCCGTATCGCTGTCTAGATAATCGGAGCCATCCTCATGCTCTGAACAAGTCGCATCTTGATCATTAGGGTGTGCCCCATAAGGGCGAATTCCGATGCCATATCTTTCAGTTTTGAAATGGGGGAGAGGGACTGGTTCCCTTTGTCCTTGTTCATTCTTACCACATCCTAGGCCTTTGTAGCCCATGGAGTACATCATTCTGCTAGATTTTTCATATTCCGGGGTTTGATAACAAGATGGCTTGAGTGTCCTCAGGGACCCAAGTAGTAGGTGGATCAATTAATTTTTCCTCAGCTAACAAGCCTCCAGGTAGGAATGACCCAATAGTGTGTTCCTCTCTAGGTCTCCTGAAGTGGTAGTTGGGTCAACCTCTAGTCTTGGGCGATAAGGAGAGGTCAGAAACCAAGAGTGCTTGTTGTACATTATACTCCCCACAGCCATATTCTAGAATTTTCATCTCCCATGAATCAAATGGAGATGTGGAAGTGGACGCCCCATGAGCGTAAGAACTAAGAGAATTTGAATCTACTCGAGATTCCATGGCCTTAGAATGAAGAGGGACAACTATATCTGTGGAGGGACATGCGTATGTACCCTTTCGTGCAAAGCTATTAAGAGCTCTACAATGAGCAAAGGGCTCTGAATCTCCTGGTATTGTAACCGTATGTCCCTCATGCTTCAGCTTGATGCATTGATGAAATGTTGATGGCACGGCCTGCATGGCATGAATCCATGGTCGGCCTAGAAGCATATTATATGGAAGTTCCAAGTCTAGGACGTGAAACTTTGTCTGATGGAAAGTGGGGCCCACCTCCATTGGCAGCGTAATGGTGCTTGCTGACTCTCTTTCTGCGTTGTCGTATGCGGTGATAGTGATGATATGGGACTCAAGATCTTCTTCCGTATGTCCCAATTGTTTGACTAATTTAAGCGTGCAGATGTTCAATCCAGATCCGTTATCCACAAGCACCTGTTTGATTTACCTGTGGGTAACAACTACCTCAATGTATAAGGGAAGATTATGTGTAGGATTCTCAGTAGGGACCTCCCTATGGTTGAAAGTGAGATGCTCATTGGGTGCAATATTTTCCACCACGGCTTGAAGGTATGCATGATTGACTTCTAAAGGCACTCCCGACCCCTGAAGAGTTTGATACAAAATGTCTTTATGCACATTGGATATCTTGAGAAGATCTAAGATCGAGATCTTAGCAGGTGTCTTCTCAAGTTGTTCTAAAAGGTTATATTTATCAGTTTGTGGGGGTCAACAGAGAGGGTTCTGGAATCACGAGGCGGGCACGCCTTGTTACCGCAGCACAGTCCTTTCCCTTGATCCGGATGGTATTGACACGGTCAGCAGGGGAGCGAATACATCCGATAAGTGAATCGTAATGATTGTTATCTCTCTTGGTATATAAGTAGTTTGTGGCTTTATAGGTTTGGGATGACTCTCCCCGATCCGGTTTTGCCTTTTCTGACTTATCATGCTTGGGGAATGGTTCCTTATAAATCCCCATTTTCTCGTTAGGTGTTTGCATGTGGCTAGGGTTATCCACCTCTATCTCTCCATTGTCAATGAGGTCTTGAATATAGTGGCGAAGTCACAAACATTTGTCTGTTTTATGACCTTTAACGCGATGCATTTCACAGTATTCATGCTCCTTATACCATGAAGGTTTAGGAGTGTTGTCATCAAACGGTTGCGTTGTAGGATAGGTCATCATGTGGGCCGCATCCAACTGTTTTAGTATGACAGACAATGGTTCATTGAGGGAGGTGAATGTTCATCGCTTTGGTGGTGGTTGAATTGGGCCCTTGGTTAGTTTAAAAGGTTGACTGGTTTGGACCGTTTGAACACGTTTGGAATTAGTGATTCCGTCTCCCACCACGTTTTTGTTTTTGTTAAAGATCTTTGGCTTTTTAGCAGGTTTGACACTTTGGTTGTCTTTAGATTGGGTTTTTGAGGGTGCCTTTGGCAATGAGAGCCTTTTCTATTTGAATCCCTTTCTCGATAACCTCCTCAAAGGTGCGGACACAATGCATTTGGAGGTGGAAAATTATATCTGGGTTGAGATTAGGGACGAAAATACTGACTAGCTGCTTCTCAGGGAAAGCGCAAGGGAAGCGACTAGCTATCCCTCTCCATCGTTGGAGGAAGCTGGTGAAGGTCTTATTTGGGCGTTGTTTTGTGCCGCACAAGTTTGCCATGGTGACGTCACTCTCTATGGCATGAATCTTTCCACCAATTTTGGCCAGGTGAAAATTGATCCTCATGGCAAGTGCGTAAACCATTCTAATGCTTGACCTCTTAGACTCTTAGGAAAAATTATGATGAGGTAATTATCACTATAAGACACCTCTTGACATGCCATGTAGAAATCTTTAACATGATCCCTTGGGTCTCCCTTTCCTTTGTATTTGTCGAACTTTGGCATATCAAATTTCTTGGAAAGGGTTGAAGGGTCATTGTCTTGTTAAAAGGATAGGGGCATAGTTCTTCGTATTGGTATTTCCTAATACTCCCTATATTGCTTTCTTGTATGCTCGCAAGCATTGCTTTCATAGATTGTACTTCTTGTGCGAGCAATTGTTCTTTAGTGGGAGAAGCGGGGATGTGTACATGATGATACCTGGTGTCTTCTCCTCCTTGGTTTTCTCGATGGAGTTCGTGGATCCTGAAATTAGGCTTTGACTTTTGAACGTTCTTGTTGGTGTCTTTTTGTACTTGGAAAGTAAGCAAAGCTAGTTATCGGCTTAAGTTACTGAGTTGTTGTTGGATTGTGACTTGGTTTGTGTCTTCTTCTTCTAAAGGTTCTTCCTCTTCGTATTGTGGAGGTTCTTCCCCTGTCTCATGTTCTATCTTGTTTCTTCGTGGCACTTTGATGAGGGGTATTCTATGCCCTACCACTTTATCATTTTCTGCGTAAGAAGTGGAAGCATGCCCGCCTGTTAAAATATCTTCCATATTGATAAGGGGGTGTTCCTCCTTAGTAGTGTCATTTGTTTGTAGTATTGGTTCCTTCTCAATGGGAAATTTGGCCCCTAATTCCATGACCCGTGCCAAAACTCTATCTTTGTTTCTAAGGAGAAACTCATCTAGTAGAGTGAGGTTAAAATCAAAGTTTGCGTGTGGTGATTCTAATTCATTTCCACTATGATCGACCATCTCTTCTGTTTCCTTTTCTGTAGAAAATAGTGGTCCTAGATCATGTCCGATAAATGGGTTTGACCCTTGTCTATTAGAGGTTTCCCAAGCTTGCGCCTGTTGTTCCTCATATGTTTGTTTCGTTAACCCTAGACGCGTCTTGGGAGCCATGTTTTTGTGATGAATTTCACTAAGGTAAGTTATAGATTTGTTCAAAATTCAATGTCTACCCTTAAGTGAAACACAAGATGTACGTGTTAAGAGTAAATTAACAGTGTGAGAATACCAATGTGATAAAGTGATAAATTCACCAATGAAACAATCGTTTGGTACCAAAACCTAATCAAATTGAAATACTTCCTAGACTACGTTTCAAAGTAATTTGTGATACCAGATGATTAACAAGATGTCTCCACTTATGCCAAGTTCAAAGGAATGAACAAGACGTAAGTAAATACATGAAGTTAAATGCGATCTCCCAATCAAGATATACGATGAGCAAGCTCAAGTCTGATTAAGACCTATATCTCAAAAAGTGCCAATTACGATTTGCGAATGACACAACCAATATCACCAAGATATGTTAACCCACTTTGCAAGAAAGTGGAGTATTGATATCGAGGTGTTATTGATATAACACGCACAAATGGTAGTTCCTAACACCTTTTGAAATCGAGGTAATAATAAAACTGAACAAAAAAGGCTCAAAGTATAGCTAGGAATAGTTAAGAATGTGTGCAGTGTAACCGTACAATATAGGTATTTATGTCGAGTTTACAAGAAACAAGACGTAAATATCGAAATTGTAATGATACGAGACAAACAAACTAACTCCTCTATGGAAGTCCGCAGTGATGAACCACACCTAACTACAATGATGATCTTGACGTGGGTATCAAGATCACAATGGCTACCAAATGACGTGAAAACGCCTCCACTCACTTTAGACGTTTAACTAACCCAGCCGCAAAACACTCTGGTTTTGTATGTTAACTTGGTGAATGTTTTACATACTGTTATAGCTGTTGGAATGAAAGCAAACATGTTAAGATATGTTTTGATCTTAAGAGAATGTGTTGCTAACTTGGATTCTTGCATACTGTGATTTATTGCATAGAACAGCAAATATTGTACTTGTGTGTTTGCTGATGTGACGACAGATTGTCGTATAATTGCTTGCTCTTGTGCTGATTGACAGCATACCCTGAATCAATTCCATTGATTCAAGTATGCTGAGGCCCTCTTGTGTTTTCTATGATTAATTCACACTTGAACTGGACTAGGATTATTATGAGCGTGCAGCGCCTGATTACAGGTGTGAATAGCTAGCACGAAAATGCCAACGACAGGGGTTCGATTCTTGAACCCTGTACTGTCGAATTTGGGACCTCGTGGGGCGAGAAACGCCTGGACACGGGTGGCCTTGGCATGTAATCTGAAGGACGGAACGTCCTGCTCTGCGTTAACGTGAATGTTAGTAAGGGGCTGGAAGGAAGTTGTTAGTGTTAGTGGTTAGTGTGAATTAAACCTAAACTAACCCTAAGGCCTAACATACATCCTACACTACTATCCTAAGTGGATTTTTAAATTAAAAAAAAAGAAGAGGGAAAATAAACCTAAATTCTAAAACCTAAGGTTGAATTAGGACCTAGGTTGAATACTACTTGCAACCTAAACTAATCCTAAACTAAGGGGTACGCAGACCCTTGGGAGGAAAGGGATAAGGATGGGAAGGAGGCATTCATTGGTATTTAATGAACTGTCCCTTCGTGGACGGCGCCAGTTTTGGCGGGGCAGGTAAGGAATTTAGAGGCATCTATTTTGAAATAGAGCCAAATTCAGTTGCATGGAAAATTTGAAATTTAGAAGCTCGCCAACCCAAGTGGCGGTGGCGTGGAAAGTAAGGAAAAAGGCAGCGCCTTTAATGCATTAATGGTTTTTGGTCCTCGCGACCAGCTCGCCTTGGAAACAGCATGAGGGAATTTGATCTTTCATTGTTTCGATTTGGTTTGGCCGAAGTTGCTCTGCATTTGGTTTCTTTGGTCTGGTTCAGTCGAACCAGCTCTTGGCATTTGACATTTTCTTGGGGATTTGGAGGCTGTTGTTAAGCCTGAAGAAGGAAGGAAGTGTTGGAGAGTTTGTGTTGTCGCTGTGGAAAGGAAAAACGCGGCAAACAAGGTTTTCTTCGAGCTTTGGAAGAAGAGATTTCAGGCATGTTAAGCCCTTCTCTTTAAAAATCTTTGCTTTGATTAAATGTTTCATTAAAACAACCCTGCTCTTGGGTTGGGATTGCATGATTGCTGTTGAGTTGATTTTGAAATGGATTTGTTGATTCTTGCCTTCTTTTCTTTGGAAAATGATAAGAAAACGGCTCTGGTTGCTCGGCCTTGATTTGTTGTTGCTTAAATTGGGTTGGAATATGAATTACCGTTGTGGTTGCTGACAGTTTGTGGAATGAAATAAACATTTTCTTTCTCTGTACATGTGGTATGGAGTGGACAGGCTGTTTAATCTTTTCCTTATAGTGTAATCGTTCTCCTTGTTGTTGTGCTTGGAACTGCTATTACATGTGAAGAGAAAAATGGAATTACAGTCGTGATTATATTGCTATGACTGGGGATTAATAACTCTTGGTATTATTCGGAAATAATATGAATCATCTTTATGGGTCGCTGAATTCGACTGTCCTTGTATTTTATTGAACGGAATACCTTCCTGTCGAGCTGGGTGTTTAACAGTAATGGGAAAACGTCATATATATCTTAAGACTGTGCTTGATATATTAGTTGTGTCGCTATGAATTGGGTTTGTCGACCCTTGCTGTCTTTTCTTTTGGAAATGTTAAGAAAATTGTTTCTCCGTTGCTGTGTTTAACTGTTTTGTCTTCTCGAATGGATTTACCTCCATGAGGTGCCGGTTATGGGTATTATATGAAAATTTTAATTGGTTATTCTTGTGGAATGGAAGGTAAACTGTACAGGTTACTGGAGTTGTTTTTGGCATTGAAACTATACGTCCTTTGGCTGATGGACTAAAATTAAAGAAGCATTAGTGTTTGAAATTGTTTCTTATTGAAAGTTTCAAGGATATAGATCCTTTCCCTTCTCCAGTTTTGGGATCTTAATGGAAATGGCATTCGGGGTTTCTTTGGGTAATCGAACTCGATTTTAATAAAGTAATAGTAGTATTACATTGCTGTGCCTTTCCTTGGATTGGATATAGACGAACACGTATTGGGTATTCGTGAAGTAGGAAAAGTGAATCGTTTTCCTTCTGAACTCCTTAATGAAGTATGTCTTTTCTTACGGTGTGGATAAGATGGTTTCATTGTGTTTTCTTGATACTGTTCGGTCTTCTTAATCAGACTATTGACGCAATTATAAACTGGTTTTGTAGTCTGTGCAATGAATGATTATAATTTCTTCTTGCTGTAATGAAGGTTGACCCCATTGCGTCTAGCAGTCGTGGTTTGACCTTCTGATATTATTTTTTTTACTATCTTGTGAATGCGAACTTGGCTGGAATGTTCATTGCTGTAGCTCGTTGGATTGCAGCTGTACTGGCTATGTGAGATGCTTATCAATGAGAACGTTTACTCTGTTATCTTTCTAAGTTGAGTTGTCATGCTAAGAAAAACATGATTTGAATGTTTTTACTTCATTCTGAATACAATGATTGTTTCTTAATGAAATCATAAGAGAATGAATTCTTCTCTTTTTGCTATTTGGGACTCTGAAAGTGACATTGGAATTATAGTGCATATGACTTGGTCTTGCTGTAGGTAACAGCAATGTACCACCTGTTATTAAGAACTATATGCGTTCAGAGGTATAAAAGATCATATGAATATATACTTGCGTGGTTGCATAATTGTTGTTGGTTAGCTATACAGTGTAAGAAGTAGGGAATCTTCTAGTATAGCAAATACCTAGTATGCATATTGATATGGCTTGCTCAACGATGAAAATAATGTCTTACTAACCTGTTTGGTATTCATATGAACTGGAAATAAATGAAATTATTCTTGCTGCCAGAAAGTGAATTTCCGAGTGGATTTTGTAAGTTTCACTCTGAACTGCTATCTTGAATTGATTTTCGTTTGGATTCCACTGTTAGGACAGTCATGTGGAAGGAAATAGAGATATGAATGAATGTGTTAGAAAAATGATCTTTCTTCTTTCATTCAGTTAGAAATCTGGAATTCGTGAATGATGAATTTTTATAGTGCTTAGATGGGAGCTACTATATGCATTGTTGTTCGCTTTCTTGTTTGTACTTGAATGCTTTAAATTTAACATGCTTCATGAACGGAAAGGAAAGTAATGGATTTATATTCAGTTAGTTTCATCCTTTGCATTTGTTATTAATGGAAGGCGTGGAAAGGATAACTGTATGCTATATAGGCAGCAAACTACTTGTATTCCTAACTTACAAATATTGTAAATTGATACTTGCAATGATTATGTGGAAACGGGACAGCAGTCCCTTGGCTGATTGTGATGATATTTTTCTGATAGTTCAGTTGTTATGCTGATCTCTCCTTTGTGCCTATTTTGAGATTGATGTTTTGCTGTCGTTTCATAAAAGCAGGGTTCTTTTATTGAAACAGTTAGTTGAAGCATCTTATTTTAAGGATAAGTGCTTAATGTGCTCAGTTCATTGAACTGACCCGTGCAATTCATTTTGCAGATGGAATTTGATTAAATATGAAGACTTGGCTATTTTCTGATGCCTCTTGATTAGATGTAAAATAAATTGTAATTGTTGCTTTTATTCCTCTTTGAGGAATTGCGAAAGAAGAAAATATATTCTTCTGTCCATGAGTTGTATGGATGCTTTGTATAAACTATACCCAATCAGCTGGATTGGCAAATGTACAAATTATGTCTTGAAATATTGAATACAATTACAGGTGTGATATTTTCAATAATTATATCAGTTGATATTGTTGTTTAAATTGGAAATATGATGTTATTTCCTGATTTGGAATTGTTTCATTATCCTTGGATGGATGTTGAATTGAAACTGATATCTATTCTTACTTAAATACAACTTTTAAGTTGAACAATGCAATTAGTTCATACTTGGGTAAAGATGAATTTTTAAATTGACATTAAAAAGGATTAAGAAGAATATGATTTCATAATCAGAAGGTATTCAGGATTAGCTTAGGAGCTAAGGAATATCAATTCAATTTCGGAGTAATCGAACTTTGTTTTCGAACTCCATTAATGATCCCGTTTGATAAAATTCAGAATAAAGGATATAGGATAAATGTATCCATAACCAATGATCCTTAACTATATAACGTTAAGGAGAACAAATGAATTCATTTCTCGAAGATTAGACCTCGTTTGAATGACGTCTAATAAGTTAATATTCTGAAATTAGTTGCAGTTGGAAACATCTTGGCTAAGTTTAATAGGTTAAACTTATTACGTCCGTCGGTACGGACTGCTTAATCCAATGATTAAGAAATAAACCAAGTAAGGAAATGTAGCCCTTCGATACGAAGGAGACGATACTTAGCAAACTAATGGACAGTTTAGTCCCTCTTAGTTATATACAACTGCAACGGAAACGAGGATCAAGAGATCAGCGCGGATGCTGAAAGTCATTTTTAATTATTACTCGTAGCTAAGTCACTTGAGCAGGATGTGTATTCTCGATGGGTGGATTCTGCAGGACATTGGCATACGCCAGCTACAGCAAGGTGTCTTCATGAAGACGGGGTCTTCATGACGACACAATGTTGCAGCTGACATATAGCAATGCCCTCCCGAATTAAAACATTTAGAATACATAGGCTGAATGTGTAGATCTTAGCTGGGGTGGGGATAGGGTATGATCTGGTATACGGAGTGACTCCGGAATACTAAAGATAATCAGACACACGGAGTCGTGGGGTAACGACACCGTATGTCTGCGTATCTTTAGTTACCAGGAGTGCCTTCCTATACCCGTTCATATTACTAACTGGAACTGAAAGTTTAAAACTGAACTTAAACGTTGAGGACTGGTAGGAACCAGGAAAGACCATTCTAGATAACAGGTGAAGTGAAGTGAAGGACGTATTCCGTAGATGTGTATCACATCCAGGAATATGATCATGCAAAGCATGTGAAAATCTTTGGCCAAAGTATCGCAATTGCTGGTTGCGTTGTCCTTATCACTTAATTTAAGATGCAGGATGTCAGATGAATATCAGTAACAGATATTCAGATAGGCTTCTTAAATGGATCACTTCGATAACCGGGGAAGGTTATGAGAACAGGTATATATATAATATACTATGCAAAAAAACATGAAGGATCGGTTGTTGCCGAGTCATGAACATGAAGGATCGGTTGTTGCCGAGTCATGAAATGAAGGATCGTTGAAACTCCGAGCCATGAAAATGGAAGATCGGCAGTTCATCGAGTCATTTACAGCAGCATATAGAATCTGTTATAAGATTGAATGGCATTGAATGTGTGTTCCATATTGTACATATGTGAACAGGGAACATTCGTTTTAAAAAGAAATTGTATGATCCAAACTGTGTTGTTTGGGCAGAGAACAATTATTAAAACTTGAACGTGTGTTTGAATTTTATAATTCATAACAGAGAACGTTATATACAAAAAAAAAAAAAAAAAATTCCCTTGTTCTGGTGTTTTAAAATGGGGATGTTACATCTTGGTATCAGAGCTGAAGGTTGCAGCTCTTGGACCTAATGAGTCCACGTTATTAATAAAGTTTACATTTTCTTATTGAACAGAAAATGGTCAGGACAAGAGGGAATGCTGCGAATAACCCGTTGCAGGGTGGAGAAGCAGCAACTGCCCAAAAGCTGGATGAAATCCTTGCTGCCCTACTTGATACGAGGGATCGTTTGACTGTACTGGAACAACAGTCAATGGGCAATGAAGAGGAGGGGAATGAAGCTGAAATAAATGATCAGCTACCTCCTGTGGACAACATCAACGGAGGGAATCCGGGTGTTGAGGATAATAATGTAATTGCTCCTAATCCCCCTGAAAACAAAAGGGCAAGATTAGCAGCTGAACTTACAAATGATATAAAGAGAATAAGTCCTCCAAAGTTTGATGGAACAACTCTTGGGGACGGAGCTGAGAACTGGCTCAGTGAAATGGAGAAATACTTTGCAATAAGAAACTTCTCCGAAGAGACTAAAGCGATATGGGGAGCATATCAGCTTTCTCATGAAGCGTCATCCTGGTGGGACAACCGTAAGGTTGAGCTGAATATTGTCGAATCAGACATAACTTGGGATCAATTTAAGGGTTATTTTAGGCAAAGATGGCTGCCTCAACTCTATTTTGATAGGAAAATGACTGAATTTCAGAACTGGTCGCAAGGAAGGCTGTCGGTGACAGAATACTGGGAAGGGTTTACTAAACTCCTTAAGTATGTGCCGCAGTACCAAGCTGACGAGAAGTTCAGAATACGGAAATTCATAATGGGACTAAATCCCATCATCGGTGGCGAAGTGGATGTCCACGGCCCAACCACCATGGATGGAGTTGTCGAAAAGGCAATCAGACAGGAACAGAAATTGAGAGCAATATCTGCTCACAGGGAAGAGATAAGGAAGAAGATTCCCAATCCTTCTTCGTCTCTTGCACCTAAAAGGGGACCTTGGAAAAGGTTTGGTGTGAAAAATAAAATTGTTGTTGATAACAACAAGAAACCTGTGATGAACAGACCTGTAAACAGCGTGCGGAACAGCTTCCCAAAAGTTAATGGCATTGGACAAAAGTCCTATGGAAGCCAGAATGATAACTTTAAGGCTGGTAATAAATTTGAACCTAGAAAAGGGCCAGCTGGAGGATGCTTCAACTGTGGAAAGGACCACTATGCGAATCACTGTCCTCTGAAGAAGGATGATCGCGGACAGCAGCATAGGATACATGCTGCAGTGTCTAACAGACAAGCTGAAAAGCAAGTGACGCCCATAGAAGTTACGGGTAAGTTATTCGGTAAACCTGTAGTTGTACTTTTTGATACTGGAGCTACAGAATGTTTTATTTCTACTGAACTAGCTATGAAATTAAAAAGAAAGGCTGCAAGAATGGATAAAACATGGACAGTGCATTATGGGAATAATGTTGTCCATACAGTAGAAATGTGCCTTTTTGGGGCAATTCTTGACCTGCCTGGTTTCTCCACCGAAGTTGACTTGTATGTCACTCCTCTAGGATCATATGATATCATTATTGGAGTTAACTGGTTGGCTGAACATAAGGCAAAGGTTGACTGTTATGAAAAACAAATCAGTTGCCTTGATGACCTGCAGAAAGCAACAATCATTCAAGGTGTAAAACGGGAAGTTGCAGTTAGGAAACTGACGGCTATGCAACTAAAGAGGGCTAAAAACAGAGGCTGCACTTTGTATGCGGTAAAAATGACAGAAAATGAAGAGGAAGATAATGATTTCATGGAAAGATATCCATTGTTGAGGGATTTCCGTGATGTGTTTCCGGAGGAATTGCCGGGTCTTCCGCCCAAACGTGAGTTTGACTTCGCTATAGAGATCAAACCAGGAACGGAACCCATATCTAAGGCACCTTACAGAATGACTACCATTGAGCTGGTAGAACTGAAGGCTCAGTTACAAGAACTTCTGACTAAGGGGCTGATCAGACCGAGCGTCTCACCTTGGGGAGCGCCGGTAATCTTCGTAAAGAAAAAGGATGGCACTTTGAGGTTGTGCATTGATTACAGAATGCTGAACAAGGCAACCATTAAAAATCGATACCCACTTCCAAGGATCGATGATCTGTTTGATCAGATGCGAGGAGCATCAGTCTATTCAAAAATAGATCTGCGATCAGGGTACCATCAGCTGAGAATAAAAGAGGAAGATATTCATAAAACAACTTTTAGAACGAGGTATGGACATTATGAGTTCACGGTGTTGCCTTTTGGGCTGACTAATGCACCTGCCGCCTTCATGAATCTAATGAATAACATTTTTCAAGAATACTTAGACAAGTTTGTGCTTGTATTCTTAGACGACATTCTTATATACTCTAAAAATGTCGAAGAACACCAAGAACATCTCAGGATAGTGCTAGAAATCTTAAGAAAGAGGAAGTTGTATGGCAAACTGTCCAAATGTTCCTTTTATGATGCAGAGGTGCATTATTTAGGACACGTTATAAGCAAAGACGGGATAGCTGTTGACCCTTCAAAGATCACAGCTATAACTGAGTGGCCTGCGCCTAAGAACGTGCACGAAGTGAGGAGCTTCATGGGCTTGGCTGGATATTATAGAAAGTTCGTTAAGGACTTTTCAAAAATTGCTGCCCCAATCACTTCGTTGCAAAAGAAAGAAAAGAAATTTGTCTGGACAGACAAATGTGAATCTGCCTTTAAAAAGTTAAAGGAGCAGTTAACTACAGCACCTATTTTGACTGTACCTGATCCAAATGGAGATTTTATGGTTGTAACGGACGCCTCAGGAGAAGGCCTTGGAGGTATTCTGTTACAGAATAACCATGTTATCGCTTATGAAAGCAGAAAGCTTAAGTTACATGAACAGAACTATGCTCCACACGATCTTGAGCTCGCTGCCATTGTTCATGCGCTTCAAATATGGAGGCATTACCTTCTTGGCAAGCCCTTTGAATTAAAAACAGACCATCTGGGGCTGAAGTATATTTTTACTCAGCCAAATCTGAATGCAAGGCAACGAAGATGGTTAGAATTTCTGTCTCAGTATGATTTTGATATAAGCTACATTAAGGGCAAGGAAAATAGAGTAGCAGATGCTCTGAGTCGAAGGAAGCATATCTCTGCTCTTATAACGTTAAGAACTCAGTTTAAGGATGAGGTAAAAGATGCCTTGGAATCAGATCCTTATTCCCAGCAAGTCAAATCAGCACTTGCTGCAGACCCGCAGGACAACAGGTACAAAGGATTTCGTTTTGATAACGAAGGAGTTCTGAGGTTCGAAAACAGGGTATATGTACCTGTGGCAAATGACTTAAGAGGGAAATTGCTAACTGAATTCCATAATTCACCTTTTTCTGGGCACCCTGGCATTACAAAAATGCTTGCTGATCTTAAGCAGCAATATTTTTGGAAGGGAATGAAAAAGGATGTGGTAGAGTTTGTAACACACTGCTTGGAATGTCAGCGTGTTAAAGCGGAACATATGCACCCTTCTGGATTATTGTATCCCCACAGCATTCCGCAGTATAAGTGGCAAGTGATAACGATGGATTTCGTTCAAGGATTGCCTATGTCAAGAAATAAACATGACATTATCCTGGTTGTAGTCGACAAATTGACCAAAGTGGCACACTTCATTGCTGGTAATTTGAAGGACGATGCACCAGTTTTAGCAAGAAGATTCGTGCATGAAATCTTCAGGTTGCATGGAATACCAGAATTAATCATATCGGACAGAGATCCGAGGATGACATCAAGGTTTTGGCAAACACTTAATGCAGCCTTGGGAACTAAATTAAACTTCAGTTCTGCATATCATCCAGAAACGGATGGACAGACTGAGAGAGTTAATCAAGTTTTAGAGGACATGCTAAGGATGTATTGCATGGACCAGCAGTATAAATGGGAGGAATACCTTCCGCTGGTAGAATTTTCTTACAATAACACCTATCATGCCTCTTTAAAAATGGCGCCCTTTGAAGCATTGTATGGAAGAAAATGCAGAACCCCTGTCAGCTGGGACAGCGTTGAGGACAGAGAGGTAATTGGGCCAGAAATCCTTATGGAAATGGAACAGCAAATCAAAATGATTCGGGAACATCTAAAGGAGGCTGCCAATAGGCAGAAGAGCTATGCAGACTTGAAGCGGGTTGACAGGCATTATAAACTTGGAGAGAAGGTCTTTCTTCGGGTGAAGCCGAAAAAGAGCTCCATAACTTTTGGCAAGGCTGCCAAGTTGTCGCCACGTTACGTGGGACCTTTTGAAATTATTGAAATAATCAACCCTGTAGCTTATCGTCTAGCATTACCTCCTGCTTTGTCTCAAATGCATGATGTTTTTCATATTTCTTTACTTAAGAAATACGTGACAGATTTATCACATGTGCTAAATTGGAATTCCTTGCAGGTCCAAGACCCAGGAATAATCGTGGTTAAGCCCATTCGAGTGTTGGGAACTCGCCAGTTGTACTTGAGAAATCGCGAAGTGAACCAATGTAAGGTCCAGTGGGACCAGTTCAGCGAAGAAAGTGCAACTTGGGAGAATCTCGAAGAAATGAGATCTACTTTTCCACACCTGTTTAACTGAATTTGAAATTCAGAGAACTGAAAATTCTACCAAATTTAGACAATTATTAGTCTACTGTACAGTTGTCTTAAAACGTTGTTTTTAAGAGAGAATCTGTTTTTGGTATGAACTTATGAAGGAAGGGACAATAACTGAACTTTGTCCTAGGAACTCCTTGACTTGTTAATCTGATCATCGGGACGATGATTCTTTAAGGAGGGAAGAATGTAACACTCTGGTTTTGTATGTTAACTTGGTGAATGTTTTACATACTGTTATAGCTGTTGGAATGAAAGCAAACATGTTAAGATATGTTTTGATCTTAAGAGAATGTGTTGCTAACTTGGATTCTTGCATACTGTGATTTATTGCATAGAACAGCAAATATTGTACTTGTGTGTTTGCTGATGTGACGACAGATTGTCGTATAATTGCTTGCTCTTGTGCTGATTGACAGCATACCCTGAATCAATTCCATTGATTCAAGTATGCTGAGGCCCTCTTGTGTTTTCTATGATTAATTCACACTTGAACTGGACTAGGATTATTATGAGCGTGCAGCGCCTGATTACAGGTGTGAATAGCTAGCACGAAAATGCCAACGACAGGGGTTCGATTCTTGAACCCTGTACTGTCGAATTTGGGACCTCGTGGGGCGAGAAACACCTGGACACGGGTGGCCTTGGCATGTAATCTGAAGGACGGAACGTCCTGCTCTGCGTTAACGTGAATGTTAGTAAGGGGCTGGAAGGAAGTTGTTAGTGTTAGTGGTTAGTGTGAATTAAACCTAAACTAACCCTAAGGCCTAACATACATCCTACACTACTATCCTAAGTGGATTTTTAAATTAAAAAAAAAAGAGGGAAAATAAACCTAAATTCTAAAACCTAAGGTTGAATTAGGACCTAGGTTGAATACTACTTGCAACCTAAACTAATCCTAAACTAAGGGGTACGCAGACCCTTGGGAGGAAAGGGATAAGGATGGGAAGGAGGCATTCATTGGTATTTAATGAACTGTCCCTTCGTGGACGGCGCCAGTTTTGGCGGGGCAGGTAAGGAATTTAGAGGCATCTATTTTGAAATAGAGCCAAATTCAGTTGCATGGAAAATTTGAAATTTAGAAGCTTGCCAACCCAAGTGGCGGTGGCGTGGAAAGTAAGGAAAAAGGCAAAGCCTTTAATGCATTAATGGTTTTTGGTCCTCGCGACCAGCTCGCCTTGGAAACAGCATGAGGGAATTTGATCTTTCATTGTTTTGATTTGGTTTGGCCGAAGTTGCTCTGCATTTGGTTTCTTTGGTCTGGTTCAGTCGAACCAGCTCTTGGCATTTGACATTTTCTTGGAGATTTGGAGGCTGTTGTTAAGCCTGAAGAAGGAAGGAAGTGTTGGAGAGTTTGTGCTGTCGCTGTGGAAAGGAAAAACGTGGCAAATAAGGTTTTCATCGAGCTCTGGAAAAGAGATTTCAGGCATGTTAAGCCCTTCTCTTTAAAAATCTTTGCTTTGATTAAATGTTTCATTAAAACAACCCTGCTCTTGGGTTGGGATTGCATGATTGCTGTTGAGTTGATTTTGAAATGGATTTGTTGATTCTTGCCTTCTTTTCTTTGGAAAATGATAAGAAAACGGCTCTGGTTGCTCGGCCTTGATTTGTTGTTGCTTAAATTGGGTTGGAATATGAATTACCGTTGTGGTTGCTGACAGTTTGTGGAATGAAATAAACATTTTCTTTCTCTGTACATGTGGTATGGAGTGGACAGGCTGTTTAATCTTTTCCTTATAGTGTAATCGTTCTCCTTGTTGTTGTGCTTGGAACTGCTATTACATGTGAAGAGAAAAATGGAATTACAGTCGTGATTATATTGCTATGACTGGGGATTAATAACTCTTGGTATTATTCGGAAATAATATGAATCATCTTTATGGGTCGCTGAATTCGACTGTCCTTGTATTTTATTGAACGGAATACCTTCCTGTCGAGCTGGGTGTTTAACAGTAATGGGAAAACGTCATATATATCTTAAGACTGTGCTTGATATATTAGTTGTGTCGCTATGAATTGGGTTTGTCGACCCTTGCTGTCTTTTCTTTTGGAAATGTTAAGAAAATTGTTTCTCCGTTGCTGTGTTTAACTGTTTTGTCTTCTCGAATGGATTTACCTCCATGAGGTGCCGGTTATGGGTATTATATGAAAATTTTAATTGGTTATTCTTGTGGAATGGAAGGTAAACTGTACAGGTTACTGAGTTGTTTTTGGCATTGAAACTATACGTCCTTTTGCTGATGGACTAAAATAAAAGAAGCATTAGTGTTTGAAATTGTTTCTTATTGAAAGTTTCAAGGATATAGATCCTTTCCCTTCTCCAGTTTTGGGATTTTAATGGAAATGGCATTCGGGGTTTCTTTGGGTAATCGAACTCGATTTTAATAAAGTAATAGTAGTATTACATTGCTGTGCCTTTCCTTGGATTGGATATAGACGAACACGTATTGGGTATTCGTGAAGTAGGAAAAGTGAATCGTTTTCCTTCTGAACTCCTTAATGAAGTATGTCTTTTCTTACGGTGTGGATAAGATGGTTTCATTGTGTTTTCTTGATACTGTTCGGTCTTCTTAATCAGACTATTGACGCAATTATAAACTGGTTTTGTAGTCTGTGCAATGAATGATTATAATTTCTTCTTGCTGTAATGAAGGTTGACCCCATTGCGTCTAGCAGTCGTGGTTTGACCTTCTGATATTATTTTTTTTACTATCTTGTGAATGCGAACTTGGCTGGAATGTTCATTGCTGTAGCTCGTTGGATTGCAGCTGTACTGGCTATGTGAGATGCTTATCAATGAGAACGTTTACTCTGTTATCTTTCTAAGTTGAGTTGTCATGCTAAGAAAAACATGATTTGAATGTTTTTACTTCATTCTGAATACAATGATTGTTTCTTAATGAAATCATAAGAGAATGAATTCTTCTCTTTTTGCTATTTGGGACTCTGAAAGTAACATTGGAATTATAGTGCATATGACTTGGTCTTGCTGTAGGTAACAGCAATGTACAACTTGTTATTAAGAACTGTATGCGTTCTGAGGTATAAAAGATCATATGAATATATACTTGCGTGGTTGCATAATTGTTGTTGGTTAGCTATACAGTGTAAGAAGTAGGGAATCTTCTAGTATAGCAAATACCTAGTATGCATATTGATATGGCTTGCTCAACGATGAATGGTAATGTCTTACTAACCTGTTTGGTATTCATATGAACTGGAAATAAATGAAATTATTCTTGCTGCCAGAAAGTGAATTCCGAGTGGATTTTGTAAGTTTCACTCTGAACTGTTATCTTGAATTGATCTTTCGTTTGGATTCCACTGTTAGGACAGTCATGTGGAAAGAAATAGAGATATGAATGAATGTTTTAGAAAAATGATCTTTCTTCTTTCATTCAGTTAGAAATCTGGAATTCGTGAATGATGAATTTTTATAGTGCTTAGATGGGAGCTACTATATGCATTGCTGTTCGCTTTCTTGTTTGTACTTGAATGCTTTAAATTTAACATGCTTCATGAACGGAAAGGAAAGTAATGGATTTATATTCAGTTAGTTTCATCCTTTGCATTTGTTATTAATGAAAGGCGTGGAAAGGATAACTGTATGCTATATAGGCAGCAAACTACTTGTATTCCTAACGTTACAAATATTGTAAATTGATACTTGCAATGATTATGTGGAAACGGGACAGCAGTCCCTTGGCTGATTGTGATGATATTTTTCTGATAGTTCAGTTGTTATGCTGATCTCTCCTTTGTGCCTATTTTGAGATTGATGTTTTGCTGTCGTTTCATAAAAGCAGGGTTCTTTTATTGAAACAGTTAGTTGAAGCATCTTATTTTAAGGATAAGTGCTTAATGTGCTCAGTTCATTGAACTGACCCGTGCAATTCATTTTGCAGATGGAATTTGATTAAAATGAAGACTTGGCTGTTTTCTGATGCCTCTTGATTAGATGTAAAATAAATTGTAATTGTTGCTTTTATTCCTCTTTGAGGAATTGTGAAAGAAGAAAATATATTCTTCTGTCCATGAGTTGTATGGATGCTTTGTATAAACTATACCCAATCAGCTGGATTGGCAAATGTACAAATTATGACTTGAAATATTGAATACAATTACAAGTGTGATATTTTCAATAATTATATCAGTTGATATTGTTGTTTAAATTGGAAATATGATGTTATTTCCTGATTTGGAATTGTTTCATTATCCTTGGATGGATGTTGAATTGAAACTGATATCTATTCTTACTTAAATACAACTTTTAAGTTGAACAATGCAATTAGTTCATACTTGGGTAAAGATGAATTTTTAAATTGACATTAAAAAGGATTAAGAAGAATATGATTTCATAATCAGAAGGTATTCAGGATTAGCTTAGGAGCTAAGGAATATCAATTCAATTTCGGAGTAATCGAACTTTGTTTTCGAACTCCATTAATGATCCCGTTTGATAAAATTCAGAATAAAGGATATAGGATAAATATATCCATAACCAATGATCCTTAACTATATAACGTTAAGGAGAACAAATGAATTCATTTCTCGAAGATTAGACCTCGTTTGAATGACGTCTAATAAGTTAATATTCTGAAATTAGTTGCAGTTGGAAACATCTTGGCTAAGTTTAATAGGTTAAACTTATCACGTCCGTCGGTACGGACTGCTTAATCCAATGATTAAGAAATAAACCAAGTAAGGAAATGTAGCCCTTCGATACGAAGGAGAAGATACATAGCAAACTAATGGACGGTTTAGTCCCTCTTAGTTATATACAACTGCAACGGAAACGAGGATCAAGAGATCAGCGCGGATGCTGAAAGTCGTTTTTAATTATTACTCGTGGCTAAGTCACTTGAGCAGGATGTGTATTCTCGATGGGTGGATTCTGCAGGACATTGGCATACGCCAGCTACAGCAAGGTGTCTTCATGAAGACGGGGTCTTCATGACGACACAATGTTGCAGCTGACATATAGCAATGCCCTCCCGAATTAAAACATTTAGAATACATAGGCTGAATGTGTAGATCTTAGCTGGGGTGGGGATAGGGTATGATCTGGTATACGGAGTGACTCCGGAATACTAAAGATAATCAGACACACGGAGTCGTGGGGTAACGACACCGTATGTCTGCGTATCTTTAGTTACCAGGAGTGCCTTCCTATACCCGTTCATATTACTAACTGGAACTGAAAGTTTAAAACTGAACTTAAACGTTGAGGACTGGTAGGAACCAGGAAAGACCATTCTAGATAACAGGTGAAGTGAAGTGAAGGACGTATTCCGTAGATGTGTATCACATCCAGGAATATGATCATGCAAAGCATGTGAAAATCTTTGGCCAAAGTATCGCAATTGCTGGTTGCGTTGTCCTTATCACTTAATTTAAGATGCAGGATGTCAGATGAATATCAGTAACAGATATTCAGATAGGCTTCTTAAATGGATCACTTCGATAACCGGGGAAGGTTATGAGAACAGGTATATATATAATATACTATGCATAAACAAACATGAAGGATCGGTTGTTGCCGAGTCATGAACATGAAGGATCGGTTGTTGCCGAGTCATGAAATGAAGGATCGTTGAAACTCCGAGCCATGAAAATGGAAGATCGGCAGTTCATCGAGTCATTTACAGCAGCATATAGAATCTGTTATAAGATTGAATGGCATTGAATGTGTGTTCCATATTGTAAATATGTGAACAGGGAACATTCGTTTTAAAAAGAAATTGTATGATCCAAACTGTGTTGTTTGGGCAGAGAACAATTATTAAAACTTGAACGTGTGTTTGAATTTTATAATTCATAACAGAGAACGTTATATATAAAAAAAAAAAAAAAAATTCCCTTGTTCTGGTGTTTTAAAATGGGGATGTTACAAGATGGATTACTATAATTGGTTCGGAAAAAGGAGTAGGTCTTCCAATCTACATTTTCTCTCCATCAGTTGGGAGTGGCTATGTAGCAATTGTGTCTTCATCTCTTCTCTGTCATCATTTCTTGCAGGATTTCATTTGTTGAGAACTCTTATCTAGGCCTTTAACTCGGGACATCATTTTGAGTCATCTCGTAGGATTGTTTAGGAGGTGTCTTTTATGGTGCATTATAAGTGGATGTATAAAGGGAGTGTATTAATTCCTCTATACATTACAGTGAGATTCTTATTGTAATTATTTGAATGTTTCAATATCAGGTACCTATATGCTACGAGTCACCCATTCTTCTCTCTCCTCTTTTGAGTAAGAAATTTAATGTTTGTCATTTTGAGAGGTATCCTCATATAGGCTTATTGCCTTAAGGAGATTGGTGACACAGGTAAGGTTCTTAGTTGAGTAGGGTTAGTTTGAATCTTCAATGTACTTTCCAGGACCTCTATCAGTAATTTGATGAAGGGGGTATTCTTACGATATGACTATAAAGTTCGAAGATTAGGAGGACATCTTGAAGGATATTTAGGTTAAAAATGTCCATCTCAATTCCTAGAATAGATCATATGTTGATAAGGTCAATAGGGTTGCTTACACCCATAAATTTTCGACAAGAAATTTTTCATGTTACCTCTTTAACACATTGTAATGGCAACCTTTGAAACTCCACTATTTTCGTCTATTTGGATTTCTAAATTGTTGATCTTGGTAATTTTTGTTTATTGTGATGAAGCGTTCACCACTCGAAAAGTTGAGAGAGTTTCAACATGTTGAGGGTGTGTTGCAATGCACAGAGTTCATGATTTCATCCTCCTAAAAATGTGGAGTTGCATTATAAATGAGTGGATAGTGCTTAGATTTGTCATTGACCTTGCAAAGTTTGTATGACTTGGATGTTATTGATTCAATCGACAAAATGGGGATGCAAATGCTATCTACCTATTCATTATAAGTATGCGGGAAGCCAAATTATATATGTAATTTGAATTTTCTGTATTTTATCCTTGGATGGATTTTTAAATGGAATTGGTAAGACATTATGATAGCTGAGGGTAATAAAGAAAGTGAGAAGTTATAGCCATTTATTACTCTTTGAATTCCTCTCTTGGGTATTAATTTTTTTATTCCGATTTACATAATTAGAAAAAGTAATCCTGAAACATAGTCACAATTGTAGTTGCCAGCTTTGCCGACAAGGCATGATCAAATTTATTGTATTGAATCTCATTCGACCTATAGGTGCATACTATTAAAGCCTCCCCCACCATATGAAAGCTTTTTGAAGTTTGGCAATGTTGAGTGGACCTATGAAGTGGATAATCAATTAGAATTATTGAACATGCTAAATTTTAATATTTAAGATTGAAGATAATGTCAATGTCCCATTATTTAGTTATTGATATCAATTTATTAGGCTATCCGACATGTAGGAATTACATCAATCCATTCCATGCTAAAATATGTAGAATGCAGCCACTCTCAGTTGGCTAATTCAAGAGGTGGGAGCTGGTTGTGACAGGAAAATCAGACATTAAAGATTTCTTGTCCTATATCTATTCTAAAGAGGGCTGCATTTACAATAGCTACTTATTGAACCTTCACAACTTAGTCATATCACTAGATCCAAGAATTGAAAATTATTCCCCCATTTACATGAGCGATGAAGAATTGTATCTTAGGAAACTTGTATTTGTTTTTATCAATGTAAAGGGTTTTTATTCGCCATGTGGATGTGGATTTACATTACTTCTTGAAAGGGGGATTTCTGGTAGATGGTCTAGCGGGTAATTTCAATGAATTCTACGATTGGACTCAGCAATCTTACATAGAAATTAGTGTATACATCATTTTGGACCCCAATTGTGGTTGCATGTGACAAATATCAATGAGGTACATGTACAAGGGTGTTTATTGCTCTTGTAGCTGATTTATAGGATGGAGTTGGGATAAAATGACATCCTGCATTCCTAAACGAAGGAAATATGAGGAATGTCCCAAGAAATTCTTAAGCTTTTAAATTCTTGTGTGGAAGCCTGAATCATAATAGATTGGATATCAAGCATGCTTCGACATCAGAACGTTGAGGTGAGTGTCCATCTCATGCATGTTTTCAATGAATATTGACTTGAGTCATTGTGCTTCCAATATCTAATCAAATGTTGCAAGGCACTGTCTCTTCTGCTCCGCAAGGGTTCGCTCCAGCAACAAAATGCACGTTGCACTAAGCTAGTAATCATACATTGTTCAAGAAATGGCTAGACATAAAATCTAAAACTGAACACGTAAGCTATTAGACAGGTTGTTGGAGAGATAGCAGTTAACATTTGTCAAGTGGACAATTAGCAATAGTTGACAAGACCAAGATCTAAACAGCTAACAATACACCTGAAATAAGTTATGGATAGGGTAGTAGAGTGTAACAAGTAGGTCATAATATTTCAAAGTGTTTAGATGTTAATGCTTCATTTAAGAGCTTCTTTTTTTGGAGACATGACTTGGGATAATTTTTTTTCCAAGAGATGATGAAGGAAATGAAAGATAGATATTTACAAAGAACAAGATGCAACATGCTGGCTATAGTTCTTGTGCACTCATGCCAAGATCAATAAAAACTATCTGTAAGAAAGTTTCTGAACATGCAAGATTATTTGGTTTTAACAGGAGCCTCTGAAAGGTGGTGCAGAAATCCTTGAGAGCATTTAGAGGGTATGATTTTGAACGTTTCTCTTCCTTTGAAAGCATATTTTGTAGATATATTTAAGAACTTCATGCTAGGAAGAGGATATGGTTGGCAGTCAACATAAGATCACCAAATCAACAACATTTTCGGGTTGTGGAAAAATTAGTCTGCAATCATTTCTGGAATTCTTGGTGACTAAGAATACTAGAGTGTGCTTCGTAGAAGAAGAATAGTAGGTCCGATTTGAACAAATAAACTTCCAAGGTGCTTTGTTATCCAAAATTGTAAGCCGAAATTTTTTACTTTAGCTTCGAATGACAAGCATTGGATCGATGTTCAGGAGGACTTGGTGTGTCTTGAATACACGATTCAATAACTCTTCTAAGTCGAAAAGAGGATTGTACAGCCAATTTCTTTGTTGTGTTTAGACCAAGTATGGATCAAGAATGGAATTGGATACCAAGTGGGTATATCACTGGACCTACAAGATGAATGAAGTTGGGGGGTTCCATGTTGTAAGCAACCTTTTCCCCTGTTGCAAGATTAGAAGCCATCTAGACCTAGTTGATTCTAGCACATAGGTCACTCCAAATGATCTTCTCCACAGTTCACGATCTCGGGAATCCATGCACATGGGTAGAACCTCGATGTTTCTACATGGAAAGTCGTACCTAAGAAGACTTATATATTGAACAACTATAAGAAAGGTTTCCTTCTATCACTTAAAAAAAGGTAAAGGAAACAAGCCTCACCCATGTCCAATAGTCTTGTAACCCAAGGTTTTTTTATGGGCTAAACCTCTTCCCCTAGAGCTTGGTACTGAGAATATTTGGTGTAATTATGTTCTAACACGATGACAAGGTTTTGAAAAGGGATGTTGTTGGTTCCTCCATCCTCTGTGTGTCTCGGGGATCTACAGGTGCTCATCCTGGCATAATATTGTTGTAAAGGTATATGTGGATGATATCATGTCAGCAACACTTGAGATAGTAAACCAATAATCCCAAGAGTTTGCCAAAAGATTTTGCAAAAGGATTTTGAAATGTCCATGTCTGGGTGAGTTGTTATTTTGCCTTGGTTTGTAAATTTCTCAATCTAACAAAGAATGTGTTCCTCGAAGAGTGTTTCCAAATCGCATCAAATATTTTAAAGGTAGATGTATCATCAAGATTTTCAAAATGGAAGACTACGCACCTTGATGAATACACACCCTATAATTTTTAGAATGGCATGATTGATATCTTGTAAAGATGATGACAAAATCTTGAAGTGAATTAGACACTTTATAGATCCATGATTGGTAGCTTGTTATACACCACAACATCAAGACCATACATCATACAAGTTGTAGGCTTAATAGCATGTTTTCAAGCAGCCCCAAAATAAACACATGTGCAAGCGGTGAAAAAGATATTCAAATATCTAAAAGGTACTTTGGACTATGGCTTGTGTTGTATCCAAGAGGTGAAGATTTCACACTAACAACACACATATGCAGATTGGGCAGGAAGTGTCAATGAAAGAAAGAGTACAAGTGGAGGAGCATTATTTCTTGGAAAAAAACTTTTGTCATGGCTGAGCAAAAAGCATCCGTCATTTTCTTTATCTACGGTTGAAGCAGAATACATAGCAGCAATTTTTTGTTGTGCACAAGTCCTTTGGATGAAGCAAACGTTGAAATATTTTAAGATAGAATATGGACATCCAATCTCAATACTCTGTGACAGTGACTCATAGTGCTTCTGAACTCCTTAATCGAAGAATGTCTAGTTATGCTTACGGTCTAGAACAAAATGGTTTCATTGTGTTTTCTTGATACTGTTCGGTCTTCTTAATCAGAACTATTGACGCAATTATAAACTGGTTTTGTATTCTGTGCAATGAATGATTATAATTTCTTCTTGCTGTAACGAAGGTCCTGACCCCATTGCATCTAGCAGTCGTGGTTTGACCTTCTGATATTATTTTGTTTTTAGTATCTTGAGAATGCGAAACTGTGGCTGGAATGTTCATTGCTAATAGCTGCTGTTGGATTGCAGCTGTATGGCTATGTGGGGATGCTTATCAATGAGAACGTTTACGCTGTTATCTTTCTAAGTTGAGTTGTCAAAGCTTAGAAAAACATGATTTGAATGTTTTTACTTCATTCTGAAAACAATGATTGTCTCTTAATGAAATTCTGGTAAGAGAATGAATTCTTCTCTTTTTTTTTTCTATTTGGAACTCTGAAAGTGGGACATTGGAATTATACTGTGCATATGCCTCGGTCTTGCTGTAGGTAACAGCAATGTACAACTTGTTATTAAGAACCATATGATGTTCAGAGGTATAAAAGATCATATGAATATATACTCGCGTGGTTGCATAATTGTTGTTGGTTAGCTATACAGTGTAAGAAGTAGGGAATCTTCTAGTGTAGCAAATACCTAATATACATATTGATATGGCTTTGCTCCCACGATGAAATATAATGTCCTTACTAACCTGTTTGGCATTCATATGAACTGGAAATAAATGAAATTATTCTTGCTGCCAGAAAGTGAATTTCCGAGTGGATTTTGTAAGTTTCACTCTGAACTGTTATCTTGATTTGATCTTTCGTTTGGATTCCACTGTGTAGGACAGTCATGTGGAAAGAAATAGAGATATGAATTAATGTTTTAGGAAAATGATCTTTCCTCTTTCGTTCGGTTAGGAACCTGGAATTCGTGAATGATTGAAAATTTATAGTGCTTAGATGAGAGCTACTATATGCATTGCTGTTCGCTTTTCTTATTTGTACTTGAATGCCTTAAAATTAACATGCTTCATGAACGGAAAGGAAAGTAATGGGATTTATATTCAGTTAGTTTCATCCATTGGCATTTGTTATTAATGAAAGGCGTGAAAAGGATAACTGTTTGCTATATAGGCAGCAAGCTACTTGTATTCCTAACTTTACAAATATTGTAAATTGATACTTGCAATGATTATGTGGAAACGGGACAGCAGTCCCTTGGCTGATTGTGATGATGTTTTTGATAGTTTCAGTTGTTATGCTGATTTCTTCTTTTGTGACTTATTCTGAGATTGGATGTTTTGTTGTTGTTTCATAAAAGCAGGGTTCTTTTATTGAAACAGTTAGTTGAAGCATCTTATTTTAAGGATAAGTGCTTTAATGTGCTCAGTACATTGAACTGACCCGTGCAATTCATTTTGCAGATGGAATTTGATTAGATATGAAGACTTGGCTGTCTTCCTGATGCCTCTTGATAAAATATAAATTAAATTGTAACTATTGCTTTTATTCCTCTTTGAGGAATTGTGAAAGAAGAAAATATATTCTTCTACCCATGAGTTGTATGGATGCTTTGTAAAAACTATACCCAACTCAGTTGGATTGGCAAATGTACAAATTATGACTTGAAATATTGAATACAGTTACAAGTGTGATATTTTCAATAATTATATCAGTTTGATATTGCTGTTTAAATTGGAAATATGGTGTTATTTCCTGATTTGGAATTGTTTCATTATCCTTGGATGGATGTTGAGTTGAAACTGATATTTATTCTTACTTAAATACAACCTTTAAGTTGAACAATGCAATTAATTCATACTTGGGTAAAGATGAATTTTGAAATTGACATTAAAAAGAATTAAGAGGAATATGATTTTATAATCAGAGGGGTATTCAGGATTAGCTTAGGAGCTAAGGAATATCAATTTAAACTGGGAGTATTTGAACTTCGTTTTCGAAACTCTCATTAATGATCCCGTTTGATAAAATTCAGAATAAAGGATATAGGATATATATATCCATAACTAATGATCCTTAACTATATAATGTTAAGGGGAACAAATGAGTTCATTTCTTGAAGTTTGGACCTTCGTTTGAATGACGTCTAATAAGTTAATATTCTAAAATTATGTTGCAGTCGGAAACATCTTGGTTAAGTGTAATAGGTTAAACTTATTATGTCCGTCGATACGGACTGCTTAATCTAACGATTAAGAAATAAACCAAGTAAGGAAATGTAGCTCTTCGATATGAAGGAGACGATACATAACGAACTAATGGACAGTTTAGTCCCCTCTTAGTTATATACAACTGCAACGGAAACGAGGATCAAGGGATCAGCGTGGACGCTGAAAATTGCTTTTAACTATTAACTCGTGGCTAAGTCACTTGGGCAGGATGTGTATTCTCGTTGGGAGAATTCTGCAGGACATTGGTATACGCCAGCTACATCAAGGTGTCTTCATGAAGACGGGGGTCTTCATGACGACACATTGTTGCAGCTGACATATAGCAATGCCCTCCCCGAATTAAAACATTTAGAATACATAGGCTGAATGTGTAGATCTTAGCTGGGGTGGAGTTAGGGTATGATTTGGTATACGAAGTGACTCCAGAACACTAAAGATAATCAGACACACGGAGTCGTGGGGTAACGACACCGTATGTCTGTGTATCTTTAGTTACCTAGAGTGCCTTCCTATACCCGCTCATATTATTGGCTGGAATCAGAAGTTTAAAACGGAACTTAAACGATGAGGACTGGTAGGAACCAGGAAAGACCCATTCTAGATAACAGGTGGAGTGAAGTGAAGGACGTATTCCATAGATTGTGAATCACATTCAGGAATATGATCATGCAAAGCATGTGAAAATCTTTGGCCAAAGTATCGCAATTGCTAGTTGCGTTGTCCTTATCACTTAATTTAAGATGCAGGATGTCAGATGAATATCGGTAACAGATATTCAGATAGGCTTCTTAAATGGATCACTTCGATAATCGGGGAAGGTTATGAGAACAAGTATATATATAATATACTATGCATAAACAAACATGAAGGATCGGTTGTTGCCGAGTCATGTACATGAAGGATCGGTTGTTGCCCGAGTCATGAAATGAAGGATCGTTGAAACTCCGAGCCATGAAAATGGAAGATCGGCAGTTCATCGAGTCATTTACAGCAGCATATAGAATCTGTTATGAGATTGAATGGCATTGAATGTGTGTTCCATATTGTAAATATGTGAACAGGGAAACATTCGTTTTTAAAAGAAATTATATGATCCAAACTGTGTGGTTTGGGCAGAGAACAATTACTAAAAACTCGAACGTGTGTTTGAATTTTATAATTCATAACAGAGAACGTTATATACAAAAAAAAAAAAAAAAAAATTCCCTTGTTCTGGTGTTTTAAAATGGGGATGTTACAAGTATATTCTCCTAGGTGGTTCTCTCGCCCTAGGTATTACAAAGTTAGCCACGGAGCTGAGCAGAGATTTACCCAGAAAGTGGCACAAATGACTAGTTTGGGAGTATCTCGGCTTTTACTTTACCCCCTTGAAGAAGCGGGAAGTAGGGACATCTTGTGAGTAACTACGTCGTACTGGAAAACTGGAGGTCGCAATGTGAACGGTCATAAAGGGAGGGGACTCTAGACATTACAAAGTGAATCACTAGGCCAGATCTTTCAGTGCGTACCTATATCTACAGTCACCGTTTGGTAAAGTAAGGTTCTCTCTGTGACTTGTGGATTACTAAGGGATTCCTGGAACCACCCCCATTGTTGAGAGGTATTCATATGTGATATGCCTTAGGAGATTGGTGGTACAGTTGAACTTGAGTAGGGACGTACCCTTTTCTGAATCCTGCAAGAGGGCCAATGTATTTGTCAATATGTTGTACTTTTTATCAAAAAGTGGAAGATTAGGAGTGAGTTTGCTTGAAGGACCTTGTAGGCAACCTGTCCAGAACAATTCCTATTAGTAGTCCATTGATTTCGTCCCGCTTCCACCCATAAATCTTTCGATAAGCATAAATTTTTGGTTTTTTACTCATAGTGGCACTTTGTACTACAATTGAAAATCGTCATTTGGATCTTCTAAATTGTTGATCTAAGAGTAATTTTTTGCATTCTGAACATCATCCATCGATGCAAGTTGAAGAGATTTCACAACATGTTGAGGGTGTGTTGGTTGACAAGTTCATTTTTAGCAAAAAAATGTGGAGTTGCAATGAACCATACAGAAATATCTGATATTTGTTCATTCTTACGTTTGTGCGCTGAAGTGAAAGATGAAGTTTCCAGTTTACCAATTTTACAAAAGGAAGATTCCAGTCTACTAATGATTCTAAAAGATCAGCCTAAGGTGAAAGAGAAATTTGAGCCTGATTTGAACCTTGTATGGCGAAATATATAGTCTTGGAAAACGTCAAATAAAAGTGACCGTGAAAAAATGCTTATGTCCACATGTTTGTTCCATATGAGTGGCCAACATGAATAGAGGAACATTTCCTTAATAGGGGGCAACTGCCAAAGTTGCCGACAAGATATAGATCAAATTTGTTTCCGAATCTCAAAATCACCTATAGGTTCAAGAGAAGAGCCTACACACGCTGTTGAAAGTCTAAATTTGAGCAAGGAGTTCTGGACCTATGAAGCATTCACCTCATCACATGAGACATGTATTGAACATGACTTGAGGGTTTCTTGAAGAGATAGATAATGCATGTCAACTTATAGTGGATTGTATATCCTGAATTTATAGGTATCATTACAAAGCTAACATCAATACCTTTCCAACGCTAAAATATTGAATGCAGCCACTCCAGTTGGCTTAAGCAGCAAGAGGGGAGTTATGGCCTTCGTGAAGATGGCTTACAGAAGACATATGCAGAGCTATAGTATTTATGAGGTATGCATTGACCCTGTTCTTATTGAACCTGTGAATTAAACAGTCCCTTAATAGTGGAAAATGGGTTAATTTTTTCGTGCATGTAGCGATGATTCAATTGTGATCAAAAACTTGTCACATTGTTTTATGACATAGAAGAGGCAACTCTAGTGGATGTGGATTAACATACATGCTTGAAAGGAATTTCTGTAGTGGTCAAGAAATTGACAAATTTCACATGTAGAATGATGGACCAGTAAGCTTGCATAGAAATTGGAACATCATTTTGGACCCAATTGTGGTGCATGTGAAAATATCAATGACCTAGCATGTCAAGGGTGTTTTACAGCAACCCACCACATTTATAGGATGGAGTTGGGATAAAAGACTCCCCACTATCAAACACTGCATACCTGAGAATGTCCCAAGAATTTAAAATCCTTCAAGCAATTGACAAAACGTTAGCATGTAGAATGATGAATCATTAAGCTCTGGATATGAAAACATGTTCGACATGCCAATCGTTGATAATTGTTTCCCTCAGCACTTCCCAATTTTGATATGCACTTGGTCTCCTTCATGCTTCCAAGGATGTCCCAACACATGCAAATGTTGCAAAACAGGTTTGAAAAAGAGGGGTTCGCTCAACATGTGTAAAAGAGGGGTTATTAACCAATAAGTAGAACTCAACTATCAGGGACTGCGATAATTAAGTGCTAGGGAGACACGTAGTAATTTTCTTTGTTGGTCATAGCTTACATTTGTGCAAGTGGACATAGCTTGTTGCTAAGACCAAGATCTTGCAAGCTACTATAACCTGAAATAAATTCTACATATTTAGCTAGAGTGTAACAAGTAGGCATAAAAACCAGGTCATGATAAGAATTATGTTAGGGTTAGATGCTAGCTTTTTTGGAGACATGACCCATAATTTTTTTTTCCAACAATGCTAAGGAAATGAAAGACTCGACTATTCTCTAAGAACAAGATGCAACATGTGGCTTGGTTCTATGTGCAGCTCCATGCCATGATCAACAAAACTTGTCCTGTAAGAATTTTCTGAAATGCAACCTAGGATTTGGTTTTAATCAAAGATCTGAGGGCTGGAAGAAATCCTTGAGAGCACCTCTGATGGTATGATTTTGAACGTTTCTCTTAAGAAAGAAGCATATTTCTGTGATATATTTAAGAACTTCATGCTAGGAGAGGCATAGGTTGGCAAGTCAACATTGGATCTCTTTGCAATATGCAACAACATTTGCTCGGGTCTGTGGAAAGTTTAGTCTGTCAGTCATTTCTGGAAGGCATGTACTGGACTCATTATGTAGCTTCGTTAAGGATGAAGGATTCAACACATTCTCCACGTATCTGGGATCCAAGGTAAAACATTGTATCTAGCATTGGATAAGCCAACTACTTTATTTCGAAGGTAACATGTACTGTTCAGAGGACTTGGTGTGTCTTTTTACACGATTCAATAACTCTTCTAAGTCGAAAAGAGGTATTTTTACAGCCAATTTCTTTGTTGATGTTAATTAACAAGTAGATGGATCATCTTGGATGGAAGCTACATTAGAGGATATATTCTGACCTACAAGATATGGGCTATTATAAGGGGATTCCATCAATGTAAATAATTTTTTTAAAATATCCTCTAACCTAGTTGATAGCACATAGGTCACTCCATTAATGATCTTCTCCACATTCACGATCTCGGGAATCCATGCACATGGGTAGATTTACCTAACGGATGGTCGTTCCATTCGGGTATTTGTTGGAAATATGGAGAACTATAATTAATTAGGTTTGTATAATTAACTTAAAAAAAGGTATTGAGGGAAACATGAGTGCTTTTGACCCATATGTCAATGAGTCTTGCGAGGACCCAAGGTTTTTTTTTTAGCACAACCTCTTCACAAAATACTGAGAATATGCTTGGGCGTAATTATAGGTGTTTACAAGATGCATTCAAAACTTTCCTATGCAACTCCTAGGTGGATTAGGTATTCCTTTCAGTTTCTGAAGGGTATCCATATGGTGTAAAATGGCCAAAAATATTCCTTTCAAGGCCTCTAGGGAAGGTTGTTTCTCCTTGAAACTCAACGAATTTTCCAATCACCTTAAGCATTTATCCTTACACATGAAACACACTAGAAAATCTTGTTAGCATGTTCCTACTATCCAGAATAAGGATGACACTATGGACATGCTCGCTAGAGGAAGGGTTTATCGTGACTTGAAGAGGAATTTTCAAGTGAGGGCTTGGTTGTCATGGCCAATTTTTTTAATCTTACATGCTAGACATGTAGCATGAAAACAAAATTTTATAGTAAGCATTAACCAATGTTTAGGAAATTTATGAATTTTTTCTCTATCTTTAACCTTTATTTCTACTTCTAAATCCATCTTCATAATATTCTCTCTCAAGAAGATATGTTGCAACAAACATTCAATACTTCATTTTAATAACACTTGTTAAAGATATTTTTTTGGTTGTATTAAACATGGTGGTATAAGCGAGACCAAAAAATTGTATTGGTCATTAGTGTTCTACTTGGAGAAAGAATTAGTTTTGATACTAGTATCCTGAAATGCTTATTTGATCCCCCATTCTCACAAGCAAATGAAATGATTTTGAAAGGATTGATGCTTGTCATTCTAGCGTCCATATTTTCTTGTTCTTCTTCTTTGTAAACCACTTATAGTATAGCCTCTATTCAATAAGAACACACATGTGTATGAATGAGAATAGGGCCTATAAATTTTGAGTAATTTAAGGATGAATGACACTTGAAGAATGATCCAAACGCGGGTTTTAAGGAGGAAGGAGAAGACATCTTTGTGGGTATTGATGTTGATGTTAGAGGCAAAGAAAGGACATGTAAGTAGTGGAAGACAATGTGGACCCTAAGTAGTAGAAGGAAGATAATGCTTCCATTATTGAGGTTGTTATTTGATGGAAGTTTGTGCATTTTAACCACTCAGTGAAGGAAATGATTGATGACATCTTGTGCCTCATTTTAAATAGTATTATACAAGTAGGTGTATAACAACCTATCTATACTTCCATATTGCTTTCTTGGATATGGAAAACTTACTAGTTTAGGGAATTATTACTTTAATGCCTCTACCTTAAGACCACACTCTAGACTTGTAACGTGTTTTCTTTCCAAAGCAAGGCCATTTACAATTTGTAGGTTTCATTCAAGATTATTCAAGAATCAAAACAAAAACAAATAAAGAGTAAAGATAAGAAATACCAAATACCTATTTTGTTTTTTCTTATAGATTGATTAGGAAAGAGTCCTAATCCATGAGAAACTTTTACATAAGAGAGAAAATGGTCTCTGATGATGGTATGGTTGATCAAGGCAAGCATGGAAAATCTCATGGTCTTGTGGAGGATGTTGTGCACTACAAAAATGTTTCACTTTCCCAGAATGTCCATCATGGATTCAGGATATCTAGGAACCATTCCTCACCCTTCATTCAATAATATGTACATGTTCAGCTATGGACATTAAAATATGCTCATTGAAACATATTATTGTCATAAAAATCCTCTGGAACCATTGATTTCTACCCACGCCCGTCATGTCAATGTTATGTTAGTATCAAGTGAGTTCCAAAAGTGAACCCAATTTCCATCGAACCATTGTGAAGCCGTAAATAATTATTGCTTCGCGGAAAATTAGAAATTTTAATGAATTTTAAATAATAATAATAACAAAAACAATAGCATAAAGTATCAAGGGGATAAATATTGTATAATTGTGTACGTGACAATAATGATGATGATAATCCATTAAATAACTTAAAATGAATAAAGGATATATATATATATATATATATATATATATATATATATATTGATGTAAATAAAAATAAAATGATGAGTTAAATTGAAACGAGATTTAAATTATAATAAGTAAAATAATATATACATATATGTGAAATAAAATACTAAAAGAAAAATTTAAAAGAGAGGGTGTGCGTTGGTGGGTGGACAAGTTTCTCGAGTTAAGAGGATGTGGGTGGAGAATTCATGATGAACAGGTGAGTTTTTATGGCACTATCGTGTTACGCAATGTATTTTGCAGGTGCAAGGATGGGCACCATGTCAGTTCCTCCCCCTTACATGCATCCTCCTAGCCTGTGTTAGATCTGTAGTAAGTGCACTCGTAGGCACGTTTAGAACAAAATAGTTTCTTTTTTGGTCACATACATATACTGTGAGAAGGGGCATTGTAGATGGTTCACCAAATGTAACCAATAGGGGTTTGCATAATTGGTTCATCATACTCCTTGCCTGTGCCAAAATAGAAGTTTTATTTTTGTAGGAGCAATAGAAGTTCTCAAGTAAAGACAAATTCCACATCCTCCTGCCAGAGCCAAATAGGAGCTTTATACAGGTGTGGGTGCGTTTAGAAAGAAGTAGATTTAATAAAAATGCCCATCTCCAATGTTTCAATTACAATCATTCAACATAAATTCCAATGTCGTTCATAACATTATGTAGAGATGGTTGGTTCAAGGAGGCGCTGCAATTTCTGTTTGGTACACACAGTTCCACCGGTTATTCTAACACATACATTCCACTATTGCAAACCCGTATTATTAAGAATATGATCTCACCATGTAAACAAATTCACTCCCTCATGCTTATAAAGGGACTTGAATTTGCTACACATATAACCATTCAAAATATGGATATCAACATATATGTCAATGCGGTTCTTTGGTGGATGCTCGTAAAGTTTTAATGACATGGTCTCATGGAATGCAATCATTTCAAGGTTTGCACATTTTGCGTTTGTTGAAAAAGTCTTAGAAAATTAAAGTAAATGAAAGTGGCAGGTGCAAAGCAGAGATCCTAAATTTGTACCAGTATTTCCTAGTTTATGCCAAGATGAGAGCTTTGAAATAGGTATGCACCCATCAAATCATAATGGAAGGTGTGATTTTCAGATGATGTAGTTTCCATTACCTTGGTAGAAATATATGTAAAAGGGACAAATGAATACAAAATGCAAATGGAGGATTTTCAATAATGCATGCAAACCATTTGATGAAATGCCTCTTTGAGATGCGAAACCGAGCTCCACAACCTTAACCGTTTCTGCTCCTCCAAGTATAGTCTTTCTTACCTTTGTTTGTCATAATTTTTATATTTTTAGTTCTTCATTTACAATGAAATAGAAATAAAAACCCATGGAACATATTACTTTTTGTTATTTTAAAACAAAATTGTAGTGCAAAAAAATAAAATGTTACCTCGTGTCTTACATAACCTAAATTACTTTTGGTTGTCAACCATACTCTTAAATCACCTTCCATAGATGTTTTAGTGACTTACCTAACTAGACTAGATAGCTGCAAACCCTTAATTGAAGAGTTGAGCTTGAGATTTCTGTTAAACCTATCAACCATTCCTTTGTAAAAGTTAGTAAATCACGATTTTCATAGGTGCGTGAATTACCTCTCTAAAACCCCCATTTGAATTGTTAGGGTTTGAACCAGATCCTTGTAATCATAACATGCCACAAATAATTTCACAACGCTATAAATTTATTATTTGATCATTTTGCGTAGCGTGTTAGGATCCATGTTGACCTTATTTTCAACGTTAGGTAGCTGTTAAAAGATGAAAGTCGGGCTTTGTTTTGGCTTGCCGTTTGGACCTTGAGCGAAGAAATGGTTACCCGCCTCTATAAATTTCTAGTATTTTTACATGGTAATTTCTTGCAACCATTATTTCATAGAAAAACACCTCGGTATTTAGTTTTGTAGGTCTCAGGTTGATGTTTAACCAGGTAAAACTAGTCCAATAAAGATTGGTGGCTTCGAAAAACTAGTTGCCATTTGTGAACCGTTCACCAGTTCTAAGTTCCATCAAATCCTGTGAATTCCCAGTATATATGAGAGTGTATAGGGATTTCCCTGTTGTGTGTTTTCCTATCAGAATTCATTTTTTGAACATGGTTTCTTAGCACTTGAGCTAAAAGTGGACGTTTTCACAGACTAGTAGGAAGATGAGAAAGAAGGCCGTAGGACCCTCGTCAAGTCAATTATCCTACGAGAAACTTGTAGGCACTTATAAATGATTGTATGAAACCTTATTTTGTGTTTTGTTTTGAGAAATTTGATTGTTGGGAAAATAGTGTTTCTTCTCTCTTCTCTCTCTGTAATGTCCCCAATTTCGAGCAGTTGGCCTAACGGCCCTATTTTGGTCTTAGCCCTGGTCATTCCCAAGGGACTAACGACTTTGGAGGTTATTGGGGATGGTTGTCTGGTTTCCTACTAGGGTTTTGTTATATTTTGGGCGTTGGGAGGGTCTAATGGGCCCTTTGTATTCTATTTTTTCGTTGGGATCACTTAAGTGGACACTTCTGGCATTTAATGTTATGTTTCTTCGTTGGGGCCACTTAAAGTACCTTTTTGGTGACTTGAGGGATATGTATTGCATTTAATGTTATATTTCTTTGTTGGGGGCGCCTTTTTGGGCCAAGGCGCCTAGGGGGAAAAAAGTAACTTTAAAATATTTATTAAATGGGCCCTCTCCATGGGAAAGTGCGCCTTGGGGGGTTTTAGGGTTTCTTTGACATGAAAAGGTTATAAAAGGAGAAGAGGGGTGAAAGGATAGTCATTCATACATACACTTATATTTCTTTTCATGGTGCAACTGTTGTTTGCAACTTTTAGCTTGTGGAGTAAGATCCCACGGGAACCCTAGCTTCGGTGGTGAGAGATCCATCCCTAGCTAGCAGGGCATTCTTCGGTAGTGAAAGATCTACCCTAGCTTGTCATTTGGAGCAGATTTTAGGGCTGGTTTTACAGAGGTATTTTCAGAATTTTCAAAATTAGGGTTTGAGGATTTTTGAGAGTTTGGTGGAGGTATTTCAGCTGGTTTTCGGATCATACCTACGGCAGCCATAGAAGAAGGATTCGGCATCAAATACAGAGGGTTTCACAAGGTTTTTGGCTATTTTCCAATGGGGGTGACTTGTTTGGGAATTTGAAGCCCTAATTTCTAGGGTTTCCAGCAGTCCTTTTTCCGATCTGAAGGTTGGAAAGTCATCTAGTATTTTTATATATATTATTTCTAAAGTTTCATCATTAGTGCATTTGTATTTGGAAAGATATTAATTTTCAAAGTTTTCTGGCTATTTTAGGCACGCTGTAATTTTTTGGCAGCGTTATATTGACTGAAAATTTCCAAAAATATTTCCGTTGTGTTCTTCATATTATTATCTTGTTCCAGTTAAAATTTCAAGTATTTTGGACGGGTATTTTGAGAGTTATTCACATTTTTCTGTTCGCTGCCCTAGCTGTACTTTTTCTGCATAAAATCTGCAAAAATCTGATTTAGTATTTTGCTGCGAATTTCTGTGTTTTGTCATTTCTGTGGTAAGATCCCAACTAGGGATATTTCAGTGGTATCAGAGCGGTTGTTCCTCCAGCCTGTTAGGGTTGAAAGATGGGGGACAGAGACAGAGACAGTGAAGAGTTGGGAGTAGATCTGATGAAACGACTGTTCACCAACATGGTGAAGCAGCAGGAGACTACCAACCTCTATTTGAGCCAGCTTACTGAGAGGTTAGCACAGGGAAGAATTGAGACTCATGCGGAGAAAGGAGAGGCCAGAAATATGGGTCAACATTATAATAGAAGTGAGAGTCGACATTCAGGACAAGGGTCCCCTCATGCATCTACCAGGCCCTTGGGACTCCACGAGCCTTCCTTCTTGAAGGATCTGGAAGTTTCACAGACACGACAGCCCACAGACATTGTGGATGAGGAATCTTATTGGGAGAAGTATTGGACATTGAGTGAGGGTTTCTGGGACAACATGCCATTTCAGGAGTATTGCAAAATGAAGATTGGTAGCAGGCCCAGGAGAGATTACCAGCCACAGGTACCTGAGTTTCAAAGGAGATTGGGACAAATCTCTATTCCACACTTCGATGGCTCTAAGAAGTGTACTGCCCAATCTTGGATTCAGAAGTTGAAGACTTACTTCGACTTGAATCCCATGCGTGAAGAGGATGCAATTAAGTTTGCTATCCTACACCTCAAGGGAGATGCTCATGACTGGTGGCATCATGGATTGATCACACAGGGGCACATGCATATCACTACCTATGCAGATTTTACACAGAGGTTGATGAGCAGGTTCGACAGGAGGGACCCAGATAGGCACTTCAGGGAGTTGACTCACTTGAGGCAGACAGGGTCTCTAGATCAGTACATTACAGATTTTCAGAGGTTATCAGTTATGGTATCTGATGTTTCAGAGATGAGGTTGACTTCACTCTTCATGGCAGGGTTGAATGACGCCTTAGCAGGGTTTGTGAAGGCATTTGAGCCTTCTTCTTTGCATGAGGCTATTAGGAGATCTCGAGACTTGGAGTTATCCACTCCAAAGTCGAGGGTTCCACCTCATGTTTATCAAAGAGAACCTCCATCTGGATCAGACGAACTTCAGCAGAGGGAGCCTCCACCGAGGCAGGAGGTGGCTAAGAAGCCATTCATTTCCCGAGAAGACAGAGATGAGTTGAGGTGAAAGAAAATATGTTTCGATTACCGCACACCTTGGGTTCCAGGACATGATTGCAGAGGTAGAGGGAAGGCCCACTTCATCGAAGTCTTCGAGGAGAGTAAGGATGATAGAGGTGAGGAGTTGGAGACTCACAAGATGGATGATGGGAATGGAGTTGCAATGGATAGTGCTGATGCGGAGTAGGAGGAGGAGACTTTCCCTTAGGAGATTATAGCCACATTGTCTAGTACTCCTATGTACAAGGCATTCAGGATTAGGGGAGTTATGTAGGGTCAGCGAGTTATGGTACTCATTGATAGTGGGGCTACCCACAACTTTATTGATGCATCATTGGTGGAGAGACATGGTTTACAGACGAAGGACTTTGAGGGCTTCAACATTGTTGTAGCCAATGGGGAGTATATGAGATGGACACGGAAAGTTCCACAATTGAGCATTACCATGGGTAACTACACAATTACTGATGATTTCCACATTGTTGGTATGGGAGTGACCCACATAGTGTTGGGAGTGCAGTGGCTTCACTCTCTTGGTGAGTTTCGGACTAACTTCCAGACGATGGAGCTGAAGTTTAAGTCTGAAGGCAAGAATGTGACTTTGAGGGGATTATCAATAGGAGCACCTAGGGTGGTTGCAGCTGAGGGGATGGAGAGGACTTTCCAACATAACTAGGGGTTTTATCATTGCGGATCGATGTGGAGTATGATGGATATGGGTGTGACTAGTAGTGTTGCACATAAGGTAATTGCAGAGATCGGGATTACAGGTTTAGAACATCCGAGTTTATCATTATGTTGGTTGTCTGAGGTTTCGGTAGACTGGAGATCTCATTTTCTTGTTGAGTACTCCAAGAACTGACACATTTGTGAGATTCTGGATGGTCACATACAGGATGATAACTACAAATTGGAGGATGAGATGATCTTCTATCAGGACAGATTGTACCTCATGTCAGATTCATGGTTGAGGATGGAGATATTGTGACATGTGCATTATTCTTCCATGTCTGGACACTTGAGCTTTGATGAGACCTTCAACTTCATATGGGAAAGGGTTAGATGGCATGGATTGAGGGAAGATATCCTCAACTTTGTGCAAGGATGTGTAGTTTTTCATGGTGACAAATCAGAGTATGCATGTTCCTTATTTCTAGAGTTGATAGGGGATAACACTCCTATATGTCTTACTGCTTATGAGGATGACGAGCATGTGCTAGTTAGCCAAGGGACGGAGTCGACAGGAGATACAATGGGTGACCACATGATGATAGTTTTGCAGTGGCAGGGATTGGACAGATTGATACTTTCAGTATGGGTACCAGTAGACAGTCAAGGTGGGCAATATTCTACTTCAGGGACATCATTGTTGTCTACACTGCATGGAGAGCATGATGACTATATGTGGTGTTTTGGTCACTTAGGATCACACTGATCTTTGATTGACTGCAGGCTGAGATGGAGGCACTTACTTTGTGGTATTCAGTTTCTACAGCACAAGAGGATAATGCTTGGGGTCAAGCATTTTTCGGGAGGGGAGGATTGTAATGTCCCCAATTCCGAGCAGTTGGCCTAACGGCCCTTTTTTGGTCTTAGCCCTGGTCATTCCTAAGGGACTAACAACTTTGGAGGTTATTGGGGATGGTTGTCTGGTTTCCTACTAGGGTTTTGTTATATTTTGGGCGTTGGGAGGGTCTAATGGGCCCTTTGTATTCTATTTTGTCGTTGGGATCACTTAAGTGGACACTTCTGGCATTTAATGTTATGTTTCTTCTTTGGGGCCACTTAAAGTACCTTTTTGGTGACTTGAGGGATATGTATTGCATTTAATGTTATATTTCTTTGTTGGGGGTGCCTTTTTGGGCCAAGGCGCCTAGGGGGAAAAAGTTAACTTTAAAATATTTATTAAATGGGCCCTCTCCATGGGAAAGTGCGCCTTGGGGGGTTTTAGGGTTTCTTTGACATGAAAAGGTTATAAAAGGAGAAGAGGGGTGAAAGGATAGTCATTCATACATACACTTATATTTCTTTTCATGGTGCAACTGTTGTTTGCAACTTTTAGCTTGTGGAGTAAGATCCCACGGGAACCCTAGCTTCGGTGGTGAGAGATCCATCCCTAGCTAGCAGGGCATTCTTTGGTAGTGAAAGATCTACCCTAGCTTGTCATTTGGAGCAGATTTCAGGGCTGGTTTTACAGAGGTATTTTCAGAATTTTCAGAATTAGGGTTTGAGGATTTTTGAGAGTTTGGTGGAGGTTTTTCAGCTGGTTTTTGGATCAGATCTACGGCAGCCATAAAAGAAGGATTCGACATCATCTACAGAGGGTTTCACAAGGGTTTTGGCTATTTTCCAATGGGGACGACTTGTTTGGGAATTTGAAGCCCTAATTTCTAGGGTTTCCAGCAGTCCTTTTTCCAATCTGAAGGTTGGAAAGTCATCTACTATTTTTATATATATTATTTCCAAAGTTTCATCATTAGTGCATTTGTATTCGGAAAGATATTAATTTTCGAAGTTTTTCGGCTATTTTAGGCACGCTGTAATTTTCTGGCAGCGTTATATTGACTGAAAAATTCCAAAAATATTTCCGTTGTGTTCTTCATATTATTATCTTGTTCCAGTTAAAATTTCAAGTATTTTGGACGGGTATTTTGAGAGTTATTCACATTTTTCTGTTCGCTGCCCTAGCTGTACTTTTTGTGCATAAAATCTACAAAAATCCAATTTAGTATTTTGCTGCAAATTTCTGTGTTTTGTCATTTCTGTGGTAAGATCCCAACTAGGGATATTTCACTCTCCTCCTCTCTCTCTCTCTCCTCCTCTAGTTAAGAAATGAAATGAATGTATATCTAACTCTCTCTCTCTCTCTTGTTGTGTGTGAAGTATTATGATTATGTGAATGGAAAACTAAAAAAACATGTATTATGCTAGATTTTAGGTAGATGCCATGCGAGAAGTTGTGTTGACCATCTACTGGTTGTAGGTACCAAGACACAGAGAAAGTGAACTATAATTGTGATTTCACAGTAACATGTTATTTGGAACAATGTAATTGTATAGGTTATATCAACAATACTATTATATATTGAAATGTTAATTATTGAATTTTGTGATGAGTATGAAATTGTTAGCATTTTGCAATGTTTGAAAAAATGGACATTTAATCATGGGTGTTAATTTGATTCATGTTTATGTATTGTTAAGGGGGTGGATGTTTATGTTAACTAAAAATGAATTGACCTTTTATAATGTGTTTCAGTGTGAAATTAATGATTAAATATCTTGTGTATTGTACTATTTACATGGAATTGTAGGAAAGGAAACTAAATAAACAGTTAGACTTAGAGTAAAATTCTTGTGTTGATTTACCCTTCTTGTACGATCACTTGTATAGCGTAGAAGATTGAAATTTTAGGATGAGGCTAGTTTTGTATACTAGACGACATCTCCTAGCTGAAGGAAAATAAGAGCCCAAATTCAAGTTATCATCATAGTATGTACACTTAACGACATTTTCGCGAACCCATTTGGTAGGAACGGTAATGGTTGAACATTGTCTAGAATATGTGGCCTTCCTCTTAGGATTTGTTTCCATGCGTGTAACAAGGTGCACGTGTTCTCTTAAGTTAATACCTCAAGAGAATATGATTTAAATCTAATCCAAACCCTCTTGAGCCGGAACACGAGTAGAACGAAGGGTTTTAGGTGACAAAGATCAGAGTTATTTTTGAAAGACAATTCGAGGATTTTAGTTAAGGATGAATTTCATTCCTAATTTTAGTTATCAATCTGGTTTACTATAAAATGATAATAATAGTTAAATATGGAAAATAACAAAATTAAATTTATGCTTAGTCCTTGAAAGTGTATTCATGAGATGTTTTTCCAAGAGAAAAGTGAAATTTAGATCTTTCTTGTAACTTGATTAAGCCTTCTTATGTTGTGAGACATGAAAATCATGTTGTGTAAAAGTTAATATGAACCTAACCAATTATTAAAGTATAAATAAAAGAGATATTCATGAACTTTAGTCATTTAAACTATATTTTTTCCCTCTTGATCTTACACTAGTTCCTATTGTGTAACGAAAGTATGATGTCAAACCAAGTAAACACGTTCCTTAGAAATGGAACCTTAGGACAAGAACTGGTAGCATCATGTGTGTATAGATTTCCCTATTAATAATTGAGATATAAAAATTAATTGCAATAAGGTATATGAACCAAATTAAATGAAAACCAATTTAAGTTAAATGTTAAACGATATAAAGGAAAGTTAGTCTAGAAAAAAAAGAATGTATGTTCACATGTGCAGTGGTCTTTAAATCCTTAAGGTTAATTATTGAAACATGATTGTAATTATTATGTAATCATGAAAGTGTTTTGTTTTGGGTAGTGCCCGTTTATATGTTTTTATTGTAGTTAGATTGTTGTTTGTCCTTTGTTATTTGAGAAATGTAGTTATGATGTGCATCATGTGTTTCATGTGGTTATGTTTTCCTCTTGTTGGGGTGAGGTTTCATCATTTATTATTTAGAGGAATAAGGTGTAGCAAGTGAAGGGAAGAATAAGGGATATGTGTGCTTGTCTTGGAGGAACCAAAGGAATTTGTGGCTAGTATTAGTGGAGGGATAAGGGGTTTGTTAAAGTAGATGTGGTGTGTATGGTTTGGAGGAACCAAAGGCTATCCAAGATTCCTTCTTAAAGTGATAAGGGGTAGTTTCAATGATGAATTTTCCCCTATATAAGCCTCTTATGTAGGCTTGGTTATGTGTGTCATAAATGGCTTGTGTGATATTGAGTTATCCTAAGTGATCCCATGTAGTTTCATGTAACAAGTAATGAAATTCAAAAAAAAAATTCCAAGATTTTAAGAGTTGTATTTATGTGCGTAATAATGTGGGTGTCACATTTGGTATTAGAGTGAAGGTTCATGCTCTCAAACTTCTGGGACAATTAGTTGTGATTATTATGCATGATGGTGGTGGATTTGGAAGCGTAATGTGATACTATTTTGTGATGTGACAAGTGTTTTACTTGTGATTGTATGAATGCACATGTTGTGCAAACCACTTAATGTGGACTCATTATGATGTTGATGTGTTTCCTGATGAGATATTCACTCTTTCTTTTTTGTGAATTCAATGTGAATGTCACAAGTGATGAACCACCTTGTTGTGTGAAAGAAATTTTATTGTAGAATATGAAAGTGTTGCAGTGTCTCATCATCTTATGATATTGTATATATGTACTAATGTGTTGAATGATGAAAATTCTTGGTAGCGAATAGTGTCTTATTGTGTTGTTGCCATCACATTGTGATGAATCATGATGTTATGTCACCATGTTGTATTGTATATATATATATATATATATATATATATATATATATATATATATATATATATATATATATATATATGTTGTGATGTTAGTCACTATATTCATCATACATATGTAATCATACGTTATATAATAAGAATTCATGTCGTAAATTTATGGGTATATGGTGATATTACAAACCCTATTATAATGTACTTTTAGTTTTGGGTGCATTATGTGATATGTGATGTGTTATAATTTTTGGAAATAAGTTTTTGTTATACCCCGTAAATATATCATGTGTAAGATGCTATGGTTGTTGTGTATAAATCACCCATGTGTAGTAATGTAGTGATGTGTTACGTTGTGCACCCTACACTTACGATCCCTACCGACAGTATCAAAAGTGTATGTATGGAGTGAGAAATTTGGATTGTTGACCATTTTACTCTAGCTGAGTACGAGATAAGAAGTGGAGTCTAGTATAGATTGAAAATCCACTCCTGTTCATTTGGTATGTACGACACTTGCTCAATGGGTGTCATGTATATTGTGTTTCACGGACACCTTATGTTCAATGAATGAGAACCTATACCTCTTTCTCTCTCCTTAACTAGTTGTCTTAAGATTGACGACATTTGTGTGGTTACGACTATGTTGAGCCTTATGAGAGTTTGGATGGATGATTCAAACAAAGGTTACAATAGTTATATTATTTGAACAATTTTTATTTATATTCCTAGATGGATTCTCAATGCCAAGATGCACACTCAATGATTTAGTACTCTGGTGAGCAACCTCTTTGGAGGTTACTATAGTGCTTGTGATGTGAATCTTTGCATGTGTTTTATTTGTAAACTTGGTTATGCGTGGAACTAACAATTTTATTTGATTGTTGCTAAGCTTCAAGACTCTTTATCTATTTTCCAATATTTGTTTTTCTATTTGAATATGGATAATTAGCCATTTTTCTTGATTTATCAAGATTTATTTTGTTTTAGTTACTTTTAAAACTTGAAGCTTAATGATTTTGATACCACTTGGCTATTTTTTGTCTAGTGTGGAATTTCTTAAATGTTTGAATGAGTTAGTTCTACCATTATGTATGTGCTTATATGTTTCCATCAACCTGATATGGTCCATGTTTGGAGTGTGAGGTATGCCCAAGGGTCATAAGATTGTATTGCCTGGGGTTGCATGTCACTAGGCCTTTGGTTTTTCAGGTGGTGGAGCTTTACGTGTTCATATCCATAGAGTGGCCCGACCTTGTTTTGATATTATGTTTCTCTTCTCTTTTGGGAGGTTTATGGAGTTGTTTGGGAGGCTTATGGAGTTGTTTTAGGTAGCTTATGGAGGATGGGAAGTATATGGAGTTGGAACTATGATTTATGAGTACTCATATGAGTCTAGTTATGTTTTGTGATGTTAAGGATTGATGCTTCTCATTGATGATATGATGTTGATCCCATATTGCCATTGTGTAGTTATAGTTATGGTTTTGAGTTGCGTGAAACTTGCGTATGGGTATTGTTGGGGATTCCTTGTAGTTATAGTATGATTATGGTATGAGTACTATTATATTGGGGACATGTGTGTGTTGAGTACCATGTTAAGTGGACCATATGTATTTTCCTTGGATTGTTTTTGGTATTGTGATGTGATAAAATCATGAAAGTATGTAGCAAGATGTCTTGTGGACCATTAGTGTTGTGTTGGGCCTTATGTGGCATCGTGATGTCAATTATGGTTCGGAACCCATGAGAATAAATCAATTGAAATCCTAAACAATGAAATATTAAGAGCCTGAGATAAATAAAATTTGTAAAGTAAAAGAGAATTGCCAATCTTCACAGAACATTAAGAAATTTTCAAAACTTGCCTTTTATCTTGTGGTCATGGTTTAGTGACAACATTCCTTTTTGTAGACAATAATTGTCATTGTTGACTTCCTAGCTTAATTATTCACTTAGAATCATTGTTAGGCAGCATCGAGGATTATGCTCTTATAATGGGAGGGATATGTAGTGCCCTACACAACCTCACCTTACATGATGATCAATATGGGATTTCTACCATGAGAGTGTGATCTAAGTCAACGTCCCTTGTAAATAAGTCTTGTATACCAAGTTTTCTTGAACTCCATTGGAGTAAGACCTCCTCAAGTGGAAGTTCATAAGTTCCTTGTTAATCTAAAATTAGAGTGTGATGTTGGTTGGAAGTTAATAGAACCATTGTGAAGCTGTAAATAGTATTTGCTTCGTAGAAAACTAGATATTTTAATGAATGTTAAATAATAATAATAATAATAATAATATTTGGTATCATGAGGATAAATATTGTATAATTGTGTATGTGACAATAATGATGATGATAATCCATCAAATAACTTATAATGAATAAAGGATATATATATATGTTTAAATATTAATGTAAATAAAAATAAAATGACAAGTTAAATTGAAACGAGATTTTAATTAAAATAAGTAAAATAATAAATACATATATGTGAAATAAAATACTAAAAGAAAAATTTAAAAGAGAGGGGGTGCGTTGGTGGGTGGACAGGTTTGTTGAGGAGTTATGAGGATTTGGGTGGAGAATAAATGGTGAGAAGGTGAGTTTTTATGGTAATATGGGGTTTGGCAGTGTATTTTGCGGGTGTAAGGATTGGCACCATGCCATTTCCTCCCCCTTACATTCATCCTCCCATCACGTGTTAGATACGTAGTAAGTGCACTAGTAGGCTCATTTGGAACAAAATACTTCCTTTTGTTTTATTTATCCCTTTATTTATTTTGTTGGCCGCATACATCTACTACGAGAAGAGGAATTGTATATGGTTCACCAAATACAACCAACATGGGTCTGCATGATCAGTTCACCTCTGTCATCATATGCCTTACCTGTGCCAAAAAAGAAGTTTTATTTTTATTTTAATTCATTCTTTTTGGTTGTCTCCCTTGTTGGGCGTGTAGGAGCAATAGAAGAGGGGAAAACTTGTTAGGGAATCTCAGATTTGTAAGGCAAGGCAGGAAAAGGATCGAATTTTCAGGAATGCCTTGGAAGTTTTCAAGTAAAGCTAAATTCCACTACCTTTGACCAACATCCTCCTGCCAGCGCCAAATAGGAGCTTCATACAGACGTGGGCACATTTAGAAAGAAGTATATTTAATAACATTGCCCATCTCAGATGTGTTTAGACGATGGAATATAGCTCAAAAATGAAAGTGCATAAGGATTGGGTACGTGGACACACGACACATAGAAGGATGTGGAAATATAGAAGAACAACACTTGTTTAGGATAAATATACACAGGACTTATCCACTTTTGTAGATCTAGGCTATTTTTGGAGATAGAGTGTTGAGCACGCGATGACATGGAGACTTGCAGTTCACGTAAGGCTATTTTGGAATGTGCAACAGTTTGAGTGCCATGCAGAGTTTGGTTTAATAATAGGATTTCTACTTAGAGTTAACTATAGGAAATCTATTATTAGAGCACTTGCATGCTTTTGTATTCTGTTGTACAGGAACATGGCTATTCTTAGCATGTAGTCTATTTTTGGAAGGTGCATGGGTGGTGAAGGGAAAGTACCCATCCCTATATATGTATTGATTTGCACAGTTTGGAGAGACCAATTATTGTAGAGTTATGCTACGCATTTTTTAGCACACATGACTCATGGTGATACCATTATGACATATGAAGCTCTTGTGTGTTACAATATTTAATATAATGGATAATATTGGCTGGATATCAGTGTTTGATGTGACTGGATATGGTTCTGGCATGGTAAATATCATTATAATCATTGTTTAGTCAATCTTTCATGTGGTTTAGATCTAGATATGGCTTATGTATTGTGGATTATTTACTATCTGTTATGAATCTGGATATATACATATGCAATCATGCTAACATTCTAGACAAGCAACTCTAAAGAGTAACCTGGTACCCTTTTGTGCTTCGGGTGAGTGCTCAGTTTAGGCTTAGTGATGTGCCAGTGTGCCTTGGGCTATTTGTAGTGAATTCTAGGCTACATCATTGGTTCTATTGATAGGACCTCTTTCTTAGCTATTTTTCAGGATGTTGTGTGATGAAGATGTACCGATTGACCTTAGCCAATATTAAGGAGTGGTTAATAGATCTGGAAGAAGAGTATGCTCGTAGATTTAGTACCGGGCTTGGTTTTAATGCACGTGTGTGGGTTGAGCATAATTTGTATGACACATTATATGAGATATTCTTTGCTATCTTTCCCATAAAGCTGTAGGAGTGGCTAGTTTCTTATTCATCTAAGAGGAATTGGAGGTTTCACATGCTTGTTTGGACACATGAATAATTCCAAGCCTTGTATGATGTAGATCTGATTTGGATGTGCTTTGTGGATGTTTGGTCCATGGTATTTTGAATAGATATATTCTTAAGTACGTAGTTTTAACTTACTCTTTCCCAGAGGTTGTTGAGTTTCAGTTTTTGTACTAGCCCAAAGGATCATATTTGCATGGTATCCCATTGGTGATCAAGATCCTGATTGTAACCTTGGATTTGGAAGAGAAGCCAATGGTTAACTAAACCCCACCACACATGGGGGTAGGAGCAGGTTTGGTAAGGATGATGGACCTAGTGGTAGAAAGACAGAGGGAAGAAAGGTGTCTTAAGTTCAATGAGGCACGTGAGAGGGATTTAGAGAAGCAGTGGGAAGTTGCAGAGAAAATGGCGTTGTGGAGAGAGATGGATCGTGAAGGATTTAGAGCTCACGTAGAAGACGTGGAGCCAGAGCATCTGGATCTCCCCCATTTGGGAAAGCATGGTAGGGAACCCTCTTTAGCCTCAAATGAGAGTGTGTCAGTAGAGATGACATGGGCCATGGGCACACATCTAAATCTACCTAGCGACCTAGCCCTTGCAGTTGGTTTTCCAATTTCTACAACAAACAGTAATAAACAAGCTAGTAAGAGTAGTAGAGTTGCGGTAGATAGAGTTAATTTATAGTCAAGTTCAAGAGATAATTATTAACCTTATTCATCTATGGCAGAATTGTCATCTGCTTTATTTGGAGGACATGTTGGAGGTATCTTTTCTAGTGCATCATTAGCACAAAATGTAGGTTTACAAAAATTTTGCATCACATCTGGAAGTAGTGGAACTTCATAGACGGTGGGCATTCAGTTTAGCACAACTGTCGAAACAAAAGGTAGTGCATCTTCCGGTCTATTACCTACTGGAGGGGGTGGATCAGGAGGATCAGGTAGCTCAGGCACTGGCAGACTTGGTGGATCTAGAGGCATGGAAATACATGAGGAAATATAGGAGCTTCTGGATCTGGTGGGAAAGGGTTGCACCAACCTCAAAAAACTTATATGGAGATGTATCTCCATCTTCCAGAGTATAGAGGCATTGAATATGCAACTGAGCATGTGAATATGTGTGAAATAATGTGGCATGCAAAGGGAATTATATCTCCAGAGTGTAAGGCAAGTCAGTTTGTAACTACGTTGTAGGGGTGCGCACACATCTGGTACATGAAGTTTGATCCTGATTAGACATGTGTGGATTATACAGTGCTATGAGATGCTTTCTTAAAGGAATTTTATATCCCTGAGTTTGAGTAGAAAATCATAAGCACGCTCAAGGATATTAAGCAGGGCACTACTGAAAGTGTTCGGGAATATGATGCACGGTTCAAGACTCTCCTCTCTAAGTTATCTTATGACATCCACATAAGCCAACATGCATAGTGGTTCATTGGAGGACCGATCACACCTTTTAGGAGGGTGCTTTCACACAAGACTTATACAGATCTGCGTGTGGCATTTGAAGTAGATCTATGCACTGAGGCAGTAGGAAGTGTGGATACAGGAGTGAGCCCGTTCTTGGAAGCTCAAATTGCAGCAATGGTGAAACAGTTGGAGAAATTATCTGCTAATTCAGCACATGAGATGCACATTGGAATTTGGTGTATAGATTATGAAGTAGAGGGGCATACTAAGGATAGTTTCCCTCAGAAATTGGTGCACTCCTTGTTGTTGGATTGTGGGATATGTCACTTGGAGCACAGTTCAAGCCAGTGCCCATTATTGCAGCGTGTAATAAGAAAGAATGTGCTCAATTACTATAATATTTACAGGTCCTCGACTCATGATACAAAATATTACAAATTGATCGATCATATCCATGATGTCATTAATATTGGCATACGACATAGACTGGTGTTGTAAATAATTCTAAGGAAAAGGAAGAGCATCATGACTATGATCACAGTGAGGGGCATTCTGATGGTGGCCGTGGTAGAGGTCGAGGTTACAAAGGTGGATTTAGAGTTCGAGGTCATGGGGGTGGAAGGAGTGATTTCCCTCGTGGGACTTGTTATACATGTGGATCTCCTGATCACTACAGGCATGAATGTCCACAGAATATTGTGTGTTCTTTTTGTAGAAAGAATCATAGTTATGAAGAATTCCCAGACTTGTATGAACACTTAAGAAAGAAACATAAATAGGAAAATAAGGGTGCGGGAATGGTTAGATTATAATGTGACGTGAAAGACCAATGGATGCCAAAGTTAGCACTAGATCATGAGATGGTGCTTGTAAAGATTACTACACGTGTTGAGGATACGTGCTCTAGGGAATCTCTACAGTAGAAGCCTACCATTACTAAGGAGGAAGTCCTGCATGCCAAGTATCCAAACCCTATGCATCAGAAGGAGGTTTATCAAGAAACCATGGAGGTAATTCAGAATTTACAGGGTGAGATATAATGTTTGAAGGAATAGTCGTGGAAGTTGGAGCAAAAGAAAGAAGTTGATCTCCATCAGACAGATGTTGATGATTTGAAAGAGGTTTGCAAGATGTTGCGCCAAGAGAACATTATTCCTTTGTTGGGGAGTTGGTTGAAGGGAAACACTCCACGCACTGGGATTGAGCATGAGAGACAACTTCTGCATGTTAATCTTCCTCTAGAAAGTTTGGATTATGACAAGGAGATTACTCTGAATGTTGTTGTTGATGGTTGGATTTTGAGTAACATCTTGATTGACATAGGCGTGGAAGTAAATGTACTCACTTTGGATGTGTGGGTTCAGATGGGAAGACCTCCATTACAACCATCTTCTAATGTGTTGTTCATGGAAAATCAGACTAAGGCAATGCCCATTGGAGTTTTAAAAGATGCATCCATTATTATACAAGGGGCCAAGTTCACTAGGTACTTTGAGGTCTTAGTGCTTGTAGAAGCAAAAATTTTCCCCGCATTACTTGGGCACCCTTGGTGCTATGTAAACTACATTGACCTATGCTTCAATAAGGGGTATATCAATTTTGAGAACAAGTAAGAACGTGTTACTATCCATTTGACATATGGGAAATCTATGCCTTATGTAGAGCCCTTAAGTGAAGAAGACTTGAACAGAATTTATGTGTGCACCATTCAAGATCTGGAAGTTCTTGAGCCATCAAAAGAAGGAGTTCTCCAGTGGGATGATGCATAGTCCATGAGTGATACTACAAGTGTTGCATGTGATAATTGGGCACACAACACTTATGAAGTGTAGCTATGCGCATTAGTAAGCCACACAATATCAGGCATTTGGGCAGGAGCTAGGTGCCAAAGTACATAGGTGAGGATAATCCAAAAGTATTTTTTCTTGCTATGGAATTTCAATGGGCATGTCAGGTGGAAAGAAGGAACATGTTAGGATATAATCTATACAGGATGGCAGCACGTTGGTGGATTGTTCACATGGATAATATTTTGGAGTGGAGAGAAGTAAGGATTGCTTTATTTGTTCGATTTCTAAGAAGTAATGTGCCTACTCATATATGTGTATTTCATGGTAATGATCCTGTTTAGCACCACATTTAGCAGTGTGAGAGACTCTGGACAGCGGGGTAGGAAGCTTTACCACCTTCTTTATGGGTGCACAAGTTTTATTTCACCTTGCGAGGATACGCATGTGCATGGTATGTCTACATAGATTTGAATGTGCGAATATAAATTTATAGGAAATTACTGAAGGAATGACTCAGACATTTGATTAATTTTCTTCTAAACCTCATGTGAATGAGGCATTGCAAGTTATGAAGTGGTTAACTATGGGAGACAGTACAAAGGATGAAGAGTTACTTCAGGATTTTTTAGGAGAATCAGACTTGGTGGTGTCCTTTGAAGAGAAAGAAATAGATGTAGAGCAGCTTGGGCATGCCTACCTAGAAAGAGAAAAGGGTAAGATGATCTACATGGTTGATGATGAAGAGGTAGAGAACCTAGATATTGAGCACACAGAGGGTACGTGTGAAGTCTTGGAAAAGTGCAGATGAGAAGGTGCACACCTACCATGAGCCTATGAAGACCAAGAAAGTGAACATTGGAATGGATGTTGAACCCAAGGAAGCCATTATCAGAGATTACTGGTCTAACTCTGAAGTTACTAAGATCATTGAGTTGTTGCATGAATTTCAAGACTTGTTCCCTAGAGGCTATCATGAGTTGAAAGGAGTGCATGAATCATTGGGAGAGATGAAGATAAAACTGAAGGAAGGTGCTCACCAAGTTCAGAAGATACCTTACAGGATGAACCCAAAATTGTGTGTCAAGGTAAAAGAAGAGATTGACAAAATGTTAATTTTTGGTATCATTGTGCCTATCAAGGAATCAGAATGGGTGAGCCCTATGGTGATCAACATCAAGAAAGATGGAAGAATCAGGATTTGTGTGGATTACAGGGAGTTGAATGTTGCATGTGTGATTGATCTCTTTCTCACACCATTTATTGAAGAAATCTTGGAAGGCATTGCAGGGCACGAAATATACTCATTCACTGATGGATTCTCTGGATATCATTAGGTAAGGATAGTTGAAGAAGATCAAGAGAAGAAAAATTTCACCACCGAGTGGGGAATTTTTTCATACACAGTTATGCCCTTTGGATTAAAGAATGCATCTGTAATATTTTCGTGCATAGTGGTACAAGCATTCTAGGATTTTATTTGCAAGTTCTTGCAGGTGTATCTAGATGATTGGATAGTCTATGGGCTCATGAAATATCACTATGATAATTTGAGGTTGATGTTTGAGAGATGTAGGTAGTTGAGCATCTCTTTGAACATTAAGAAGTGTATATTTGTCACACCCTTCAGAATTTTGTTGAGACACATCATCTGTAAAGAAGGCTTGCTAGTGGATCTTGTTAAGGTAGCTATTATTTTGGGCTTAGAAGAGCCTACTAGCCAAAGCGAGGTGCGTGGATTCTTGGAGCACATGGGTTATTAATTTTTTTTTATAAAGGGATATGCTAAGATCGTCACACCCTTAGAAGAATTACTTAAGGGAAAAGGAAAGTTTTATTAGGGTGAGGCACAACAAAGCACATTTAACACACTGAAGGAAAGGCTTACTACAACACCTATTTTGCGCTTTCCTTCATGGTCCAAGCCTTTTCACATTCATGTAGATGCCTCTGGCATGGCCATTGGTGTCATATTAGCTCATCCTAGAGAAGGGATTATCGATCATCCTATTTTATTTGCTAGCAGAAATTTGACTCCAGCAGAGCAAAATTACACAACAACAGAGTGTGAGGCCTTTTCTATGATCCCCGAGCTCCATAAGTTTTGATAGTATTTGTTGGCTACACCTTTCATATTTTATACAGACCATATGGCATTTAAGTACTTGGTGAACAAGCCCATTTTATAGGGGTGCATATGTCATTGGGTACTATTGTTTTAGGAGTTTAATTTTACGGTGGTGGTTAAGCCAGGTAAGAGCAATTCTAGTCCATACCATTTATCAAGGATTCAATAAGGAGAGGATGCACAGAGCATTGAGGACACAATTTTAGATGCACAATTGTTCAAATTGAACCACGTGCCCTCAGAATTGGTGGATATTGCTATCTTTTTATGCACATGTATGGTGCCCAAAGGAATGAAGGCCTTAGAAAAGAAACAACTTGATATTCACGCCACGTCTTACATGTTGATCAATGGAGAATTATACAAGTTAGGTTGTGATGATGTTTTGCACCGGTGTGTGCTTTAGCATGAGCACAACGCAATTATGGAAAAGGATGATAGTGGTATTATAGGTAGACACTATGTAGGGGATGTCACTGTGCGTAAGGTTCTACTAGTTGGTCTATTGTGGGAAACATTATACAAGGATTGCAAAGCATATTGTAAGGGTTGTGACCATTGTTAGTGCCTTGAAAAGTCTAGACAATGAGATGAAATACCTTTGAGGCCTATTAATAGTGTAGAACCTTTTGAGAAGTGGTAAATTGACTTTGTGGGCCCTATTTCCCCAGTCGTGTGCAAGACATGATTGTGCTATATTATAAGTTGTACATACTATCTTACAAGGTGGGTAGAAGTGGCTCCTACAAAGGATTGCACTGCAGCTACAACAACAAGGTTTCAATGGGAAAATATTATTAGCATGTATGGCTACCCTTTAAGTTTAACAAGTGATAGGGGTACTCATTTCCTTAATGAGACTATCAGGATATTATTGGATGAATTTATGGTTGCACACCATCAGAAAACCCCTTATCACCCTCAAGAAAATGGAACTATTGGGGCCTTCAAAAAAATATTGAGCCATACCTTGAATTTTTTTTGTGATGTTGGATGGAGATATTGGGATGAAAAGGTTTTTGTAGTACTTAAGGCGTATAGGACAACCTACAAGAGGTTGAATAAGGGAACGCCATTTCAGATGGTGTTTGGCACAGAGGCAGTTCTCCCCATGGAATTCATGTTACCTTCTTTGTGAATCACGTACGTAGGTGGTCTAGCTGATGAGAAAGCATTGGAAGAACGTATTGACAAATTGATGCAGCTGGATAAAAGGCACGTCATAGCAAGATGGAGTCAGAAGCAAGAAAAATCTAGGTAGAAGGCATGGCATGATAGGCACATCAAGGATAATAAGCTTGAGGTTGGGAAAATGGTACTTATGTATGATTCAAAGTTTTTGTGCCACCCTAGAAAGCTTAAGGTGCATTGGTTGGGACTGTATGTTATCACTTATATACTTGATTTGGGCGCTTTCTAGTTAGAGGCATTGGATGGAACACAATTGCCCAGTTACTTCAATGGGAGTAGGTTGAAGCCCTACTATAAATAAGTCTTCTTGGTGTTTGTAATAAGGTAGTATTTCCACTTAGATTAGGTTTCCCTTAATGCATTTCCTTTATATGTGTTTCCTTCATCGTTGCTATGATTTGTCAATTTAGTTCATTGTTTTGTGTAATAAGCACGCTTGTGCACCGGAAGCTGATTACAATTTAAGTGTTTTCATGCATGTAGAGGACCACACATACCCTTAGTGTGGGGTGGTTTATATATAGGGTGCATTGCCAAGTTTAATATAGTTTGATTTTCATATGAAGATGGGTATGCATAAGGAAACTTTTGTGTAAGTGATTTTTGGAAGGGTGCAGATAGAAAAAAAATTACTCCTAAATGAAGACCATATATGGAAAAATGGATGCACAATATAACATGAGGTAGGCTACAGTAGTGGAAACTACTTAGAATAAGGTGTAGTGGTGAAGTAATTCAACGCATATGGGCACGTGGAAGAAGTTTTGTGGCAAGAAGTAGAAGGCATGCTAGAAGGTTATGAATGTGGTATGGAAATGAGCAGCATGGAAATGAGCAGTGAAACATTGCACAAATGATGCATTAATGTTGGGAATCAGTGGTAGGTGAAGGAGCAATAAATGTGATAACTTTTAAAAATCTATATAAGGAAGGGTTGTGAGGCCATTTTTACCTTTGTGATTATGAATTCTTGAGTGAGTTGTTTACGAGTGAGCTAGCTAAGACGGTTGTGAAGAGTGGAGAGTGGTGAACTAGTTGGGTTGGTCAGATCTATGCACGAGGAACTATTACACTCCATTTATTGAAGTGTTTGAGAAAGGAGAAGGCATGTGGTAAAGGATATTTAATGGCTAGGGTTTGAGTTTGATTTAGGGCACAAGGAACCAAGTTACAGAGCTCGAGGGAGGTAAGAGAACACATCTTTTTTGATTGAAATGGCACTGAAAAGAGCACCAGAGGCAAGTACAAGGGGAAAGAAACAAAAGGAAGTTGAGATTGAGATCAAGGATGCCCTTGAAAGGAGGTTTTCTGAAATGCAATACCCATGTAGAAGTGATTATGGGTTGTGATTGGGATTCCCATGTCCATCGAAGCAAAGTCAATGATTACAACCATAGGACAACAAATAACAAGGAGGAGTTGGACGCATTGTTGAATAAAAAGACAAACAAATAGACAACGGATGAAATGCCCATATATAACGATGCTGAGGAAAATCTCCTAAGAAAGGTAGGTGTTTTACAGTTGTACTAACTTCCTTATTTCAAAAAGCTAGAGAAGTTATACAAGTGGCTTATGAGTAGATTCCATGAGGATTTTTTCTATTTTGTTGGGTGACGAATGAGGATCATCGCACCCTTGATTGGCATTTTGACAGGTTTGAAAAGCACATAGCAATAGAGGTGAGTAGCGACCTAACTGATAAAGAAGACAATTATAGACAACTACAAGGAGTTTGGGTTATATAAAAGGTGGGCATGGCATGGATATTTATAAGCTTAGGAAGTATCCGATCATACAGGAAGCCTCACACTTATTGACAAAATTGAATGACCAGGAGAGATGGTCACAGGTGAACACTTTGTGGCTACATGTTGTAAAGAAAATGTCACAAGGGGAGACCTACAACTTGGTTGGATACATTACTAAAATGATCATTGAAGAGGCACGTACGGGTGAGAAAATTAGCTTTGGCACTATTCTACCATCCCTTATGTTTGTGGAGATTAGAGTGCCTAATGGGTCGAAGAACAAAATCTTGGAGTACCCTACAGAAAATAAATATCTTGTAGAGAGATTCGAAAAGTATCTTTGTGAGGGGACCATGAGTGGCCCATTCAAACCAAGGGCAAAGATGTGGTATGCACGACTCCGCACCACATTTGAGAGGAAGAGTGGAGGATACCTAAGGAGTTTCCCACAGTAGTAGGTAAGCTGGCATAGTTTACATTCTATCAACATTTCTACATCGTGTGCACATTTTACGATGAAGGATGAGACATGCAGTCATTGGTGAAAACTTCCCTATGCTTTCACTACGCACTGTTTCTTTCAGGTAATTGTTCATAGACTCTCAGACGTGTGTAGGTTAATATACAATGCTGATAAGGTAGACTGTGACTACCGCAATCTGCAGAAGATTTACATCTATCTAGGTAAGTCTGCTTATATTGAAAGATACATTTTAGATGACATAACTATGAAGCCTGTGAGTTTGGAAATAGGTGATAGTGGGGAAACATTGGTATACCTTCAGCTTAAGCCTAGGCTGGAGAATGGAAAGTATGTAGAGAATGAGTTCAAACTGCCAAGCCCGCCTAAAGGGAAGCACACAGTTGGCATGTTGGCAGCTGAAAATCCTACTTCACCCATTCAAGAAGAAGAAGAAGAATAAATTCATGAAGATAGTGGTGGGTTGGATGGTAGGGGTAGAAGACAGCCTATGGATAGAGAAAGGAAAGAGTGCAGAGATGATGCCCCCATCACAAGAGCAAGAGGATGAAGTGTTTGAGACAAACACAATGGAAATCAATGTGGAGTAGACAGCCGAAGAGCCATAGTTCAAGAGAGTGTTCAGGAGGACAAGGGTTCAGGGTGTAGGGTCATCACAACCATTAAGAAGGTCACCTCAGATTTTGTTGCAGAAAGTAGAGCTTGAGAAGAAGAGAAGGTGCAAGCTAAAGCTTAAGGATGGAGAGGAGGATGAGTCTGGAGAAAGCGCGCTAGGTACTCTAGTGTAGCCTGAGGGTACAGAGGAGCCCCGTGATGAAGAAATGAAGGATGATGAGGAAGGGATGAAGGGAAAAATAAAAATAGAAGCATCAAAAAGGGTGAAGGCCCAATTCTAGATTCAGGCGCTTGGGTTCCTAAGGGAAAAAGAACAAGGGAGGAGAAATAAGGTGAAGACTATGAGAATCCCATGGTTTAGATATGTGGATGATACCAGCAAGATCATACGTGCATGCACTTCCAGAGTACTACTGGAAACTAAGGACTTATATGGTTGGGAGTTGATGGATGTGGAGATGGTGAACCCACGCACATGGAAGCAATTGTCATGGTCAATGCAGACTCATATGGATGAGCCTGATTTTAACGTATGCAAATAATCATGCATCTTGTGGAGAATGAAGAAAGCACCCCAAATCTGGAACGTAAATGTTAAGCCAACTATTATGTCAGATGAACAAGTGAATAATTCCTTGTTAAAGATATCTATAGAGGTTTCATGTAGGAACATAGACAAAGCAACAACCATTAGGGCATTGATAGATGACAACAAGGATAAGGATACATAAATAAAATGCCTCACAACATAGAAGGAAAATGTACCAAGGTAAAGATGTAAGCATTGATCGGTATGGCCGAGGAGATTGGTGATTATATTCTTAAGGTAAGGCCACATCTAGAATCTCAAGTTCTAAAAAAATTTCCTTCTGTAATGCACTATATACGTACACTTGTAAAACTGGTCATAGATGAAGGGCCCATGCATATGCCCATGCCAAAATACCCTACAAGAGGATGTCAGCAAGGGATAAAAGCCACCATTTCCAGAAAAATTACAAGTTATGAGTCATTACTACAAGCCTTGAGAGATGAATTGAAGAAGGCATATCAGGCCTTAAACATGTGCACGACACCACATGCAATTGTTAGGATGAGGACAATTACAAAAGATAATGAAGTCCTCAAAGCCATGAAGGATGAGACACTTGGGCGCGTGGAGAGACTTGATTTGGTGGAAGAGAAGCACAGAGCACTTACAAGTGCCCAAGAACCACATGAAAACAAGTTGAAGGAGATAGGAAAACAAATTGCTGGGAAGATGGACTATATGGAAGGCATGATTTCTAGTATGGAAAATATTTGTAGAATCTTGCAGAATGAACATGAGAATATGACTCAAGATGAGCTATATTCCATAGTCACAGATGTCTCAGACAAAAAGGTGAGGCCTTAAGCGATTGGTGGGCATTGGAGGCAGAAATTAAGAATAAGTATCTGAAATTAGTACTGCTTGTTGAGGAGAAGAGTGTTGAATGATATCTCATTCTTTTGTTTGAAAAAATCTTCATTAGTTTCATTCATTGTTCTTTACTTTGGAGAGATAAGTTAAGATTACCCATTATTAGGGGCAACAATGCATTTAGTGTGGGGTAACGTTGAGAAAATGAAATATAGCTCAAGTATGAAAGTGCATAAGGATTGGGCATGCAGATGCATGGAACATAGAAGGATGTAGAAATATAGCAGAAAAATGTGTGCTTAGGACAAGTGTACACAAGACTCAGCCACTTTTGTAGATCTAGGCTATTTTTGGAGATAGAGTGTTGAGCACGTGATGACATGGAGACTTGCAGTTCATGTAAGGCTATTTTGGGATGTGCAGCAGTTTGAGTGCCATGCAGAGTTTTGGTTTAATAATAGGATTTCTACTTAGAGTTAACTATAGGAAATCTATTATTAGAGCACTTGCATGCTTTTGTATTCTCTTGTAAAGGTGCATGGCTATTCTTAGCATGTAGTATATTTTTGGAAGGTGCATGGGTGGTGAAGGGAAAGTCCCCATCCCTATATATATGTATTGATTCGGAAGGTTTGGAGAGACCAATTATTGTAGATTTATGCTGCATATTTTTTAGAGCGCATGACTAATGGTGATACTATTATGACGTATGAAGCTTCCATGTTTTACAATATTTAATATAATGGGTCATATTGGCTAGATATTGGTGTTAGATATGATTGAATATGGTTATGGCATGGTAAATCTCATTATAATAATTGTTTAGTCAATCTTTCCTATGGTTTAGATCTAGATCTAGTTTATACACTATGGATTATTTACTATCTGTTATAAATTTGGATATATACATATGCAATTATGCTAACATTATGGAAAAGCAACTCTAAATAGGGACTTGGTACCCTTGCACACATTGGGTGAGCGCTTAGTTCAGGCTGAGTGATGTAGTGAATTCTAGGCTACATCACAATGTTTCAATTACAATCATTCAACACCAATTCCAATGTTGTTCAAAACATTATGTAGAGAGGGTCAGTTTAAGGAGGTGCTGCACTTTCTGTTTCCTGCATACATTTTCCCCAAGTAATCGAACACATACCTATAACTATTTCAAACATGTATTGCAAAGAATGTGATTTCACCAAGTAAAAAAATTCACTCCCTCATCCTTATCAGGGGATTTGAATTTTCTACACACAAAACCATTTAAAATATGGTTATCAACATGTATGTAAAGTGTGATACTTTGGTGGATGCTCGTAAAGTTTTGATGACATGGAAGAACGAGATGTGGTCTCATGGAATGTAATCATTGTCACATGATTTAACAAAAATAGAGATTATTAAATCTAATTTTAGAGTCACTACTATGATAATATGCAACAGAATACAAATGCTAACCAATCTAAAGATGCAACCGTATAAGAAAATATGAGAGATAGGGCACTTATCTTATTTATGCTTTTCTTGGAATAGATTTTGAACTAGAACAACTGATGAATAAGATGGTCAGAGTGTTGGAAATGGTTGATATTAATTTTGGGATTTGTAAACAGAGCTAGACATGGGTATTTGGGTTAGGGAGAGGGCACCAAAGACCACTCCTAGGCGTTGGTGACTAGGAAAATGTTTAGAATATGCTTTTTCTTGTGTCGCTAGGGTTTCACACTTATTCATTGTTGGTCACCTATATGTTGCACTTTGATCGTATAGGTACCTGTAACCTGCAACACAAACCCTAACTACCTACACAAGCTCACAAACACATAAAATTTGAATAAAAAATGAAATATGTGAAGTTGGAATGACCTCGAAAGTCATCCGAAGGATGAACTTATGACCGAGCACTGCATTACATTCCATATTCCCCTGTAGTTCTTTGTGGTTGTGTGTGAAATAGTGTCCCTAGGTTTCCATTGCGCTAATGACACAAAGATAGCGGGATATCACTAGATGAAAATGCAAATGTGTGAGATGGAATTTAGCACTTCCCCTTCATATGCAGTGTATGCAGAGTAAGCAACCCAAAAATGTAGTCCCTTTGATAATATGTAGATATGATTGCCCTTTAGAATTTCCCGCCCATATAATAATATGTATGTTGTGTATATATAGGGATCTCTTATTTGAATTTTGACACTCATGACACAACATGCCGACTATGAACTTGAGATAAGGATGAGAAAAACAAAAAGACCGACCAAAAATTCCAAAATAAGTGAAAAGAACAAAGGGGACATGAGCACCCAGAATGGACATGAGCTCATAGGCATTACTGTCCATAATGGGAGCTAGTGTCCAGGGATAAATGAGGATAGATGTGAGAAGACCGATATACATGGATCCCTGTGACCTGACAAAAAATGGGTATATAAGTGACATATGTATGAGAGAAAGGCAATAGAAATTAAGTCAAACAAGTGGATGGATTAGGGAGTGTGTCTCCAGTGAATACTTTTCTTACTTAAGATTCATACATATAACAACATACTTGGCAGTATAGTAAAATAATAATATGTGCGTGATTTTGTGTCTACATCGGGTTTGCACATTTTGGGTTTGTTGAAAAAGTGTTAGAAACTTAAAGAAAATGAAAGTGGTAAGTGTAAAACAGGGATCCCAAATCTATACCAGCATTTCCTAGTTTGTTCCAAGATGAGAGCTTTGAAATAGGTATGCACTCATCAAAGCATAATGGAAGGTGGGATTTTTATATGCTGTAGTTTTTAGTACCTTGGTATAAATATATGTAATAGGGATGGATGCATACAAAATGTAAATGGAGGAATTTTCTAAATGCAGCAAACCATTTGACGAAATGCCTCTTTGAGATGTGTAACCGAACTCCACAACCTGGACCGTTTCTAATCCTCCAAACATGGTCTTTCTTACCTGTATCTGTCATAATTTTTGTTTTTTTTAGTTCTTCATTTGCAACTAAATATAAATAAAAACCCATGGAACATATTACTTTTGGTTATTTTAAAATGAATTTGTAGTGCAAAACAGTAAAATGTTACCTTGTGTCTTACGTAACCCAAATTACTTTTGGTTGTCAACCATACTCTTAAAACACCCTCCAGAGATGTTTTAGTTACTTACATAACCAGAATGGATAGTTTCAACCCTTTAATTGAAGAGTTGAGCTTGAGATTTCTTTTAAACCTATCAAATGTTCCTTTGTAAAAGTTAGTAAATTGCAATTTTCATCGGCGCATGAATTACCTCTTTGAAACCCCCATCCGAAATGCCAGGATTTGACCCAGTTCCTTATCATCATGAGATGCCACAAAAAATTTCACAACACCCTAAATTGAACATTTGATGATTTATCATAGCTTGTTAAGAGCCATGTTGACCCTATTTGTAGCATCGATTAACTGCTAAAAGTTTAAAGTTGGGTTTCATTTTGGCTCACCATTTAGATCCTGAGCGAAGAAATGGTTACTCACCTCTGTAAACCTCTAGTATTTTTACATGGTAATTTCTTGAAACCATTAGTTCATAGTAAAAAACCTCACCAATTCATTTTAAAGAGGGTTTTTGTAGGTTTCTGACTGTTGTTTGACCAAGTCGAACTAGTTCAATTACGACTAGTGGCTCCGGAAAACTAGTCGCCATTTGTAAACCGTTTTCCAGCTCTAATTTTTGTCAACTCCTGTGAATTATATGATATAGAAGAGTGTATAGAAATTTCCCCATTTTATGTTCAACTATCAGAATTCAATTTTTTGAACGTGGTTTCTTATCCCTCGAGCTAAAATTGGATGTTTTCGCAAACTAATAGGAAGATGAGAAAGAAGTCTGTATGACCCTTTCCAAGTCAATTAACAAATGAGAAATTTGTAGACACTTATAAATGACTGTATGGAACCTTATTTTGTGTTTTTTTGGAGAAATTTGATTTTTGGGAAAATAGTGTTTCTTCTCTCTCTCTTTCTCTCTCCTCCTCTAGTTAAGAAATGAAGTGAAATGAAATGAATGTATATCTAACTCTCTCTCTCTCTCTCTCTTATTTTTTATGAAGTATTATGATTATGTAAATGAAAAACTAAAATAATGTGAATTATGATAGATTTTAGGTAGATACCCTGCGAGTAGTTGTGCTGACCATGCAGTGGTTGCACGTATTGAGACACAGAGAAAGTGAAGTGTACTAGTGATTTCATAATAACCTATTATTTGGAACAATGTAATTGTATAGGCTATATCAACAATACCATTATATATCAAAATGTTAATTATTGAATTTTTTGATGAGTATGAAATTGTTAGCATTTTGGGATGTTTGGAAAAATGGGAATTTAATCATGGGTGCTAATTTGATTCATGTTTATGTATTATTAAGGGGGTGGATTTTTATGTTAACTAAAAATGAATTGACCTTTTATACGGTGTTTTAATGTGAAATTAATGATTAAGTATTTATTGTATTGTACTATTTACTTGGAACTGTAGAAAAGGAATCTAAATAAATGGTCATAATTAGAGTAAAATTATTGTGTTAATTTACCCTTCTTGTATGATCACTTGCATAGCATAGAAGACTAAAATGGTAGGATGACCCTAGTTCCTTATAATAAATGACATCTCCTAGCTAAAGGGAAATAAGAGCCCAAATTCAAGTTATCATCATAATATGCACACTTAGCGACATTGTCACGAACACATCTGGTATGAATGGTAATGGTTGAATATTTTCTAGAGTATATGGCCTTCCTCCTAGGATCGTAGTTATTTTTGAAAGACAATTCGAGGATTTGGGTTATGGATGAATTCCATTCCTAATTTTAGTTATCAATATGTTTTACTATAAAATGATAATAAGAGTTAAATATGGAAAATAATAAAATTGGAATTTATGCTTAGTCCTTGAAAATGTATTCATGAGATGTTGTTCTAGGAGAAAAGTGAAATTTAGATATTTCTTGTAACTTGATTAAGCCTTCTTATGTTATGAGAGGAAACTCATGTCATGTAAAAGTTAATATGAACCTAACCAATTATTAAAGTAAAAATAAAAGAGAGAATCGTGAACCTTAGTCCTTTAAATTATAGACTTTTCCCCTCTTGATCTCACACTAGTTCCTATTACATAACCAAAGTATGATGTCAAACCAAGCAAACACATTCCTTAGAAATGGAACCTTAGGACAAGAACTAGTAGCATCATGTGTGTATAAATTTCCATATTGACAATTGAGCTATAAAAATTAATTGAAATAAGGTATATGAATCAAATGAAATGAAAACAACTTTAAGTTAAATGTTAAACGATATAAAGGAAAGTTAGTCTAGAAAAAAAAACACGTATGTTCACATGTCAAGTGCTCTTTAAATCCTTGAGATTAATTATTAAAACATGATTGTAATAAATATGTAACCACGAAAGTGTTGTGTCGTGGGTAGTGCCTGTTTGTAAGTTTGTATTGTAGTTGGATCATTATTTGTCCTTTGTTATTTGAGAAACGTAGTTATGATGTACATCATGTGTTTCTTGTGGTTAGGTTTTCATATTTTTGGGTGAGGTTTCATCATTGATTATTTAGAGGAATATTGTATAGCTAGTGAAGGGAGGAATAAGGGATACATGTGTTTATCTTGGAGGAACCAAAGGAATTCGTGGCTAGTCTTAGTGGAGAGGTAAGCACATGTTATAATGGAGGGATAAGGGGCCTGTTGAAGTTGATGTGGTGTGTATGCTTTGGAGGAACCAAAGGCTAGCTAGGATTCCTTCTTGGAGTGATAAGGGGTAGTTGCAATGATGATCTCTCCCCTATATAATCCTCTTAGGTAGGCTTGGTTATGTGTGTCATGTTTCCTTGTGAAGCCTATCACTTCTCATCTCATGGTACGTGTGGGTCCATGTTGGTATAAATGGTTTGTGTGATGTTGAGTTATCCTAAGTGATCCCATGTGGTGTCGTGTAACAAGTAATGAAAGTGAAAAAAAATATTCTGGGATTTTCTACTTTTGTATCTGTATGTGTAATTATGTGGGAGTCATAACCCCTATGACACCACTTCGGAACGCCCCAATCTGAGCATCAGACTGCTCATCGATAAGGTTTTGAAGCAACCTACTGAAGAGGGGAACAACATTTCCTTAATTATATCTACATCTTTTTTTTATGTATACTAAACTAGACCTTCTTCCCAATTCCTAGACATAAATATCAGTAATTGTTATTTGATTTCGGTTTTTGCTTGTATTTTGGTTTGACAAAGTGCTTATTCTTTGTATGTTTTCAGATTTCAGTAATGAATACTAGAAAGATAATTTCCCCCTCCAATTAGTGTGACTTTGACTACACCTCACTTGCAAAGGGAAAAAGAGTTCAAAAGGATTCAATTTGTTGTTAACATTTTGCATTGTAGGAATCCAAAACCAATAAAACCACTGAGAGTTGAAATGTTTTCGTCTCCTTTGTATCTTTCCATGTTTCATACAATAGGATCCCATTCACAAGGCTTTGGTTTTTCCTGGGATTCCAATGAAGATGCAATTAAATATGAACCTCCACACAAATTGCAAAATATGGGTGTGTTGGCTCCAGAAAAATAATTAGTAAAATAGCTAAAAAAAAGGGCCAAGAAAATTCCAGATGCAAGCAACAAAAAACGTGTAAAGAAAGAAAAAAATGTAGTTTTCTTGTTTTTCATGTATGTAAATATAAAAAATATAATGCAAACTTCATAACTATGAAGCTGCCAAATGTTTGTAGTCACAATTATATATTACTCGATGTTTTCGTATGTTCTTAAGTTGTGTTCTAAAAGTTGTTTTTTGAAGATCCATCTATCAGTTACATCTCTAAATATGAAATAATAATAAATTTTTTTGCTAGATCCAACTTCATAATTTATTATTGCGCATAGTTTGTTATTATTTTTTTTGTGCATGTGGGTTTGGACAAGAAAAAAAATTACGTTGCCAATTTGGTGTAGAAGGTTGAAAGCATTATTTTTAGGTTTAGTGATAAAGACTAACCTTTTCATTAGATATTAGTTGGCATTGATTGCAGATAAATATATGAAAAAAAAATTCCAAATAAGAAAGAAACAAAATATAAATGCTTACCTTATATATAACATGGATTCTTGCTAAGTTTTGAAACAAGGCTTTCCCAAGACATATTATGCAGGAAATTGTTCAAATAATGGAGATAAATACAAAAAATACAAATATATGAGAATTATTTTAAAAACTTTCTATATTTCTACTATTTATGTTTGGCTTGCATTTTTCTCAAAATTGTAAAACAAAAAAGCATTTTTCAAAAAAATAAAAGGTGTTTGTATATTGAAGCAAGTTACAAAATATTACAAATATCTTTGCTAAATCATGTCTATGTTTTCATCACACAATTCTATACAAGATTATTTTTTGGGGGAACAAATGCCCTTTTTATGCTAGGTTTTCTTTGGGGCCTATTTCTAAATGGTCCTCTCATTTTCATATCTATGATTATTTTGGGTTTACACACATTTATTTGGAATGATTTACTTTGAATAACTTACACTTATTCAAATATATAAGACAAGATATTTGTGAAAACTTTTGTTTGTAATACCATTTATTTATTTAGGGTCCTTCGAATTGGCATTACAGGTCATGTTTTTGTAATAGTTATCTTCTAGCATTTCATGGATGCAATTAAACCTTACTCAGTTTTCCTTTTCTTATTTACAAAAACTTCAAATTTATGTCTTTGCAATAAATGTGCAGAAGTCTCAAATTTGGGGTTTGTTGTTTTCATCATGGAGGAAAATTTGAAATTTGGAGGTATTTCTCACCTAGTTGAGGGTTTCCTTGATCCAAAATTGATATTCCAACTACTTAGCTTGTCTCCCCTTCGATCAACCTTCAATGCTAGGATCCAACATTGTGTCGATATTTCTGATGGAACACACTTTCAAACCACAATACTACCATCTAAATATGTAATTCAAGTTTAAGAGAAAAACTACAAGAAGGTTGCATTTTCTGTTTGCAAAAATCCCTCTACGTAATGATAAAAAATGAATTGTATGAATCTTTCCATTTACCATTAATAGTGTCGCGGGTCACCTCTTTAATTTTACTAATTTTTCTTGCTTGTCCTTTCATACATGAATAATTTTTCTTCTTATGGAAATGGATGTTTTTTCTAAAACACATACAAAAATTGGTGCCCCAACTCGACTTCAAACCAGTGTAGCTCCCAAAAAGCAAACAAATTTAGATGCAACTTCTAGCCTTGATAATGGTCTGTTTCCACAAACACCTCCTCTGAAAAATTCTAGTCTGTGGAACTATGCAAACACACCTATATAAATTAGTGCTTTAAATATGAACATGTGAATATGGTCTATTGAAGGGTGTGCCCTTGCCAAAAAAAATCTCCGAGAATATAACACCATGAAGGGGAGTGGTTATTTTTTTTTGCTGAGATTTTTTGGATAGCGAAGGAGGAGAAATACAGGTAAATTTATTCAATGAGATTGTTGAGATGTTTTGTGAGAAAATAGAAAGTGGAAAAATGTACACCATCACAAATGGTAGGATTGGAAAATCATAACTGATTTTCAACCACTTAAATAAACCTTTGGATTTTTTTTGCAAGCATCCTCATACGTTACTCCTATGATGATCAACGAGAAAGCAATACCTTCGCATCACTTTCACTTCACAAAAATTAAAGATATACCTCTAATGCTTATAGGGTCTTTTATTGACATCATTGGCATATTTGTTGCCATATCTTCATGCTCTGCAATCCATAGGATAGAAAAGGAAGAAACTATAGAAAGAACATTGCAACTCAAATATCTATCTAGATATAGTTGTAGACACCCAAATTTTGGTCACAACCCTTTAAATCCCCTTTGACTAATTAATTCAATACTATTCCCCCACCATGCCCACTTGCGCACATTTTTAATTTATTTAATTACCTACCTCACCTAACCACCTCACCCTAGACCCATCCTAAGTGTATTAATTACCTTAGACCAAGTCCCCACTTATCTTGACCAACTGAGACTCTTTCTAACCCTAATTATTCATGACCTATTAATCCTCTAACAAATTCCACACTCTAATTTATGCCATTCAACACCCAGACCCGGAATAAGCCAAATACCATGCTAAATTTGGGAGAAAAAACCCTATTTTTGGCAGGTTAGACAAATTCTCCTTAACTGACACCGGTTATTCCTTGGTCAGTGTTGGTCACCTAAACACCATCAGTTAGGTTAAATAAAAAATCTTAACTTATTGATCAAGTTCTGAATCTTGTTTTCTGGCTCTTACGACCTTGCATCATGATCCCTGAGATTTCTAGTGACCTTGTGATATACCAGAGACCTCTACAACATTCAGACATCGCACCATTCATCCACAGATTGATCCAGAGCTCTAGTACACTCATTGGGAAGCACCGTTTCCTCCTGGGTTATTACATTTGTTCGGGATCACCTTCTCTTGCAACCATCACTACCACCTTCTTTCTATCTGCATTTTGTAAGTAAGTATTGTTTATTCTTGGTCATTTTTAGTAGATTAGTCATTGTATTAGCTATCTGTTTCATTCTATATTTTATCTTACTCGGGTATCTCCCACACTATCTCTGATTTACTATATGCCCATTCACCCTCCATACCTTTCCCAAACACCAATGTAATCACCTCTGAGTCCTTATAAGAATCCCACAACCTTACCTAAACTCCCTTCACTCTCTATGCAGTCAAAGAGAGTTCCCAAAACCCCATTTTTAATATTCTTACCAAATTACCCCTACAGACACCGATCACCCAACCGACATTGGTTCATTACCAGTATTTAGCATTGGTCATCCAACCGATGTCGGTATCTGTGAATTGTAACTTTCCCCAAACCAACAAGCTTCTAACTCATCCAAAACAGCCTAGAACCTTACAAAATCTTGCCCAAACCTCACCTACAACCTCTTTCAGACTTACAGACCTAGACCAACCTATTACACCTCTGGACTTCATCGTAACCATGCCTGTTAGATCAAATTTACTTATTGTATGTTATAGGAGATACCTAAATCTTATCAACTACAATAGGAATCAGTCATTTATAATTTCTTCTTGCATTAAGTTGTTATAAACATGGGATTGACAACCATTCGAGGAATCATCATACTTCTCGGATGTAGATTTTGCTTGGCATTCCTCTGCCATTTGTTAGTTAATATCATTTGGTGGTCTTGTTGTGTTTCTTATACTGGTCATTCCTCCTAGCCAAAGGGAAGCTTTCACAATCATCTTGGTCAACATTCTACGTGTGCACACCATCTACATAATCACAAGTATTCCTCCTTAACCTTACCCTTATTTGTTTTATCTCTATATTTGCAGTGAAACATTTTGGCACGCCTAATGGGACCCTATCTTTTGTGTTCTTTGCATTGTTCATTTTAGGGAATATTTGTGTGTTTGTTTCTTTTTGGAAAAGTTCACATTAAATTTCTCCCTGGAAACCTTCTCTTCTTTTCTATTTGTCTAAACAAAATTCGTTCGTGGGTGCTCAAAAAGAACATTTCTTCTTCTTTTCTTTTGTATATTGCATCTATTGAAAGAAATGCCTCTTCTTTTTCTCTACTTGCTACCTCAAATTTCATTGTCAATTTGAGTTTTAAAAATCTATGCATTTCATCCTTATGATTGTTGCATTAGATCACCTAGATTTTATTTACAATCTATATACTGGAGGTCATGACCAGTTGAATATTGGTGAGAATTAATCGTAGTTCACACTTTGTGCGCACACACCCCTGTCCAAATCACTTTAACAATTTAATCATTTCTTAAACATCTTCCTTCCCGGTATTTTCTGTCAAAGATTAATAACTTGTTGATAGTGGATCCAGTTGGTGTTCTAGCCAGTCATCATATCAGAGTTCAAACCTCATGTACTTTGAAGTATATATTGGGGACACTTTAACCAAAACACACTTGATACCAGCCATAGATTTCTTATAGGGCACCTTCATTGACCAAAAACTCTATTCTAGTCATAGTGATTTAAAAAAGGCATAAACCACATAACATAAAAATCTGGTACCTAAGATTTGCATGTTTGCTATTTTTTTCCTGATTTGCATTTTGATTTCTAAGAGTGATTCATCTCCTTTTCTTTTCTTTCCTTTCACACTCCATAATCATAGTTGGTGTATTCTAGTTTTTTCTAAGTGTGATAGGACATCATTTTTCCATACTTAAATTCTGGGTTGGCTTTCATTTGACTTAAATCACTCCAAATTTCAAAATTACTTCAATTTCTCAAATTTCTCAGTGACCGACATCGGTCCAGTGACCGCAGTTGGTTCCATTATCATACCGACACTGGTTACCTGACCAACGTTGGTCTCTGTGTGTTTTTTATTATTCTATCAAAAACAACTTTAATCTAACATTTATACTTTCTATCACTTCATGTGTTATGGTTTCTTCTAATACACTCATTTCTGAGTCTCTATCACCACTTACAGAACCATGTTTCACTTGTTTTATACTTTTCTTATCCAAAATTTCAAAATTATTGATTATCCACAGTAACCGACATCAGTTCATTTGCCCAATCAGCACCGGTTACCCAACCGATGTCAATTTCTGTGTTTTGATTTTCTTGTCAAAACAACAACTTATCATCATTTTCTAGATTCTTCTTGTCTTTTGTTTCTATGTTTTTGTAACATTTTTAGAGCTCAGACTATCTATTTGTCCATAATTCACATGGTTTTGACTCGCAGAAAAAAAAACACCCTTGTGTTTTACGCTAGCTGTCAACCACTACCTCCCAGTCCTTCACCACCTTCGATCTCTTCACGCATGGATCCCACTTCTTCTACCACTATACCTATAGGTGATGAAGAATTCAAGAAATTCATTGATCATAATACCACAACCTTTTAGTATTACCTTGCCCATTCTTCTACTCGTGACTCATCAGGTCAACCTTTATTCGAGATTCCTACCTCCATGTCTCCCACTCTCACCCCCACTTCTGTGTCGGCCACCACTAGTGTAGCGTTACCTACTTCTACCACACCACCTATCATTTCTTAGATCATTCCTACATCTTCGATATATTTCATACCTATGGAATCTATCACACCTTCGGCGTTTTTTTCCCCTTTGACGTCCACTGCACCATCATCTATGTTTTTTAGTGTAGGGATTCCCACATCATTAGTCGCTATTACCTTACAACCTCCAGTTGTGTCAACCCCTTTTCAGAGTTTGGTCATGCCTATACCTGCCACTCTACCACCTATCACTATGATGGTCTCTACACAGGTCCCTCCCACCTATACCTTAGCTCAACCACAACATGTCACCTAAACCTCCCATTCAGGATATATGCCATCATCATTTGTTGTTAGTTATATTCCCCCTTCTTAGTTTTCTTACTCGACACCTCCGTATACTGGTGTACCATCTACGTCCTACTCATCGTATCCACCTCCTTATCCCACAAATTGGAAATGCCTAAGTTCAATCGATTTAATAGTAAGGTTGATCCTATTGACAATTTTTACACTTGTACAAAAATGGGAAACTTGAAACTTCATTTTAGATGGAAGGCATTGATGTGATGGACCTAAATAAGGGGAAGACATACATTTTTCTTAAGTGTTTTAGCTTGCAACAATTGATTAACAACATGCAATCTGCAGTTATGTGTGTTGTAGCGAAATGCAACACCTCACATATGCTATCATTCCATGTTCATCTTTAGCAAGGAAACACAGAAGCCCTGAAGGACCAATGCATAGCCTTGATGAAGGTGAGAATCACAATACATGTAGGATGTTAAACTCTTAAACAAAAAACATAGTTTCTGATTACATGCAGAAGGATTCATTATTAAGTTACAAGTACATCAAATTTCATTATTTCTTTATGTTTAAATGTTATTAATCATGTGATTGAGTTGTTTATTTTGTTATACAATCAATACATATCATAAAATTGAATGCAGAAAGAAGTATACAATTCAGTTATAGAAATTAATGTCATTTATTCATGAAGAAATTCAATGTTTCCCACACAAGCCGTGGGATGTAACTTATGATTATTGAAGTAAAAGATACATGTACAAAAAGCTAAAAGCAAAGGAATATAGAAGAAACCCATCATTGCCTTTTGGGTCTTCTCTTGGTCTTCATCAGTTCAACTCCTTCCTTCATCTTCATCTGCATCATCTTCCATTACATCATGGTACCTGAAAATTAGAAAGAGAAATTTTGTCATTTTTGAGCTCAGGGTTTAATCTGTATTCTTGTGCTATCAGTTTCATGCAAATGAATCATTCAAAGTTAATAGGCATAAGGTACATCAAAGTTGATACATAATCAAGAAAGTACTATCTTACAGAAACACATGTGATTCTCATAATCATGACAAAAAAGAAGAAAAGTCACTATGGAATATAAGAGAGGCTGTAAGCCTATTTATTTTCTAACTATTTTCTGAAGTGTGTAGATACATGTAGTAGCAATAAGAAGTGAAACCCTTTACAAATTTGCTTCAAGAATGAAAGTACTTCATTTAAGTGACATAAGCAGTTTTCATGTGCACATTCAAAGGACTAATTTAATTTCCATAGATTTAGTACAAAGGATGTTCTAGTCAATCTTTGCAATTTCAAGTACAAATGAAGTACATGAATTTCACAAGTTCTAAGATTGAAACTCAAGAATTTACACTAAAGTACTTATAATGGATTCAAGAACAAAAGATTACAGTCACTCAAGCATGATAATAATGGAGATCAAAGAACAAGTGTAGATTCATGATTTTCAGAATACAGATCAAGGATAGAAGTGAGACAACAAGTTTCAAAAGTGCAAATCAGACAAAATTCAAGCATCAAGAATGTTACAATTTCAAAAGAAGAAAAATCTCATCAATGAAATGAATGATTATAGTACATAATAAAATTAGATAATGCTGTAAATTTTTATAGGTTTCCCAAAAAAATTTGGCACAAGTTTTAAACAAATTAGAAGATAGATCTACATGTCAATGTCAAAGCCAACTTGCTATAAAGCAAACCAAACTTAAAGCATCATGTTATATTGGCCATTTAGTCAAAGAGTTCAAACAAAGATATCTAAAATATCATATCATAAGTAGAATGTCTACAATTTTAGATGTTTTCACCTTATATGGATTCAATTAAATAATGCAAGTCCCAAAATGATCAACAAAGAGGATTACATTCTCATGAAGTCATACATGTACAAGATAGTACAGATTTCAAATGCTATTTCAAGATGAACTAATATCAATTCAAGAGTAATAAATTTAAAAGGTATGCATCTTGAGAAGGAGAAAAAGAATTGAAGGAAATTTTCAATTCTTGTGCATAAATATCATCAAACATAGAAAAATAACAATTCAGAAATTTCAATTTTTAGAATCAAGTAAATTTCTTCCAATGAATGCATATAATCTAAAGGCATGTATAGGTAGAAATTTTCAAACAAAGGAATGGGATTTGTCCAAAGCCAATTTGAAGAAGCTACAGGAAATATCAAAGTCTAGACATGTAAAAAGATGGAAAAAATAATCAAGACATAGTATGCAAACAAGAAATAATGATTGCAGTATTCAAGAATGTAGACAATAACAAGCTGTATTGAGAACCAAGGAGCCATTAACACTGAGAATTTAAGTAACTTCCAACTCAATGAACTTATTCATGGAACATACAGAGAATTATTTTTGGAGCAACATAATCAACAATTAACATGAAATTTCCAGACCTCATGTGAAATAATAATTTGAATTATAACCTTAACATAAATGAACGAGTGACATATAGCTCATTTATGCTTCCAATGGTGTTAAATCAACAAAGTGCAGATCTCAAACATTATCATATTGTTACTTGAAAGAAAAGTATAGGAAGAATGATAAACCAATAGATTATGCAGCGAAAAAAATGGAAAACCCTTGTCTATGGTAAGAATATGCAGTATTAAATGGCAAGTTGACTTCTAGCTCAAAAGAAATTTTGAGAATAGTTCCTACAGTAAAGTGCTCTAAAAGGAACAAAATACAACTACCTAGATAGAGTTTAAGGCTCACAGAGGTTATGCATTGACTAAATACAAGTTAGAACAACTACAGGTTTCAAGGTTCCAAATTTCTAAAATTGGGTACAAGTTTACACAACAAAGTAAAGAGAGACAAAATCCATTATGGTCATTCACAATTTTTCACAAACTTATAAAATAACTTGAAGATAGTGACAAAACTTACTGGTTCGAGTGACTTATCTTCAAACCATAAAACACATCAGTGAATGTAGTGAGAGCCCATATCAAGTTTCGAGCTCAAGGTTACAAGACAACACTAAGAAATCAAAGAAATATTGTATCAGTGCAAAATCAAAACGATAAGGATGAACAATTTATAAAGTTCAAAACAAGCTCGAAATGTAGAGACCTTTAACTCAAAGAGGAAGGTTACCTTTTCTAAAGATCCTGGTAGCCATTAACCACTTTCAGAAAACACGACATCAAGACCATATCATATAGGAGACCATGTTTTAAGCTTCAAAGCACATTAATAGCGGGAAAGGAGAGTCAAAAACCATTCAAAACAGTGAAACTGAGTAAAAAATCAAAGAAACAGAGCCAAAAATGCACAGAAATCTCATATTTGAGCTCGAGAGCCTCATTCATGGCATTCTAGGAAAAAATTTCCAGGGCTTTGCCCCATTTTTTACAATGAAAATGAATGAAAAGATTAGGTTTCAGGTTGTTTTACCCAACTCAACCAAATCACCATGCAACCTAACTCACCATTGAGTTAAAGAGATTGACGGTGCAGATTCAAATAGTATAGAGATCAACGGTCGAGGATCTACATCACCGACTCCAATGCAAACCCCAAGATAATCATAGTTGCCCAAAAATGAACGGCAGAGATCAAGATGTACATAATCGAATGATACACAGTGAAAAGGCCAACTTCATCTTAGAGTTAATCAACTCTACCACAATTAAGGTACATAATCCAACGGTGTAGATATGGCAAGTACAAGCTCAATGTTCCATAGTGAAAATGAACACTCTATCATAATAAGAGAAATTACCAATGTGGCGGCTAATGATTAAAACTTAACTTTACCACAGTTAGTTGATGTCATCGATAAAGTAGACGAGTCAAGCATCGTAAGAAAGGGGACAAGTTTTCAAATAATTCAATGACCATATCTTGACCAAACCTAACCATGGTTTAAACATAATTTGATCAAAAATGCCCTAGATCATCATGTGAGTTCAAGTCAAATTACCAAATGATCAATCAAAGGGTATTATATGCCATGTGAAGGAGGGCAAGTCCCATTAGATTTACTAGTCAAATTGCATTGACCATATTTACAATAATGCCAATGATTATTTCAATAAAAAAATATATGCCAACCAAAGTTATACGTAATGATCAAATTAAACAAATCTGACCAATGTTTAAGGTCTTGTGACCTTATTACATTCAAAAGGTGGCTAATAATTGCAAAGGGGGTTCTAATAATCATTCGATTATTATTCAAGCTAATATATGCCCATGCTCATTATCACTAAGGAGTAAGTAATTACCTTAAAAGTTATAAACTTACCTTAAACTCTGCTAAAGAGACCTTGTGCAAAGGAGAAGATGGTATTTTTACACTTGTGCATAAGTGGTCCCCACAGGTGGAGTTGAATGATTTTGCTAAGTAAAAGAGAATCAAAGGCATTATTTTTGCACAAAATATGTTTTTGCATGTGATCACAAGAGGACAGAATAAAGTCACATCAATCATTCACAAGAAGACAAATTTGCATGCACATTAGAGGAGACTTGCACACCAAGCACGTGGCTAATATTAGCCAAAATATTCACCCAAGTTTATTCATTATTTTAGAATTAAAGTAGTTAACTGCACTTTGACTAAAGTGTATTTTTGGAATTAAAGGCTATAATTGCCTCATTATAAACAACATGTTTATTTTATCCCTTTATTTATTCATGATAAAGGCTAAAATTAGCATGCATGGGAGAGTTCAGACTGTTTCCTATTTTTAAGAGGGTTGGGTGAATAATTTTTGCTATATATTGTGTGCATTGGTAAAAGCACAAGGAATTTATTTTCATTTTTTCTTTTTGGATGTAGTGAGTGTTGAAGCAATTTTTGTCAGTTTTTCCCTTGAATGAGAACTAGTTATTGCCTTTCCAATTATTTGTAGTGGTGTGTATCTTTCTATTAGCTCTTGTGAATTTTAATTCCCTGAATTAATTATCTTACCTTGCTACAAATTTGGTGTTTTCTGTATAGTCTTAGTGTGCATGTTAGTTGTTGTGTTGTTGTGATTTATCCCTCAACACAAAAGTGTTTTGCCTTAGGATTTATCTGAAACCCATTGGTTCATGCTCATTTAATATGTTCTCAGTGTATTGTGCATGTACTCAGTCAAATCCCTCAATAATTTTGGTGTATCACCCCATTTTAATTTCATTTACAACCATCTTTTTACCCTTAAAACCCCAAAAAATTAGTTTAGGATACATCAATAAGGAACCATCCTTGTAATCCCAGAGATTCACCTCAACATAGGGATACCCACATCCCTGAGGTGTTTCCATTGTATCTACAGAAGTGAGGGAAAAACAAGATTAGAACCCCTATTGTTATCCCTCAACTAGGGTGCACTTCTGAGAGATAACAGATCCACAACAACATTTATGATAATTTAAACACATATGTTATCTAATTTCCCATGATGAGTGCTTACTTCTTAGGACCTTCCCCATGTCCTTGTCAAGACCTTCCCTCGATTGGTATAGTGTTTTACCTAAGCACTCAGTCTTTTCCTTCAATCAGTTGGCCCAGACCTTCCTGGACCACTTCTCGATTAACATCACTAAGAAATTCACCTTGACTGATATTTATTCCGTCCAACAATATGAAGATGAATCAGATTTCGTCACTTGTTTGTGTGGCCTTATTAATCAACTTGCCTTCCAACTTCCACAAATTGAACTGATAGAGTTGTTCACTAGGGATTGTGTCAGGCACACCTCACCAACTCTTCAAGCACATACATTCTAAACAGTTGACGAGGCATTCACCATGGCTCGCAAGATAGATATTTGTGCCCTAAAAGATAATAAACTTTAGTTGTGCAACAAGATCACCCCTTTTAAATCAAATGACACCCCTTCTTCTTCTAAACCACAAAACAATTATTCTAAGGAAAAAGGATCCACTAACATGGTGGTTCTAAAATATGGCTCTTCCCATCCATCAAACCAACTGAAACATCCTTCTAACTTGTCCCTTGTTCAAAATTTCTAGTATAAATATGAGCAAAGACGTTATACCCTCATAGGAGAACCTTATTCCTATGTATTGGAAAATTTGTTAAAAGTAGGTGTTATCGCCCTTCCGCCCATTAAACTACATACTGGTTTTGACCCTTCCCGTCTTGTACTAGCATGGTATAATAAGAATGAATACTATAACTATCATTGTGTAGGGTCCATAGTGATGGAAACTACAAAATTTTTAAGAACATCATTCAGGAAATGTTAGATAATGGATATCTCATCCTGGATAACCCCAATGCGCCAGCAAATCAAAACCTGAATATCTTTAAGAAACTTTTTCCAAACCATACCCATTCATCAAACTAGGTGGGTGAGACCTTTAGCACCAATTTTCATGAGGTTCACACCATCTTTGATATAGTACCTACTTCTTCCGCTCATTTGCTTCCTGTCCCATCTATTGAAAAAATTCTTGCTTGCGCTCCTCTACCCACAGAGGAGCCTATTTTACCTACTCCTTTACCCATGGAGGAGCCTACCTCACCTACTCCTCTACCCATGGAGGAGCTGGCCCTACCCACAGTTTTACCTACCCACCAACCTATGTCATCTACTCCATTTACCACAAAGATTACCTCACTTATCCCTCCACCTATCAAGGATCCCACACTATCCACACTTCTACCCATGGAAGCTCCTATCTTATCTTCTTCCCCACCTAAGGAAGATCCTAAATTACCTACTTTTCTCCCTCCTCAACCCATAGAGGAGCCTCTTTTATACTCTCTTCCTGTCAAGTCATTGATGCATCTCTAAGGGTCTATCATGATCATGTTTATCTTCTTGCATCATTTCTACTTACAGAGTTAGAATCCAAAAACTTCCCATCTCATAGACATCAACATTTTTGACACAGATTATCACCAAGTCGTCACCATCTTTCTATACCTCTACGTCATTCTCTCATTTGGCTTATCTCTTAGAGTATGTTGACCAAAATACACTCTAGGGGATCTTGCGTCTCCCAATACCTACACAAATGAATATTTTGACCCCGAAAAATTCAACCATTTATCTAAATATATTCCAAAAAACTAAGACCACAACACCTAAACCAGTCATATTAACATCTTCTTCATCACCCTCACCTTCACCTCAACCTTCACTTACACCCAAATCTTCATCCACACCCAAACCTTCACCTGCACCTAAACCTAACACTACATTGGGGGTCCATCCTATGCCTAGTCTACTGCATCCCGTAGTCAAATTAGACCTGACTACTAAACAACCACCCGTCACGAAGTCAACTCCTATGCCTAAGAATAAGATACAACCTCATAGGCCTCATACCCCGGTATCTCCCACACCTTTTCCTTCACCTTCAGGCCCTTATCCTTCCATCTTGGGCAAGCACACCCTTCTACCTTGGATCAAGTCCAAGGTATGACAACCCACATCCACATCCTCATCACCTCATTTTCTCACACCTTTACCTCTTCACCAGAATAAATTACAAGCACGGCAGCCCATACCCATGCCCCTACCTTCATCACCTACATTTTCAACCCGCACCTACCTTCACCTTTTCATCCTACCCTTCATTGCCTTTTTACTACATCTTCTACGTTACCTACCACCATATCACTGCCGACATAGCCACTTTCACCCTAGCTTTTTAAATTACCCTCATCTTCTGTGCCTCCTTCTACCTCACACACCCCATGTGCACCTTGACGCAAGAAGCTGCAACCCAAATCAAAAACAAAAAAAAAAACTTCACTACCTACCAAAAAGGTAGCCACACCTAAACCACCTCTACCAGCACCTTTCTCACGGCCATCACTTGTTCCTTCACCCAAACCCACTTTGACCTCACATTGTGATCTTTTGGTGGGATCCTATTCCAATGTCCTTTCTAGGTTGCTAGAAACCTCTGCTATCACATTACCTCCCATTAAACCTTACAAAATGCTCAAACCCAAACTAGCAAGGTTTGACGATACTAAAATTTGTGCCTATCATCATTCCCTAGGACATGATATCGAGGATTGTAAAGCCCTTAAAAATGTTCTCCTTCAACTTTGTACTTCAAAGGGTCCCTTGGAGGAAGATGACCACTTAGAGGAGAATTTCATTCCCCCTTCGCCCACCACCACATGACCTAACCCCATAACCATCTAGCGGCCCTCACCTCCATCTCCACAACCATCTTTTCCACCTTTAGTCTTTGAAATCAATATGGTTCGAGTAGCCACTCGATCACAAAAGGAAAAAGGAAAATAGAAAGTCAGCAACCCATCTAGTGCACCTACACCTACCATTCCATCTGCACCTACCCCTAAGGTAACCATCCATGGGTCGGCCTATCCAATTTCTGATGGAGTCACACATCGTACCATGATTAAACAACTGCATCAATCTCCTCTAAAAATGTCTTTGTATGACCTCATCCAAACCTCTGAGTCTCATCACCAGGCCCTCCTCGAGATCCTACAAACTATTGAGGTTCTACCAAATGACCCTATGCCCATTTCCACCATATTCACCCCTCATCATGTGGCCTCTCTCACTGCTTCACCTAAAATTTCTATTCTCCCTACCACTCACCAAGTTTTTATCATCAGTTTCTCTGACTCAGAGATTTCTCCTCACCATTCAGAGGATCCTGACCTTGCCCTCTTCATCTCCATCTACATTGAGGATACTCACGTCTGACGCATTATGATCGATGGAGGTGTGAGCATCAATATTATCTCTTCCCATGCATACAAACAAATGTGCATCCCTACCAATTACATGCATAATAACCTAGTTATGTTGCATTCTTTCAACGATGCTCTGACTTCTACTCTTGAAACCTTCATCCTCTACATCCACGTGGGTCCCCACACCATTCCTGAATTGTTCTATGTTCTCAAAGGGGAATTCAAATACAACATGTTGCTTGGCCGACCTTGGATTCATGCCATGGGGTGTGTACCTTCGACTCTTCACCGCTGCATCAAGTTCAATATGAAGGACACCCTTACACTATTCAGGAAGATCCTTCACCTTTCAAAACCTGTAACATGTTGTATCGACCCAATGATGTCCTTATCCTAGTTAAGGCACCTACTACCATTGCTGCCACCTCATCTACTACCATTGATGCCTCATCTACTATATTTTCTGCTTAATATTCTCCCACTACTCCATCTACCACTTATTCTACTACATCCTCCTCAACTAGCCCATCTATCCCCATTACTGCCGCAACTTCCAAACTTACCCCATCTACCAACCCTTCTTCTCAAAATTTGAATAATTCATTGATTCCCACCACCCAAGTTCCAGCTTGTGACCCTTTGGCGGGTATTTTTCAACGCCTCACCCTAGGGGAGTACCGCTTGTACAACATCGACACTTTCCAAACTCCTGAAGAGTACGGAAAACTTCATCAACACCCACATTATGACCGTTGTATTAGAGAAGTTTTTCCATACGGTCCTCCCCACCTTTGCACCAACTTGAAATTCAGGGGACTTGATACTTCTTCTTATTCTCCTAAACCACCTACTCAAACATGACCTTTTTCCTCTAATTTTCGTTACCTCACCAACTGCCACTTCGCCCACACCTTTCTTCATCACTGTGCTTGGAAAGGCTTTGGCTTTGGTCTTTACGAACAAGGTCATCACACAGTTATTCCTTGCACTACCCACAAACATAAGGACCACCGTGGTATTGGATTTTCTGAACCACCTAGTCCTAAGAGGGAAAGAATCAACCTTGTAGAGGAAGATCAACCTTCTTCACCTTCTTCACCCATCACACCGCCTTCACCCATAGAGTCCATGGATCCAAAATCCATTCCTCCTAACTTTTTTTTTCATGAACACCATTTCTTTGGGACCTCTGACCTATCATCATGATGGTGAGGCACCCTCTTCCCTTCCTCTTCTTTATCCTGACATGTTGGAAGAAGACACACCTTCTATCAACGTCATTCAATGTCAGGATGATGATTCCATTCTCACCTATTTAGGTGCAGAATATTCTTACATTCACCAGTCGTTACCTTCTGAGACACAAACCATGCTAAATGAATCGACCATAGAGATCAACATTCACACTCAGGATGACCCTCAAATTCTAAAGATAGGTCAATCTTTAGATTCTACTGAACAGGAAGCCTTCACCTCTTTCCTTTGAGATCATAGCAATGCTTTTTCTTGGTCTTATGCCGATATGCCTGGTATTGACCCAAATATCATGGTGTACAATATCGTTACTATCCTTGATGCCAAACCTGTGAGACAGAAGCTACGAAAAATGCATCCACGCATTACCCTTCTTGTTAAAGAAGAACTCTAGTACCTTCTTTATGTTTCTTTCATTCTACCTATCGATTATCCGCAATGGATTTCAAACATCGTTCATGTCACCAAGGTGATAGGGGGACTCCGCATTTGCATGGATTTCCATGACCTTAACCTCTTTTTACTTAAGGATGACTTTCCTTTACCTAGCATCAACCAACTTGTTGATCTTATCAGCCGGCCATGAGATGTATCTCTCATGGACGGGTTCTCAGGTTATTACCAAATATTACTCGTGCTGGAGGATCAACACAAAACCAAATTCATCACCCCTTGGGGGACTTTCTGTTATCGCGTCATGCCCTTTGGCTTGAAAAATGTTGGTGCCACTTATCAGCATGTTATGACCTATATCTTCCATGACATCATGCATGATATACTAGAAGACTACGTCGACGACCTTCTTGGTAAGTCCAAAAGTCATGCCGAACACCTCCTAGTTCTCAAAATCATCTTTGACTGTCTCATCAAATACTGCGTTCACCTTCAACCAAAGAAGTGCATCTTTGCAGTTCTCTCTGGAAAACTCCTTGGTTTCATCTTTCTCCTTGTGGGGCATCGAAGTCGATCCCACCAAAATCAAGGCTATTCTTGAGATGCCTCCACCTACTAACCTTCGACAACTTTGTAGTTTGCAAGGAAAATTGTAATCCATTCGACGCTTTATTTCCCAACTTTCCGACTGATGTCACCCCTTTCATCATCTTCTTAAAAAGGATGTCTCCTTCAATTGGAACGATGAGTACCACAAAGCCTTTGAAGTGCTGAAGAAATACCTTCTTCAACCACCCATGCTCATCCCACCTAAAGATGAAAAACCTTTCTACCTATACATTTCTGCCACTGACCATTCCTTGGGTGCCATGCTCACTCATCGCGATGAGCAACACAGGGAGCAAGTGGTTTATTACATAAGTCATATGCTTTTAGACTATGAGACTAGATATACCCATGCTGAAAATATTTTCCTAGCCTTAGTCTTCATAGCCACCAAACTTCGCCACTACCTACTTAACCATAAAACCTTCATCGTCACTAACACCAACCCTTTGCATTACATGTATGCAAAACCTTACCAACATCAACACACCTCGTGTTGGCTTATGCTCCTAGAAGACCTAGACCTATAATTCATTCAAAAAAAATCTATCAAGGGCCAAACCATTGTAGATCAACTTATAGATGCTCCACTTCTTGGACATCAATCTTCTAACTTTGATTTTCCAGATGAATCTATCGCCACCCTTTCCCTCGATGATTTTCCTGATGAATCTACCATTTACCAAATGACCTTATTCTTTGATGGTTCTAAATGTCAACGTGGGGGTGGTGCAGGGGTCATCCTCATTCCTCTTGACAGTGAGCCTATGCCTTTATCCTTCAAATTAGACTTCGAATGCACCAATAACATCACCGAATATGAAGCACTTGTCTTGGACCTTCAAACTGCCATAGCCTTAGATGTTAAAACTATTAATATCTTTGGTGATTCTCAACTGGTTGTGAACCAAGTCAATGGTTTATACCAGTGTTGTAATGAGGTCCTTCAAAAGTATAAGTTCCATGTCAACTTACTTTTGACCACCTTTGACCATTACCTCATTCAAACCACTCCGCGATCCACCAACAAATTTGTGGATACCATGGCTTGTCTCACCTCACAAATACCTGCCTCACCTTCCAACTCAAAAATATTTGTCACAGTACAATGGTTGCATTTACCTTCCTACATCATTTCCGACATTAATTTTGTGGGGCATATCGAAACTGACCCACGTGACATCTGGTATAAGTAGTTCGTTGATTACCTCTCCCTTTCAATTCTACCTCTAGACCTCACTCGTAATGGTCGGCGAGCCTTCCTCCACAAGGTCTCATGTTACGTCATCATGGGTGGTCTTCTCTACAAATGTGGTTTTGACAGTATCCTACTCAGGTGCCTCACTAGTTCTGAAATTCCATACACCATTAAAGAAATCCATGATGGGATTTTTGGTGGACATTTCAGTGGCCACATTGTTTACCAAACACATCCTTCACCTTGGCTATTATTGGCCAACCCTTAACCAAGATTGTTGTGAATACGTCAAACATTGTGTGAAATGTCAGCAACATGCTAACCTTCACCATACTCCTAGTCATGCCTTACAAGTCACTAGGGACTTTTGGCCCTTCTCTCAATGGGGTTTGGATCTTGTCAGAGAGATTAACCCTCATTCTTCTCAACGCCATCAATGGATCATCACCGCAACCGAATATTACACTAAATGGGTAGAATCCATCCCTCTCATTTCAACTAAAGCTGAGAAAATATGTGAATTCATCAACAACCACATCATTTGTCACTTTGGTGTTCCTCATCGCCTCATCACTGACAATGGAAAACAATTCAAAAATAAAACCCTATGCAAACTATGTGATAAATTTGGTATTCAACTAAGTTTCTCATCACCCTATTACCCATAAACCAATGGCTAAGCCAAATCTTCCAACAAAAAACAAAATTCTTATGAAATTCATCTACAACACTTAAAAGGATTGTCACACACACATTCATTTTTCCTTATGGGTGTATCATACTAGCATTTGTACCTCTACCAATGCTACACCTTTTTCTTTGGTCTACGGTACAAAGGTCGTCTTGCCTCTCAAAGTCCAAATTCCTTCTCTTTGTATCTCACTCAAAGATATGCTATCTAACGATGATTTTCGCCAAGAAAATTTGGCACAACTTGAGCTATTAGACGAACATCATTTAAATTCTCTAGACCATCTTCAAATCTACCAAAAACACATCAAGCGTGCCTATGAAAAATGTGTTCATGAGTGAACTTTCAAGATCGGCGATCTTGTCCTAAAGGAAAATCAACACGTAACCAAAGAGGAGAAAAGAAAATGGGGCAAGTTTTCTCCTAATTGGCTTGGACCCTACATTGTCACCCATACCTATGGATCAAGTGCTTATCATTTATCTTCTCTTGAAGGTAAACCTAAACCTGAGCCCCTTAATGCCTTGCATCTTTGACTATTCTACTATTGAATAAAGTACTACATCACTTTATGTCACCTATATGCTCATCCCTTGAGTGAACCTTTCCTCCATCTACCTCTTTTAAGGACCAACAACTAAACTAGAATTGTGTGATTATCCATCACCATTCAATCTTGTCTTAAATATGAGTACCACGGCTCTACTCATGGCATGATTCTCATGGATACTTTTCACCCTTTTCAGGATGGAATCCCATGGTCATTCGTCACTTGAAACCCCTCTTTCATAGCTAACCTTTTCATGTTATGGTCTTGCCTTCATAAAAGAGGCCTATACTCCTTTATAGTCTTGTCCATGACTTCAGGTTCAAAAATAAAAAAACAAAAATATACATGGGATAACCAAAAACTCTACTCCTTGAGTCAAACTTCTCACAAATAGATGAATCCCTCAAAAGGACATCTACCTCTCTTTCTTGTTGCTATAAGTAGACTGCTCCCTCGAAGGACAACTATAAAATCCAACCACTTATTGTAATTAGTCTATCCCAAAAGAAGACAAATTTATATCTCTCAAATAAAATAATTCTAGAGCTTCCTGCATCGATCAAATTCACAGAATAACTCAAGGAGAACCTATTTATACCATTATAGACTTCCCGCAACGATCAATCTATACAAGACAAAAAGAAAATAAAAAAATCATTAGAAAAATACAAACTTTTGGTCATGGACTTGCCTATTCTGGTTTTGGGTATCTTGAAAGAAGGGGCATGTTGTCTACACAACAAGGTTACGCTAAAAAAAATCTTCCACCTTACCCTCTATTTATTATCTCCTACCTCAATTCAAGGGATGACGCATGTATTTTACACATAGTGATCATGCAACTTCTTTCACCTATAGACCTATCACATCATGCAATGTATCTAGGGACTTACGTTCAATAAGTCTAAGGGTATGACATTTATGGTCTTTTCCAACTTGGGGCATTTTTCTTCTTTTCAATTCACCTCTTCCTACCTTGTTGTTTGTTCAACAGGACAAGATCATCAAAATTGAATCACCTATACACCTTCATCTATGCCTACACCTAATCCACCTTACCTATTACCTATTCAACATTCGACCTTGCTTATTTTTTCAAACATGCCTTACCCAACCAACCTACCATCCAACCTACTTATTCATCTGACCTAACCCAATCTCATTCTTCCCTGGTTTAAGGGAGAACTACATCCTCCTGAGGCCCCTCTAATAATGGCTATGTAGGAAACACTCTTAGGGCATGCGGCCCTTTAAGGTTATCTCAGACACTCTTTTCCCAATCGTTATTTCCCCCATCAAACAAAAACTTAGTTAGTTAATTTCCCTAAAAACAATAATTTGGAATTTAACTCAAAACAAAACCATACATTACCTATATACATCATCTTTTATTTTCCATAATATCAATAACTAGGAAATTAAATCAAAACAAACAAAACTCAGCCATGCCTATCATCTAGTTTCCATAAAATCAATACATTGGAAATTCAACATGCCTATTCAAGTTTAAAAACATCATTTCGTTTAAACTATTCACAAATAACATCAACTAAACCATGTCTAAACATTTAGTTTCCATAATATCAATAACTTGGAAATTAAACCAAACCATGCCTAATCATCTAGTTTCCATAACATCAATAAATTGGAAATGTAAACATTTAATCATAACAACATCAAACCATCCATTACCTACATATCTAGTTTCCATAATAATCATACACTGGAAATCAAACCAAACACATCACATATATCTAACTCATCATGCAACTAATATCAATGGAATGTATGTGTGTCAAACATTAACACACCATAATAAATATCATCATCCATCATATATTGGAATGTTTCGTATATCAAACATCTCACCTCTTCATATATACAATATATATCTCAAAACCTCTCATATAATACATAACCATAACCATACCATCGTATATCATCATCGGGATGGACCGGACACCTCTGCTATATCTCTACCTGTACCCTCATACTGGCCTATATATATCACCATGAGCTGGTCACCTCTCATACTCACCTTGCCTATGAAAATGGTGGCTCTTTGAGCTGCTGGAAATACGAGTCTGTGAAATTAGGTCCTCAAACTATCCATTTAATCTATGCTCTATGCTCAGCATACGACAAAACATGTATACTGATATCTAAAAGTTGATCCTGATAGTACTGAGCCTCTATTCACAATATCCCTGTATCTATCCATGGATATGAAACTGTGGAGGTGCCATATCTCATGTTGTCTGTGGTCCATGTACCAACAAAATTGGCCCCTATCCTGGTGCCTGTGGAGGTGGGACACAATATGCCTATGTCCAACTTGTATTGGTGCCTATCCTGGGGCCTGTGGAGGTGGGCCCTGGGGCCTTGGAGTGGTGTTCTACTTTTACTTGTGCTCGTGCCTGTGCTAATTGGCCCTATAAAGCGGAAACATGTGCCTATAAAGTAGGACAACATGAGCCTGCAAGCGCTATCACCTATCCCCATCCTCTACTAGTGCTTGTGAGTGCCTGAACCTGCTACCTATGTTAGCTACCCTGAAGAGTGGCCACCTATGCTTGACTGAGCTAGCTGTAACTACAAATTTGTCACCTACCCCTGTAGTTGATCCCTCTGCACTATCACCATATGGAAATCAGGTTGTCTGGCCTCAGTGGTGTTTCATGTAGCTGGGCTATCCATGAGTGCCTGTATCCATCAGTAATACCAGAATCATCAATCTACATATCAGCCACATGCTTCTCCTACCATGTAGGATCTACTAGATGTGGTGGAATCAATGGTATCTCGACATTATCCCTTCGGTACTGTGGAAATGGTGGAGGCACATCTTGTCGAAGCCCAAACTATCATCTAACCTGGTCCACTGGTATCATCTCGTGCTCTCCAGGCCTCTGTCCATGTATCCACCTAACTAGTTGTAACCCAACCAACTCCTCTGCCATGCCTCCATAGGAAGGGAAATCAACTTAAGGACGTCATATAATATTCAGTGCATATAGGCCCTCTAGTATCTGCCTATAGTAGGTCACATCTCACGATGCCTCATCCCCCCTCGAATCTGCTCCTATTGGCACCCACCTCCTAAAACCTACTCTGTATACACCTCTAAACCATAGTCCTGCCGTGGTAGGCCAATAGGACGCAAACACACTATGTGCTCATAGGCCCAACAATGAAGTAGATATGTGCAACACACACTGAATCTCTGAATCCTTCGATATGCCCATAACTCCATGTATAACTATACTAAAAAATTTGGTGCCCAAGAAAATAAATCTCGCTCCTCAATCATATCCTACAAAACCCCCATCAATGTTTGTGGGTATCTCCCACCCTCTGAATCAGGAAGTCACATAACATCCAACTACCACCATCATTAACACTGATAATCGTGTCTCCTCTACATGTGCAACATACATATATCCGTAACTGATGCTCACACTATAATAGGATAGATCTCTCATAGCCTCTCTGAAAAGTGCAACCATAGGCTCAAACACCTCATCTGAAGAAATTTGATAGATCAGCTCTCCAACAATCGGTAGCCTCAAAATCTTGTAGACATCCTCCAGCGTGATCATCATATCCCCAGTTGGCAGATGGAAATTATTGGTTGTTGAATCCCATCTATGTCGATGAGAGTTACCATCAAGACTATGATCCCTCATAATACTCCTATATCGCCTAACGATACCCAGCCCAACAACTCTCATATGCTCCCACTCATCCTCTGTCACATGTGGTCTCATCTGCACTAAAAGTGGTGGCAACCTATCTCGCATGGTCAACTGTTGCCTAGCCTGCATCATCACCAATTAAACATGTTAATCAATTTCCCCTTCTGATTGTTTATTTTACCCTACATAACGTACTACCTACCTCAACCTTTCCTACCCTACTCACCTTCACCCAACCTACTTACGTGGCATATATTTTATCTAGTCTAATCATCTCTAATTCCTATGTTTCCTTACTTCCCTTCCTTCACCTATTGAGTTAGTTACCTCATCAATATTTCTACCTGACTTCATACCTAACCCACCCATTTACACCTACCTTCACTCATTTTTAACCACATTCACCCACACCCAATTATTCCAACCTCACTTCACCATAATTGACCCTCTTTAACCTACCAAAGTCCTCGATTACCAATCCCCTATCTTTTTCCATACTTGGTCACTTTTCATAGTGACTGACATCGGTTAACCTAACTGATACGAATCACCATTCAACACCACATCGATGTTGGTAGACCCACCGATGTCAATCAATGCCTGACCGACATCAATCACTGGTTTGGCCCTAGGGCCGAACCCCCACATCCTCTAAATTGGAAAATTTAACTAAAACAACTAACCTACCTACCCAAATCACCCCAATCCAATCTACATTCATTTACCACCTAATTACACTATATTTCACCCTCCCCATACCTGATTTCACCCCATTTTTAACAAAAATTCAAATCCATCCCACAAACCCAAATTTTCCATTTTTCTACCGTAGTTTTAACCAAATTCATTAGTAGATCTCGAGTCCTACCTCTACGCACCACCGTCTCCGTGGTGGGATCTCTAGAATGGGAATTGGACCTCCACCAATGCCCTCTCCTACCTCTGCCATGTCTCAATCAATCCAACTGATCCCAACCAATCAAAATGCTTAGATAGATCTCATGGGACTGTCATATTCTCCACTCCAATTAGCCACTACACAGCTCATCCAATCTAACCTCCCCAATCTCCTCTATCATTTTTCATGGAAAAGTTCTCTCTACTATCATTTTCCCCAAATTAGAATGCTTCAAATGAAGTCCATTTCACGTAGATTTTTACCATTTTTACCCCCAAATCAACCTAACCGACATCGGTCAGGTCGTTCCCTAGTCAACTGGCATCGGTTACCCATAGGTGACAAGCATCGGTTCACCCTCAATCGGTATCGGTCACCCTACAATACCCTATTTAAGTAAATTTTCCCAAATGTTTCCTGCACGATACCATTTTATTTTCGCCAAATCCTTATGAACACCTAATAGGCTCACCTAGTAGCCTTACCCATATTTTTATCTTCTTAACGTTACTTAGGGGCATGTTTTTTTGCCTCACCATGGCCTTACCCATGACCTTACCTATACACCCAACCCAAACCCACCCATTGAACACTCAAATTTTATTACTCGTTGTACCTTGCGAAAAAGTTACTTGTGTTGTTTTGAGTACCAACCTTTCCTTACCTAATGTCATGAAGTTTATCTTGACCAACCTAAACCTTTTGGTACTTTGTAACCCACCTAATGTCCATTCCTACACCTAGCCTCGTTGTGTTTCAAGATTGTATCCTATACCTTGGATGCCTACACCATATCAACCTTGTTTGGATAAACTATTGACATTTGATGATGTAGAGTGTTGTGAGCTCTTCAACCTAGTGTCTTATCTCATTCTACACATATACATGTGTTTGAATGCCCCCGCCTATTACCTACACCCAAAATCACCATTGGTCGCGCATGTGCCCTGCCTTATTTTTCATCACCTACCATTTTATGAAACCCATCATTGATTCACCTACTACTTCGTCAATTCTAGGTTTGAGGGGACCACCTCCACCCATAATTAGGGAAACTTAACCTTAACCCATACCTAGGGCAACCACTCCTGTTTTTGTTAATGTCATTTATCAATACAAACTACGTGACAAAAATGGGCAAATGTAGACACCCAAATTTGGGTCACAACCCTTTAAATCCCCTTCGACTAATTGATTCAATATTATTCCCCCACCATGCTCACTTGCACACATTTTAATTAATTTAATTACCATAATTAAGTTAATTACCTACCTCACCTAGCCACCTCACTTAACCACCTCACCTTTTTACCTCACCCTACACTCATTCTAAGCCTATTAATTACCTTAGACCAAATCCCCACTTATCCTAACCAACTAAGACTCTTTCCAACCCTAACTATTCATGACCTATTAATTCTCTAACTAATTCCACACTCTAATTTATGTCATTCAACAACCCAGACCTAGACTAAGCCAACGACCATGCCAAATTTGGGAGAAAAAACCTTATTTTTGGTAGGTTAGACCAATTCTCCTTAATTGATGTCGGTTATTCCTCAGCCAACGCCGGTCACCTAACCACCATCGGTTAGCTTAAATAATAAATCTTAACTTATTGATCGGGTTATGAATCTTGTTTTCTGGCTTGATGCATCCTAGAATTTATTGTGAATAACCCAAGCGAGTAGGCACATCACTCAGCCTGAGATGAGCACTCACCCAAAGCGCGCAAAGGTGTTAGGTCCCTCTCTAGATTTGATTGTACAAAATGTTAACATTATGGTGTTTAAATATATTTAGATTCATAACTAGACATAAGCATTCCACAGTGCATAATCTAGATGTATATCTTATATAATCATGATAATTGAACTAAACAATGACTATGATAAGATTAACCATACAAGAACTAGATTCATTCATGTCTAATACCATTATCCAACCAATATAATCCATTTCATAAATACTGTAAAACACATAAGCTACATACACTATAAAGTATCTCCATGAGTCATGTGTGCGTTAGAAAAACCGCAACGTGCAACTCTCCAATAATTCAGTACTTACTAAACTATGCAAGTCAATACATATTTATAGGGGTGGGGACTTTCCCTTCACCACCCATAAACTTCTCAACATAGGTCACATGTTGATAATATATATATGTCTTTACAATAGTATGCACAACATGCAAGTGCTCTAACAATAGATGTCATATAGTTAACTCCAAGTATAAATCATATTATTAGCTTAAACTATGTATGGTGCTTATCTGCCACTTATTCCCAAAATACAATTGCATCAAGCACAAGTCTTCATCTCTATGTGTGCTCCACACGTTATCTCTAAAAATAACCCTTATCCATAAAAACAACCAAGTCCTGATTTTGGGCACTTCAATCCTATTATAGCTTCGCGCGCTCTTTCAACACCCTATCTTTGCGCACCCAATACTTATAATATTTCTGGCTATTCAACATTAGCCCACAGTGGAGTACATTTTCGTCGCGTTGATGTGAATTTCTTCATATGTCTTCAATAATAAAGAATAGGTAATGAAATAATGAACCAAAATTCTATACAACATAATGACGTTTATTCTACAACATCCCCTTCTTCAACTAGAAGGATTAATTCTGGATATTCATTTTTTAGCTCAACCTCCAAGGTCTGTCAGTCACTCAATGCGTTCCTCATTTTCTCTAGAATATCAGTGGCTATGCCATCTAATTCATCCTTAGAAATTTTCTCTTTCTCATTTTGTAGTATATGTACAACATTGGCCATACTTGACAGCATTCCCTCCATGAGGTCCATCTTATGTGCTATGATTTTTCCAATCTCTTCAATCCTTTTCTTGTGTGGATCCTGGGCTGCTGCAAGGGCCTCACACTTTTTTTACCAATGCCAACCTTTCTATGAACCCAAGTGTTACATCCTTCATTGCCTTCAGAACTTCATTATCCTCTACTAAATTTTTGGTCCTTATTATGATGTCTAGCGCCGCACATAAATTAAGAGCTTGATCAACTTTCTTTAGCTCATCCTTTAATGTTTGGAGCAATGCCTCATATATCAAAAAATTTCTACCAATAGTGGCCCTTGTTCTTGTTGCTTCTTCCCCTGCATCCTTTTTCTTGGGGAGGTGCATTGGTCCTTCCTCCAAAAGTAGGTGAACCATTGTGCGCAAATAGTGAAACTCAGACTTGAAGTCCTAAGGCACCTTCTCCTGAAACTTAGGCCTCTTCAGTAAAATCTCATCTACAATCTGCTTTACCATCTTCTTTACATTCTGGGCCTCCACAACTACATTATCGCACTCTTGAGTAAGGCACTTGATTTATGTGTCCTCATCCTTTTTATCCTCCTATAACACCCAAATTGTTACCACCTTATCCATATGTCAGCGCACTACTTCTATAGACACCTTAATCAGAGCGTTTCTCACTCACTCATATGAAAATTGGGTTGGCTTGATGGTCATATGATGCGTATGATGTGCCTTCCTCATCTTCTTCAAAGTGCATGCCTCTTTGCATACATCAAAATTAGGCTCATCCATGTGAGTCTACATTCCCCAAGATAGCTACTTGCGAGTGTGTGTATTGGCCATTTCAGGGTCCATCCAATCCCAGCCATATAACTATTTATTCGGTAGTGTAATCTGGAAACGGGTTTGAATAGTTTTTGAAGGGTCATTCATGTAACCCAATTCTTGAGTACCTACTGCTTCTTCTTCTTCATGCATTCCTACATGCTCGCTAACATCCTCATGTGTTAATGCACCCTCTTCTTTTTATTTATCTATGCATGCATCCTGTGGGATAATGCCTTCAACCACCTGGTTGACTTCCTCCTCATATTTTCCTTCTTTCTGCATGGGGTGCATGAGGACTTCTGTATCCCCACTAGCGCTACTCTCCCCTTCACTAGAGATATCTTCGTGAATACTCACACTGGGGTCTATAGTCTCATAGACTATACACTCACCAATATCTTCATCATCTTATATTTCCACACTGGGGTTGGCCTCGGCTCTATCTCCACTCATTCTGGGATTTTCCCCTTCTTCTTGCACACTTAGATATGGGGATTCCTCCTCACTGTCTTGTATAGGAATATATTTCCTATGCTTTCTCCTCTCCTTCTCTTCATCCTTTATAGGATTCACATGTGGTTATCTCCTTACTGTGAAATTCTAGCACCAGTGTCTCCTGAAGTGTACCTCTTCCTCAGAATCCTTCTAGTATGCACAAGTTTGGCATTGTCTTCAGGTTCCTCTTGTTCTAGGAAATTTTCTAGTACTGTATTTACTAGGTCTTATGGAGCAGGGGGCACATATACAACATTTCTTGAAGTCCCCATGATTTGCTTCTTCTTAGGAGGTCTTGGAAGAGCCATATCTATGCCCTTCACCACTTTGTTGTCCTTAAACCTTGGTATGAGGTATATAGACGTGTGTTGGTTCAATATTCCCTACAACCAAACTCTCCTACGTGATTTCCATAGTATCAGACTCCATAGTTTCGACATATGCCTCCTTACTTGGCCATATATATGTTTTGCGCATAATGTGAATGTCTGTGTCTAATTTTTTTGCATCGAACTGGAGCCAACACATGTCATGAAATCTATTAATAGATTCCTTAAAATATCTTGTGGTAAATGTGAAGGTAAACTTACACCATGGTCTCTTCTCTCCAAACTTCATGTGAAAGCCCCCCAGGATGAAATGTTGGTAGACTGCAAATTCAGCCTCCCTATTCAACACCTTAGGTAACTCTCATGGAATGTGAAATTCTCCTTCAAATTCCTTGCGTAGTCTCAAGAACCATTTGTCTAAGCACTCCTTATATGTATTGGAAATATACCTACGCAGCATGTACTTGGCATATCTTTTAGTTGGGGACTTGTTCTCCAAAGGAAACTCCTATATGTTTTCCCTAGGACCATCTGGTACCCCAATTTCACTAAACACAATTAATAACAGTATTGCACCCCAGGTTATCTTTTCACCTTTTTCTTCTTGGATGTGCGCCTTGTTCACCAGGGTCTCTACAATGTAACTAGCGATATTGTAGTATGTTTTGTTGGCCATTTTTTGTGCTATATGCAAGCAACACATATTTAACTCATTTCATCACTCAATGACACCTAGCTTTCTCCATATTAACCGCATTATAATTATGGTGGCCATGTCTTCAATGTTAGTGACCTTAAAAGCTCATACCCCCTTTTTTTACTTGTATAGGGTTGTTGTGGCATCAATGCCCTCGTCATCTGACAGGTCTCTAGCAAGCTCTGAGCCCATGTTGCGCAGCTTAGTAACCTTCTCAATCAATTTGGTAGTTATCCTCATTCTCCTACCTACGAAGTACCAAAAATATTCAGGGATGTGTGACATCAACCACTGGTATAATTTCTTAAGCTGTGCAAAGAAGGGAAACTCTAGAATCTACATTACGCCCAAGCTCTCAAGTAGTTTCTTCACCGAGGCATCCAAAACCCTGGTTTTGTTAGCCATTCACTGGTTAGTCCTTGTGTAGAATTCTCTTGTGACGTCCTTCATACATTTTACAATGCGGTGGTTAATATTTGAAACCCTACACTGATTAATACTTGTTTTCCATGGTCGCCCTTCAATGACTTCTTCTGGATATAACATTTCCACCAGCCACTCCTCTGCTGGATCATCAACCTCTTTCTCCACTACTGGAGCTTTTCGTGGTGCCATCGCCCATTTTGATTCTACAAATGCATAAAAACCTAGCTACAAAATGAAAACCCTAGTCACCCTTCTGTCATGTGCACGCACCACTCCTTAAATCCTACTTCCGTGCATGGGTCCTGTCGACATTAAAATTTTCCTCCGTAATTTCTATTTCATTAATGTATGTATTAGGAATAGGATGTTGTTAAGTATAATTAGTAGTGGGGTCCGATAGAAGATAGTAGCATTGTCAGTATGGTGCTGCCAACAAAGTAGAGTACGGTAATAGTGAAAGTACAATAGGAATGTTGTGGTAAAAAGTAAATATTTTTCGTAAGTGGTCTGGTAATATTAAAATATCAAAGTTGGGGAAAGTAGAGAAGTAACGTCTACATGATTAGGAATTAGAAATATTATATTTGTAATAAGGACAAGGAATGATGTCATAAATATTTTGTGTATTTTATTTATAGAAAAGTCTAAAAAGGTGGAACCCATGTGAGATGATAAGGTTTATCTTATCTTAGAAAATAATCCTACATGTAAAGGTAAGAGTTTAGGCATGGAATATGATTGGCCAGAAGATATTTCCTATACTATCTTAGAGATAGGGTGGATAAGCCTAAATTTCTATAAATAGAGAGGCCACCCCCTCTCATTTTGTCATAGAACAAAGTTGTAATAATTATTTTATGAATAAAGGATTCATTGTGAAGGTGTGTTAAGGAAGTCATCAAGAAGAGTAATTGTGAAGTTTCTCCCGTAACTATTGTTGGAAAATAAGTGGAGTTGGTAACACTTGGAGAAATTCATGGGTGAGATTGTAACAATTTCATGTTAATAATACATTTTACAGTTGTATTTTAGATTTGTCATCATTCTTTTATGTCATAGTTTGTGGTATTCTTGTGTTATGTTTGTTATTGTGTTTCTAGATTACTACCACCAAACCAAAAGTTTTCCATTACTAAAATAATCATAGCACGAGGAGTTCTCGGTGAAATACTATCAGAGTATCAGATTCGTGTTGATAGTACTCAACATTGTGCTTCACAATGCGACAAGATTACTCAATCTAGAGAATGCTCTTTGTCTTTAGCGCTTCTCGCACTTCACAATTTTTTCTAATTTTGCAAGGTAGCAAATGAAGCTGAGAACACTAAATGTAAACCAAGTTTAAAAATTTCCTTCATTAATTTCTCCACCTACCACCATACATGACATTAATTTATTTTGAGCGCATTGTGTGCCTCATTATCTCGCACTTCAATGTCTCGCACCTCCAACTTTTGCACATCAGTTGTAATTTCCTAGCGCGCCACTACTTATCTATCAAAAATATCCTCTACCTGTGCTTCCTTAAGCCAAAGTAATTTATCCAATGTGACCTAACATACGTAGTCTCCAATGTTGAAGCCTCCCTTGAATTATACTAAGCGCCCAATGCCTTACGCATGGTCTTAAGTTTTTAGCAATTCTTCGGAAGTTCTCATGAATTTTGAAACCTTGCTCCTTGTTAGGTTGTGGAGCCTGTCTTCATGTGTGAAAGTGTTGAAGACTGTACACCAAGAGTATTGTACACTTTTCATGTATCCTCGCCTAAATTTTTTTTTTAGGCGCAAATTTTTGGCCTCGAAAAAATTGCACCCGAAATATCGGGGAAACGTGATTTTTCTCATATGGGCGTGTTTTTTTGACCCATAGGTTTATGGGTCGGGTTTTGCCCATGGTTTTGATACCCACGGTTTTGTAAAACTGCTTAAATCAGTTGTCTATTTATATGGTCTTATGCATATGATAGATGTACAAGCAAATGTATTACAGATGTGTTTTGAATTCGGGTGTGAATTCTGTAGAGTTTGTTGAGCATAGCTCCAAACGGATCTGGGTATTGTATTGAGAGAGTGGAGGCTTGTAATAAAAATCTGAGGAAGTGATTCTTGGTGGACGTAGCCCAAATTGGGTGAACCACGTTAAATCTTGTCTCTCTGTGTTGTGTTATTTATTCTGCACTTTTATTTCAGATCTGTAATAATTTCTGCATATTAGTTTCTACTATTGCGATTCTGTGAGGGATTATTCCGCATATTTTATCCCTTATTTCCTAACACTCCTTATGTTCCTCTTTTGGTTACCCGTGAGTTTATTTCTTTCTCATACCTCCTTTATCCACCCCACATTAAGGGCATGTGTAGTCCTCTATGTATATAAACACTTTAGATTGTGATCAACTTCTGGCACACAAACACACTTATTACACAAAACGCTAAACTAAATTGACAAAGCATATCGATGAATGAAGGAAATACATTAAACAAAATACCGTAAAGGAAATCTAATCTAAATGGAAATACTACCTTATTATAAACACCAAGAAGAATTATTTATAGTAGGGCTTTAACCTACTCCCGTTGAAGTAACCGGATAACTGTGTTCCATCAAGCACCTCTCATTGGCAAGCGTCTAATTCAAGTATGTCAATGATAACATACGGTCTTAACCAACGCACCTTAAGCTTTCCTAGGTGGTGCAAAAAATTTGAATCATAAAGAAGTACCATCTACCTAACCTCAAGCTTCTTTTCATTGATATGTTTGTCATGTCATGCTTTCTTCTTGGCCTTTTCCTTCTTTTGACTCCTACGTGTTATGGTGCACCTCTCATCCAGCTATATTAACTTGTCAATTCTTTCTTCCAATGCTTTCTCATCAACTAGACCTCCCGCACACGCAATACACAAAGAGGGTAACGTGAATTCCATGGGAAGAACTGGTTCCACACAAAACACCAACTGAAAGTGTGTGGCCTTATTCAAGCTTTTGTAGATTGTTCTATATGCCCAAAGTACAATAGAAACTTTATTATCCCAATACTTCCTTCCAACATCACAAATTTTTTTCAAGGTCTGGTTCAATATCTCATTGAAGGCCTCAGCAGTCCCATTTTCTTGAGGGTGATAATGTTTAGTCTTATGGTGCGCGACCATAAATTCATCCAATAATATCCTGATTGTATCATTCAAGAAGTGTGTGACCCTATCACTTGTCAGACTCAACGAACATACATACCTAGTAAGAATATTTTCCCATAAGAACCTTGTTGTTGTAGCCATTGTACACTCCTTTGTAGTTGTTGTTTCTACCCACCTTGTAAGATAATATGTACAAGTGATGATGTAGCGTGATCCGGTTCTATGCGCAGTTGGGCAAATAGGACCCACAAAGTCTATTGTCCATTTTTCAAATGGCACTACACTAGTAATATGCTTCAAAGGCATTTCATCTCTTTCCCTAGGTTTTCTATGGCGCTAATAGTGATCACACGCCTTACAATACTCTTTACAATCCTTGTACAGGGTCTCCCACCATAAACCAGTGAGTAGAATCTTGTGCATGGTGGCATCACCTGCATAGTGCCCACCTGCAATATCATCATGAGCCTCCTCCATGATATCTGTGTGCTCATGTTCCAGTACACACCGGCACAATACTTCTTCTCGGCCTAGTTTGTATAAGTCACCACTGATCAACATGAAAGGTGAGGTGCGAATCACAAGTTATTTATTTTCCAAGGCCTTCATTCCTTCTAGCACCATACATGTGCGTAAAAATACAAACAATATCCTCTAATTACGAGGGTACATGGTTTAACCTTTACAACTATGCATCTGACATTGTATCTTCAATTGTCTGGAATTTACTATGAATATCCCAGGTGCGCTGGCACATCACTCAGCCTGAGTTGAGAGCTCACCCATAGCATGCAAAGGTGTCAGGTCCCTCTTTAGAGTTGCTTGTACAGGATGTTAGCATGATGGTGTTTAAATATATTCAGATTCACAACTACACATAAACATTCCACAGTGCATAATGCAGATGTATATCTTAGAGAACTGTGATAATTGAACTAAACAATGATTATGATAAGATTAACCATACAAGAACTAGATTCATTCATGTCTAATACCATTATCCAACCAATATAATCCATTTCATAAATAATGTAAAACACAAAAGCTACATAGACTCTAAAGTATCTCCATGAGTCATGTGCACATCAGAAAAATTACAACACAACTCTGAAATAATTCAGTACTTAGTAAACTACGCAAGTCAATACATATTTATAGGGGTGGAGACTTTCCCTTCATCACCCATGCACTTCTCAACATATGTCACATGCTGATAATAGTCACACACCTTTACAATAGTATGCACAACATGTAAGTGCTCTAACAATAGATGTCATATAGTCAACTCCAAGTAGAAATCCTATTATTAGCTTAAACTATGCATGGTGCTTATCTACCGTTTGTTCCCAAAATACCATTTCATGGAGCACAAGTCTTCATCTCTATGTGTGCTCCACACGTTATCTCTAAAAATAGCCCTTATCCACAAAAATGGCTAAGTCCTAATTTTGGGCGCTTAAATCCTATTATAGCGTCGCATGCTCTTTTAGCGCCCTATCTTTGTGCACCCAATACTTAGATTATTTTTGGCTATGCAACATGGCTCTTGTGATCTTGCATCATTATCCCTAAGATTTCTAATGACCTTTCAACATACCAGAGACCTCTATAACATTCAGACATCACACCGTTAATCTATAGATTAATCCAGAGCTCTAGTACACTCATCGAGAAGCATCATGTCCTCCTGTTATTGCTACATATGTTCCAGATCACCTTCTCTTACAACCATCACTATCACCTTCTTTCTATCTGAATTTCACAAGTAAGTATTGTTTCTTCTTGGTCATTTTAAGTATATTAGTTATTATATGAGCTATATGTTTCATTCTATATTTTATCTTACCCGGATCTCTCCCACACTATCTCTATCTAACTATTTTCTCGTTCACAATCCATACCTTTCCCAAACACAAATCTAATCACCTCTAAGTCCTTATAAGAATCCCATAGCCTTACCTAAACTCCCTTCACTCTCTGTGCAGTCACAAAGAGTGCCCAAAACCCCATTTTTAATATTCTTACCAAATTACCCCTACCGACACCGATCACCCAAGCAGCTTCGATCTATGTGACTTGTAACTTTCCCCAAACTAGAAAGCTTATAACTCATCCAAAACAACCCAAAACCTTACAAAACCTTTCCCAGACCTCACCTACAAGCTCTGTCATACCTGAAGACCTAGACCAACCTATTACACCTCCAGACTTCATTGTAATTGTGACTGTTAGATCAACTTTAATTATTGTATGTTATAGGAGATACCTAAATCTTATCAAATATAGTATGAATCATTTATTAACAATTTCTTCTTGCATTAAGTTGTTATAAATAGGGGATTGACAACCATTCCATGAAGCATCACGCTTCCTGGATCTAGCCTTTGCTAGGTAGTCCTTTGTCCTTTGCTATTTAATATCATTTGGTGGTATTTTTGTGTTTCTTACACATGGCGTTCCTCCTACCCAAAGGGAATCTCTCATAATTAGCTTGGTTAACATTCTACACATGCACACTGTCTACATAATCACATGTATTCCTCCTTGACCTTACCCTTATCAGTTATATCTCTACATTTGCAGTGAAACAATTACGTCTTTGTTATTTTGTGGGGTCAAAATTTTGATGGGCTAAGTAGAGAGCTTGAAGACATTTTTCTATTCCATAGCTTCCAATCCTTGTAATAAAATCTACACGAATCTCCAATTTCAATGGAGTTTCTATAGACACTATCTTTAGTAGCAAGTGCTTTGTCAACCCTCCAATTTTAGAAAAAAAAGAACTTCATGAGTGGGTTGCTTCTAATGATTACTCTACTTCCACTCCCTCCATAGCTAACAAATTCCTTGGACCTCCAAATATTGTAGTCTCCTTGGTAACAACCTCACATATCCACCAAATGGGAAACAATGACTTTAATGAATGGGTCAAACTTACAACTGAAACCATGAACATCGCCATGGAAAATTTATTTTACATGGCTTTCCCTCTTATGAAAGGTGAGAAGCAATATAGGAAAAAATTTCATGAACATGACAATGGTTTATGGTTTTACACCAGTTGTAACAGGGATGTTGAAAACTATGATTATAGATATGCACTACGTGTTGATTTGAAGTATTCCATAGGGGAGTTGTAGTCAGTTACAACCTTTGATAAATCAGCTGAATTGATCGCGAGTGTCATTGAAAAATACTTGTATTTATTGTGCGAAGTGACAATTGAAATAACAAATAACATTATCGGCCATGAGTTTGTTTTCAATCTCTCCGTAAAAAAGGAAGCTTACCGAGGAAATAAACAACTAAAATTCATTATTCTTAATTCAAACAAACTAGAGACTTTAAAATCTCCTATCTAAATTATATTGGTAGATTTTATTTTTCCTTTCCCTACCTATACTCTTTCCTACCCTCACTAGTAGTTTCGTGCCTTTAGAAAGGCCTGACAGATGTGAATATGGTTGCAAAATGTAATATACAACATAAACTTTTTCTTTTGCATATATACGTTTTTAATACAACTTCTTATATATATATATATATATATAGTATATATATATATATATATATATATATATATATATATATATTATATATATATATATATATATATATATATATATACATACATACATGTTTCCCTCTTGTTTAGCATTTCACAAAAAAAATGCATACATAATAGCCATCCTACCTCTACATTGAAATCATATGTATGTAACATCTTGTTGTCTATTGTGTTGATATATATTGGTGTTTTGTAATTTTATGTAGTCATAATGAGATACTTTATATTGTTTTTGATGTTTTTCTTTAACAACATAGCAATTTTTTCCCCTTCCCAACATATTTCTCACTAATATTGATGAGGAAAAAAACCATGGTTTGCTTTACGTGCATTATATTTCTTGCTCTAATACTTAATAAAAACAACAACATATTTTGCAAAGGATTTACTTGTAATGTTTTTAGTCACTTTATACATAAATTATTTAGCACCTAAAACTTTTTTACCTCCCCTCACATTTGTCAATTTCTACAGGTACTAGCCTTCTATGTAATGTATACTCTTTAACGATGTGCACAAAGGAGGCATCTGTATGCACAAAATAGAATTTAGATTAATGATTATCAACATAGGAATGCTTCCCTGCATCATGCTCTTCCATCAAACATGACCTTTGTTGCATTATCTTTCTTCCATTGTACTCAAAATAACATCCATTTATCTGAAAATAGTATGCATGGATCTTTGTTTAATCCATCTTTACAGAAAAATTCACATAGCTTCATTTATGTATCTTCACCTTCGCAAAATTCTGATAGCCACCCTCTAAATGATGTGTTCATCGGTCCTGCACCTGATCCAAACCAATATAATATAATATTGGACATGCCAATGATTACTGCCCATGCACACACAACTTGTGCTCATCCCTTTGTCCTTTATTCCATCCCTCAAAACCACCCATACCTAACCTTCAATTCCTTACTTGAATCCTAATGTTGTTTTCAAATTAAGACTTGATCTCAACACTCAACACATCCTCCTTTATTTTTCTTCACCTTTGCAAAATTCAGCCATCTACCCTCTCAATGACATGTTTATCAATCTCGTACCTGATCCAAACCGATTTGATACAATATTGGACATGCCAATGATTAATTCTGATGCACACACAACTTTTTCTCATCCCCATATCCTTTATTCCATCTCTTGAAACCGCCCACACTGACCTTCACTTCCTTCCTTGGAGCCCAATGTCGCTTTCGAAGAAAACTTGATCTCCTATCTAATATCCACAATTCTATTTTTTTGGAAAATTTCACTAGCATTCAAACAAGTTTTTATAAAGGGGTGCATGTTTGGAACATATACAAGTCTGAAAATCATGGGCATCACTTCTCCTCATGGAAAAATATGGACCCTGGCCCTCAACTTGCCATCTTGAAATCATTAACCTAAGTTGAGGAGATGTTGATTGCACGTGTCAATCCAATTCTATAAGTAACCCATGCACGTGGTGGCCAATTAAAATATTTTGGAAACATTATAAGCTTCCCAAAAAATATTTCATCCATTTCCAAATATATTCCACACCGTCTTGGTGATTTAGACCATGTACTCATACAAAAAACAAGGTTGCATTATACTAAATATGACTTTTTTGTTAGTAGATCATGTGTTTGGGAAGCCCTTCAATATTAAATTTCCCATGATCCACACTAAAAAGATGTTTTGATTGACAATGATGCCCTTACCTCTTTTCCTTTTGAACCAACATATATTACATCCTCTCTTAATACAATCACAATGAACCATCTTGACAACAACTACACCAACGTACAAGTTTGTGATGATGTTCATTCCAAATCTGTTTAAACTCTTCCACCATCATTGTATTTTGTGTCATCATCACATAACACATGAAAAAAACAAGAGGAAATAGAGAAATTCCTTCTTTCACATGGCCACACCACTCCCATAACTTTGGCTTAGCCTGATGTTGTTAATTCTCCAATAAATGAATACACCACTGAGGGCTTATTCTCAATGGCTTTTTCGAATTTGTTCCTAATAGGTAAATCTATGTACATATAAACTTGTATGAAAGAGGTTCAAGTGCATGAATATGCCCTGCATTTGATGCGGTTCCACAATGGCCACCGTGGTTCCCATCTAAGGTTTCATTACTTTTTACTTAGCCTATTTATGTGGCATAGGAGCCAATTTACAACAATTGTCTTCATGAAACAAAACATTGGACAAGGTATCCCCCCCAACTATAAGGGACCTTCAAAAAAGACTTGAAGAATTCCCTCATGATTGTCTCCCTGATAGTTTGATGCGCTTTGGAAGCAACCTGCGGGGAACATGTTCATTTTGGTCTAAAATTAGATGTGAGGTGTCATACATGGTTGAACAATTAGACGCACCAACTTTATTCTTCATTATGTGTTCCATCCTTATTTAATTTACACGTGTATCCCCCGTTTAACCCTTATCTTTATTTTAGGTATGAATGGAAGAATAGAGGTTCTACACATGTCCATGGTTTCTTATGGTTAGAAGATGCTCCAAATGTCGATGCAATTGATTGGAAAGATAATGCATCCATAGAGGTGGCCTGAAAATAATTTAACATATATGTGTCCACTTGGAATATTTGTTCGAATGTGAATAAGTCAAATTTTATTCAAAGATCCATCCAAGATGATCTTTGTTTATTGACAACAACGTAAATATTGGCTTCCTCTCCACTTCAAGACCTCAAAGAACTAATTAATCAGGTTCATCGATACAAAAAGTGTTTGAAAAAAACATGTTTGCATAAAAACAATCCTGCCTCCAATGCCAATACAATGCACCATGGCCAATATGTTTAAATTCCACTTTGTTAATTAAAAACAATAAAATAATAAAATACTAGACCTCCCAAAATGATGAAAAAATGAACATCTACAACCATGCAATGTTATATATACGAAGAGACAACATTGAATTTCAACATGTTCTCTCGTGCCATGCAATCCTGAAGTACATGACAAAATATGTTTCTAAAGAAGAGTAATGTTAAAAAACATACCGCTATATGCTATCTAGATTCTCTACAAATTCCAACCCCGATTTTCTACCATTTATTATAATTTGGAAAATGCTCACTAAAAGTGTTGTTGAACATGACATTAATACACAAGAACCTTTCCACATGCTATAGAAATTGCCTCTTGTTATCTTCAACCATGATTTTATCTCTTTAAATGTTGGAAGAAAAATACTCAGACAAATTGTAGAATCTAACACAGAGCCACATGAAACAATAATTCTCCTTGATGCGTATATAGTACAACTTGCATATATGAAGTTGTTTCCTCTTATCCATTTCATTCGAGATTGTAATTTCAACAAACAATAGTTTGTGGATAAATGGAAACTTTTTCCAACCCCTGTCATTGTCCATTCCTATCCAATATTTTCTCACATTCCAACACACAATTAAATTTATTTTGATCTTTTATGTTGGTCTGAGCTCCTCCTCTACAAGCCTTCCACAATATATATTCTGATATTGGGTCCACCCCCCATGAAGTCATTACTAATTGGAATATTTTCAAGCCCCGTCATCATCCCTGACATGTTTCCATCTCAAAAAGTAATTTGGGCCATTCTTCAAAGACTGATTCAGGTCCTGACAACGAAAACATTCATTCCCTTAAACACTTGACAAAATGTCAAATTTTGGCCTTGTTGTGTCTAGGAAACACAACAATCCTTGACAACCTGGATATTTTGGGCTTCAAATAAATTGACAACCTCCACAGTTGTAACATTCATCATGTTCCCCCTTCGTTACTGATCTTGGGTCCTTCTTTCATCGAGGTTAATAAAGCTGCAACAAATGTTTCCTGCATGCGGCCAACATTTGGTTCATTTGCATTTACGTTATCTTCCAAACACCAACAATATTTTAATATTATTTTCAATCATTTCTCATCTAAATAACATCTCCCCCCATTTTGTATGATAATTTATGGTACAATAGGGATAAGAAAATCATATCTCATAATGTTATCAAATCTTCTTTCCACGATGCTTCACCTGATGGTATTTCATGTTGAACCCTGGTGCATTGGTCTTGTCATTGATGTCAAGTGGAATTGATGGAAAAGGTATGAGTGGTCAAGTGAGGCTCAACTCAGGGACATGAAGGTTGATTGGTAGTGCCTTATCAGGTTCATTGAACATTTAAGATGGTTTCAAGATGGTTGTAGGCTTAGTCAGTGAGGTAGGATCCCACTGGAGGTATGTATATGGTTGGTGTTCTTGTCTTAGGTTTTCCAAAGGTCATAATTGATGGTTCTAACATGTGCAAGATATTTTGGAGTGAGCATTAGGTCAAGTGTTAGGAGTCAAAGTTGAAATTGGCTCATTTAGGCCAAGTTCTACGGCCTAATGAGGTGTATGAGCACAAAGAACATAATGCAAAATTGAGTAAGCATGGGAGGATCCTAGGATCATTTCCTAGGGAATGTATGAGCATCCACAACGATTAATTTAGCTTCTGGAGGCAAAAATCAAGTTTTCACTAAAAGTATGTTAGAGGACTAGTAGTGAAGTAATGGGAAAAAAAGATTGGTATGAAGAGTAAAATATTATTTATGAGAAATCTACCTATGGAGAATGTAGAGCTATGTGTTTTAGTGCTTAATTTTAACTTTCATTAAGTTTTTAAGAAGATTGTGCAAGTTATTCAAGTTTTACTAAAACCGGTTTCTTGAGAAATATAATTTGAGCACCTTGTCTTCTTAGCATCCAAATTATTTTATCTAGCCTCCTTCAGATAAATCATAGAAGGTATTTTTTAAGATAATTCTAAGCCTAAACTATTGCAATTTTTTAGGGAAATTGGACAAGAAACAAATAAGTTCTATTCAATTTTCTAATAGGGTTTCTCTCTCCTCAAACCTCCTTCTTGAAGTGATAGGCACAAAATGAAGTATTTGACCTGAAAATCAATTGGGATTGTCATGAAAAGTCCTTAGAGGTGTATTAGGATCCTTCTAAGTTAGAATGGTGATATATTGGCTTTTTAGGTCAACCTTCTTAGTACAAGTCTGCCCTTGGTTTGTAAAATTTTGACCATATTATCCCAAATTGAAGACTTCGTAATGAACTCTATGTTGTAAAAGGTGATGTGTAATGCATACCCATAGTTCTTGAAGTATTTAGGTTTAATTAAGTGAATTTCATTGTGTGATTAGTCTTATTTTCTCTATTACTACCAAAAGTACCTTCAAACTAATCCTGACATGGTGCTTGAGGAAAAAGTATGAAGACAAACATGTCTTTGAGCTAAGAAATGTTGTTAAATAATCTCTATAGGTCATAAATGATTTTTTGATATTCTCAACTATATTGTTGAAGTGGTATATAGTCATAGTTTTCATTGCTCCAATTATGTCTTGGATTGGACTTAACAAGAGGACTATTTTCGAAGTTGTGTTTGTGGGTTTACTATTGCAAACCATGCCCTCAAGTTGTGAAGATGGTGTACATGCCCTCCTATTAGATTACACATTATGGATGGTTGTGTAAGAAGAGATCTTTGCTAGTAAGAAGTCTCTAGGTCATGTCTTGTGATTTTCACCTCCAAAAACATTGATATATTTCATAAATTGTTTGGTTCTCATGTGGTAAGCCTTCTAGTTTGTGTGTGCTTCAATATGACAACTGATTCAAAGGATGTTTCTTCTCAGAAAGGTTCCTCTGTTTCATTAGACAAATATCTTTTCTTAGGAAGGATATTTATTCTCTTGAAGTCGGGGTTTAATCATTTGACATAGACAAGGAGGAAGGTGTTTGTGTTGAAGTTATGAAGTTGTCTTGGTAATCAATACAAAAGAAGACTGGGTGAGTAGTATAAGAATATCACATGAAGTATACTACATTCATATCGACATAAGAATGAATAAAAATTGTTAAGAAATGTTAAATGACTTACTAGGGTTTGAAACTAGAAACCCTTATTGTGCATAGATTTGAGAAATCAAGAAAATACGATCTTGCTGGTAAGTTGTTTGGCTATAAATGAATCTAGGAATAGTGAAAATGTCTCTCTGTCTCTCAAGAGATGCATTTACATTTGTGGTTGACCAAGGTTGTATGTGGTTCATTTAAAATACTGAGTGTATAAGTTTTGTATGGTCAAAACAGTAGGTTCTGGGTCTTGATCATGGAGGATTTTAACTCCTGAGTATTGTAGACATTGAAGAGATCATGCATAAAACTCTCCAAGTTGTGAAGCATCTTGAAGACTCCATATCCTTTGCATGTGAAGTTGAAACAAATATTGTGTTTCAAGTTTTCTATGATTGTATACTAATGACAATAAAGAAAATTTATCTAGATGTTACTTGCTCTGTTTTTGAAGACCTTCAAGCTCCAAATGATGATTCAAAACCTTTGTAAATCTTGTAGTTATGAAGTACAAACTTATTTCAAACTGGTGTGATATGTATCTTTTCTCCTTAGGCACTCAATGTGCTCCATGATCTCAAAGTGGAAAGTGAAGCTTTAATGGCGAATGAGGGAAGTTAAGAGGCCTAAAATGAAGAGTGAAGAGTTTCAATAACGTTTAAGGAAGTCAAAAAAACTTGGCACAAAGTATATCACTTCAAAAGGCAAAGGTTTAATGTTGAGGAAAAAGCCAAAATCATGGTGAACTATTACAAAGACTGTCATTTCAAGTCGGAATAGAATATGAACAGTATGAAAGAGTGTAAGGTAACGTAGGAGACCTCATCATCAATAATCATAACCTCAAGGAATCTTGAACAAGTCTGCAAAGCATGGAAACATAATTGCAACATGACAGAGGTAATTAAAACATCTAGAGTCAGTTATATGTAATATCCATTCATCATCTTGTATGAGTAAGGAAGATATTGAGGTGAAGAGACAAGGATTATAAAGTGAAAAGGTAATGTGTGCAAGCTTGTGTTGTTGTTAAATAGATCTCTTAGTGTTTGAATAAGGTTGGCTGATGCGGTTTTAATAAAAAGGCAGTACAGTTAAGAGATAATTGATGAATGAAAATAAATTAGGGTGTATTAAATGAAGATTTTAAAAGCTTGTTGGTGTTTATGAAAGATACATGAAGATATGTAAATATAGCTTGAATTGAAATTGATGAATAGCTAAGTGCAAGGTCTGGAAGGAAAGGAAAATAACAATGTTTTGAATCCACTGAAAGGGAAAGAGTTGTAGAAAAAGGAGTAAGACATGAAAAATATTAGTTTAAGGTACATGTAATAAAGATTGAATACCTGAGAAAATCAATTTCTTGATAGGAAAAATCAATCGAATAATTTTATCAAGATTACATACATGAAAGAAGCCTTGTATCATGGGGTATGCATCAGATTGAAAGAGAGACATTCGACAGAACTGTGAATCTAAAGTGGTCTTATTTGATAGAGGTTAATGTTGATTGAGTGACGATGATATGAGTGAAAATTTTAAATGAGGATGAGAAAGAAAATTGAAGAAAAGTGAGTTGATATAGTAGTCACAATTAGTTGTGTGAGACAAAAATTTATGAGTGACAAAAATCTTGAAAATTTCTAAGGTGTAGCTCAGCAAGAGGGAGTAGTAGCTTCATTGTGAGTTGTTGCTTCCAGAATAAATAGGTAGAATCCATACTGATACTTGGGAGTTAATCTTCCAAGAAAGTTGAAGGTTGTCAAAGACTGAGTAGTAGCTTAGTTAAATCATTGGAGTTAAAACTCCATGTTGAGTACATGCTCAACTTGAAATTAATGTAACATTACAAGACATTCTTGATCCTAAGCTAGTTCTTGGTTTCAATGTATTTTTTCCCAGTTTTAGGTTTCCCACATTAAATCCTAGCTTTGTGTGCTCTCTCTCATTATTATTGTTTGTGAATGATTGATTTGGCTTCATCAACACTAATTATGCAAATTGAATAGTCTATCAAAGTTTGAATAGACATTGATTCACCCCCTCTCTGTGCCATAGTTTCCAACAATTGGTATCAGAGCCTAGTCCTCTAGAATCAAGCTTAACAACTTGAAGTGATCCTGATGTCACAAGCATGGGTTCATTTGTAGAATCAATGTTGAAAAATAAGTAAGATATTTCTAAAGCCCTTATAAATGAGTTAAATATAGAAATAAATCTCATGGAAGCTAATCATGGTCAAGAAATCAATGATATTTTGTTGAGAATGTGTTAGAAGATCTAAGAGACAAAGATAAATTTTTGCCTTAACCATGAAGAATACCCTAAATAATGAGCTAGAACATACCTTAAGGGAAGAACATATAAAAGAAGAGGAAAGAAAAAGGAATTGAAAGGTGAATAAAACAATTCATGTATCATCTAGTTCCAAGGACACTTAGTGAATTGGAGAAGAGTCATCCATGAACATGTCAAGATCATCAAGAATCCAAATGCAAAGATACTCTCAAGTAAGTTTCATGGAATTTTCTTTTCATGCCATGTTTTTGGACATGGAGCTAGGAATTGCATGAGTAAGATAGAAAAATAACACCCATGGAGAGCTCGTAGGACTGAATATGAAAAGAATATAGTGTGTTTCAATTGCAAAGAAAAAGGTCACATAACCAAGTACTACCTAGAAGAACCATTAAGTCATTTTTGGGAAGAAGAAGATTCAAGAGGTAAGAGCCTAGGTTGTATGTTTCAGCTATCATGGGAAAGGGCATTTCGCAAGACACTGTCATGAATCTCCTAGATATACTACAAGATGAATGCATTCAAAAGAAAGGAAAAAATTTATTCAAGTTGAAGGAAAAATCTAAGGATAAAACCAAGTTAGGAATGGTTGAGAGAGACACTGGAAAGAAGAAAGTAAAATGGATATACAAGGTCAAGGAAGCAAACTCAGGAGTTGAAAAAGAAAATAATGATAAGAAGATAACATGGGTAGATGTTGAAGAGACACAACTATCAATGATAGTCATGGGAGAGTCTAGCACAAACAAGACAACAAAAAGTGATGATAAAGGCAAGAATAAGGAAGACAATTCAATACAAATCATGAAGAATCTCTACCTCAAGTTGTGTTAGAGTAGGTGTATGAGTTGTAACATGTATGTCTATCAGGAACTCAATCAGAAATTGAGAGCTCAGGTGATGTGATTGTCACACCAAGGAATGCATCCAAGAATACTAACAAGATCATAAAGATAAGAAGGGAAATAATTGATTCATCATGTTGTTTTGATGACTTTATCCTGTTTTGAGGTGATATGACAAGGTGATGTGCCTTCTCTAAGATTCTAGAAGGCATGTATCAGCTGAAAGAAGCTAGTTCAAGAAAGGTCTTATCCTCATTGGTCTATCAAGCTCCAAGCCAAGATTTCTTCATGTTGAATATGAATTGACAGTCACAAGGTATGAAAATTATTCTTGAGTTAGCATTGAAGTTTTCAAATGGTCTTCTTAATTGTTCATGCAAAGAAAATGTGTACATTAGGTATAAGGTATAGTTTAGCACAAGGACTGCAATAATTTTTTTCTGAAAGCATGTTTGAGTACTAGTTTAGACCTATCTCAAAACAAATCACTATGTCTTAGTGTTAAGTGTGTCCCTGAGCTTGCCCTTAAATCTGAATCGTGAAGGAAGCATAGTAAGTCTACCAAATCCCACTCAAAATTTTCAAATTCATTGTAATATGTAACAAGCAAGTTTATTATTAAGAAAGTATAGGTGGAAACATGTGTTTGCAAGATCATCACGGTTATCCAAGAGTCATTTTGTAGTGTACAAGGTTGTTAAGATTTTTTGATCCATGTTCAAGTATGTTTTAAACTTGTTAAAGTTATAAAATTATGTCAAGATTGTTTATGGTTGTCAAGAATCCATGATATGAGTGAATTTCTAAGAATTTCTCTAGATCTATCTCATAGCCCATCAAAGTAAGAAAATGTGATGCCAAATTCATGTGAAATTGAAACTGTAAAATCCTACTGATCTAATGAAGGCCAGTTGGTCTTTGAACTTGTCAAGAATGGTCTAGGATGAATAATGAAGAAGGAATATCTCTTATCTAGGAATAAACTTGTGTTAAGATTGTTCAAAATACTCAAACCATTCAAATCCCTCTGTGTCAGGATAGAGATCCTTTGCACAAGTAATGAAAGCCATCAAACACAATGAAGAGTATCAATCAATGTGAATTCTACCTTGGAGCAAGATAAGTCAAAATCTCAGTATAAAAGAGGATGAAGGTGCCCCATCTCTTCACATGAAACTTGGAAGGTTCATTTTGAAGTTTGAGGGTTAGATACCTTGTCTTTGAGAGTTTGCACAGATCCATGTCATGTGTTAATTGATGATTTCTGGTTCAATAACCTTCACTGCAAGCTTGAAATCCCTGAAAATGGCTGTCACAAGTTTGAAGACAAAATTTCAAGCTTTAGAGGTGTGTTTTAGTGAAATTATAGCCTTTTTGTATCCTCTTCGGTTAGGAATTTGCACAATTAGGGTTAGTAAGGAAAAGCGTGTTAAAAACTCTCATACAAGAAATTTTTCTTTGAAAATTCGAAGATATGACGGTGAAGATTTGATTTAACTATTAGAAAAGGTTTTTTGGAATTTTCATTGGTCAAATCAAGATATTTTTTTGATATTCTAGGACACGTGTAATCAAGTATAGTTTAGGCCTAATCAAGAAGGCACATTAAAAAAAAACTAGTAGTTAACTGTGGAATTTGATCTTGGAAATTTAGGGGTAAGTATATCTCCTTAATGGGTTCCCAAATATGCATATGTTATGATTGAAAACTTCCTATAAAGATATATTTGGTGGAAAGAAGGATGTATCAGGGTTAGTTGGGCTTGTGAAAGCTAAAAGAGACAAAGGGTTTGATGAGATAAGTGTTGAAAATTTACATGCACCTTAGTAATGATGAAAGGAATCTAATGAAATTTATAACTCTTTTTGGGTAGCTACAAAATACCTCAACCATGATTATACCAATATGTATTCTCTTAAGGGTGTAAGAAGACAATTTTAGTAAGATGAGTAATCCATGGCATTTAAGCTTTATGAATCAAGGTAAAGGTTGTTCTAACAGTTTCTTGAAATGTTGAAATAAGGGAGGATACTTAGAAAACTATGGTGAAGACCAAAGAGGCCAAGGTTATTGTAGAAAAGATAGAAAACGGAGTTTTCATGCATCAAGCTAACCTTACTGACTATAGAAAGCTAAAGTAGTGATCTATAGGTGTTAGAAGAATTTTTTGGACAAGGAAGATGATTAAGAATGTCCATGTGGTGAATTTGAGGTGTCCTAGAAAGCATATTGAATCAAATTATGAAACTAAGATGGTACACTTCAAGGGGAGCAACTTGTCTTGCTCATTCAGTGTATGGACAAGAAAAGGCAAGAGAGAGCACTAAAAAATTCCTTATTGACTGGATATAATTGACTGATCCATCTTTATGGCTTGAATACAAGGTAAAAGATTTATTTCTTGCAGTTTCAGGTAAAGGAGGATGAAATGATCCCAGGGGTAGGTGTACAAGCTTAGTCCATGAAGTACATAGGCTTCTATGCATGGAAAAATTTGGACTAAAAGGTGTTGAAAAACAAATTTAGGGATTTAAGGTCTAGATATCAAAATTCACTAGCTTAAGGAAGAGTTGAGCATTGGTGTTAAGCATGGTGAAGTGAGATGCACAAATATGAAGAGAATAGGTTTACGGGGAGTATTTCATCTGTTAGATGAAGAAATTTATGCAGCTGAGTGAGTTTTATCAGACAAAAGAGAAGCATCATTCAAGGGGGAGTTTCTTGAGATAAGGTCATGTTTTGTCATTGCTTACTTTCATGTTACTCAAGGTGTTGGATGTTTGAAATTTTTTCATAGATATCAAAGGGGGAGAGAGTGCTATTAGAAACAAATATGAACGCTATGGAGATGATGTGATTGTTTGCCATCAAAGGTTTTTGAGTTGTTTCCATTAATGACAAAGGGGGAGTTTGTTGAACCCTGGGGCATTGGTGTTGTCATTGATGTCAGGTGGAATTGATGGAAAATGTGTGAGTGATAAAGTGGGGCTCATTTCAGGGACATGAAATTTGATTAGTAGTGCCTTATCAAGTTGATTTGTAGTGCCTTATCAGGTTCATTGAGCATTCAAGATGTTTTCAGGATGGTTACAGGTTTGGTTAGTGAGGTAGGAGCCCATTGGAGGTATGGATATGGTTGGTGTTCTTGGATTAGGTGTTCCAAAGGTCAGAATTTATGGTTTTAGCATGTGAAAGATCTTTTGGAGTGAGCATTAGGTCAAGTGTTGGGAGTCAAAGTTGAAATTGGCTCGTTTAGGCCAATTTCTATGGCCTAATGAGGTGTATGAGCACAAATCAGGTCATGCAAAGACTGGGAAATCATGTGAGGAGCCTAGGAAAAATTCCTATGGAATTTATGAGCATCCGCATGGATTAATTTATCTTCTGGAGGTAAAATTCAAGTTTTCACTAAACATGCCTTTGAGGACTAGTAGTGAAGTCATGGGCAAATAAGATTGGTATACAGATTACATGCTTATTTATGAGAAGTAAACCTATGGAACATGTATATGTATGTTTTTTAATGCTTCATTTCAAATTTCATCAAGTTTTTAAGAAGATTGTGGAATTTGTTCAAGTTTTACTAAAACCAGTTTCTTGAGAAATACAATTTGAGCACCCTGCCTTCTTAGCATCCAAAAAAAATCCAGCCTCCTTTGGATAAATCATAGAAGGAATTTTTGAAGATAACTCCAATCCTGAACTCTTGCAAAACATTTTAGGGAAATTGGACAAGAAACAAAGAAGTTTTATTCATTTTTTTAACAGGGTTTCTCTCTCCTCAAACCTCCTTTTGAAGCGATAGGCATAAAATGAAGTATTTGACCTCCAAATTAATTAGGCTTGTCATGAAAACTCCTCATAGGTGTAGTAGGATCCTTCTAAGTCATAATGGTGATATATTAGCTTTTCAGGTCAACCTTCTTAGTACAAGTCTTCCCCTGGTTTGAAATTTTTTGACCATACTATCTCAAATTGAAGACTTCATAATGAACTCTTTGTTGTAGAAGGTGATGTGTAATGTATTCCCATAGTTAATTAAGTGTTTAGGGTTACTTAAGTGCATATTCATTGTGTAATCAGTTTTCTTTTCTTTATTACCACCAAAAGGACCTTCAAACTAAGCCCAACATGGTGCTTGAGGAAAAAGTATGAAGACACCCATGTCTTTGAGCTAAGAAATGTTGTTAAATAATATCTACAGGTCATAAATGATTTTTTTTTCCTCTCAATTATCTTTTTGAAGTGGTATATAGTCATAGATTTCATTGCTCCAATTAGGTCTTGGATTGGACTTAACAAGAGGACTATTTTCCAAGTTGTGTTTGTGGGTTTACTATTGCAAACCATGCCCTCAAGCTGTGAAGATGGTGTACATGCCCTCCTAGAATATTACACATTATGGATGGTTGTGTAAGAAGAGATCTTTTCTATTAATAATTCTATAGGTCATGTCTTTAATTGTTACCTCCACAAACATTGATATTTATCATAAATTGTTTAGTTCTCATTTGGTAAGCCTTCAAGTTTGTGTGTGCTTCAATATGAAAAGTGATTCAAAGGATGTTTCCTCTTAGAAAGGTGCCTCTGCTACATTGCAAAAGGATGTTTATTTAGGAAGGATATTTGTTCTCTTGAAGTCAGGGTTTAATAATTTTAATTTTGAAACACTCACAGAGGATTGTGTTTGTGTTGAGTGATGAAGTTGTCTTAGTAATCAATACAAAAGAAGACTAGGTGAGTAGTATAAGAATATCACATGAAGTATACTACAATCATACTGATATAATAATGAATAACAATTTTTAAGAACTGTTAAATGATTTACTAGGGTTTGAAACTAAAACCCTTATTGTGCATAGATTTGAGAAATCAAGAAAAGATGATCTGGCTGGTAAGTTGGTTGGCTATAAATTAATCTAGGAATAGTGAAAATGTCTCTCTCTTTCTCTCTCAAGAGATGGATTTACATATGTGATTGACCAAGGTTATATGTGGTTCATTTAGAATACTGAGTGTGCAAGTTATGTATGGTCAAAATAGTAGGTTCCTGGTCTTGATCAGGGAGGATCTGAACTCTTCTGTACTATAGATTTTGAAGAGATCAGGCATAAAACTATCCAAGTTGTGAAGCATCTTGAAGACCCCATATCCAAGTTGCATGTCAAGTTTAAAGAAATATTGTGTTTTAATTTTTCTATGACTGTATGCTAATGACAATAAAGAAAACTGCTCTAGATGTCACTTGCTCTATTTTTGAAGACCTTCAAGCTCCAAATGATGATGCAAAACCTCTACAAATCTTGTATTCATGAAGTGTAAACTTGTTTCAAACTAGTGTGATCTGCATCTTTTCTCCTTAGGAACTCAGTGTGCTCGTGTGAGCTTAAATTGGAAATTGAAGCTTGAATGGCAAATGAGGGAAGTTAAGAGGCCCCAAAGGAAGAGTGAATATTTCCAATAATGTTCAAGGAATTCATAAACACTTGGCACAAAGTATAACACTCCAAAAGGAAAAGGTTTCACTTTGAGGAAAAAGCCAAAATCATGAAAACCATTACAAAGACTATCATTTCAAGTCTGAATGGAATATGAACAATATGACAGAGTCTAAGGTAGCTTAGGAGACCTCATCATCAATAATCTTGACCTCAAGGAATCTTGAACAAGTCTACAAAGAATGGAAACATAAGTACAACAGTACAAAAGTAATCAAAACTTTTATAGTCAGTTATATGTAGAAGCCATTCATCATCTGGTACTAGTAAGGAAGAGATTCAGGTGAAGAGGCAAGGAAAGTAAAGAGAAAAGGTAATGTGTGCAAGCTTGTGTTGTTGTTAAATAACTCTCCCAGTGTTTGAATAAGGTTGGTTAATGTAGTTTGATTGAAAAGGAAATATAGTCAAGAGATAATTGATGAATGAAAATAAATTAGGGAGTGTGAATTGAAGCTTGTAAAAGTTTGTTGGTGTTTATGAAAGATACATGAAGATATGTAGAGATAGCTTGAATTGAAATTGATGAATAACTAAGTGTAGGGTAGAGAGGGAAAGGAAAGGAACAATGTGTTGAATCCACTGAAAGGGGAGGAGTTCTAGAAAAAGGAGTAAGACATGAAAAATACTAGTTTAAGGTACATGAAATGAAGATTGAATACCTGAGAAAATCAGTGTCTTGATAGGACAAACTGAGTGAATAATTTTTGTCAAGATTACATGTATGAGAGAAGCCTTGTATCATGGGGTATGCATCAGATTGAAAGAGAGAAATTTGACAAAACTGTGAATCTAAAGTGGCCTTGTTTGACAGAGGTTAATGTTGATTGAGTGACAAGGATGAGAGAGAAAATTGAAAATGAGGATGAGAGAGAAAATTGAGTTGATGTAGTAGCCACCATCAGTTATGTGAGACAATAAATTTTGAGTGACAAAAATCTTGAAAATGTCTAAGTTGTAGCTTAGCAGGAGGGAGTAGTAGCTTCCTTGTGAGTTGTTTCTTCTAGAAGAAACATGTAGAAGCCTAATTGATATTTGGGAGTTGAAGCTTTCAGGAAAGTTGAAGCTTGTCAAAGACTAAGTAGTAGCTTGGTTCAATCTTTGGAGTTGCAACTCCATGTTGAGTAGAGTCTCAACTTGAAATCAATATAACATTAACATGACATTCTTTTCCTAAGCTAGTTCTTAATTTTAGTGGGTTTTTTCCCAATTTGGGTTTCCCACGTTAAATCATGTCCTTATGTGATCTCTCTCATTATTTTATTTGTGAATATTGATTTTGTGTCATCAACACTAATTAAGCAAATTGAATAGTCTGTCAAATTTTGAATAGACACTGATTCACCCGCTCTCTTAGTGTCCAAGTTTCCAACATTTCACTCCTCCTTTTACTTGTTCCTACAGGCGTTGTTGCTTTCAATATTTTTGCTTCTACTATATATGTCGCCCTTCACATTCCCATCAAGGAACTCAAACCATTAGAAGGCCATGCATTCACATCTTTTCAAAATTGCCTTAAACATGTTGAATACATTCTAATTGATGAAATGAGTTTCATTGGACCAAAACTACTTTCCAAAATAAACTACCACCTCCGTGAAGCATTTCCCCATTCCAAGACATCTGAATTCGGTGACAATTCTATCATCTTCCTCAAAGACCTTTCCCAGCTTCCACCTTTCTTGGACATTCCCTTATATGTTAGCAATTCATATGGCGCTAACCTTTAGTAAAAAATTTACACTTCCATCTCACTCAAATCCATCTTCCAGCAGTAAGTTTCTTTCGATGCAAAAATTTCCTTTTGCTAACTTCTACTCAACATCCACAATGTTATTCCTCTAGTCAGAGATTGGGAGCTTCTCACGTCTTGCATCAACTCCATACTTCCTCAGTAAGACATCTTGGCCTTCAACGAGGGACCCCATTTATTTGCAAGGAATGAACAAGTCGATCACCACAACTTATAGATGTTGAAAGGATTTAACTCTCCTATTGTCATTTCCTTTTCTCAAAATGCTAGACACAATGATTTCAATGATCCAGATGATGATCAATTGCTACATAAAGTCCTCCTCAGCAAGAATCAGGATCCAAACATAAAAGTAAGAATATGGCACTACACTTAAATGTCATGCATCTCACGCGCTTGCTCTTCCCTGCATTTATCATGACAATAAAGTGTTCCATTCAACAATCATTGAAAAAATAGTGGGTACACTCCATTATGGTAAATTTCTCCTCTCTTTTCTCCTCCATACAAATATCGCACATGACAAGTGCATTGCGAGGAAAAGATTGGTTTTTTGCAGGTTTTGGTGAATCCATACCGCCTGCTTTTGAAAGAAGGGCATGGATGCCCTTATCAAGAAATACATCAATCAGTATTTTGACATCCCAACTATGATGAATCAATAGTGTCCGAGCATGGTGTTATATACTGGCAGAAGAAATAACTACAGTTATGTACAACTTTAAAGGAGCAATAACTATGGACTAGTGTTAAATCAAAGTAATTCAGTAGAAACATGACATTATTAAGGACCTTCACATATCAAGCTCAGATACAAATATATATCAATTGTACACAAATTTGTCTAAATATTATTACTTGGTCACTTTTTCATCTTCCCCCCCCCACCCCCACCACCTCTCTATTGTCCATGTTCCAAAAACTTCATGGAGTTCATCTTCAGTGTATTAAATGTGCCCTTGTTTATGTTCTAGAAGTGTTTTGAACTGCATTGCATATATAATTCATTTAAAATATTGTAAAATTACTTCTATATTAATTTGTACCTTTGAAAATTGGTGCTCAGCTATTCATTGATCAATTTATAATCTCGTCGAAAATAGGGTTATTTTTTATGTAACTAATTGAATAAGTATATATATATATATATATATATATATATATATATATATATATATATATATATATATATATATATATATATAGTTTTATTAACTTCTTTTTTCTTATAAATGGTTAAAGTTACAAGATGATATTTTCTCAACTACCCTACACATACTTAGCCCTTGATCAAGTGTCCTTCAACGTGTGTACTATTGGATTACCTCCTCTTTATTTCTTACATTAATTTTTCTTACCAGTAGTTGTTTCTTACCCCTATTAGGATTTCCTTTGTCCTACACTTTTCTATTTTGAATTAATTTGTTAGCCAGGGTTAAGTTGGTGTTGATACATTTGATTGTGAAGAGGGTAGGAAGAATTGTTGGCATTTCTTTTGTATTGCAGTTCGCGTATTCTATACAATTATATAAAGATTAGAATACCCTAGATTAGTAAAAAGCAATAAGAGTCAGTGAAACAAAATAGTTGAAAACACTACAACATCCACAGAAAATGAAATTCTGAATTGACTATCAAAACATCCTCAAAAAGGAATTTACCATCAACATCAAAAACTCTTGCCATCTGAAGTGCATCAGAATTTTCCAGGTATACATTGGTGGGCGAAACAACTAGAAAAAAGGAGGAAGCAAGACTCTACTTTGATAACACCTCCACTACTACTTTACTCAACACTTCTTCTTTGCTAGACGATATTTCCGTTCAAGGGGTATCGAATTTACTCATGTTTATCGGATATAAAATTACCCTCAAAAGGCTACCATTCATGATATAATTCTTCTCATGTTAAGTTCAAATAAAACAGTCCGCAAAATAATACCACTAATGATATGAGATTTGTAAATGTATATATGCGAATTTGTAACAACTTTTAAATGAAGAGATGAAACCTTTAAATGAAGTGGTTGGTCTATATATCTTCAATTACAAAATTACACTTTTCAACATACATGTTCAATTTTTCCTTTTTATTGTTGCATGTTTCTTTATGTTAACCAACAACAACACATTTTTAATGTCTTCATCTGCACACAAATACCTAGAATTTTAAAATACCGAGAAAGAACAATGCAATTTATAGTTGTTTCCATCCAAAGCTTTATGCATTATATCACTTTTTTGTATTTTGAATAGTTTTAAGGGTTAGACCTCATGTTTGTGCTTTTTAAATGAAGTGACTCATCTATATTTCTACACATAAAAAATCAATCACCCATAGTTTAAACAAACACAACTACAAAAGAAAAAACTATCCCTATAACACACATAACATATACCATTTTTTGTTTGCAAAATGCGTCGAAGAAATGTGGTCTCACGGATTGTTATGATTGTAAGATATGCACAAAATAACTCTAACAATGATGCTCTCAAACTCGTTGAGGTAATAAAGAAATTTGGAATGTACCATAACCATTTTAGATTTGTTTATATATAATTGCATATTCTGTCTCATTTTAGTTTCATGGAGAGATAATATGTTAAAGCACTTAGTCATTCTTTCAATCTACTTTGACAACAACACTTCACATTCACAACATTCTTGAGAGTGACTATTAGCAAAATTACATGTCTCACTTGCATTTGTATTCAATTATTACACAACTAACTGTTATCTAACATCCCTTCTAATGTATTTCACAACATTTTTTCTGGCTTTAATAGAAAATCAATATTGTCAATCACACCCCTTATCAACATCAACTACAAAAGTAATAATTGTCTTTCTAAATCTAATAACATATACCATTTGGCGTTCACATTGCATTGTACACATGCGATTGCTAGTTTAGTTATACGAGATTTTGAAGTACAAATGAGAGTTGATGTCTATCTTGGATTTTTTTGGTCTTTTAATATATTTTACATTTTTTGAAATCAACTACTTGTCTTTTGTGATATGAGTGTTTGTAGAAATATTCAAAATTACCATGATATATTTATATTAAAAAATAAAAAATAGTAACAATATTAAGAATAGTTATATTTTTGAAGTGATAGATTTTAAATGATAGATATTTTAGTAGCAATTGCATGGTAGGAGTGTGATGTGTACGCCAAAAGGGAGAGAGAACACGAAAGAGGAAAGAAGGAGACGAAGAAGAAGAAGAAGAAGAAACATAGAAAAGAAGAAAATCAGAAGATGTAGGAGTAGCATAAAAAATGAGAAGAAATTAAATTTAGCAATTTATATATTGCAAAAACTGTCTTTAAAATTATAAAATAAAAGTAATAAAAAATTGTAGAGAAATAATCGGAACAACCATAACCAACAGATATGACAAAAATAGGAAGTATATGATGTTAATGGAGTCATCGAGGAGGAGGATAAAGTTTAGAGTAAAGTGTAAGAAGACTATATGTCAATGTATTTTCCAAATACATGAAAAAAATGGATAATAAATTACAAGAAGCATTTACATGCATTTATAAATACAAATTCAATGAGAAAAAAACAAAAAAAGTAGCAGATGTATGATATCCATATAATTTGACATGTAATGGCCTTCTATTTGTAATAAAGAAGCATAAATCATAGCCGATCCTCAAACAAAATACAGTTTGTTCCCCACTTAAAAGTATTGGTAGATTGGATAAAGCAAACATACGTTATTGCCTTAAGACTATCAACCACTATGTAATTTGAGATGCAGGTCACAACAAAGGGAAAGTAGAGGGAAATGGTGAAGAAAAGGTGGGAGAGGAAGAGGTGGAAGGTAGTTTGGAAAGGACCATAAGGGTAGTTAGAAGCAGATTAAGTGACCGGTAGCTGGTGAAGGGAACAAAGCCTGGATTCTTCATTTATGCGGAGTTGCAGGAGAGGAATTTTGGACATTTTATAGTAGAGATCTAATGAGAAGGGAGGTGAAATGTGAAGGTCAGACAAGGAAGGAACTCTGGAGACAACAGTGAATATAAGCCCTTGTCTTTTGGTGTTGCCAATATCAATAGTTGCTTTATGCAAAGTAAGTATGTGACATTTGTGGATAGTAAGAGCCTAAGCCATTTTTAGTGGCAGTTGTCTGCGGTTACCTCTAGAAATAGGGGGGATTGTAATACGAGAAGGAAATTCAGGATTCCAGGTAGGGCCAATATAGTGATCAAAATCTACAACAATAAACAATGGAAGATTAGGAGGAGTTGAGGAAGCGTCATAAACAATGTTGACAATAGAGCTTGTTGCACCATTGACAAGACCTATCTCAACCCATAAATTAGAAGTGAACATGATTTTATGATTCTTGCCGAGGATGTTTTACGTAGCAACTGATCATCATTTGGATCATTGAAATCATTGCGTCTAACATTTTGAGAAAAGGAATGACAATTGGAGAGTTAACACTAGTCCATAGTCCATAGTTACCTTGATTTAACTCTAGTCCATAGTTGTTACTCCTTTAAAATTGTACATAACTGTAGTTGTTTCTTCTGCCAGTACATAACACCATGCTCAGACACTGTTGATTCATCATCGTTGGAATCTCAAAAGAACGATTGATGTATTTCTTGATAAGGGCATCCATGCCCTTCTTTCACAAGAAGGTGTTATGGATTCACTGAAGCCTACAACAAACCCATCTTCCCCACGAAATGCAGTTGATTCATACTTATCAATGTTGTGTAAGAAGTATGTAGGGAGAGTGATAAAGTTGACCAGAATGGAGTGCGCCCACTATTTTTGCAATGATTGTTGGACAAAACACTTTATTGTCATGATAAATGAAGGGAAGAACAGGTGCATGAGATGCATGGAGTTTAAGTGCAGACCTCAAATATGAGGTCAAAAGATTGTTAGAAAGCTTATGAGTGAGAACAAGATCCTAGCATAGGCAAGAAGCATGTCATAATGCTGGTTTCGTTATTAGAATCCTATGTTGAAGACAATGGCATGGTGAAATGGTAGTCTGAGTCTCTCTTAAATGATATGTAACGCCGGAAATCATTTTGAAAAGAATATTTCAATGTACTTATGATGGAATCACTGTTGCGGACAATAAGTAAATTTTAAAAATTGTAATCGAGTAATGCAACCCATTCCCAAATGTTCGTGTTACATATGGGGGTTGTACGATAGGAGAAGTCCTAGCAAACAAGTATGTATTGTTTTGTCATAACTGAAATCACTAACCCACACAAAGCTTGTCCCATTGTTTTGTCATAAATAACTATCCACAAAAAGAATAGCAAACCTGTAAGATAGTGTACATGTTTATGTGGTCCACAAATTTGTTTGACAGCCTTGATTGTGCTACTAGTCTGAAACATTCTTCAGAACCTGCCAATTGACGGGCACAGTCTATGGTGTGTATGCTACTTGGGTGCATAATGCAATTACTTTCTATGGTAGGAGAAAGAGATCAAAATGGAGTGCAGCCCACTGTTTTTGCAATGATTGCTGGATAGAAGGGACACTTGTATGCGCACAGGATAAATGAAGATAAGAGCAGCTGCATAAGATTAATGGTATAAAAATCCTGTTCCATCATCTCACTAAAGATGTTGTTACAAAGCATATTTCAGTGAGAAAGATCCTCGATAGGTTGTAGTGAACAAAGTAGTTTTTGTTGAAAATCAAATGTTGAAGACCACATGAGAAACAAAAGGTGTTCGAGTGTTCCTAGACAGGAGAAAACAATGAAAAATATGTTGAAGAAGCCTTTAGTGTATGAAGTGGAAGTTTTAGTAGGGGTAGCATTGGAAGAAATCTGAAACTCACCCATACCAAATGAGATGAGAGACAAAAGAAATAGATCCTATTCTCAAGTAAAATATGGTATGAAAAAAATTCCACAAAAAGTGTTGAAACGAGTCTAAAATGCGTGTTAACTAGCATCACAAGGAATAGAATATCTTAAAATCAAAGCAAATGCAACTTCCAGTTGATGATGAAGAGTGGCGGCTGAAACATTTGGTGGAATCGCACATGTGGTCAGCCAATATGTATGATCCGTGGATTTTGCCTCCTGGTCTACACACAATCTAGTAACACACATTGACGGGCAGAGATTCTGGTGGACTTAACAACCATCAAATATAGAAATGGAACACATAGATCATAGGTGGCATGATTCACCTGGGAAAGATCCTTATACAGGTAAAAGGACCCATTAGAAAGCTAACCTATGTTTTCTATTGCATTAACTTTAACCCAACTCACAAATACAAGTAAAGTGACTTTCAAGGCACTGTAAATAGTTTCTTAGTAGTCCAAAGCAAAAATTTGGTTTTTAATGAACTATTGTATTGTTAACGAACGCACTTCCATAATTCTACTCTTAGAGCAAGTCACTCACACTTTGAAGCACTCACATGCTTTAAAATAGTTGACGACTTTACAAAGCATAGAAGGTCATTCGAGATTCATCATCTAGACCATTACAACTTAAGTCATCATTCATAATATTCCTTCAGTGTGACCATGATATGGTTTAAACAGCTCAACAGCTAAACATTTTTATACACTTAATTTGACAGATCCATTCATTGACCAAGTATTGATAATGTTGCATGCATCACCTGTTACACTCTAGATGTTGCGTAAGAAATATAGTTCTATTGCCATACATGCAACTCCTACTACACAGAATTTACATGTGCATAGTCCTGCTCACAACACAATGTTCCACATGCAAAGTTCTTGACCGGATACTTGTGCAGAGTCCCACACAGTAAAATTATAGTGCCTAGTGCATCAGTATCCCTTAAAGGTGCAATGCAGTGTACAAACCATATGCACCAACCATTGCACAAAATAGCCTTGCACAATCCTCTGCAACAGTTGAGACACTCCCAACAGCAAAATTGTTAAAAATAACAAAAGCAACGTTGTTGAACACTTTGCAAAACCATCAGAGCACGTACCCATTCTTCAACAACTATGGGCCTCCAAGCCCATGCTTATTCTACATAGCAACAGGAAAATTCTCAAAAATAGCCAATGCGTCATTTAAGCCGTCAATGACTCCACAACAGTCCCATGAATCAGTATCGCAAAGCCTTTTTCCATTTGGGTAATCCTCTTCTCCATACCATAATTCTTTACAAAATGATATTGCACATCAATATGGTTAGTTTGAGGATATTAAGCTTTCTTTACTATGACAAATGTGCACTCTGGGAATCGACATGTCTTATCCAACTCCAGAGAAAATGAAATCCATTAGCTTTTGTCATGTATTTTCCCAAGCCAAGTGACCCCTTTATATAGCTAAAGTGTGGTGCCAAAATCCATAAAGCATGATCCCCCAAAGAGGACCGACCTACGTGATAAGTTTCTTTCTATTTTTACAAGTTGGTACATATTGCACTTTTTTGAATCTAACTTAATTTTTCTAAGTCAAAATTAGAATAAGCTTCAGTTCTACGATAAATATAAAGCTACAAAAGTGCAATCGTAACAATTGATGACATTAAATAATGTCCCTTACTTTTCCTTTGAGCCCACGGAAAGTGGAATGGGCCCATAGGTCTTCACTAATGAGACATAGCCTAAGAGAAGGGGACATTATGAGTCCTCCCCTCCCAAAATTGCTCGTCCTCAATGCAGTTTCAAGCTTTACTTCTCCAATTCAACCTTGGGTAGCCTGCAATCCCATGTTGTAGCTTCCCATCAATGCAGCTCTTTTTCATGAAGCATCCATCAATAGTCTATAAAACTGAGATCTCCTGTGTGGCTGCAAATGATGTAAATACAATATGCTGGGAATGATGATGACCAGCATATTGACAATGATTCTTACCATAATCATTGACCAATGTCTGTACATGCAGATCTATGACTACCTATGTAAATCGATGTCGTCTATCCCAAGTAACATGAATTTGTCCACACAACTGCACCATACAGAATGATAAGAACCATGGCCTGTCAATCCCAACCTGGTATGCTGGTCATCGTCAAAAGCATAGAATTTAAACGTGCAATTTCCTAATTTTACCGTGTCACTAATTTTACCATGCAACAAGCAACTGTCAATCAAAATAGCTAAAACAGTTAAAAAAAGCTAAAAACAGTTTTAAAAAAGTGAAAACACAGTGCAATGTGAACATCAAACGATATAAGTTATTTGAGGAAGCTTATATAATGTGGGTATATTACTACATTATGTTTTAATAATGTGATTCGTGAAAGATCCCAAACCCGTTTTTTATTTTTTTATTTTTTTATATAATGCTCTGGCTCAAATCCAAACTATCAATATTAAAAGAATTCATAAAACATCACACTGAAACTGCATAGATAAATAAATACAGAAAGCCCGCAAACCAGGTGAATATAAAATAGGCGCCCAGGGCAAATCTGGCATATTTCTTTGTAAATACTTTAGCTGAATATTTAATATTGATTTCTGAAGCTAAATGTTACAGCCAGACAAACATAAATCTATAGAAAGATTTAATAACAAAGATAATCTGAAAATCCACAGTAAATGAACCAAAACCCTAGCCGATTTGCTTTATTTGCTGCTGGGAATTACAATAAATATCTAACATGAAAAATACCTCTGACACAGTAATGAATAGCTGTAGAAGAAGCCGCCCCCACTCAGATAGATGTGCAAAGCCCACAGCTGCAATTTATTTCTTTCCCTGAAACTGTTGAAATGTTGAATAACTGATGTAAACCATGAAGATTCCTGGATGGAAACTTCTCTCACTGCTCCTAGGGTTTCCGTCCGCAAGAGGAATAATCCAGAGGGTTTCCGTCCTTGGATTCTGTCTGCAAAAGCTCTGTGCTAACTGCTCTGTGAAAATAATAATAATGAATTGGATCCTTTACCCAGGCCGCATTTTTCCTCATATAGCCAAAAACCCTCCAAAGGCCAAATCGCACTTTTTGGCTAATACCATATAATTAATATTTAATTAATTATTTTTGCTTCATTAATCAAATCGCACTTTTGGGTATATTTGGCCATTACCCAAACAAGTCGCATTTTTGGCTAGGAAGGCAATTTAAATAATTTATTAATTTATTTAAATGCACTTTCCTAAGTCAAAATCACTCAAACAATCTATTAATTCATTATACGTGCTTTAATGATATTTTACTCTAATTCGAGCACCATATAATAAAATAATAAACCGAAGTCACCCTTGAAAACACCCTTTTGGTCGTCGGGTAGACAAAACAAGCCAAAAGGTCTTCGACTGAACTAATCGAGAAAGAGGGACATTACAGTCCTCCCTTCCCGAGATTGCTTGTCCCCAAGCAACTGTAGAGCTGGATGCTGTAATATAATCTCACCTTCCCATGTAGCATCCTCCTCTGGTAATTCTTTCCACCTCACCAGGAACTCCCGAATGACCCTGTTCCTCAGTATCCTCTCTCGGCTGTCCAAGATCTCCTTTGGCACTAGGTCTAATCTCCCTTCCTCATCCAGGGGTGGAAAATTTGTAGAGGAAATAATGTTATGCCCCAAAGCCTTTTTCAAGCAAGACACATGAAAAACATTATGTATCTTACTCTCAGAAGGCAGCTCCAGCTCATATGCCACTTCACCAACTCTCCTCAACACCCTGTATGGCCCATAAAATCGCGGTTTGAGCTTTTCAGCCCCACTCTTCTTGAGAGTACTTTGCCTATAAGGCTGAAGTCGTAGAAAAACCATGTCCCCTATCTCAAATGATCTCTCCACTCGGTGCCTATCTGCATATATTTTCTGTTGATTCTAGGCCCGCTGCATGTTTTCCTTAAGCACCTTAAGGATTTCCTGAATACCCTGTAAACTCTCTTGAGCCTTGGGAGCTCTACTATCCCTAAATACCATATCAACAAAGGATCTCGCATCATACCCATAAAGAGCTCGGAATGGAGTCATACCAATAGACATATGGTAAGTGGTGTTATAACAATACTCACATAAATACAACAAATTAACCCATGCCTTTTGCTGTCCTGCAATGTAGTTGCGAAAATAACCCTTTATCCATTTGTTCACAATCTCTGTCTGTCCATCCGTCTGAGGGTGATAACTGGTGCTAGGAGTCAGCTCAGTGTAAACCAGACGGAAAAGCTCCTGCCAAAATATGCTCATAAACCTGCTATCCTGGTCACTAACTATGTTCTTCGGAAGTCCATGCAACCTGAATATCTGACGGAAGAACAAATTAGCCACATGAGGTGCCTTAAGGCTGGTAGGGACAGCAAAAAAGTGTGCATATTTTGTCAATCGATCCACTACTACGTAAATGCGATCATTCCCTTGCACCACGGGAAGACCTATAATGAAATCCATCGAAATACTCTCCCACTTATGCTCTGGAATTGGCAATAGTTGTAGCAAACCTGCTGGGAAAGTATGCTCTGACTTGTTCTGCTGACAAGTCATACACTCACGGACATGGTGCAGGACATCATCCTTGAGACCCTTCTAGGAGAATCTCTCTTTAATCTGCCTGTATGTTTTAAAATACCCTGGATGTCCTGCCAGTGGTGCATCATGGAAAGCATGCATAATCTTCTCCTTAAGTTCAGACTCAGGAACTAGGTAAATTCTGCCCTTATACAAAATCAAATCAGTCATTACCTTATACCGATCATCCTAAATTTTTCCATCCATAATGTCACATGCCCAAGTGTTTTTGGAATATTCAACTGACAGTTGAGATTTCCAATCTGCTGAAATCTCGCTCAAAGAACATAGGACAGAGAGATGGGGTTTCCTAGAAAGCACATCAGCCACTACATTCTTCATCCCCTTGACATACTCAATGTCAAAATCATATGCCTGGATCCTGCTGACCCATTTTTGTTGCCTCTCATTGAGTTCTTTTTGTTCCAGGAAATATTTCAAACTGTTGTGGTCGGTTCTCACCACAAATTTTCCACCCACCAAATATTGTCTAAACTTTGCCAAGGCATGCATAATGGCAAGCATCTCCTTATCATTAGTGGAATACAATCTCTCATTATCTCTCAGCTTCCGGCTCTCAAAGGAAATAGGATGGTGATCTTGCATAAGAACTGCACCAATCCCCAATCCCGAAGCATCACACTCTAAAATGAAGGGCCGTGAGAAATCTGGAAGAGCCAAAACTGGACAGGTACTCATAATTACCTTGAGCCTCTCAAATACCACCTGTGCCTCATCTGACCAACTGAATGCACCCTTTCCGTGTAAGATCTGTCAATGGAGCTACCAACTGGGAATAACCCTTCACGAACCTCCTGTAATAACCACATAGCCCTAAGAATCCTCGCAAGTCAGAGATATTCTTGGGTGGTGGCCAATCCTGCATTGCCTGTATCTTCTCCTGATGAACCTTGACCCCATTGGCCCCAATGACATGCCCAAGATACAATATCTCCGTAAGCCCAAATTCACACTTGGACATGTTAGCAAACAAAGACTGAGTCTCCATTATGCTAAGTACCTCATCAAGATGCCTCAAAAGATCATCCCATGTCCTGACTATAAATCAGAATATCATCAAAAAACACCAACACAAACTGCCTCAACTGCCTGTTGAAGAGATGGTTCATACATGACTGAAATGTAGCAGGTGCATTAGTGAGTCCAAATGGCATCACCAAGAACTCGTAGTGCCCATAGTGACATCTGAAGGTTGTCTTGTGGATATCCTCATCCTGAACTCTAATCTGGTGGTAACCTGATCGAAGATCAATCTTCGAGAAGTAGATAGATCCATGCAGCTCATCTAACAACTCATCAATGCAGGGAATGGGATACCTGTTTTTGATGGTTTTCTTGTTCAGTGCACGATAGTCAATGCACATCCTCATGGTCCCATCCTTCTTCTTTACCAACATAACTGAAGAAGCAAAGGGACTAGAGCTAGGACGGATGTGTCCCATCTCCAAGAGCTCTCTAATGGCCTTCTCTATCTCATCCTTGTATTTCTTAAGATGGCGATAAAGTGTAGTCATCACGGGCTTAGCACCCTCCTCAAGCTCTATAACATGCTCAAACCCTCTATCTGGTGGTCTACCTGGAGGAATGTCACCAAACACTGAACCGTGCTTATCCAGTATGGACTGGATGTCAATATGATAAGGCTGCTCATTGTCTGAAGAAGATTTGGATGAAATGAAACATTGGGATGCCCATGTAACCTCTCCATGTCTCACTATAGACTCCATCCTGTGTGCTGAAACAACTCTAGGCCCACCATCAGAAAGGGCCCGAAGCACAATCTTCTTCTTATCAACCATAAACTCCAACTTCATCCTACGGAAATCCTACACATATCTGCCAAGGGACTGTAACCACTGAATACCCAATACTGTATCAATCTCACCAAGTCCAATAACATAGAAGTCATCGGTCAATGTATAGTCCCCCATCTGAATACTAAGTCATGGAATCCTCTTAGTGCAACTGATAGCAAATCCATCTGCCACCCGTACACTAAACCCATCAAATTCCTCAACTTGTAATCCTTGCTTCACCGCCAACCCCTCATTAATGAAGTTGTGCATAGCTCCATTGTCAACCAGACAAACAATCTGGTGTCCCTTAAGCACTCCCTTCAGCCGAAAGGGATGGTACCTAGGAATGCCTGATAGTGTGGCAATAGTAACATCGGATGAATCCAATGCCTCGCCCTCGCCAAGCTCTATTTGGGGCTGCTCCCTCTGTGCATCATGGTCACTACCCTCATCCTCTACATCTGTACCTGGCGAGTGATCAATATCCTCTCCATCTAAAATCACCTCAATGAGATGCACCTTGCCTTTACCAAGGCAACGATGTCCAGGCTCCCAATGGTCTTTGCAATGAAAGCAAAGCTTCCTCCTCCTTAACTCGTTACGAGTCTCCTGATCCACCTTAGGGGGTGGTGCACTCTTCTGCGGGGCGGTAGAGCGCTGAAATGGTCTGGAGCTCGTGGGAAACTTCTTATTGGGTTGATAAGAAGTGGGCTGATAGGAAGTGGGGGATGTGTCCATGTCCAATGTCGTCTGAATGACATCATGCAATGTCCTAGGCTTAAGAGCCTTGACCAATCCTCTCATCCTGTCATGGAGGCCCTCGATAAATAAAATCACTACCCTCTTCTCAGACATCTTTGGAACCATAACGGCTATCCACTGAAATTCGTTGATGTAAGAATCAACATGTCCACTCTGTCTGAGTTGTGCTAAATCCCTGTAATATAACTCCACATCCTTGCGATCAAATCTCACAATCAATCTATCACTGAAATACCTGTATGAATGTAGAAGCTCATGAACCTGCATAACTAACCCATGGTGCCACCAATCATAAGCCACCCCCTTAAGGTGCAATGTAGCGAACTGTATGGCCTCCTGCTCCCTCATGGGCTTGAGGGTAAGGTAGGTGTCGAGCTTGTGAATCCAAGCCCTAGAACTGATCTTTCCACTACCATCAAAAGTGGAAAGGGTTACCTTATTGGTAACCTGCTGCAAATCTCTGTTCTGTTGTGCTCTAGGTCTCCTATCCTGTCCAGCCCTCATGTTGTCTCTCCTCTTAGCACAATACTGTGGGAGGGGAAATGCATCCCTCACATGCTATGGAAAACTCCTCCACTCATCACTGACAGCCATGATAGTGTCCAGGAAAGCTACTTCTTCCGACCATCCCTCAATCTCAGGTGGGTCACCTCTAGGCAAGAAGTTAGGCTGCATGGGCCTATCTGCAGTCCATGTAGGTCTCCTCTCGTCTGTATGGGTATGCCTCCACTCACGGCGTGGCGATCCCCTAACACTCCCAAGATCTGAAGGTGATTTTCTATGACCCCTGTAGCTACTGGCAACGGATACAGATCTATCCCTCCTACCATGCCTGTCCCGTGGCCTATCTAGTGCCAACCTGTCCAAAGTAGTACCCATGCGCTCCATGGTTTGTAATAATTGCCTCTGTGTAGCTGTCATATCCCGAATAAAATTCCTGTATGGATCTGCATGTTCCTCTCGAGGAGGACTCTTAGGCCTCTCGCCCAAATATTCCATTCTGTCACCTCCTGCAATACTAGCCTCGAGTCATGCTCATATGCAGGTGTAGTATCTATGTGGACCGTCCTCTCTGTGATGCATTCAAAGCTGATTTCTATTGTAATACCCTATCTGTTTCTTCCCACACAGGCTGGGAGGATACACTGCTCTGATACCACTGAAAGATCCCAAACCCGTTTTTGTCTGAATATTTTATATATATATATATTGCTTTGGCTCAGATCTGAATTGTTAATATTAAAAGAATTCATAAAACATCACACTGAAACTGCATAGATAAATAAATACATAAAGCCCACAAACCGGGTGAATATAAAATAGGTGCCCAGGGAAAATCTGGCAGATTTCTTTGTAAATACTTCAGCTGAATATTTAATATTGATTTCTGAAGCTAAATGTTACAGCCAGACAAACATAAATCTGTAGAAAGATTTAATAACAAAGATAATCCGAAAATCCACAGTAAATGAACCAAAACCCTTGCCGATTTGCTTTATTTGCTGCTGGGAATTACAATAAATATCTAACATGAAAAATACCTCTGACACAGTAATGAATAGCTGTAGAAGAATCCGCCCCCACTCAGATAGATGTGCAAAGCCCACAGCTGCAATTTATTTTCTTTCCCTGAAACTGTTGAAATGCTGAATAACTAATGTAAACCATGAAGATTCCTGGATGGAAACTTCTCTCACTGCTCCTAGGGTTTCCTTCTGCAAGAGGAATAATCCTGAAGGTTTCCGTCCTTGGATTTTGTCTGCAAAAGCTCTGTGCTAACTGCTCTGTGAAAATAATAATAATGAATTGGATTCTTTACCCAGGCCACATTTTTCCTCATATAGCCAAAAACCCTCCAAAGGCCAAAGCACACTTTTTGGCTAATACCATATTATTAATATTTAATTAATTATTTTTACTTCATTAATCAAATCACACTTTTGGGTATATTTGGCCATTACCCAAACAAGGTCGCATTTTTGGCTAGGAAGGTAATTTAAATAATTTATTAATTTATGTAAATGCACTTTCCTAAGTCAAAATCACTCAAACAGTTTATTAATTCATTATACGTGCTTTAATGATATTTTACTTTAATTCGAGCACCATATAATAAAATAATAAACCGAAGTCACCCTTGAAAACACCCTTTTGGCCGTTGGGTAGACAAAACAAGCCAAAAGGTCTTCGACCGAACTAATCGAGAAAGAGGGACATTACAATTCATACTTTCATATACTGGAATCCAATGAAAGATTTTTCTCCATTGTAAAATGCATTGTGTCCCAAAACTGACACCTAGCATTGCTTGGCTGAAATCTGCATAGCTTAGCATAGTGTCTGCAACTTAAAAGAAGTCTTTGTCTACATGAAACTTCTTTAAAAACAAATGGGTTTGACTGTTTAGTGCTTATGGGTGTTTATTTGTTGATCAATGTGATTTTTTGGGAGGTATCCACAACCATCTGCCATAAAAACAAGGGGCAATCCCTTGGAATCTTCCTATTCAACAATTTCCTCAGAAACCATTGTACACCGCAACCCAAAATAATAGGGTAACAATGACCTCAAGAAATACCTTTGGGAAATACTTCCTTATTCGCTTGCGGGCCATGATTGTCTAGAGCTCCAACAACACAATCTACATCAATTGATGCATGTGCCATGGAGATCTCTATTAATATAGCAAGGATTTAACACTCACTGCCCAAGGGGCAAAGTAAAAGAGCAAGTCAATGCAATAAGAGAACAATAAATCTCTATTTCCTGTATGGATCGATGATCCATCAACGGTGTGCCAGACAAATGTATTGGTGAGAAAACACAAAATCGTACTAAAGCCACTCTAAACTTATATTTTGAAACCATGTCTTTAAAAGTCTCTCATTATTAAACATTAAGACATAGTTCTTGGAGAACATAGACGTGGGCTTGGTGTTGGTTAAAAACTCTCCTCGGAAATAATAACATTTTGTTCATATATCTAAGTATAACATTTTAGCAAGAATCAAATCTATTTAAGCTAAACCCACAGTGGACCTTGTAATGTGGTTGGCCACGAGTTTTAACTCCTTTAACGCTTAATGAAGTTTCTGATATGGATTTGAGAAATAATAGTTTAATTTGTACATCTGCTTCAACTTTCTGTGCTGGTTGCTACAAGCCAATGAGACATAAGAAAAAGCTTCATCTACATGATTAGAGAGCAACTGCAGAAGAAAGGGCATTATGGCCTCTTGTAAAGCATCCAACGTCCTTAGAAGCCCTCTCACACCTTGTGCATTTCCATCATACAGCTCTATCCCCAAGTGGAGGGCACCCATCCATTCACCTGCATCATGGAGAGCTTGAATTCCTTCCTTCCAGGGTAAGAGGCGAGATCCAAAAAGTTGAGAAGGTCCCAATAAATATAAAGCTACTCCTCTAACCATAATAGAAATCTGATAAGACTCCTCAATATTTCCAAATGAATTGACGAAGTAGGTGTGATATATAACAACAAAATCTAGACCACCATTCTCAATGGGTAGCCTAAATCGGTCCAATTCCATTCCTTCTTTTGTAAACATACACAATTGGTATTTTGAAGTGAGAATAATTAATATCTAGAAGAAATTTTAGAAAAAGAGTAAACAACTATACAGATGAATCATTGATCCAGGAGGGGAAAACCCAAAACAACTAAAATTCCTAAAATGTTCAAATACACACAATATGACTTACCAGTGTATGCTTCGTTGTAAGAAGAACAAAAGATTGAAAATGTAGGCGATCGAACTTGGTGCGAAGATCTCCTTTTAGTTCAATGCTTGCAAAGAACAATTCTGCCTCTGTTGCTGCTGATATCTCCGATTACCGACAGACACCACAGATCCTTTCCTCGATCTCTCTGGATTCACTAACCATGAATTCCAGCACACAGAGGACAGATTAATGAGATTGTGAATAATTGAAAAATGGATGCATACATATCTGTACAAACATATTCAACCCCATTCCGCACAAACACAACCCACAACCTCACCACATGACAATAAGGTGACCCAAAGGATTCACAAAAGCCAGACGCCAATTTAGTATATGAGATCCCCTTGCGGGCTTCCAAGAATAGATTTATTTCTAGTTCTATTGTATATTCTTCAAATTTTGTAACAATCCGACAACCAAACCCAAAGAGAAAATAAACATACAAAATATTCGGCTAAGAAAAAAACCCCTTAAAATAATACGAGAAAACTTACCACTTCTTAAGTCCTCCGAATAAAGTCTTGAATTCCCTTTCAACGGACTTCCAGGAACATGAACATGATCATCAACTTGCTCATTTATTGGTCTTTGGAATAGCAAACCCGCTGCAACATGTAAAAGCTAAAAAAGAAAACTTAAAAATAGCAAAGTCGCCATAACATGCAAAACCCAAACGTCCAAATGGGTGTCAAATTTAACATAATCCCGTGAATGTCTGCAAAGCCCTTTCCCATAGGGGAACACCTTAGACGTAAAAATATTTGATAGCTCTGCCTCATCAATTACAATAATACTAATAATAAGAGGAGGAATTCCATTATTTCCAACCCATGTCTTGTATTATAAGAAAGAAACCCGAGAATAATGTGAAGAGAATAAGACAGGGCAAGAATATTGCCTTTTTAAGGAATTTCTTAATAATACTTTTTCCTTCTACTTATGTCATGTCATGGGCTAGAGAAACAAAATCTCTATTTAGGATAATGTAATTTTCATGCATTATGTTATAAATAATTAAATTCAAACCTTAGACTTTTTAATTGTTTTGAAATGTCATTACCTTGGAATGGTCTATTTGTTCCCCCACTTTAGACCAAACCAAATGTCAGTTAGGGCTCGAGTCACTATACTTTAATTTGCCGCCTCCACGTCGCGGGTTCGAGCTCGTGGAGCGACTAAATACTCAACAACTACAAGTCCTTTTAAATTACTGGGCGGCCATGCGGTCCAAGGTTCGAGTCCCGGCGAACCAATCGACAGCCTCATGATTCATGCAATCCCTTGCATGGCTCGATTGCGTGTGTTTTCCTTCAACATCATAAATCGTTGTAGGCTTAGCGTTTCTGTTTCATCGGTTGCTGGAATTTTCTACATGTAGGTCCTCCTTTCAATCTTTTAACGAGTCAAAATAAGAGAGCTCAACCTCGACTTCCGCGAAAATTAAGCGTCACCTGATTATTTTTTTGGCGCCGTTTGGAAAAATGCAGTATTCTAGTAAAGCCCCTCTCTTTTGATAAATTCTCTTCCTTTTTGTTTTCATAAAGCTCCGGGACTTCCTAGGGTTTTTCTACGGTTGGGTTTATCTAAAATCTTAGTTCTTGTATGTATTTAAATAAACCCTGAATTTGTTTTGAATAGCCTTGGATAGCTTGAACAATCTCCGTTGTCGTTCTTTCTTGTTTTCTTCTGTTTGGATTGGACGAGACTTGATATCGTCTGTGTTTGCCGGCGTATGCACGAAACGGATCCAATTTCTCCGGTATTTTCGGCTTTGACGAATAACTGTATTAATTTAGGTAGGTAGTTTGTTTCTGGTGTGATATCTTTAGCTTTTATGGGGAACTTTGCTTAAAATCTGTGTTTTTATCGGATTACAGTTTATATCGTTTTGCTTTTGTTCGTATGTACCACTAAAAGTTCATTCTGTCTTTATTTTAATGGGTGGGTTGCCTAAAAACTGGGTTTTTGTAGCGGGGTAGGATAATAAGTATTGGGGATTCTATAAATGGGTGCCTTAATTCTGTGTTCGGATTGGGTTTATAATTCTAATTTTTTTTTTAGCGGGAACACATTTTTTCATTGTTCGGTAGCCTAGAAATTGTGTTTTGGGCCTAAAACCCTGAGCTTCTATTGGGATTCTTCAAATTCTTTGTTTTGTTGTATGTGAGAATTTGAAGACTCCTTTTTTTTTTTCGGCAGGAATTGCGGGATATCTAGTTGGCTTTTGAGGTGCTAACATAAAAAGAATTCATGAAATCCTTTGGGTCTTTCAGAGGGGGATCAAACCGCCCTGCATCTTATGGAATTTCTGCAACATATGAAGGGGTGCCTGAATTAAAAGAGTGTGGATATTATGATGTGCAGCAAATTCAGCCGATTGTACATCAGTTGCTGGTTAGTTTAGCTGCTGCATGCGTAGAGAAGGCTTCTGCCGATCCTTTCAAACAGAGGGGGTCTTTCGTGGAGGACTTGAAGGTGGAAATGTTGGAATACCTTCATCAGCAGGTTGAATCTTTTGCAACTGGCAGTGGCAATTTGAGTACAAGTGGTAACTTTCAGACCCCAATTAAAGTTATTGGGGATGCTCTACAAAGCTTTCTGAGGTCTAAAAGAAGCCTGTTTAGGCGTGTTTCAAGCAAAATACTCTCCGGGGATGTGAATAATGGGAGAATTGAAGAATTTGTTCAAGAGCTTGAAAAAACAGGGTCATGGCTTGCAGGAAAGAGGGAAGTTGTAGCCAAGAGTTTACTTAAAAGGGCAGACAGAAGTAGGATGTTTCATTGTGATATGAGGTTTGGGAAAAGCCAGGAGTTTGCGGATCATAAGGCCAAGTGCCCATTAAGGCCAGTAATGTGTATGAATGAAGGATGTGCAGAAGTCCTGTCAGCTATTCATCATGAAGAGCACGATGGCAGATGCCCTTTTAAGTTATTGCCCTGCATACAATCTTGTGGAGCCACTGTGTTGAGGAAAGATATGGAGATTCATTGCTCCACAATGTGCCCAAATAAAGTTGTAGCCTGCCCTTTCAACCAAGTTGGTTGTGCTGCTGAGCTTCCGCAAGGCTCGTTGGAGCAACACTACACTGATTTCATAGTTCCTCATCTTCTATATGTCCTTCAATCACTGCACAAACAGGAGACTACAGTTGTTAACCAGGCACAACGGATTCATCTGCTTGAGAAGGCATGTCATTCTTTTTCACATGTATTTTTCTCCTCTATTTTGTTAAGTAGTTTCATGTTTTTTCCTTTTTCTCTTGTTAATTGGTATCACTCACCCAACCGCCTTAACTGTACGATCACCTATTATTTTTCCTGTGTTTTTTCTTTCTATTGGAATTCCTTTCATTACATTCGGAAATTAGAGTAGAATAGTGGGCTGCATAGCAGCCACCCATTACTCATACAACCATGGGATGATGGGACTAAACGGCTTGAATTATAAAGCCCGAGTGAAAGCTATCCTGGGGCATACCGACAGGATTGGAACCTCAGTCTCTCTTCAGTAAGTGTCCCAATTTACCACCCCACCAAGGCCCTTAGGTCACTTTCCTGTATTTTTATGCATGGGGTTTGAATTTGGGTTGCAACCACAGCAATAATTACCCCTACTAGACTAAGCAGATTCTACTGTACAAATTCTTATGTGAAAATTAGATCTTCAAACACTTGAATGGTGAGTTCAGTGCATCAAATTCAACTTAAAGTGCCCTCTTTAGATAATCTTTACACTTTCTGTTAAAATTAGATGTTCAAACTTCGAGCATCACATCTCTTTGGTGAGATCAATGCAAGAAAAGATTTAAGAGTTCTCTTGAGGTGATTTGTGGAAACATCGATATGTATAAAATGCAAGAATTTGCTAGGCTGTGATCTGATTTTTCTAGAATCAACTTCCTGAGTAGTATAGGTTTCTACCCATAAACCATTCCAGGAACCTACAGGACCTGCACAGTTGGTTTCAGAAAACTTAGAACATGGTATATCGCACTGTGAATTATCTCTAAAAAGAAAATGGCTATGCTATTGTTGAATGTACACTTTTATAAAGAAAATTGGATTATAGCCAAGGACATCAAATTCAAATCTAATACGATATGCTGGGTGGAAAAAGCTGTAAAAGAAATTAGGAATGTTGTTTCTTAATTATTAACCTGTTTCTCTATAGATGTGAAGTTGGATAAATGCTAACATTCATGACTATTAGAAGATCAGGGTTCTGACATCTGAAGAATTTGATAAACATGGATTACTCTCCTCTATTGCCTGCATTTACGGTGCTGCCAGGATGCTCTATTTATTTATTTTCCATTTAAAAGATTGACCAAATCAAATTCACTTGTACCAAATATAGATGTTTTTATAATTGTGGTGAACCCTCATTTCACGCCATGATTTTTTAGACGGTAATTGGAATATTCAAGTATTTGTAATATGTGTAGCAGTTTTCTGGTCTTTTGCCATACTTGGTCAATACAAGGCATTTCATACCCAGGGAAGGTGATCTCAAATTTTCTATACTTTCTCTGCAGACCTTATCCCTAGCTCAGAGATCCGAAGCATTAGATGTTGGTTCAATATCTTTGACTGTCAAAGAACATGAACTAAGGATCAACTCTCTGGAGCAAGAAGTCAGTAAGCTGCGCCAAGACCTTAAAGCTACTGATGTCTCTGCCGAAGTATTACAGCTGCGTCGAGAGATACGGAATTTACATAAGCAGGTAGAAAATTTGAGCCATGGATCTTGAGGCCTTATTTGAATGGACAGTTCTTACAAGATTCAAAGTTTTCTAGATTAGCATATACCTGTTCTAGTAAGTTGTAATAAATAACAATGACTACTTCCGGAATTGGTGATACTTAAAGTTTGACCTTAGGGGAGAAGAAATTTTGTAATGGGTTCTGTACATTTGTTACACGTGCTTCTATTTTAGGCACTTTTAAGTGAATCAACATCATGCACTTTTCTGAAGCGTGGTAGTTGGATAAGTTCTAATTTTGGATCGAGGATAAACATTGCTGAGAAGATAAAGATCATAATTGGTTTTGTAACTGCTCTGCGATAGGTGGTTATATCAACATGTATTTAAGTGAGGATCTTACCTCTACCATGGAATCTTGAATAATAAAACAAGACGGAGTATAGATTTTTAAATTGAAAACCTTTTATTCCATGGCCATGTACAACCGGGACTGCTGATAATGGATTGCATTCAGTACAAATTTTAGCATGAAATCTTTTTCTCTTACTCATTTCAAAAACCGATTGTTCACCATCAATGAATTGGATCTGCATACCGCATACCTTTCACTAATTGTTCACTTCAATGTTGCAATTACAATATGATGTTTTTTTTATTTGGTAAATTCCCCCCTTTTGGGTTAACATTTGGCTTGGTTGCGATGGGTATTGGGTGTCTGTACCTTTGGCTTAGTTGCCACAACCAAGGGGTATCACTTCTGCCAAATTCTGCAAGACTTGCACCTGGTCTCGTCTGTTAGGGTATGCCCGCACTGGCAAATTAGATGCGGTACTCAACCCAGTTTCAACACTTTATCCTTTTGTCCTGCTGTTTAAACGTGGGGCTCCATCATGAAATTTTTGATGCTTTTGCCATTTGAGATCATGCGATTGAACATGACATATGATGTTAAATGGCTGTGAATTTTAAGCGTTGCATAAGGGAGGACTAGTCTCAGTGGTTTCCAACAACAACATTCTGGGCAAAGCTAAAATCCATGAACAATCGGAAGATGTGGTTTGTAGCTAAGAGACATTCAAAGATGTTGTAAAGATTTTAAACCCGGGAGGTATGGATACAGATAGTTATAGAAGCTTATTGGAAGAGGTTGAAGAATTTTGTGAAAGAGGAAAATGATACCTTTCACTAATTGTTCACTTTAATGTTGCAATTACAATATGATGTTTTTTTTATTTGATTACTTCCCTCTTTTTGGGTTAACATTTGGCTCGGTTGCAATGGCTATGGGGTGTCTGCACATTTGGCTTAGATGCCACAACCAAGGGGTATCCCTTCCGTCAAATTCTGCAAGACTGGCACCTGGTCCCACCTGTTAGGGTATGCCCGCACTAGCAAATTAGATGTGGTATTTAACCCAGTTTCAACACTTTATCCTGTGTCCTGCAGTATAAACCTGGGGCTCCATCATGCAATTTTTTATGCTTTTACCATTTGAGATTATGCCATTAAACATGTTGGCATATGATGTTAAATGGCTGCGAATTTTAAGCATTGCATAAGGGAGGACTAGTTTCAGTGGTTTCCGACAACAATATCTTGGGCAAAACTAAAAACTCAAAACAATTTTAAGATGTGTGGTTTGTAGCTTAAGAGACATTCAAAGATGTTTTAAAGATTTTAGACCCAGGAGGTATGGATACAAATAGTTATAGAAGCTTATTGCAAGAGGTTGAAGAACGTTGTGAAATAGGAAAACTTGACAGCTGTGGAGTGGTTCTCAAACTAGCTGTAAGTTGCAAGAAGAGCCAGGGGAAATCTGTAGACATGGACTTTCCAGGAAGAGATAAATTACACTATGAATGGAACAATGATGTTCTAATAGTAGGTGACTAGTTATAAGGGAATTTAGTGCTGCCAAATTTAACTCATTCACTTGTGGGCTGATCCACAAAAATGTGCAGGATCTGGAGAAACTTTCACAGAGAAGTCTATTAAACATGGTACAATCTTTATGTAGTGCCATCTTAATGAGGAACATACGAAAAGGGAATTTTTTCCTGATTCCTGTTGTGCCTTTTGGAAACAATGTGTGAATTTCCAAGGACTAGATTTATGTGATGTATACATCCCTAAATAATGTTGTTAATATTGTATGAGCACTGGTCGACTATTTTTGCAGTATATACCTGATTGATTTGATATTTACTACTATTCTTTAAACCTAGGAGGATCTCTCTTAGGGATTACAGACATGCTTTTGTGAAATTGTAGATTTTGAGGTTATGGTATGTATGATTTATGGAGGTTGACACCAGAAGCTACATTTGCACAGAAAGCAACATACTAAGCTGAAACACTACATCAGAACAAGTGCCACTGTATAGCCTAAGCAGGCCCAGTGGTGAAGGTGTTTGTACTCCTGAGAATAGGCACAAGTTTGAATTTGGAGGGAGTATAAATGCCCGGATATATAAGCGAAATGGAAAAGCAATCTTCTCGTGGGCATTTCATATGCCAAATCGGTGTCTTGCTTGGCGATGGCCAAAATAAATATCTCCGCACCTTTAACTTTGATGCTCCAATTACTGCAGCTCTGCTCTAAACATACTCCAAGATCTGATCCCACTGCTGTGGTCTGCTGCTCCCTAAATACACCAAACTACAGTAATAAACTGAGTTCTGAATCCAGAGTAAACAGCAGTCAGCTATGCCCCCAAAAGACACCTTGTTCACTCTTCATATGATCTACTCCGTGTCCTGTTTCTTGAAGAGGCAATTCCAGATTTAGAACAGCAAAATTTCCTAACAGCAGAAAAAAACCCTTCACACACCTGTATCGAAAAGATTTTAAAAGCCTTCAAAATTAAACACCTGGTTTGCTTCATCAGTCAACTGATCACACACACGTTTCACAGCCATATCTGTGTGTGTGTGTGTGTGTATGTGTGAATGTATGTATGTGTATATATATGTATGAATATAATATATATGTATATAATGTGTATATACGCTTCCTCAAAAATTGCAAAAGCTTGGAAAAGGATGGAGAGGCTAGGCCTCTTTTTTTCTTTCCTGCTGTATTCTTTTCCTTATCTGTGATTTTTCCCTTTGTTCCCTAAACTACCAAAAACATTTATTAATGGCACATGCCCATTATGGCCGTACATAATTTATAGACAAATTATAACAAAGCAAAATTAACTGTTTTTTTAGTAACATATTCATCTACTAAAACTTCTCTGCAACAGCCCCCCTTGCCTGAATACAGTTAAACCTCCTAGTTCAAATTTGCAGGCAAACTCTTGTGCTATACTTCATCAGCTCCTTCTTTGTGATCCAAGTGTTGGCAGATGTGGGCAGTCCCTTCGACTTAATTAGATATAGCTTGTAGTTCCTAGATACATGGTAGTGAACTTCATGTCAACGATCTTTGTTTTTCCCTTTTCTTCTCTAATAGCTCTGTCCAGTTCGCCATTGAACTATTTTCTTGCCTTTCTTCATGATGCAGATGATAGTTGTAGAGATTAAAAAACACTAAAGATGGGACTTATACCCAAATCTATGGTAAATTTATAAGACATGCGTTTTCATCCTTCCTCTACTTCAGCTTGCTAGAGGTACCCTAGGGGAATCACTCTTTTTGCGAGTACATCTTTACTTGCTCTTTTAGAAAATGTTCCTTCTATGAAGATCAACATGTCGCTTGTATTTCCAAACGGAGTATTGTAAAGTGTGCCTCCCCTCTTTTTGAATGTCTTGGACCCAGCACAAATTCTTTTGCATCTTGATTTACATGAGCAAATAAATAAACATTGTTGCTCTCTTTGGGTTGTTTCCATAAATAATATGCAATGGGGTTTCACCATTAAACCTGTTCACATTGGAGTTACATGCAAATGAAGCTTGTGTAACGTTGAATCTCATTGTTCTGGAAAGTCCCCAAACATACTTCAACAACTTGCCTAAGGTCATGTTTGCCACTTCTTCATCCATTTGGGGGAGATAGGTTATTTAACTTAGTCCATAATATTCCCTAGAAGTGTGTAAGAAAATTGTCTTTGCTACGCCCTACCTATTACATGTATTGGGACATGTATAGCCGACTTGTGGCTAACATAATCCCTTAAGATGTCTTGTTACATCTTTTTATCCTTTCAGTTTATGGATTAATCGGAGCCTAAATAGTATATATATAAGAGGTAAGGGTTAGTACTTGGATTGTCATTGTGTTTTATATTCTTATTGTATGGTTGTGGAGGTTGCCCCCTCGAAGTTGTTGAGTTAGATATTTTGTTATGCTCTTAATCAAATATCAAGTATCGGTTTTATTATTTGTAGTATAATTACAAATCACTACCGGTATTCCTCGTTGACGATATGTGGCAAAACCTATTTGGGAAAGTTTTCGCAGGCAATTTTTTTTGGCCTAGCATACATACTAGTGGCAGTGGGATTGAAAAAACATAACTCGTAATTTAGAAGGATTTTTTTTGTCGTAACACTATTGCTTGAAGATTTTTTAGTAAAAAAAGTTTGTGAGTTTTTTGGACCTCTATGTAAAATAACATTAATTGGAATCGTTTCCATGAGATGATTACAATGGTACCATCCTCCCCTACCACAATTTTCAAGTTTTTTTGCCCTTTTATGGTAGTAATCGTTGAATTCATCTCAAAATGATGATCACGCTTGTTAATTCCAGAGATGATCCCTTTTTTAACCCTTATCCCCCTAAACCATGAACCCCCAATCCCAAACCATGTAAGATGAATCCTAAGCCCTAAACACTAAACTTTGAACCGTAAACCATGACAAGACACTCAATTAGAGGTCAAGGAAAATATTCCATGACTCCCAAAAGGACACCAATCAAAGATGAGGCATATTTTGATTTAGAGATATTAGTGGTAGTATTACAACGCTAGGCAGAAGTTCAAAACATGGTGAAAAATATGATTTGCAAAAGGTTAGTGATCAATTTTGGGACAACTTGAACCTATTACAGGCCTAAATGGCATCTTACTCCTCATTTTTGGGTAATCTATAACCACCTACCAATACTTCTACTATGGGGAACACAAGATCTTCTAGCAACCCACATCTGAAGTGGCACCACTTGAAAACTCAGTGGGATTTGATATGGGATTTCAAAACAAGTTACCAAAAATGGAGATGCGCAAGTTTGATGGGAAGGATCCTGTAACTTGGATTAATCAAATGGAGAATTTCTTTGATCTACATCACACTCTTTGTACAAAATAGGTGATCGTAACATCTTTGCATATGGAACTAGAACAATTCATCTGGGATGGTTGTGTGCTCAAAAGAAGAAGAAATGCTTGACTATCACATGGCTGACATTCACTAATGAACTTTAGATGCACTACAACAACAATGTGATGAATAACTACTTCAATTAGCTAACAAAACTGAGGCAAACATGGTCTGACAATGATTATATTTTGCAATTCCTAAATGTCTCCTTGCATGTAGAGCACAAAGAATAACCTTAATGATTTATTTTTTGCAAGTGCTCAAGGATAACATCCAACACTATGTTTGCATGTTTAACCCTTAGTATTGGAGTCCATTGTCTTTTACGGTAGGGAAAAGAAAGAGATCCGGACAAGAGACGACCATTCACTACGGGTAGAGAGCATAATACATCATCGTTTTCTTGACCTATTAGGTTGATTCCTCAACAAATTGAAGAAAAAAGGGCAAAAGGGTTATGTTTCAATTGTGACAACAAGTATAGCCAAGGTCATAAATACATTGAGAAGAAATTGTTCCACATTGAAGGTGCTAAGGAAGATGAAGAGGATGAGGAAATGGAGGGCGAACTTGAAGAAGAGTAGAAAGGGGAATCTAACAACTCCCATCCCACCATCTCATGTCACACACTTTCTAGAATTATCACTCATCTTAAAGGTTGTGGTTTTTCTAGTAGAAACAGAGAGTAACGATGTTAATTGACTCAAGGAACATGCATAACTTCATCAACAATAAGTTGGCGACATGGTTGAATTGTTTTGTTTATCCATCTCCAAAGATTCAGGTCAAGATCGTAGATGGAGGCACAATCAATTGCCCAGGGAAATGGAGGGTGAAATTGAAGAAGAGCAAGAAGGGGAGTGCAACAACTCCCATCCCACCATCTCATGTCACACACTTTCTAGAATTATCACTCATCTTAAAGGTTGTGGTTTGTTTGGTAGAAACAGAGAGTAATAATGTTAATTGACTCAAGGAACATGCATAACTTCAACAACAATAAGTTGGTGACATAGTTGAATTGTTTTGTTTATCCATCTCCAAAAATTTAGGTCATGATTGTAGATGGAGGCATAATCAATTGCCCAAGGAAACATCATTATCAAAATAACCGTGGGTGAGTACATATTAAGCTCTCATATGTTCACCATTCTTATGGGAGGAGAAATTGTTCTAGGAGTACAATGTCTCACGACATTGGAAACAATTGAGAAGAATTTATAGGAATTGTTCATAGCGTTTTCATTCCAAGGGAAATACATTTGAATTTTGTGATTTGCATGCAAAATCCCCACAACTTTTTAGTTCACATCAGATGTAGAAGATGCGTGAATGGGTTTGTGACAATTATTTTCCATAGAAGTAGTTACTACGAAAACACATACACTATTATATTTACAAATAATTCTTGATGACCACTCACTTGTATTTGAAGCAATGCCAAAAGGTCTATCCCCAAGAAGAGAGCATGATCATGCCATTCAGTTGCTCCCAAGTAGTCAACCACCCAACATCTATCCTTACATTTACCCACATGTCCAAAACAATGACATTGAAAACATTGTGTGAGAGATATTGGAGGCTAGTATTATCCGACATAGGCAAAGTGCATATTCTTCTCTAGTTGTAATGGTGCACAAGAAGGATGAGTCATGGTGGATGGGCCTAGAATACAAAAAATTTAACAATTACACCATCAAAGATAAGTTTCCTATTCTAGTAATTGATAATTTGCTAGATGAGTTCAATGGGACTATCTATTTTACCAAGCTTGATCTTTGTACTCGTTATCATCAAATCCAGATCAGGGACGTGGATAAACATAAAACAACAATCAGACCACATGAGGGCCACTATGAATTTTTGGTGATGCCTTTTGGCCACACAAATGCACCCTCTACCTTTCAATGTTTGATCAACAATGTCTTACACCCATTTTTGCTAAGTTTGTCTTGGTATTTTTTGATAACATCTTAATTTACAACAAATCATGGAAAGAACACTTTCAACACGTGGATCAAGTGCTACTACTCTGGGACATCATCAACTTAATGCTAAGCCTTCAAAATGTGCTTTTGGGGTGAATGAGGTGGAGTAATTGGGTCATATTGTGTCACATGAAGGGGTAAAAGTAGACCCTCATAAGGTCAAGGCCATAGCGGAATGTCAAGTTCCAAAAACCTTGAAAAACCTTCATTGCTTCCTTGGGTTGATGGTGTACCATCATCGATTTATGAAGAACTATAACATCATAACAACACCACTCATTGCCTTATTAAAGAAGACTCCTTCCAATGGAATAGAGTAGCCACTAAGGCATTTGAGCAGCTAAAGGAGGTTATGTGTACACCTAATTTTGTGAAGAACTTCATTATGGAATGTGATGCATTTGGGTATGGAATGAGAGTGGTACTCATGCATGAATGATAATCCACTGCATTTGAGTCACCAACTCAAAGGGAAGAATTTGTAAAAACCCATATATGAGAAGGAAATGATGTCTATACTTCATGTTGTTGAACAATGGAGGCCATACATGATAGGCATGCACTTCAAGGTGAAGACTGATGATGATATTCTCAAGTATTTCTTGGAACAAAGGTTGTCGTCATAGAACAACAAAGGTGGGTCACTAAAATGTTATGTTATGACTTTGAAATCATCTACAAGAAAGGGAAGGAAACTATTGTGGCCAATGCACTCACTAGGAAAGATTAGCCCACAAAAGCACTATTATGTGCCATGCTTGTGTTACAAGTTGATTGCATAGACGATGCCATAATTGAAAGAGAGAATGACGAGGACATCCATGTTCAACAAGATTCAAACATTTAGACACATTTGTATGGAATGGGGCCACTCATTGGTACAAAGATATGTTGTACTTGTGGAGAAATTGAACATTGAAACAAAAGGTTCTTAGATAACTACACTCACTCCAATAGGGGGCATTCATGATTCTAGAAGGCTTATCATAGGATTAAGAAAGATTTCTTTTGGGGAGTACTAAAGAGGGATGTCCAGAAATTTGTGACAAAGTGTATGGTGTATCATAAAAATAAGGGTGAGACAACTGAGACACATGTTTTTTTGCAACCCTTATATATTCCTAGCTAGCGATGGGAGACAATTTCAATGAATTTCATTACAAGGTTGCTGATGTTAGGAGGGAAAAATGCCATCATGGTGGCAGTGGCGAGGCTTACCAAATATGTCCATTTTTGTGCCTTATCCCACCCATTTGTCGCCAACAAATAACATCTTTTATGAACATAGTTCAGAAGTGACATGATACTCCCAAGGTCATTGTGATCGTGATCTTATCTTTACCAATTATTTTTGTATTGATATATTTTTAGTTATGAGTACTCAATTGGCACATAACTCTTATTATCTTCAATCTTCCAAACGTAAGTGGCTGACAAATGCCTGGAAGGATATATGTGCAACTTTGTTCTAGATAAACATGAAAGACGGGTTAAGTGGTTACCCCTGGTAGAGTGGGGGTATACCACTTCCGTCCATGCTTCTTCCAAATGTCTTTGTTTGTGGCTTTATATGGATACCAACTACCATAGATCACATATTCCTTATGGGTACACCCAATGGTTCAAGTAGTGGAAGATCACATTCAACACCCACATGAAGTGTTTGCTAACCTCAAGGGGAACATAACTGAATGAAACAAGAAGCTAATCATTGCCACAATGAGAGGGGGTTTGAAGCAGGTGATTGGGTCCTTATGCTGCTACTACCATACAAACAAATGTCCCTAAAGCAACAAAAGAAGGATAACAAACTTTCTCCTAAGTATTATGGTCATTATCAAGTCTTGTAGTAAATTGGTAGTATAGCATACAAGTTGGACTTATTGCCTTGTGCATGAAAGCATTCGATATTTCATGTCTCCTGCTTGAAGAAGGTCAATGGGTAGCGAGTACCTATTTAGATAGTAACCAATGCTAGATGAGGAAGGCATAGTCATTCTAGATCAGAAATTCTTCAAACCCACACAAAGACACTGCGTACTAGGGTGATTCAAGAGTATGCGATCAAATGGAAAATTTGGCCAATGAGGATGCAACATGGGAGAATGAAGCATTTATGAAGAAGTACCCAAAGTTGATCAATGTTGAGGACAACATTGGTTTCAAGGGGTAGGGCATGCTACGACCTTAATCTATTACATGTATTGGTATACGTATAGCCGACCTATATATAAACATAATCTTTTAACTCGTGTTATCACATCTTTCTATGCTTTCATATTATTAATAGACTTAACTTATGGATTAATCGTAGCCCAAGTAGGCTATATGTAGGAGGTAGGAGTTGGTACTTGGGTTATCATTGCATATTATATTCTTATTGTAAGGTTGCGGAGGTTTCCCCCTCAAAGTTGTTTGAGTTATATATTTTATTATGCTCTCAATCGAATATCGAGTATCGGTTCTATTTTGCCACTATAATTACGAATTACTTTTGTTATTCCATTTATGTGTTTTGTTTAATGATATGTGGCTGAACCTATCCAAGTAATTTTTTATTATGTAGGTCACTTGTAATTGTCTTAGGTAGCCCATTTAAGTGCACAATTTCCTTAAAGAATAAATCAATAATCTTGTTGGCATCATTATTGTTTTTACACTTAAAGCTTCAGAATTTCCACATTCCTCGATTTCAACATTACGAGGACTCTGTGATTTGGATTGAAGAGGAGTCGGGGCAGTTTTTCTGTTAAATTTGCTTCTCTTAAATATCAGAGCATTGGACCAGAAGGATTATTGGAACACTTTGTGGGTTAAGGATTAGATCCCCAAGGTTAATATTCTCTACTGGCTAGTTGCTCAGAACAAGATCCTTACCCTTGAAAATATGAGGAAAAGAGGTATAATCATCACCAGTAGATGCATTCTCTGTGGTAAACATGATGAAAATGCTAATCATTTGTTTATCCATTGCCCTTTCTCCTTAGCTGTCTTTTCTTCAGTGCTTGGCCTCTTCAAACTTCAATGGACGTTGCCTGAATCTATGGAGGAGTTCTGTTTACAAGGGACTTGTCATTTTAAATATCTGGTGCTAGTGGCTGCATGGAGGATGGCTCTCTCTCACTTCCTCTGGAGCTTATGGAAGGAAAGAAATGGCAAGATATTCAGGGATCAATATGCTACTGTTAAGAAGGTGAGTACCCGCTTGTGCTCTTTCCTAAAGAAAAATGTTAGGGGAAAAGTTAAGGCTCCCTGTCCCAAGACAGAGGCTGCAATTCTTAAACAATTCCCCTTCATTTCGCCCAGTTTCAAGGCTCCTCATTTGGGAGTTAAATGGACTAAACCAGATATTAATTGGCTAAAGTTGAATTTTGATGGGGCCTTGAAGGGTAACCTTGGTCTTGTTGGGGGAGGTGACATTCTCAGAGACCACGAAGGTAATTGGGTTTTTGCTTATGCAGGGCCTTTAGGGGTTCAAAGTAACAATGCTGCTAAAGCTATGGCACTTCCATGAGGCATTAATTTGGCAAAAGAAAAGGGTCTTAAGATGATTTATATGGAAGGGGATTCTATGCTTATCATAAATTCCCTTAGAAAAGATAAGATCCATAATTAGGCTTCAGGCAATATTCTCTTTGATATTAAGGAATTGCTTAAAACCTTTGATAATTCACTCCTCCATACCCCACGTAATGGTAATAAAAGTGCGGATTGCTTGGCTAATTGGGGGTTGAAAAGTAATGTTTTTAAAGTTTGGGAAACGGGGGATGAGATCCCAACTATCATTAATAATATCATTAATCATGATAGGAAATGATTTGAAGGCCATCTCTCCTCCGAGGATGCTTGCCATAAATGTTTTAATTAAATGAAGGACCATTAACATGTGTGAGATCTTTGACATGATTTCTATTTATTGTGGGTTTGTGGGATGTACTGTCTACTTGTTGCCCAACTCTCAGTTCTTTTCGAGAAAACCATGGGAGGTGAAAGGCTTCGAGTCGAACCCCTGAATTATGGTGCGCTCTAGAATAATGCATCCTTGTGGCACATTTTTAAGATGAGGGGCTTCAGGAATTTCATTTCCAGGCTTAATGGGTCTGATCCATCCCTTGCCCTTGAATTTGGGCGGGCTTGGGATAATGGGAAGGTTGTGGTCTGTGGTATGGAGGTGCAAATATCTAAGCAGTCAATTGCGTAGACTACTGACATGGAAATGGAGGGGATGAAGATCTACAAGGATCGAACCAGACACAACCATGAGATTCAAACCTTTTTAAAAGGTAAAAGAAGGTTTTTTTTTTTTATTGATGGAATTGCGCGATATGACCTACATGGTATATGGAATAGTGTATATCTTCATATTATGCGATACATAACACTTGAGGGCAAGTATAAGAAGATTTATACACACCACCTATATATGCTAAACATGTTTAGGCATAAGGTGGCTATGAGTATCCCTTTCTATTTGTTCATGTCGGTTTCAACATCAGTTAAAGAGTTTCAACAGGGGAAGATTGAGACTCCTCTGCATCATGGCCTCATCCTCCTTTATCAAAATGGAAAGCCCCTCATGCCTAGGGAGTTGGAGCCGGTCTTGGAGGATTCTGATGATAATGTCACTCTTGCCGTGTGCATGACCAAAATTCGGAGGGAGAAGGGATTCTAGACCTAGGGAGAGGGAAAGAATTGCAAGATGGATGTGACTTCTCTGACGAGTATGAAAGATGATTTTTCCAAGGGCAAGAATAAGGCTTAACTGGAATGGGAGTAGACTATTGATAAAATTAATCTTAGGATCCAACAATTGGAGAAGGATGTGGATTCCCTGGGAGAGGCTGGTACGAACTTGAGTGATAGCATGATAAACTGTATTGAGGCCTCGAAGAAGATCTGCATTTATCATAACTCCATCAAAGAGGAGTTGATTGGGCTCAAAAACATGGTCAATGACTTTTAGGAGAGGCTGGGTAGATTGGAGAAGGGACGTAAGAATAGAAGGTTCAAACTTTACCTTAGCAATTCCAAAGAGGAGGATGGGGGAAACGACGACACCTAGAAGGTGGCTAATTAGGATCATGTGCACAAGGGTCAAACAGAGACCTACAATGGCTCTTTTAAATGCTTGAAGACCAAATAGTTTTTGTTGGAAGGCTGGGACTTTTGCGGATTGTGGGTAGAATTTCCCTGTTTTGATTTGGTAGTGGTCTTCTTGTTTCTCTCTGGCTTCTTTTTGTTTTGTTCCTTGTGGGCTTTGGTTTGGGTTAAGCTGTTTTAACCCTTTTTGATGCCCTGTTTCTCTTTTTGTTCTTGAATGGTTGCATTCACGATGTATTTGATGTAAGGCATTTGGGAGCCATAATCCTTGTTTATTACCCTATCTAATAAAAAAATTACTGCTTTTGCACAAGGAAATGAACTATCCTAGAAAATCTATCAACAACAAAAAAATGGAATTATTACCTCTCTATATGTGAGGCATCCCCAAGACAACATCCATGGAGATGTTAATTCATGGTCTTTAGGTACTGTTAAGGGTTTATATGACCATGTGTGTTGAAAAACCCCTTTAACCATTTGACAAATTCTACAAGTGGACACACATTTATTCACGTCCCTATGCATATATGGCTAATACAATGTTTCTCCACTAAATGTAAAGTCTTGTCCATATGAAAATGTCCACCAAGCCCTCTTGATTGTGTCTCACTATTCAAATTCTTTATTGAACCTTCAAGAATACACATTTGTTTGCAACAAAACAAAAAACCCACCATCAAATAATTAGGGCATGGGTTTGTACCCCCCTTTGCATTAAAAAACTAAACAATTTGCCAAAAATCATATTGGCTTCATACCTCTCCAAATTTCCAAAAACCCACAATCTTATTATTCATGGTAACAAGAAATTGACAAAGTTCAACTTAAGTTGTGAACAATTACACTTATTTTTTCCCCTATGATAATGGATCCAAAAGTGAGCTTTGTATATATGAAACCCATTTGGCACATATATGAGACATAGTGGGCTGGAAATTTATATATTTTAGTGCTTGATTTGGGAGCAAAATAAATTATTGTAGCAGGTAGCACATCTAATGCTTCAAGATCACATGATGGCTTACAATTCTTGATTACGGGTTGAATACTTCTGCTTGAACTTGTTAAGCTACTCAATGAAGAAAGCAATTGGCTTCCCTTCTTGGGATGAATCCCCCCAAATAGTAGTTATAGATGCATTGACTTTCAATTGATAGCCTTTTATCAAAGTCACTGAAAGCTAAAATAGAAGTATTGGTTATATTTTTGTTAAATAAGTCAAAAATCTTCTCAACAACCTTCGTCTATACAAAGCTCTCCCCTTAGATGAAATATGTTATTGGATCACAAATCCCACTAAAATTTGAAATGAACTTCTTATAGAAAATGTCCAACCCATTAAAAGGCCTTACATATTGTCATATTGAGGAGTAGGCCATTCAAGTATGTCCTTTCTTTTCCCGATTCATTCTTAATCATGTCAATAAAATGACGAATTCCAAGTGTTACCTACCATTCTTGACAAAACCCATTGTTATCCAAATAAAAAAACAGCTTGTTTTTTTAAAACTTTAAAAGCTTTTCACAAATATACTAGATGTTTTCCAATTTTTTACTAAAAATTAAATTGTTGTCAAAATAAATAACGACTAGTTCATTAATGTACACTCTTAACATAAGTAACCATATAATATAAAACAATGCACTAATTGTATTAAATAAATGCAACAAAATACTATAAACTCAAACTTAGGTAATCGACGAAAGATCAAGAGAATTTGTAACTTAGATTGATATACTTGATTCCTGACAAAAGAATGAACATGCTCAAAATGAGGTCAAAAGAAACACAAAGCAAGATCTTGAAAATTGATTGCACTCAAATGATTACTACTTAAATCAAACTATAACCAATGACGAATGTTTATAATGGTACATGCTCATTGCTAGTGGTTGTGTAGGGTTTGATGATCCAAAATTGTGTGAGGGCCTTCCTCTGGTCCTAACTGACAAAATCCTCTTTTGGATGTGTGAATTTATGTTGGAGTGATGCATAATGATCCATAAAACAATCATCTTCATATTCCAAACATATAACAAAGAGGTTTCAAGGCTAATAGATCTCCAAAACGAGAAAATTTGAGGTCAGTAATGAAACCACTGTTTTATGTAGGGCGACAATTGCACACCCGCCCTACTAGTTTCATAACCGCCATGGCAGTTTCTCAACCATCGTTATGGATATATCAACAATTTGTTGTATGCAAAGGAAAAGGCCACTAATGCCCATAATGATGATTCTTCCAATCCAATTGATGGTTGGAATTCTCCAGTTCATGATAGGCCATTCCATACATTATAAATAAGAGGTTGGGGATTGTGTGATGGGATAAGATGTATCCCCTCCCATTCTCTTGCTATTGGGAATCAAATCCAGGTCTGTACACAAGCTGTAGATACCAAAGGTGCTAAAGGAGTGTAGGGGTCACAATTCTAGAGGATAGTAGTCTTAACTCTAAGATAGCTATAACTTTCCATGGTCTCTTCTTAAAGTGATGAGAGGCATCCTACTAGGATGCAAAATAAAGGTAGGTCAAAAGACAGATAAAGCCAAGGGGCATAACATAATAAGACAAATCAATAGAATGAAGCAAACTTACATCTACCCTAATCCATAACAATGAATTATCAACCATTAACACAACAATAACCATGAAACAAAGAACAAAGAAGGGTTAAAGATTCTCAACTGTGGTGTAACTGCCACTGCATTGATCCTTCCTAGTGAAAACAACACCAAGAGAGAATCACTATGGGTGGAGAAGGGAAAGCTTAAGAAAAATACCTCTAGTCCTAACTCACTATGGTGAGCTAAATGGAAAAGAGCAAAACTCTAAAACCTTAAGTCTAGCAAGTAAATGTGAATATGTGTGCAAATGTCTAATGTGTGGATGAAATGATGTGATTTGATTAACGATGAATTGATTCTACAATTAAAAAGGATATGTATATATACCCAATGCCATCAACTGTGGTTAATCCTATTAGCCATGTGAGAAACAAATCCCTACACAATTGACTATGGTCGATTGTGTCAACTTTGAGGGAAAACCTAAGATCAAGACTGCAAAACAATGAGGAATGGAAGGTAAAGAAATAATGGAGGCATGATGAAGGTCTAAGGGGATCACAAGTGAGGGGAAGACCAATAATGAGGGATCACAAGTGAACATAATGATGTAAACATGTGAACAAGGGAGAAATAAAGTGAGTATATGGTAACTATTGTATAAATGACAACATAGTGATAACTCTATAATATTTTGGTCTAGCCCATGCGGCCAAGTTTGATCACACCCCAATCCTAAAAGGCTTCTTGAGGCACCCATTTAGGATGATAATACATCAATAGCCTCTGAACAAGAGAATGTTAACAAGCGTACAAAATGAGGTGTATACATATGCCCCAACTGAAGATCATCACATGTCACAATAGTGAAACATGAGATGGTCTTCGGGAAAACAACGATGCAATTCCTGAAATCAAAAGTAAATGATAGAAATGAAGCAATAATTTAAGTGTAGTAAATAAATAATGAACTCTACCAAATGAAATATACCCACCTCATACTTACCTTTCAACGTCAGTCAACTTATCTTTTGTGGGGCAATAATTGCTGTAAACCTTGAAGAAGCAAGAATGAAAAGAAACTCTAGAAGATAATTAGTAAAATAAGACAAATCACCTAGCTGGGAGGGATGAAATAGATTTTCATAATGAAAAAGAGGTGATAAATGAGGGTTCTTAGTAAATGTTTGTATAGTTACGTTTAATATGTCAAAATGATCAACTCATCGCCATGGTCATGGTACAACAAAATATTTTAAGGTCTTTTCACTTAAAAGAAATGGAATTTTAAAAATTGGGGGAAAACACGTCGAAGTAAGGTGTAGTAATTACTATATATGGTAAAGAGAGCAAGTCATTTGTCACTATGTTAATTGAGATTAAATTTTTTTGAGCTTTGAGATTGCCCGATTTGAGCAATTTTTGTGACGTTGGTGAGAGTTAAGGTAGTGGTTGAGATAGGGCATGTGGTAGTGTGAATCACGTGTTAGGTTTTGTTTTTTATTTGGGATTGGTAGCAGGAGAAAAGTAGATAAATATGTGCCAAGGATAATTCAATTAGTGAAAATTTCCCTAAAGATAGTCATAATTTACATCAGTCAATGCCTAAATGGGTTTGGGAGTATTTTAAGTTTGGTAGTGTTAGTGAATTAAATGCTAGAAAGGGTCATGCACCTCTGAAGAAGATGTGATTGGCCATGGTAGAGTGACCAAATTGCAAGGTGTCCAATGGCGTTGAGATTTTGTAGTATAGCTGATTGCGTATGTGCTTGGGTGGTTGATGTTGTAAGGAATGTGATTTTTTTCTATAGGAGCCGATTATGCAAGGCAACATGGCCAATGTTGTAGGGAATTTATGAAAAATTTACATAGTGGTCGATTGTGTTTTTCTACATGGCCAATTGTGTAGGTGGAAGAGTTAATTTCTATAATTTTAGTGATGTTATTGATGTTTGTGATTACTTTTTCTAACTACTATTTGATGAGTGTTTGTTTAATATTTTGTAAGTTTCATGGAGGATCTGATTACAAAGATTTGTGGATGTTTCTTGGTTGCTAGAGTCATTAAGAGGCCAGTACAAAATGTGGCATAGCTGCAAGCCCTTGGATTTGGAAGGATCATGTAGATGGTTTAGATCCCATTGGATCCATATATGCTTTAGATGTTCTTGGGACATTGGGAGTTCATGTCTAACACTTTTATGTGGAGGGCCATAAGATAGACACTAGAGGTCGCCATCACCTTATAGGACGTGCATGCTATACTGGGGTTTCCCATTCAGGTGGTGAGGATGTTTTGCGATGTGCCATTTGGTGTGATAGAGAGGAGAACCTTAGGTCAACGAGTGGTATGCAATGATGACTACCATCCAGGTACACTGATGATACGATTGAGTGTCATTTTTGCTGCACATATTTCAAACATCTGGAAGGCTATTGTAGGGATGTCTGTGGCACATATCTTGTGCAACAAGAAAATGGAACAATACCATTGTTTTTAATGATGACATGTAAATATGCATTGGAGTTAGGGATACCATTTAGTTGGGGGACTACTACATGGGGGCATTTGATGCACGACTTGTACAAGATCTGAGTGAGTTAGCATAGATTTATATAACCAATGATTTTGCATTAGCATGGCATGGATATATGAGATATTTTCAATGTATATGCCTACAAGGGACACTTCTACAAGTAGTAAAGGATTACCTTAAGGGTAATTTAGTGGGAGAGAGGCCTAACAATGAGGGAAGTGGTGGGATATAGATCATTGATTCATGTACTGTAGGATCACATGGTGTGGTAGCTATATAAGAGTATGTTGGATCAATGGTTCGGTTGAAATACAAAAGTGGCTACACAGGGGACACTAAATATTATAGGGAATTATGTGTGGTGGGTGAATACACCTGAATTGATAGATTTTCTATTATAGTTTGGGCTGACTAACTCATGTTGTACCACCACCCCTCCTATAATATAGACTGGTGAAATTCCTAAGAGAGAGGAGGGAGAGTACCACCATAAGACTATTTTTAAGACTACATTGAGTGAGGTGTTCCCCATAGTTATGAGCCAGATAGAAATGGAGGGGAGAGGAGGTGAAGAGGGGCCACATGGATTATAGATGTTGGGGATAAGATCGAAAGGCCGAGTTACTAAGTACGAGGATGTACTTAGAGGTGATAGGAGAGGATAGACTATGACATGATGACACCATGAGTGGTAGATGCAACGAGTGAATTAGGATCATATATGTCATTGATGGTGTATCAGATTATGACTCACATTATGTGGTGTCCAGGTTGGAAAGAGGAGGCCCAAAGGAGGCCACACATGATTTTGGTTCCCTGAGATAGGTGGACACATTTGGTGGGAGCCCACCCCTCGAGGGATGGTGATAGGGTAGTTTTGGGAGGTTGGGAAGTTGGAGTTGTTATGGTATATTGACTCATGAGTTAGGCATGATGATCCTTAAAGTTTCTTGTGTGATTTCTAAAGTTTTATAATAGATTATATTAGTATGTTGATATATATAGATTGTATATAATGAGTGATATATTTGTGATTTTAAAGAATATTGTGATCAAGTGGTATTAAATGATTGAGATTGCAAACCACAAGATATTAGATGGTGTCCTAGATATGATTGATAATTCAGTGATGGAGGATATAGTAGTAGTGGCATATGGGGAACATCAATGATTTATTTTAGGATTTTAGGAGAGGTATCATGTGAGCTTACAAAGGTACCAAAATTTTAAGGCATCCATCGTAGAGAGGAAATATTTTATCATTGGTATAAGGCATCCTTTAGGAACATGTGTCATTGGATCAAGAGTATGTAGTGAGGATTTCAAATGCACAAGGTGCTTCCATGTTAACATATGCGAAGTGGATTTCAAAGTCAAAGGTACATGTGCATCGAGAGTCGGAGGGAGATAATGACGAAGCTCGATCTAAATCCAAATAAATAAAATGTGTCTTTATGAGCTGACAAACCAAGCACCATCGTCTCAAATAATCAAACAACATTCAGCTAAGGGAGGATATTATTTAGGGATGGAGATGTTGATTGCATGATGTGTGTGTATATATATATATATATATATATATATAACTATATATAGAGAGAGAGAGAGAGAGAGAGAGAGAATTTTTGTGATGATATCATGTTTTTTAATTTTATGTTGATGTATGATTACTTTTATGATTCCACGTTTCTTATTTGTGCACAAATGTATGAATACTTGTGACTAAGAATATGAAATAATAAAATTCTTAAAAATTACGATAATAGATTATGTAGATAGGGATAAAATGGGAAGTGTAGAGATTAATGGGTTGGGCCAACCCAAGTTATGAGGGTAAACCCAAGTGAGAGATGATAGATAAATTACCAAAGTATCCAAGGTAGGATACGATGGCCATAGAGACCATAGAAAGAAGGATAAACTCAAAGTTGTAAGATAAACCCAAATATGAAAGGATAGACCCAAATGCAGGAAAGATAAACCCAAGTATGATATATATATATATATGAGATACAAGTTAAGTGAATCAATGATGGCATACAAAATATTGACATGTGTCCAGCTATAATGTCGGTTACATGTTTAGAATTTGATTTCGAGTATGAATCATGAGATCTTTTAAGTTATCTTGAATGGTGATAATGCCACAATGGACTTCAAATCTTGCGAAAAATAGAGAATCATCTATCCTTTTAAAGATTCACGTGAGGACTTCATGGTGGATATCATCAAGGGAGGGACAAGGGGTGAAGAGTGAACAAGTTGAGAAATAGATGATGGCATAGGAGGTTGTTGTGATGGAGAGGAACTATCCTTTCACTTAGATGCATGAGGAGAAGGTTCTAAAACTTGGAAATTTATGTGGATAACCCAACAAGTGTCATATGTATGAGAACAAAATCCATGATGCGAGCAATAGAGTGGTGTAGAACAAGATATGGCACTGCAATTTCCTTTGTTGATCTCATCTCCAACCATAAGTGTCATTTATGAAATTCTTCATATGTCATCTCTATGATCTATAATCTGGAACACCATGCTCTAGAGCATCATGGCATGTGAAATATAGCCTTTCAAGATTCTTCATATGTTATGGGATCCATAATGGAAACATAAGCCAAGAGTCTCAAAGGTGATCTGTATAGAAGGTAATTGAATTAAATTCATATGTGAGGAGAAGGGGGTTGATGAAAGACATGTCAAAAGAGGAATATGGGGAAATATGAGAGCTAACTAAAGGGGAAAGATGTGGATCAAACATCGGGTCGCTAGTTGATGGGGAATCATCCATCAGGTCATATTTCTCAGGGTCAAAATTAGAATACATGTTTGGTGAGGAGATAATGACATTGTTGATGTTATTGTTGAAATTAGATTGTAATGATATCTGATACTCGAAGGATTTTTTACATTATTAGCCTGCGACAAAACCTACTAAGAAAGGAGTCATATAGGGTGTAACCATCATCATATTTAGGCATGGTGACTGGTCAATAATACATTAGTTAAATAATAGTAAAAAATTGAATGAGATTTTATACATGAGAATGTTGAGTGCAAGTAATGTGATAGGAACTTAATCGACATCCTTCTTACAAGAGAATAGGGGTCGTATAGACATCAGAGGTAATTGTGAGCTAATATCATCAGGGGAGATAAAAAAAAAAAAAGTGTTGATATTAAGGTTAATTTTTATTGGGCTCATCATCACTTGATTCAAGAAGGTTGAGCAGAATATAACCCACAAACTTGGTATGACCATTATAGCCACAAAGGGAATTGACAAGATAGTTAAGTTGATATTATAAAATGGAATAATAGGAATCTCTTCCATGGTAGAATTTTCAATGCCCCATGTTGTTGGAAGAGGATGAAATTACAATGATTCCTATCTCCTTATAGTTGATAGATATTTTATGGATGTGTGAGCTTAACACATTGACAAGTGGATGACATGACTAAATGCATGCAGTGGGTCCATGGTCAACCTAGGAGGATATTATAAGACAATGGTAAGTTGAATATCATTAATTTAACATAGATAGTGTGAGAATCATGGTAATTAATAACCATATGCAACCCATAAGGGATATCTATTGATTCCATAACCTTGACATGTTCTCCAGGTGACTTAGAATTATTAATACAATAGTTGATTCTTTTAATGAAATTGAGGGAAACATCGACCCAAGTCCCAAAAACTTCATCTATTAGGTTTCACTTAATTATAGTCCATCTAATTTGAAAGGAAATAATAAGGGAGGGTGATCCACATGAAATAGAATCTCATCATAAATCATGGAATTAAGGGGGAAGTAGAGACATAAATAATCATACAAAGATCAGGTTTAATGCATAACTCTTCACATCATCGTAAGATACTCTCTTTGGAGCCATATGAGGTAGGCTCATTTACAAAAGAATGTAGTAGAGGAATACTCATAAAAAAGAGAGCTTACATGAGGCACTCACGATGCTTAGGTGAGGTACAAATAAGCTCAAGAAATATGATTTGACAAGGGAGATTAGAGATTTCTGAAAAGGGGTCCTAATCTTCAAGGCTAAATTGTGTAATCTGAAACCATGGGAAATTAGTCTAAAGAGGTTCTAAAGGAGTGGGGCTTGAAGAAAACTCAAGTTTTAATTTTTTTTTTCTAATATGGGATCGACCATGCTAGAAGAATCTTCACAAGGGAAAATGCATAGAGAACATAAGGGATACTCTCAAATGAGATTAGCTTTGTAGGTGTAAACGGGTTGATGGTGTTTGAGACTATTGAGGGAGCTACATACAAGATCAAATATGTAGAGGAATTTACACAGGGGTTGATGGCATTGATTTAGACAATAAAATTGGAATTTGAGGTATGTTCCCCTGATGGCTAGCTTAAACAATACAAATAGATGTTCTATAAGTTTAAGGTTGAGTAGAAGAAGGATTTGTAGGTTCAATGCAAACAATAATACGTTTATCACCTTGTATGTTGACCATGTTTTCTATAGATGTACTGGTAGGATGATATGAAGTATCGACAACGTTAGTGGATGTGTTATTGTTTTGAGTAGGAGATGAACTGGGTTGGTTAGATTTAAGACATTTGTTGGCTTGATCAACCACCTCATGCCAATCACACTATTGGGCCTTATCACATGCCTTGATAGGTTTATCTAATTTGTCTCGGTTGGTGGCTTCATGATCAAATTTAGTACGAAAGAAGAAGGTATACGTGAAACATTAGAGGGCATGATAATTTTAATAATAGTGACCCGAATTGGAAATGCCACCAACAATTTTTTCTCTCATCGTGCCATTAAGGAAGAGGTTGAGAATGGTCTATAACCACGGTGAATGGTCAGGGTCAACATCATCTCAACTCTTCCTTAGACATAGGTTGGTGATAGTAACTATGGGAGGAAGAATGGGAGTGACAACCTCTTTATGGTTTAAGAATGGAATGATCAATACTGTGGATAGGCCTATTAGAAGAGGTGCCTTGAGGAAGAGTGCCAGTGAATTTGTCATCAATGACAATATTATTTTTAGGAAACATGAGAACGTATACATTTTTGGGTAGTTGTTGCTTGGAAAAAGGCTTTTCAAATTCCCTCATGAGATAGTCTTGGTGTTTTGCTTTCTCAAATGGCTCTTTTAATGTGGTAGGAGAGTAGGATCTCACCTTGTATTGAATACACCATCTATGAATAGTAGAAGTTTGTGACTAGGAACCAAGAATCCATGAATACGATAGTTCTCACTCAAGCCAAGAATTTTGGCATTAGGGAAGAAGAGCCCGATAAAGAATAAGAACCCATGGATGAGCAACCTCTAAAAGGAAAAGGAAAAAAAAGGTAAAATTAGAAAACACTGATTTAAAAGTTGAAATAAAGGTTGAGATCAAAATATTTTAAGGATACGTGGATGTTGAGTTACTAGATAAAGGACATGTAGTTGTATTTCACTATACATAAATTTATGAAGGCACAAAAGATTACTTTTACATGTCTCAACACAGAAGGTGTTACTTTAATTTGGTGGGAAAGTAATTTAGCATATTATGAAAAAAGAATCCAATTGTAGGTAGAAGGGATGAACTCAAAGAGTTGATTTGAAAGATATTTTATCCGATTGGGCATAAAATTGATAAAAAAAATTCAATGACAATATTCAAGAAAACAAGTAGTCAAAGTGTGTTGGATTTTAACACAAAGTTTCAAAGACAAGAATTGTTGATGAATGTGGACTTTGGACGTCTTCACACATGTCTAAGGAGACTAGCCATCTATAGTAAGAAAAATGGCCTCGATGAGGCTTGAGGGTAAACATATTACATTGAGGAAGAAAACAAGAAAGGAGAAGGGTAGACAATAAGGTAAAATCATCCCACAAATTAGTGTAAGAAAGAACAAAAACAACCTTACAAGAAGGGTAAGTGGAAAGGTAAAATAAATGCTATTAATTTGAATGCTTGCAAGGATCGAAAGAACAATTATAATAATTATGTTATATATGGACATACTGATGGTACGTGTTGGAAGCTACACTCAAAATTGCATCCAAATAATCGCTTCAAGGATAAGAATTCATAGTACCCTAAGTATGGTCTCAGGCACTTCTAGATAAGATTTTTTACACCTTTACTGATATTTGGTCCTGTTGGACATTGTGTTAGTGTTGTTTTCATTGATGTCAAGTGGCATTGATGTCAAAGGGAGTCTAAGTAACATAAGAGTTAGCATGAGGTTTGCATTCATCAAATACGATCAAATCTTTATTGGTATTGTGGTGAAGATTCATGGTGTCATAGGTCAAGTATGCATGTTATTTGAGTCCATGGGCTCAAGCTAGTATGGTCATGATGTGAAGGATACAAATTTTCTACATGGTCAAAAATGTTCAAAGAAGTTGTTTCAGAGGTGTTATGAGGGTCTGTAACGATGTTGAACAGGTCAGTTTCATGTGAGGTATGTGTTTGGTACAAGCCATTCTAGGCTTAGTCATAGACCTAACACAATCAAAAGGTGTGGTTGCACAAAGAATGATGTAGAGAAGGATTATGTAAGCATGTGAAGTATGTTATGAGGTTGCATAACATATGTAGATGGTGTAATAGGTCAAAAATCGAGTGTATGATGTAGGTTTAAGTTCCTTTGAAAGTAAGAATATTGAAGACAAAGTAAGAAAGCATAGGGAAAACCATGGTGTATGGATAGTTGCATAAGATTTTTAGGCATAAATTAACATTGGATAGAGCATGAAAACAGATTATTATCATAGGTGTGGTGCAATGTTTTAGGTCAGGAGGATGAAGGAAAATGCTTAGAAAACTTCATTTATGAGATCTATCGAGCTCACAAAACACGCTATTTCCTAACTTGATAGGTCAATTTCAGGAGTGCTCACTTACACATGAAATATTTGCATGGGGACTTGAGCCAAAATCATCATTGTTGAGGCATGGAATCAATAGTCATCTCTTCATACAGTTAGAATGAGGTATTAAATGATTCCCTGATCATTTATGCAAACAATTTTCCTAGAAATTAGCAAAGTTGGTCAATAACCCTCCCTAAAACCCTATTTAATATAGCAATTTAGAGAAAATATGAAGTGTATGGGCATGAGATGAATTGGTAAAGCTAATGAGATGACTTGGGGATGTAGATGACTCTTCTACATCTCACTGTTAGTGGAATTTTCCATGTTCTAATTCTGAATAGTAAATGTATAGGAACTAAACCCTAGTTTTGTGAAGATTTGCCCCCTATAGAGGTAACATGTTGAAAACATCCAGGCTACATGTAAAACCAATTGTTCACAAATACCATGTGAATGTCCTTTGGATTAGTGCTCAAACAAAAGGTTGGTTTTCCATATAGGTTTAGTGCAAGTAATTGAGTGTAAGGTAACTCTCTACAAGATGACCTACCGTTAAACCACTAAAGAAGGCTGAAGGTTTTCAATCATGGTTTTATCCATAAGGAGTATGGTGATGTTTTACATGTTGAAGCAGAATTCTTATGGGCTTCATGGATAGTTTCTCTTTCAGAGGTATGATATGATGTTTTGGAGCCCTTGGTAGTGATCAAACATGAGGTGATGCTAACGTCATGAAATCTATAACATTGTGCCTAATAATCCCCCCACAATGTGAGGTTTCCATCAACAAGATTATGCTTAGAACACCGTACTGATTATCAAATGGTTTAAACTCACATTTCACATATGATCACCAAGTCAGCTATGAGGAGGTGTCATCAGTTTTCCCTGATGATGTGTTCTGCCAGTTTTGGTAGTATCCTGGAAGTGGAGTTCTCCAAGTGTTAGAGATCATGTTATTTCAAGATTGATTTGGCTTTGAGGACCTTTATGGAAGGTTTGAACAGTTGTCAGACGTCAACGTGTGCATTTATGGTCGAGCTTGTGTCATAATTTAATGTGGTACCTTATCGTGAGCCTCAAGATTCTTAGGAATCCTGTATGATTGGTACTGTATATTTTCATATTTCGCATGCTAGCTATGATACATCCTTGGTGACAGAGGTTAGATTTTGGCATGTGAGGACACAATGATACTCATAGTTCTTGAAGACTGAAACATTACGAGTGAATTGAGACCTAATTGGGTGAGTGATGTAAGAGGGCATCGGTCCATCAATCTTCTATTTTATCCCAAAGTTAGATCCAATGAGACGATGTATGAGAGACTAAGCACTTCTGCAAAAAAACGATTCATATGTGAGGTTGAGTTAGCAACGTAGAAGTTTAAAGGTTTTAACTTTCTAGTAATTATAACATTTCCCTCCAAAACTCTAAATTCAAATTGACAAAATGATATTATTATTCACAACCTAGTGAGCCATTCTTGACTTATGTGAAAGAGTTGTTAGTGAATCAGAAGGTCTTAAATGAGAATATCCAAGACTACCAATCATGTTGTATGTAATTAGGATTGCAAAAACATGTAAGCATTTGGTGAAAATTGTTCATTAATTTCTTTGGGTTTGCAATTATTAAGATAGACAACTATAAGAAAAATTGGTTAGGGTTCAAATACTGTAGTATGTATATGAAGCATTAAGGCTTGCTTGGCCAAGTTAGTTGGTTGACTTTGCTAATGGAAAGGCTCGTGGAGAAGGGGCCTGGAAAGGGACCATATTTGTACTAAGAATACAGTTAAGAATGCACCAAATTTGGTTTGCATTTACAAAAATGTTGCATTGTTGGATATGTTAGATCATGATTGGATGATATAGGTTCATATTTGTGAAAGGCCTTTCTCCTTTGTCAATGCATCAAGGGACTCAATGATGAGAAGTCATAGTTTCAAGGCAAGTACTAAGACAGAAGAAATATCTTGGCATCACAGTTGTATAACAATGGAAAGAAGGATATAGAATCCTTAGTCACTCCTTTGGTTTTGCTTATGTACGAATCCCTCATACTTTCATAGTGATGCATAAACTGATTGTTGATATCAACATGAGATCTTGATAGGATGTATTGAATTCTAATAGGAAATACAAGCTAACAGGTACTCTCTTTATATTAGTCTGGGGTTGTTCAATAGAGATCAATGAATGCATAAGTAGAAATTCTATAAATGTGTTGATTGGTTGGATCAAATCCCCTGTTTCAGATAAATGGAGACGGTCTCCATGGACTCCTGAAATGATGAACTTCACGTCGTTGGAAATGCCTATGAGTTCGAATCTTTTACCGGAATTTTGATGATTGTTTGGACAAGTATCAACCTCACACAAGTTCTACTTGAAACTCCAGGATTAACAAATCACATACATGGGTCTGGCATTCAAGTGGGTGTAACCAGTGATCAACTCTTGTATGCACTGTAAGGGTGACTGTGAACATTGACTGTGAGTTAGTAATTTGAATGGGTATTTGCAGTTTTTGGGAAATTTATTGAAATATGTGAATGTATTGAACTCATCTGTGTCATGGACATTACAGTTCATGGTTATTATATAGTTCATTGGACAATAGGCAAACCCTAACGACATTCCTAGACCCTTTTGAAGTGAAAATAACACTTAGTCCCCCTAACCCATTCTAATGTCAATCCATTGGGTTCATGAACATGTGACTCTAAACACTAAACTTACTAAGCATGATGGTATCGACTAAACATGTGAAATCCACTGTTTAAATTTGTCCCACAATGGTAAAATATTAAGATTTTATCTTAGTGTATTTGAACAAAGTTTCCTAAGCAAAATCACCCACACGTTTGAGGCTCTCAGATGAGGAGTTTCTGAGCTACTTGAGGGATCTAAGGTTTTGAAATTGAGACTCTTCCACTGTAACCAATCAAATTGAAATCTTTTGGTCGTCAAACATCTATAGGAGGGGATCATCAAGATATGATATACAGGTATAAACCCTCGATTTTCATTGGATGGTTTAGAGTGCATATGTTTGATATTTGATTGGTATGGGTAACTCTGAAATTAATCAGTGAGCAAGTCTAGTTTGATGAGCTTCAGGGATGTACAAAGGAGATACTCATTTTCCCTTGGTCATTTAGTTCATGAAACTTATAGAGTTCCAATGTATAAGGATTAAAGATATAATCAAAAACCTTGAATCTGTATACTTTTGTAGGTACAACCCCTGACAAGTTGAACTTATTCATGAAATAAAAAAAAACTGTTATAGTTATCCTGGGATGTAAGGATTCTAAATGTCCATGAAAATACAAAAAAGGAGGTTCTATGGAGAAGAGTTGTAAAGGGAATATGGAACTTAAGAATGTTGCCTAGGGCTTATAAATATAGCCTAAAGGGTCAAAACTAGTCATGGAGGTTTGAGATGAGTATTGATGTTTTGTTGTAGCATTGATGAATGTACTTAGATATCTTGGCGAGGTCTCATATGATGTGTTAGAGATCATGAAATGATCTGAAGAAGTGTTTTCATGTTGAAGCCCTAATGGCCTAATCAGCCCTATTAGGTTTGTCTTGAAGGTGCACTGTTGGAACGTGCATTCTAACTGTTAATTTATCCATGTGACCACATGGTTGTAAGAAAATGAAGATGTCCATCAAAGGATCCTTGATGACAGTATTCCATGCTTTAGCTAGAGAACAAAGAGCTAGTGAAGTGATGCTTGAAAGAAAATAGAGCAGTGATTTCTCTAAGGAAAATTTCTTGAGACATTTTCACTGGTTTGAATGGAAACACAAAGAAAGGGTTAGTTCAGATAGAGCATGGTATAAACTAATATGATATATTGTGAGCAAGAAAAATTTTTACATGCTTGAGGCTAATGAGGTCAATCTTCCAAAACATGATATATTTCAGGTCTCATGATGAAGGTGAATTGATATGTTGAACCAATTTGTGGATTGAAGAGTGTAAATTAGGTGCTGGTAAGATACTACATTGAGTGAGCTTGCATTTTAGAGTGTTCCATGGTGAAGATAGAAGGTTGTAGAGTTTTTTTGAGATTTTTGATGAGATTCTAGTAGGTTGTTGTTGAAGTGTGTCAGTGCTTATGGAGTCATGATGAAATTTTTTTGTGCCCTTGAAGGTCAAGTTGCTACCGTTGAAGTGAAAACCTTGTTTCTAGGCCTAATTGAGAAGCATAGTGTTGTTTTGTGTTTGATAGGATTTTTCTAGCCTTTCAGGTATCTTCATGTGATTTATATGGATGTGCATAGAGTAATTTTTTAATGTTGACATTACACTGACCATCTTTAATGTTATTTTTTGACATGTAAGGTGGTTTATGGAAAGATGTCATGTATAAAAGGTGTGTCTGTGTTAGCTCATTTGAGTAACTAGGCATATGATGGATGGAGTTGTGATCGAGCTAAAGAGGAGAAGTGTGAAGGTGTTAGAGGGCTCTAGAGCAGAGTTGAGAAGAGGTATGAAGAGTAGAGGAATATGACTTAAAGGTCATATGACACAATCAACATATGAAAGTGCAAGTTTGAGCAAAGAAAGAGAGATATCTAGTTGAGAATGTTTTAAGTGAGAGAGAGCTAACAAAATGATCACAATTAGTTGTTGGAGAAAAAAGTACTTAAGCGATCTTCATATTCAGGTGGCTGAGTTGATGCTTAGTCATTTTAGGGGGTTGTAGTCTCATTATAGGGTTGGTGCCTCACTAAATTTTTGGGGTTGGTGCTTCTTGTGAAGTGGGTTCTTCACAAATTCATTTGTGTTGTGTAATATATGAAAATGTTTAGTGGGTTTTCTTTCCCTTGAGGGTTTCCCACTTTATATTTGGTGTTCATATGTTCTCTCTTGTTGCATGTAATTGTGGATGGTTGTTACACACTTAATAAGATCACATTGATAATTCATGTTGAATGGTTGATTTGAATGATGTATGTACATTACGGTAAATGAAGTAAAACTTTTTGAATGACTGATTCAACCCCCTCTCACTCACTGTGCTTCCAACATGTCCATTAACATATATTTGATCTTATTTACACATATGTCCCCATTCTAAAAACCCTCTAATCTATTATGTCATCTCCATTCCCCAATTAACACTTGTTTGTACCCTTTTAACCTTAAATATATTTATGCTATGGACATGAACAACACTAAGAATGAATGCAAGGTTTGAAACTAGGAGCTATTCTGATTAATTAACTTTAACATTAATCGTACAATATCATAATTACATATTGGTTCTTGCAATATGATTACGATATGCTACAGACTTGAAAACAAGAGGAAGATGTTCTTAGCTACACATGACTTTTTAAGAGAGATATAGATGCACAAAACAAATAATCTTAGAGTGCAAAGATTGAAGATGTTTCATTTTTGATACTGAGACTGGAAATCCTCCTGGTGTAGGACCATATAACTCGGTCGGTTTGTAATATTTGATCTTGCCCATATGATATGGTCCTCTTGGAATGAGGCTTTGTAAATTTTTGGGCCCTTTAGTAATCTAGAAATGTGTTTCGATATCAAACCCTAATTGTTGGAAAATCAAGAAACCATTTATAATTAGTTGGATCATGCTCAACCCTAACCATTGGTAAAATACCTTGCAAGAATATAAGTGTTTGGGTTGGAGTGTAATTTATGCACCGTTTACGTTGACACTACTATAAAGAGACCTCAAACCACACGTAGTTCTCCACCTAGCATGTAATATCTATATGAACACAACTAGTTCACAAGTTAATCCACTTTTAAAATGCTTGTGAGGATTGTGATCTTGCTAAGACTTTGAATTAGGTATCTTGGTGTGTTTGGAAATGAGGGAAGCTAGACTCCTTGACTTGGTCGAGTGCTTCATAACCGCAGTAGCGGCTTCCCTAATCGATGTACATTACCTTTAAGAATATTTTAAGATCCTTGAGTGCCTTTTGTGAGTATTTCAATGAATGTGCCACATTATTTTGCTATATGATTTCCAAGGTTTTCATGTTGAGTGAATTAGGTGATATTAGCTTATATATGGTTTTGAATATAAATTATCATGGTAAAGATGACCCAAGAAGATGAAAATACCCAACAAATGATATTTCATTGAAAACATAGTTAGAGGATGTGTCGGTTTGAGACCGTACATGTCAATTATGAATGGATTCTACATCCTAAATTAGCATTATGATTTCAAATAGGGACGTGATGAAAGAATATGAAAGTTGCACAATAGGAAATAGAGTTTAAGTACTAATCTTATGCATTTATACTTAAGAGTTTTTTGACACATTAGTGTGTGGGAATAAGTAAGTTAGGAGAGAGATAGTAAGATGAATTGAGTGGCGATAAGATGTGGGTGTTTGTCTTAGAAAAGGAGAAAAATCACAATTAGTAGTGTCAAAGTGATAAATGTCCAAATTTGAGTGTCTACATTTACCCCCTACAAGTATGAAATGAAAATTACATGCTTAAAGGAAAAGATACTTGAGTGTGTAGACATACTTTGTCATCGCTCAAAATTTTTATTGTCTAGATGTGTCAGTGTTGGCATGCTCCATGAAAAAACTTGCAACACAAAGTGTAGTCAAGATCCATAGTAGAAATCGAACTGGAACTTAATTGTAAATATAAAATTTGAACTTGCATATTGTGAAATCAAGAGATGTAAAACATGGAAAGAATACACTTGTTTTTCTTGTAGAGGGAAGAACCTCATGTTCCTTGTTTTCAGTTAAAGTTCCGTAGGATTGGGGTTTATCAGTCCTCAATTGTGTTGATGGAGAAACTAGAGTATTGGGTGCATGTAACCAAACATGAAATAAAAGATAAAGAGAGAAGAAAGGGGTACTAATGCACCCCGTGAAGGAATAAGACCATGTATTAATTTTATTAGAAACTTTGATATATTTACCTTTGAATGAGGATAGGAAATATTTATTACAAAGAACTTAGTCGCTTCGATACTTCTTATAACCTCACAGACCACACCGCTGCAAATAGATCTAGGCCTAACTTTGCATATATAGACACAAGGTACAAAAGAGAATGAGTGCCCTCATGCTCTTCCTGTGTGCTATAATGTTGAGTAAGAGTGTGCAACATGCTGAAATTTCAATGGAGGAGACGCATGCCCCCAAAACACATGCATTTTATAACTAGAATTGAGTACTGAAATGGAAGAGTGCAATATACATGCCCCCTATAAACTGCTAAAAACCGTGTCATATGAATATGAGATTATGCCAAAAACCTATATCCATAAGTGGAAATCTAAAATTGAAGATAAATGTGGGATCAACTATCCCCAGGGTAGAAATTTCTAGTAGGGTTAAGAATGTCTATACGGTGATGACCTTTTTGTATGGTTTACAACTTGTGTATTTTCCTAAAAAAATTTAATATCTTGAGATGTTTCCAAGGACTTTTTCCCTACAAGAACTTGTGTATGAACCCAAAAATTTTCATGTAAGTGTAGAATATATCTCAATGAATGCCACCTCTTTTGCAGTGCGTGTGATAAAACATTTGAGCACATGTATCAAAAGAATATATGTGTGACCAAACATTGTATGTATAATAATTTGTAGGAGAATGTAAAATGATGAAGTGGTGGCCACCTATTGGAACCTATACCTATAAAAGGTGTTATGCAAGGTGGTAACCATGGCACATAAAGAAATGAGATGTGCATGCTGCAAGTGTGCCAAATAAGTATGCTCATATGAAATTGGTACACAAGTAGTAACATCTACCATAGAAACATTAGGAGGAGAGCAAGGTGGATAAGACCCATAAGAAGAAGTGTGTGATGGAGTAGACCTATGGGGAGAACTAGTAGATAAAGAGTCACTAGAGATAATATGCACACCGGAAGACCTATGAGGAGTCTTAGGAGGGTGAGATCCACTAGAGTTAACATATGTGCCTGAAGGCCTATCTAGAGACCTAGGAGGGCTAGGGCCATTAGAGATAACATGTGCATGAGAAGATTGCTGATGTATCATAGGAGGGTGAAATCTGCTAGAGATAACTTGCGAAGTAGAGTACTTATCTATAGACATAGGAGTGCTAAAGACACTATACATAACATGTGTGTGAGAAGGCCTTCTAGGAGGCTGAGGAGTAGAAATAGGAACTATATAAGTATGATGAGGTGACATAGGAAGAGGATCGTCAAAAGGAATACATCAAAGTGTGATAACTTGCTGCTGATGAATAAGATTGACACATTGGTGTATGATATATGGGATATCCCTAAGAGCTTATAACTAGGAGAGATCTAAACGAATTTCATCTTAGATAAGAGTGAAAGTTATTAGAAATGAGACCTTTCTAGTAACAAAGATGATAGTGATACAGATATTAATATGTCTAGAGGCAGAGTTAGAATTACATGTGATGTGTGTTGGAGCTCAAACTTGCACCCGTCTTAGATCAAGTTGAACTGAGTCGTTGAGAAAACAATGGGACTCTCTCTAAGTTGTGGGACCTTGCACGCTTGAGATAGACCTCTGGATAAGGTCAGTTCCTCTACCTAGTTCTACTGCTACTACTACTCCTAATGATGGAAGGGAAATCCTAAGCTAAAACATGCCAAGGGACCAACGATAAAAGGATAACATGAAAATGGAATACTAAATTAAGGAATGGGATAACACCAGAAAAATTGGGATGAACACAATTTGTTTCAAGTGGAACTAAAAGGGAATGTACGAAGAGAGGCTAAGCACGTGTATCATAGACCAAAACAAAGTCACACAATCAATTCCATGAGGCAAAATAAGAAAATGGAGTTGCAAGGGATGTGAGAGTAGCATGAAAAACACACAACATAAGGGAAAGGTAAGAAAGAAGAACACAAACACGCTAATGAAGAGAATAGCCACAAAATGACGCTTCTATTGCTTCCAGGACATGCACAATCTATTACAATGGTGTATGATGCTGATGTCCACATGAAAAGACCAAATCTTAAGGCCTATAACTCAAGCTACAAAGATACAAGATCCTTAGTTAACACTAGAGGATCCAAAAATGTCCAACCCTTTGCAATGAGCAAAAACCTTACATTTATAGAAGGAGAAAAGAGGAAGAGAAAGAGGTAAAATTTGAATTTGAATCACAACCACCAACAAAAAGCAATAAATTCCTACAAACCCGAATGTAAAGACGATAAATGCATCTCCCCATGTTTGATATAGCTTGTAGAAGAAGGAAGGAGACAAGATATGCAGAAAATATGGTGGTTGAGGTTGCATTCATGGCTGAAGGTGCATTTTCCTTGATTCTCACCTACCCAATCCCACTAAGGTTTTAATTTTAATATCCTGTAATGTATCCTACATCAACAACTTCCAGATAAGACAAACCAGGCTTTGATATGAGCTATGCAGCAAAAATTATGACATTTTGACATCTACAGGTCGCTCTCACACGCAATGACACATGACACATGTAGTGTAATGAACCATTATACCAAAACCTCGAGGCATTAGTGAAATCCACACATGAGTATCATAACATCCCACCACGCTTCCGTAGCCCAGACCCCAGGCTAGATTTGCACCCGTATAGAGGGACCACACCCTGCCCTATACGAGCCCTAGGTGAACACTGCAATGCCGACGTAGATACCCATGTTGGGACTCGAACTTAGGTGGTCACTCTGATACCAAATGTAACGACCCGTTACACCAAAACCTCGAGGCATTAATAAAATCCGCACATGAGGATCATAACATGTAGAATGGCTAAAAGATCTACCAATTTTGTATTTGTTTTATTATTTCTGCCACGTGTCAAATAATTGATCATTGCAATGATTTGGCACCTAGTTGGTGCACTATGATAGGTTGTGTGTTACACACTTAATGTCTGACAGTCCACATGGCACAAGAACCGTTGCAGAAGAAGGCACGAAAATGTGCGTGGAGAAAAGAATCTTGGAAGGAGGAGCGCAAAAGTGATGCGTGTGGGAGGAATGAAAGGAATACCTACAGGAGGAATGTATGGTAGAGGAAAAATCATTACAAGATAATGTGTGGTAGTAAGGAAGACGGCGTGCGAGGATGCTAGAGATTTAGATAATTTGGGAAGTAAGTCTAAGGTGCACATGAAGGGTGCATGAACTACTGGGGGAAGGCAAATGCAAAAAGATCAGGCATGAGGGAAAATGGGACATAATAGAGGAAAGGAGAAGGAAAAGATGGTAAGTGCAGGAAAGGAGTGCGCAAGGGCGTGCGAGGAATAGGATCCAAGGAAATGTGCCAAAAGAACAATTAAAGTGCACGCAACCTGCAATATAGAACCTTAGAGCTAGAATGGAAATATAAGATATCCAAATAACTAGGGGAGTTATTGTGGATAATAGTTCATCAAATTTTGGGGTCATCTACCTACTAGATGAAGGAGAGCAGTAGCCTAAAGCATCCATTGGGCATGGAGTCGGCGTGTATATGAATATTTGATCTGCAACTTTTAAGAACTACCCCTGAGTCACTTGAAACACGTTTTGAACTTTGTTCTGAATCCTGTAAGATTGCTAAAAACTATTGGAAGATGACTGGCATCCTGAAAGCAACAAAATAACATGTGCAAGAATCAAAAAGAAAGAAAGAACTATGTACAAACAAGAAAATCTGCGCGCAACACACTTGGAGGAATTGAAACTATGATAATATATAAAAAATGATGCAACAAGCTTAATGAAAGGGTTTGAGATAGGTTCCATTGAATGGGATTGGTAGTGGGCCTCCATCAAGATGAGATAACTTGAAAGAGTTTGCTTCCTTGTAAGAACTAATGATATACAAGCCACTCCAAAGTGTGTCAAACTTTGAATGATACCTTGGTTTAGCTCTATCAGCATCCCATTTTAGGACCAAGCCCCTAACTTTGAAAGCATGAGGCCTAGACTTTCTGTCAAATCACTTCTTTGTTGATTGCTAATGCTGTTATAGATTGATCATGGAAGAATTCCTTGATTCTTCAAGTTCAAACAACTCTGCCATTCTGATTTCTCTTTGGTCCGCACCTTCAAATTCCAGCTGCTGGGAAAGTGATAACGAATTCAACTCAAGTATCAAAGGAAGTGTATCCTCCTTTCCATAGAAAAACATATAAGGTGAAGTTTCTATTTCCTTCTTCATTGTGATTCTATCTGCCCAGAGAGTGCACGAGACCTTTGTGTGCCATTGTCTTTGGTTGATATTCATTGTTCGTTTCATGATTCTGATCAAGTTCTTGTTTTTTGACTCTGTCAAGCCATTTCCCTGAGGGTAATAGTTGGAGGAGATCTTCAAGTATATACCAAGAATAAGAGCCCAATTAGTGATTTTAGTACCAAGGAAGGCTTTTGCATCATCCAAGGAACGCCAAACCTTGTTACAATACCTTCGAGAAAGTCAAGGATGAATGAATCGGTTGATTCCTTGAGCGTGACAACTTGTGTCCATTTGGTGAAGTAGTCCGTAGTTATCAACTCCCATTTATGTCCATCTCTCGAGGGAGGATTGATCATTCCTATGAAGTCAAGACCCCATTGTGCAAAAGGCTGACCTGTTTGGATTAGTTGGAGGGGAAGCACCACCAACTTCTTTCCTGGAAAGAAAACACATTCTTTGCATTTCATGACCCACTTATGCGCATCCGTGAACAAAGTAGGAAAAAAGAGTCCTGCCATTGTAATTTTCATTGCTGTAGTCATGGCAAAGAAGTGTCCACTAGAGAATCCATCATGAAATTATGCTAACACCTTTTTAATTTGTGCGCTGTCAATACACCTCAACAACATGCCATCAAGATTTATTTTGAAGAGAAGGCCATTAATCAAAACTTATGGAATTGACTGCAGTCTCAGATGTTTCCTCTTTGCTTTGTTCAAACCAGGAGGGTATGTGCCCTCAGAAAGGAATGTGATCATGTCCTTAATCTAGCTGTGCGCACTAATATTTGCATCTTGTTTAGGTTCTGTGTGAGGGATATCTTCATTTAGAAATAATGAAATCTCACGTTCATTTTACATGTCCTTAGTAAGTTGTTTGCAGAGCGCGCTGCCTCTTACCAACTTCATGGATTTGATAGTCACATCATATTCCATGATTTTGGTTACCCATCGCACTCGTTTCTCATTGACTTCTGCCGCCATGAGGAAGTCTCTCACACTAGAGTGCAAAACTAACACTTTAACATGATTTGTGGTGAACATACTCTTGAACTTCTTGAGTGCATGCATGATGGCATAGACTTGTTTCTTCATGTGACTGTATACTTATTCATAATCATTGAGGGTATGACTGAAGAAAGCCACTAGCTGTTTCAACCCTTGTTGATTTTCCTACGTTAAGACAACAACAACACTCACATCAACTCCATAAGCATAGAGGATGAAATCCTTTGAGTAGTCCGGGGTGATGAGTGTTAGCGCGTAATAAACTTCTTGCTTGATCTTGTTGAATCTTTCCTTTCCTTCTACTGTCCACTTGAAGGCTGTGTCCTTCTTTATCATGAGGGTGATGGGCCTTACCAGTCCCACAAAGTTAGGAATGAATATCCTAACAAAGTTGATTTTACTTGGGAAGGACTATAATGATTTCTTATGCATCGACATGGAAAGAGCCAACATAGTTGAAATACGCTCAGGATCAATTGCAATTCCATCCTTTGAGACCACATGGCCCAAAATCTTTCCTTGTGCCATTGCGAAATTGGAATTCTATGGGTTAAGAGACACCCAAAATCTTCTGCACCTCCCAAAGACTTTCTCTAGGTGGACCATGTGATCCACTTTGCTTTGATAAGACAATTATGTCATCTAGGTAAACCAGGATGAACTCATTAATATAACCTTTGAAGGCAATATCCATGGCGCGCTGAAAGGTTGTGCCTATGTTTGACAGAGAAAATGGAATTTGATGATATGTATATATCCCCCACTTGGTTGTAAACACTATTTTAAATTGATCCTCTTCCTTAACCAAGATCTGATTTAAGCCAAAATACCCATCCAACATAGATAATATTTGCGTGCCGGCCACTGTTTGCAAAATATTCTCCATAGAAGGAAAAGGATAATGATCCTTCAAGGATGCCTTATTCAAATATCTGAAATCAACACAAAATATGATTTCACCGTTATTTTTGCACACTGGAATAAGATTCGTGACCTAGGTAGAGTACTCGATGGGAAAAATAATCTTCGCCTCAATGAGTTTAGACAACTCTTTCCTTATGAGGGGCTCTGTCCTTGGATTGACTAGCCGCTATTTTTTTCTAGTTGGCTTGATGCTAGGATCAAGGCAAATGGAGTGTTCAGAAACGCTTGGATCAAATCCTTTTAGGTTATCATACTCCCATGAGAATATGTCACTATATTTTTGGCATAGAGAGACGAAGGCATGCTTTTCGTTATGCGTGCAAGCTTTACTTAATAGGTTTTCCTTACCACTCGTAATAGTGACTGGGGAGCAGTCTTCTTATGCCGCGCACATATTCTTCTCTTCACCCTTGAACTCATCATCAGGGTTGAATATTTTCTTTAAGGTAACCATCCCTTTAAGCAATTTGTTTGTCTTTAGCTAGATCACTTGGTCACCATAACTGTCATGCAAGTGAGCTTGCATGCTTGAAGAGAACTTTGCTTCATTTTGGATGAACTGGAAAATATGTGCGTCAGAGTCAATAACTTTCCAACTGGTGTTGTTCTCTAGAATGGATGGTTTGATTACCTTCTTAACATGTTGTGTGTTTCCCTTGATAAAATATTTTGTAGGAGAAAACTTCGAACCAATCATGACCATTTGATCAAATTCTTTGTTCATTTTCCTTGGCACCACCTGCAGATTTAGAGCATTAAGATATCAAAGAGGTCCCAAACTCAATGTTTATAAGCTTTCAGAAGCTTATTATATATCACACACTTGTTTGTGACCTAGTGGATAATCAATTATGTGTCCCCAAAGATCTACAGTGCCTTAATCCTTTTCTTGTTTGTAATAAGAAGACCATGCACCAATGCTTAATATCCTCAGGAGAAATGAGAACAACTCCTACGCCCATGCTGTTTCTCCTTTTGGAACTGTCAAAGTACAACTTCCACAGAACAAAATTTTGTTTATTTTTCTTGAGCGTGCGTGGAAACACATCTTCTTCTTCAAGGATGTAGTAAGTTCCAAGCCTAGTTTCAAAAGATTCAAGATCCTTAGCATATGGATCAAATTTATGATGCCTTTCTTCCAACTCATCTAGCACTAAATTAGGTCGAGGAGGAACAAAATGCTCTTCAAAAAATGAAGCTTGTTCTTATTGGATTAGGAAATTATCCTAGAGAGGGGATGGGTCATATGACTCAACATGATAGGAAAATATTGGCTTAGCTTATATGGTAAACCAGGTACCATACCTTGTTCTTAATAACATATGAGACCAATTAGAAGACAAGTAACCACCTACTTTAGCAGTAAAATATCTTGACAAACATAAGGAAAACAAAGGGGGTAGGTAAATGATTGACACATCTTGATTTATAGTGATGGTTAGACATGCATGGAGGGTAAAATCAAGGTCCTTGATGACTCCCAAGGTGTTGACAGTTGAGCCATCAAACTGCAAGACTCCTTTGGACAAAGGGGTGTACTTAAGGCCTAGGACATCAACAATTTTCTTAGGCATGACAGAAGTGCTAGTGCCTGAGTCAATCATACAGTTGTGCAAAATGTGTTTACTTATGATCAAGGACGTATAGAAGGGTGGGGTTTTGACAACCTTATGTACTTTCTTCTCCTCTACTTGAAAAATATTGACAACAATGCGTGGTTTTTGGATAACTTGATCAGTGCACAAGAGCTGGGCCAAAGCTTCATGCAACAGGTTGCACTGAGATTGAATGGCCAGGGCATCCCAAATTATGACATTAACATTCTTCTTCATCTGGTCCACAATATTAAATGGAAGGTCCGTTGATTTGTGCATTTGGGGCATAACAACATCTTTTCTTGTTTGTTCAGGTGTAGAGGCAGGGGCCTTAGCTTGCACATAGGCTTGACCTACCAACGGAGGGGCGTGCGCTACTTCACAAGGAGCATTGCATGAAACCTCACATGTAGGAACTTATGCCCCTTTGCTGTTAGATGCTTTAGCTGCATCTCTTTGCTTTTGAAAATCAGCCTATGTTGCGGGATTTGAGACTTGTGTGCCAAACTCCAACATTATATTATTCTATCTTGTGTTGTCAACAACTTGGGCGTGCGGTCTGTTTGTGTCATCTGCACCAACATCAGCTCTAGCTTGGGTATGAGAACCCCTTATGGGTGCCATAATAACATAGACTAGGTCAGATTCCTAATCCATTGGGTAAGGAGTCAAGGAGACCAAATACATTGAGTTTTTCTGAAAAGAGATAATACATCCAAACAAGAATACTGCCATGGTTTGTAACTTAGTCACTATAGACCAGAGCACATAAAGGGAAACAACAACACAAGAAGACTTTACACTATACAATTTTCATACTTGATACCTTGGATTAGTCCAAGAAATGTTTGAGGTGCCTACCATTGACAGGAAACTCCAACAAGTTTCCTTCCAAATCCTTCAGAAATAAAGTATGCTCCCTAATTCTAATATCAATAGATATGATCCTATCCAGAGAGCATCAAACTTACCACATTTCCCTTTATCTTCGTGTCTACTGTCCCATAACAAGACTAAGTTTCCAACACTGAAAGATCTTGGGGTGACCTTTTTGTTGAATATTTTCTTAATTCTTTCTCTAAACTTGAGATTCGTTTTGCGGGACTCTCTTCTTTCCTCATCCAATTGCATAATTTAATTTATCCTTGTTTCATACAGACTAGGCTCTTCTCCATCTTCAAATTTTTGCATAAAATGATATGCTGAAAATTACAGGTGCAAAGGTAGCATGGATTGAACTCCATAGACTAATTCAAAAGGACTTTTTCTAGTAGAATTTTTAATGGTAACCATGTTTGCCCATAGTGCAAACTTGAATTTTTCACCCCATTTTTTCTTGTTTTTCTCTAATGTCCTTCTAAGGATTTTTAGCATATTTTTGTTACTTGATTATCCTTGGCCATTTCCCTGAGGGTTATAATTTGATGCATAGGCCAAATTTATACCATATTTCTTGCACATAGCCATCAATGGATTGGCTCTACATCTCATGGCATTGTCAACATCTATTTTGGAAGGAACTCCAAACCTAAAAAATTATGTTATTGAGAATAGAGTCCATTACTACCTGATGAGTTTCTTTTCTGGTGGGAATGGATTCAACCCATTTAGTAAAATAGTTAGTTACTACCAATATCCACTTATGACCAAAACTTGAAGAATTTGATATCTCACCGATAAAGTTTAGTCCCCATTTCTTAAATGAAGCTTCTATTGACATAGGTTACAAGGTTAAGGCCCCAGAGGATTTCAGTCTTCCAGAAAAATGTTGACAAATTTCACATTTTTGAACCAACAAGGCAGTATCTTTAAAAAATGAATGCCACCAATAACTAACCCTTACAATCTTATGAGTTGTGATTCTAACATCAAAAAGACCTCCACATACTTCCCCATGAAACTCTGTAATTATTTTGGGGACCTCTTCTTCAGTAATACATCTTAGAAAAATTCCCTCTGGATTCTTCCAAGCTAATCCATGATCAAACAACACATAATTATGAGAAACCAACTTAAGTGTCCTTTGGTTCTTGTCTAAGTGTAGAGGAAAATTCAAGTTTATCAAATAATATAATATATCCTTGTACCAAATTGGAGTGCTCACCTTTTCATGAAGATGTGGCCCATCTTCTTCAACATTATGTATCTCTACCACTTGTAGATTAATTTCTGTCATCAATCTTGTTAGGCTTAACCCTCAAACCAACTTGGTTGTCTGGATCTCCATGTCATATTCCTACAATTTATTGACCCAGTTGCATCTTTTACTTGACATCTCCATTTATGACAAAATTTCCTTTGTCATAGTATGGGGAACATAAGCTGCAACTTTGGAGCTTAGAATATAGGGCATGAAGATCTTAGTGGAATTTACTAAGGCAAAATCTTGCTTCTCCATAATGGAATATCTCATCTCAGTTATATATATGGCTTTGCTAAAAAAAGCAATGGGATTTTCATAACCTTCTTCATCCTTCTAAAATAACACAGATGTAATTGTATTTTATGAGGAAAATGAAAACATTTGAAATGCTTTGTTATAATCAGGACTTGCTAAGATAGGGGCAGTTTTAAGCGCCTCCTTTATTACCTTGAATGCCTAAACAACCCCTTCCTCCTATTTGATTAATCTGGTCCTTCTTCATCATACTTGTGAAAGGGATGGTAATCTTAGCAAAGTTGGAGATGAATCTCCTTAAAACGTTTATCTACTGAAAGAAGGAATGAATGCCCTTCTTAGATATAACAATGGGAACCTTGCCAATTACCTCTACCCTTTTGGGATCTATCACGACTCCTTGTAACACTATGTGCCCCAGTAACTTTTCCTTTTGTACTCCAAATTAAAATTTCTTGGGATTTAATGAAATCCCATACTCTCTGTATTTGAGCAACATCTTTTCAAGGTGCCCCAAGTGGTCACCACTCTTTATGGAAAAAATAGGTATATCATCTTGATATACTGTAGTAAAATAATTTATTAGGCCAAAGAAAGACACATCCACGACTCTTTGAAAAGTTGATCCAAAATTCATCAATCTAGAAGGTATCCTAGCATAGACATATGTTCCCCATAGGGTAGTAAAAGAATTCTTGAACTGTTCTAATTGTTTCACTAGTACTTGGTTATATCCAAAAAAACCATCTAATGTAGATAACGACTCTAACCCCGTCACCTATTGCAACATATTTTCCATATTAGGAAATGAGTAATTATACTTAATCAATGCCTTATTCATATTTCTAAAATCCACACAAAGTATTATGTCCCCATTCTTTTTTCTTATTGGTACTAAGTTAACTACCCAAGAAGAGTATGTAGTGGGCTGAATTATCCCACCATCTCGTAGTTTAGTTAACTCTTCTTGTATTTTGGTCTCAAGGAGAGGATTGATAGGAATTTTATTCAATCTAAAATGCTTGGAGTGAGGCTCCATAGGTATCTCATGCTTAAACAGGTCTTCTCTATGAGCTTTCAAATTTAAATAAGACCATGTCAGGAAATATTGGTATTTCTTTAGCAACTTGGTATAAACCTGCTTTTCTTCTTTACTCATAATTATCCCTAACCAAAATTTTCTTGGGTTTTGAGAAGTTCCCAAGTTGCACTCTTAACATCCCTAAATGCACAAAAAAAATTGCTTAGAACTCGGTCTGTACTATCAAATTTTGATTCCAAGCTGACAAGTCCTCTAGGAACAACATTTGTCTTTAATTAGATTATATATTTTCCAAAGAGAGTCTCCTTTTCTTCACACATTTCCACCATGGGTTCAAGATCAATGAGCTGATTATTGAACTCACCTTTGTGAGTTAAAAACCTTTGAATCTGAGCATCATCCTAAAAAACCTGCCAATGTTGAATGTTGTTAGGAAATGAAGGTCTGATTAACACTTCTACTTCATAGTGGAAATAGGGAGATACAAATTCATTGTTATACTGGGATGCCATAACAACCAGCTTGTCATCCACTGCATTCAGAGCTCTCTCATGATAAATAATGTTAAAAGAATAAAAAAATTCGATGAAATCCCTTACTGCATGCTTATACTGTTTCAATCTCTTGTTCTTAGTGGTATACAACTATCTAACTTTCTTTACAACTAGTTCTGAATCTCATTTAATAATGATATCCTTTATCCCACGCTTCCATGTAATTTTTAAGCCAAGGAGCAATGCCTCATATTCAACAATGTTATTAGTGCACTCAAATTTCAAATTTAAGGAAAATTTAGAAGAAACCTGATTTGGAGAAGTCAGAACCACTCCAACTCCATTTACAAATTTAGAACATGCCCCATAAAACATCATAGTCCAAGAGGCATTGGAATATTCTAGGGGTGTATTAGAATCCACTCCATGCTCTTTACAATCCGCAAAGCCTATGAAGTTTCCCAAATCAGTGTCAACGAATAATATCTCATAAGAGGCATTCATAGGATTCTCAATAAGATGAAACATTTTATTTTCTCCATATAGCTTGACAAGTTTCCCTTCTAATGGTATAGACACATATGACATATCCATCTTAACACTGCCTCCCACACTAGCGGCCCACTTTCTTGACAACAACATGCCCCATTTAATAGGGAAATCCAGTATAACTATGTTCATTGTCAAATATTTGGCAGGGTAGGTAGTAAGCTGTAAAACTAATCCTTTGACATACCCTAGAACTAGACATTCCCTCAAATCCATGGAATAAAAATTCCCAAAGGCTACAATTATCTTGATATCTATCTCATAATTAACCTCTAAAGGTATGACATTGCATGAAGCTCCTGAATCAAACATACAATTATGAAGAAGCCGCCCACTGAAAATTAAAGTAGTGAAGAAAGGATCCACATCCAATTGGGATTCAACCAAGGATGTGCCTAAATATACTTCTTGGGGATCTTCCATGTTTTCTGGTTCTTCCTTTATCTCAATCCCTGTAACACTTGGGGAAGTTATTACATTGCTTGTATCCCTTTCCTTAAGAATCATATCATCCTTCAAGCCTATGTATTTAATTGCTATTTTTCTATATTCTAGGATTCTAATAAATTCTACAATAAGTACTATCACTTTTATCTTACTTAGAATCTGAGTGATGTCACACACGGTATAATTTGGCAACTCTGTATTAGAGGAAAGGGTAACAACTCTTTCTGTTGGGATGTTATGTTTTATATCTTGGGCAACAATAGAGGCACTTGGATTTGAAGCATTGGTAGGACCCTTATCGGGCATAGTTTTCTTAGGAGCATCCTTAAGGATATTGGTCAAGATAGGAATTTTTGGTTTAGCAGGGACAGACCCTTTGACCTATCTATTTCGAAGGTTATACTCATTTTTTTAAGCAACTACAACATTCATTAACAACTTCCTATCTTCTTCAGAAAGGATCCTGTTGGTCATTCAAACGTGCACTTGCATTTCAGATCTAGAAGAGCTGAGCTGTTTGAGACAACAATGGAATCGTCCCCAAGTTGTGGGACCTTGTGCACTTGGGACAGATCTCCAGAGAAGTCCAATTCCTCTACCTACCTCTAATGCTACTGATACTCCTAATGTTGAAAGAAAATCCTATACTAAATGATGCCAAGGGACTAGGGATAGAAGGATGTGCATAAAGGGGAAATCCTAAACTAAGGAAGGTGATAATGCTAGGGAAAGGATCAATCTATCTCCACAACTAGTGAAGGAAACTAAGCGAGTGCAGGAAAAGAGGGCGATGATGCGTGCTACAGATCAACACGCGAGCTCATAATTAGCGTGCACAACACATGAACATGAGGATTGCAAGCATAAATACACACTATATTCCAGAAAACACAAATAGAGAGGCGAGATGCAATGAAAATGAGAGAGGGAAGACAAGAGTTCCAAAAACATGATTTTATTGCTTAAGGGATGTAAAATCATTTATGCTCATGATAGGAGGTGAGAATACATTACAGAGACTATGCCAAGGTCTGAGACCCATGGGAAGTTGGCCACCATTTTGGCATGGTGCCATTACAATAGAGAGGGATCCTTTTTACAAAGTAGAACTTTGATATTTATAGAAGAATAAGGAGAGAAGAGAAGGAGAAAGAGAGGGAAACTTCGATTCAAATATTTAACCACCAATAACCAATGACACCTACAGGGCTATCAGATGTGCTTTCCCATGTCTTTTTGGCATGTATAAGAAGGAAAAAAGCAAGATCTGATGAAATCTGGTGGTTGAGGTTGATTGGATGTGTGAATTTATGAGCTGAGAGATGTTTCCCTATTTTTTGCCTACCAAATCCCACCTACATTTGAATTTGAATATTCCAATGTGTACCTTGTGTCAGCATCTCTCTGACAAGCCCATGTGCATGCCGATTAAAGCTTTGTAGTAGAAGATACAGTTGTCAAAAGATGTCAGAGTTGTCTAGACATGTAAGACACATGGTGCTCGTGGATTGACTGAAGGAGTCGACTAAGTGTTCATTTTTTTTTGTCTTTTCTACCACGTGTCATGCACCATTTAGTTGTCTAGATTTGACACCCTATTGGCACGATTTAATAGGTTACATATTACACGCTCAAGTCTGACAGATGACGTGACATAGTGACTAGTGCAGAAGAAGGCGCAAGGCGTGGAAGAAAAAGATAGGTGTACGAAAGGGAAACAAAGGGAAGGCATGCGTAGAGGTGCACGCGTAGGAGGAATAGGAGAATACTTGCAGGGGAAAATTATGGTTAAGGGGCATGAGCATTCAATTGAAGGAGGACGCGTGATGGCAGAAGAAAAGTGGCACGCAAGGGAGCTTAGTGTATGCAAGCATGCAAGAGGAATACCAGGGACTTAGCCAATTTAGAAGGAAAGTCTATAGAGGTGTGTTCAAGGTGTGTGCAATGAGATAGGAAGGAAAGTAGGTGTGTAGAGGGAAAAGAGAAAAAGTGAAAATGGGAGGAGATAGAAGAATATAGAGGGAAGGAGAAATAGGAAAGTGCGCGAGGGCACATAGAGGAACTGCAACTATGCCAAGGTGTCAAAAGAACAATCTTGAGTGCGCGCAACCTAAAATGAAACATCAGAGTTAGAATGAAAATATAAATTATCCAGATAACTAGGAGAGTTATTTGGATAAAAAATCCCACCATCATACTTCTTGATCATTTAGAGCTCTTAAGTACTCAAAGTCATGATTTGGAAGCTCAAATGACTGGGCCATATCTATATCAACATTAACAATAAAACAAATGGAAAATACTTGATTTATGCAAGCCTAAAAGTCCTCCACAATTTTAGCATATAAGATAGTAGTTTAAGTATCTCCTTGCATTGGATATTTTGGGCATTCCATCATGCATATGTCATAAAAACCATCTTTAATAGAAACATCATCATTTCCAACAAGTGGCTCACACGGGGAGTGTGGAAATAAACAATTATCACACCATTCAATGATGTGATCTTCCTCTACTAATGACACCTTTGCTATTAATAGATCAAAGACTGTTATGTTTTCTCTAGAGTATTGCTACTTATGGCATGTACTCATATATCCTTTTCCTCTATCATCAACTTGGTGATCTTTGGGATGGTTCCCAAATCTATTCTGTCCTTAGGCTTGGTGCTGAACCTAAGGATTTGAAACTAATCATTTCTTTGCTCTAGCAAGATTGTATGAAATTTCTTTGACTTCTCCAACCAAAGTTTTTACAAATTCTTCAAGGTCAACTGCCTTGTTAGTCAGAGGCTTCTTTGGATTAATTAGCTTGACACCTTCCCTCTTTGGAGGCTTCCCAGCTGCTTTAATATTGTTATCGATTTGGAAAACCATAGAGAAATCCTACCTCAAATTTCTTGGATACTTATCCCTTAGATAAAAGGCTATTTGTTTTTGTCAAAGGAATATGAGTACTTGATCAAGAAAGAATCATCACTAGGCCTTAGATTAATAGTCAATCTAGTTAAGATTTTATTAAACCTAGTGTTAAAGTCTTGCACACATTCATTTGGATTTTTCTTGATATTCTCAAACTTGGTCAAGAGAAACCTGGAGATCAGTCTTATCATCATATTATAACTCAAATATCATTTTTCATCTCATGCTTAGGAGTCAATTGAATTCTTTGGCAAAAATTTATACCATTCTCTAGCATGTTCTTCTAAAGTATGTGTGAATAAATTTACATAGACATCTTCATGCTCTATTTTATAGTCATCCATGATATTGTGAAAAAATCTAAGATGTTGATCTCCACTTATGGACATTATTTCCTTGAAATTTAGACAATCTATTTCTAATTTCATGGGGTACTTCATTTGGATATCCCACCATCCCATGGAATCTTATTGTTATTTTAGTATTAACCACGAAATGATCTCTTGGTGGAGGTTGTGTCATATTATTCGGTAGAGGTGTTTCAAAAGAAGGATTAAAACTATGGGGAATTGAGGGTCTTATTGGCAAAGGATTATTATCCAAAATGTATGAATCTTTCAAGGATTTAGTTTCATAAAACACTCTATTATCAGGAATCAACAAATGGGGAAGATGAAGAACACCTTTGTTACTTATATATGGTGAACCCTTTTGAAATAATGAATGTAAATTAGCCCGATGGCTACTTGATTTAGAGCTTCTAAGTGAGCTATAATATTCATCCATTAAAGGCTTATCTAATTCAATGATTTGAACAACCTTCTCTTCTGAGCCTTAACCACCCACTGGTTTCTAGACCCGATTTCTTCTTGAATTTGTACTTTCTATCTCTGGAAACAATATTCTGGTAGGATCATACTCGAAGAAGGATATTCTTCCTTCCATATTTTCAAGGGTGAAGAGCTCATCAACAAGGAGAAAATTATTTGCACTGGTGAATGCCAAATATTATTATTTTTAAAGATGGAGCCGCCACTAAGGTTTTGCATCTTAGGTGTGTAGATCAATTCAAATAGATCTATTGGCTAGTAGAAAAATATTTTCACATCTTTATCAATTTTCCCACGCTTTTCTTAGTGAAGTCAGATTTAATGGAAAGTATGCTTATACTGAGAGAATATTGGGACAAATATGATTAGGACAGATTATATTTTGTCAAATCATTGCAAAGGGAAGAATCATGAACCTCAATTTAAATGTAATAAACAATAGTGTTGTCATATGCTTATATATTTCTCAAATATACTAAATAGTTCCCTGGAAACAATGTGAGAGGTGTGGTGGTCCTCAAATTTGCACCCCACAATTCTCTCTAAGGGGGGATTTCTTAGGAATGGTGATAGATTGGGTGATATGTTGTTTTGTAGCCGGGCAGGGGTATAACACATTCCTTAGGGATCAAGCCTTAAGATTATTTAGGCGAACGCACAAAGGAGATGTCATTTTCCTTCTACTTTTGGTCATGCCTTGAACTAGGGTGAGAGGACCCCCGGTGTAACCTGAAATGCAGAGGGGGAGATGGAGTCTTTATTCCCTCTAATTTTTTTTTTCAAATGATGGATTGATCTTGGATAAGCATGTCCAAGAACACAATATTTCACTCTCACAAGTTTTCACACAAAGTATTGTGTATGCTTATCACACCAAAGGTAGGTTACTAAAGATAGTTAAGTTCAATTGCTCTTGTATTCTCTTAGTAATGGCATTAGGCTAAAAGACACCTTTAGTGATGTTTAGAGCAATTATGTGGTAAAAGGGAAAAAATGGATTCTTTAAAATGAGGGGGATGAGGTCAATTATGGAAATTATGACTTCACAAAGGGGGAATTATAGGAAGAGAAGTTCATTATGACACAACATTTAATCATGGAAAATGCACAAAACTAGATCAATCAGTGAAAATATCAACTAAGAACTATTTGTATTCATTGAAGCTCAATAGATGCAAAGGATTCAATACAATCGCTAAAATACCTAGCACAAGAACTTGTGAAATCATCTTAACAAATAGTTTACTGCTTCATTCCTCTTACACCTAAGATACTCTCAAAGGATTACAAAAATCTATCAGTACAAAATTTTTGTAACAAGGATTTTATAACCTTGTCCAATATTGTATAGGGAAATATCTCAACACAATATCAAACTTAATGACCAAAACAAAAAAATAAAGGATGGATCTAGTGTATGACAAAAAGAAGTGGTAAACACAAGACCACATCAAAAGAATATCACACATTAATGGGCTGTTCCAAACATAGAACCCAAAAAACAAACTTTAAACTCAAAGCAGACAGTTTATTCAGTTCTTTAATTTATTAACAAGTTAACATCAGGTGAATGCTCTCAAATCTTATCAATGGTTGTACACTTGCAACCAACTTGACACAAAATTTTGGGAAGCTGAGATCGGTAAGCATTTCATGATTGGAAACATACAATATTCACAATTATATCTCTAACTTTTTAATAATTTGAAAGATTACGCCCCTTTGATCTGAATACCACAAATTAACTCCCTTTATTATGAGGACAAGCCACATACTTACAATTTGATGTCTTCTTATAGCCTGATCCCCTCCCCCCCCCCCCCCCCCCAAAAAAAAAAGAAAAAAAGAAAAAAAAGAAAAAAAAACTTCAACAAACCATCCCAGAAAGACGTGGAAAATAGGTTACATTTTTGGAAAATATTTTACAATGATGAAAATACCTTTTTCATTCCGTAATTTGATTATACTTTTATATGTTGACATGGATGTATGCGATATTTTTTACTTTTATTTTGTAATCTATTTTTTTCCTATCCATGTTATCACCATCATTCATGCACCTAGTCATAAATCGTCTATTCCCTTATGCCGTTATTTTTAACTGATTCGACACCTACCCTTTTTGGGAATATGCTTTGGAAAATGGAAAATCATTTATACTCCATTATATTTGATGCTTTATTTTTGTGAATTTCTTATTCTTCCTAAAAACCTCCTTTTGGAAGATATAAATCTGCTGCAGACTCGTGCGAGTTTTAAGAATTAATTTCAATTTCAATTCTGAAACGATACCTCACACAGTTACTCCCAATTTTCATCCTTTTATAAGTTCTCATAGTTTTCTCATAAAATTGCATCTTTCTTCAAGCCTTCTAAGTGAGAAGAGAATTAGGGCACGTCCTTTTCAAGAAATAACGGATGTATAGTTAGGGACTAGTTTGAAGGAAATTTCTTTAGAGACTTTGCACTCAATATTCAACCTTTTTGGTCTTGGTGAGGCTTTTGTGAGAATGTTGTTTGAGACTGAAGATCATGTGGAGACTGAAGGACCATTAAAATCTCATACAGTTTGGGTAGCACTGATATGGAGGCTTGTCAAGAAGACTCCTTTATTTTCCATATTTCACGTTTTGTATTATCATTTATTTTGCGTGGAGGACCAGAAAACTACTGAATTGCTAAAGCAGTTTTAGCTCTGATGCCAACCTTCCATTAACAAAAAAATCATTGATATTTCTCCTTTATTATTTAATGAAGAATTGGTGGAGAAATAAATTCCTACCGATGCCTATGAAGTGTCTGTTGATGATCCTACAGAAGATATTGTTGTTGCAAATTAGCAGCACCCCTGGATGCAAATCAGGTTTCTAAGTTGATGTTTCAGGCATCCAGTGTGATTGCACAACATTGAAACCTCTCTCCAAGTGTGGGACTTGTAAAATGAGAGAGGAATCTCTAGATTAGAGGCTGGTTCCTCAAACTCCTCTGATCAAATCTGTTATTTGCACAATTGCAGAGGTTTGAATCCTAATCCTACTCTAAATTCCAAGGAGACAGAGATAGAAAGTGCAAAAATTGAAACTAAACTAATAGGTGATACACCAAAGGAGTGGTGAACACTTCTTGTTCATGAAAATTGACACAATTTCATAAAATGCAACATGAAACATCATACACAGGCTGATAAGATGCAATTAGAGGTCTGAAATGAAGCAAGACAATACAAACAAAGGACTGAAAATTGATCACAGAGTCTGCACTGTCATTTTTCACTGTCAAAATCCTTGCATTTGCAACATCAAAGAGGTAGAAACCTGTTACAATCATGAAGAAGGTCTGATACTTGCAAAAATCACTTGTTGAAGGTGAAAGAAGAAGCTTGCTATCCAAAAAAAAATGTTCAACCTCAAAAAATGAGCCAAATCTGGCTTTTACAATGCATGGGTCGAGCCCAGGAGAGAGAAAACATGTAAAAAACGTGGAAGCCATTCCCCATTGAATGAAGATGCATTAAAACAGCATGGGTGTCCTTACAGACCCATGCCCTGACATTTTTGGCCATGCTGAAGAAGAATGCGACCCATTTTGCATTAAAACTGGTTGTTGAAACGTCATTTCTGGCCATTACCACGTGCCAGAGGCGTTTCTTGATTTTATCTCTCCAAACTCAACCAAAATGCAAAATTGACCCTGGAATCATGTAGATAATTTCACCAGCTTTCCATTGATATAAAGAACGTGAAAATCCGAGCTCTGGATCGAAAGATATGGCGATTTGAAAATTTAGGGCAAAAACAGGCCAAAATCGGATCGGCGGGCAAAAGTTTGAATTTTTACCCGTTTGGTCTTTGGAAAAAAATTTCAAATTTTCCCCGCGCTCCGCCACTCCAGGTGCCACGTGGCAGCTTCCTATTGGCCGTGGGCCTCCTAAGGGAAAATTTCCCACAAAAACTCCGCCGAGCCATAACTTGAAAAATATGAGGAGTTAGGAGGAAAACTTTACCTTTCTGGAAAGCTGAGAGAGAGCTCTATCCAATGGTGCCATTTTTAGAAAGATTTGAGTGCCTAAAAATAAAAAATGGAGACTGAGGCACAAGAGAGGTAAGAACACAAGGAGTTAGCCACAAAAATGAGCAGGGGCACATTTTGGATAACAATTTTGGCGACTCAGAGGGGTCATCTGCCTGCTAGATGAAGATACCAGTTGCCTGAAGCAGCCCATTGGGCATGGAGTCATAAAATTTTCTGTTCGGAACCCCAACTAACTTAGAATGTTGTAAGGAGGAAGATGGAATATCACCTGATGGAAGCAAGGACTGCAAAACATCTCCAGGGATAGCAAGCCTGTGCCAAAGCACTTAGGGAAAGCAAAACAACCTACAACAAAACAATGTGCACAAGCACTTGGAGGAATGAAAACCTAAGCTAATATTTACAAGGTGGAGAATTTCCCTTTAGTAGCAATGCTTTAGATAGATTCCATTGACTGGAATCTGCAGTTCTTCGCCATCCAATGAAGACAATTGGAAGGCATTGTTGTCCTTACACTTTGTGACCATGTATGGGCCACTCCAAATGGCATCAAATTTTGAATGCCTTCCCGGTTTTGCTCTATCTGCATCCCATTTTAACACTAGATCTCCAACTTGGAAAGATCTACTCTTGGCCTTCCTATCAAAGGTCTTCTTGATCAAAGCTTGATCCTTCTCCATTGCTTGGGATGCCTGATCTCTGATCTCTTGGAGCTCCATCAACTCTGCATATCTCACCTCCATGGGCCCAAACTCTAGCAACTCTAACTGCTTCATGAGTTCCAATGTTGGCAACTCAAGTGACATGGGCAAGATTGCCTCTCTTCCATAAACAAGCCTGAATGGAGAGTTACCTTGTGGATCTCTTGGGAGTTATCCTATCAGCCCATAAGGCTGATTTCAGTTTGGTATGCCAAGACCTCTGATTCTCATCAAGAGTCCTCCTAATGATCCTCAACAAGTTCTTGTTTGTAGATTCAGCCTGGCCATTACCCTGAGGGTAGTAGTTTGATGAAGTACTTAGGTAGATCCCGTTCTTGACAGCCCACTCAGTCACCTTGGATCCAATGAATGCTAATGCATTATCTGAGATTATTGTAGCAGGTATGCCAAATCTGGTTACTATCCCCTCATAGAAGTCTAAGATGCTAGACTCATTTGCTTCCTTGAGTGCTACTGCTTCAGTCCACTTGGTGAAGTAGTCTGTGGCTGTCAAAATCCACTTATGCCCTTGGCTTGAATTGGGATTAATGACTCCAATGAAGTCCAAACCCCATTGCATGAATGGCTGGTCAACTGAAATTGGATGCAATGGAAGGGCAGCAAGCCTCTCTTTACCTATGAAGAATGCACAATTCTTGCACCTTTTGATCCACGCAAAGCAATCACTGAAAATCTTGGGCCAATAATAACCAGCCTTCATGATTTTTAGAGCTGTCACTCTTGGTGCAAAATGACCACCAGCTGGTCCACCATGGAACTCTTCCAACACCCTATGAATCTGATTTGTGCTAATGCATCTCAGCAGCACTCCATTCACATCTTTCTTGAACAAAACACCGTCTACTATGGCATATGGGACAGCCTGCAATCTGAAGTGTCTTCTTTGGGTTTTGTTCATCTCTGGAGGGCATAGGCCTGTGCTTAGGAAGTGCATTATACCTTGGGTCCAGCAAGGAGTGGGGACAACATTATCCTCTTCTTGAGTGCTACCTTGCACATGGCTGTCTTGAACTGTCAAAACAACCTCTTCTTTATTGCATACTCCTTTTTGCTTGCCCAGAATCAGCTGCTCACACAATCCTTTTCCTCTTACCAGCTTGGTGACCTTGATCTCAATGTCATACTCCATGACACGAGTGATCCAACCTGCCCTTTTCTCATTCAAATCCTTGTTGAGGAGGAAGTCCTTTACTCCCGCATGAGAGACCAACAACTGAACCTTGTTGTTTGAGACTAGATGCTTGAATTTCTTCAAGCTTCTGATTACTGCAAGTACATGCTTCTCAATAAAAGAATATCTCACCTCATAGTCATCTAGGCTTTGGCTGAAGAAAGCAATTGGCTGCTCATCATTGTCCTTGTTCTGCTGTACCAAAATGGCAGAAATGGTATCATTACCCCCAAATGCATAGAGGATGAAATCCTTGGAGAAGTCCGGGTTGATGAGAGTTGGTGCTTGAGAGATGGCTTCTTTGATTGCTTCAAAACTCTCCTTGCCTTCTGCTGTCCATTTGAAAGCCATGCTTTTCTTCAACATCTTGGTGATAGGTTTGACAAGGGCTGTAAAATCTGGGACAAACCTCCGAACAAAATTTATTCTCCCCAAGAAACTCTGAAGTGCCTTCTTGTGGCTTGGCAATGGTAGTGCTCTTATGGCTTCAACTCTCTCTGGATCAATTGCTAATCCTTCTTTGGAGACAATATGGCCAAGGAGCTTTCCTTCATGTGCTAGGAAGATACACTTCTTAGGATTCAAAGACACTCCAAATCTCCTGCACCTTTGGAAGACTTGTCTCAAATGAGAGAGGTGGTCTGCTGCATTCTTTGAAAAAACAGTGATATCATCAAGATATATCAGCACCATGTTGTTAATCAAACCTTTGAACGCCATGTCCATTGCTCTTTGGAAGGTAGCTCCAGCGTTGGACAGCCCAAATGGCATTTTCCTGTATGCATAAGTTCCCCATTTGGTTGTGAAGGCTGTCTTGAACTGATCTTCTTCCTTCACCATAATCTGATTGTACCCTGAGTAGCCATCAAGCAATGAAAACCTTTCGGAGCCAGCAACAACTTGTAAAATCTGCTCCATAGAAGGAAGTGGGTAATGGTCCTTGAGAGATGCTCTATTCAAATCTCTGAAATCAACGCACAATCTGATCTCTCCACTCTTCTTTCTGACTGGAACTAAGTTGGCAACCCAACTAGAATGCTTGATTGGGAATATGATTCTTGACTCAATCAACTTGTTCAATTCCTTCCTCATGAGAGGTTCCATGTGTGGATTGACTGGCCTTTGTTTCTGCCTGATGGGCTTAGTATTTGGATCCAACTCAATGGTGTGCTGAGCTAACTTGGGATTGAAACCTTTCAAATCTTCGTAGCTCCAAGCAAACACATCAGGGAACTCTTGACACAGCTGTATGAACTCATACCTTTCTTGTTCAGTTGTCATCTTTCCAATTTGCAATGGTTTGTTCTCTTCCACCAAGATGGATACTGAATCTTCTCTCTTGACCTGAATGTTTGCTTTCTCTTTCCTAAACTGATCATTGGGATTGAAAATGGACTCCAAAGTGATAAGTCCCTTGGGCAGCTTGTTAGTTCTCAGCTGTACCACTTGGTCACCATACTGCTGTTCCAATTTTTCCTGATTTTTAGCTGAGAACTCAGCTTCTTCTTGTAAGAAATGGATGATTTGCTGGTCATTCTCAAACACTTGCCAACTTACATTGTTATCCGGCACTGAAGGCCTCACAATCACATGGATGTTTGGCTGTACCTTGTCCTTTTGAATGCTTTCCACAATATCAAAGGCTGCCCCAACTGCTGCAAGCCTGTCAGCAGCTTGGTTTTCTTTTCTAGGAATGGATTTTATGCTAAAGCCCTCAAAATCTTCAATGAGGTCCCACACCCTGTTCTTGTAGCACTTGAGAAGATTATTCTTGACAGCATGCTGCCCCTTAACTTGGTTTACAATCAATTCACTGTCACCAAAGACTTGCAAGTTCTTTATTCCTCTCTTTATTGCCCAATGCATCCCTTGCACCAAGGCTTCATATTCAGCAGTGTTATTGGAGCATGCAAACTGAAATCTAAAAGCTGAATAGTACTTTACTCCTTGAGGTGAAATAAGCATAGCTCCACCTCCTGCACCTTGTCTACTCCTTGATCCATCAAAAAACAGCTGCCATACCTCATTGTCATCCTTGTGGTTTGGCTTGGTGATGCTAGGAATGGGCTGATCTTCTTGATGTATGCAATAGACCCCTAGCTCAGATTCTTCTACTTCTTGATAAGGATCAAAAGCATGCACCTTGTTTGCCCATTCATCAAGAGTTAGATCTGGGATGCTTCCAACCTTGGTGTCAGCTTCATCAGTGCTTGGGTGATCTTCTTGATCAAATGCCGAACAGTTGGCATTGATCTGACTTGGAGTGTAGGGCTCAATGTGGAAGTTTGCAATAGGTTCAGACCTGATTGTAGCTTTGGTTCCATACCTCATTCTGAACAGCATGTGTGACCAATCAGCAGACAAATATCCTCCAATCTTGGCTGTGAAATCTCTTGACAAACATAGGGCAAAGAGTGGTGGAAGGTCTATAACTGATACATCTTGTAAAACAACAACATTTGGACATGCATGCAAGGTAAGACTCAAGTTTCTAATCACCCCAACTGTTGTTACTGCTGTCCCATCCAACTGCACTACCCCTTTGGATATGGTTTCATATTGAAGTCCTAGCTGATCAGCTATTTGCTTGGGCATCACTGAGCTACTTGCCCCGGAATCAATCATGCAATTGTGCACCAATTGGTTTCCAATGATTAATGAGACATAAAAAGGAGGGGGCTTCAACATTTTACCTTGCTGTCCTCCATGATTCCCTTCAGGCTGGGCAGCATTTGTGAGCACCTTCTCTTGCATTTGGACTTGCTGATTCGAAGTTGGCCAGTCCTTCATGGCAGCTTGTAGCAAATCTCTCTGGCCTGGGATAGATAGGGATTCCCACATTGATATATTTACATTTGTCTTCTTCATCTGATCAATGATACTAAATGGTGATGAAGGATCTCTTTGTTGTCCCTTGGTTTGCATATTCATCCCTTGCATGTGGGCAGCAACAACTGGTATTTGAGTTGGTCTAGGAGCTGTTCTTGGCTGCCCTTGTGCATTTACAACTGGATTTTGTTTGCCAACCATTTGTGGAGCCATAAAAGGTTGTGGATTGGTTGGAGCTAATGGCTGTTCTTCACCCAAATTCCTTCTTTTTGACCTTGTGTTGGCTGCAACACCTTGAGAGACTATTTGATTTATGCCACAAAAATCCTCTGCCTGCCAGTTCACAAGTGTGGTGTCATTTGGAGCTGATTGCTGCTGGAATGTTTCTTGTTGTTGGTTGTTTCCTTGACTGCCCTCACCCTCCACACCAGTAGTTGTCACCATTAATGCTTGATTCAAGGCACCGTTGAAGCACATAGATTGGTTGTGAGGTTCATTGCATGGAAAACACCAATCATACTCCTGAGCAACGTTGTTTTGTGTTGGCACCAATGCCTTAGAGGCAGATATAGCATTTGGATTATAGGGCTGAAATGGTCTGTTGGCAGGAGGCCTTGCTTGATTTAGATTTGTAGCTGGATTGGGTGGTCTATGAGGTTGATATGGCTGCCTGTTAGGCTGAGCTTGAGGCTGGAAGGAAGGTCTAAAACTTTGGGCTTGTTGCCTCTTGAGAGTAACCAGCTCATTACCTAAATTTTGCAATTGCTTCATGACTTCTTGAAGCTCATTTGGGGCACTTGGAGATGAAGTAGAAGCTTCATTTGAACTCTGATTTCTAGGAGTGGGAGAAGGAGCCAAATTAGGTGCTTGATTAGTGTTTGGGCTCTCTAAACTTGGAAACAATGGCATGGGAGGTCTAGGGGCTAGTTTTCCAGCTTGGATCAAACAATTTTCAGCCCTAATGGCAATGCTATAAGCCATAGGGATAGTTATGCCTCCCATGGACTGAATCAACATAGAAATATCAGAATTTAGAGCTTTGAGATAGTAAAGAAAAGCACCTTCTGCTGTTGGCCTGACTGCCACTGGAATTCTCTCCCAAGTCCTTTGAAATCTGAAATTAAAATCAGTCAGCTGCTCATTGGGAGCTCTTTTGATAGTTGTCAGCTGCTCCAAAAGGGACAAGTTGTCTCCCTTTTCCCCAAACTGCTCATGGAGGGCTATACATAGCTGATTCCAATTTTGAATAGAACCTGAGGCAAGACTCCTGAACCATTGCAAAGCTTTCCCTTTGAATGAAGATGCCAGCAGTTTGACAGCAACTTGCATCTCATTGATCTCATGGATTGCACAAATGTTAGCAATATCCTTAACATGATCACCAGGTGAGGTCTGATTTTCTCCAGTGAAGTATGGAATGTTCTTCAATGCTGCAACTGGGATTGGATTTTGTGCATTGAGAGCAAGTGGGCTGCTGCCAGTGAAATTGACATAGGGGTTGTTTTGTGCCATTCTAATTGGTCTTAGAACCCTTGTTGACTGAATGAAAGGCCTACCAGGTGGAGGAGTTGAGAGAGTTCTGTTTGGTGGAGATGGAGACCTTTGGATTCTCCTCCCACTTTGCCTTATTCTTGGAGATAACTACAGATATTCAAACAACACCTCTTCCTCTCCAGCTCTTGACCTTGTGTTGATTCTTCTCATGAGTTTTCAGGTCTGCACTGCCAAAACCAGCTGATTCTTCCCCTTGGAGTCACCAGATGTGCAATTTATAGCTCTTTTAAGCAAGAAAATTGCAACAGATGCACATCAACTTTGCTGCAATGAAAATGAGACCTCTAAGGTCCCACCGGGCATGCCAAAACTGTTGTTGCAAATCAGTAGCACCCCTGGATGCAAATCAGGTTTCTAAGTTGATGTTTCAGGCATCCAGTGTGATTGCACAACATTGAAACCTCTCTCCAAGTGTGGGACTTATAAAATGAGAGAGGAATCTCCAGATTAGAGGTTGGTTCCTCAAACTCCTCTGATCAGATCTGTTATTTGCACAATTGCAGAGGTTTGAATCCTAATCCTACTCTAAATTCCAAGGAGACAGAGATAGAAAGTGCAAAAATTGAAACTAAACTAATAGGTGATACACCAAAGGAGTGGTGAACACTTCTTGTTCATGCAAATTGACACAATTTCATAAAATGCAACATGAAACATCATACACAGGCTGATAAGATGCAATTAGAGGTCTGAAATGAAGCAAGACAATACAAACAAAGGACTGAAAATTGATCACAGAGTCTGCACTGTCATTTTTCACTGTCAAAATCCTTGCATTTGCAACATCAAAGAGGCAGAAACCTGTTACAATCATGAAGAAGGTCTGATACTTGCAAAAATCACTTGTTGAAGGTGAAAGAAGAAGCTTGCTATCCAAAAAAAAATTTTCAACCTCAAAAAATGAGCCAAATCTGGCTTTTACAATGCATGGGTCGAGCCCAGGAGAGAGAAAACGTGTAAAAAACATGGAAGCCATTCCCCATTGAATGAAGATGCATTAAAATAGCATGGGCATCCTTACAGACCCATGCCCTGACATTTTTGGCCATGCTGAAGAAGAATGCGACCCATTTTGCATTAAAACTGGTTGTTGAAACGTCATTTCTGGCCATTACCACGTGCCAGAGGCGTTTCTTGATTTTATCTCTCCAAACTCAACCAAAATGCAAAATTGACCTAGGAATCATGTAGATAATTTCACCAGCTTTCCATTGATATAAAGAACGTGAAAATCTGAGCTCTGGATCGAAAGATATGGCGATTTGAAAATTTAGGGCAAAAACAGGCCAAAATCGGATCGGCGGGAAAAAGTTTGAATTTTTACCCGTTTGGTCTTTGGAATTTTTTTCAAATTTTCCCCACGCTCCGCCACTCCAGGTGCCACGTGGCAGCTTCCTATTGGCCGCGGGCCTCCTAAGGGAAAATTTCCCACAAAAACTCCGCCGAGCCATAACTTGAAAAATATGAGGAGTTAGGAGGAAAACTTTACCTTTCTGGAAAGCTGAGAGAGAGCTCTATCCAATGGTGCCATTTTTAGAAAGATTTGAGTGCCTAAAAATAAAAAATGGAGACTGAGGCACAAGAGAGGTAAGAACACAAGGAGTTAGCCACAAAAATGAGTAGGGGCACATTTTGGATAACAGATATATCATCAATTTCCTACAAAATCACCACAATGGAGAAAATAATCACTTGTATTGAGAAAGCACAGACGAAATATTCTTATGGGAATTCCCCTAAACTGTTGTTGCCCTCCCTAAGGAGATGCAAATGGGACATGCGTAATCCAGCTTGTGCAAGTCATCCTGTTTTTGTAGATGAACCTGAATCTTCTCGCGTAACATCTTCTGACGTTCCTGGGTTATCTTCAACTTCAAAAGTTGCTACCTGATAGGGTACTAAGGCCTACCTTAAATGTGGGTCTAATGTTATTTAATGGGCCTCCTCTTATAGGAGAAAATTGGAATTGAACAAAATCTTGGAAGGTCCCAAAGTAAATATTTCAGACCTCATGGAAATGGGCTTGTCTTGTGACCTTGCAAGGGACATCCAGTATGTTTATGATGCTGAAGGCTGTAAGGAATTTGAGTTTAGGAAGAAGAAGATGCTTAATTAGATTCCTAATTTTGCAGAGGAATGTGTAACCATTAATTGATAATGTACCTCATTTACAAGAACCTCCTTTTTTGTATATACATAATTTAAGCTATGTGAATTTCAAGTGTTGGGGCCCCTATAGAATCTCCATTTTGTTCCTAATATGTACATATGCTTCTTCTTATTCCATTTGTTAGCTCAACAATTACTTTTTATAATTGAATTTACTTTTGGATATTATAACAATCATTTATAAATTCACATTGTATGATTTGAAAACTTGTGGCAAGGTATTGATGAAATATGTTTCATTTTCTGAATGTCCCGCGAAATTTTTAGAACCCGCAGAGTACTAATCCTTGTGATAAACCATCATGTAGATTTTAGTTATATTCCTCCTTCACCCATAGGCTTTCAATTACTTTATGATCTTCTACAACCCTTTGACAAAGTTTTAAGTATCCCGCAACCCTTTTGGAATTCGTGAAGCACTAAATTCCTTGTTAAACCCACTGAACATTATTCTCGTGTGCCATGGATTTTGTAAAATCATATTCCCTTATCCCTTGCAACTAGTTATCTATTGCATCCTTTCTTTTCCTTATCTTGCATTGTAACCCACAAGACGTTGAGTTCTTTATTCAGCGAAATACCAAGTTGATGCACTACGGTTTCCTTAGAGTTGAATAGTCATGTCCATCCTTTAATTTGTTGAGTTTTTAATGGGAAGGGATGGTCATGGAGATTCAATAAACTATTGGTGACAAGATGACATATCCAAATTTGGGTCTATAGATTGTACAAATATTTTTTTAAGAGTTCAACTAGGTAGGACTCTCCATTTTTTGTACATTCGATATGTCATCTACATGCAACATCCTGGTAGACAAATTGAAAAGGGGTTCCAACAATGGAACCAAAATGTAGTATTTTATTTACCCACTCAATAGATATGGGTGTTGTTACTTCATTCAAACAGATCTAAATGCTCACCTGAAGCACACACAACCACTATGTCCCTCCTTTGTTATGCCTATCAAAAGGTTAACATGTATTTTCACCATATTATTAACAAAATAAACCATTCATGCACAAAGAGCTAACACGACCATAATAATTCAGAGACACATATAATAAGGAAAAAAATCATTCAAGAAGAACAAAACTGATAAGCCCAAACACCATCATAAACTTAATTATATTACATAGTAAATATCTGATCACAATAACTTCAATATATACGTCCACAAGACTAGTGTTCTCTCATACAAATTCTGAAAATCATGACTACATAACAATGAAACTGTCAAGAATCCCTAACTTGCACACGTACGTATAAACTGATTCCCCCTAACATAAATGAACTAATTATATATAAGGTTGGGGAATTTCCCTTCATCACTTCATGCACCTTCCTAATAATAGGCGTCCGTACAAAAATAACCTACATGCTTTTTACATTCTATGCTAATAATAGATTAACCTAAATATACATGAATTTATTTAATCATATTATTAACTCAACCTGTGCATGATCTTATTCTATCTCTACATGTGACTTTTCCAAATATAACCTCTTGTGTGTGTCATAAGCCATCTTGTTTTTCTCTATTTATAGACCTTTTTGTGATGTCACTCCTTCCCTATTTTTCTATTTTTAGCCATGCGTTCGGAAAATTGGCTAAGTCCCAGACCTTGTCTACTAATGTGCAAACCTCCACGCACTGATACCTATTATACACACATGCCCCTTTGTGCACCCCTTGCATGATGTCCTAAACCTCTGCGCGTGGCTAGTACTCAGCCAATTCTTCCACCCAACATGGGGTTTTGGTAAGGGTTTTGACCAACTCTCCTTCTTAACAATTTTTCATAAATGATAGGGCATCATTTAACCTCATTCCAATAGAAAAACACTCTTATCTCCATGCCTCAATTATGATGAATGGTTCATGTCCCCATGCAAACATTTTACGTGCAAGTGAGCACTCCAATCTTGACCTCGAGCTGGAAATAAGTGTTTTTTGAGAGCTCGATAGAGTCAAAACAACTTTTCTTGCTTTCCTAATTAATACCTAACCTAAAATTTTGCCCATAGCACTGGGATAATCTCCTTCATGATTTAATATTCTTACTCATTCCTACATACATCTGAAACTCTCCATACACCATGAATTAATCATTGCTACATGTCTTATCTTGATTGTTCTTTCTTCAAAGGACCTTGATCATGCACCATACATCTAAAATTTGACCTTTGGTATCATCTTCTATACCTATTATATAACCTCAAATAACTCTTCACATGTTCACATTAACTTGTTCTACTCCATAACTCATGTTACCACATCACCTGTATACACTAGGTAAAGAACAATACCCAGAATGGTTTGTTTCACCACATGGCATACCCACATTATCATGTTTTCAAGCTTACATACTCATTTACACCTCTAACACATCTCTTTGAAAATGTAAGACACCATACTGACCTTTGGAGCTCACACACTAGACCTTGCTTGCTTGAACCATGATTTAGACCATGCAAATGCACCAAGACACCAAACCAACTTCACCAAAACAACATACTATGGAAACATATCACTTCACTACGAATCAACCTTAATCTTACACTTTTATTCACACCTCATACTAACATCAATGCCACCTAGATACCCCTTTACATTAATGCAGCTTGACATCAATGATTACAAATAAGGCACAATTTCCAACACCTGCATCTTTCCTTGTTTGATACATCAACCACAATTACACCAGAGGATCTAAGAAAATAAGTTTTTTCTAAAATAGGGTTCACAATCAAATCCTTCATTAGGACACAAGAATCCCTAAAGCATCCAAACTACCCTCTCACCAAAACCAAGACCACTTGGTCCTATATGGCCATCACCAAACCTCAAGGACCACTTAAAAATGTTGTCTAAGCCCACTCCATGCCTCATATAAGATTGATCATATTTTCACCACTAACTCTCTTCATGAAACCCTCTTGAGAATAAGTACAACCAAGATCCCCCAAAACTAGTCTTCAAAGATGAAGCTCAAACCCTCATCAAATCACCTCAACCATGAAAGTGTGATATATCAGTAGAAATATAACGACCTTAGGTTTATCACCTAAATACTCACAACACCATCACTTGGACTGTAGAAGCCCAAAAACACCTCTGCAACCATGTCACTTGAAATTGTCCAAAACTTCCCCAAAACAAGTATTACAAGATAGACTTGCATAGACCTCCAAATTACTTAACCATGATATAAAACCACCATGGACGTAGAATAGCTTCCCAACTTCCTCAAACACCAATTTAATCAACAAGTCTAGTGCACAACTTGGCAAAAATAGAACTTATTCAGAAACTTGCATTTTTGAGTGGGGTCCACATACATTCAATACACCTAAATGCCACCTCAAAAAATATGGAGGAGTCTTCTACAACCTCCAATTGTCAAAATTGATCAAACAATCCATTATGGGCCACTAAAAGCAAGTTCTTCTACATAACTTTTGAATTAGGGTTTAAGGAGGGTTTAGAAGTTGTTTACCTTATTGACGATTGTTCATAAATATCTGCCACTTAAACCACAAAATAATTCTTGGAAGATTGATCTAGGACCCTTCACCAACTTCCATGAATATCTTTGACCACCATGTAGGTTTTACATGTGCTAACGAGCATCAAACAGTCCAACTCAAGCTCAAATTCTCACTTTGAAAAAACTTGTTGGATGCAAAAATTTGATTTCTTTCACATACCTATAAATTAATACCTGAAACTTAACTCACACAATTGGAACAACCTATTACACCTTCAAAAATTCTCACATTTTCATTTTTTATGTTTATATTTTTCCAACCTATCTCATTAGGTCACCTAGGGCTTAATAATATGTCTAGGTACAGACCTAGAAGGTAGTCTTAACCCTATACCTAAACTCTAAGATACTTGTGAGTGTTGTTACACATCATCCACATGCTCCACATGATATCACCATGATTCTCAAGCTTCTACATACCTGTACTACATTATGACACACCTCATCTAGCTGACCATGCCTCAAAACTAAGCACCTTGAACATGCTTGCACCAACCAAACTAACCCCCTCATCACTTTTACACTCTTGTCAACCTAAAAGAGTATTCAACACACTCCTTGACATCATCACCACATCATCCTAATACAACATTACCTATACAAGCCATCATGTTGACTCAAGAACCCATGCTACATCATCAATACCAAGTAATCTCAACAAGACACTACCAATAAACCTTCATGTTTCTTACTTCATTTGACATCAATGATACCTCATAAATTATTGACAACACATACATCAACACTCTTTTGATGTCAATGGAAAAATATTTCCAATATGTTTCTCAAAATAAATATTCTAATGGAACAAACATGAAAAAGTAAGAAATTAAAAAAAAAAACTCGCTTTCAAGTTGCATATCAAAAGTTACAATCATTTTACTTTGTGATTTAACATTTATTTTTTAAAAAACATAAAATTTATTTTTCCTTCACTTCTTAATTAAATTTTTTTGGAAATACTTTCCAATTTTGGATCTGCAAAATGGAAGAAGAAAAAAACCAAGTACGAAATGTGAAAAACTCAGAAATTATTTTTATAAACTTTCTACCTATCCGACATGGATTTCCAAGATCCTAAAAGGTCACACAGATCTACAATATTCCCAAATCTTGACCACATAGGAACTCTGGAAAGCGGAAGAAAAAACTATACCGAACATGAAAAACCCAAAAAAGCCCAGAAAGCTTTATTTTGGACATTTTCCCCCATTGGATCAGATTTCTAAACGGATCCTTAAACATTTAGATCCTTGGCAAATAAAAACTCTGCAAAATAAAATAAAAACCTAGATCGAACATGAAAACATGTAGAAAAACCTTGGAAATCATTTTTTTGGACTTTCTGCCTATGTCGGTATGGATTTCCAAATGGATCCCCAAATCTTTCCAAACATGAACTCTATAAAATGGAACAAAAAAACTTAGTACGGAACATGGAAAACCCAGAAAAAACCCAAAAACTATTTTTCTGGACTTTCAGCCCTTATCTCACTGCCTTACTGGAAAGGATTTCTAAGATTCCTAGATCCTTGCCAAACAGGAACTCAACAAAGTGGAAGAAAAAACCCAATATCGAACATGAAAAAACCTAGAAACCATTTTTCTAGATCTTTCTACAACCCTAACACAAATTTCCTCCCCAACACGGATTTCGAAGCATATTTGTACATATCTATGTTCACCTATACAAAACTAAAACAAACTCAAAATGTAAATTATATCCTTCAATGGCCAAGTTTACCTTCATTTAAGGGGTTTTTCCACCATTTGAATGCAACAAAGCCATCCATTTTGCATAAAAATGGACATTACAACAATGTGCTAAAAAATTCCAAATATATGAAAACAAGTAAACCCTTGCTTGTAACAAAATTACAAATGGATGTCTACATCAGTTACCACTTTGATACCATGAAAGGAATGATAAGAAGATTGTTCCAAGTTGTGAAAATATTATATGATAATAACACACCACATTACATAAGCTGAAATGAATTCGTCAAAATAACCTTACAAAAGGATTTGCAAATAGAGAGCTAAAATATCATATATGGAAATCCATCATAATCCATTTTTGCATTACATGAATTAGCTCAATAAGAAGGATGTACATATAGGATGAGGGAAGTGTAGCTACTACCTATATCAGTGGTGAAAAACTCCCATTAACTGATACTAGCAGCTAAGTTAACTCGACAAGACTAGTAAGATAACTCCACACAACTGGTAAGTTAACTCAACACAACTAGCAAACAAGTAGATAAAAGACATTTTATTGAAGGAAAATGAATAAAAATGAATGGTATCCCTGAGTCAGTCGTAAACTATTCGCAAGTACAATTAAAAAAAAATGGCATGGATGTTGCAGGTTAGTTGTGGGCACAACTGGATCTTTCATTGAAATATTGCCAAAACATTGATGTTGTGAGTTACACTAGTCCTTTTTGATCCACTTTTACCTCTCTAAAACTTACAATACTGAAATATGAGAGAAAAGAAGAAAAAAATCAAGTATGGGATCAAGTGTACAAGGATCCAAGGGGTTAGAATGATGTATGTGAGTGGTGTTGTATAGTTTTTGAGTGCATAAAATATTGTGAAATATATGAGTACAATGTGCATATGTGGGTGAGATGATAAGGGTCCATAATGCATCCGGCATGCAAATTGGTAGGTGGGATGAACAAAGTTAAATGTGAGCTGGTGAGGGTTATTAAATGAGGTATGAGGTGTATTTTATCACCTTTTTTTGATGTTTTATATTTTTTATTTACTTTTGTGGGATTATTTAATTTTTTGGGGATTATTATGTTTTGTACTTTTTTTGGTATTTTGAATAGAAGACCTTATGTGTAAGGCATGTTTTCTAGTGTCTACAGTGTCATCTTTCCTTGTAATTTTTAGATCATATCTTTGAGGTTTGTAATCCCGTAATAGATAATAATCAAATCTTCCTTCCTCATCCATGTTGCATAAACAATCATGATTGTGTCTCCCTCTAAACGTTTTTCATCCATAACTTCACCTACACAGGGTTAGTCTTTTTTTAAATGGTTTTTTTAGGGGGGAGTCTTATTTTATAATACTTTAAAAAAGAACTATTTTATAGAAAAATATCTATCTTTCTCTACTCACTTCAAGTTAACGAAATATCTTCTTAAACCAAAACTAATGTCTTTTATCAGAGTCCCTATTTTGTTTCTTTTACACTAAAAAATAACTTCCATTCTCATCGGAGATTAATATTTTTTTATGAAGAAAGGGATTACAACCCTTTGGAAACTTCACAAGAATCTTAACAAAGAGATCAATTTTGACAATCCCTAATAACACTAGTGTCCCTGAAAACAATACCAAAAATGATGAGGGTCATCAATCCCTATCATTTAATAATCAATATCAATCCGAGTTAGTTTTGAAAGGTTGTATGTAAGAGGGACAAGAAGAGAGATATAAAATAGTTATTTCTAATCAAATCCAATATTAACATAATTATAAAATTCAAACACACGTTTCAATAATAAATCAAACTTTTATAAATGAAATTACACTTTCATAAATTGAAAACATGAAATTATAATTTCTTAGAATTAAAATCAAGTATTGCGTGAAGGGGAAAAACACTTGCATTTAACATGAAACTAAATTGTTGTTATCTATGGATCCAATTAGTTGTAGGTTATACAATACTCTAAGAGTGAAAGAAATATTTAGAAATAAAAAAAAAACATAAATAAATTTAATCTACAAATACCAATACAATACGTAATTTTCCTCTAGTTGAGTGGGCCCTTCCTCATCCTTTAGAACATGCCTAGGAACAAGAAACTTTTCAAATACTCAGATATGAACAACGTTTGAATCCTCTTGATAATTATATTCCTTTTTTTTGAAAACTAGAAGGTTTTTTATTTATAATATAACACCTCCAACAACTTAACAAATCAATTTCAAATTGATGTATTATTTTAAGTTTATCAATCTAAATCAGTTTGCAACCGATTCCTTATTTTAAGATTATAAATCTAACAATATCAACAAATCAATTGGAAACTGATTTGTTATTCTAAGCTAAATAAATCCAGCTCATTAGTTGGAAGAATATCCACTATTATAGGAGATAAGAGTGGAGAGCGATAAATTCATATATATTATATCCTAATTAGTTGTTGAGAATCAAATGGAATGTGGGAAAGTTTATTTTTCTCTTGTCCTCTAATATCTCAAACAATACTCTAGAAAGCATTTAGAGCTACAAGACTTGAGCTTCATGTGTGGTTATTGTTGGATCTGAAATAATAAGCTTCAGAGTTGAATATCTAACTTCAGATACACTAAACTCCATTTTTATTGCAAATGATGAATGATGTAGAAAACAGAAGGAGGTTTTTGTTCAAATCATTGTTATGACCAAAAAACTGTCTCACATTTTCCTTTTGAATTTTTTTAATCTAATTATGTAAACCTGGAAGAATTTAGTGCTTGACTAGTGGACTCCAGAGCTAGACTAGTGGACTCTGAAGCTCCAAATATTCTTCACACTTGTTCCCATATTGGTATTGTTTATGATTAGAATCTTATGTTTGCATCTATGGCCTGCATATACAAGATTTTTCATCCTTTTCCAATAATCATTAGGATTTAGTTAGCAAAATAGCTAACAAAAAGTTCTAAAGAATAAACAAGGTAAATATCCTCTATTCAATCTTAAATAAACTATAAGTTATAAATATTACATTTAAATTAACTTTTTAGGTAACTTTTGGAAGGAACATAAATTATACTTTATGGCTAATAATGGGGCAATTTACGGCCTCATCAATTACCACCAAGAAGAGAAAAATGCCACAAATATAGAGGCATCAAGTAGTATTTGAGTGTCCATATCTCTATTTTTTATCCTGGATCCTTCGATTAATTTATATCCCTTGTGTTAAAGTGGATTTATATAAGCTTGTGGTAGTTAGGAAGGACAAGATCTAGGATGTTGAGTTGGTTCCTAGAGCCAAGTTACATTTGAGTTTAATGGTTAAAGTGTATGTCCTAGATTTAGGATCTTTCACCACTATGGTATACCTATGAGTCCTTCCCTTGGGATCATATGAGGTTATTTTAGGGATAGATTAGCTCATAGCCCATCAATCTAAGGTAGATTGTTACTGTAAGGTCATGAAGTACTATGATGACCTTGGGACAGAGGTGATTTTGATAGGAGTTCTAAGACAACTTTCAATTCATAGTATTTCTACCATGATACTTAAGTTGACTATGGATAAGGGATATCAATTTTTTGTTATGAAAATTAGCGATAGGTTAGAGGATGATTCACTAATAACATCATTGGGTGACCACCATATTCTTCGGGAGTTTTTAGACATATTTCCTAATGAGTTAAAGGTATGCCTCCATAAAGAGAGATTGAATTCCATATAGAATTAATACCTTGAGTAGAGAAAATATCATGAAAACCATATAGGATTACCACACTAGATATTTGTGAGCTCAAAATGTAAGTAGAGGGTCTTGTTGATAAGGGCTTGATTCATCCTAGTGTGTCCCCTTGGGGTGCATTGATTATATTTTTAAGAAGGATGGATCTTTGAGTATTTGTATGGACTATAGGAAAATGAATAAGCTTACGATGAAGAACCACTATCCTCTTCCATGGATTTTTGACCTATTTTATTAGATGCATGGTGCCACCATATTTTTAAAGATTGATTTAAATTCTATATACCACCAATTGAATATTTTAGAGGTAGACCCCCATAAGAAAATATTTTGGACTAGATATGATCACTATGATTTTATAATGGTACCTTTTAGGATAAAAAATTCACATGTCATATTCATGAGTTTGATGAATGGTGTGTTCAATAACTTCCTAGACCACTTTTTCCTTGTGTCCTAGATGATATTTTGATTTTATCATGTACAACAGAGGATCAGGAGGAACACGTTCGAAATTTTTTGTAGTGTTTGAGGGAGCATTAGTTTTATGGGAGATTTTCCACGTGTTTATTTTTTTAGACTGAGGTTCAATACTTAGGGCACATTATTTCAGGTGAGGGATGTAGTTTATCCCTAAAATATTAGGGTAGTGATTGATTTTTCTACACCCACCAATGTTATAGAAGTACATAATTTCATGGGTTTAGAATGCTACTACCGTAGGTTTGTTCATGAATTTTCCCATGTATCTCTCCTCATCACTTCTCTTCAATGCAAAGGAAAGAAATTTGAGTGGATAGAGAAGTATAAACATTCCTATAAGCCACTCAAAGAGTGGCTCACTACTCCACTTATTCTATAAGTTATTGAACTACACTAATAATTATGTATTTTTATAGATGCTTCATTACTTGGATTGGGGTATTACTTATGTTGAAGGGTCGTGTGATAGCTTTTGAGTCTCAAAAGATTAAGGATTATAAGCTATAATACCCCATCAATGAATTTGAGTTTATTGTAGTAGTTCATGCATTGGTTCATTTACATCATTTCCTCTTTGTTTGATGATTTGTATTAGGGAGCAATCACTTAATCATCTACCACATTTGTACCCTGCCTAATATAAATTCCCCTTAATGGAATTGGATGGAGCTTATATGTGAGTATGAGATGGATATAAAAAATGTGAATTGTAAGGATAATGTTGTTACATATGCCCTAAGTTGCATGTAGTGTATAATGATATATTTGATCGGGCATACAAATTTGAGAGGATGGATGCTAACACTTCTTAGAGATAGATAATATATGGAAATTTGGAGGGATATTGATGCACAAAGAGACCTTAAGGAAAAAATTGTGAGCTATACCTCAAAGGAAAATAGATTTTTGAGATACAGAGGGTGCATATATGTTCCTAGAGAGTGTGATATTTATTAACATATGTTTTCCCAGGCCCATCATACACCTTATTCATCCCATCAAGGGGTGAAGAGGATGCACACAAAGTTTCCAATACTATATCACTAAGAAAGTTTGTAGAGAGACATTATATTTTTTTTTACATGTTTTTTGGAGTACTAAAGGGCGAAGGATGAGCATCAACATCTTTCTAGTCTTTTGTATCCACATGCTATTCCAAAATGGTAATGGAAAACTATTTCCATGGATTATATTGTTTGTCTACCTACCTCAACTTATCATTATGATGTGATCATGATCAAAATGGAAAATTTAACCAAGGTTGCACAATTTTCTCTAGTGAATACCACTTATAATGCCATAGCTATAACTATGGTTTACTTTAACGATATTGTGAGGATGTTTGGGATTCCTCACATGATTATTTGTGATCAAGATCCATTGTACATGTTAAAATTTTGAACTGCAATACATGATAATTTAGGAACATAAATTAATTTTATTATTGCATATCACCCTCAGATAGATTTTCAAACTAAGCACTTTAATCGAGTTTTAGAGGACATGATTCATATTTATGTGATGAATCACCAGTCATGTTGCCAAGATATTTTATACTTAGTGGAGTTTTCATACAAAAAATATAAGAGTTTTATTGATATGGTTCCTTATAAGGCATCGTATGGGTGAGAGTTTATGACCCTTTTAATTTGGGATCAGATTAAGGATAGCAGTGCGGTGGGTCCTACCATGCTACAAAACATGGAGAGGCAAGTAGTCCTTATTAGACAATGTATTCAACAAGAACAATAGAGGTAGAAGAAGTATGCAGATGCCCACATGATTGATCATAATTTTGAAGTGAGCAAAAAGGAATTTTTAATAGTCAAACCACATAAGATCCTAATCCATTATGGAAAAGGTTATAATATTACATCTTGGAGTAGATCATACCAGTAGCTTACTTTCTATATTTTCCACTAGATTATTTTGCATGCAAGATGTTTTCCATGTTTCAATATAGAGAATATATGTTCAATATCCTTCTCACATTTTAGATTAACGACCTTGTACATGGAGGAGGATGATAGAGTGATATTGAAGCTCATGGGCTTATTAGAGTGCAAGACCTGAGAATTTGACATCGTGAGCTTGACCAAGTGCAAGTAAATTCAACAAATATGATGATACTATACCCACATGGGAGGATGCTACTACTCTGAGGGTTCAATACCATCATTTGTTCTAGTGACTTATAGGAGGAGTTTATGTTCTAACATGAGGGGGATATAATGTCCACTCCTCTTGGGCACTGTTTAGCTAGTTTTTTCTTATAATCCTGACCTTATTAGATCACTCATTATGAATATTGTATCGGTACAAAGTTCCTAGTGTTTTAGACTTGTTTAGAATATTATGGTTTACATTATTGTTTTATGTTGAAATGGGATGCTAATAATATGCTTGAATTATTTGGAATTTATGTGGAGTGATGATATTGGATATATGTTTCAAAACATGATATTAGATAAATGTCGTATTTGTTGATGACATATGGTGCATTATACCATGTTTAAAATTATTTTTGATCTTTGGGATATATAGTATAGATGATGGATATCATCTCATAATTATGCAATACATAAAATGGATATTATTTGGAGAAGGTATGATGTGTGTGTGTTGAGTGTGCACATGATGAATATGTGCTCAAGAACCATAAGTAGAGAAATAAATATAAACATACCAAAGAGGATGAGGGGGGACTAACTCCCACTAAGCTCCTTGGCCAACATAGGTCACCTGGGCTTGAAAATAGTTAAGTGTTGGGAATATGTGAAGTGACATGTATAATTTGAATGTTGCATTTTCCCTTCACTTTGGACCTTTGAATTGATAAATTTGATTCTATTGTCATTTTCTTAAGTTAAAATTAATTTGGGTTAAGGCTTATTTATTTTACCATTTTTGTGTGGGTTTCCCTTGCTTTTGATGGATGAAAACTTTCCATTTAAGTGAAATTTGGATTTTAGCTTTAGGACCATTTTTAGGTCTTCTGTGGGAAAATTAAACCCTATCCCACACTCCACCTCTTGACCATTTAGGACTCAAAAGGACCTCATAATGAGCCTTGAAATTTTTCCAACCACCTTTTATTTAAACTTCGTGTAATGTCTTTGTTATTTTTTCAAGTTGATTTGATTAAGTTGCTTATGATGTTTTTTATTAGATAGGGTAAAAACAGGGATCACGTCCTAGAGGCCAATACATGAAAGATTACATCGTGAAAGCACATAGAAAGAAACAAAAAGAGGAACACGACCAAAGTGAGTTAAACAAAAGCTTAAATACAAAACAATAAGGTCCATAAACCCAACCAATGAGAGAAACATAAACTAAAAAACTAAACCCAAAATCAGAGACAATTCACCAAAAAACCTCCAAAAGTTCTGGAGCAGCACCTTTAATTTTAATTTTAATTTTTGGAGGATTTGGCCTCCATGGTCACAGTTTCCTTGTTGTACTTAAGCTGAAGCTTCTTCTAGGGTGGCTCCTCCTCATCTTCGCCCATAAAATCCTACTCTGTCTCATCCTCGTCTTCTTATTCTTCATCAGTGCTGGTAGCTTTGGAATATTTTATTTTCCTCTACTCCTCTTCAACTGATTTCAAATGAACCCCCATATCCCAAAAAAGATTATCCAGACCATTGATTTCCCCCTAATATTATTCTGGGCCATACAGATTTGTTTGGTGGATTTTATGGTGTCGATCATTACATTCCTAACCACTGAATTTGTCTCCTCCATAACCTATAACACAGTCTCCAAGTACTACACTTTTTTCTTCAAGTCCTCGTAGCTTAGCTCAGCTTCTGAGATCATATTTCCTTTATTTTTCAAGGACCATGCATCTTGACTCACTGAGCCAACCAAATTCTTCCCCTCCTCAACTTTGTTATGGCCCAATTTTCCCTCATGCATATTTGTAAGACATTCAGGCAGAGTAATGTCCTCTTCCTCCTAGATTTAGGGCATGGGTTTAACCGTCACATGTTTACCATTTTGAAATAGAAGGAGAATAAGCCCCTCATGAATATGGGTATCCACCTTATCCCTTTGAAAATATTTCATAGAGGTAGTCAAATACATGAACAAAAAGAAGGGAATACTTAACATTTTCTTGTGCCTGAACATATTCAAGAGAGACAAGTGATGAGTGTAGATCTTACAATACTTGTCTTCTAAAGTAAAATACTTCATAATGTGAAGGAGAACGTCCTTCCACACTCCAGGGATGCAGGACTGAGAAAGTCCATCAGTGAAGTAATGCACCATTTCCTTACCAACGAAAAGGGTGTTAATGTCATGCTCACGTCTATTCCTGTCCTTAAAATTTTTGAGACCATCCATGTCCATATGAGTAATCTGGGAAATGGATTCCTCTAAAGTCTCAATTTCCATACCCCTAACCACTGCCTTACCATCCTTCCACGCCAACCTAAATTCCCTAGTTAACGAATGATCATGCCCTTGCAACTTTATGATATACTTTTTAAATCCCCCAACCCGAAGCATGTGCCACATAGAAGGGTCGTCCACAATATTGCCATGGCTAGATGGTTCCACCCTGACTGTGTCTCCACCCATGGTTGCCAAAATATTTTTTAAAATCCTAACCAAACAATTCTTGAAAATTTTGGTGTTAAAATGACCTTTCCAAAGTGAAATAAAGCCAAACACAAGCTTGCTATCTTGAAAAATGAGCCAATTTTCCTTGCTCGAGTGGATGATAGTGAAATTATTATGATTTTTCATGGTGTGTAATATCATTAATTGGCATGGGGACAACGTCACCTTAAATCCATACTTTTAAATCATTATATGTACCCCTTCATTAGAAATCCTATCCGCACATGTGTTACCAAGGCGAGGATTATGTTTGATGATGAAAGAATCAAATTTTTTAAAATGCTCCTTAATATCAAAAATAATGTTACCTAGAGCCCAATTGTGGGAATGATCCCTTTTTATGGCACTGATAATGAGAAGAGAGTCCCCCTAAATTAAAATATGGTTGATACCTCTATCCTTAGCTAGGATAACACCCGAGCCTCCGCCACATTGTTGCTTTGAATGTTCAAAGGAGCATCATAGGAAGGGATCTAATCACCTTCATGATCTCTAATACTGCCACCTCCCCCTGCCATGCCAAGATTACCTTTTAAAGCCCCATCAAAATTAAGTTTGATCCTACCCCTTTCTAGTTTGGACCACTTGATGTGAGTAGAAGGAAAGACCACTCGAGGAGGGCTATAGGCAAACTATTTGAGGACTTCCTCTTCCTTGTTAGAACACTCCTTTTTAATCTTACCTCTGAAAAGTTTGAAATTCTCTTTAACAGAGGAAATCAAATAAGCACTGAACTTTCTAATGTTAACTTTCTGATTTCTAAAGATGAGGGCATTCCTTTCCTTCCATAAGCACTAGAAGAAATGGGGAAGGGCATTGTTATAAGAAGTAATAAGAAAGGGAAATTGAAAGGGCATTCCCATTACAAACAAAAACCCTCAATGGAATTAGGAAGGAGCCACTGCACTTGGAATAGATCCATCACCTTAGTAAAGACTGTTTGAGAGAAGGGGAACGAGATGAAAAGGTGGTTGACACTTTCCTCTTCTCTGTTACAAATGACACACTTGTTCGGTATAACCATTCCCTGTTTCCTCAAGTTATCAATAATGAGGATTTTTTTTTGCGCTACCAACCAAAAGAAAATATTAACTTTAGGTAGAAGATCTTTCACCCAAAGTCTACCCCAATAGTCCTTTTGTATAGAATCCTTGAAATTAAGGAAGTAGGTAGATTTAACAGAATAATTTCTTGAATCCTCTTCCTTCCATATGATATAGTCCTCATGTTGTTAAAAAATCAGGATATAGAAACTCCATAATTTGAGGTTGAGAGTGGTAAAGGAGAGCCTATCTCTGTTGAAATTAGGTGGTGGGTTAAAAACCTCCCAAATGATATCCTCATTAGAAAAAACACAACAGTCTTTAACCCATAATTTCCCTCTATCTTCAAAAAACTACACCACAGTTCGCAAGCAGTTTCTCAGAAAACCTACAATCCCTCCAGAAGTGAATCTTGTTTCCTTTACCAATATTCCATTTAATACCCCTGCTCAAAATATCCCTATAAGAGAGAAAAGTTTCTTATGATGTGATTTACAGTTATATTTATAATTTATGATTTTAATCTCTTGTATTTTCCTACTCAAATCCATGTAAGTGTAATTTATGGTTATTAGTTGGTGTTTTGGGCATTTGGATTTTGGCCCATGTGGGCATGTAAGGAAATTAGTTTTCTTGTTGGAGGATGTGTTACCTTGGGATTTTTGGATTTATCACTTACACAATCTTATGGAATTCTCCTTTTGAAAACTTGCCTATTTAAAAAAGTTTTGTTTCTTATTTTGGGTGAATCCTTTTGACTTGGGAATGGTTTTAGGAGTGGATTGGATTTACTTGTGGAGTGATTGTTGATTGAGAATTTTGTGGGACAAGATGAGAAAGAGGTGAGTACATCCCTCTTGGTTTTTTCCTTTGTGAAAATGGTTTCTTACTCTCCCTCTCTCTCTTTTCCTTAAAAGAATGTTATGGTTTAATTAATAACTTGGGCATGTGTTATGATTTCAATTATGTTTTATTACTTACTAAGCACCCAATGTGGGGCTAGTAAGAATGTTGTGTAGAGGGTAAATTTTAGATCTAGTGGAGTGATAGTGTGTTAAATTTCAAGTGGAGGGATAATTGCATACTCTTTTATTGTATTTGTAGCCATAGAGGAAACAATAACTAATTTATATTCCTTAATGGAGAAATAAGTGGGATAGGGATGATTTATTTTCCCATCTTCTAATCCTAGTTGACTTGGTAGTGTGTTAGTGTGGCTTTAGAAACTTACCTCCTTCTATCTCTTGTGTCTCAACTACATTTTATTTTTCTTATTTGGTATAATTTGTGTTTTCTTGTACGTGTTTTAATTAAACTATTATTTTCAAGCCTTGTTGTTGGTTTTGGATTTCTTCATGAGAGTTAGGGGATTCATGGGACAATAGGGATGATATCTACCCCCATTGTATGGTTAGGAGGTGAACATCTCCTTCACCTCCTCTTTAGTATGACTTGGTGGAGAGGAAGAAGAAATATGAAGCATTGTCTTATAATTTGGAATCTTATTTCCTTCTGTGAAATATCATGTTATTTCATTACTACTTATGGAAATCCACCTTGTATTATGGAAAAAATTGTAACTATATAAGGCATTGTTTAAATCAAGTTTTCTCTCTTCCTTAGTGCAATGGAAGTGATCGAATGATTTTTGCATTATTATATGGAAGATTCCATATTTATAAGTTTATTTAATCATTGGAAATGAAATGAGAAGTTTAGTAGTTGAGAACCTGATATCAAGTCTCTCTTTCCTTCGTTCTTACTTCAACTTAACTTCATTTAAAAGGATGAAAATATCATCACAATTCTTAGGGATAACCATTATGGATTGATTGTATTCTTGTATATATTAGAAAAAGGTTAGTGAAGTAAAATCATGTGAATAAAATTATGTAGGATGCTTATGAAATGGTTCAAATGTGTACATCTATCTTGTTATAAATCAATATACAAAACTCTCTTCTTTCCCTTTTAAGTCTCTTAAAATTTACCATGGCAAACTTTTCCTTGAAATGAAATGAGAAAGGAAATGATAGTTAAGATTTATAGAAGACATGAAATCAATGTGTTAAAGTTAAGGTTTCATTGCATTGTAGGTTTAGTTTTGAGATTTAACATGAAGATAGCTTGTGGTTTCAAACAAGGAGTTTTAAATAAATCAGTGGAAAATTATATAAATGAATGTAATTTTCTGATGACTACAAAACTTATATGTTGATGATACATGTTTTACAGGCATGCCCAAACTTGACTAAGTCCTTAAATGAAACCTAAATCTCTATGTATGAAATAGATCTTAAAATAACATTTAGATGACCAAGTTACTTAAATATAAAAATGTGTATATATTATATACATACATACATATATATTATATCTGTGTATTATGTTTTATAATTTTATATTGAAATATGTTAAAATTCATATCTTATATTAAACATCATATTTATATATATTACATTTTATAAACAAAAATAATAATAATATAGGGAAAAAATGAATTTATGTTTAGAAGTTAATGGTTTAAAAAATGAAATTATGGTGTGTGTGTAAACAAAAAATAATGGGGTTGCAGCTTGTGTTTCCCACAACCCCAACCATGGCCTGTATTAAAAAAAAGAAAGTGCATGTAGTTATGTTAGACAAACCCCTCCACCCATAAAATATATGGCTCATTCCTATCATTGGGGTCGAGACACTCTTCTTGAAAAGATTCCACGCAGCCATATTCCCCCTCCATACAGACCTTAGAGCCATAAACAACGTCGATCCTTCCTTCCTCATCCTCACATTAATAATTGGATGACCAAGACCATTTTATTTTGTGTGTGTGTGTGTGTGTGTGGGTAAAATTATATAAGTGTGTCCCACTTGGTGACCAATGTTTTTAAAAATCTAACTAGTAAATAAATATTTAAAAATACCATAAAAACTTTTAAAAATTAGGTAAATTTTGGATTCCCTACACATTGGTATTTATAAGCTCTTAAAAATACATGTTTGGTCATTTAATGTGTTTATTCATGTTTTGGTTGTCGGTCATATTTTGTTGAAAGTAGAAAAACTTCAAAAAAGTGGGACCCGGTTATATGCTTTGACCCGTCTCTCTGTGTGTGTATTATATTATATAAGTTGTATATGAGATATGGTTCTATTTTTTTTAATTTACATAAAAACATATACATATATACACACATTTCAAAACTCTAATATGGATATAGAGAGGAATAAAAACTAATGAATCCAAAATAAACTCATTGTGGATGCCTCCATAAGAACTCCACCTTACAACCTAAAAAACCAAGAAGAATAAATGAGAAAAAGGATAAGGAAAGAAAACTTAAACCAATCTATAATGATTTCTAGGTCTTTGATCATCTCTAAAAATCTCAGGGTGGAGAATTTATTGATTTAATGGACCATAAATACCCTACCTTTGTACTTGCAGTATGAATTGGGTTTCAAAAGAAATGTTAAAACCCTTGGAAAAAATTATTATAAGTTTTATTAACCCTAAATGGAGATAGAAAAATAAAAAAGGTGTGAAGTGAATACGTGTTATAAATTAAAATTAAAAGGGGTAACTTAAAGGAAATTGTTTATACATGTGTTCGGTTTAAAAGATGCTTATATTATTGTAATATTAATGAAATGGTATCCTAATATACTTTAACCTCACTACGCATACCATACAACCTTAATATGGATAACATATGATAATTTATGTGCAATGATAGTCCTTATTGAATGCTTATATCTTTAACCACCAACAAGGTTATTGGTTTCACCAATTTTATCGATGATTGTACTAATCAACTGTACAATGCAAATGGATCACAAGAGTGCAAGTCTATGGGTGTCATGGATGGCATGGAAAAAAAAGTTTTAATAATGTAAACTTAAACTTAGTTCTCATTAATTCTTTAAAAAAATATTCAACAATTTTTACGGTTGAGTTGTGTTTTATTTTTGGTGTTTTAATTTGGAGTGTTATAAACCACATGATATTCTATATGAGTTTCTCGATAAGTGATTAATAAATTTTATACCTGATTATTGTTATCCCCTTCATAAGCTTGAAAATATCAAAGGAAAAACATTTTACAATTTTCATGGAATCAATGGGCATCACAATAATGATTGTTACACTTCACAATGAAAGATCCAAAAACTTGAGCATACTAAAATTATTTATTTTAATACAAGATATTCTAATAGACTTCCCTCTCTTCCTTTGAGGCTATTATCACCCATTAGGGTCCTTTTCAAGGCATACTGGTTTCTTAATCTCTTAGAGATAAATTACTTCTATTGGGTTATCTCAAGGGGTCCCTATCACTAAGGAATATATACTAGAAGAGAATAATGCAATAATAAATGGGACTTCTATTCATGAAGAGAACATGAAAGTTTTGTATCCATTGGAAAAGTAAATCTCAATGCAAGAACTAGAACATACAATTGTGCAAAATGAAAAGGAAACAATATACAACAAGAAAGAAAAAAATACAAAATGAACATTATATATAGAAAAATATAAGATAAAAAGGTTTGAACAATAGAAATTATGCATGGTAATAGAGAAATTAAATCATAAAAAGGTATAATTATGGGAAACACAAAGATGAATAATGAGGATATTACCAATTTACCATTAATAGTCAATTCACATCAACATGATAGATCAAATATTGATTACTATGATATTGAAGATGAGAAATTTGATATGTCAAATGAACATACATGAATGCTAAATTTCAACCCCATCGATTAAGAGGACATCACATCATTAGAATCATTAATTATTTCTTTATTTATAGTGTTCAAGCATTAATATGTAGAAAGTATAAAATCTTACATGCAACCATTTGCTCTACCCAATTTTATACTGAGAAAACAATACAACATGTAACAATCAGCTACTCAAAGGATAATTAATAATAATATTTCAACATTGGGACATGGAGTAACCTAGTGTTTACTACCATGGTATCCCACATATCTACAAGTATTATCCCTTTAAGTGGGGGAAACTATGTTATTTGAAATTTTCTTACCTTTTGATAGTATCATAACATGGCTCTTAAATTTCCCTTTCCTTTTATACAAACATTTCATAAGTACAAAAATAAAATAAAAAAATACAAAACATGGACCTACATGTGACTTGATTTGCTATATTTTTAGTTTACATATGTTGTTTATCATACAATTTGATAACTATCATAATTTATATATACATTTTACACACATGAATTCACAAGGTATGTTGAGCTTGATGTAGGTAATAAAAAAATTGATACATGATAACAAGTGCCATCCTAGACCCTTCCCAATAAAACTTGGTCTTTTGGGGGTATATCCTACACTAATTAAGTGCTTTTGTTTTAGAACAATTATTTTCATTCCTCATTATGCTAAACATTTTATATTGTGTACATATACTATCTATTTGGAATAATATGGATAAAACATGTGTCTTGAGTATCACTAGTGTATCTTTATTTATGTTCCTTAGGGTTATGTTTTATTATATGTATGTGGCATATAGCCTTTACTATGTTTTCTTTGTGACATGTGTGTCCCTTTTTTTCATCATTAATAGCCCATTGCTTATAATTGTGTATGTGACACTCTCGAGTCTTATGTTTATAGCCTCTTAGACCTTTTGTATGAATAACATATGCAACATTACATGTATACATGTTTTTAGCTTATTTGTATAATTTTTTACATCTTTCGTTGTTTACTAATATAAAAGATTATTTTTATTATTTCTTTGTTGCTATCTTTTTGTGACATGGTTTCTACCATACACACCCCTTATAGGAACATGATCCCAATGATGACCACCACAAACTTCTCTTTAGGTGATGTAAAGAAAATTATTACATATATCTAACATGGGTAAACATCATTTATTTTGAGCTAATAAACATATCACGTGCCTCAAAAGGGGGGCATTTGGTGTGACGTATTACATACATTTTCCTATATTTTTATTTGTATTTTAGAAATAGATTTAAATACATAGAAAATACAGAGTTAGCATGGCTATAAAACCATCAAACAGGGATGAAACCGTGGTATGATATGGTCTAAGATAGATGTTTCCATCCTAAAGGCACATTTATGGTAAATTTCAGATTTACATAGATGTATACAGATTTATTTCATATATTTAGGGACATATGCCATAGTTCATAGTAGATTTTACTACATTACATTAATATAGGGTGTGTGAGTACTTCATACCTTATTTTCTACATGATTGATGCAAGGGCATCATCAAAGGACACAAATAAATGAAAAATTACATTCAAACTTGGCTATGGAAGACATGAAGAGAGGTTAACATGCATGCGAAAGTGTGAGGTGGAGTTCCAAAGCTTGAAAGTTCAAATTTGTGTTTCCCTCCAAAATGTAGTTTAAAATTATAAAGCATGCAAAAAGGAAATAATGGCTTATAATGAATGTAAAAAGTGGTAGTAGCTATATAGACATGTTACAAGAGTTCTAGGAATGAATTAGAGCTTATGAAACCTTTAGAAAGATGTGAAATGCCTCTTTGAGTGGTAAGGCATAGAAGATTCATCATGAGTCATCAAAGTTAGTTATGAAACTAAGAAAGAGTTAGATTTAAGAGGATGGATTCGAGTGAAAGTAGGGGATTAATCTCCTATAGAGAGGGAGGAGTGGAGGATTGGAAGGAGGAAGAAGAATGGGAGCAAGGAGCATCAATTTTTTGTATGAAATATAGTATGAAGCAAAATAAACTCTTTTTTTGATCAAGAATGGTCTTTTCTCTAAGTTGTGTTGATAGTTTTTGTTAATACTGTGAATCCTCCCTTGTGAAGCATGCATAGTGTGTGCTCATCAAATTAGAGCCTAATGTGTCTATTTAAGGTTAGAGAAATCAAATTTTTAAGAACTAGTACATTGTTCTGGTAATTGAATGAATTCTTGACTGATATGTTAGTTTGTTATGATTGTAATGGTCTTATAAAGCATTTTGGGCGAGTTTGAATTGTGGAGAAACTCATTACAAGGTTTTGTGACAACAACAGTAAATTTTACATGTATTTTCCAAATGATTCAAAATTTTGTCTCTAGGTGAAAAAGGTCATTATCCAGATGGGTTTTTAATATTTTACATTAATTCTAAGTATTTTTGGATTTGTGAAGTATTTTCTATCTGGACTGAGAATGCATGCAAACTGTTTGACGTAATGTCTTCCCAAGAAAATAATCATAACTTTAAAATGTCATAATGAAAATGGATGGAATTTGTAAAATATATTTCTTTTATAAACTTATAAAATAAAATAAAATGTGTAGAGCAATTGGCCTTGTGCAACAAAATATATACGACATAATGTTTCTACAGACTGATTGTTCTTGAGAGCACAAATTGGCAGTTTTGAGTAAGATAAGTGAAAAACGAGTTTTATATCATTTTGAAGTCAAATTAGTGATTGATATAAAATTTTTTATGAATGAGGAGCAGGTTACAAGGTTGAAAGATGTCATTGAGTGCTAAATGACTACAAAAAGGCTTGTTTGAGTGAAGAGCTAGTGAAGAAGGATGAAGAGCTAATAGATAAAGTTGAACAAGGTAAGTGAAAAGTGAAATTTCCTGAAGTATGATCATTTTGGGAGTTGAAATGACATTGTATGAGGTTTATATGACAAGGTAGATTGCTTTATAAGACACCTAAAGTGGAATTTTGTCAAATTTGGAAGTTTTATCCATTTCAAGCTACTAAGAAGGATCATCATTTACAGAGATTGATAGAGGTTGTTTTGATTCCTCCAAACTTATTGAATGCATGAAAAAATGATTTTCCTATGCATCAATGATTTAGATAATATTTTATATATAGGGTATGGGGCATGCACAATCTTTTCCTTTTTCTACATTTAACATTTGTATACATACTAGTTACAACACATGATGGGGGCATAAGACACACTTCACTCACTTTAAAATTTGTGTAATTTTACAGTTTGGCCTATATCCATTGAAAAATGATGTGATCTATCAGGTTGGAAAATATCAAAGTGGATAGACACTTTTAAGACTGTTATTCTTTCCTCACATGTGTTTCGAGAAGATATCCGAGTGGTTAGATACTATGTAGGTTGATCTTCCCTCTTTTTGGGGTTCTTTAGGAATAACATCCTATGATTCATTTACTCTTTGTGTTGGGTTTAATGCACTCAAATCATATCCTACTTTTTCTTATCCTTTAGAAAAAATGGGACTAATTACCCTAATCCTTTGGAAGATAAAAAAATCAAAATATCTAAGTACAACAAATGCGATATCTCTTCCATTGGAAAAGAAAATAGATGTATTCATTTCATGATTTTTCTCTACTTAATTTATTATGAAAAATTAAGTTTTCAAAGATACAAATATTTTATTTGTATTTTTTACAATTTAATTTTTTTTGTGGAAATTTACCATGCTATGTTTTGAATGTTTCGTCATGAAACATGCCAACACCAACATAATCACACAAAAATCTAGGAAATACAAAGTGTATGTATGCACTCAGGTATCATTTCCTTTAAGTATAAAATTTCAATTTCACACTTAAAGGGGAATATATAAACTTAAATTTGGTGACGTATTCTTTGGGAATGAAAAGTTTGGATTTATTACTATACTATGAATTTCACACACATTCTAATATTAATTGACACGTCTTTCTATCTCCCACACAAATTTCTTAACTATAGATGATGTGGTATCATTCATTAACTTACTGATAGAGAGGAAATTTTAGGATGTCATGAGTTCCATAAATCTCCTGAAACAATGACAGAGTGTTATAGCATTTAACAAGCTTTTCATTAGTGCATGAAACATGGAAAAAAACATCATATGCTCAAGATATGATTAGTCAAATTTTGGTTGACACTCAGACTCTTCAGGGTCAACTGACCAATGTGGTAGTGACACGTGACAAAAGCAAAGTGCATTCGGAGGAGCAAAATAAAATTGTGGTTTTTCAATTCCGGTCTTTTACACTTGTATTCAAATGAGTAGACCCCAATTTTTGTTGGCTGGGGTCCCTCGGCTAGGTTCGACACACTCTTTTCACAGAGGGGTGCCTTTGTCGCTGCATTGTTGTTACACCACACAGTGGGTCCTCAAGTCACCACATGTCCTACCACCACAATGAGAGTTCATTTGATCGAGCCAACTCAGGTGGGTCAGTAAAAAGATTTCATTGATATGGAAGATCTCATTACATGCCTCGGTGAGCTCATGGATAGCTTGGTTAAGCAAACTATTTATTCACAACTCAGTGAGTTGTTATTTGCAATGGGTGAGCTATATGGTTCAACAGTCTATTCACAGTGGGATTATATGTGGCAATGCACATAATGCCATTGCCAGTTATTTCACTCACTAATTAAGCCACCCACATGGCTCTACATAGCTTGATAGGTTAAATATAAACTCAGCCACAACAACTACCATGCAAAAAGTTATACAATGCACCAACCACCTTCAAACAACTCAGGATATCTACTCTCAACTACCTTGATGTGGTCTAAGCCAACTTGGGCGTTATATACATGTGCGATGGGAAAAAAAGGTTTGGTGTGGCCCATGCCACATTTTAACATAGTCGGTCGAGCCTTTTAAAGGTCTAAATACACGAGTTGCCCACGTATTTGGGATTATTCATACCCATCGATTCAAGCACTCTCCTTGGGAATTACAAAGCCCACATGGAAGAATGGGGCCATGAACTAATACATGAACTAGTTAAACCATGTAAAGAGAAAACCAGGTGGAGGTGGAAGTTATAAAAATGGGTCATTAAAAATATTAACAAAGCCTTAATAAGGCTTAAAGCAGTGGAAGGGTCAGTTAGGGAGAATTGAACCCCCAATCACCCAATTAAAATATTTATGCCATTCCGCCATGATGTAATAGCTTTATGAGCTATAAAAAGGGATTTTCCCTATTTGTTCTATAGAAGAGGTCTGTATACAAACAAAAGGATCAAAGTGTAGTTTTTATATATCATCAATTTTGGAGGTCTTAGAGGCTTTTTTCAGCTGTCAGTGTAAAAAGGAGATTTTCTCAGAATTTCCTCATGCTTCGAATGGTGGTATTGTTTTCCTAATCTGGAGGATTTTTGATGCCATTATATACCATGGAATTCATCTTAACACTTGGAGTTATTTTAGAGCTTTCGTCAAGTATGCCTCTCATCAAATAAATACTATCTGAAGACTCATACTTCTGTAACAATCACCATACACCGGAATGCTGCTACTAGGTGGAATTAGAGGAGATATTGTATTCATTTTATCTAGTTCAGATTCACACTGAATTAGCTAGATCTGTGGTCATATTTCTTTATTTGGTTTAGATTCATGGGGAATCGGCTAGGTATGTGATCACTTGGGTGGAATCCCTATAAAACTATCACATGGTGGAATCCCTATTAAACTATGACATGGGTGGAATACCTTTACTAAAACTATCATTGTAGGTTATCAGATCAGATATGTTCTGTCATCACCAATCCGACACTATGATAATTCTTCACTGGGAACTTCTCGCGCTATGATTATTTACTAATGCAAAGCCTTTAGTTTGGTGGATGTAATCTGGAAACAAAACAACAAACATAACACAAGAATACCATCGACTATAATAAGACGGAATGATGACAAATCTGAAATGTCAAAGTAAATTATAATATTAACATGAAATTGTTATAATCTCACCCATGCGGTACTTCAAGTGTTATTGACTTCACTTTCCTTCCACCAATACTATGGGAGAAACTTTACAATTACACCTCTTAATGGCTTCTTCAACACACCTTTAAACTGATGGCTTCCTTCACACACTTCCCACAATATTTCTCACTCCTTCTATGCTAAATGAGGGGGGTGGCCTCTCTATTTATAGAACTTCTAGGCTTATCCATCTTATCTCTAAGATAGGATAAGAAATCCACTTTGACGAATCATATTCCATACCTTAACTCTTATCTGTACATGTAAGCTTATCTTTTAAGATAAGATAAACCTTATCATTTCACATGGGTTCCACATTTTTAGACTTTTTACAAATAAAATACACAAAATATTTATGACCTCACTCCTTGTCCTTATTACCAATATAATATTTCTAATTCCTAATCATGTAGACCCTACTTCTCTACTTATCCCAACTTTGACATTTTAACATTACCGGACCACTTACGACAAATATTTACTTTTTACAACATTCCTATTGTACTTTGACTGTTACCGTACTCTACATTATTGGTGGCACCGTACTGACGGCGCCGTTATCTTCTATCAGACGCTACTACTAATTACACTTAACAACATCCTATTCCTAATACATACATTAATGAAATAGAAATTACGGAGAAATTTTTTAGTGTCGACAGTTCACTGATATCCTCATTTAGATTCATAGCTTCATTGTATGTTTGTAATATTTTATAAATCAGAAGTGTAATGAATTGGTTCATATGAACCCATAGACATAGGTATTTCTAAACCCCGTTATCAATTTTAGTTTGCAGTGTGTATGTGTTTTCTTTACATGAAAATTCGTTAAATTTTATAGTAATCATGGAGTAATTAGCAAGTTCCTATATGGGTCCATGGACAATTATAAAATTTCACCCCTATTTATAGATCAAGTTGGTATTAGAACTTTTTGATTCAATTATTACTTCAGTTGTATTTGGACACCAGTTTGTGATTTGCTAATTCAAGCAGTGCATGCTATTTTTTTTATCTTCCTATTCGGTAGTTTTGCAGAATTTTGGAAGACATTTGGTTTACATGTAATCATGGGGAAAGCATTGAAGAGGGAAGAATGGAAGAGCTTAAGATCATTAACAAAACAATTTAGGAAGAAAATGTGTTCATGTGATGCAATCTCTATTCCCTCGAAGAGCAAGATGATCGATTGAAAAATGAGCTAGCATCAAAGGATGAGCTCTTCATCAGTTTGTAGTGTGGTGATCAGAAGAATGAAATTCCTTCTACTTTTGATGTAACAACCATGAAAAAGTGCACTATAAGTTTCTCACCACATAAATATTCTTCTTCCTCCCATTCGGTTTTAGATTCAGGTAATGATGTCTTTGGTTCGTTTGAAAAGCATACTAGAGGAATTGGATCCAAATTTTTATTTAATATGGTTTTTAAGGGAAGAGGTCTTGGAAAATATATTCAAGGCATTGCTAACCCAATACAAGTCGAAGATTGTCCTCATTTTTTAGGATTGGGTTTTACTAGTGTGGGAATGGATATTGGATAATTATCCAAGCACACTAACGGAAGATAAGCTTCTGAAATAAAAGTGAATACCCCAATAGTCTTGTAGGTAGATTCAGTGCAGGAATCAAGTGCTTCTTCATTAGAAGATGGAGTTGATAAGAAAGTTCAATGTAGAGGTATCAAGATTCCACCTCCACTTTCTTACCATAATCATAAGCACAATGAATGTTATAAAAATTCTGATCCTCTCTTTTAGTTTCAAAAGTTTGGCTTTGATATTTAGAAAATGTGGTATGCATTTCCTTGTAAATTTTGTGGAATGCATAACTATTCTATTTCTAGATGTTAGAAGAGAAGAATTTTTTTTAAGAAGTTGTTTTCATTCATAAGGAAAAAGGAAAATCAGAAACGTCCATCTCGTCATTCAGATGTGAGAAAGGATAGGTAGATTTCCTCATTTCAGAAGAAGGTATGAGGAAATTTTGTGCTCATTGTCATGTGAATGGGAATCGGGTGGAAAATTTTTAGAAACTTCATCCATATCACCATCAGAGAAATGTTTGGAATACAAATATGTGGAAAAGGTAAATGAAGTTGTGACTCTACCACCAGTTGAAAAGTCAACCCTGGATCAGGTAATACTTGAAAATGAAAATATGTTAGCATTGGTTGGTCAATAATTTTTCAACTATTTATTGCATATCTCTTGATTATTGAATTACATGTAAATTTTAAGACCCATTTTAGGCACTATTTATACATATGATGCTTACAAATAAGACCCCACGAGAGGGAAAATTATGTACTAACACATAATGTTATGAGTATAGAAGCTTCTTTGTAAGAAATTGTGCACACACCTTTATTGGAGCTTTGATCCTTAATACATTAGACATATCATCAAGATTTTTATCCTTGGAGAAGGATCATGATCATTATTGATCTCTTGACATCAGCTCAGATATTCATTCTGTGAGGAGGCTCGAGTTTGTGTAGTAGAATAGTAGCTGATAAGTGATTGACAATTTGAAAATGGGTTAGAACTTCATTCTGTGTAGAGGTAGTGTCTATGTAGTAGGATGAAGAATACTAGGACGTGTCAGAAGCATGGCATAAATGCTACATGTCCCATGATGAAACCATAAATTTCTTGATTGTGCAATAGAAGTATATTGCATAGATATCTTTTTCAGGAACACCAGGTTTGGGGTTCACAATATTTTTGTGGAAAAAAATCCTTCTCATTGGGGAGGTGTGATCTGAAGAAAATTTTTAGATGTGAAGAGTTCCTTAAATCTCCCAGAACCACAATAGATTGGTTGAGAAATCATCAATATTTTTGTCATTACCTGGAACATGGAAAATGGACATCATATGCTCAAGATATGACCAGTCAAAGTTTGGTCAGTGCTCAGACTTTATAGGGTCAACTAACCAATGTGGCAGTGACACATGATAGAAGTACAGTGCATTCGGAGGAAAAAAATAAAATTGTGGTTTTGTGACATTGGTCTTAGACACTCGTATTTGGATGCATGGACCCCATTTTTGTTTATCAAGGGCCCTCGGCTAGGTTCAACACACTCTTTTCATGGAGGGGCACCTTTACCACTGCATCATTATTACACCACGTGGTGGGTCCTTAAGCCACCACGTGGTCTCCCACCATGATGAGAGTGCATTGGATAAAGCCAACTCAAGTGAGTTAGCAGGATGAGTTCATTAATATGGGGGAGCTCATTACATGCCTCGGTGAGCTCATGGATAACTTGGTTCATCGAGTTGATTATTCACAACTTGGTGATTTTTTATTTGCATTGAGTGAGCTACATGGCTCAACAATATATTCACAACGGGATTATATGTGGAAATACACACAATGCCACCACTAGTTATTTTACTCATTAACCATGCCACCCACATGGATTTACATAGCTTGGTGGGTTAAATATAAAATTGACCACAATAAATACCATGCCAACGGTTATAAAATGAACCGAAAACCCTTCAAATTTCTTTGGCTATCTACTCTCGACCACCAACCCTTAAACTTGGGATTTCCAACTAGCTCGACGTGGTTGGAGCCAAATCGGGTGGTATATACATGCATGGTGGGAAAAAAAGGTTTTTTGTGGCCCATGTCACATTTCAACATAGTTGGCCAAGATTTTTAAAGGCCTAAATACATGGGTTAACCACATATGCATGATTATTCATACCCACTAGTTCGAGCACTCTCCATGGGAGTTACAAAGCCCACATGGAAGAATGGGGTGGTGAAACAATACATGGACTGGTCAAACCATGCAAAGGGCAGGCCACGTGGTGGTGGCAGTTATAAAAATGGGTTATTAAAAATAATAACAAATCCTATTAGTGCAAATTCATAACACCCCCAAATGAGTTATGGATATGATTTTCTAAGGCAAAGTCATTTGGTGTGATTTCACAACATTGAGCTTTCCCAAAGTGTGGGACCTTTGCAAATGGGGAAAGCTCTCCAGAGAAGGTTGGTTCCTCTTCCTAAAATACCTACCACAAGCTATTCCAGTGCAAGCAAGCTAATCTAACCTAATCTAACTTCCAAGGAGACAATGAGAGGAAGAAAACAAGGAAAAACAGAGCCTACACTAAAATGGTGATACGCCAGAGAAGGAAAGTGTTGATTATCTATCAAAATTGCCATTGAACAAGAAGAGGTGAGCAATGGAAAGGATGGACAAGTGCATCACAGACCAAAGATGGATTTCACAAAGAAAATGTTCCAAATATCCATGAACATAGCTCCAAAACCTAAAATAAACATCCAAACATGCACAAATACCTTGTAATGAAGAGAGGTAAGGAAAACAACAAAGAAAATGATCTAAGGATGGACAAATGCATCACAAAAACATGTTTTTTATTGCTCAGAATTTACACAGTGCATCATTTCATGGGTAAGAGGCAAAATTTCCATTATAGAGCAGGGGAGGAGGTTCAAACTCCATTTCGACCCTGGGGAAGAAAATAAGGGAGAGGCAGAGAAGAAGGATGAACAACTTTTTTAAAAATGAGCCAACACTGTTACTTTTAACGATGAAGCAGAATGCGAGAAGGGAAGGTGAAAAAATGTGGGTAAATTGATTAGAGATCTCCAACCACTTTTCAACAATGCATTCATTAAAAAAAGAATCTATTAATGGGCTCGATGCAAAAGCTCATATTTCCATGCATCTACTTTGCAAACCAAATAAAATGACCCATACTTCATTAAATTTGGTGGTTGGAACTAGTTTTTTTGTCTTTTCCATGCCAAAACACATTTTACAAAATTTCTCCCATCAAAATCCATCAAAATTCATAAATTGATGGGTCCATCGTGTAGAGAATTTCAACATCTTTCCAATGATACAAAAATCATGAAAATCTGAGCTCTGGTTTGAAAGATATGACCCTATGAAGATTTAGGGAAAAAATAGTAAGAAACAGAGTCAAAATTGGGGTCAGCGGGGTCAAAATTTAAATTTTTCCCTTTTGGAAAATTTTCCCAAAAATCTCTGTGGCCCCTTAGGTCCACATGACATGTGGCACTCTCTGGATGATCTACGGGATGAAGACCTGCCCTTTTTCCCTTTTTTTTCGAATTGGGAAAATTTCCCAAAAACTCTCCACACCCTGCTCCTCCGGTGACATGTGGCACTTCCCAATTTGCTGATGGGATCGCGGGCTCATTTCTTGCCTTCAACCTTTTTGACCAAAATGAAAAAAAGCTTAACTTCTTCCCGACCCCCACAGTGGCGCTGCTGATGTGGACTAAACACGTGGCGCCTTTCTATTGGATGCGAAACCTTGGCCATTTTCCTTTTCCAGATCCCCAGGCCAATTCTCGACTTTAACCTTTTTGCCCCAAAAAGGCTAAGTGGAAAAATTTTCTCCCTAGCCCCATGAATGCACTTTGTTCCTCCTTTGGGCTTGCAAGCTAAAATTTGACTTTGAGCATTTTTCCCCAAAAAGGGATAAGTTCCAACTTTATCTTTGTGCCTCTGCTAACCTGCCAATTTTCTTTAGCAAAATTTCTTTCTCCACTCCACTGGCTTGAGACTCCCCGAAAATTTTTTCTCCTTTCCTCCATGGGCCCGTCCAGGGAAAATTTTCACTGTAAACTCCGCCGAGCCATAACTAAAAAAATATAAGGAGTTAGGAGGACTTCTTTACCTTTCTGGAAAGGGGAAGAAAAAATTCTCTATCTAATGAAATCATACCCAGAAAATTTTGAGTGCCTGAAGCGTAGAAAAATTTCATTTTAAGTACCAGTAAAGGAAAAGGAGGAGGGGTTAGCCAGAAATAAGCATGGGCTTATTTTGGATAACACTTTTGGTAACTTAGAGGGGTCATCTACCTGCTAGATGAAATGAACAGCTGCCTTGAACCCTCCATTGGGCATGGAGTCATGATAGATAGCTTGATAACTGATCTTCAGTGGGAAAACTTCCCTTTTAGGCCTCTTAGAAACCACTGAAACTGAAAATGGTTGTGACCAAATGCCAAGACAATGCAATGTGTAAGAGCAAAACCAGCACCACAAAAACTATGTACAAACATGAAAATCATACATACCCTAATTGGGATATGTAGAGTGTGCACAATCACTTCTTCTATTGAAAGAAAACCTACCTACACTACTCTAACCAGAAGCAAAGGTGAAATAAATAAAATTTGCAACTGGTTGTGTAAAATAGCTTCCTTTCTTCAAAATTGGCATCCATGCAAATGATTTGGAGTTGATCATGGATGTTAGTATGAGTGGAAAACTGAGAAAAATCTAGTCCTCCACCCAAATCATCAAGGTGTCAACTGAAAAAAAATTGAATACCTCTTTTAGTTGCTCTGCATTAGGATTGTAGAGGTATTGCAGCTGATATTTGGTACTTTTCATATCATCCTCATGCTTAGGAGTAAGCATGACTGGTTTTCGCTTCCCCCTTAGCTCCAATGAAGCCAAGTACCTGATTGGGCATGGTCTAATCCTTTAGATGTGCCCATTTCTCTGAAATTCAACTCCAAAATTGGAGTCTTCTTGTAGACCTTCTTGGGTGGATGGTGTGGAAGTGGTGAAAATCTCTTGCTCTTCCCCTTCCTTTTCCCATGAAGTACATGGAAGATTTAAATCTTCCAATCTTGGTTCCAAAAGGCTGTTACAAAATGCAAGCTGCTGTTCTTCAACGTTCTCCTTCGTGGCAGTGGGTTCTCGATGCTAGAGAATGAATGGTGGAGAAGAGAATGTTGTAATTTCAGCTGGCTCTTTAGCCAAACATTCTTCTAATTCTGAAAAGCAATCAAACTCTTCAATGTCCCGCTGCAACACAATCTCTTCCTCTTGCATGTTGGCCTTCAAATTTGTGTTTTCTTCACCATGTGTAACTTCATTTTCAAACATGAAACTTGTCAATTTGAACTCATCCAAAAAATCATATTTTTTGAGAGATGAAGTGGGAGAGAAACATGAAATTTCTTGTGCCTTTTGTTCACAATTCACTACCTTTGGACCTGTCTTGTTTACCTCCATAATGGCTTCATCAATCAAATCAGCCCCTTCAAATGAAAGATTTTTTTATCAATAATGCTTCTTTCTTCTGTTGTTACAAAATATGATCTGATCTCTTCCATTTGATCCTCTTTAATGGGGTTTGGAGCTGGTTTTTCTTCCTTAACTAATGTTAAAAAATCAGCCTCGTCTACCACTTGTTCTCTAACTCCAACTTCCTCTTTTGGCTTCACCATCAAAGGGATTTTTTTAATCCTGAATTTGACAGCCCAAGTTCAACAAACTTGTCTGATCATTTCATCCTTGTATTGGGCTCTTCTTCTTGCTGTTGTTCTCCTTGACTGGAATTTCTGATTTTCCTCTTCCCAACATGGATTTGGGAATGCAAGAGGAGGGGTGGGTTGTGACTCAATTGGTTTTGTAATTATTTTTGGTGGTGGAGGAGGTAGAACCTCTTGTTTCTGTGGAGGGAATGACTGTTTGGAATGGGAAAGAGTAGAGAAATTGAGGTGAGGTGGAAGACTAGGGGATGAAGAAATGGAATTAAATTTTGGGACAACAGACGGGAAACTTGAAACTTGACACTGTTGAGATAAAACAGATTGGGAAAGAGGAAAATAAAAAGCATGAGATGGTGTGCTTACCCGTTGACAAGGTTGTTGAATACTCCTCTCATACACCTCTATTCCTTCAGTCCACTTTGCAAGCAATGGTAGCGTTGCAACAATGAAGTCAAGTTTCTCTTGAGGGCTATAATGCCTTAGAAAAGGTCCCACCCATGGACAAGGTGCCCTACAACCGATTCCAAATGCTTTCATTTGTGCTTGAGCCCTAGATTGCACCATGTTTGCCTCAATCTTTTGGATTTTCTCCAACAAATGTGCATTTTCTTCTTGAATGCCCTCATAATCTGCGTACCCTTGTGCTTGACATGCTTCATAGCCAAACTAACTTTAGCATTGCTCAGATGGGTATGCATATTGGTTTTGGATTTGATCAAAATGCTGATATGGAGGATTTGAAAAATATGTTGGAGGTGGGAAACATTGCTCCTATTGTAAATGCAAATTCCATTAGGGAAATGAAGTCATGATTGCAAAACTTCATGGAATGAAAGAAGAATGAAGAGATGGAATGAAAAATGGAAAAAAAAATGAAAGAAAATGAATGGAAAAAAGGTTTGCGACTTCAGAGATGGGTTGCTGATCAGATGGAGTCGCTAGATGTGTTTGTAAGTGCCTCTCAAAGGTTGAAATTTTAAACAGGAACACATCAACCTGCAAAAAATGAAGTGGAAGACCTCTTGGTCCCACTAGGCGTGCCAAAACTGTTAGTGGCACACAGTGGTGTAAGATATGTTGTTGTTTGCATGAGACACTAAGTGAAGATAAAATATCTAACCCTAGTGTCCCACCGGGCATGCCAAAATTTTTAGTGCAAATTCACAACACTCCCAAATGAGTTATGGATCTAATTTTCTAAGGAAAAGTCATTTGGTGTGATTACACAACATTGAGATTTCCCAAAGTGTGGGACCTTTGCAAATGGGGAAATATCTCCAGAGAAGGCTGGTTCCTCTTCCTAAACTACTTGCCACAATCTATTCTAGTGCAGGCAAGCTAATCTAACCCTAATCTAACTTCCAAGGAGATAGGGAGAGAAAGAAAACTGGAAAAAATAGAGCCTACACTAAAATGGTGATACACCAGAGAAGGAAAGTGTTGATTATCTATCAAAACTGCCATGGAACAAGAAGAGATGAGCAATGGAAAGGATGGAAAAGTGCATCATAGACCAAAGATGAATTTCACACAAGAAATGTTCCAAAACTCCATGAACACAACTCAAAAACATGCAATGAACATCCAAACATGCACAAATACCTGCAATGAAGAGAGGTAAGAAGAAAATAACCAAAAACGAGCAAGGATGGACAAATGCATCACAAAACACGTTTTTTATTGCTCCAGAAGTTTGCATAGAACATCATTTCATGGGTAAGATGAAGAAATGCCATTATAGAGTAGGGGAGGAGGTCAAACTCCATTTTTGACCCTAGGTAAGAAAAGAAGGGAGAGGCAGAGAAGAAGGATGAACAACTTTGAAAAATGATGCCTCTGTTACATTATATAGCAAAATGCGAGAAGGGAAGGGAAAAAACGTGGGATTTTCTCTAACCAATTTTTAAAATGCATTTTTAATACTTCATCTGTTGATGGGCTCAATGCAAAATCTCATATTTCCATGCATCTACTTTGCAGACCAAAGAAAATGACCCATACTTCATTAAATCTGGTGGTTGAAACTGGTTTTTTGGTCTTTTCCACGCTAAAATGTGTTTTGAAAAATTTATCCCATGAAACTCTATAAAAAATCAAAATTGATGGGTCCATCATGCAGAGAATTTCAACAGATTTCCAATGATACCAAAATCATGAAAATTTGAGCTTTGGTTCGAAAGATATGGCCCTCTGAAGATTTAGGGAAAAACTGGTAAAAAACAGAGTCAAAATTGGGGTCGGCGGGGTCAAACTTTAAATTTTTCCCTTTTGGAAAAATTTCCCAAAAATCTCCATGGCCCCTCAGGTTTGCATGACACGTGACTCTCTCTGGATGATCCACGGGCTGAAGACATGCCCTTTTTCCCTCTTTTTTCAAATTGGGAAAATTTACCAAAATATCTCCTGCGCCCTACTCCTCCGATGACATGTGGTGTTTCCCAATTCATTAATGGGATTGTGGGCTCATTTCTTGCCTTCAACCTTTTTGACCAAAAAGGCAAAAAAATTAACTTCTTCCTGACCCCCGCCATGACGCTGCTGACATGCACTGGACACGTGGCGCCTTTCTATTGGATGCGGAACCTTGGCCATTTTGCTTTGCCAGATCCACGGGCTGATTGTCAACTTTAACCCTTTTGCCCCAAAAATGCTAAGTGGTAAAATTTTCTCCCTGGTCCCGTGAATTTGCTTTGTTCCTCCTTCAGGCCCATGGGCTAAAATTTGACTTTGAGCATTTTTCCCCAAAAAGGGATAAGTTCCAACTTTCTCTCCGTGCCTCCTCCAACCTGCCAATTTTCCTTGGAAAAATTTCTTTCTCCACTCCGCCGGCCTAAGATTCCCTGGCAAATTTTCCTCCTTTCCTCTACGGGCCCACCCAGGGAAAATTTTCACTGTAAACTCCGCCAAGCCATAACTCAAAAAATACAAGGAGTTAGGAGGACTTCTTTACCTTTTTGGAAAGGGGAAGAAAAAATTCTCTATTTGATGAAATCATACCCAGAAAATTTTGAGTGCCTGAAGGATGCAAAAAATTCATTTTAAGTACCAGCAAAGGAAAATGAGGAGTTAGCCAAAAATAAGCATGGGCTTATTTTGTATAACAAAGCCTTCATAAGGGTTAAAATGGTGGAAGGGTCGGTTGGGGACAATCAGACCCCCAACTGCCCAATTAAAATATTTATGCCTCACTGCCATGGTGTAATATCTCAATGAGCTATAAAAAGGGCTCGAACCTATTTGTTCTGTAGAAAAGGTCTGTATACAAACCAAAGGCTTAAAGGGCAGTTTTTAATATATCATTAATTTTGGAGGTCTTAGATGCATTTTTCAGCCCTCGGTGTAAAAAGGAGATTTTCTCAGAATTTCCTCACGCTTCCAATGGTGGTATTGTTTTCCTAATTTGGAGGAGTTGTGACTTAGTAATACACTTTGGAATTCATCTCAACACTTGGAGTTCTTCTAGAGCCATCGTCAAGCGTTCCTCTCATTAAAGGAAGACTATTTGAAGACTCATACTTCTGCAATGGTCACGATACATTGGGATGCTGCTACTCGATAGACTTGGAGGAGATATTGTATTCAGTTTATTTGGTTTGTATTCATGTTGGATCAGCTGGATCTATGGTCATATTTGTTTATCTGGTTTAGATTCATGGGTAATTGGCTAGGTATATGATCACTTGGGAGGAATCCCTATACAACTATCATTGTGCAGAATCCCTATAAAAATACCATGGGGTGGAATCCCTATAAAAATATAATATGTTCATAATCCCTTTACTAAAACTATCATTATAGGTTATCAGATCAGATATGTTCACTAATATCCTCATTTAGATTCATAGCTTCATTGTAGGTTTGTACTAGTTTAAAAATTAGAAGTGTAATGATGTTAGGAATTTAGTATTTACATTAAGTAAGAAATAATTACCGTTACCGTAAGATTAGTAAGTGAGTAAACTGGTTAGAATTTGGTTAAGCGTAATATTTTTATTATCAATATTTCATAAATAGGATTATGGAGAGATTGTTGGGAAAGTATTTTCCTAAATTATAGGGATGTAAATACCTATTTATATGTAGTTGTGTATGATGTATAAACATCTAAATGAATTGAATGATGTATCATTGTTCAATGAATTTTATTGTGTAAATAAGGTGTCATGCCTTCATCTGGAATCAGAGAAGGATGATAATTTGATGGATTTTTGATTTATTTGTAGGGGCAACTAGATTGTTTGGTATTGCTCCAACCGATGCGATTTCTCCTCTCTGAATTGTGTGTATTATAGATTGTAGGACTAAATTTTATTTTTTGAGGATCTCCCTCTAAATACAATAAGTAAATTAAATCTATCGTATTGTCACCCCACAATATTGTACCATTTTCCTAAGTAAATGCTTAGTTCTGATCTGCAATATTATCTGCAACTATTCACAGAAGATTAAAGATCAAACATAAGTATTTTGACTTGACCTGCATTAGCGTTTGACTGACATAACTGAGCTTTTAGTGTATTCTATTGATTTTCCAGAAGAATTGCCTTTGATTTATAGTCATCTCCTGATTTGGCATGTATATGGATTTCTTGTGACTCTTGGTTCTCAAACAAATCCATATGTTTCATTGTTTTGAAGCTCACCATACTGTATTTTCATTGACGCCTCAGAAGTCTGAATATTTAAATTGTTAAACATCAAAGAGTTCATAGACACCATGAGCTTTGGTATCCTTATGCTAGGCATAATTTTAGCGGCGAATATTCGTAATATGACGAAAATTTCATTTTAGGAAAATTTGAAAAGGTGAATTATTCGGAGTGGGTCGGTGTCCTGTTCGCCTAAAATATATAGTATATTTTTTTGGGGGGGTCGGCTTCGCCTTCATTTGAAAACATCTCCTATAAAAACCTAGCTGATTCGCTGGGTAGTATACCTCAAGTAGCTTAACAAATTACCAATACTGTGAAATTTGAACTTGCATACCCTTAAGCACCAGAGATTCAGATTACTGTTAGCATGTGATTGTTGACGCGTGACAAGGGAATTGTTGACGCGCGACAAGGGCAGTTGTACTGATGTGCGACAGAGGAACTGTTGACGCATGACATAGAAGTGAAGACAGAGAAGTGTTGACGCGCGACAGAGGAAGTGTTGATGCACGACAGAGGAAGTGTTGACGCGTGATGTTGACGTATATTCAGATAGTGGACGCGCGACAGGAAATGGGTTGTTGACGCGTGACAAGTGCATAGTTGACACCTGACAAAGACCTCAGAAAGGGGACGTGCGACAAGACCTCAGACACTGGACAGAGTCGCTACTTGGTTCTTTTGCTGACGCAGGACTCTTTTCAGAATAATGGAAGGTGTCAGCTCAAAGAATACGAATAACCTAAAAGTAAGTAAGAAATCTCAAAAATCACTCTTCAAGTATTTTGGAAACTCTGCGGATACAGATATTGTAAATACCAATCATATAGATGCCACCACAAAGAATCAGAATACTGACTGTGTGGAAGGTATTATTGAGGTGGACATGCATTCTGCACAGTATCAAAGTCAAACAAATGAAACCTACGATAATATGCCAGATCTTGAAGATATTGTTCCTGTTGGGGTGCAACCAGAAGTGCAGCTAGATATCACAGATACAAACACTGAGCAAAATGGAAGACAGAAATCAAAATCAAACTCCGGTCCAAGAAAGAGGAAACCAGGTGATTGTGATATTGCTCAAAATTCTACTCAAAAAAGTAAAGCATTGAAAATGAACAAGAATATGTGGACCATTGGCAGGACATACAAGTTTGATTGGGCAGCTAAATTTCCGTTTATTGAACCTGTACAATCATCTAATTCTGAAGAAATCCCATCTGAATGTACATGTACAATATGTACGTGGAAATTGGGAAAGCAACAAAAAATGCAACTGAAGCTAGACACTATAGAAAAACATTGTGGAAAACAATATTTAACTGTAACGGGGGCGGATGGCCAGAAAATCAAAACACATAGGTGGAAAACTGAAAAAGAATGCATGCATGTTAGATACGCAGCGGAATATGAGGCAGAGCAGAAAAAACACAGACATTTGTTGGAAAAGGGAGGAATGATCACATCACATATTGGTAAGATGAAAGAAACAAATCTACATGCAAAATTAATACAATTCTCTACTCTTTTTCAAATACTAAAAAAAGGAAGAGCGATTTCAGATTTCCTCGATTTCAAAGTTTTGTATCAATTTAACGGAATGCTGAATGTACCTCAGTCTCATTGGTTAGAAAGTAGTGGATGGGAAATGGCAAAATGCCTCTCGATGATAGAGAAGGAAGATTTGAAAGAGAATGTAAAAAAATCAAACTTTATCTCTCTTTCAATTGATGAAGTGACAGCAGTCGACAACACCGCATGGGTATGTATCCACATCTATACTTTAGAAAATCATATAAGGACACCTCATCTGTTGGGTGTTATGAAAATGGTTGAAAACTGCAATGCCGAAAACCTATATAAAATAGTTGTTTCTCATTTGAAAGATGTTGCTGGAATGACTGATTATGAAATTGCTACGAAGTTGGTATGCGTTGGAGCAGATGGTGCATCTATCATGCAGGGTCACCGAACAGGGCTCTGTGTTAGATTACAAACAACAGTGGCCCCATATATGCTACCAATTCACTGTATGGCTCACAGAATGAATTTAGCGTATAAAATGGTAAGCAACCACGAAAATGTTGCTAAATTAGAAGACCTTATAAGAGAACTTTCATGCCTATATGTCAAGCAGCCCAAAGCATTTTCTCAAGTTCCAAAAATTTGCAATTGGAATTACAGATGGCAAAAAACTTCTGAAGGATGTGGAGACTAGATGGATCTCTTTGTATGAACCTGCATGCAGAGTTCGTGAGGAGTATCCTTCATTAGTTGGTTTCATGCACAAATACCGTCATGAAGTTGATAGGGCAAGGGACTTGTTGTTCCGTTTAACTGATTTGGAGACATTGCTTACATTGGTTGGTATTCTTCCAATGTTAAAGGAGATCAATACACTGATGAAGCATGCACAGGGCAGATTAATCTATATTGTGGATTTTATACGGATGAGAAAAATGGTATGTCAAAGTCTTGATATATTGTACTGTTCCCAGGATAGTTTTGATGCACCTGTTTTTGAAAATTGGAAAGATTTATTAGATCTTAAAAATCCTAACACCTTTTTAAGATTTAATATCCATGATCACCTATGCATCACTGTTAATGGGAGGGAAATACCAATGCACATTTTGCAAAAACGTCAAGATATTACAGGATCAGAACGAGAAGATGTTCCCGTGACACGTAATTTGTTTGAGTCTGTTATAGTTGAAACAAGAATAAAGCTTAAAAAAATTTCAGAAACCTTGTCATCAGAAATTAGGGAACGTTTCTGTAAAGATAAAATTCTGGAAGCCATGGGTGTGATGAATCCTAATTTTTGGAATACTGAAGGTGGCCGTGCAGACTTTGTCAGAAAGCATTTCCATAAATCAATGGGTACAATAATGGAACAATTTACAAAGACGTCAGAGCTCAAGGGTATGGAAATCAAAGGTATACTGAATGCTGATTTATTAAAGTTTCAGTCAACAAATTTTGCAACAACAATGAGGAACCAATATAAGAATTTAGATCAACCTTCTGAAAGTGGTGCTATTACAAGGCTGTGGCGAGGAATCTATCAAAGTTCTATCTTACAAGAAGATATCAGTGAATATTTCAGATTATATGAGTTATGCCAAACAATGATTTTGGGGTCTGTGGAGGATGAAAGGGTTTTCAGTGCATTGTCATTTATAAAATCAAAACTGAGAAACAGGTTGGATAAAAATCTGGAAAGTTGCATGAGGTGTTATGTTTCTCGATACTCCATCGAAACCTTTCCGTTTGACAGAGCAATTGCGCACTGGAATTCCCTTTGCGAAAGAAGAGGTGTGAATAATACAGCTACAAGTACAAATATTCCCAACCTTGAGAGTGTAATTGGCTCTTCGTCACATTCTACAGAAGACAACATCGAGTTTGATGAAGCTATTGATAATGGATTGTTTCAACTTTAAATAGGTATCTTCTTTATCTATCTTTTATCTTTATCATTAAAGATGTTACAGGTCTATATACTAAAAATGTTAGGCAATTCACCCATCTATCTACTAATCCATTTCTCATGTTGGGTTTTTTTAAAACAAACTTCTGAGATCAGATCTAGCTCATTACCAGTGGCAGTGATGATTTCAACTTTAAGCAGGTATCTTTTTCACCCTTAATCTTATTGTTTGTTACTATTCATTTTTTTCAGCTCTGGTTATCATTAAAGATGTTAATAGGGTAACATCAACCTAGAAGTCTATGTATTTACATTTAGTTAAATACAATCAATTTTTCTACTTTTTTGAAAACGTGGGTTGACATCCTTTTTCACCTTAATCTTATTGTCTATTCGAGGAAGCTGTTTACTTCTCGGGACTGACAATGTCAGGCAACTCACCCATCTACCTACTAATCCATTTTTTGTGTTGAATTTTTTTAAGACAAAGATCTAGCACATTAACGGTGATGATTTCAATTTTAAATCGGTATCTTTTTCAACATAATCTTATTGTTTGTTACTTTACATTTTTTCAGCTCTTGTTATCATTAAAGATGTTACAGGTCTAATTCTATATATTTACATTTATTTAAAGATATTTTTGGTCTATATATTTAAAGATGTTGCTGGCACTTCTCAGGACTGACAATTTCAGGCAACTCACCCCTCTATCTACAATGTCAGGTAAAACAAACCCTGTCATATACGCAAGATTTCACAGCAATCTAATACGCTTACCCTTGATGATTTCACAGCAATCTAATATGGAAGAGGTAAGCTAAACCCTATCATATTTGCAATTATGTTTAATTTCTTGCCAGTGATGATTCTTTCTTGATTTATTAGAATTATATATATCATATCATAAAATTCCTCATCATCCATATATATCATATCATCACCATATCATTATCATATCCTGAGTCCTGACACTACAATTATTATTAACACAATTCTATTCGTTCTAATGTCATCTATATCCATTCTAATCATTAATGTCAACTATATCCATTATAACACATTCCATTTATTTATCATCTTTATCCATTCTAATGACATTATGATCATATTGTTACAAGTATAGAGAATAATTATCTTAAAACAAGTTCAAAAGTCTAGAGAAGAAGAATTACTGTGCTTGATGATAAATCTACGTCCACATTAAATTGATCATCGTCCATATATATCATATCATTATCGTCATTCATCGTCTTTCATCATCATCTATCATTAATTATCAATTATCATCATTCATCATCTACGTCCACATACAATTCATGACAATGCAAGTAAACAAGAAACATACATATAATTCATGATAATCACCATCTAATGCAATTAAAATTAAAGATTGTATATAAATCCATATAATTAAATTCAAATACCATAGTACATACTCAATAGTAGAAGTTTTCAAATTCAATATTTAAAGTTTCCTCAATAATAAAAGTTTCTAGTTTTCAAAACCCTCTTTTTCTTTATCCAATTCTACTCCTCTGCTCTCTTCCCCAACAACTTCTTCCACTGTGGCTGTACCTCTTTCCCCAACACCAGAAATAACCCCTGAACTTATAAGATCTTTTGCAGCACTGTCCAAATTTTTTAAAATTCTTTCTTCTTGATTTGTCGCATCTCCATGCGATAGCAAATTTGGATCAGCAATAGCGTATAAACTATCCTGTTGCTAATAATTTTCATAACGACTAATAATATCATTGATAAGAACCTTAGCCCTTCTCTCCCATTCTATAAGCTGATTGATATGAGGAAGAATAAACTCACTGAAGAATAAGCTAATTGAAAAGGTGGAAATTGTTAACTTGTTAGTGTTGAAATGATTATCATTTTAATTCAGATTTCATTTCACCTAGCTCCCATGGCCTAACTACCTCAAATTGTCTCAGCCAGTTTTTTCTGGCCTCTATCTTCTTTCTGCTAAAGGCCAGCTCAATTGCATCTCCATCTTTCTCATCAACCCACACAAAATCTTTTTTGTGCTTTTCCAGATCTATGAAATACTCCTTGCCCTCTTTAGAAGTACTTGTGCCCAAACCCTGTATGGTCCAAGCAACAAGTGATACCTAATCAACAAGTGAACAAAACCAGAACTTAAAAACATATAAAGAGAAAACAAACTAGCATTACTTTGTATTACTTTATGGTCCAGCCTGTTATCGATCCACTCAATGATTCTCTCCAAGCTTCATACTCAAGAATGGTGTAAAAAGATAACACATTTCCATTTTTGTGAGTTGCCTACATCAACATGTGCCAAAATTAGACATGGAGATACATAACCTCTGGAGGCTTAAAAACAAATATAAAGAGTCTCAATACACTCAACCAAATACATGGGGAACATTTACCCTGACAATAGGAGTATGAAATTGATCAGCAATCCTTTGATGTGGGAACCATCATCGTCCTTTAAGAGACAAAGGACAAGTCAAAAAGGATCTCACTAGAAAGGATGTGTCAGAATTAAGCAAAAACTAAACAGTGCTAGACAAAGATCATGTACCTGGTTTGTCATTATCATCAGATGGCCATATCTTAAAGATTTAATGCTGTCATATATTTTATCTTCCTATAGACAAAGGATTTTATCTTCTATTCTCCATTTGTTGGTGAGTGGTAGCTTCCCTGACATTGAGCAGCTTACCTCTGAGAGGAAACACGCCATAATAATCTTGACCAACAACAGATATTCCTGCCACCTGATAGGATAAAGATAACTAAAATAACAAATAAAATTAAATTGGAAAGTGATGTCGAAACATGTCACAATAATACCAAATTCAGTATTCACATTTCCCTAATTCAAGGCACAAACACTTACAGCGAGAGCCTTGGCTGAGTCACCCTCCGTTAATATTAAAGTACATTGATCAGAATTCTTCCCCCTTGCTTGATTTGCATCATCAAGTTTGGGAACATCAATTAATTTCCCCTTCTTGGTTCCATCAGTTTTCTTAAGATCTTTTTTTTGTTTAAACTCTGCCCACGCCAGTATACTTTCAAGTACACACTTTTCCACTGCACTCATCAGGTCAAACAAAGTTACAAAGCTCATCTTAGACCCTAGCATTTCAAAAATTACATGTACTCAGAAATGCTACATCTTAGACACCACACTTGGATTTATTGACATGGGCTGCAAATGTGAAACAGTGAAAATTACTATAAATTTATAACAAATTGTATCAGAATAAAAAATAGAATAAAAAATATGAATAAAAAAAAATTATACTTACAATCAACATGGAAACCGAACGTTGATTCAAGAAATTTCTTGTCTTCTTCCAAGAGTGTTGCCTTCATTGTAACAACTGGTAAATTTCTGAATGGAAGCCCTGTAAATTGATGGATGTCATTTGCTTTGATATTGAATTGGAACATTCAACCATCGTTCAGAGTCACATACAAAATGCCATCCTCTGAATTATAGGATGATAGAAGGTAATTCAAAATATCCAGATCTGTTTCGAAATGGGACCTATTAACGACCCCTAAAAATTCACACTCATCCATCAAATCTTTATATTATGAACACACCTTTAAAATAGTATGGATGTGAGGGCATAAGGGATTCCTGTAGTTGATCTTGGAAATTGATTGAATTGGATTCTCTAGATTTTGTTGCTGAACTTGCAGTTGGGAAGCATCTGAAGTCGACATTATAGTTGTACTTGCATCTCTGACAACGAATAAGACCTACAAAAATTCAAGAGCGGGAAGGTGAAAAAGAGAAAATGACAGGTTGAAGAGTATTTATAGGCTAAATCGGGCGTCAATGGCTTCAATTGATGCGCGTTAAAGGTCTTACCTGACACACGACAATAGTCCTAGCTGTCGCGCGTCAATAGGATCCAGTGACGCGTGACAATAGTCCTGGCTGTCTCGCGTCAATATGATCCAGTGACGCACGTCAATAGGAGCCAGTGACGCTCGTCAATAGGAGCCAGTGACGCGCGTCAATAGGAGCCAGTGACGCGTGTCAGTAGGAGCCAGTGACGTGCGTCAATAGGAGCCAGTGACGCGCGTCACTACCTCCTATTGACGTGCGTCACTGGGTCCTATTGACGCGCGTCACTGGCTCCTATTGACGCGCGACAGCTAGGACTGTTGTCACACGTCAGGTAAAACCTTTGACGCGCATCAATTGAAGCCGGTGACGCGCGTCAGTCATACCATTGACGTTAAATTGATGCGTGTCAGGAGTGATTATTGATGTCTTGTTGTTACACGTCACATTCTACAGAAGACAACGTCGAGTTTGATGAAGCTATTGACAAGAAAAAAGAAAGTGTCACATTTTGAAGATGTCATCATTGAAAATTTGAATTGAAATATTTGGGATGATTATTAATGTACAATTTACTCTCCAAAATCGTAGTTAACAACCATAAAACAAACACCCACAAGCATGTACCATGATTAATTAATGAAATCTTAAAGTAAAGACATAACACAAATCTACCGAGAGTATCATGGGTACCCCAATTTTATTAAGATGTTATGGCTTGAATTCTTCATAGTAATAAACACTCTCTTCCACAAGATTGATCACTAACACTAGCTCTCCATACTGTTATAAAAACATGTAGAGGCTATTATTAGGCTTGGAGAGTAGTTAACTTGTAAGGAAAATTTACTTTTCTATTAATAATGAAGATAATCAAGTCAATAAATTGGTTCATACTCTTCCCTATTAATATATGTGGATAAATGTACACTAATGGGTGAATTATCCAAATACTAAAATACAACTAATATTACAAGTGCACCTTAATTATATACAATAGTGTATGGTTATTTAAATACACTGACATCCCCCCTTAATATGTACTTTAATAAAGGGAATGAAGGAGGAACACTAAACTATCCCACCTTAATGAAAATTGCCTTCACTCCCAAAATTTTCCTAAGATGAAAAAATTGATCCTCAAGCAAGGGATTTATGAAGTTGTCTAAAACCAAATTTTTGTTCGAAAAAATTTAAGGTTGAGAGTCTTGTGATAGATTAACTACCAAAGATGATGCATTTTTATATCATAATTGAATTACCTCTTAATGTTGACATTACAAAAAGATAGGAACGTTGAAATTACTATTCATCTTATTGTTTGTTACTATTCATTTTTTTCAGCTCTGGTTATCATTAAAAATGTTACAGGTCTATGTATTTACATTTAGTTAAATACAATCTTTTTATTTTTTGAAAACGTGGGTTGACATCCGTCCGAGGAAGCTATTACTTCTCAGGACTGACAATGTCAGGCAACTCACCCATCTATCTACTAATCCATTTTTTGTGTTGAATTTTTTTTAAGACAAAGATCTAGCACATTACCGGTGATGATTTCAATTTTAAATAGGCATCTTCTTCAACATAATCTTATTGTTTGTTACTTTACATTTTTTCAGCTCTTGTTATCATTAAAGATGTTACAGGTCTAATTCTATATATTTACATTTATTTAAAGATATTGTTGGTATATATATTTAAAGATGTTGCTGGCACTTCTCAGGACTGGCAATGTTAGGAAACTCACCCCTCTATCTACAATGTCAGGTAAAACAAACCCTATCATATATGCAAGATTTCAAAGCAAGCTAATACCCTTGCCCTTGATGATTTCATAGCACGTTACCCTTGATGATTTCACAACAATGTAATACGCAAGAGGTAAGCTAAACCCTATCATATTTTAAATTATGTTTACTTTCTTGCCAGTGATGATTCTTTCTTGATTTCTTAGAATTATATTTAATTTATTTTTTATATGTGCAAAATCCTTTGATATATTTTTTTAACTGTGGGATAAACAATACATTATACAATTTTAAATATAAGTCCACATAAAATTCGTCATCATCCATATATATCATATCATAACCATATCATTATCATATTCTGACTCCTGACACTACAATTATTATTAACGCAATTATTTATCTAGTTTAAATTTATTAAAACAATTCAGTTTTTTTTAAATAATTCATAATCATATCATTACAATTCTATTTCTTCTAATGTCATCTATATCCATTCTAATCATTAATGTCATCTATATCCATTATAACACATTCCATTTATTTATCATCTATATCCATTCTAGAGAAAAAGAATTACAAAAGTCTAGAGAAGAAGAATTACTGTGCTTGATGATAAATCTACGTCCACATTAAATTGATCATCGTCCATATATATCATATCATTATCGTCATTCATAATCTTTCAGCATCATCTATCACTAATTATCAATTATCATCATTCATCATCTACGTCCACATAAAATTCATGACAATGCAAGTAAACAAGAAACATACATATAATTCATGATTAAAGACTATATAAATCCATATATATATCATTCATCATCTATAATTAAAGACTGTATATAAATCCATATAATTAAATTCAAATACCATAGTACATACTCAATAGTAGAAGTTTTCAAATTCAATATTTAAAGTTTCCTCAATAATAAAAGTTTCTAGTTTTCAAAACCCTCTTTTTCTTTATCCAATTCTACTCCTCTGCTCTCTTCCCCAACAACTTCTTCCACTGTGGCTGTACCTCTTTCCCCAACACCAGAAATAACCCCTGAACTTATAAGATCTTTTGCAGCACTGTCCAAATTTTTTAAAATTCTTTCTTCTTGATTTGTTGCATCTCCCTGCGACAGCAAATTTGGATTAGCTACTGCTTTAGCTTTGAATAATATGTCAGGGTCAAAACCATGCTCTTTAATTATCCACTTTAGTGTATTGTTTTGTTTGTTAACCAAAACAATATTTTGCTTCAAATTTTTTGCTGCGGATAAGCTGTTCTTTGCTGTTTCCAAGTGAACTTGCAAAACCTTCACCTGACTCTTCAAATTTTCATATTTCAATTACACAAAAAGAGTAATGTCAATTAAAAACATTACTAAAAAATGAAAATTTCAAATTAACAAGAATGATTGTTTGAATGGAATAGTACTTACAACCGCTCTATCTCTTTCGGCATTTGTGATTGCTACCAAATCCTTGTCCTTGGACCATTTGTTAAAATATGCCTGGGCCTCGGCGCTAATATTTTCCAATTTGTTTAATGCCTTATCTAAAATAGCATCTTTATAGTTATTGTTATACGTGACAGTCCCACTTCTTACTTGGGTAAGTAAGGAATCCATATTCGTAGGTTGATTCTGGACTACAACGTATAAACTATCCCGATTGCCAATAATTTTCATAACGACTAATAATCTCATTGATAAGAACTTTAGCCCTTCTCTCCCACTCTATAAGCTATTTGATATGAGGAAGAATAAACTCACTGACATGGGATTGACAATCATAACCAATTAAGTTCTCCAAAGGAAAAGGTGGCAACTGTTCACTATCTAAATCTGATGAAGACGATCTTGCTAGAGAAGTATGGGGGCTTTCACCAAGATCAACTGCTACGTGTTTCTGCCTTTGGGAAGGCTGATCCTGTTTGTGAAAAAATTAATCAAGATTTAGATAAATAAATTTAAATTGAAATGTAATTCAAAATTGTAAAGCATATTTAAATAGAAATTTGAAGTATACCTGCTGGCCTTGAATCATCTCACGGGTATCGAAAAAACCAGTTGGGTCATTGCTATCAATGCCCAAATAATCTTCATCTAAATTTATATTGTTCAAAACAGATATGCCCATTGCACTAGGCAAGCCACCAAGTGAGAGAGTTGGAATTCGAAAGGAGGAGGCAAGGTTTAGTGTCCCACTAGGGGCCGGAGCAAAAGGCATGTGTTTACCAATGTTATTTTTCACCGTTCCTCTGGTTGGCATTTTAAAAATTATTGGTTGAGTGGGAGTCGGTGCCACGGTTTGAACAGGACTGACATGTACTGAAAAGAACAAGAAAAAAATGAAAAAATAGGAAAACAATTCATGAAGTCAAAAATTTCAAAATTAAACGTACTATTGAAGAGTTGTACCTTGTTGTCGAGGGGTTGTTTTTCTCGGTGCTACGGGTGGCCTTGTAGGAGTTTTACTCAGTGTGTGTTCAGAAGATATGAATGCATGTGACTGTATGGAGTGAGTTGGGGAAGAAGGTTGAGTTTGTGAAACAGGTGTCTATTCCAAAGTCCCTGCAATTCATCAATATTAAATGTTGTCAATTCATTTGGTTAAAATTTAAATTGAAAAATAAATATGCAACTTTGGAATTTGTAAATAATATATGAGAAGGTATTACTTCTCTGGCGTTTAACGAGTTCAAACTGTTGAGGTTTTTGGAGAGGAGTGAGCTTCCATTTCAGATTGGGAGTCCCTCGATGCCTCAGCGTGTTGTTGGCCTCTTCCTCTCGATAACACCTTTTTTCAGGGAAGGGCTTCAAGATATCTTTTCTGCAAAAAATTAACATTTAAGTGTTAATAACTGCGCAGTGTAATGTCAAAAATTGAAATACAAACTAAATACTTTATACCTGTTGTTCTTCAAATGGAATTGACAACTTCATCAACTCCTCATCATTGCAAGTAGGAATTTTTTTATCTCTTAAATTTAAAAGTTCCTCAGAATAAAGGCCAAGGAGATAGTTTGTTGAATAAATGATAGGTTTTTCAAAAAGTTTTGAATTTGTTAGTTCAGTTCTTATTTTTTTGGATAGATATGTGCACCAATCAAATTTTTGTTTTGAGATAGTGGCAACAGTTGTATGCAATGGCCCAATTTGGTATATCAGTTTGGCAACCCTGCAAAACAATTCTGGATTGAAAAAATGAAATAAGTGCAGCAAGAAAGTGGTGTGCAATTGATTGTGTATCCACACCACACCTGGATTTATTGACATGGGCTGCAAATGCGAAAGAGTGAAAATTACTATAAATTTATAACAGCAAATTGTATCAAAATAAAAAACAGAATAAAAAATATGAATTAAAACGAATTATACTTACAATCAACATGGAAACCGAACTTTGATTCGAGTAATTTCTTGTCTTCTTCCACGAGTGTTGCCTTGGTTGTAACAAATGGTAAATTTTTGAATGGAAGGCCCGTAAACCGATGGATGTCATTTTCTACGATACTGAATTGGAACATTTGGCCATCATTCAGAGTCACATAAAAAATGTCATCCTCTGAATTGTAGGATGACAGAAGGTAATTCAAAATATTCAGATCTGTTTCAAAATGGGGCATATTAACGACCCCTGAAAATTCACACTCATCCATCAAATCTTTATATTCTGAACACACAGCTTTAAAACAATATGGATGTGAGGGCATAAGGGATTCCTGTAGTTGATCTTGGAAATCGATTGAATTGGATTCTCTTGATTTTGTTGCTGAACTTGCAGTTGGGAAGCATCTGAAGTCAACATTATAGTTGTACTTGCATCTTTGACAACGATTGAGACTTTCAAAAATTCAAGAGTGGGAGGGAAAAACGAGAAAATGACCAGCTGAAGGGTATTTATAAGCTAAATCAGGCATCAATGGCTCCTATTATCGCGGTCAATGGCCTCTATTGTCGTGCGTCAAAGGCTTCTATTGTCACACGTCAATGGCCTCTATTGTTGCGCGTCAATGACCTCTATTGTCACGCGTCAATGGCTTCTATTGTCGCGCGTCAATAGAAGCCATTGACGCGCGTCAGTAGAAGCCATTGACGCGTGTCAGTAGAAGCCATTGACGCACGTCAGTAGAAGCCATTGACGCGTGTCAGTAGAAGCCATTGACGCACGTCAATAGAAGCCATTGACACGCGTCAGGATTGATCATTGACGTCTTGTTGTCGTGCGTCAATGATGGAGCCATGAAAAAAATAGGTGAATTTTTTTTTTGGAATACTGTCAAATTCACCTTTCGCTTAAACTGGTTCCGAGGATATTCGCCAGGTATTTTCCACCTATAATTTTATAGAGGTGTCTTAAAATGAATGGAGAACACGATGGAGGTACTGTCAGTGTAGTTTCAGCAGTTTTGGCTGCAAAGTGTCTGTGCACTAAGCCTAAAATTGTTGTGGAGAGGTCGATCTCTGACCAGAATCAGACGGTAGCAAACACCAGCACGAGAGATGGAGAAAGTGATGGGGGTATTGTCAGTATATTTTCTGTAGTTCTGGCTGTAGAATGTCTACGCACTAAGTCTAAAAGTGCTGAGGAGAGGTGGATTTATGGCCAAAATCAGACGGTTGTAAATCTGCAAAATGAAAAAGTGGAAATGCTAGGATCCACACCTCTGGCCTGGAATAAGATTCTTCATAGCCCTAACATAAATGTGGGTCTGAATTCTCCTCAAAAAGGTCAGTTCACATGGGAAAAGACCAGTGAAGGTGCCACCTACCTGATGGTCCCAGATGGTTGTGTTGATAGGGATTTGAGCAAAGTGAATCTCTCCCTTGTTGGTAAGTTTCTTGGCTCTAGACCTAATATTTATTTTATTATAAAATGGGCACTGAGAAAGTTGAAACCTAAGGGGGATCTAAGTATTACCATCATGCCATAGGGTTTCTTTCTGGAAAAATTTAATCAGCAAGAGGATTTGGAATCGGTGCTTCTGGGAGGACCTTGGTGGCTGGGCAATATGGGCCTCTTTTTGAAAAAATGGTATCTGGTATTTGACCCTAACACTAAAAATATAAACACCATCCCAATCTGGTGTAGGTTCCCTGGACTACCATTACATTTTTGGGATGATGAAATTCTTCTAAACATTGCTAAATCCTTAGGTGCTCCTATCAGTCTGGATGGGCCCACGAGAAACAGATCTAGACTTGCTTTTTCTTGTTTCTACATATTTTCTGAAATGGAACAAGAATTACTAGAGCACATCTGCTTGAAATCTAGGTATGGGGTGTGGACTCAAAAAATTGAGTTTGAAACTTTTCATTTGAGATGTAAGCAGTGTCATCACATAGGACACTCCACCAAAAGTTGTCCCAAGAAGGAGATCCCTGCAATGGAAGCAAAACAACCTGAGGAGGGCTCAGTCTTGAGTAAGGACTATAGGGTTCGTGACATGGATAGCTGGAATGAAATCAAAGCCCCTAGTCAGACGGAGCTGGACTTCAATAGAAAGGGGAAAAAAAGAGGTTTTAGAACTCAAATAAGGAAGCATTTGGTCTAGCATCCTAAAACCCCTGTAGCAGCTTTACTTGAAGCACCCAGCAAAGAGGACTCATAAAATCCTATAAAGATGTCCATGGTGGTGAACGAGCAAGAAGGAACTGTGAAGATTAATTTAGTCCCTAATGATCTATATCAAAGTAGTAAGGAAGCTGAGTTAAATAAACCTCTGTACATCATGGAGGAAGAATCAGACAAGGTCACTATGGATCCTAAAGAAACCTTACAGGAAAACACTCCTAAGGGAGATGGTAAATTATTTTCAGATCTACCTCCTTGTTCCAGCAACAGGGCAGTGGTTTCACCTTCTTACTACAGCAGCAAAACAACTGATCCACACTCAATTAACAAGATTCAAAAAGAGCGTGAAGAGGGAGAAGTTACGCCTGTCAAAGAAGATGAGGAACTAAATTCTGGATTCACAAAGGTCATTTCAAAAAAGAAAAAGAGAATGAAAGGATTTGAAATGATCCCAGAATCACTTTACAGTGATAAGAAAAAGAAAAAGGACAACTGGGAAACTTCAACTTCCAGAACTACTAGATCTTCTGCAAGAAGACTAGTAGACTTTGGGGGTAGTTCTAAAAGAGGAAGGCCCTCAAAAAAGGCTCTTAGATCTAAGAGAACTGAGAGAGACATTGCAGATGGCATTCAACGTCAATTGAACCATCAGGAAATTCCAACTCCCAATCATTCCAAATGAAGATTATTTCTTGGAACATCCGAGGTCTAAATGGAAACTCCAAGCAGAGAATCATCAAGGAGTTACGGGATTCTAGTAGTCCTAGTATTTTGATTTTGCAGGAAACTAAGATGAAAGCTAAGATCCTTGAAATTAGTAAAAAGAGTTTCTGGGATAACTCTGAAATGGCGGCTGTTGAATCTCAGGGAGCCTTTAGAGGGCTGGCTACTCTTTGGGATAAAAGGCATTGTACTGGTACGGTTCTTAATGCTAGCACTAATCATCTTGCAATCAAATTTATTGCTATTGAAAATAATGATGAATGGATACTTTCTAATATATATGCCCCTAATACGGTTAGTGGGAGAAGAAATCTTTGGGCAGATCTTAAAACCTTTAGAAACCATTATAGTACAGCTAACTGGCTTATTATGGGTGATTTTAACTCTCCTCTAAACCCAGGTGAAAAATATGGAGGAATATCCAACTTTTCTACAGGTATGGAGGATTTTGCTGATTTTATTGCTGAACATAATCTTTTAGATGTGGATCTACATGGGAATAAATACACTTGGAATAATAGAAGGTTGGGAAAAGATTTTATCCAGGTGAGATTGGATAGAGCTCTGATTTCTGCGAGCTAGATTCTTAGTCAAGACTTTCACCTCTCTTCCTTGCCCAGAGTTGGATCGGATCACAATCCGATTGCTTTAAATCTTCTCAATTGGACTAAACCCATCAGAAGCTCATTTAAATTTGAAAAGATGTGGATGGAGCATGACAATATCTACGACAAGATAAAATAATGGTGGAGATGGAATGGTGAAGGCAATGCTCAATATAAACTAATTCAAAAGCTCAAAAATGTTAAAAAGTAAGTTAAAATCTGGAATAAAAGTGTTTTTGGCAATGTGTTTGATAATAAAAATAAGTTAAAGCAAAAGCTCCAGGATTTGGAAATCAAAATGGATACTATGGGGAGAACGGCCGAAGACCAAACTATTGAAAAGAATATTCTTTCAGAGTTGCATACGATCTGCAACAGAGAGGAGTCGTTATGGAGACTTAAGTCTAGAGCTATCTGGCTTAAAGAGGGAGATAGGAATACGAAGTTCTTTCACATGACCACTTTGAAGCACAGAGCTTGTAATAGGATCCTGGAAGTGGCTAAAAGTAATGGAAATATTATAAAAGATCCCAAAGGCATCAAGGAAGAAGTTATGGATTTCTATAAAAAACTTCTAAGGAGAGGAATGTCATCAATACTAAGGCTATTTCTTTTATGTTGGAGGTTATTCCCCAGGATAAAATTGAGGAACAAAGATTTAGAAATATCACCAAAGCTGTCACGCTTGAAGAGCTGCAAAAGGTTGTTTTTTCTTTGGAAGGTGATAAGGCTCCAGGTCCGGATGGTTTCTCCATTAATTTTTTCTAGAAATTTTGGGAAATTTGTTCGGAGGACCTTCTCAAAGCGGTGAATGAATTCTACAGAACTGGAAATCTTTTGAAAGAGCTGAACAACACTCACATTGTGCTGGCACCAAAAAAAATGGATGCTAAAGACTTCAAAGACTTCAGACCCATCAGCCTTGTGAACGCCATCTATAGAATTTTTACCAAAATTATTGCTACTAGGCTTCAGCTCATCATGAACGATTTAATCTCAAGGCAGTAGAGTGGATTCATCAAAGGTAGGATTATACAAGATGGTGTTATTATGGTTCATGAGACCATACATTCTATGGAGAATAATAAAAAAGTAAATATGGCTCTAAAGCTTGATATGAATAAAGCCTTTGATAAGGTTTCTTGGGTTTTTCTTGACAAAGTCTTAACTAAATTTGGTTTTCCGAACAAATTTAGAAAAATTATTAAGGCTTGTATCTCTACTGTCAGATTTTTAGTGGTGGTTAATGGTGAGCCTGTGGGTTTTTTCACTAGCAGCAGAGGGCTAAGGCAAGGGGACCCTATCTCCCCACTGCTCTTCATTCTTATGGCTGATAGCCTTAGTAGAACAATTGGCAAAGCTATCAATGATGGGCTTTTGAAAGGCTCAAAGCCCACTTCCATCTGCCAAGCTGTCTCACATCAGCAATTTGCGGATGATACTATCCTCCTTCTTTTGGCTTCCATCATAGAAGCCAAGGCTACAAAGGCTATTCTGCAGCTTTACGAGTCTTCTTCTGGGAAAGAGATTAATTATGATAAAAGCTCCATTTTTTTCTTCAACACTCCTGAAGTTAGACAACTTAAAATTGCTAAAATTCTGGGCTGTAAAATAAGTGCGCTTCCAGCCACTTACTTGGGCCTTCCTCTCGGCACTAAAAAAGTCTCTAGCAAGGTGTGGGATGATTTATTGGAGAGATTTCAAAAAAAAATGGCTGGTTGGAAAGGAGCCATTTTATCTAGTGCTGGTAAGTGCCTGCTCATAAAAAGTACTCTTCAAAATCTGCCCATTTATGTCATGTCGCTCTACAAGATCCCCTCTTCCTTCAGAGAAAAGATTGAGAGGATTCAGAAAAAATTCTTATGGCAGGGCATGGAAGAGAAGTTTAAATTTCACTTAGTTGCTTGGGATAAGGTTTGTACCCCGAAGTCTATGGGAGGATTGGGTATAAAAGACATCGAGAAAATGAATGAGGCTCTCATTGCGAAAATGGGCTGGAGAATGCTTTCAGAGAAACAACCCTGGATAGATTTAATCAAAGTTAAATACCTAAATCAGCAAACTGTCTACTCTTTCCTGCAAGATGAGCACCTCCCCTATGGTTCCATTTTTTGGAACAATCTGGTTAAGAGCAGAAATTTCATAAAGCAGGGCAGTAAATGGAAAGTGGGTGATGGTTGGGATATAAATTTCTGGGAGGATAACTGGTTTAATGGCAATCTCATGGACAGATTTGGGAAAGTTAAGGACAGTCTTGTAAGCAAGTATGGCAGTAAAATCAAGGATTATATTGAGGGAAATGGCAACAACAAGAAATGGAAAAAACTTTCTGTTGAGAGAGATGATCTGATACAGATTACTTCCTCCCTTCAAGATCAGCTAGATCTTATCCCCTTAAGTCAACTGGATACCAAGGATGAGCTGATCTGGAATAATTCCATTGATGGGGACTACTCAGTCAAAATTGGATACAATGCTTTCTTCCACAGTAGTCAAACAGAGTTCAACTGGAACAGGATTTGGATGGCTGAATTAACTCCTAAAATAAATTTCTTCCTTTGGCTGGCTATTAGAGGCAGGATTCTTACCATTGACAACCTGATGAGAAGAGGCTTTATAATGCCTAATAGATGTCATCTTTGTAAAAAAGACTCTGAGGATATCAGTCATCTGTTTATTCATTGTGAATATGCTACCAGAATATGGAGTTTTTCCCTCTCCAAATTTGAAGCTCTCTGGGTGGTGCCGAAGGATTTAAATCAGCTATGGACTCAATGGAACCCACCCTATAGGCATTGTGTTGTCAGAAGGATCTGGAAGCTGGTTATCCCTCATATTATTTGGAGGATATGGAAAGATAGAAATGATATTGTCTTTAGAAATAAGAAACAAAACTACAAGCTCAGTACTGATAAAATTTCTAATGATATCAAAGAGAATATTGCTAGATTTAAACCCCCCAAGAACAAGAGCTATCCAGAAAATGAAGAGTATATCTTATCTAACTGGCAGATTGGAGCTGTCAATAGCCGTAACAATGCCGGCAGTAGTATTGACAGATCTTTGATTAAATGGCATCCTCCTGATTTTAACTGGTATAAGTTGAACTTTGATGGGGCTTCTAAGGGTAACCCTGGGATTGCGGCAGGGGGGGAGTGATCTGGGATCATAAAGGTAGTCTGATTGCTGCGTATGCTGGGAAAATGGGTGTTCAAACAAATCATTTTTCTGAAGCATTATCTGCTTTATGGGGCCTGAGAATTGCCCAGACTCATAATATCTGAAACCTCATTCTTGAAGGGGACTCCTTGAATATCATTAACCATCTTAAAAAGTGCTCACCTCCAAGTTGGAACATCAAAGATTTTATCTTAGAATCCATTAGTATATGCCAAACCTTCAATAACATTAGGATCATGCATACTTATCGGGAGGGTAATAAATTGGCAGATGCATTGGCTAATTATGGCATTAATGTTAACCATATTGTTTGGGATAATAATAGCATTCCTAAACAGCTTCAAAGCAGCATTCAAGCGGATATCTATACACATGCAAATTCTTGAGTTGGGATATGATTATTGGGAGTGGGTTAATAAAACACCCACACGTGCTGTCTTTAAAACTAAGCTTTTGCAAATCTTGTCGAACAATCAAGATAGTATGAAGTATATGGATAAGTTCAAGTGGAGTTATATAGAAAAGAAAGGCACGCATGCGGGCAACATTATGCTCTATACAATCTGGTTATATGACTCCACGGATCCCAAAAACAATAATGATGTCAATGATGATAGGGAGTGGGCTAGCAAAAGGGCCGTAGTTCCCACATGCGAGCTTCCATAGGTCCAGATCAGCAGTCACGCGGCTATTCGTGGGAAATGCAACGGCTATTCTACTCAGTATTTTCACTGCATGGATTGTAATAGTGGTAGGTAGACTAGCATTAGAGCTATCAAGGATTCTAATATTTGTTACAAGCAGTTAAGCACAGTGACAATGGGGGCCCCCCTTGCCAGATTGAGCCCAGCGCGGATCCAGATTGGAAGGATAATGCGGAGCTTTGGAGTATACTCAGCCAGGGAGGCATTACCAACTTTATGGAGAAGGTTCAAGGCCACGATCAAAGCATTTCAGTGCGTTTTGCAAAGGATTGGAAGGATCGAATAATGGATTATGGGGGGCAGAAGATTTCGGTCAAAGAGGAGTTAATTGCTGAGGTGACTGGCCTGGGCATGGAGGGATACCATTTTTTTAATAAAAGGGTCGACAGAGAAGCTGAGGAGAGGAGATTCATGGAGGGATCAAAGAAGTTGATCTTTGTCACGGCAGGCCTACTGGTAAACTCGATCCCTTTGCCTTATGATGAGGTAACCCAGATGATGGTGCGCTTCATTTCTTTGGAAGGAAGGTTCGTAACAGTGCCTGCTAAGCATCTTGTCTTCCTCAACCATTTTTACAGGAATCACACGGTATGTTTCCCCCATTATTTGCTTAACTCTCTGGAGTGCTCCATTTTAGAGTTTCAAAAACATGCCCGTGCGGTTCCTTTGCACCAGGGGCTTATTTTCTTGCTACATAAGCTTTGTCTCCTCCGGTCTCCTGGTCTTCCTTCCTCCCCTGGCTCTTTTCCCCCTCTGCCTGGTTCAGCGGCCGCTAGCCCCATTTCTCCACATCCTGTCCCCACCACTGCTGCTGTTACCCCTCTGCCGGTCTTCCGGGCTCCATCTTCCATTCCCACCACCACTGCTCCCACCCCCTTCGCTTCCACTTCGACCAGACCTGTTACCAGGTCCTCTAGGAGACTGAACCTTGATACCCCTGCTGTGGAGAAGGGTCCTCAAGAGCTTGAAATTGCCCACAACCTCTTGCATATCAGCAGTGCTAGTTCTCAGGATGCACATATGGAGAGCTCTGCAAAAAGGCTGGAAGCCTTAGAAGCTGACATGAAGCTGTTGAAGGAGGAGGTTAAAAACTTGGAAAAATAGAAAGGCAAGAGGAAGAAGGAGGAGGAGGGGGCTATGGATAATAGCCAGATGGAAGATATATACAAGAAACTGAACTCTTTAGACTCCCGTTTAGGGAAGGCCAAAACTCGCCATGACTATAGTATGGCCATTTTTAGTGCAATTGAAGAGTTCATTGAACAGCATGTCCGCAGTGTTTCCAATCTCAGCGGGGTTTCGGCATCGCTTTGGGGCACTGATAAGGAAAGCAAAAGGACCATTGAGCAGCTGGATATAACTGACTCTACCCACATGATGACTTTGGGGATGTTCAAATCTTGGCAGAATATCAAATCCAGCATTGACAAAGCTGCCAAGAAGTAATTTTTGGTGCTTCTATTGCTTTTCTTTGTAAATATTGTTATTTTTTACTGTCCTTTAGCTGATTTCCTATTGTTTTTGTATTGGTTTTGTTTTGTTGGGGTAGCTGCTCTCTGGTTACGTTGAACTTCATTGTCATATTTGGATTTTGATCCTTTTTGTTCTGGTTCTCATTTCTATTCTGGCTTTTAGGCCCTCTTTTGTTCTCAAGGGTATAGTCTCCGTAGTTTTTACCCATTTAGGGGTTTTCCATGTTATATCTTTGTTCTGTGTTCAATTTGCTTTTTAAATTTATTTATGTTGTATAGTTACATTTAAATTTATGTTAAAATGTTTAACTTTACATTTAATTAATTTGGTGGATATATTTTTCACCCCTCACCCTGACATTGTACCAGAGTGAGATCAATAAATTAAATTAATCCTAAATAACCTAAGGTTGGAATAGTTGTGAAGTTAGGTGGTTAAATTATTTGAGATGTTATTTAACCCCCCCTTCCCCCTCAGCATGGTAAAGTTTGAATGTTGGATACATAGGTGGAAATTTATTTGGGTCTTTTAACTGCATGTGAAAACTTCAATTTTAGGAATTACTAGGCCCTGAAAAATAAGGTAAGGGTTATAATTTTTTGAAATAATTTTGTTATATAGTTTATATAGTGTGCATGGAATTCATGAAATAAAAAAGGGAAAAGTTAAAATCCAAAGTGAAACTCGAGTTTATAGGCGGAGACAAGATTTGAGAAAATAGGTCCTTTAAAGTTTTCCATTGGTCAAGTAAAATCTTTTTCCCCTGGTAATACATATGTTTTTACATTTTTCACAATGAATTTTGAACCCCTAATTCATGTCCTGAATAGGGATTCTATGAATTTTGCACCTATAGTTTAAATACAAACTATAATAGTTGTGTAGTTTTTATAAAATCTTCATATTTTATAAAAAATACAATGTGTGTGTGTGTGTGTGTGTGTGTGTGTGTGTGTGTGTGTGTGTGTGTGTGTGTGTGTGTGTGTGTGTGTGTGTGTGTGTGTGTGTGTGTGTGTGTGTGTGTGTGTGTGTGTGTGTGTGTGTGTGTGTGTATAATAGTTATATACATACATACATAAATCTATGATGTAAAAATATATATATAAAGCTATGATTTATATAAACCTAAATCTAAATTATATAAACCTAAGTACCTAAACCTATCTATAGACCTAACCGACCACATATATTTAAACAAAACATATATTAAAAAATATATGCAAACATATTATATGGGGGCGTCGCCCTCCAAACCGCCCCCTCCTTATTGAGTGCCACTTGGCACTGCTTGCTCACCTCAGCGATCCCTCACCCACGCCCGTTGCATGTCCCTCACAGGACTCCCCTCCACTCTACCACTCGTGACGCCCCTCTCTTATGCGGTGGGATTAGTCCCACATTGGGGACGACACAGTTAGTGGTAGGATTTATAATCCTTACCACGCGGGTTCGGTGGTGTGACTATAGTCACACCACCCCATTTTCTGTGGAAGCCCTTGTGGGCATAGCTTGGTATAGAGCTTAGTTTCATTGTGATCATCTTGGCCACAGATGCATTCATTGACCCTCTGTGTGACTTGGTCACACTGTTTGTGTGGCTTGGTTGGTTAAGTGGCTCGGTTGGTTAATTTAGTTTGCAATATAATTTGAAATGTGGTATTGATAGCTCAGTGAAATAACTCACTGAGCTGGTTAGCCAACTCAGTCGAGTTGACAAAAAATCCTACCTAATAAGGAACAAGAGCTCCAAAAAAAATTAAATATATATTTTTTATAAATTTTATTTCAAAAATGTATATATAAATTATTTGTTTATTTTTTCAAAAAATATAGACAAATTATAATTTTTTTTTTTTGTAAAAAAATAGTAAAATTATCATTTTTATTTAAAAATGATATAATACAACGCTAATTTTTTCTTCGTCATTTTGTTATAGAGCTAAACAAAATTTCACTTACATTTTGATTTAAGTTTTTTGATATCATTCTAACATATTCATTATAGACTATTCAATTAACATGATCTCCTTTTTTGGCATAAATTGTTCATGTTCGATTACGAGGATTAAAATAAGACAAGGGGAATTTCTATAAAACTCTTATTTTAATCCTTGTTTATTTTCATTTCTATTTTACACAAAAATGGGGTCTAATCAATTTTCAATTGATAAAAATTAGATATTGAATTTTGTATAACGTTCTCTGTTATGAATTATATAATTCAAACACACGTTCAAGTTTTAATAATTGTTCTCTGCCCAAACAACACAGTTTGGAACACACAATTTCCTTTTAAAACTAATGTTCCCTGTTCACATATTTACAATATGGAACACACATTCAATGCCATTCAATCTTATAACAGATTCTATATGCTGCTGTAAATGACTCGAAGAACTGCCGATCTCCCATTTTCATGGCTCGGAGTTTCAACGATCCTTCATTTCATGACTCGGCAACAACCGATCCTTCATGTTCGTTCATGCATAGTATATTATATATACAAGTTTTCTTAACCGTTACCGGTTATCGAAGTGATCCATTTAAGAAGCCTATCTGAATATCTGTTACTGATATTCATCTGACATCCTGCATCTTAAATTAAGTGATTAGGACAACGCAACCAACACTTGCGATACTTTGGCCAAAGATTTTAACATGCTTTGCATGATCATATTCCTGGATGTGATACACATCAATGGAATACGTCCTTCACTTCACTTCACCTGTTATCTAGAATGGTCTTTCCTGGTTCCTACCAGTCCTTTCAAATTAAGGTCAGATTTAAACTTCCAATTTCCAACTAGCAATATGAACGAATATAGGAAGGCACTCCTGGTAACTAAAGATACGCAGACATACGATGTCGTTCCCCACGACTCCGTGTGTCTAGTTATCTTTAGTCCTCCGGAGTCACTCCGTATACGTGATCATACTCCTATCCCCAGCCAAGAACTTCACATTCAGCCTATGTATTCTTGATGTTTTAATTCGGGAGGGCATTGTAATATGTCAGCTATAACATTGTGTCGTCATGAAGACCCCGTCTTCATGAAGACACCTTGCTGTAGCTGGCGTATGTCAATGTCCTACGGAATCCTCCCATCGAGAGTACACATCCTGCTCAAGTGATTTGGATATGATCTTAATATTTAAGATCAACTTTCAGCAACCATGCTGATCCTTTATCCTCGTTCCCGTTACAGTTGTACATAGCTAAGAGAGACTAAATCCGTCTTCTAGCTTGCTTTACATCTTCTCCTTCTTACCGAAGGGTTGCGTTTTTCCTACTTGGTTCTCTTCTTAATCGTTGGATTAAGCAGCCCGTTACCGACGGACGTGATAATTTTAACCTATTAAACTTAACCAAGATTTTTACAACTGTAACTAAATTCAGAATTCCATCTTTTTAGACGTCTTTTAAATGAGGTCTAATTCCTATAAATGTATTCATTTATTCTCCTTAACCTTACATAGTTAAGGTCCATTAGCTATGGATATATTTATCCCATATCCTTTCTTTCTGAATTTAACATACGAGGTTATTAATGGAGTTCGAAAGCGAAGTTCGATTACTCCTAAGTTAATTGATATTCCTTAGCTTCCAAGCTAATCCTGAATACCTATCAGTTATGGAATCATATTCTTCCTAATCCTTTTTAATGTCAATTAAAAATTCATCTTTACCCAAGTATGAACTAATTGCACATTTCAACTTAAAAGTTGCATTGAGGTAAGAATAGATATCAATTCCTTTTTAACATCCATCCAAGGACAATTAAATAAATCCAAATCAAGAAATAACATTATATTTCCAATTTAATCAACAATATCAAACTGATATAGTTATTAAAATATCACACTTGTATTTGTATTCATCAATCCATTTCATAATCCATACATTTGCCAATCCAACTGACTGGACTTTGTTTATATAAAACATCATTACAACTCATAGATAGAAGAATGTACTTTCTTCTTTTCACAATTCCTCGTAGAGGAATAACAACTAACAAATACAATTCATCTTCTGATAATCAAAAGAAGCATCAGAAAACAGCCATGTCTTCGTTCTAATCAATTTCCATCTGCAAAATTACTTGCACGGGTCAGTTCAATGAACTGAGCATATTAAGCACTTGTCATTAAAATGAGGTGCTTTAATTAACTGTCTCAATAAAAGAACCCTGCTTTTATGAAACGACAGTAAGAACATCAATCAAAAATCAAGCATCAAAAGAATGGACAGCATAACAACTGAACCATCAAATACCATCCCAATCAGCCAAAGAATTGCTGTCCTATTTTCCACATAACCGTTACAAGTTCCAAATTACAATATTTGTAAAGTTTAGGAATACAAGTAGCATACTGCTGATATAACATAACTGTTATCCTTTCCATTCCTTTCATTAGTAATAAATGCAAAGGGTAAAACTAACTGAAACGTAAACCAATTACTTTCCTTTCAGTTCATGCATCACATTTGATTCCAAGCAATCAAACACAGACGAGAAAGCAAACAGCAATGCATATAGTTGCTCATACCCAAGCACTACAAAATTCATTCTTAACGATTACAGATTTCCAACTGAATGAAAGAAGAAAAGATCATTTTTCCAAGTTATCCATCCACATTCCTATTTCTTTCCTCATGACTGTCCTAAAAATTGAATCCAAACGAGACACAAATCAAGATAACAGTTCAGAGTGAAACTTACAAAATCCATTCGGAATTCACTTTCCAGCAGCAAGAATAATTTCATTCATAATCAGCTTTAAATGAAAACAAGGAAGAATTTATCATCCTTATCAATAATTCATTTAAATCAGGCTCATATGAATACCCAAAAACAGGTTAATACAACATCATATTTATCATAGAACAAATAGTATAAGAATGCATACTATGTACTTACTGTACTAGAAGAATCCATATTTCTTTCACTGTATTTTTAACCAAATAACAGTTATACAATCACGAAATCAATTATTCACATGACTTTCTATTTCCATGAACGCATACAGTTCAAAATACAATTTACTCATTGTTGTTACCTACAGCAAGACCAATCATAGAGCACAGTAAGGCTTCCAATGCTATTTCCAGAATTCAAACAGCAAAAAGAGAAAATTTCATTCCTTTAACCTTTCACTAAGAAAACAATCATTTTCTTCAGACTCAACAAGAATTGTTCAGGCCGATTTCATTTCTTCTAAATGACGGTGCCAAGATCAGAAGACCACACGAAACAATTAAATATTTCATTTGTACAGAAAGCACAGCACTCAGAAAAATAATCTAAATACCGCTGTCACTTCCAACAATCCGAACTTATAAGGTTCAATAAACCCAGTTACTATTTCTTTCGAAATCTAAAACAGCAGAGAAAGGAAGAACTAGTTTCCCTATAATTTCAGTAAGAAACAATCATTTGCTCAGAATGAAATAAAACACCCAAATCGAGCTCACTGCCAACAAACATTTCTACCCGAAATCCATTTTTCAAGTTCATGATAATATGCAGAACTTCAGAATGCAATAATCAGTTATCATTACCTCTATCAAAGTAAACCCGTATAGGGTGTTAAATGCGTAAGTCTGGTACAGTCAAGACAACCCACACAGCAAGACAACATTTCCATGCATTTATTCTTTTGCACAGCAATCCAAAGCTAAGTCGTATTCACAAAGACAGTCCGAACTAGAAGATCGAACAACATCAATAAAACACAACAAATCATCTAACCCCCACAGCAAGAATCAACATAATTCATTTAATGCACAGAAATACAAGCCAAGCTCGTTTTCACGACTACTGTCCGAACTGTAAGATCAAGTCGTTTCCATAAAACACAACAAAATCAACCTTTCATCCCAGTAAGAAAGAATGTAATCATTTATAAGTTCAGAAGAAAAACAATTTCTTTTCTAGCTCCCGCGAATACCCAAATTGTATTCGTCCATTTATATAAAAGAAGAAGCACAGCAATAATTACATTACTATCATTTCCTTCTAACCGAGCTCGTAATGCTCAGATAAAACTCTAATGCCAATTCCTTTAAAATCCAAAAATGCTATTTCCTTCTAATCCCGAAACAGCAGAAGGAAAGGAAAAGTCTTATTTCCTTTAAGAAAAATTTCAGTATAGAAACGACATCAAGCAACTCGTACATCCTGTACAATTTTATCACAAAAGTTCATATAACAAAAGAACAATCGCACAGCAATGAAAACAACCCACACTGCCTGCACCGTTCTTATATAGCATTTAATCAGAGAAAAACCCATTTCGAATTCCCAAATACCGTCAACAACCAACACAACAAGTTCTTATTCCAACTCAATTCATGCAAAGACAGATCAAATCACAATAGCAAGAAAATGATTTCACCCATATCATTTCAAACAATGACAGCAAGAATCGACTAACCCAAATCGTCTCAACATGACAACAATCAAATAAACCAAAAACCCAAGAGCAGGGTTGTTTTAATGAGACGCTTAAACAAAGCAAGTGTTTTAAAGAGAAGGGCTTAACATGCCTGCAATTTCTTTTCCAAAACTCGAAGAAAACCACGTCTACCGAAGGTATTTCCTTCCACGGCGACAGCACGAGCTTCCCAAACAATCCTTTCCTCTTACAGGCTCAGCAACAGCCTCCAAATTTCCAAAGAACAGTGATAAAAACCAAATGAAACTGGTTCGACTGAACCAAGCAAAAACCAAATGCAGAGCAACTTCTCAAAAATCCGAATCAACACAATAAACAATCAAAATTTCCTCCATACACTTTCCAAGGCGAGCTGGTCACGAAGACCAAAAAAATTAAATGCATTAAAGGCTCTAGCCTTTTCCTATTTTCTCACGCCACCGCCGACTTGGGTTGGCGAACTCCCAAGTTCAAATTTTGCATGTAAAACCAAATTTAGTGCATGACCAACTAGCTACCTCCATCTTTCTCCCTGTTCCCGCCAAACTGGCGCTGTCCACGTAAGGACTCACATTAACTGCCATTAATTCCCTTTCATCCTTATCCTCTTCCCCCAAGGGTCTGCGCGTCCCCTTCTAGGTTAGGATTAGTTTAGGATTCATATTAGTGTTCGACCTAGGTCATAGCCTAGTCTTTAGGTTAATAGAACTTAGGTTTATTTCCACCTTTTTTTTTTTTATATAATTTAAAATCCACTTAGGATAGTAGTTTAGGATGTAAGGTAGAGCTTAGGATTAGATTAGGATCTAATTCCCTCTAACACCTAACACTAACCACCTTCAATCCTGTCAAGTCTTCCCGACTGACTTCTAATTCCAACATTGTGCAGGACATTCCGTCCTTTGTTAACATGCCCAAGCCACCCGTATCCCGGCATTCCTCGCCTTACGGGGTCTCACGTTACGACAGTGTATGGTTCGTGAATCGAACCCATTTCCGTTGGCATCTACGTGCCAACTGTTCATACCTGTAATCAGGTGCTGCACATTTATATTAACCTTCAATTCAGTTCAAGAGTAAATCGACAAAGCGATTACAAGAAGGCCACAGCATAAAGAGTTCAGCAAGCATACGACAATTTGTCGTCACATCAGTAACATACAGGCAACAATAACTGTTGTCCCATGCAAATAAATTACAGCATGCAAGAATCCAGATTTTGCAACACATTCCCTTAAGATCAAAATATATATTAACATGCTTGCCTTCATTTCAGCAGATACAACAGTATGAAAAATAATCACCAAGATAACTTACAAAATCAGGGTGTTACATTCCTCCCTCCTTAAAGAATCATCGTCCCGATGATCAGATTAAACAAATCAAGGAGTTTCTAGGACAAAGTTCAGTTATTGTCCTTCCATTCATAAGTTCATACCAAAAACATAGATTCACTCTTAAAAACAGTGTTTTAAGACAACTGTACAATAGACTAATAATTGTCTAAATTTGGTAGAATTATCAGTTTTTCGAATTTCAAATTCGATTAAACAAATGTGGAAAAGTAGATCTCATTTCTTCGAGATTTTCCCAAGTTGCACTTTCTTCGCTGAACTGGTCCCACTGGACCTTACATTGGTTCACTTCGCGATTTCTTAAGTACAACTGGCGAGTTCCCAGCACTCGAATGGGCTTAACCACGATTATTCCTGGGTCTTGGACCTGCAAGGAATTCCAATTCAGCACATGTGATAAATCTGTCACGTATTTCTTAAGCAAAGAAATATGAAAAACATCATGCATTTGAGACAAAGCAGGAGGTAATGCTAGACGATAAGCTACAGGGTTGATTATTTCAACAATTTCAAAAGGTCCCACGTATCGTGGTGACAACTTGGCAGCCTTGCCAAAAGTTATTGAGCTCTTTTTCGGCTTCACCCGAAGAAAGACCTTCTCTCCCAGTTTATAATTCTTGTCAACCCGCTTTAAGTCTGCATAACTCTTTTGCCTATTGGCAGCCTCCTTTAGATGTTCTCGAATCATTTTGATTTGCTGTTCCATTTCCATAAGGATTTCTGGCCCAATTACCTCTCTGTCCTCAACGTTGTCCCAGCTGACAGGGGTTCTGCATTTTCTTCCATACAATGCTTCAAAGGGCGCCATTTTTAAAGAGGCATGATAGGTGTTATTGTAAGCAAATTCTACCAGCGGAAGGTATTCCTCCCATTTATACTGCTGGTCCATGCAATACATCCTTAACATGTCCTCTAAAACCTGATTGACTCTCTCAGTCTGTCCATCCGTCTCCGGATGATATGCAGAACTGAAGTTTAATTTAGTTCCCAAGGCCGCATTAAGCGTTTGCCAAAACCTTGATGTCATCCTCGGATCTCTGTCCGATATGATTAATTCCGGTATTCCATGCAATCTGAAGATTTCATGTACAAATCTTCTTGCTAACACTGGTGCATCGTCCTTCAAATTACCAGCAATGAAGTGTGCCACTTTGGTCAATTTGTCGACTACAACCAGGATAATGTCATGCTTATTTCTTGACATAGGCAATCCTTGAACGAAATCCATCGTTATCACTTGCCATTTATACTGCGGAATACTGTGGGGGTACAATAATCCTGCGGGATGCATATGTTCCACCTTAACACGCTGACATTCCAAGCAGTGTGTTACAAATTCCACCACATCCTTTTTCATTCCCTTCCAGAAATATTGCTGCTTAAGATCAGCAAGCATTTTCGTAATGCCAGGGTGTCCAGAAAAAGGTGAATTATGAAATTCAGTTAACAATTTCCCTCTTAAGTCATTTGCCAAAGGTATATATACCCTGTTTTCGAACCTCAGAATTCCTTCATTATCAAAACGGAATCCTTTATACCTGACATCCTTCGGGTCTGCAGCAAGTGTTGTTTTGACTTGCTGGAAATAAGGATCTGATTCCAAGGCATCTTTCACCTCATCCTTAAACTGAGTTCTTAACGTTATAAGAGCAGAGATATGCTTCCTTCGACTCAGAGCATCTGCTACTCTATTTTCCTTGCCCTTGATGTAGCTTATATCAAAATCATACTGAGACAGAAATTCTAACCATCTTCGCTGCCTTGCATTCAGATTTGGCTGAGTAAAAATATACTTCAGCCCCAGATGGTCTGTTTTTAACTCGAAAGGCTTGCCTAAAAGGTAATGCCTCCACATTTGAAGTGCATGAACAATGGCAGCGAGCTCTAGATCATGTGGAGCATAATTCTGTTCATGTAACTTAAGCTTTCTGCTTTCATAAGCTATGACATGGTTATTCTGTAACAGAATACCTCCAAGGCCTTCTCCTGAGGCATCCGTTACAACCATAAAATTTCCATTTGGATCAGGTACAGTCAAAATAGGTGCTGAAGTTAACTGTTCCTTTAAATTCTTAAAGGCAGATTCACATTTGTCTGTCCAGACAAATTTCTTATCCTTCTTTTGCAGCGAAGTGATTGGGGCAGCAATTTTTGAAAAGTCCTTAACGAACTTTCGATAATATCCAGCCAAGCCCATGAAGCTCCTCACTTCATGCACGTTCTTAGGCGCAGGCCACTCAGTTATAGCTGTGATCTTTGAAGGGTCAACAGCTATCCCATTCTTGCTTATTACGTGTCCCAAATAATGCACCTCTGCATCATAAAAGGAACATTTGGACAGTTTGCCATACAACTTCCTCTTTCTTAAAATTTCCAGCACTATTCTTAGATGTTCTTGGTGCTCTTCGACATTTTTAGAGTATATAAGAATGTCGTCCAAGAATACAAGCACAAACTTGTCTAAGTATTCTTGAAAAATATTGTTCATCAGATTCATGAAGGCGGCAGGTGCATTAGTCAACCCAAAAGGTAACACCGTGAACTCATAATGCCCGTACCTCATTCTAAAAGTTGTTTTATGAATATCTTCTTCCTTTATTCTCAGCTGATGATACCCAGATCGAAGATCTATTTTTGAATAAACTGATGCTCCTCGCATCTGATCGAACAGATCATCAATCCTAGGAAGTGGGTATCGATTTTTAATAGTTGCTTTGTTCAGCATTCTGTAATCAATGCACAGCCTCAATGTGCCATCCTTTTTCTTTACAAAAATTACCGGCGCTCCCCAAGGTGAGACGCTCGGTCTTATCAGCCCCTTAGTCAAAAGTTCTTGTAACTGAGCCTTTAGCTCTACCAACTCAATGGTAGTCATTCTATAAGGTGCTTTAGATATGGGTTCAGTTCCCGGTTTGATTTCTATTGCAAAGTCAAACTCACGTTTGGGTGGAAGACCTGGCAATTCCTCCGGAAACACATCACGGAAACCCCTTAACAATGGATATCTTTCCATGAAATCATTATCTTCCTCAGCATTTTCTGTCATTTTTACTGCATACAAAGTGCAGCCTCTGTTTTTAGCCTTTTTTAGTTGCATAGCTGTCAGTTTCCTAACTGCAACTTCACGTTTTACACCTTGAATGACTGCTGCTTTCTGCAGGTCATCGAAACAACAGATTTGTTTTTCATAACAGTCGACCTTTGCCTTATGTTCAGCCAACCAGTTAACTCCAATAATGATATCATATGATCCTAGAGGAGTGACATACAAGTCAACTTCGGTGGAGAAACTAGGCAAGTCAAGAATTGCCCCAAAAAGGCACATTTCGACTGTATGGACAGCATTATTCCCATAATGCACTGTCCATGTTTTATCCATTCTTTCAGCCTTTCTTTTTAATTTCATTGCAAGTTTAGCAGAAATAAAGCATTCAGTAGCTCCAGTATCAAAAAGTATGACTACAGGTGTACCGAATAACTTACCCGAAACTTCTATGGGCGTAACTTGCTTTTCAGCTTGTCTGTTAGCCACTGCAGCGTGTATCCTATGCTGCTGACCGCGATCATCCTTCTTCAGAGGACAGTGATTCGCATAGTGGTCCTTTCCATAGTTGAAGCATCCTCCAACTGGCCCTTTTCTAGGCTCAAATTTGTTACCAGCCTTGAAGTTATCATTCTGGCTTCCATAGGACTTCTGTCCAATGCCATTAGCTTTTGTGAAGCTGTTCCACACGCTATTTACAGGTCTGTTCATCACAGATTTCTTGTTGTTATCTACAACAGTTTTGTTTTTCACACCAAACCTTTTCCAAGGTCCCCTTTTTGGTGCAAGAGATGAAGAAGAATTGGGAATCTTCTTCCTTATCTCTTCCCTGTGAGCAGATATTGCTCTCAATTTCTGTTCCTGTCTGATTGCCTTTTCGACAACTCCATCCATGGTGGTTGGGCCGTGGACATCCACTTCGCCACCAATGATGGGATTCAGTCCCATTATGAATTTCCGTATTCTGAACTTCTCATCAGCTTGGTACTGCGGCACATACTTAAGGAGTTTAGTAAACCCTTCCCAGTATTCCGTCACCGACAGCCTTCCTTGCGACCAGTTCTGAAATTCAGTCATTTTCCTATCAAAATAGAGTTGAGGCAGCCATCGTTGCCTAAAATAACCCTTAAATTGATCCCAAGTTATGTCTGATTCGACAATATTCAGCTCAACCTTACGGTTGTCCCACCATGATGATGCTTCATGAGAAAGCTGATATGCTCCCCATATCGCTTTAGTCTCTTCGGAGAAGTTTCTTATTGCAAAGTATTTCTCCATTTCACTGAGCCAATTCTCAGCTCCGTCCCCAAGGGTTGTTCCATCAAACTTTGGAGGACTTATTCTCTTAATATCATTTGTAAGTTCAGCTGCTAATCTTGCCCTTTTATTTTCAGGGGGATTAGGAGCAATTACATTATTATTATCAACACCCGGATTCCCTCCGTTGATGTTGTCCACAGGAGGCGGCTGATCATTTATTTCAGCTTCATCTTCCTCCTCTTCATTGCCCATTGATTGTTGTTCCAGAACAGTCAAACGATCCCTCGTATCAAGTAGGGCAGCAAGGATTTCATCCAGCTTTTGAGCAGTAGCTGCTTCTCCACCCTGTAACGGGTTATTCGCAGCATTCCCTCTTGTTCTGACCATTTTCTGTTCAATAAGAAAATGTAAACCTTATTAATATCGTGGACTCATTAGGTCCAAGAGCTGCAACCTTCAGCTCTGATACCAAGATGTAACATCCCCATTTTAAGATACTAGAACAAGGGAATTTTTTTTTTTGTATAACGTTCTCTGTTATGAATTATATAATTCAAACACACGTTCAAGTTTTAATAATTGTTCTCTGCCCAAACAACACAGTTTGGAACACACAATTTCCTTTTAAAACTAATGTTCCCTGTTCGCATATTTACAATATGGAACACACATTCAATGCCATTCAATCTTATAACAGATTCTATATGCTGCTGTAAATGACTCGAAGAACTGCCGATCTCCCATTTTCATGGCTCAGAGTTTCAACGATCCTTCATTTCATGACTCGGCAACAACCGATCCTTCATGTTCGTTCATGCATAGTATATTATATATACAAGTTCTCTTAACCGTTACCGGTTATCGAAGTGATCCATTTAAGAAGCCTATCTGAATATCTGTTACTGATATTCATCTGACATCCTGCATCTTAAATTAAGTGATTAGGACAACGCAACCAGCACTTGCGATACTTTGGCCAAAGATTTTCACATGCTTTGCATGATCATATTCCTGGATGTGATACACATCAATGGAATACGTCCTTCACTTCACTTCACCTGTTATCTAGAATGGTCTTTCCTGGTTCCTACCAGTCCTTTCAAATTAAGGTCAGATTTAAACTTCCAATTTCCAACTAGCAATATGAACGAATATAGGAAGGCACTCCTGGTAACTAAAGATACGCAGACATACGATGTCGTTCCCCACGACTCCGTGTGTCTAGTTATCTTTAGTCCTCCGGAGTCACTCCGTATACGTGATCATACTCCTATCCCCAGCCAAGAACTTCACATTCAGCCTATGTATTCTTGATGTTTTAATTCGGGAGGGCATTGTAATATGTCAGCTATAACATTGTGTCGTCATGAAGACCCCATCTTCATGAAGACACCTTGCTGTAGCTGGCGTATGTCAATGTCCTACGGAATCCTCCCATCGAGAGTACACATCCTGCTCAAGTGATTTGGATATGATCTTAATATTTAAGATCAACTTTCAGCAACCATGCTGATCCTTTATCCTCGTTCCCGTTACAGTTGTACATAGCTAAGAGAGACTAAATCCGTCTTCTAGCTTGCTTTACATCTTCTCCTTCTTACCGAAGGGTTGCGTTTTTCCTACTTGGTTCTCTTCTTAATCGTTGGATTAAGCAGCCCGTTACCGACGGACGTGATAAGTTTAACCTATTAAACTTAACCAAGATTTTTACAACTGTAACTAAATTCAGAATTCCAGCTTATTAGACGTCATTTAAACGAGGTCTAATTCCCAATAAATGTATTCATTTATTCTCCTTAACCTTACATAGTTAAGGTCCATTAGCTATGGATATATTTATCCCATATCCTTTCTTTCTGAATTTAACATACGAGGTTATTAATGGAGTTCGAAAGCGAAGTTCGATTACTCCTAAGTTAATTGATATTCCTTAGCTTCCAAGCTAATCCTGAATACCTATCAGTTATGGAATCATATTCTTCCTAATCCTTTTTAATGTCAATTAAAAATTCATCTTTACCCAAGTATGAACTAATTGCACATTTCAACTTAAAAGTTGCATTTAGGTAAGAATAGATATCAATTCCTTTTTAACATCCATCCAAGGACAATTAAATAAATCCAAATCAAGAAATAACATTTTATTTCCAATTTAATCAACAATATCAAACTGATATAGTTATTAAAATATCACACTTGTATTTGTATTCATCATCCATTTCATAATCCATACATTTGCCAATCCAACTGACTGGACTTTGTTTATATAAAACATCATTACAACTCATAGATAGAAGAATGTACTTTCTTCTTTTCACAATTCCTCGTAGAGGAATAATAACTAACAAATACAATTCATCTTCTGATAATCAAAAGAAGCATCAGAAAACAGCCATGTCTTCGTTCTAATCAATTTCCATCTGCAAAATTTCTTGCACGGGTCAGTTCAATGAACTGAGCATATTAAGCACTTGTCATTAAAATGAGGTGCTTTAATTAACTGTCTCAATAAAAGAACCCTGCTTTTATGAAACGACAGTAAGAACATCAATCAAAAATCAAGCATCAAAAGAATGGACAGCATAACAACTGAACCATCAAAATACCATCCCAATCAGCCAAAGAATTGCTGTCCTATTTTCCACATAACCGTTACAAGTTCCAAATTACAATATTTGTAAAGTTTAGGAATACAAGTAGCATACTGCTGATATAACATAACTGTTATCCTTTCCATTCCTTTCATTAGTAATAAATGCAAAGGGTAAAACTAACTGAAACGTAAACCAATTACTTTCCTTTCAGTTCATGCATCACATTTGATTCCAAGCAATCAAGCACAGACGAGAAAGCAAACAGCAATGCATATAGTTGCTCATACCCAAGCACTACAAAATTCGTTCTTCACGATTACAGATTTCCAACTGAATGAAAGAAGAAAAGATCATTTTTCCAAGTTATCCATCCACATTCCTATTTCTTTCCTCATGACTGTCCTAAAAACTGAATCCAAACGAGACACAATTCAAGATAACAGTTCAGAGTGAAACTTACAAAATCCATTCGGAATTCACTTTCCAGCAGCAAGAATAATTTCATTCATAATCAGCTTTAAATGAAAACAAGGAAGAATTTATCGTCCTTATCAATAATTCATTTAAATCAGGCTCATATGAATACCCAAAAACAGGTTAATACAACATCATATTTATCATAGAACAAATAGTATAAGAATGCATACTATGTACTTACTGTACTAGAAGAATCCATATTTCTTTCACTGTATTTTTAACCAAATAACAGTTATACAATCACGAAATCAATTATTCACATGACTTTCTATTTCCATGAACGCATACAGTTCAAAATACAATTTACTCATTGCTGTTACCTACAGCAAGACCAATCATAGAGCACAGTAAGGCTTCCAATGCTATTTCCAGAATTCAAACAGCAAAAAGAGAAAATTTCATTCCTTTAACCTTTCACTAAGAAAACAATCATTTTCTTCAGACTCAACAAGAATTGTTCAGGCCGATTTCATTTCTTCTAAATGACAGTGCCAAGATCAGAAGACCACACGAAACAATTAAATATTTCATTTGTACAGAAAGCACAACACTCAGAAAAATAATCTAAATACCGCTGTCACTTCCAACAATCCGAACTTATAAGGTTCAATAAACCCAGTTACTATTTCTTTCGAAATCTAAAACAACAGAGAAAGGAAGAACTAGTTTCCCTATAATTTCAGTAAGAAACCATCATTTGCTCATAATGAAATAAAACACCCAAATCGAGCTCACTGCCAACAAACATTTCTACCCGAAATCCATTTTTCAAGTTCATGATAATATGCAGAACTTCAGAATGCAATAATCAGTTATCATTACCTCTATCAAAGTAAACCCGTATAGGGTGTTAAATGCGTAAGTCTGGTACAGTCAAGACAAACCCACACAACAAGACAACATTTCCATGCATTTATTCTTTTGCACAGCAATCCAAAGCTAAGTCGTATTCACAAAGACAGTCCGAACTAGAAGATCGAACAACATCAATAAAACACAACAAATCATCTAACCCCCACAGCAAGAATCAACATAATTCATTTAATGCACAGAAATACAAGCCAAGCTCGTTTTCACGACTACTGTCCGAACTGTAAGATCAAGTCGTTTCCATAAAACACAACAAAATCAACCTTTCATCACAGCAAGAAAGAATGTAATCATTTATAAGTTCAGAAGAAAAACAATTTCTTTTCCAGCTCCCACGAATACCCAAATTGTATTCGTCCATTTATATAAAAGAAGAAGCACAACAATAATTACATTACTATCATTTCCTTCTAACCGAGCTCGTAATGCTCAGATAAAACTCTAATGCCAATTCCTTTAAAATCCAAAAATGCTATTTCCTTCTAATCCCGAAACAGCAGAAGGAAAAGAAAAGTCTTATTTCTTTTAAGAAAATTTTCAGTATAGAAACGACATCAAGCAACTCGTACATCCTGTACAATTTTATCACAAAAGTTCATATAACAAAAGATCAATCGCACAGCAATGAAAACAACCCACACTACCTCCACTGTTCTTATATAGCATTTAATCAGAGAAAAACCCATTTCGAATTCCCAAATACCGTTAACAACCAACACAACAAGTTCTTATTCCAACTCAATTCATGCAAAGACAGATCAAATCACAATAGCAAGAAAACGATTTCACCCATATCATTTCAAACAATGACAGCAAGAATCGACTAACCCAAATCGTCTCAACATGACAACAATCAGATAAACCAAAAACCCAAGAGCAGGGTTGTTTTAATGAGACGCTTAAACAAAGCAAGTGTTTTAAAGAGAAGGGCTTAACATGCCTGCAATTTCTTTTCCAAAACTCGAAGAAAACCGCGTCTACCGAAGGTATTTCCTTCCACGGTGACAACACGAGCTTCCAAAAATCACCTTTCCTCTTACAGGCTCAGCAACAGCCTCCAAATTTCCAAAGAACAGTGATAAAAACCAAATGAAACTGGTTCGACTGAACCAAGCAAAAACCAAATGCAGAGCAACTTCTCAAAAATCCGAATCAACACAATAAACAATCAACATTTCCTCCATACACTTTCCAAGGCGAGCTGGTCACGAAGACCAAAAAAATTAAATGCATTAAAGGCTCTGCCTTTTCCTATTTTCTCACGCCACCGCCGACTTGGGTTGGCGAACTCCCAAGTTCAAATTTTGCATGTAAAACCAAATTTAGTGCATGACCAACTAGCTACCTCCATCTTTCTCCCTGTTCCTGCCAAACTGGCGCTGTCCACATAAGGACTCACATTAACTGCCATTAATTCCCTTTCATCCTTATCCTCTTCCCCCAAGGGTCTGTGCGTCCCCTTCTAGGTTAGGATTAGTTTAGGATTCATATTAGTGTTCGACCTAGGTCATAGCCTAGTCTTTAGGTTAATAGAACTTAGGTTTATTTCCACCTTCTTTTTTTATTTAAAAATCCACTTAGGATAGTAGTTTAGGATGTAAGGTAGAGCTTAGGATTAGATTAGGATCTAATTCCCTCTAACACCTAACACTAACCACCTTCAATCCTGTCAAGTCTTCCCGACTGACTTCTAATTCCAACACTGTGCAGGACATTCCGTCCTTTGTTAACATGCCCGAGCCACCCGTATCCCGGCATTCCTCGCCTTACGGGGTCTCACGTTACGACAGTGTATGGTTCGTGAATCGAACCCATTTCCGTTGGCATCTACGTGCCAACTGTTCATACCTGTAATCAGGTGCTGCACATTTATATTAACCTTCAATTCAGTTCAAGAGTAAATCGACAAAGCGATTACAAGAAGGCCACAGCATAAAGAGTTCAGCAAGCATACGACAATTTGTCGTCACATCAGTAACATACAGGCAACAATAACTGCTGTCCCATGCAAATAAATTACAGCATGCAAGAATCCAGATTTTGCAACACATTCCCTTAAGATCAAAATATATATTAACATGCTTGCCTTCATTTCAGCAGATACAACAGTATGAAAAATAATCACCAAGATAACTTACAAAATCAGGGTGTTAATTTCATTTCAATTTTGAATTCTAAATATCAAACAGAACAAGACATTCCATATTTGCAAACCCTTAGTTCTATTCTTATATAGGAAGAATAAGTAATGTCAAATTTTGATTTTAAGGAGAATGCCACACAGGCACTTCTCGCTCATAAATCAAAAGGTAAAACCTCTAGATTCAACAAAAACCCAAAGTAAACTTTCAAATCTCCTAAAAAAGATAAGAAACCTAGAAATCTAAGAGTTAGCTTTGATGGAAAATGTCATTATTGTGGTAAATGTTATCCATTTTTCACTCTTGAGTGAAAAATGAACAACTCGGATGCCTTGCATACAGGCAGTTACAATGGGCCCACAAGTTAACCCAAGATGTACATGTACGTTTCGGTGTTTCAATGTGGAATCAAGTTCTTTGGGAAGGTCAAGACTCACGAGAGGAAATTTTCCTCTTCTTGGTCTTCACAAAGTTTAGGTTGTTTAATGAAGAAGCAACCAACACTAGGGATCAGCTCCAGGAAAAAGGGGAAAATATGATGTGAGTACCGAGAACACTTCTAAGCACCCTATACTTCTCCCTTGAGAACGTTAGAATTGCAAAAATGCTAAGAGACTTTGAAGAAGGAACTGTGAAGATAACACATGTAAGAGCCAAATAAGCTCAAATCGAGCTACTGCTAGCTCGATGATGCATTACATGGGTCGAGTTGTTTCATACATAACCAAGCTCCATATTGGCCACCGAGTTGTATTAGTTACATTATGGCCGAGTTGAGGCAAAACAAAGTATACAAGTTCCCTGAGCCATTCATAGGGAAACTGAGTTGGTAAAAAGTTCATGCATCAAGCTATTTCAATGGCATATGTAGCCAAGTTGTTCTTATTGTGGGCCAATCTTTTGGGGAACATTGAATTAAGTGGGTGATCTATACAAATTACCAATGAGCTATGCACAAATTATTACTGGTGAGTTGCTAATCCATATTATCCGGCAAGCCATATTGAATCAAAGGAAAAGCTCAGTTGTTTCATTATGTCATAGAGGTTTAATTTGGATATCTTGACCGTTGTGGAAAACCAATTATTCATGACTTGGGTCATAGTATTACGAATTACTGTTGAGCTCATAACCAAACAAACACGATGCATAAAATTTGAAGGAGAAACCAATGCACAGCCAAGCCTAGTCAGGCCGATATTGGAGGAAGAGCTCACATTGATGTATTGAGATGTGCGTCGGGCTTATAAAGCTTATTTAGGGTAGTTTGAACAAGCTGCAAGAGTAGGAGCTCATGTTACAATGAAGCAAGAAACTAGATATTAAAGAAGTGGGAAAGTCCTAGCTCTACGCAGGGAGTCAAGTATCATGTCTACATTTGGTGCATTTGATCGTTGAGATGATTTTACACATCCAAAAGTAGAATGAGCATAAGCTCCTCACAAACCATTGCCAAAGATATTGAATGAACTAAGCTGGTTAGTTGCAGGTGAGTCACCCATGTAGTAATAAGGATTGCTCAAGAGTGAGCGGAGTCAATATTGGGTAATTTCAAGCTGACATGTGAAGAATCAGTGGCTAAGTGGCATGGTGAGCTACAACGGTTCACTCAGAAAATTAGAACCCAGCGGAGTTAGAGTGGACCGAATCTGTATACTTGGCTCGCTCGACTCGGAATCAAGCTTATGATAAAAGACCCACCTTTTGCATTGAGAAATCATGCTGAGATGAGAGCGCATGGGGATCAAGCGACACTCGTGGGAAAGAAAGTGCATTAAAATCCACAAATGAGTCAATGCGGGAGTCTTCGTAGGCGAAAGTCGGAAAAATCAGGGTCCAAGTGGGACCATGTGATTCGACATGCAAGTAAAACCTGGACCTCATACATGAAAGTGAGCAAAGGTTTATGGGGTGAGTAAATGGCCCATTGTGGTTTGATCTCGACGGATGTTGGAAAAACCCTTGTAGGGAGCCGAGCGGGCCACAGTGCAAGACCTGTCATAGATGATGCACGGGAGCTCTTGAATGGGCAACCCGACGTGAGTGGCATGAGAAGCGTGGATTGAGGTTGATAAATCTCACCGCAAGGGGTCAAGTGGCGATGAAAAGGTGGATTTCTGAGAGTGAGCAACCCAAAAATGCCTAGATTTTGAGTGATCGGTGTTTGGGGCACACTTGCATGGGAATGAACCCACAAATACATCGTGGCAGTCACGGTCACCTATGCCAAGGTGAGAGCTCAAGTAGGGGTGCGAATCTGCGAAGGTCAATTGGAGGCACGTGTGAAATGACAGCCCTAGCATATTCATGAAGGTAACCGAGATGTGGGTAACCAAGTGCTTGGTCAACGGAGCAGTTGAGTGGGGTGTAAGCCTTAAAGTGAACTCCGAGCTAGCAAATGGTGTGGGGCTAGTGAATGTTGACCCACCATTGCAACATGATGGCCGAACATGTGGAACATGAAGCGTAGAGTCATTGGCAATGCAAAATAAAAATGGTGATGTGGATCAATGTGCTGGAGACATACATGCACGAGGCTGGCAGAAATGAATAAGGGGGGCGTTGACATAAGGAAAGGTCTCTTGGTATGGAAGGGAATGAGCCAGCTCGGCCGAGTTGGCTAATAAGTTTTAATTAGAATATACAAGTATTAAACCCACCATTTAAAAGCCATGTTTGCAATGATCAAATGAATGGGCCCACCAAAGTTTTTAAATTCCCCAACATTTTAAATGATGTGAAAACATTAGGAAAGGGGAAAATATTTAAAATGATCATTTTCTAGCCAAGGAATTAATTTCTCAGTCCCGTGGATATCAAGCTAAGCCTGGATCAAATTCCCAAAATAGCTTGCTTCTGCTCAGGAGCTCATAACTTGAGTGTTTCTCAACGGATTTTCACAAAATTGGTCTCATTGGAATCATGGCTCCAAGATATCTACACATAGCAATCAATAAATTTTAGAATTTATGAAGTTTCGGAGGAGAAATTTATAGAAAACGAACCTAGTTCCAAAAAGACATTTCAAAGTGGTTTGGGAAGCATTAAATAAGAATGGGTAGCAATTTTCTCTCACTGCAAGTTGCATATCAATTAGAAATTACTTTTGAATATTTGTTATCATGAGTTCCACCCAATTTGGGTACTTTGTAATTGGTGCAAGATGCAAATCCAACTTTTCTTATTTCTCTCTCCTTGCCTCCATTTTCTATAAATTGAGGCGTTTTCTCATTTGAGAAGGGGGGATAATTCTTGTAACAAAACTCTACCATTTTTGTTTTGAAACCAATGTGCTGCATGCCTTTATAGAGGACTTATTGCATGATGATCCTAGCCTTTCTCTTGTAATAGAATGATACTGTGCATATCAATGAAGCAATAGATGCAAGTTGTAAATGTATCTTCCCTTGTTATGTTTATTTGCATTCTTCTTTCCTCTTTATTCTTATTGCAGGCGTATTGTGTCTTTCTACTCACTGTGTAGAGTTCATTATAGTTTTATTTCTATGGAAACGATGTTGTGAATGCTGTTGTTAGATTGTGGAGAACTGTTATCACCCTTTCTAATCTACATTTTGCTCTCATTTTCACACATTGGAGAGTTGTTCTCATGCACCTTTTTTGGTGCATCACCTCTGTAGTGTAGTTTTCATTACTTTCATGTTATTTCTCTCTCCCTGGTCCCTTGGAAATTATAGGATAGAGATAGTCAGTAGTTTTCCTTCATTAGAGTTAGCTTGCACTAGATTAGGAAGAGGAACCAACCTTCTCTGGAGGTCTATCTCAAGCAGCAAGTCCCACAACTTGGAGATAGTACCCATGTTACCCAGTCACACTACTTTCCTTAACACACTCACATGCTAAGCAATCATAGGGTGCTGTGATTTGGTGATAACAATAAATTTGGACACAAGAAAGAGGATTGCTAATTTAAAAATAATAGGTCAAATTTCAAGAATCAAAAGGGTAACGAATCTGAGAAAAACAAAAATCAAAATCAAAACAAGAAGTAGAAAAATAGCCAAAATTCAAATGTAATTTCTTTGTATGCTGCTTTTGTCACTGAAAAAGAAAATGAGTGGATATTAGACAGTGGTTCCTCTAGGCACATGACCTTTAGATCTAATATCTTATCTAAACTTAGTGAATGTAATGATCAAATCTATTTGGGTGATCATTCCATTCTGGATGTCCAGGGTCAACGAAAAGAAAAAGTTACAAATGGATTTATTAAAAATGTGTTGTTAGTACTTAAACTTAAAATGAATTCACTTTCTTGTTCTTAGTTAACTCAAATTAACTATAGTGTAATGTTATTAAAGGATAAATGGATTATTAAAAATGAACATGTTTCACCAATAAATTGCATACATATAAGAAAAATAGATAAGGTAAAGGTGAGGAGGAATACCTGTGAAATGAAGGTGGAAGGTAGAATGTGCGCATTTTGATTTCCTGATCCAATGTTGATTGTGAGAACTTCCTTTTTGCTAGGAGGAACTACCTATGAATGCAAAACAGGACCACAAGAAGAATATTAAACAATATATGTCAGTGGAATGCCTACTGTATGCTAGATCTAGGAAGTGTGATACTTCCTAGATGGTTATCAATCCACTATTTATCAAATAAATGAACATAAATATAAGAAATAGAGGTATTATTGCTAACAAGTTGATTTCAGTATCTCAAGTTATTAACAATATATTAGATTAAGTAGAATATTCCAATAAAAAATTAGATCTAACTGAGGTTGGGTTGTGTTTCAAGTTGGGTAGGTAGCTAAGGTGATTAGAACATGTCAGGATTAGGTTTTGGGTGGTTTTGGGTTATTTGGGTGAAGGTTATAAGGTCATTGTTATAGGCAGGATTACCAGTTATAGAGACCGACATCGGTGTGGGTATGACCGATGTTGGTCGAGGGTGACCAGTATCGGTCACTGTAGAAAATCACATAAGGTCATAAGTAGGTGTTTAAAGCCTTTTATAACTTCACGAGAACCAAAGAGAGTGTGTCTAGGATAAATGGGTGTAGGAAAAGGGGGTTAAGAAGGTTTGAATGGAGTTTGGTAAGGATTTTGTAAGATTTTGGGATGGGTTTTGGTCGACCAATATGGCTTGGGTTATTGTCATTATGACCAATGACGGTGTGGGGATGACCGATGTCATTTAAGGGTGACATTGGTCACTATGGAAAAGGACTGAACATGGCAATGGAGGTTTTAGGATTCTTTAAGGTTATACAGAGGACCTTAAAGGCATTGAATGTGGTTGCAGGGAATAAGTGAGGCCTCAAAGTTTGAATGGCAAGGGTTTCAGGGAGGTGATAAGGAAAATGGGTAGCTTGTTTGGAAAATGAAGGCATGAGATAATTAGGAGATGAGTAACACTGAGAAAGAATGAATGGAAATACAAGTATTTGAACAAAGGAAAGTAAAATGGAATTCTACTTACTCGATGTCCCATGCTTGCAGGTTCTGAACGAATGATGGTGAAGTGTTGAGGGTTTTTTGTAGAGCCCAAATATTCTATGAATGGAAATGCTTCCCATAATGCTCCTGTGAATGCCAACACTTTCGGATGAGAATCCAATGCTTGCTTTGGCCTCTGGCTAGGTATGCTTTTGTCTTCTAGATATGTGAGAGAACCCTAGTTCAAGATTACATGCAAATCTTTCTCCAAAACTTGAAAAGTTTCCAACCCCCTGGAACAAGGTTGCCAAAATGAATATATGGTAATCGATGATGATTAGGGGTGATTGGTGTCGGTTTAGGGTAAACTGGCATCGGTTAAAGAGGGAAATCCTAGGTTTGCCAAAATGACAGATCTTAGCAATCTTTTGGCAAGTTATGCCCGTTGTTCCAACTCTAAAATGGTATTTTCCACTTAAGTAAGTGGGCATGTTGTTAGATAAATAATAGGCATCTAATGTTAGGGTTAAACTAAGTCTTAGTTAGTTTAGGGAGGTAAAGATTGAGTTTTACTTAAAATGAACATGCTAAGAATAGGTTCGTGATGAGGTGTCTAGGTGATGTGGTTGGGTGAGGTGGTCAAGTGAGGATGTTAATTAAATTAATTCAATTAATTAATTTAATTAATCATGTGCACTATGGGATATGAATATGTAAGGTATGGTTAATTTAATTAACAAGGTTATAAGGGTGCTATGACCTACTTTTGGTGTCTATATTTTACGCCTTTTTATGGCATAGCTTATATCGGTAAGCGATGTTGACAAAAATAGAAAATTATTGCCCCACGTGTGGATGAAGGTGATCCCCCTCAAACCAGGAATTGTTGAAGTGTTATATTGAATCAGTGAGTGGTTTGATAAATGTGTACTTGGTGTGAGTTAAGGTAGGTGGGGAAGAGGATGGGTACTTTTAGAAAGGGTAATGGTCAACTCGGGTAATAGGTAATAGGTCAGGGGTCAAATGGGGTAATGGGTAATAGCAATCGAATACACGCACACGTATAGACTGCAACACGGTACTAGGTTTAAGAGCTTGCAAACTCTATAGTGTCCAAGGTCGATAGGTTTATCTAAACAAGGGTGAAGTGATTCATGTATCCAAGGCATATGATATAGTCTGAAAACACAACATGAGTTAGGTGCAAGAATTTTTAGCTATGTTCTGGTACACCAAAGGTTTGATCAGGATAAATGGCATGGTAATAGGCAAGGTATGGTTGTGGGTAACAACATTGCAAGGTATAGCGAGTACACAAGTCCACATAGTCACAAAAAGTAGGTTCAGGTCGGGGGTATATAGGTTAGGGCATGGGTAAGGCCAAGGTGTGGTTGTTAGGCTAAAACAACATGGGTAACGACATCACAAGGTATAATAAGTACACAAGTTCAATAGTCACAAAAATTAGGTTAAGGTTAAGGTATAGGTAATATAATAAATCGCTAAACGTAATTAAGGAAATGTTAGGGGTAGTTTGGGCTTATAGGTAGGTTGCAATAAGTGGGGGTTAAGGTCAAATGGTATCTGGAAATAATGAGTTGAGGTCAAAATGGGATAAAATGGGGTGAAAATGGTAATGGTAGGCAATCGATGCCGGTTATAAAGTAACCAACGTCAGTTTGGTATGACCAACATCGGTTATCTCAAGTTAGGGTTAAAAAAGGAAAAATCCATGTTTTACGGATTCATTTTAACTTCTTTTCATTTGTGAAAATGACAAAGTGGTAGTGCCTTCATGGAAAGTGACATGACAAGGTAGCGGCTTGATTTGGTGAGCCTCATGGTGGGTGATTGACATTCGATTGGTGGGTCCATGAGATCAGTTCGAGTGATTAGATTATTTTGGGGAGATTTGAGTTAATTTGGTCATGACAGAGGTGGAAGAGGGGTTAGGTGGACCACCGTCACAGTGTCCAGATGTACCACCATCATATGACAGTGCTGAGATGAGGTATGAATTCAATCTGATTCTATGTCCTTTGGTTGAAAATAATGTGTTGAAATTGGTTTGGGTTAAAAAGGTTTTTAGGCGGGGAGTGTTATTTTGAATTTATTGGTAAAATGAATTAAATGAGGGAGAGGGAAGGTCCAATGTAGCTTAAATAGGGTTAGTAATGAAGTTAGGTTAGGTTTGGGTAGGGTAGAGTAAGTTTGTAGGTTGTTTTTTAGTGATTTTTTTAAGAAAAGGGGGGTGGGTTTACAGTTTTGGATATCGCGACAGAGACCGACATCGGTCTAAGGCTAGCTGATGTCAGTTAGCTTTGGTCATTGTCAATCATGGTCTTGGGTGACTAACACCAAATTGAACCAATGTCAGTTAAGGATAACCGATGACGGTCAAGGTGACCAGTGTCGGTTACGATTAATGAGAAGAGAGGTGAAAGAAAGGACTAGGTAGGAGAGTAAAATAGGTGAGAAAGGGGTAGGTGAAGATTTATGTAGAGGGAAAAGGGTAAAATGTTATTTTGGTGATGTGGTATAGGTAAGTAGGTGAAATGATGTTTAGAATGATGAATCATGATTGTAAATGGGTAGTAGGATGATAGGTGAATTAAGTAAATGGGGTAAGTACGATTAATATGGTTAGGTATGGTCTGGGGGGTTAATAGGTAAGTGAAGGTTGTCAAGTTGTAAAAATGTTGTGGTTTGTCAGATGTAGGCTAGGGACCAGCTACGGATGTGGGATAGAGTACCACCTCTGTTGATAATGATACGGCTGAGTATGATCACGGAGGAGTGGAGGCACTGTGACAGATGTTTTCTTGAGTCAGGTATCTGATGCTATAGGCATGTAGCTTGATATCTGACGTTTCATGGTCATGCTCATCGATAGATGGGACACAGCGACTAATACTTTCCACTTGGCAACGGGTGAAATTACTGTCACCCTAGAGGATGTATATAGGATCCTACAGATACCGATAGTTAGGGAGAAGGTATATTCCATTACTTCAGAGGCATTAGAGGAGCCGATAGTGGCTATTTTTGGAGGAGGTGATGGGAGATTTGAGGTACCATAGTGTGAGCCTTAGTTATGGAGAGATGTACATGGCCCATCCTCAGGAGACAAGGTTGGTGGTCTTGATGATGGAGGTAGTATGTTGCTTCACCTTACTAGATGTGGAGGGTGGGATATTCCTATGAGCACTGATGGGAGTGCTCTAGGACATGATGGAGGAGCGAGTCTATTTTGTCCTGGGCACCAGCATTCTCAGGTGCAGTTATATAGAGAGTTGTGGGCCTATGGTAGGCTGCAGAGGTTCATCTTGTGTTGTACATTCCTTCTACACTATTGGGCTTACAAGCACATCGTATGTTTGCATCTAATTGGTTTTCCCTGACATGATTGGTTTGGGGGTTGCTTAGTCATGGCTGGTTATAGGTGATGGGTACCACTTGGTGGACAACACAAGGTGATGAGGGTCACACACAATGTTGCACATTACATTCGAGTGTTGGAGGGGTTGTCTAGGGTTAATGTTGTTTGGAGGCCGTATGTTGGCTTTCCTTCATATAGGCACATGGCAAAGAATGTGGACGAGTTGTAGCTGCTCAAGTGGATAGAGGGGCATTATGCTGGTGAGCACAATACAATACCTGTAGACAAGGTCAGACGATAGTTTGGGTTGCCACAGGATGTGCCTCCACCATTCCCACAATATAGGAGAGATGACGTGGAGAGGCCTATGTCTCCACCATGACCGAATGTGACAACATGGTAGGAGGAGCAAGTGGTAGACAAGTGGATTGATGATTTTAGGGTCATCAATAGATATAGAAATTGGTAGGCGACACAGCTACGGGTAGCACCACTAAGGCCAAGGCAGGAAAACTTAGCCACCATTATAGTATAGTGGGATACCCTGCAGGGATAGGTGGATGCCTTTTAAACACCGAGTGTAGCTTTACAGGGGCATCTCATAGGGTTAGTGGCACGGGTTGCCATGTTATAGGTGTAGGTGATAGCCCTATAGGCCTAGGTAGCACAAGGACAGGTGCCCGCACAAGGTGGGGATGGTGATGGGGGATAGGTATCCACCTTACAGGCATAGGTAGCATCTTTGTAGGGCTAGTTGGCCACTACACATGCTCAAGTTATAGCCCTATAGGCCTAGGTTATAGCACAAGCACCTCCACATGCTCAAGGGAAGGGTCCCATATCACATACAGTAGAAAGACAGGTTCCCATGGTATAGGGAGGAGGATAATGTACATAGGTACAGGGTCCTAGGCCATCCCTAGAAAGAAAGAGCTCATAAGTTGTTCTGGGACCTATGGCACCACCTCAGATAGTGTCCATGGTAAGGTTCAGGGATTCCCTGAATGAGGTGTGGTATTACTAGGATCACCTAATGAATGATGGGATAGATGTCCCCTCCTATGTAGATTATAGGAAATAACATGCATTAAGTAAGAGGATGAGATCATGCACTCATAGTGTAGAGATTACAGGGGGTCGGCGAGCCTAGAGACAGGGTCAGGGTAAGGCCATGAGTTCATGGAGGCCATACCCAGCTACGGGCCAGGCGGAGACTAGACCGAGACCCATGGAGGGTGGAGAGATGTTGGCAGGGTGACAGATAGGGCAGGAGGATGAGACAGATGAGACTGGCCCCAAGGGTCTCAGGTGGGGTGACAATCGGTCACTTTGTATGATTATTGTTTTTGATATTTTGATATATATCATCCTTTGAGCTAACAATAGTGAGGATGTACATGAGATTTTTGAGATTTTGATGTCATATCAGTCCTGCATGCCGAAGATGGTGAGGATGTATCATGAGATTTTTTAGAGATACTGGTATTTATTTGTATCTATGTGTGTGTGTGTTGATGTGTGTGTGTGTCCCATTTATGTAGTGTGATGATGTGTGGGTGTGTGTGTGTGTGTGTGTGTGTATTGATACATAGACTCTCCCATTTATATAGTTGATGATATTTATTGGATGGATGATGTACTTATGTTTTTAATTTCCATTGTTGTTTGTGTATTGACGGAAACTAGGTGAATGTAGGCATGATGGAGTCAAGGTCATGTCATGCATGATTGAGTTTAGGTCAGTTAGACATGGATGAGTTAGGTCAGTTAGGAATGGATGAGTCTAGGTTAGTTAGGCATGGTGGAGTTTAGGTCACTTAGACAATGCTTGAGTTTAGGTCATTTAGGCATGGTGGAGTTTAGGTCATTTAGGCACGGTGGATTCTAGGTCATTTAAGCATGGTTTGGGTCATGGTGTCACATTTTATTTAATTTCCAAGTTGTTGTTTGTATGGAAAATAAATGACGATGTATGATATGCTGATGTTATAAAATGGTAGGTATGTATGTTTTTATGATTGTTTAATTTCCAAGTTTTGTGTAAAATAGAAAATAACTAAGGTAGAATTTGAAAAGAAAAATGGGGGAAAATTGGTTAGGGTAAAGAGTGGTTCAGCTAACCTCAAAGGGCCCTATGCCCTCAGAGTGATACCTACATAGCCTCGGTGAAAAGGGGCCTTAGGCCAATGTAGTTCTCCTGTAAGCTAGGGAAGAATAAGATAAAGATAGATGAATGGGTCAGTAGGTTTTAGCCATGTCTTGAGTCTAGGTTAGGTGATTGTAATCATGGTTGAGTTTAGGTCATTGTAGGTGTGGTTGAGTTTGAGGTCAGTTCGGCTTGGTGTTGTTGGTGGAAGAGGAACTATTAAAATTGTAGGTGTCGATGGTCTAATCCTGTATAGGAGAATAAACAAGTAATGAAGAAGGTGAAGGGTAAGAGGGGAATAAAAGAGCCACCTAATTGGAAGAACCATAACGATTCGACCATACCAGAGATTGGCTTATGAACGTAAGACCCTAAAGGCATTGTATGATTGACTATGTTAAGGGTGAATAAAGTCACATGATCACGAAATGTCATTTTTGTGGAAAGTCCCTTGAGAAGATAGGAAATTAGGGTAAAAAGGCACTGAGGTAAAAATGGTTGGTTTTAACGTAACCTGGTGCGAGACAAAAAACCTACTTTACAAGAGATCCAAGATCAAAATAGGCAAGTCCATGACAAAAAGGTTATCATTTTCTCTTTTTGCTTTTGATTTTGATAGACTGATTGATGCGGGAAGTCTATTTGGGATGAGTATATTATCTCCTTGAGGTATTTGTGAATTTGATGGATGCGGGAAGCTTCTGATTTTTTTTTGCAAGGATAGTCCCCTTTTATGATAGACTATGTGCATTATGGCTAGCTTTTTATAGCTGTCCTTCAAGGGAGAAGTCCATTTATAGTAGAAAGATAGAGAGAAGAGATGTCCCTTTTGAGGGAGTCCTATATTTTCTAGAAGTTTGACTTAAGGAGTTGAATCCCATTTTTTTTTTTGAAATTATTTTTCTTTTGGACGTTTAAGTCATGGACAAGACTATAGAGGAAGATTAGGCTCTTGTTTAGAAGACAAAACCATAACACACAAATGTTAACTATGAACGAGATGGTTTCAAGTGATGAATGACCATGGGATTCCATCTTAAAAAAGACAAAAATTATCCATGAAAATCATGACATGAGTAGAGCCTTGGTACTCATATTGAAGATAAGGCTAAAAGGTGATGGGTAATCACATGATTCTTGTTTATTCATTGACCACAATAATAGGTAATATGAAAGGTGAAGGGTGCTCAAGGGATGAGCTTGAAATAAACAAAAGGTATCCATGATAATCATGCCATGAGTAGGGTCATGGTACTCATATTGAAGATAGGGCTGAAAAAGTGACGGGTAATCACATGATTCTTGTTGAGTCATGGATCCCTAAAATAGGTAAAATTAAAGGTGAATGATGCTCAAGGGAGGAGCATTAAATAGAAAGAAGGTGATATAGGTCTTGATTCAAAAATAGAATGGTCAAAGATGTAACACATTGAGGGGTTCAGGTTCGGGTTTACCTTCGAGCAAAGACAAATGATAAGCACCTGATCCATATGAATGAGTAACGATATAGGGTCCAAGCCAATTAGGTGTGAATTTACCCCGGGTAAATTTTTCTTCTTTGGTTACATGTTGATTTTCCTTTAGGATGAGGTCATCGACCTGGAAGGTTCACTCATTGACACATTTTTCATAGGCATGTTTGATACTTTTTTGGTAAATTTAGTGACGATTAAGAGAATTAAGATGATGCTCATCTAATAACTTAAGTTGTGCCAAACGGTCCTAGTGAAAGTCATCATCGTTGATCATTTCTTGGAGTGAGATGTGGAGAGATGGAATTTGGAAATTGAGAGGAAAGATGGCCTTGGTATCATAGACCAGAGAGAAAGATGTGGCATTCGTTGAAGTGCGAATACTAGTACGGTAATCACACAAGGCGAAAGGAATGTGTGTATGCGAATCCTTTCCAGTATCGTCAAATACTTTCATAAGAATTTTGTTCAGGGTTTTATTGGTTGATTCTGCTTGGCCATTTATCTGTGGGTAGTAAGGTGAAGATAAAATGAGTTGAATGCCAAATGTGTCACATATTTTTTTGTAGGGTTTTGTTTTTGAACTATTTACCGTTATCAGTGATGAGCTGGAGAGGAACAACAAAGTGACAAATAATGTGATGGTTGATGAATTCACAAATTTTCTCAGCTTTTGTAGAGATGAGGGGGATGGATTCTACCCATTTAGTGTAGTATTCAGTAGTGGTTATAATCCATTGATGGCATTGTGAAGAATGAGGATTGATATCTTCGAAAAGGTCTACACCTCATTGAGAGAAAGGCCAAAGGTCTCGCGTGACCTATAAGGCATGACTAGGTGTGTGATGAAGGTTAGCATGCCACGGGTATTTCACACAATGTTTGACATAGTCACAACACCCACGGTTGAGAGTAGGCCAATAATATCCTAGGTGAAGGATGCATTTAGCGATAGCTAAGATACTGCAGTGACCTCGAAAAATTATGTCGTGAACTTCCTTAATGGTATAAGGAATCTCAAAACTTGTAAGGAATCGTAAGAGAATACCATCAAAGCTGCATTTATAAAGAAGCACACCCATGATGACATAGTGAGATACCCTTTTGAGAAAGGCACGTTGTCCATTATGAGTAAGATGTGTAGGAAGAATGGAAAGGGAAAGGTAGTCTATAAACTACTTATACCAAAGGTCACGTGGGTCAGGTGTAATGATTCCGATGAGGTTGACAGCTTGAAATATATAGGAAGGTGATTGTAACCTTTATACTGTGACAAAGATTTTGGAGTTGGCAGGTGAAGCAAGTATCTGAGAAGCTAGGCAGGCCATGGTATCCAAAAATTTATTAGTAGAACGTGGGGTGGTTTGAAGTTCCTAACAGTCAAAGGTAGTCAAAAGTATGTTGACATGGTGTTTATACTTTTGGAATATTTTGTTATGAAACTAGTATATACCATTGACTTGATTCACAACCAGTTGAGAGTCACTAAAGATATTAATTGATTTGACATGTAGGGAAATGGAATTTTGGAGAGTTAGTACGAGTGCTTTATATTCGGTGATATTGTTAGTACAATAAAAATCTAGTTTTAAAGATAAAGGCATAGGCTCACCATCAATAGGAATGAGGATAACGCCTGCACCACCCCCATGCTGAAATTTGGAACCATTGAAGAATAAGGTCATTTGGTAAACAATATAATCCAAAGAGAGGGTAGCAATGGATTCATTCAGGAAATCGAAGTTAGAGGATTGATTTCTAGAGAGGGGTGCGTCTGCAAGTTGGTCAGGAATGGTTTGGCCCTTGATAGATTTTTGATGGGTAAATTTGAGGTCCAGGTTGGTGAGAAGCATGAGCCAACGCAAAACACACTGATGTTGGTAGGGTTTGGCATAAATGTAATGTAAGGGGTAAATATTGGTGATGAAAAAGGTCTCGTCATTGAGTAGGTAATGACGAAGTTTAGTCGCGATAAAAAATAAGGCTAAGTAGAGTTTTTTGGCATGGGTGTATCTGGTTTCATAGTCCAAAAGGGTACGAATTATGTAATAAATGTTGAGTATTTTTTCATTGATGTCAAAGGTACAACATTAGTGTTGATGGAAATATTGAGGTTTGAATATTTGTTTAATATTCAACATCACAACATTAGTGTTCGTAAAATATTTATCCATGTCAAAATTAGTGTGATGTCAAAATTTGAATATTTTAATATTCAACATCACCAAGGAATCTTACGCCACATGGCGGGATGTGTAAGAGATTTATGATGCGTAAGATATTATATGGTAGCTTATGATGCGTAAGAGATTCTATGACAACTTATGACGTGTAAGAGATTCTATGACAGGTTATGACGCGTAAAATATTTTATGACAGTTTATGATGCGTAAGAGATTCTATGATGTGTAAGAGGAGTTACTCTTACATTTGTAAGAGAATATTGCTACTTGGAGAAAATATTTAATATTTGGAGCAAATTGGCCCATGGTATGGGCACATGGTTTTAGGGAAACCACAAGTGGTTTTTCCACTCCTTCTTTCTATATAAGCAAGTGTTGTGTGCACATTTTGAGTAGAGTGAGAAAGAGAGCATTTTTCATGAGTGTGATATGTATGTGAGATGATATTATAAATCTCTTAAGTGAGTATGAGTATGTGAGAGAGAGAATATAGAAGGAGAAATTATCATTGATTTGTATTCCAAATTTTCTAGAGTGGGTATTTCGGATTGGGGATTGGTGTCTCTAGAAGTTGGTGCTTCGAATAAGAGATTGTATAGTCGGTGGTGTTTTCATTCAAGGGCTGAATTGGTGTTTGGCTTAGAGATTGGTGTCTTCTGTGAGTGGGTTCTCACACTTTATAAACACTATTTTTCAGTTGGATTTGGACAGTAGATCCAAGCAGTCTCTTTTGGTGGATGTAGCCCACACTGGGTGAACCACGGTATATCTGGTGTTATGTGCATTTGATTTTTGTGTGTACTCTCATTTGGCTTTCAGATTTGAATATCTTGTTAAGTGTGAAAAAGAAAATTAATAAGTTGGAGAATTTTTTTTTATTGTTGAATACTGATTCACCCCCCCTCTCAGTATTCATGTGCTTCTAAAAATTGGTATAAGAGCGGGTTCCTTCTGTGTAGCTTAACAACTAGAAGGTAAATTAGAAAGCATGTTGGCATCTCAAGAAGGATTCTCCACAAATAAATCTCCGTTGTTCGATGGATCAAACTATGCCTTTTGGAGCATAATGATACGAACCTGTTTGAATTCTCTTGGACATGATATTTGGCATTTGGTTGAGGATGGATAGACGACACCGGAAACACCACCAACATATTCGGTTGGTAAGAGAGCATGTGAAAGTAATGCTAAAGCTATGAATGCTATTTTGTGTGGTGTAGCAGATTCGGAGTTTGTAAAGATTTTGCTTTTCAAAACTGCCAAGGAGATGTGGGATAAGCTCAACAGTTTATATGAAGGAGATTCGAAAGTAAAGATGGAAAAGCTTCAGACACACAGAAGAAAGTTTGAAAGTCTAAAGATGAAAGAGGAAGAGAACATTACAACATATCTACTCCATGTGGATGGAACCATAAACATGATCAAAGGCTTGGGTGAAGAGATGGAAGACCCAGTAATAGTACAAAAGGTATTAAGATCTCTACTTCCTAGATTTGATGCTAAAGTTTCAGCTATTGAAGAACTTAAGGATCTAGATAAAATGAAAATGGATGAGCTACATGGAATACTCATGGCTTATGAGATGAGAACAAAACTAGATAATCCAAGAAAAAGAGAATCTGCTTTCAAAGCTTCAAAAGGAAAGGAGAAGAAGGTTGAATCAGATGATGAGTCTGATGAGGAAGAAGAAGCCCTATTGGTGAAAAATCTGAAAAGAGGATCTGGCAAGTACAAAGGTAAACTTCCTTTTAAATGTTTTAACTATGGTGAGATTGGACATTTTGCAGCTAAGTGTCTGCATGCAAAAAGTGAAAGTGATGATGAAGAGCCTGTCAAAGCAAAGAAAGGAAAGTATTTCTACAAAAAGAATTTCCAGAAAAGGAAGTTTGAAAAGAAGAAGACCTGGAACCAAAACAAGAAGAGTCTATGCACCAGAGAAGATGATAGCTTAGAGGAATATTGTTCAGAAGGTGACATTGAAGAAATTTTTGTTTATGGCCCTTCAAGATGAAAAAGTGGAAGATGAAGATGAAGTTGATGAAGAAGGTGAGGTAAACTTAGAAGAAGAACTCATCTTTTCCTTGGATGAGATCAAGAGACTCAAAAAGAAGACCCTGAAGAAAAAAGTGTAACTTCAAGAGTATGAAGAAGCAAAGAAAAATCTGCATGCTAACAAAGAACATGAGAATACTATTATTGATCTAAAGACCCAAGTTGAAGAGGCAAAAATAATAGAGGAAGTGATTAAAGAACAACTGAAATCAAAAGAAAAAGAATGCGAGAGATTGGAGGTAGAGTTTTTCACACTAAGGCAGGAAATTGAAAAGTTGAACAAGAGACTCAAGTTTGAAAAAAGTTCTGAGGTGTTGAGCAACATTCTGAGAGAATAGAAACCAAAATCATCCAAAGGTGGTATTGGATTCAATGAAGCATAAAAGAAAGAGATTACAGAACTAGAGAAGAAAGCCAACTATGTAGATATCCTACAAGGCTCCAATAAAGGAGAAAGCAACAAGAAACAAGAAGATCATTCTCCACAAAACAAAAACAAAGAAGAGAGCAAGTGGAATAAGGTACCAATAAGAAGTTTTAGAAGTTTATCTTATCAAAGGCAACCCTACATGACCAGGTATTCTTTTTACAGTTGTTGTTTTTCATTGCACAATTTTGGTCATAAGATGATGGACTGTAGATTGAGGTTTTGGAGTTGGAATCAGAATTTTCATGCTAGAAACTACAATTCTTTTTCTACATTGTCAAATTTGAATGAGCATGTGATTAGATGTTATGAATGCAACCAAGTTGGCCACATAGCAAGATTTTACAGGAGTAAGATTACAGAAAAGCCAAATCAAGAGAAAGAGGGAAAATAAATCATTCAAAAAGCCAACAATAAGAAAGTGTTGCAAAAAGTAAAGGAGGGAGAAAAGGAAGAGGCTATGTTGGTACAAACCATGCTCCATGCACAAGATTAAGAACAACCTTGGTACATTGATAGTGAATATTCCATCCATATGACAGGTGACAGAAGCAAGTTCCTGAAGTTGAAAAGGCTAGTAGAGGTACAGTAAAGTTTGGAGATAGCACTATATCCAAGATCACAGGAAGAGGTAACATAAAATTAAATGGTCAAGCTAAAGTTGAAAATGTTTTACTTGTTGAAGGACTGAAACATAATCTTTTGAGTGTTAATCAAATGTTTGATCAAGGTTATGCACTCATGTTTTATGCTGAGGGTTGTGAAATTATAAAGAAGGGTATAGGTAATTGGGTTGCAGATGCAAATAGAGCAAGGAAAAACCTGTACATGGTAAGTGATGTGAAGGGAGAAAACTATTGCATGAGTCAAATTGATGAAAGCTGGTTATGGAACAAGAGATTGGGTCACATTAATTTTGAAAACATGGTAAAAATCAGCTCAAAACAAGTAGTGAGAGATTTACCCAAGATCACAAAACCGCAAAGTACTATCTGTAGACAATGTCAACATGGGAAGCAAACAAGGGTCAGATTCAAGACAAAGGAGGACTCTACAACAAAGCCATTAGAGTTAATTCATACTGATCTCTGTGGGTCAATAAAAACACAAAGCTTGTAAGGTGATTCTTATTTTATGTTATGAATTGATGACTTTACTAGAATGACATGGGTTGCATTTCTACAAGAAAAATCAGAAGCTTTTGATCAATTCAAAATTTTTAAAGCTTTGATTGAGAATGAGACAAACTATAGGATTAAGTGTTTGAGATCAGAAAGAGGAGGTGAATTTATGTCTAACAAATTTGATGAGTTTTGTGAAGAGCGTGGAATTAGAAGACAATTTTCTGTAGCAAGAACACCACAACAGAATGGTGTAGTTAAACAGAAAAATAGAATAGTACAGGAAATGGAAATAACAATGCTAAATGAGTTCAAATTACCAAATGCTTTTTGGAGAGAAGCAGTGTACACAATGGTGTATATTCTGAATAGAGCATAGATTCGAGTAAACACAGAAAATACACCATATGAACTATGGAAGGGAAGACTAGCTTCCATGAAACACTTCAAAGTGTTTGGAAGTAAGTGCTACATTAAGAGAGATGATGAAAATGATCTCAGTAAATTTGATTCTAGAGCAGACGAGGGCATATTCCTTGATTATTTATCAAGAAGCAAGGCTTACAAGTGCTATAACAAGAGACTACAAAAAGTAGTGGAAAGTATAAATGTGAAAGTCGACGATTGGAAGCAGAAGAAGAAAATAAGACACTTAGTGGTGCAAAAAGAGGATGAAGAAATCAAATATGAGAAAGAGGAAGAAGAAGAAGAAAAATAAGAATAAGAAGAAGATTCTAAATGAGAAAACACAAATGCACCATCTAGATTCGTTTAGAAGAATCATACATCAGATCAAATCATTGGAAACAAAGATACTGGAGTACAGACAAGGAGGAGACTAGCAAGTGCACCACAAGAGGTAAAATTTTCCTTATTGTCAAAAGTTGAACCAAGTAATTTTAATGAAGCTAGCAAGGATAAGTTTTGGATAAAAGCCATGGAAGAAGAACTTAATCAGATAGAAAAGAATGACACATGGGAGTTAGTAACAAGACCAAAGGACAAGAATATCATTGGTACCAAGTGGGTCTTTAGAAACAAGATGAACGAAGAAGGATAAGTTGTTAGAAACAATGCGAGATTAGTGTGCAAAGGGTACTCACAAGTTGAAGGAATTGATTTTGAGGAGACATTTGCACCTATTGCTCATATGGAGGCGGTAAGAATGTTTTTAGCATTTTCTTGTTTTAAGAATTTTAAAGTTTAAGAAATGGATGTAAAATCAGCATTCTTGAATGGAAACTTAGAGGAAGAAGTTTATATAGAGTAACCAGAAGGTTTTATTCTATCAGAAAATTTAGATTTTGTGTGCAAGCTAAAAAAGGCTCTTTATGGTTTGAAACAAGCTCCTAGAGCTTGGTACTCTAGACTGGACAAGTACTTGCAGGAACAAGGATTCAAAAAGGGAATTGTGGATAGAAATTTGTACATCAAGACATAAGGAGAACATCAAGTGATAGTTTTGGTTTATGTGAATGACATTATTTTTGGAAGCGGTTGCAGGAGACTATGCAAAGAATTTGCAAAGGAGATGCAAAAGGAGTTTGAGATGTCTATGCTTGGTGAGTTGTCTTATTTTCTTGGTTTGCAAATTAAGCAGTCTAGTCAAGGCATTTTTATTTCACAAACCAAGTATATAAAGGAGATGTCGAGAAAGTTTAGAATGAAAGATTGCAATCCAGTTAGTACACCCATGATTACAGGTCACAAGTTGAGTAAGAATGATGAGTCTCCCGATGCTAATAAGACCTTGTATAGGTCCATGATAGGTAGCTTGTTATATACCACATCATCTAGACCAGATATTATGTAGGCTATTGGATTAGTTGCACGGTTTTAGGTGGCACCAAAGGAAACTCATGTGGCATTTTCAAATATTTGAAAGGTACATTGGATTATGGTTTATGGTATCCAAAGAGTGATGATTTCACTCTTATAGCATTCACAGATGTAGATTGGGAAGGAAGTGTTGATGACAAGATAAGTACAAGTGGGGGAGATTTTTATCTTGGTGACAAATTAGTGTCATGGTTCAATAAGAAATAGGCCTCAGTTTCATTTTCTACAGCAGAGGCAGAGTGTATTGCAGTAGTGGCATGTTGTACACAGGTGCTTTGGATGAAGCAAAAATTGAAGGACATGAAGGTAGAGTATGAGCATCCTATTTCCATTTTCTGTGACATTACGAGTGCTATTAACATCTCGAAAAATCCAATCATGCATTCCAGGACAAAGCACATTCCCATTAAGTATCAATTTTTGAGAGAGGAAGTTATAGATCAGCAGGTGAAATTAGAATATGTTGGGACTAAGGATCAGATTGCTGATATATTTATAAAACCCCTACCGAAGGAATCTTTTGAGTCACTCAGACAGAAGTTAGGAGTGATTCCTGTCACTCTTACTCATTGACTATCTCAGGGGGAGTATGGACATCGAGGGAGCTACACAGTGCAGTATCTTCAGCTTTGAGTATAGGTTTAGGTGACATGTTCAATCATCCCCTTGCCATTGATGTCAAAGGGGGAGAATTCTAGAATGGGGGAGAGTTACATATAACATGCACAATGCAACAATATAGAAAGAGCTATGAGGTAGAAAGTTGGATTTAAGAGCAAATAGGTTTTCATGTCTATTTTTAACAAGGGTTTGCCATCAATGACAAAGGGGGAGTTTGTTGAGTATTTTTTCATTGATGTCAAAGGTATAACATTAGTGTTGATGGAAATATTGAGGTGTGAATATTTGTTTAATATTCAACATTACAACATTAGTGTTCGTAAAATATTTATCCATGTCAAAATTAGTGTGATGTCAAAATTTGAATATTTTAATATTCAACATCACCAAAAATTATTACAACACATGGTGGGATGTGTAAGAGATTTTATGACGTGTAATATATTCTATGGTAGATTATGATGCATAAGAGATTCTATGAAAGTTTATGACGCGTAAAATATTTTATGACAATTTATGATGTGTAAGAGATTATATGATGCGTAAGAGGAGTTACTCTTACACGTGTAAGAGAATATTTATATTTGGAGAAAATATTTAATATTTGGAGAAAATTGGCCAATGGTATGGGCACATGGTTTTAGGGAAACCATAAGTGGTTTTTCCTCTCCTTCTTTCTATATAAGCAAGTGTTGTGTGCACATTTTGAGTAGAGTGAGAAAGAGAGCATTTTACATGTGTGTGATATGTATGTGAGCTGATATTATAAATCTCTTAAGTGAGTATGAGTATGTGAGAGAGAGAATATAGAAGGAGAAATTATCATTGATTTGTATTGCATATTTTCTAGAGTGGGTATTTCGGATTGGGGATTGGTGTCTCTAGAAGTTGGTGCTTTGAATAAGAGATTACATAGTCAGTGGTGTTTTCATTCAATGGTTGAATTGGTGTTTGGCTTAGAGATTGGTGTCTTCTGTGAGTGGGTGCTCACACTTTATAAACACTATTTTTTTGGATGGATTTGGACAGTAGATCCAAGCAATCTCTTTTGGTGGATGTAGCCCACACTGGGTGAACCACGGTATATCTGGTGTTATGTACATTTGATTTTTGTGTGTACTCTCATTTGGATTTCAGATTTGAATATCTTGTTAAGTGTGAAAAAGAAAATTAATAAGTTGGAGAAAATGTTTTTTATTATCAAATACTGATTCACCCCCCTCTCAGTATTCATGTGCTTCTAACAATAAAACACTTTCTCCTTGTGTTTCTCATTACGATGAGCAAGCATGACACCCAAGGAATGATCAGTAGCAGAATCATACATGTAAAAGGGTTGGTCATCCTTAGGAGGAATGAGCACTAGTGGTTGGAGAAGGTATTGTTTTAAGGCATTAAAGGATTTGTGGCATTCATCATCCCATTTTAAGGAGATGTCCTTTTTGAGGAGATGATGAAATGGTTGGTGCTATCCAAAATGTACCCCTGCTCATTTTTATGGCTAACTCCTTGTGTTCTTTCCTCTCTTGTGCCTCAGTCTCCATTTTTTTTAATTTTTAGGCACTCAAATCTTTCTAGAAGTGGCACCATTGGATAGAGCTCTCTCTCAGCTTTCCAGAAAGGTAAATTTTTCCTCCTAACTCCTCATATTTTTCAAGTTATGGCTCGGTGGAGTTTTTGTGGGAAATTTTCCCCTTGGAAGCCCGCGGCCAATAGGAAGCTGCCACGTGTCCCAGGAGGTGGCGGAGAGGAGAGAAAACTTAGAATTTTTTTCAAGTTTTGGTCAAATTTGCAAAAGGAAAATTTTTTGCCCGTGGGCCCGCCGGGCCAATCAGGGCGTGACACGTGTCAGAAGGGGGAGGCAAGTGAAAAAATTGACTAAGTGTTTGGCGCAGGAAAAATTTTTTGAAATTTGGCCTGAGCCAATGGCGTGCTGCCACGTGTCGAAGAGGGATGGCGGGTGTCGGGGGTGAAGTTAGGTTTTTGGGTTAAGTTTTGCCAAAAATCTCAAATGGAAAATTTTCCCCGCATTGCCCGCGTCCAATAGCAGGTTGCCACATGTCACAAGTAGAAGACCCATCGGAGGCAAAGGGAAAAAATTGGCTAAGTGTTTTGTAAAAATTCAAAGGGAAAGTTTGGGGCAGAGGGCCCGCGCCCAATGAAAATAGGACATGTGTCCTATGGTCCCCGGGGAGTTTGGGCTCGGAGAGTTTTTTTAAAATTTTGACTAAGTTCCGCTAAAAAACTCAAAAGGAAAAGGAAGCCCGTGGCCCCTGTCAGCTAATCAGACACCGACACGTGTCCCGGAAGGTGGAGCGTGGGAGGAAAATGAAATTTTTTCCCAAAAGTAAAAATGTCAAACTTTCAAGGGAAAAAGGCCGCGGGAATTTTCGGAGGGCTAGGCCTGAGCCAATCAGAGCTTGACACGTGTCATCCAGAAGGTGGAGCGCAGGGATTTTTTGAAAAAAATTTCCAAATGCAAAAAGAGGTAAAATTTGAAATTTTTTCCCGCCGATCCGTTTTGGGCCTGTTTTTGCCCTAAATCTTCAAACGGCCATAGCTTTCGATCCAGAGATCGTATTTTCACGTTCTTTATATCAATGGAAAGATGGTAAAATTATCTACATGATTCCATGGTCAATTTTGAATTTTGGTTTAGTTTGGAGGGAGAAAATCAAAAAACACTTCTGGTATGCGCCCATGGACAGAACTGACGTTTCAACAACCAATTTTAATGCGAAATGGGTCGCATTCTTCTCCAGTATGGTCAAAAATGTCAGGGCATGGGTTTGTAAGGACCTCCATGCTATTTTTAATGTGTTTTGGTCAATGAGGAATGGCTCCCACATTTTTTCACGATTTCTCTCTCCTGGGCTCGACCCATGCACTGTAAAAGCCAGATTTGGCTCATTTTTTGAGGGTTGAACACTTTTTTGCACAGCAAGCTTCTGTTTTCATCTTCAGCAAGTGATTTTAGAAGTATCAGACCTTCCAGGGATTGTAACAGGCCTTTTTTACCTCTTTGGTGTTGGAATGCAAGGATTTTGATGTTGAAAATCACAATGCAGGCTCTGTGAATGCTTTCAGTCCTTTGCATGTGTTGTTTGTTTCATTTCAAACCTTTGATTACAGACTTATCAACATGTGCATGATGTTTTATGCTGCAATTTCTAAATTTGTGTCTATTTGCATGAGCAAAAATGTTCACCACTCCTTTGGTGCATCACCATCATTAGTTTAGTTTCAATTTTTGCATTTCTTATCCCTGTCTCCTTGCAATCTAGGATAAAATTAGGATCTGAACCTCTACAGTTGTGCAAATAATAGATCTAATCAGAGGAGTTTGAGGAACCAACCTCTAATCTGGAGATTCCTCTCTCATTTTACAAGTCCCACACTTGGAGAGAGGTTTCAATGTTGTGCAATCACACTGGATGCCTGAAATATCAACTTAGAAACCTAATTTGCATCCAGGGGTGCTGCTGATTTGCAACAACAGTTTTGGCACACCCGGTGGGACCTTAGAGGTCTCATTTTTATTGCAGCAAAGTTGATGTGCATCTGCTGTAATTTTCTTGCTTCAAAAGAGCTATAAATTGTACATCTGGCAACTCCAAGGGGAAGAATCAACTGGTTTCAGCAGTGCAGGCCTGAAAACTCATGAGAAGAATCACCACAAGGTCAAGAGCTGGAGAAGAAGAGGTGTTGTTTGAATACCTGCAGTTATCTCCAAGAAGAAGGCAAAGAGGAAGAAGGATTCAAAGGTCTCCATCTCCACCAAACAGAACTCTCTCAACTCCTCCACCTTGGTAGGGCTTTCATTCAGTCAACAAGGGTTTTAAGACCAATTAGAATGGTGCAACCACCGAATCCGTATGTCAATTTCACAGGCAGCAGCCCACTTGCCCTCAATGCACAACATCCAATTCCAATTGCAGCCTTGAAGAACATTCCATACTTCACTGGAGAGAATCAGACTACTCCAGGTGATCATGTTAAAGACATTGCCAACCTTTGTGCAATTCATGAAATCAATGAGATGCAAGTGGCTGTCAAATTGCTGGCATCTTCATTCAAGGGGAAAGCATTGCAATGGTTTAGAAGTCTTGCCTCAGGTTCTATTCAGAATTGGAACCAGCTATGTATAGCACTTCATGAACAATTTGGAGAGAAGGGAGACAACTTGTCTCTTTTGGAGCAGCTGACAACCATCAAGAGAGCTCCCAATGAGCAGCTGACTGATTTCAACTTCAGATTTCAAAAGACTTGGGAGAGAATTCCAGTGGCAATCAGGCCAGTAGCAGAAGGTGCTTTTCTCTACTACCTCAAAGCTCTAAATTCTGATATTTCTATGTTGATTCAGTCCATGGGAGGCATAACTATCCCTATGGCTTATAGCATTGCCATTAGGGCTGAAAATTGTTTGATCCAAGCTGGCAAACTAGCCCCTAGACCTCCCATGCCATTGTTTCCAAGTTTAGAGAGCCCAAACACTAATCAAACACCTAATTTGGCTCCTTCTCCCACTCCTAGAAATCAGAGTTCAAATGAAGCTTCTATTTCATCTCCAAGTGCCCCAAATGAGCTTCAAGAAGTCATGAAGCAATTGTAAAATTTAGGCAATGAGCTGGTTACTCTCAAGAGGCAACAAGCCCAAGGTTTTAGACCTTCTTATCAGCCCCAAGCTCAGCCTAACAGGCAGCCATACCAACCACAAAGACCACCTAATCTAGCTGCAAATATAAATCAAACAAGGCCTCCTGCCAATAGACCATTTCAGCCCTATAATCCTAATGCCATATCTGCCTCTAAGGCATTGGTGCCAACACAAAACAACATTGCTCAGGAGTATGATTGGTGTTTTCCATGCAATGAACCTCATAACCAATCTATGTTCTTCAATGGTGCTTTGAATCAAGCATTAATGGTGACAACTACTGGTGTGGAGGGTGAAGGCAGTCAAGGAAACAACCAACAACAAGAAACATTCCAACAGCAATCAGCCCCAAATGACACCACATTGGTAAACTGGCAAGCAGAAGATTTCTGTGGCATGAATCAAGAAGTTTCTCAAGGTGTTGCAGCCAACACAAGGTCAAAAAGAAGGAATTTGGGTGAAGAAAATCCATTAGCTCCAACCAATCTCCAACCTTCTATGGCTCCACAAATGGTTGGCAAACAAAATCCAATTTCAAATGCACAAGGGCAGCCAAGAACAGCTCCTAGACCAACTCAAATACCATTTGTCGCTGCCCACATGCAAGGAGTGAATGTGCCAACCAAGGGACAACAAAGAGATCCTTCATCACTATTCAGTATCATTGATCAGATGAAGAAGAAAAATGTAAATATATCAATGTGGGAATCCCTATCTATCTCAGGCCAAAGAGAGTTGCTACAAGCTGCCATGAAGAACTGGCCAACTTCGAATCAGCAAGTTCAGATGCAAGAGAAAGTGCTCACAAATGCTGCCTAGCCTGAGGGGAATCATGGAGGATAGCAAGGTAAAATGTTGAAGCCCCCTCCTTTCTATGTTTCATTAATAATTGGAAATCAGTTAGTGCAAAATTGCATGATAGATTCTGGGGCAAGTAGCTCAGTGATGCCTAAACAAATAGCTGATCAGCTGGGGCTCCAGTATGAAACCATATCCAAAGGGGTAGTGTAGCTGGATGGGACAACAGTAACAACAGTTGGAGTGATTAGGAACTTGAGTCTTACCTTACATGCATGTCCAAATGTTGTTGTCTTACAAGATGTATCAGTTATAGACCTTCCACCACTCTTTGCCCTATGCTTGTCAAGGGACTTCACAGCCAAGATTGGAGGATATTTGTCTGCTGATTGGTCACACATGCTGTTCAGAATGAGGTATGGAACCAAAGCTACAATCAGGTCTGAACCTATTGCAAACTTCCACATTGAGCCCTACACTCCAAGTCAGATCAATGCCAACTGTTCGGCATTTGATCAAGAAGATCACCCAAGCACTGATGAAGCTGACACCAAGGTTGGAAGCATCCCAGATCTAACTCTTGATGAATGGGCAAACAAGGTGCATGCTTTTGATCCTTATCAAGAAGTAGAAGAATCTGAGCTAGGGGTCTATTGCATACATGAAGAAGATCAGCCCATTCCTAGCATCACCAAGCCAAACCATAAGGATGACAATGAGGTATGGCAGCTGTTTTTTGATGGATCAAGGAGTAGACAAGGTGCAGGAGGTGGAGCCATGCTTGTTTCACCTCAAGGAGTAAAGTACTATTCAGATTTTAGATTTCAGTTTGCATGCTCCAATAACACTGCTGAATATGAAGCCTTGGTGCAAGGGATGCATTGGGCAATAAAGAGAGGAATAAAGAACTTGCAAGTCTTTGGTGACAGTGAATTGATTGTAAATCAGGTCAGGGGACAACATGCTGCCAAGAATGATCTACTCAAGTGCTACAAGAATAGGGTATGGGACCTCATGGAATATTTTGAGGGTTTTGGCATCAAATCCATTCCTAGGAAAGAAAACCAAGTTGCTGACAAGCTTGCAGCAGTTGGGGCAGCCTTTGATATTGTGGAAAGCATTCAATAGGATAAGGTACATCCAAACATCCATGTGATTGTGAGGCCTTTAGTGCCGGATAACAATGTCAGTTGGAAAGTGTTTGAGAATGACCAACAAATCATCCATTTCTTGCAAGAAGAAGCTGAGTTCTCAGCTAAGAATCAAGAAAAATTGGAACAGGAGTATGGTGACCAAGTGGTACAGCTGAGAACTAACAAGCTGCCCAAGGGACTTATCACTTTGGAGTCCATTTTTAATCCCAATGATCAGTTTAGGAAGGAGAAAGAAAACATTCAAGTCAAGAGAGAGGATTCAGTATCCATCTTGGTGGAAGAGAACAAACCATTGCAAATTGGAAAGATGACAACTGAACAAGAAAGGTATGAGTTCATGCAGCTGTGTCAAGAGTTCCCTGATGTGTTTGCTTGGAGCTATGAAGACTTGAAAGGTTTCAATCCCAACTTAGCTCAGCATACCATTGAATTGGATCCAAATACTAAGCCTGTCAGGCAGAAACAAAGACCAGTCAATCCACACATGGAGCCTCTCATGAGGAAAGAATTGAACAAGTTGATTGAGTCAAGGATCATATTCCCAATCAAGCATTCTAGTTGGGTTGCCAACTTGGTTCCAGTCAGAAAGAAGAATGGAGAGATCAGATTGTGTGTTGACTTCAGAGACTTGAATAGAGCATCTCTCAAGGACCATTACCCACTCCCTTCCATGGAGCAAATCTTGCAAGTTGTGGCTGGCTCCGAGAGGTTTTCACTACTTGAGGGCTACTCAGGCTACAATCAGATTATGGTGAAGGAAGAAGACCAGTTCAAGACAGCCTTCACAACCAAATGGGGAACTTATGCATATTGGAAAATGCCATTTGGGCTATCCAACGCTGGTGCTACCTTCCAAAGAGCAATGGATATCATGTTCAAAGGTTTGATTAACAACATGGTGCTGATATACCTTGATGATATCACTATTTTTTCCAAAAATGCAGTAGACCACCTCTCTCATTTGAGACAAGTCTTCACGAGGTGTAGGAGATTTGGAGTGTCTTTGAACCCTAAGAAGTGTATCTTTCTTGCACATGAAGGAAAGATCCTTGGCCATATTTTCTCCAAAGAAGGATTAGCAATTGATCCAGAGAGGGTTGAAGCCATAAGAGCACTACCGTTTCCAAGCCACAAGAAAGCCCTTCAGAGTTTCTTGGGGAGGATAAACTTTGTTCGGAGGTTTTTCCTAGATTTTGTAGCCCTTGTCAAACCTATCACCAAAATGTTAAAGAAAAGCATGGCTTTCAAGTGGACAGCAGAGGGCAAGGAGAGTTTTGAAGCAATCAAAGAAGCCATCTCTCAAGCACCAACTCTCATCAACCTGGACTTCTCCAAGGATTTCATCCTCTATGCATTTGGAGGTAATGATACTATTTTTTCCATTTTGGTACAGCAGAACAAGGACAACGATGAGCAGCCAATTGCTTTCTTTAGCCAGAGCCTAGATGACTATGAGGTGAGGTATTCTTTTATTGAGAAGCATGTGCTTGCAGTAATCAAAAGCTTGAAGAAATTCAAGCATTTAGTCTCAAACAACAAATTCCAGTTGCTGGTCTCTCATGTTGTGGTTAAATACTTCCTCCTCAACAAGGATTTGAATGAGAAAAGGGCAGGTTGGATCACTCGTGTCATGGAGTATGACATTGAGATCAACGTCACCAAGCTGGTAAGAGGAAAATGATTGTGTGAGCAGCTGATTTTGGGGAAGTAAAAAGAAGTATGCAATGAAGAAGAGGCTGTTTTGACAGTCCAAGACAGCCATGACCCAAGTGGCACTCAAGAAGAAAATAACACTATCCCCACTCCTTGCAAGACCCAAGGTATAATACACTTCCTAAGCACAGGCCTATGCCCTCCGGAGATGAAAAAAACCCAAAGAAGACACTTCAGATTGCAGGCTGTCCCATATGCCATAGTAGACGGTGTTTTGTTCAAGAAATATGTGAATGGAGTGCTGCTGAGATGCATTAGCACAAATCAGATTCATAGGGTGTTGGAAGAGTTCCATGGTGGACCAGCTGGTGGTCATTTTGCACCGAGAGTGACAGCCCTAAAAATTATGAAGGCTAGTTATTATTGGCCCAAGATTTTCAGTGATTGCTTTGCATGGATCAAGTGGTGTAAGAATTGTGCATTCTTCACAGGAAAAGAGAGACTTTCTACCCTTCCATTGCATCCAATCTCAGTTGACCGGCCATTCATGCAATGGGGTTTGGAATTCATTGGAGTCATTAATCCCAATTCAAGCCAAGGGCACAAATGGATTTTAATAGCCACAAAATACTTCACCAAGTGGACTGAAGCAATAGCACTAAAAGAGGCAAATGAGTCTAGCATCTTAGACTTCTATGAAGGCATAGTAACCAGATTTGGCATACCTACTACAATAATCTTAGATCATGCATTGGCATTCATTGGATCCAAGGTGACATAGTGGGCTGTCAAGAACGAGATCTACCTAAGTACTTCATCAAACTATTACCCTAAACGTAATGGCCAGGCTGAGTCTACAAATAAGAACTTGTTGAGGATCATTAGGAGAACTCTTGATGAGAATAAGAGGTCTTGGCATACCAAACTGAAATCAGCCTTATGGGCTGATAGGATAACTCCCAAGAGATCCACGTGTAACTCTCCATTCAGGATTATTTATGGAAGAGAGGCAATTTTTCCCATGTCTCTTGAGTTTCCAACATTGGAACTCATGAAATAGTTGGAGCTATTGGAGTTTGAGCCCATGGAGGTGAGATATGCAGAGTTGATGGAGCTTTAAGAGATCAGAGATCAGGCATCCCAAGTAATGGAGAAGGATCAAGCTTTGATCAAGAAGACCTTTGACAGGAAGGCCAAGAGTAGATCTTTCCAGGTTGGAGATCTAGTGTTAAAATGGGATGCAGATAGAGCAAAACCAGGAAGGCATTCAAAATTTGATGCCATTTGGAGTGGCCCATACATGGTCACGAAGTGCAAAAACAAAAATTCCTTCTAATTGGATTCATTGGATGGTGAAGAACTGCAGATTACAGTCAATGGAATCTATCTAAAGCATTGCTTCTAAAGGGAAATTCTCCACCTTGTAAATATTAGCTTAGGTTTCCATTCCTTCAAGTGCTTGTGCACATTGTTTTGCTGTAGGTTAGTTTTGCTTTCCCTAAGTGCTTTGGCACAACTTGCTGTCCCAAGATATGTTTTGCATTCCTTGCTTCCATCAGGTGATATTCCATCTTCCTCCTTGCAACATTCTAAGTCAGTTGGGGTTCCAACAGAAAATTTGATGACTCCATGCCCAATGGACTGCTTCAGGAAACTGGTATTTTTATCTAGCTGGCAGATGACCCCTTTGAGTCACAAAAATTGTTATCCAAAATGTACCCCTACTCATTTTTGTGGCTAACTCCTTGTGTTCTTTCCTCTCTTGTGCCTCAGTCTCCATTTTTTGATTTTTAGGCACTCAAATCTTTCTAGAAGTGGCACCATTGGATAGAGCTCTCTCTTAGGTTTCCAGAAAGGTAAAGTTTTCCTCCTAACTCCTTATATTTTTCAAGTTATGGCTTGATGGAGTTTTTGTGGGAAATTTTCTCCTTAGAAGCCCACGGCCAATAGGAAGCTGCCACGTGTCCCAGGAGGTGGCGGAGAGGAGAGAAAAACTTAGATTTTTTTTCAAGTTTTGTTCAAATTTGCAAAAGGAAAATTTTTTCCCGCGGGCCCGCCGGGCCAATCAGGGCGTGACACGTGTCAGAAGGGGGAGGCAAAGTGAAAAAATTGACTAAGTGTTTGGCGCAGGAAATTTTTTGAAATTTGGCCCAAGCCAATGGCGTGCTGCCACGTGTTGAAGAGGGATGGCGGGTGTCGGGGGTGAAGTTAGGTTTTTGGGTTAAGTTTTGCAAAAAATCTCAAATGGAAAATTTTCCCCGCATTGCCTAAATTCAATAGCAGGTTGCCACGTGTCACAAGTAGAAGACCCATCGGAGGCAAAGGGAAAAAATTGGCTAAGTGTTTTGTAAAAATTCAAAGGGAAAGTTTGGGGCAGAGGGCCCGCGCCCAATGAAAATAGGACACGTGTCCTATGGTCCCCGGGGAGTTCAGGCTCAGAGAGTTTTTTTAAAATTTTTGACTAAGTTCCACCAAAAAACTCAAAAGGAAAAGGAAGCCCGCGGCCCCTGTCAGCTAATCAGACACCGACACGTGTCCCGGAAGGCGGAGCACGAGGGGGAAAATGAATTTTTTTCCCAAAAGTAAAAATGTTAAAATTTCAAGGGGAAAAGGCCATGGGAATTTTTGGAGGGCCAAGCTCGAGCCAATTAGAGCTTGACATGTGTGATCTAGAAGGTGGAGCACGGGGATTTTTCGAAAAAAATTTCCAAATGCAAAAAGAGGTAAAATTTGAAATTTTTTCCCGCCGATCCATTTTGGGCCTGTTTTTGCCCTAAATCTTCAAACGGCCATAACTTTTGATCCAGAGCTCAGATTTTCACGTTATTTATATCAACGGAAATCTGGTAAAATTATCTATACGATTCCATGGTAAATTTTGAATTTTGGGTCAGTTTGGAGGGAGAAAATAAAAAAAATGCTTCTAGTATGCGCTTATGGACAGAACTGACGTTTCAACAACCAATTTTAATGCGAAATGGGTTGCATTCTTCTCCAGTATGGTAAAAAAATGTTAGGGAATGGGTTTGTAAGGATCTCCATGTTGTTTTTAATGCATTTTGGTCAATGAGGAATGGATCCCATGTGTTTTCACGTTTTCTCTCTCTTGGGCTCGACCCATGCACTGTAAAAGCCAGATTTGGCTCATTTTTTTAGGGTTGAACACTTTTTTGCATAGCAAGCTTTTGTTTTCATCTTCAGCAAGTGATTTTAGAAGTATCATACCTTCCAAGGATTGTAACAGGCCTTTTTTTCCTCTTTGGTGTTGGAATGCAAGGATTTTGATGTTGAAAATCACAATGTAGGCTCTGTGAATGCTTTCAGTCCTTTGCATGTGTTGTTTGTTTCATTTCAAACCTTTGATTATAGCTTATTAACCTGTGCATGATGTTTTATGCTGCAATTTCTGATTTGTGTCTATTTGAATGAGAAAAAATTTTCACCACTCCTTTGGTGCATCACCATCATTAGTTTAGTTTCAATTTTTGCATTTCTTATCCCTGTCTCCTTGCAATATAGGTTAAAATTAGGATCTAAAACTCTACAATTGTGTAAATAATAGATCTAATCAGAGGAGTTTGAGGAACCAACCTCTAATATGGAGATTCCTCTCTCATTTTACAAGTCCCACACTTGGAGAGAGGTTTCAATGTTGTGCAATCACACTGGATGCCTGAAATATCAACTTAGAAACCTGATTTGCATCTAGGGGTGTTGCTGATTTGCAACAACAGTTGGTAGTGGTCAGAAAATTGTGAAATAAACCAACGAATAGATTGCAACTTACCTTGCAAAATTCAAAGTTGGTAGAGATTAGTAGGTGGATGCATTTCGAGAATAGACTTTACTTTAGTGGGATCAAATTATATGCCACACAAAGAAACAATGAAACCAAGGAGCTTTCCTGAGAAAACAATGAAACCAAGGAGCTTTCCTGAGAAAACAATGAAAACACACTTCTTGGACTGAAGGCAAACACAATACTTGATGAGATTGTCAAAAATGGCCTCTAGGACTATGCGATGTTTGGTATGATGTTTGGATTTGGTGAGAAGGTCATCTACATAATATTCTAATATACGATGCATGATATCATGGAAGATATAAGTCATATCCTACTGATATGTAGCACCAACATTTTTAAGGCCAAAAGGCATGAATCGATAACACAAGGTCCCCCAAGGAGTGATGAAGGCAGTTTTGTGTTGATCTTCTAGGACGATTTATATTTGGTTATAACCCGAGAAACCATCCATGAGTGATAACATCTCATGACTAGCTGTTAGATCAACTAGCTGGTCAATACCTAGTAGAGGAAAGTCATCTTTGGGGCAAGCTAAGTTGAGGTCATAGAATTCCATGCAAATGTGAAGTCCCCCTGTCATTTTTGTGATAGGAACAATGTTAGAAATCTATTGGGGATAATCAATGGGTAGGATGAAGGAAAGCGAGAGAAGGCACTGAAGTTCCTCTTTGACAAGAAGGGGAATGCGAGGATGCATTTTCTGTAACTTCTATTTTATGGATTTGGCTTCAGGAATGGTTATGATATTGTGGACCACAATGTTTGGGTCAATACCGGGCACATCAGCATAGGACCAAGAAAAATCATTGCTATGATCCCCAACGAAAGAAGTAAAAGCTTCTTGTTTAGCGACATGTAATAGTTGTCCTATCTTTAGAATGTGCAGGTCATCTTGAGTGTTAATATTGACTTCGATGGTTGATTCATTTAACATGGTTTGTGTCTAAGAAGGAAATGACTGGTGAATAATAATCTTCCGCACCAAGGTAGGTGAGGAGAGACTCATTGTCCTAACATTTAATGATGTTAATATATGGTGTATCATCATCGATCATGTCAGGATACAAGAAGGGAAGAGAATAGGGAGCCTTGCCATCACGTTGATAAGTCAAAGGTCCCAAGGAAATGGTGTTTATGATTTTTTTTAGAAGGAATGGATTCTGGATCCATTGACTCCGTGGGTGAAGATGGTGACGTTGGTGAACATGGTGGAGAAGGATTTTCATCCTGAATGAGTTTAACATGAGCCTTCTTGGAGGATAATTTGGCAAAGCCGATACCACTACAGTATTTGTGTTTATGAGTGGTACACAAGATGGAGGTATGACGACCTTGTTTGTAAAAACTAAAGCCAAAGCCTTTCCATGCACAACAGTGAAGGAGAGTGTGGACAAAGTGGCAGTTGGTGAGATATTGGAGGTCAGATGAAAATGATTGTGTTTGGGATGGTGGTTCAGGTGAATAGGTGGAAGTATCAAGTCCCCCATACATTAACTTGGTGCGAAGGTGGGGAGGACTATAAGGGAAATCCTCTCTTATGTGATAAGAATAATGAGGATGTTGGCATAGGTTACCATACTCTTGTGGAGTAAGGAATGTGTTTATATTGTAGAGACGGTACTCCCCCAAAGTGAGGCATTTAAAAAATTCCTCTAAGGGATAAAAAATAGATATGTGGGTAACCGGAATAGATGAATTACTAGGAAATTGGGCAGGAGGGGTATTGGTTGGTTGGGAAGTAGATGGGTCAGCTACAAAGGCTACAAAAATAGTAGGAATAGAAGTGTTAGGCATGGTAGAGGTGGAAAAAAACATTAGTGGATGGGGCTATGGGTGAAGGAGAAGTTGCGGTAGTGGTAGATGCCTTAACTGGTACAAGGACATCGTTAGGTCAGTATTACATGTTACTGGTTTTGAATGGTGATGGGTCAGCTGGGATGGTATAGTTATGTCCTTCATGTTCAAATTTTACACAACAATGTAAAGTTGAAGGAACACAACCCATGACATGAATCCAAGGTCAGCTAAGAAACATGTTATACTGGAACTCCCCCTCTAAGACATAGAAAAACTCTAAGATAGTGCGAGGGCCCACATGCATGTGAAGAATAATGGTTCCAATGGTGGAAGTGATGGCATTATTGAATAAGTGTAACATAACTGGGTTATTATGCATGCAATTTGAAGGGATGCACATTTGATTGTACATGTGGAAGGAGATGATGTTGATGCTAGCACCATCATCAATCATAATGTGTCATACACATATATTATCAATATAGATGGAGATGAAAAGGGTAGGATCAGGGTCATTTGATTGGAGAGGTACGATCTCCTCATCAGAAAAAATGAGGGCGGCTACTTGATGAGTGGGTGTGGGGGTAGAAGAAGGAGATGATTTTGTAAGAGAGGCCACGTGGTAAGGGGTGTTAATATATGCTACTAGTGTGGGGTCGTTAGGTAAGACCTTGATGTATTGCAAAACCTCCATGAGGGCTTGTCGATGAGATTCAAAGGTTTGTATGAGATCGTAGAAAGATAGTTTTAGAGGGGATTGGTGTAATTTTTATATAATTGTAGGATGGGTGACCTCATCAGAAATAGGGTATGTGGGTCCTCGAACGGTAATTTTGGGTGTGGGTGCAGATGGTATATTGGGCACGAGATTGGTTGATGGGATAGTTGCTTTTTCTTTTCCTTTGTCCTTTTGGGTGCGAGTGATAACTTAGATCATGTTAATATGAGGGAAAGAGGTAGATAGAGAAGGTATGTCATGAGTAGTATAATGACATGATGGAAAAAAACCTAATGAAGGGTACAAAACTTGCGAAATGAGTAGGACACACTGGAATTTATGTGGTGGTTTGGCCAAATATTTGATACAGACCATGTTTATATCGAATTTTGGAGGTGGATAAAAGGGTTTTAGAGGTGATAATGGAGGTCACGAAAAAGGTAGTGGGTGGGGATGTATGGTGACATGTGAAGATGGAACAAGGTCCTCATTAAGAAGATCATCATCATTGAAATTCACTTTAGGAGGATATAATTGGAGGAGAATACTTTTGAGAGCCTTACAACCCACAACATCATGTCCTGACATGCAATGGTAGGCAAAAATTTTAGTTTCATCAAACCCTTTTGGTTTGGGTTTGAGGGGGTTGTAAGGTCTAATCGGTGGTAATGTGTTGATCGAGGTCTCTAATAGGCTGGCTAAAATATTGGCATAGGACCCCGCCAACGGATCACAATGGGAAGTGAGTGTGGGTTTGGGTAAAAGTGATGATGATTATGGTGGAAGAGGTGTTATATGAGGTGGAATAGGTTTGACCACTGGTTTGATAGGTGTTAATGTATTAGGTTTTGATGGTCTCTGTTTGGGTAAAGGTGTGGTAGAAGAACTAGTATTGGAAGGTGTTGTTGGTTTAACTACCCTGTTGGAGGGTAGTGGGTTCTTGTCTTTGGATTGCACCTTCTTGGGTAAGGGTGAGGTGGGAGTAACCAATGTAGAAGGGAAATCAAATGGTGGAAGAGGACGAGTTATCCATGGGGACTATGGAGGTGTAGTGGAAGTGGTTGGTGGAGGCCAGGTGGAATGTATGGGTTGAAGTCGGATAGGCAATGTTGGGGTTATGGTAGCTGGTAGAGGTATAGGTGGTAAGAAATGTAAGGGTGAGAGTGAGGGTGTTTTTTGTGTAGGTAAATTGGGTGTATCAAAGGATTGTGATGAAGAAGTAGGTCGCTTAGCTTTTGATTTACCTTGGGTAGGGGTTTTTTGGCCAAAGTGTGGTGGGTGAGATTGATGTATGTGGCCTAGAAGGGTGGGTCTTCATTTTAGGTGGAGGAATAATTTTGTTACGGGTTTGAGAAGACATGGATGAATCCAATCTGACAAGTGGATGGGTAAGGCATGATGTCAGCATGACATGGGTCTAGATATGGACAAAGATGTAGGTGTGGGTAGGTTCTTAGGCATAGGAATGGTTTAAGTCATGGGTAAAGGTTCAAATGTAGGTAAAGGTTATGAAGAAGAAGCCATTTCGATAGTCATGGTCAGGGTTGATCTAGTTACTAGAAATACCTTTGGATAGATCATGGAGGCATCTATAGGAAACATTTTCTTTTAAGTCAAAAAGGGGAGTTGAAGATGTCCCCAAAGCATGGAATTATGAATGTAATCCAAGTGATTGGCCAATCATGAAAATGAAATTTCTATAAGAGGAGATGTAGTTGGTTTAGTGGCAATCCCTATGAAATATGTCTATGAGACATGGAATTGGTTAGCCTCGGACTCTATGGGTAAAATATTTGAGACCAGATCAACGGGATCCTGTAATGCTAATGGGTAATTGTCTCTAATAGGTAGTGGCATGTCTAAAGGATCTCCCATGCTTAGGAGATATGGTAGGTGGGGTGAGGCAGATTCCTCTTTCTCTGTTGGAGAAAGAGATGATGATTCTCCTGTAAGTAGGAGAGTTAATACAATTGATTATTAGGTAGGTTATAAGGTAGATGGTGAAACGACGTCAAAAAAAATTGTGGAATCCTCCGTGGGTGAACGAGGAGATGAAGAAGACTCCTTTATGGGTGTAATGGATGAGGTATGCTCCTCCGCGGGTAAAGGATCTTGTGCCAAAATTTCCTCGATAGACATATTAGGTGGAAATTGAGGAATGAATGGTATGATATCAAAAACAAGATGGACTTCACGGAAATTGCTGTCATTGGTTGAAGGTTCATCATTCTGATTAGATGATGGTGTATGGTTAGGGAATGAATTCTTAAAGATGTGCAAGTTTTGATTTTCTAGTGCATTCGGGTTGTCCAGGAGGAGATCTCCATTATCTAACATTTCCTGGAAAATGTTCTTAAAATTTATGTAATTACCATCACTATAGCCTTTGATGTAATGATAATTACAATAGTCATGTTCCTTATACCATGTGGGCATAGGGTAAGCAAGATTGAAACCAGTATGAGGTTTTATGGGGGGTAGTGTAATGGCTCTGGCTTTAATAAACTTTTCCAAGACTGAAGAATAGGGCTCTCCAATTAGAGTGTACTTTAATTATTCCCGTTAGAACTGAAAATTCTAAACGGGAAAAATATTGGAGGAAGGTTTCGCTTGATTAGATGGATGGGATGAACCAGCTTTGAGAACTACCACATTGGTAGATCCTTTGGCTTTTGAATAATTGTTTTGGGGATTTGAAGATGAAGAGGTGTCATTTGATTTGAACGTGGCATTTTTGTTTTGCAATTGGATTTTCTTTTCATCAATGGCACAAATATCCAACTTTCATGCCATGGTAAATGCTTCATCGAAGGTACGAAAGGTTTGTACCTACAGAGTTGGTGAGATGTGTCTGGAACAAGCTTTAGTGAACAACTTTATAAGCTCAACTTCAGGTAGCTAGAATTTTAATTGGTTGATAAGACTTTGCTAAGGAGCAATGAAATCTACAATAGATTCATTGTCATACTATCGTGTCAAGTATAAGTCATTCATGGTGACTTTTTTGATGAAATTGACTGAGAAGTGGTCTACGAATGATTGAACCACTTGGTTAAAGGAGTAGATGGAATGTCTAGGTAAACCACTATACCAATCTAAGGTGGGTCCTGTCAAGGACATGAGGAATGTCCGTAGGAGTAAAGAATCGTCACGAGAAATTAGATAACACCCATTTTTTAATGATCAAAAATGTTGTTACGGGTCTTATTTACTGTTAAAATGATTGAACTTGGGAATTTCCCAATGTACAAGGTATGGGCGAATGGGGATAGAAGGATGAATAGGCTCATTACATATTTCATCGTAAGTTAAGGAGTTGTAAGAGCTGAAAACTGATGCTTCTAATGTTTGTAGATTTTCCATCATCATCCTAATGAGGTCATTGGTGGGTTGTGAGGAATGGGAACCTCCTGCTGTAAAGGGAGGTTGATGATGGGTGTATGATGTGTATGACATCCCAGTATATGGGGGTGCTGAATATGAAAAATGTGAAGGGGGAATAGATACGGGTGGAGGATATCTTGAATAAGTGATAGAAAAAATTAGGGGTTACTGGTGATGCATGTAAACAGATGGGGTAGTTGTAATGACTCTCATAGTAATTGTGGGTAGAGACTGTGGGATGGAAAGGATGAGGTTTTGGAATGGGGTGAGGGTTGTTGACACCATGGGCGGTTGTGATGTAATTGGTAAATATGAGGTAAAGGGTACAGATGGGGCCATGCTTAAGACAGATGGTGAAGGGATGGTTGACACCACAGATGTGATAGATATTGTTGGTGCAATAGTTATAGCGGATGTAGGGTCCAATTGAGATACCACAGAGAAGGTGGATGAAGGCAATGCTGAGCTAGTAGTAGTTGATGTGGAAGTGGGGGCAAGGGTAGGAGGGATAGATATTGTCATACGGTATATCAAATGTCCTGAGGAGTCTCGGGTGGAGGAAGAGGCAAGGTAGTACTACAGAGCAATGAGATTCTTGTCAAGGAGTCTTGCGAATCCTCGTCACTGGTACTAATGGTGATGGGCTAAGCTGGATCCATAGGTGACAAGATAGAAGGTGGTAATGGTATATGTGGAAGAGGTTGAAGGCTGGCATGAAACACAAGGGCATTGGTTTAGCTGCGAGTCAACACCATTCAAATTAGCGTATACTGGTGAACTCTATTTTGTAAATGACATAGAAAATAACAGAAATGGAAAAGGATAGACTTCGTGAGGTGAACTAGTCAATGTTTCAATTAAAAATTAGAATAGAGGAACCAACAACAGTTTAGATAACTGATGATGGTTAAAGTATGACTGATGACGGTTACAGTAAATGATACTGGTTACTATGGGAAATCAACAGTTTTAGAAAATGATGCCAAAAACTGATGAAAATGGAATGAGGAAACTATATATGATATTGATATTAGAATTCTAGGGATATGATGATGTTATGAGAATTTCAAATAGAATAGAAGAGGTGATGAATGCCCTTTTGGGTAAAATAACCAAAAGAGTTGGAAACCAACACTGGTTAGGTAACATGATGACGCTTAGATGGAAACTGGTGACCGTCACTGGAATGACGCCAGTTACTATGAAAATTGAAGAAGTGAAGAAAATTGGTTTTGTGAATTGAGTCATATTGAGTATCAACCCAGAAGTCTGAGGATGATAGTATCAGACCCTGAAACACTCAGAAATAGTCATAATATTCCAACTATGATGGTGGAGTGTGAAAGGAATAGGAAAGTGGAGAACGTAACCTCACAACTCAAAACATAACTTAGGAAAAAGCTAAGAAAAACACGTAAATCCTAGAAGTGAATTTTATGTGTTTAACTTATGCTATTTAAGATTGATTTGTGAATTCAGAACAATTTTTTTTTGTTGGGAAGGTGTCCTATGAAGAGGAAAATTCTAAAGGTTGGTTTCAGGTTATGTTTCAGTGGGGGCGGTCCTTTCTTTGAGTTAATGATTGGACATAGAAACCAATTGAGCGTCCACTGTCAATCCTCTGATTTTGTGATCATTGACAACTTCTTCCAAGTAAGGTGTTGTTTATGAAGATGTGTGAATTTTTATCTGTGTAGTTTGGAAAAGAGAGAGAGAGAAGAGAAATTGCTTTTACGATTCAAATATGTCAACCATCAGCTAGGCATGACTTCTAGCGTATAGGTTGCCCTCAGTGTTTAATATGAGCTAAAATGCAACATACAAGGATGAAATGTAACAAATTTTAGAACCCAAATCAAAAATTAAATTTGATGTAACAAATGATGAATAGGTCAAGAACGTGCTCTTTCACTACTATGCAAATGTAGGAAGAAATAAATGATTCATTTTAAACACCAAATCACAAATGTTGTTTAGATAATTAAATGAAAATAATGTTATCAGGGAGAAGATTAAATGTGTATTTTTCAAAAATAAAGAGACACACAAAATTTCCCTATATGAAGAAAATGTAATGAACCCAAAAGAGGGTCGCACCGAGCATGCAAAAATGTTTCACCAATAAATTGTGTATGCATGAGAAAAAAAGATAAGGTAAAGGTGAGGAGGAATACATGTGAAATGAAAATAGAAGGTAGAATATGCATGTTCTAATTTCCCCATCCAATGCTGATTGTGAGAACTTACTTTTTTCTAGGAGGAACTACCTGTGAATGAAAAAAAGACCACAAGAGTAATATTAAACAATATATGTCAGTGGAATGCCTAGTGTATGCTAGATTTGGGAAGTGTGATACTTCCTAGATGGATTTCAATCCACTGTTTATCAAATAAATGAACAGAAACATAATAAATAGAGGTCATATTGCTAACAAGTTGATTTCGTTATCTCAAGTTATTAACACTATATTAGATTAAATTGAATATTGCAATACAAAATTTATATCTAACTGAGGTTGGGTTATTTTTCAGATTGGGTAGGTAGCCAAGGTGATTAAAACAGGTCAAGATCAGGTTTTGGGTGGGTTTGGAGTATTTAGGTGAAGGTTATTAGGTCGTTATAGGCATGATTACCAGTTATAGAGATTGACATCGGTGTGGGTATGACCGATGTCAGTCAAGGGTGACCGGTATCGGTCACTATAGAAAATCATAAAAGGTCACAAATAGGTGTTCAAGCCTTTTATAACTTCACAGAAACTGAAGAGAGTGTTTAGGATTAATAGGTGTAGGAAAAGGGGTCAAGAAGGTTTGAATGGAGTTTGGTAAGAATTTTGTAAGATTTTGGGATGTTTTTTGGTTTAATAATATGGCTTGGGTTGTTTTCATTGTGACCGATGACAGTATGGGGATGACTGATGCTAGTCAAGGGTGACTGATATTGGTCACTGTGGAAAGAGATTGACGTGGAAATCGAGGTTTTAGTGTTCTTTATGGTTATACAGAGGACCTTAAAGGTGTTGAATGTAGTTGTAGGGAATAAGTGAGGTCTCAGAGGTTGAATGGGAAGGGATTCAAGGAGGTGAGAAGGAAAATGGGTAACTTGTTTGGCAAATGAAGGTGTGATATAATTGGGAGATGAGTAATATAGAGAAAGAATGAATGGAAATACAAGTATTTGAACAAATGAGAGTAAAAGGGAATTTTAATTACTTGATATCCTGTGCTTGTAGGTTCTGAATGAACGACGGTGAAGTGATGAGCATTTTTGGTAGAGCCTAAATATTCTATGAATGACAGTGCTTCCTAGAATGCTCTTGTGAATGCCAACACTTTTAGATGAGACTCCAATGCTTGATTGGGCATCTAGCTGGGTATACTTCTATCTTATGGATACGTGAGAGAACCCTGGTTTGAGCTTGCATGTAGAACCTTTCTCCAAAACTTGAAATTTCCAACCCCCATAATAAGGTTACCAAAAATGAACATATGGTAACTGACGATGGTTTAGGTTAACTTCGGTTTAGGGATAACCAACATCGGTTATGACGGGAAATTCTAGGTTTTCCAAAATATCAGATCTTGGCTATCTTTTGGTTAGTTCTTCCCATTAGTTTGGGTCTAAAGTAGTATTTTACACTTCGATAAGTGGGTATGCTACTAGAGAAATAATAGGCATATGATTTTAGGGTTAGAATAAGTCTCAGTTAGTTATGGTAAGTAGAAATTGAGTCTTAGTTAGAAGAAACATGCTAAGAATAGGTCCATGATGAGGTGTCTAGGTGATGTGGCTAGGTGAGGTGGTCAAGTGAGGATATTAATTAAATTATTTAAAGTAATTAATTCAATTAATCATGTGCACTATGGGATATGGATATGTAAGGTATGGTTAATTTAATTAATGGTGTTATAAGGGTGGTACAACCTAATTTTGGTGTCTATAGAACATAATGTTACTATAGTTGAAGGAATTCAAAGAGATGGATTGTATGTGTTTTATAAATTTCCTTATACTTCTTGTTTGAAACCTCAAATAAGTGACATGTAATTGTGGCATGAGAGACTAGGTCATGTCAATTTCAGGAGCATGTACGACATGTCTTAACTAAACCTAGTTACTGGTCTACCACCCATTTCCCAAAATCATGAAACTTGTGAAGGATGCTTACGTGGTAAAAAATATGCTAATCCTTTTCATACTCATCATGATGATAACTCTTTTGAACCTTTAGAACTTGTCCATAGTGATATTAGAGGACACTTATAAGTTCCTTATCTTAATGGTTCTCTATATGCTATCACTTTTATTAATGATTTCACTCATATGATTTGGTCGTATTTCATTAAAAAGAAATCAAATGTCTTGTTAAAATTTAAAGAATTTAAAGCTTTAGTTGAAAAATATTCTAGGTATAAAATTAAGACGATTAGAACTGATAAAGGGGGAGAATATGCGAGTCAAGTATTTTACTCATTTTGTGTTGAATGTGGCATTCAAAGGGAACTAAATACTCCTTATTCCCCTCACCAGAATGCGATGGCGTAAAGGAAACACTACACTATTCTTGAAATGGATAGTACCATGATGCATTCTGTTCAAGTTCCTAAATTCCTTTGGGAAAAAGCTATGAAAACTACTGTTTATATCTTGAATAGATTTCCCACTAAAACCTTAGTAAATTCAACTCCTTTGGATAAGTTATCAAACAAAAAACCTAGTGTATCTTATTTGAGAATATTTGGTATCCCTGCATCCCTCTTCATTCTAGAATCTAAATGGAAGAAGCTTGATCAAACCTCTTTTCCTTGTATCTTCATAGGATACAGTGTCAAAAATAAAGGTCTTAGGATCTTTGATTCATCAAAAATATAAGTTATAGAAAATAGGAATGTTAAAATATTGAAAAAACCTTTTTTTTCTTCTTATTCATCTTTTGTTTCTGTTATTTATGATTATTCTAATGAAAAAGAAAAAGAATTTGAAAATGAAAATTGTGAAAATAATGTATGTGATGAAGAAACTAGTGTTGAACCTATAGTTGAAAATGAGATTGTTCTTGTTTCCTCTATAACTAAAAGACCTATATGGGACGAGTCTATTATTCAAAACTCTAATCCTGAAAATCTTCTGAAAATGACTAGAAGTCATCATACATATCATGCTTTGATTACTTTGTATGAACCTGAACCCCAATATTTCGAAGAGGCTTCTTCTAATGAAAGATGGATAGATGCTATGAAAGTTGAATATACTACTTTGATTAAAAATCAAACTTGGGAATTTGTCCCTCATCCTAAAAAATGAAGTATAGTCAAATCTATATGGCTATACAAAATTAAATATAAACCAGATGGCAATGTAAATAAATTCAAAGCTAGATTAGTAGCTCGAGGGTTACTAAAAAACCTGATATTAACTACATGGAAATATTTGCAATAGTTGCAAAAATGAGCATAGTAAGGATTTTGATTTCCTTAGCTGCTCAATCTGGTTGGGAAATCCATCAAATGGATGTCAAAAATTCTTTTTTGAATGGTGGTTTAAAAGAATAAATTTATATGACCCAACCTAAAGGCTTTGAAGAACTAGGAAAATAAATGTATGTTTGTAAATTGAAAAAATCTTTATATGGTTTGAAACAAGCTCCCAGAGCTTGGTATTCTTAAATTAACAATTTTTTCAATGAAGTTGGTTTTTCTAATTATTCATCTGAAAATGATTTATTTGTTAAAATTGAAGAAAATGTTATCATTATCATTGTATTGTATGTTGATGATTTACTTATCACTAGTGATTCTAAAACTTTAATTATGAATATTAAAGAAAATTTTATGCAATATTTTGAGATGAAAGACTTAGGATTATTGAATCATTTTTAGGCATGGATATACTTCAAGATAAAAAATTCTATTGTAGTATCTCAATCAAAATATGCAACTAATTTTTAAAAAAAAATTAATATGCTTGATTGTAAACCATTTGTTATTCCTATAGAAGTAGGATTTAAACTTGATCCTAAACCTATATGTGAAAAATCTAATCCTACTTTATACAAGAAACTTGTAGGTAGTTTGATTTATCTAACTATTACTAGACCTGACATTGCCTATGCAGTAGGGATTGCTTCAAGGTTTATGCAGGATCCTTATCAGGATTATTGGATGTTAGTAAAAAGAATTTTCTGTTATTTAAAGGGCACAATTAATTATGGTTTACACTATATTTCATCTAACAATGCATATTTATATGGATATTGTAATTCTAACCATGTTGGTGATATGATAGATCATAAATCTACAACTGAATATGTATTCAAGTTTGGTGCAGGTGCCATTACTTGGAGCAGTAAAAAGTAGCCAACAATTTCCATTTCTTTTACTAATGTAGAATATAGAAGTGCAATATAAGCAACAAAAGAAGCCATGTGGCTAAAGAGGGTATTGGAAGAGATGCATATGGAAGCTAAAGGAAGTAATCCTCTTATGTGTGATAGCTAGAGTTACATTTCTCTTGATAAAAATCTAGACCAACATCAAAGAAAAAAGCATATCAAGATACATATGCACTTTATTCAGGAGAAGGTTCTTAGTGGTGATATAGATTTCTAGTACTTCCTGAATGAAGACCAGGTTGAAGAATTGTTCATGGAACTATTGTGTGATGCAAATTTATACAAGTTCGATGTAATACTTGAATTTTTAGAGTTTTCATTGAGGGGGAGTGTGCATGGAAATACCACCTCCTAACAGCCAACCGATTGATTGGCTCCTTCTCCTCTATACTTCTATTCTGATTTAAAAGCATTATACACATATCTTGTAGGATCTATATAAACTAATAGAGTTTACAAAAAATATAGTCTAGTGTGCATCTATTTGTAAAGGAGGTCCTTGTGTTATAAAATGATCCTAGAGATGTAGTATAAGAATATTTCCATGAGAAAAAATGATATTTAATCTTACAAATACATGTGCTAGCCTAAACCTTTAGGGTTTATGGATTTGTAAATCAAATTGTACAAATAGGTGATATTGGCATATGGATCCCCACTTAATATTAAGTGGGAGTGTTAGAACTATAAATTAAGCGTATCATAATATATAGTTTATATTTAAATAATATAAAATAAAATATATTCTTATTATTTAAATATAAACTTTATATTAGGTGGTTGGTTAATCTAATTAACTAACTAATTAATTCGGGGTGTACCCCGTCACTTAAGAAGGACATAACCCTTTGGGTTATTTAAGTATGACCTTAGGTCATCTATTTATGATATCAATTATCATATTGAATATTGATCAAATAATATTCCAAAGGGAATATGAAGGTAAATCCTGGTAAATACATCGAAAAGAAGTGAGGAAAGAGTTACTGGACTAGTGGATGTAAAAGTTTCTCAATAACATATTTATTATCTATGGTTTTTACCCTTATAGGGGATTTCCATGTTATATATGTGTTCTATGTTCAATGTGATTATTTAATTTATTTATGTTGTATAGTTACATTTACATTTATGTTATAATGTTTAACTTTACATTTAATTAACTGGGTGAATATATTTTTCACCCCTTGTCCTGACAATGTAGCTGTTCATTGATGTCCATTAGAGCATTAATGTAGTGAACGTGTGGTCCCTACACACCAACTTTGCAAGTTATGCACTCTGTCAAAGTTTCCATCTCGGTATCCAATTCCACCACATCTAAATCATTTGGATTAACATTTAACACTGACAATGGGAGATAAGTGCAACGTGTTTGATGAACTCGCCATATATATGGATCAGTGGCTCAAAAATATCCCTTCAATGTTTGCATTAGATTGAACCCTTCAACGGTTCCCTCGACCCGCATGTGCACGATGTGTAATCATTAAAAGAGTCTTAATTTTGTTTAATGTTTTATTAAAAGAGTTTAGTATTCTTTGTTTATTATTTTAATATTATCTCCATGGGTGTCATTTAGATTTAGAATTAAAACATGTCATCTGATTATATTGTCTAGGAGATTAATGGGCTGTGAAAATTTATTATGAGTTAGGATAATTTTATATTTATCTTAGTCATTATTTTACGTCAAAAGTCTTACGCTTTTATTATGTAAAATTAATTGTGTTGTTAAGAGTCATTTTGTCTTTAAATGTGTATTTGAGTTAGTGTCAAAGTGTCATCAAAGTATTATATTCCAAAATAATATTCAAGAGTCAATAAATTATTAAGTCAAGTATTGTTGTCTCCATTTTTTTGTCTTGTATGTCAAAGTCCAAAAAATTTCAATAGAGTTATTGTTTGGTCATAGTCATTTTGTAGAGTCAAAAATTTTAAAAGTGTCAAAATTTGTAAAAGATAATTTCCTTATAGAAGCATTTTCGGTGTTATCCGGCGTCTGAAAAATAAAGTGTTTCACATTGTGGGAGGAAATAAAAGAATAAGCTCAATGTGTAAACAAATGTGCTTCATGTTCACATTATACTAAGTTAACAACATATATACTAGAGGATGGAGGCACAAGAAGTTGTAGGTAAATTAGCGAACTCTTGTTAGTCGCCAACAATGGCGCCGTACTTTCAGTATGGTGATTTTTTTTTTCAGTTGTGTGGTGTGGATTTCAGTTTTTTAGCTTGTCAGTGTGGTGTGAAAAATAAGAACAAAGGTCCATTCCTATTCACATGTATATGTGGCTATTCCTACATAATTACTTGATGTAATAACATAGTGAGGAACATATAGCAAAATGAAATGCAACATCATGATTCTTGAAGAGGTTGAATAGTCAGATGTGTTTCTGTTCATACCTAGGTTTTTGGTAAACCTTTGTAAAACCATTGAAGGTTGTGCAGATGGTTCCTACTTGAGTGTAGACACAAAAAATTTGCATCCCTCAACTTAGACGCATTCATGATCAAAAGTGCCATATTTACGACATTACACCCTCTTAAATCATATTTAGTTAATTAATTAATAACACAACCCTCACATCTAAATCATTTAATTAATTAAAATAATTCCCCTTACACCTTGCTACGTTAACTAACACACCTCACTATGACACCTCTTTAATCACCTAATCACCTCTAAAAACCACTTCCTAAAAAGCACTAACCCATTTTGTAAACTAACTAAACTAACTAACTAAATCTTTCCCAAAAAAAGAAAAAAATGATAACTCCTTTTATCCTAATGAAGTTAGTTCGTATTTTTTTACCAACTCCACCACCTTAACAACTTAAAAGTTATCATATCTTGTTCCAAATAGAAGAAAATTACTTGTTTTGTTAGCTAAACAAATATCTTCCACAATCACCGGTGATTTACCTGATCATCAATGATCTATAAATGTGTTTTCAAACCTCATTCAAAAACACAGATTCTCACGCTTTGCAGGGGAATTCTGTCTCAATTCCAAATGTCTCAGACATCCAAGAAATTCATATCAACTCTTTTCAACTCTACGCTGCCCAAAGGATGCCGAATCCATCATGAAATTGGTCATTTTTAGTGTTCAACCATATTTTTCCATCCATCCATCAAACTGATTCATTCTGCAAGGTAATTAATTTGTTTTGTTCGTTTTAGATACTAACAACACATAAATTTTTGTTTATACATAATTCATATGTTGATAATGCTCTATTTTCATCAAAATCCATAGCTTAATTAATTATTTTAACTCTGTTTTATCAACATTTGGAACTAGCAGCAATCACTATCGATTGCTCTAATTGCCAGCGATTCCTGTGTTTTCTAATTTTTTCAAAATTTCTACATAATCTGACTAAAAATTTCTAGCTTTGTCTTGTTATATGCTAATATATTTTCTAGCATGATGTTTTTAGATGGCATTAGGTGGTACTAATCTTCCCACTACTGATTCCTTCCCTATTGTTTGTAATCCACTCTGCTGGGAATAATACAAGCTCCTCCATGATATTGAGCTTTGTGTAATTCAAAATGCACCCTTAAACCATATTGAGGATATCTTTGCAAAAACTCAACATATTCGTGAGGCTACCGAAGCATTATGGGATGCGTACAATGAAGCGATAAGACTTCATGTGGATTTAGCATAGTACAAGTACACTTACGAGACTGACCTATTGCTCTTAGATGAGGACTACCAAACCACTTCGGATTTTAACACCCACAGTCATATCAACATATCTAGTATTGACACAAAATTTCTATATTGTAGGAAATCAGGAGGAGGATTATGGACGTCTTCATTGAGAAGACATCTCCATCCTAATTCAACTTTACTAGGAGAGAAAGAGGATAAGTGGACCTGTAGCCTACTAATGTGTCTGCAAACCTATACACAGACCAGGACAGGTCTGAATTATGGATTTAAATCATGCTAATATTAGATTAGATGTATCTAAGAAAAAATAAGGATAGTCACATTATATCTTATTATCTTGATAGCACAATCTTAAGATTAAGAAAAGCATTAGTTGTTTTTATTAGAAATAACATTGCTTTGTCAAGCCATGATTTGTGTGTAGGATTTTTTAAGGTAAGACGCTTTGATCATGTTTTAAATGGTGTGACACATAAAATTCAACATGGTTATCCTAGAAACCCCACAATACTGAGGTCAAGCTTGGTTGTTACCCTTGAAAAAAATCAAAGGAAAACAAGTAAAAACATGCGTAGGACAGTGATTCCACACCGAGTAGGTCAAATGTGTTCCCTACAGTAATTTGTTGATAAGAAGATGGTTCATATATGTGTTACCACACTAGTCTAGTCAGATGTGTTCTCGAGAGTGCTTGGACGATAATAATTTGATGGGTTCCTTCTTCTACCCTCAGTTCAAGTGTGTGCCAACATCATGAGAACATAGAGGCGATAGGATGCATAGGAAGTGTGAATGTTTTTCTACCATGTAAAAACTAATGGGGAATGTTAGGAATTTATTATTTACATAAAGCAATAAATACTTACCGTTATCATAATACTAGTAAGTGAGTATGTTGGTTAGAATTTGGTTAAGCGTAATATATTTATTAACACTATTTCATAAATAGGATTATGGGGATATTGTTGGGAAAGTAGTTTCCTAAACTATAGGGATGTAAATACCTATTTATATGTAGTGGTGTATGTTGTATAAACATTTGGAATGAATTGAATGATATATCATTGTTCCATGAATTTTATTGTGTAAACATTGTCTCATTCCTTCAAATGAATTGTTAATCTAAACCCCCCCCCCCCAAAAAAAAAAAAACCTAGAGAGTAGTCAGGCCGAACTTTGTTATCAATTTTTATTTTATAGTGTGTATGTGTTTTCTTTACATTGCAGTTCATTAAAATTGATAATAATTGAGGAGTAATTAGAAAGTTCCTATAGGGGTCCATGGAGAGTTAGAAAAATTTACCCTTGTTTACGGATCAATTACACTTATCCACATTAGTATATCACTCATAGGCATCTCACCTAGAATCTCGCTTGAACATCATTAATTTCATATCCCAAATCATAAAGTCTAGGACCAGTCCATACTACAATTTTGTGTAATTGATATGGTCCTATTTCCCACTCTCTAATGACCCATTTCTCAATTTAAATATCTTTTATGGGTCATTTATTATCCTATAGGTTTTCCTTCATATGATAACTAACCTATGAAATCTTAATAAAAAAATTATAATACAGTTAAAATATCACTTGGAACTCTAAAGAGATCTTATCAAAAATTACACTCCAAAAGTACTTAAATATTTCCTAAATATTTGTAAATAAGAAAAACATATTTTAGATAAGCCACCATTCAGGTTTGAAGCACTCAAACTAGGTTCCAGAGTATAACTTATTCTATTAGTAATCCTAAATTTTTTCTAAAACTATCTCATAACAAGAGAAAGTCACCACAAAACATTTACAATTTTATAAGGGGAAAAGAAATTAGTTTATCATCTGAAGCACATCACAATATATCAATACTCTATAATGAACATCTCTATTCTACCTATAGTTATAGTAGCTAATCTTTGTGTCAAGAGACATAAGGGAAAATAATGGTTTATATTATATATTGTTTACAATATTGCACCTACAAACAGATAACTACGTGGATATTTCTCCCACTTACGAGAGAATTTAGTGCACTTCCTGGATTAGTTCAACATGGGTTGACCTCCAGGGTCATTCAAAATCCACCCACATATAGATTTATAATTTTATTATTTAATCATGTTCATGAAGTGATAGTGTAGGTATTCTATGATTTCATCTATTGTAAATCATCACAAGAAGTTTTTTAATAGTTGTGAGCCCTCATGACAAATAATGAAGCATATTTCTTGGCTATCGATGACCACCATAAGTTGTAAAACCCACAAGGTGAAGAAAACCCACTATAAATTTTGATTATATTACTTAAATCAGAATTATATAGTGAAGCACCAACTTTACAAGGAGCACCAACCCCTAGTTTAGTAGAGCACCAACCCCTAGTTTAGTGAAGCACCAACTCGAAAAGAAGGTTACAACCCCTTTAGATGATCAATCACCCACTCAACCACATTAATATGTATATCTTTGATGTATTGTTTTTTCAATAACTGAAGGAGATCACTAATTCAGCTCACACACCTTCAAACCCTCATTCTCCTAACTCGCTCTTTCTTCTTCTTTCATGGCCTAATTTTGATTCAAAACCTCACACACATTCTCTCTAAACTTATTCAACATATTTCACACATCCTCAGCTCTAATTTGATGCCTTCATTCATGTTTCACACTCTCACTTTTGTCACACTTTTTCCCTCTCTCTTAGCCAATTAAAATTTGAACCAAACATTCAGTTTTATACCCTTCGTAACTCTAAAACAAAAGAAAAGTCAGTTTGACACTGTAGACACCAAAATTAGGTCATACTAACCTTATAACCCCATTAATTAAATTAACCATACCTTACCTATTCATATCCCATTGTACACATGATTAATTGAATTAATTACCTTAATTAATTTGATTAACATCCTCACTTGACCACCTCACTCTATGACCCACTCAAACCCCATTAATGGCCTAAGACCAAGTCTAAGCCTATCCTAACAAACCAAGACTTATTCTAAACCTAGGCTTGACTCCTATTAACAAACCTAAGATGAATTTTAATCATCCTTCTGTGATCTATCACTTGAGACTCAGAAAAAGATTGAAGACCACGCCAAAAATAACAACAATTAGGCTATTTTTGGCCAGCCTAGATACTCCCACCTTAACCGACGCTGGTTATACCTCAACCATCATCAATCCCCTAACCATCACCAGTTAGGTTCAATAAATTTCCAAAATCCTTTGCTGAGGTTGGTCATTTGATTTAGGATCTCACACGAATAGAGACTTAGAGAAATCAAATTTATGAAGCACTCAGGCAAAATTAAGCACCTGAGAGCACTACCAATAACCATCGACATCCATCACCTCCTTCACAATCACAGATTCAAATAGAGAAGCATAGAGGCTCAAATTTCCATGACACATAGATGACATCCCTTCTCCCTAGATCTTTGCCATCATTTTTTTCATCACTTGCACTCTTCAGACCCATTCTTCAGTAAGCACCTAACATCTCTTCAGTTATCTCTATTTTATTTCAGTAAGATCATCATGCCTCTCAGTAATTTATTTCTTTGTACATCCATACACCTCCTTCCTCCCACCAGCCTATCACATTACCATATCTACTGATGCCGGTTAGCCAATCAACGTCAATCATCTTGCCAAATCAGCATCGGTCACACAGCCGACGTCAATTAGTGTGTCTGGAAAAATACCTCAGACCAACAAGATCATACCCATTCCCTAATAGCCCAAGATCACTCCTAATGTTTACTAGATCTTACCCAGAGCTTGTACCAGACTTGAAATCAAATACCAATCCATCACTTGACCCGTTTTGACCTCAATAACCTTTTATCTGACCTTTTTATTTATTTGGCACATGATACCTAAATCATTTCAATTCCAATAATATTGTTATTTCATGGTTATTTTGGATAACATTAATATTGTTCTATAAAAGTGGATTGAAAACCTGTTCAGGGGGCATCGTATTTCCCGTATCTAGCTTCTGCTAAGAAATCCACTCGTTGTTTTATTTAACTCTATTTGGTGGTATTGTTTTACATTTTAGAGGTAGTTACTCCTAGCCAAAAGGGATCTCTCGTAATTAGCGTTGGATCAGGAAAATCAGAACTCGCGCATAACCTTTAACTGACATCACAAAAATGTATTCCTCCTTGGCCTATCAACCTGTTGTATATATCTTTTCCTCGGGTAGATATAGACAAGCAGGAGAATAGAGAAATCAAAGAAGCTCAAATCCCCGACATGCCCAAGGCACACAGAATGGGCGCACGACACGGAGTGTCGACAGAAGAAACAGTGCGCCCAAGGCGCACAGAATGGGCGCACGACACGGAGTGTCGACAGAAGAAATGGTGCGCCTAAGGCGCACAGAATGGGCGCACGACACAGAGTGTCGACAGAGGAAATGGTGCGCCCAAGGCGCACAGAATGGGCGCATGACATAGAGTGTCGACAGAGGAAATGGTGTGCACCCAAGGCGCACAGAATGGGTGCACGACACAGAGTGTTGACAGAAGAAATGGTGTGCCCAAGGTGCACATAATGGGCACACGACATAGAGTGTCGACAGAGGAAATGGTGCACCCAAGGCACACATAATGGGTACATGACACAGTGTCGACAGAGGAAATGGTGTGCCCAAGGCACACAGAATGGGCACATGACATGGAGTGTCGACGGAAGAAATGGTGCGCCCAAGGCGCACATAATGGGCACATGACATGGAGTGTCGACAGAAGAAATGGTGTGCCCAAGGTGCACAGAATGGGCGCACGACACGGAGTGTCGATAGGGTAAATGGTGCACCCTTGGCACATAGAAGAGGATGACGACACACACATGAATGCGCCCTTGGCGCACCTTCAAGAGGCACAACATTTTGAGCGCTGACAGGAAGCAGACCCTGGCGTAGATATTCAGATGGCGATAACTTTTGACTGGGAGCTCGGATTTATGCAAGGTTGGACTTTTCGGAAAGCCTACGAGGTCCTCTATCCAACTACAACTAGATGTATTTAATTGAATGAGAAAAAATTCTTAAAAATGCAGAATTACAGTTCGCCACTTTTGGGTTTGCTGGGTTCTCACCTACTATCATTATGAGATGAGTTAAGTGCATTCTGGAGGTGGTTGGGGCAGATTTTGAATTTGCTCTCTCTTTTCTCTCTCATTCTTCCTATAAATTGTAAGGAGGGGCTTATTTCTAAAGGTTGGACATTTTTGTTTTTCCCCTCCCTTCTTCTCTTTGGCAGGTGAACTTGTGGAGTTAAAACCTCCCATTTGAAACTGTAATGCAACCTTGCCTCTTGGCATTTTGTAGTGTGCTGTATCATCTTTGGAGCAAATTAATGCATGTCTGTGGATAATTCTCAACCCTCTCTGTATTCATTTTGCATTCCCCATGATCTTTCACTGTGAATCTAGCTATCTGTGTATGATCTTGTATTGCATTTTTATGGTCTGTGTTTATTGGCAAGACAGGTGTTCTTCATTCCTCGGTGCATCACCTTTGTAGTTTAGGTTTTATTTTATGCATTTTCTTACCCCTGTCTCCTTGGAAAGTTAGATTAGGTTTTTAGTAAACCCTCTGCATCTTCTACGTGTGCATCTGAATAGAGGAATAGGAACCGGCCTTCATCCGGAGAGCTTTTCCGATTTTGCAAGGTCCCACACTTGGGAAAAGCTCCATGTTATGCAATCGTACTGAGAGTCTCAACCCATCGTGTTGTAGACATCCCAGGTGTGTTGTGATTCGCCATCAATAGTTTTGGCACGCCCGTTGGGACCAAGAGGTCATTCCACAAGATTCGAAGGAACCTTCCGTGAAATTCAGACTTAAAAAATTGCAGGTTTTACAGTTTCAGTTTTTTCACCTTTTGGGCTGAACTTTGAAATCAATTTTCAAGGACTTAACTTGCTTGAAACATGAGTCAAAATTTCACCAAGTGATAGATCGGGGGATAATCTTCAAAAGGGTATTCTTAGATTTTTGAGATTTTGACTTTCAAAATTTCATGGTTTTTTGATTCTCGGATTTTAGGTTTTCGGAAGTCTGGCATTTTTGGATTTTCGGGACTGTCATTTCAAATCAAGTTCCAAACTCTAAAATATCAAAAAATATAGGTCTTTCAAAATTCTATTTTTTAAATATTGTCAGGTTTGGTGTGTAACTTGGCAGAAGTCTAGCCTTTTGAGGCTCACTTTTTCTAACACATCTGGTGACTCCGAAGGGGATAGAATTCAGCGGTATAGCAGCAAAGGTTGCCCAGGCATATGAGAAGAATTCAAACCAGGTCCAATACTTGAGAAGAGGGGCTATTTTTCCACTTGCAACTTTCACCAGGTAGAGGAAGGAGAGGAAGAAGACCACAAAGATCACCATCTCCACCTAACAGGACTCTGTCTACACCTCCACCTGGTAGACCTTTTCTCGCATCGACTAGGGTTCTTAGGCCAATCATAATGGCACATCTACCACCGAATCCCGTTGTTAATTTCACGGGCAGTAGTCCACTTGCCATAAATGCTCAGAATCAAATTCCAGTTGCAGCACTAAAGAATATACCCTATTTTACAGGAGAAAATCATACTACTCCTATTGATCACATCCAGGATATTGCTAATGCATGTGCAATCCATGAAATAAATGAAATGGATGTTGCAGTCAAGCTGTTGGCTTCATCTTTCAAAGGCAAGGCCTTATAATGGTTTAGGAGCCTTACAGCAAGGTCTATTATGAATTGGAACCAACTTTGTTCTGCTCTTTGCAGCCAATTCAGGGAGAGGGCGGACAATTTATCTTTATTGGAACAACTGACAACAATCAAAAGGGCTCCTAATGAACAAATGGCAGATTTCAACTTCAGATTCCAACAGACATGGGACAGGATTCCAATAGCCGTTAGACCAACCGCCGAAGGAGCATTCCTTTATTTCTTAAAGGCTATAAATTCAAACATAGCCATGATGATCCAATCAATGGGAGGGACAACGCTGCCAGGGGCCTACGACACAGCTATCAGAGCAGAGAACTACTTGATCCAAGCTGGCAAGCTTGCACCAAGGCCACCAATGCCTCTCTATCCAGATATGGGAAATCCTACAACCAGTCAAGCACCAGAGTTGAATCCCATTCCAACTCCTAGAAATCAAAGCAATAATGAGGCGTCGACTTCTTCAAATACTTCAAAGGAATTACAGGAGGTCATGAAACAATTGCAGAACCTTGGAAATGAGCTTGTGACTATCAAAAGACAACAAGCTCAAAGTGCTAGACCGTATCAGCCTCAAGCATAGTACCAAGCTAGGCCCCCATACCAACAAAATAGACCACCACCTCAGGCTGCAAATCAAAACCAAAACCAAGGACAACCTCAAGCTGCTAGGCCGTTTCAACCGTATGATCCAAATGCAACGACATCCTCAAGAGCTTTGGTCTCGACACAAAATAACATGGCACAGGAGTACGACTGGTGTTACCCTTGCAATCTACCTCACAATCAGTCAGCATGTTTCAATGGTGCACTAAATCAGGCCTTGATGGTGTAAACCATTGGTGTTGCTCAAGAACCAATCCAGGAGGAGAATCAACAACAACAAACGCAGCAAGAAGGACCTCCAACAGAAACCACATTGGCCAATTGGCAAACGGAAGACTTCTGTGGAGTTAACCTAGCCTTTTCAAGGCATGGTTGCCAACACACGGTCAAAGAAGAGAAATATAGGAGAGGGACAACCATGTAATCTAGTTGTTTCTCAGTCCACTCCTACACAACAAGGGGTCAGTAGACCAAACACAGCTCCAAATGTGTAGAATCAACCTAAGGTACCTGTTGTAGCAACACATGCACCTGTTCAAGCTCCAGAAAAGGTTGCGCCGAGCAAGGGACAACAAAAGGACAATTCATCCCCCTTCAACATCATCAATCAAATGAAGAAGACACATGTGAACATTTCCATGTGGGAATCACTAGCGATCCCAGGGAAACGAGATTTATTGCAAGCTGCAATGGCTAATTGGTCTGCCACAAATGTATCAAACCAGGGACATGAGAAAGTTCTCACTAATACAATGCAACATGATGGGGGCCAGACAAGAAAAAATTTGAAGCCTCCACCATTCTATGTTTCGTTGATTGTTGGAAACCACTTGTTACACAACTGCATGATAGATTCAGGGGCAAGTAGTTCAGTGATGCCAAAGCAAATAGCGGATCAAATGGGTCTAAAGTATGATCCAGTGCTGAAAGGAGTGGTACAGCTAGATGGAACGGTAGTAGGAACTGTTGGAGTCATCAAGGGGTTAAGCCTAACACTACATTCCTGTCCTAATGTTACAGTTCTGCAAGACGTGTCTGTGATTGACCTTCCGCCACTCTTTGCGTTGTGTCTATCAAGAGACTTCACTACAAAAATCGGTGGATATTTATCTGCAGATTGGTCACACATGATTTTTAGGACAAGGTATGGAGCCAAAGCAACAATCAGGTCAGAACCAATTGCCAATTTCCATATTGAGCCTCATGTACCAAGTCCTATCAATGCAAATTGCTCGGCTTTTGACCAGAGGAGTGTTCAAGTGATCTAGAAGTAGGTACTAAGGTCGAGGGAATTCCTGATTTAACTTTGGATGAATGAGCAAACAAGAGTCATGAATTTGACCCATACAAGGAAATTGAAGAATCTGAATTGGGCGTGTATTGTATACACGAGGAAAATTCACCCATTCCCGACATCATTCAGCCTGAACAAAAGGATGAAAACAAAGTTTGGAAATTATTTTTCGATGGTTCGAGAAGTAGACAAGGTGCTGGAGGTGGTGCAATGTTGATTTCACCACAAGACATCAAATATTTTTTAGCTTTTTGTTTCCAGTTTTCCTGTTTGAAAAACACGGCTGAATACGAAGCATTGATTCATGGAATTCATTGGGCCAGGAAAAAGGGGCATAAAGAACTTGCAGGTGTTTAGAGATAGTGAGTTGATCGTCAACCAAGTTAGGGGACAACATGCTACAAAGAATGACTTGCTGAAGAGCTACAAGAATAGGGTATGGGACCTCATTGAGGATTTCGAAGCTTTCAACATTATGTCCATACCCAGGAAGAAAAATGAAGTCGCAGATAGGCTCGCAGTATTTGGAGCAACATTTGATGTGGTTGACAACATCAGAAGGGGAAAAACACAGCCACATATCCATGTGATTGTGAGGCCAGCAGTTCCAGATAATAACACAAGCTGGCAGGTGTTTGAGAATGATCAACAGATCGTCAATTTCTTACAAGAATAAGCTGAATTCTCAGCTAGGAATCAGGAAAAATTAGAGCAGCAGTATGGGGATCAAGTAGTACAGCTACGGACAAACAAGCTTCCTAAGGGTTTGGTAACATTGGAGTCTATCTTCAACCCTAACGACTAGTTTCGTAAGGAAAAGGCAAACATACAAGTCAAGAGAGAAGATTCATAGCCTATTCCGGTTGGGGAAGGCAGAACACTTCAAACTGGCAAAGTGGCCACTGATCAGGAGAAATCAGATTTCATACAACTTTGCCAAGAATTTCTAGATGTCTTCGCTTGGAGCTATGAAGACTTAAGAGGATTCGATCCAAATTTGGCACAACATACCATAGAATTGGATCCAGATGCTAAGCCCATCAGGCAGAAACAGAGACCGATCAACCCTCACATTGAGCCTCTAATGAAGAAAGAACTAAATAAGCTAATAGAGGCAAGCATTATATTCCCGATCAAGCACTCAAGCTGGGTTGCAAAACTTGGTTCCGGTCAGGAAGAAGAGTGGAGAAATTAGGTTGTGCGTGGATTTCTGAGACCTAAACAGGGCATCTCTCAAAGATCATTACCCACTTCCTTTAATGGAACAAATATTGCAAGTAGTATCCGGTTCAGAGAGATTCTCTCTCCTAGATGGCTACTCAGGGTACAATCAGGTGATGGTGAAAGAAGATGACCAATTCAAGACGGACTTTCACCACCAAATGGGGAACCTATGCCTACAAAAAGATGCCATTTGGGCTATCAAATGCTGGGGCCAATTTCCAAAGGGCAATGGATATGGCATTTAAGGGGTTGATCAATAAAATAGTTTTGATATATCTTGACGACATCACTGTATTCTCAAAAAATGCAGCAGATTACCTCTGTCATTTGAGGCATGTATTTCAGAGGTGTAGAAGATTTGGGGTATCATTGAATCCCCAAAAATGCATATTCTTGGCTCACGAGGGAAAACTTCTAGGCCATATTCTTTCAAAGGAAGGGATTGATGATTGACCCAGAAAGAGTTGAAGCAATTCGAGCATTTCCATTGCCAAGTCACAAGAAGGCTCTTCAAAGCTTCTTGGGAAGGATCAATTTTGTCCGCATATTTGTTCCAAATTTTGCTGCTCTTGTAAAGCCAATAACGCTGATGTTAAAGAAGAGTATGGCATTTAAGTGGACATCTGAAGGCAAGGAAAGTTTTGAGGCAATAAAAGAGGCTATATCTCAAGCTCCGACTCTCGTCAATCCAGACTTCTCCAAGGACTTCGTGCTGTATGCCTTTGGTGGTGGGGACACGATTTCTGCAATCCTGGTACAACAAAACAAAGAAGGATTAGAACAACCAGTTGCTTTCTTCAGTCAAGGCTTGGAGGAATACGAAACTAGGTACTCTTTCATTGAAAAGCATGTCCTTGTGGTAATAAGGAGCTTAAAGAAATTCAAGCACCTAGTCTCAAACAACAAGATCCAATTATTGGTCTCTCATGCGGGAGTCAGGGACTTCCTTCTAAATAAGGATCTGAATGAGAAATGTGCAGGATGGATAACTTGTGTCATGGAATATGACATCGAGATCAAGGTCACCAAACTAGTACGTGGGAAGGGGACTATGTGAGTAGCTAGCCTTGAGTCAACAAGTTGAAGCAGGTGATGAAAAAGAGGCTGTCTTGGTATTACAGGATGATCAAGAACAAGAAAATGATGATGTGCCTACTCCTTGTTGGACTCAGAATATGATACACTTCCTACAGACAGGCCTATGCCCCCCAGAAATGAGCAAAGCAAAGAGGAGATACTTCAGATTACAAGCCATTCCATATGTGCTTGTTGGTGGTGTTTTGTTTAAGAAAGACATCAATGGAGTTCTATTGAGGTGCATTGGGACAGGCCAAATTGAGAGGGTGTTATGAGATTTTCACGATGGAGATTCTGGAGGACATTTTGCCCCATGAGTAACAGCTCTCAAGATAATGAAGGTAGGGTATTATTGGCCTGACAGTGTTCAGTGACTGCTATACATGGATAAGAAAGTGTAGGAAATGTGCACTCTTCACAGGCAAAGAAAGACTAGCAGCGCTTCCATTGCACCCAATTCTGGTTGACCAACCATTTATGCAATGGGGATTGGACTTCGTCGGGGTCATCAATCCAAACTCAAGCCAAGGCCACAAGTGGATTCTCACGGCAACGGAGTATTTCACCAAGTGGACCGAAGCAGTAGCGCTCAAGGAAGAAAATGAATCTAACATACTAGAATTTTATGAAGGAATAGTGACCAGGTTCGGTGTGCTGGTCACTATCATATCAGACAATGCATTAGCATTTATAGGTTCCAAGATTATAGAATGGGCTGTCAAGAATGGAATCTATTTGAGCACCTCTTCAAATTATTACCCGCAAGGGTAATGGACAGGTAGAGTCCACGAACAAAAATTTGCTAAGAATCATCAGGAGGACTCTGGACGAAAATCAAAGAACATGGCATACCAAGCTAAAATCAGCATTATGGGTTGACAGAATAACACCAAAGAGGTCTACAGGTAATTCCCCTTATAAGTTGGTCTATGGAAAAGAGGCAGTATTGCCTATATCATTAGAACTGCCTACATTGGAGTTCATGAAGCAGTTGGAGTTGGCTGAGTTTGAACCAATGGAAGCCAGGTATGCAGAGTTGATGGAATTGGAAGAAATTAGAGAACATGCAGTTCAAAGCAATTGAGAAAGATCAGGCCTTAGTAAAAAGATGGTTTGATAAGAAAGCAAGAGCAAGGACCTTCCAGGAAGGAGACCTAGTTCTGAAATGGGATGCAGATCGGGCAAAAGCCAGGAAGGCATTCCAAATTTGATGCCATTTGGAGTGGCCCCTACATGGTCACAGGATGTAAGAATAGCAATGCCTTCCAATTGTCTACTTTGGATGGAGGAGAACTCCCGATTCCGGTTAACGGAATCTATCTTAAACATTGCTACTAAAAGGAAAAGGGTTTACCCTTGTAAATATTAGCCTAGATTTAAATTCCTCTAAGTGCGTATGCACATTGTCTTGTGGTAGTTAGGTTTCTATTTCCCGTAAGTGCTTTGGCACAAGTTTTGTTGCTCTCTAGGTTGATTTCTACAATTCAGAATGCTGTCAGAGAAGAAGTTGTGGTATCAGGTTCAGGATCAGATATCAGGTTGGTTTCAGGTTATTGCTTATGACTCCATGCCCAATGGATTGCTAAAAGGCCACTGATCTTCCACCTAGCAAGCAGGTGATCCCATTGAGTCACCAAATTGTTGTATATATCTTTTCCCCGGGTAGATATAGACAAGTAGGAGAATGGAGAAATAAAAGAAGCTCAAATCCCTAACATGCCTTAGGCACACAGAATGGGTGCATGACACAGAGTGTCGACAGAGGAAATGGTGCGCCCAAGGCGCACAGAATGGGCGCATGACACAGAGTGTCGACAGAGGAAATGGTGCACCCAAGGCGCACAGAATGGGCGCATGACACAGAGTGTCGACAGAGGAAATGGTGCACCCAAGGCGCACAGAATGGGCGCACAACACAGAGTGTCGACAGAAGAAATGGTGCGCCCAAGGTGCACAAAATGGGCGCACGACACGGAGTGTCGACAGAGGAAATGGTGCACCGAAGGCACACAGAATGGGTGCATGACACAGAGTGTCGACGAGAGGAAATGGTGCACCCAAGGCGCACAGAATGGGCGCATGACACAGAGTGTCGACAGAGGAAATGGTGCGCCCAAGGCGCATAGAATGGGCGCACGACACGGAGTGTCGACAGAAGAAATGGTGCACCCAAGGCGCACAAAATGGCACACGACACGGAGTGTTGATAGGGTAAATGGTGCACCCTTGGCACATAGAAGAGGATGATGACACACACATGAATGCGCCCTTGGCGCACCTTCAAGAGGCACAACATTTTGAGCGCTGACAGGAAGCAGACCCTGGCGTAGTTATTCAGATGGCCATAACTTTTGATTGGGAGCTCAGATTTATGCAAGGTTGGACGTTTCGGAAAGCCTATGAGGTCCTCTATCCAACTACGACTGGATGTCTTTAATTGGATGAGAACAAATTCTTAAAAATGCAAAATATAGTTTTCCACTTTTTGGGTTTGTTAGGGTTCTCACCTACCACCATAATGAGATGAATTAAATGCAACCTGGAGGTGGTTGGGGTAGCTTTGGAATTCCTCTCTCTTTTCTCTCTCATTCTTCCTATAAATTTTAAGGATGGGATTTTTTCTAATGGTTGGACATTTCTTGTTTTTCCCCTCCCTTCTTCTCTTACGGCAGGTGAATTTGTGGAGTTTAAACCTCCTATCTAAAACTGTAATGCAACTTTGCCTCTTGGCATTTTGTAGTGTATTTTATCAATCTTTGGAGAAAATTAATGCATGTCTGTGGATGATTCTTAACCCTCTCTATGTCCATTTTGCATCTTCCTGATCTTTCACTACAAATCTGTTATCTGTGTATGATCTTGCATTACATTTCAATGGTTTTTGTTTGTTGGCAAGACAGATGTTTCTTCATTCCTCGGTGCATCATCTTTGTTAGTTTAGGTTTTATTTTTGTGCATCTTCTTACACCTATCTCCTTGGCAAGTTAGATTAGGTTTTTGAGTAAACCCTCTGCATTTTCTATGTGTGCATCTGAACAGAGGAATAGGAACCGGCCTTCATCCGAAGAGCTTTCCCATTTCACAAGGTCCCACACTTGGGATAAATATCCATGTTATGCAATCACACTGAGAGTGTAAACCCATCGAGTTTTAGACATTTAGGGGTGTTGTGATTCGCCATCAACAGGGAGAAAACAAGGACTTGTAGCATCTCAGTATGGCTTCCAAGTGTTTTTGAAAAATCTAGAAGGGGGTTCCTACAAAAAGAATGTTCATTCTAAGAAGCATCGCCCACACATTTGGCAGCGATCTTAGCCAAAGAGCCATGGAAATCACTACCTTGTGTATAAGAAACAAAACCTAAACCATAAATGTCATAACAACATTCATAAATTGAATAGGAAGAGGGAAAAAAGGGGAGACAAAAGAAACCAAGTTGATCCCAAGGAATCCATCAAAGCGTATGAAAATAGTCTTTCCTTTGTCATCCCTAACCACAGAGGAGTTTTATGCAAAAAAAAATTGAGCTAGGGTTCACAAGGGAAAACGCGAGCAGCAATGAGAGCCATTTCTCTGTCCACGTCTTTCTTCCTATTTGGTTGTATCATTCATTTTTGGGTTGTTCCCTTTTTGTCTCTTGTTGACTCTATGGTTTAGTTTGGGCTTTTAGACTTTATTTAAAATAAGGTAGGGACCCTGGAAAAACCCTCCTTTTTAATAAAACCAATTATAAAAAAAAATTATAATTAAATCAATTTTTTTAAATTAGATTAAAAAAATAGTTTTATTATAGAGTTAAATTATGTATTTATAGATTATATTTTCAAATAAATATTTTATAAATTTATACTCTTATAGGAAATAATAAATTACTTTAAATATTTATTTATTATTTAAAATTAAGAATAAACTATTGAACAAATTTTGTAATTTTTGTATAAAATTTGATTGCTTCTAATGTGGTCTTTAATATAAATCATAAACACATTAATGTATAAATTACAATCACTATCATTAATGTTTCCCCACCTCTATCTTCTCTCTTTCTCTACTTTTAAGCATCTTTTGCTTTCTTGTTTGTAATGCTCGTAAATAATCTTGTATTTTGAAATTTCACATGGCTTGACATTAAGAAGATTGGGATGCTCTACTAGGGTTTAGGTTCTAGTTATTCATTCATGTCTATCATTGTCTGTACCTTCATCACACCACATTACCTTACAAATATCTGTACGATTTTAAATTTTTTTGCTCATTATTATGTTGTGTGATACTTTATTTTGTCCTTAGGGTAGCATCTGGCCTTTTTTTAATGGCCTACATTTAGAAACCCTCATCTATTGATGCAAGTTTGGTTAACAGTGTGGCTACCAACCATTGCTCCAAATAAATCTCAGAAGTTCATCCTGAAGGTTTTCAATGAGGTAATGAGTCGTATACTCCTATACCTGATGTTGTTTTTGATTTACCTACTTTTGATAATGCCTATAATTGGTTTTAAAATTACACATTGGTGGAATATTTTTCTATCTGAGTCCTCCCCAAGATCCTTTTGAAGCAATGGTTCACAATCATTGGTAGATCCATGGTGTGAATCTCGAAGGTGTCCAAAACCTTTCCAAGGGTTTTTTTTTGTTTTATTTTTCAAACCCTGGATATTGTAAGGCCATTTTTAACCATGTTCTTTTGTTTATCCACAACTTATTGGTTGTTTTATCCCAGTGAACTTGAGACTTTCAAGTCTCAGAATAGGAAAAAGTTAAGGTCCCTATCTGAATTGAGTTTCGAAGGTTATAGAGGATCTTTTCAAATCCTTGGGAATGATCAATTACAATGATAAACATAATTCTTTTAATGTTCTTCATCATTGTCATGTGTGTGTTAAAGTGGACCTTTCAAAGGACCTAAAGGAATCAATTGATATCCAGGTTGGCGAAACCCAATTCACTCAAAGGGTTCTGTTAGTGTAGAATCACAGCAACCCTGGATGTTGATCAGATTTCTAGTTTGATCATACAAGCATCCAGTGTGATTGCACAACATGGAATCCTTTCTCCAAGTGTAGGACTTGCAAAAATGAGAAAGGAATCTCCAGAGAAGGCTGGTTCCTATTCCTAAACTACCTGCCACAAGTTATTCCAGTGCAGGCAAGCTAATCTAATCCTAATCTAACCATGCCAAGGAGACAAAGAGAGAGAGAAAAGGGAAAAAAAAGAGCCTACACTAAAACGGTGATACACTAGAGAACGAAAATGTTGAACATCTATCAAAACTACCATGGAACAAGGAGAGGTGAGCAATGGGAAGGATGGACAGATGCATCACAGGCCCAAGGATAGATTTCACACAAAAAATGTCCCAAAACTCCATGAACATAGCTCCAAACCTGTAATGAGTCTTAAAACATGCACAAATGCTTTCAATGAAGACAAGCAAGAAGAAAGACAAGTAAAGAACGAGCAAGGATGGACAGATGCATCACAAAACATGTATTTGTTGCTTCAGAAGTTTGCATAGAACATCATTTTAATGGTAAAAGGAAAAAATGCCATTACAGAGAAGGGGAGGAGGTTCGAACTCCATTTTCAACCCTGGAGAAGAAAAGAAGGGAGGGTAGAGCTGAAAATATGAACAACCTTCAGAAAGAAGCCTCTCCTTACGATTTATAGGAAGAATGAGAAACGGAAGAGAGAGGAAATCCAGATATACCCCAACCACTTCTAGGTTGCATTTAATTCATCTCATCATGCTGGTAGGTGAGAACCCTAGCAAAAGAGGCGAATTGTATTTTGCATTTAAGTTGGTTGTTGAAAAATCATTTCTGGCCATTATCACGTGCCGGAGGTATTTTTTTATTTTTCTCTCTCCAACTTGAACCAAAATGCAATATTGACCCCAGAATCATGTAGAGAAATTCACCAGCTTTCCATTGATATAAAGAATGTGAAAATCCAATTTCTGGATTGAAAGTTATGGCGATCTGAATATTTAGGGCAAAAACAGGCCAAAACGGATCAGCAGGAAAATAATTGATTTTTTTTTGCGCTCTGTCACTTGGATGACATGTGTCAGGATCTGATTTTTCTATGGGATCATCCTTTGAAAATTTCTTTTGGGCCCTTCCTTAATTTCTTTCCACTTGGACATGTGGCACTATTTTATTGGCTCAGGCATGAGGGGCGCACTTTGTTTTTTGCCTTTGGAAAAAATTTCAAAATTTTCCCGCCAGGCCGATAAGGTGAAGACACGTGCCAAGATTTGATTCGTTGCCAGCTCTTTCAGCTTTTTGCATCCCACGTGTCCCTCATGTACCTTTGGCCTGGCTGTCCCAAACTACCTGGGACAACTATCTCCGAACTGCCCGAAACGGACTGACTTGCACCAAACCGGCTGATCCGCGTCCCGCGCGTACTTTTGTCCCAATTGTCCCAAACCGAGCGAAAAAAAATACGTAGGAAATTTTTTCCCTCTTTCGACCGATTCGGATTTTCATATTCCACACATCTCAACGTCCCAACTATCCCGCAGACCTCCTGGACTAGGAATTAGCCGATTTTCTTCATTTTTTCGGCCCCAAGCTTGGTACAACGAACCTCAGTACGACCTGAAATGGCTTAACACAGTCCTGCAACCTTATTTTTTACATTTCTTCCATTTTCTCAACCTGTTGGGATTTCTTCTTGGATGGGAGAGTTAGAAAAAGGCCGAGGGGGACCTCGAAAAACAAGATTTTGGGCCTTGAATCAATCTACTTGCTTGGGACTGAATAATCTGATGCATGTTATCAAAATTACCCTGGGGGTGAATTTTGGATAACAATTTGGCGACTCAGCGGGGTCATCTGCCTGCTGGATGAAGTTACCAGTTGCCTGAAGCATCCATTGGGCATGGAGTCATGAGTTATAACCTGGAAACTGATATGAACTTTGAAAACATCCTCTCTGAGCCACTTGGAAACCCACTGAAATGGAGTCGTTCTCACCAAAATGCCACTAAAATGGACTGTGCAAGAGTAAAACCAGCACCACAAAAACTATGTACAGAACATAAAATCATACATGCTCTAAATGGAACATGCAGAGTGTGAACAAGCACTTCTTCTGCTAAAATCAAACCTACCTACTCTACTCTAACTGGAAGCAAAGTGGGCTAAACAAACCCTGGAACTGGTTCTGCAAAATAGCTTCCTTTCTTCAAAATTGGCAACCATGCAACTGATTTGGCATTGAACATGGCTGATTGGATGAATGGAAAATCAACAAGAAACTGGTCTTCCACCCAAATCATCAAGGTATCAGCTGAAGGCAAATTCAATACCTCTTTTAGTTGCTCTGCATTTGGATTGAAGAGGTATGACAGCTGATTCTTGGTACTTTGTAGCTCACCCTCATGCTCAGAAGCAAGCATGACTGGTTGTAACTTCTCCTTTGGCTCCAATAAAGCCAAATACCTGATTGGGTAAGGTATGGTCCGTTTGATATGCCCATAGCTCTGATTTTCAACTCCAAAAATGGAGTCTTCTTATAGACCTTCTTGAATGGATGGTGTGGAGGCAATGGTAGAATCTTTGTGCCCTTTCTCTTCCTCCAATGAAGGACATGAAAGATTAAAATCTTCCAATCTTGGTTCCAAAGAGCTGCTATAAGATGCAGGTTGCTGCAAATGAATGTTCTCCTTCATGACAGCAGACTCAAGTGTTTGGAATGTGGATGATGAAAGAGAGAATGGTGGAAACTCAACCGGCTCTTCTCCATCAAAACAGTCCTCCAAATCTGACAGATAAACTGCCTCATGGCTGTCCTGCTGCAAATGCTCCACTTCCTCCATGGTGTCTTCTTGATCAGTAACTTGACCACCATGGTTTTCTTTCACCCTCCAACATTGAGTTTGAGAGATCAAACTCCTCTTCAGTACTATAACTTGAGAGAGGTGAAGTAGAAAGATGAACTGAAGGTTCTCCTGTAGCCTGCTTTGTGCTCAAAGCCCTTGGATCTGCAATTTTCTCCTCCACAACTAAAATGTGCTCCTCTTCTTTTAGATCTAAAGCAGCTTCTCCTTTCTCTACTACTTGAAGACAATCTTGCTCTTGATAGAACTCTTCCTCTAGCACAAAGTTTTTCAAGTCAAACTTTTCAATCTGCTGCTCTAGAGGACAAGTTGGGATTGCAAGATCTTCTTCTGAGCTTTCTTCCTTTATGGCTGATTGTGCAACTTGAATTGAATCAGCATTCCCTTCAAATAGAGTGCCAACATGAACACTACTTTCTGAGAAAACTGATTGCTGATCTGCTTCTTCTTTTTGCTTTTCTTCTACTGCCACAAAATCAGTCTTAACCACCATTTGTTCAACCTTAGCCTCTTCTGTAGGTTTAACCATCAAGGGGATCTTTGTCATCCCAAATTTGGTAGCCCAAACCCTAAAGTTGTCTGTCATTTCTTTTCTGTTGGGCTCCTCTTCTTGCTGTCCTTCATGGCTGATTTTTGCAATTTCTTCTTCCCCACATGGAATTGGGAATGTAAGAGGAGGGATGGGTTGTAACTCAATTGATTTGGCAATTTTTTGTGGTGGTAGAGGAGATGAAACCTCTTGTTTCTTTGGGGGAGAGTGTATTTCTTTTAGCTCTTGTGGAGGGGATGACTGTTTGGAAGGAAAAAGGAAAGAAGAATTGAGGTGTGGTGGAAGACTGAGAGGTAGAGACATGGGATCAACATTTGGGACAGCAGATGGGGAGTTTAGAATTTGCAATTCCAAATGAGATGATGTTGCTTGAGTAATGGGAAGAGAAAAACCAGATGATGGTGTAGAACTTACCCATTGACAAGGTTGTTCAACAAGTAGTGTATAGGCCTCTATTTCTGTTGTCCATTGTGCAAGTTGGGGCAGCATCTTCATCATGAAGTCCAGCTTCTCCTGAGGGCTGAAGTGTCTTGGAAAAGGGCCTCCCCATGGACAAGGAGTCCTGCAACCAATTCTGAAAGCTCTCATTTGAGTTGTTGCTCTGGACTGCACCATCTTTACCTCCATCTTTTGGATTTTCTCCAATAGACCAGTATCTTGCATCTGATTGTCTTCATTATATGCATACTCTTGCTCTTGGAAAGCTCCATAGCCAAACAGATTTTGGCATTGTTGCTCATATGGGTATGCATGCTGATTTTGAATTTGCTCAAAATGCTGATTTGGAGGATTTAAAAAACATGTTGGAGGTGGGAAACATTGCTGCTGTAGTTGAAAATGTGAATTCCATGATGGAAAAGAATGAAAGAGATGGAAAGGAATATGGATGGAAATGGATGAAAAATAGGTCTGCAACTTCATAAATGGGTTGCTGATTAGATGGAGTCGCCAGATGTGTTTGCAAGTGCCTCCAAAGGCTGAAATCTTCACAGGAACACACCAACCTGCAAAAGATGAAGTGGAAGACCTCTAAGGTGCCACCAGGCATGCCAAAACTGTTTGTGTAGAATCACAGTACCCCTAGATGTTGATCATATTTCTAGTTTGATCATACTAGCATCCAGTGTGATTGCACAACATGGAATCCCTTTTCCAAGTGTGGGACTTACAAAAATGAGAAAGGAATCTCCAGAGAAGGCTGGTTCCTATTCCTAAACAACCTGCCACAAGCTATTCCAGTGCAGGAAAGCTAATCTAATCCTAATCTAACCATTCCAAGGAGACAGAGAGAGAGAGAAAAGGGAAAAAACAGAGCCTACACTAAAACGGTGATACACCATAGAAGGAAAATGTTGAACATCTATCAAAACTGCCATGGAATAAGGAGAGGTGAGCAATGGGAAGGATGGACAGATGCATCACAGGTCCAAGGATAGATTTCATATAGAAAATGTCCCAAAACTCCATGAACACAGCTCCGAACCTGTAATGAGTATTAAAACATGCACAAATACTTTCAATGAAGAGAGGCAAGAAAAAAGACAAGCAAATAATGAGCAAGGATAGATAGATGCATCACGAAACATGTTTTTGTTGCTTCAGAAGTTTGCACAGAACATCATTTTAATGGTAAAAGGAAAAAACGCCATTACAGAGAAGGGGAGGAGGTTCGAACTCCATTTTCAACCCTGGAGAAGAAAAAGAAGGGAGGGCAGAGCCAAAAAGATGAACCACTCTTTGAAAAATGAGTCAAATCTGGCTTTTACAATGCATGGGTTGAGCCCAGGAGAGAGAAAACATGAAAAAACGTGGGAGCCATTCCTCGTTGAATGCAGATGCATTAAAACAGCATGGGCATCCTTACAGACCCATGCACTGACATTTTTGACTGTGCTGGAGAAGAATGCAACCCATTTTGCATTAAAACTGGTTGTTGAGACGTCAGTTCTGGCCATTACCACGCATCAGAGACATTTCTTGATTTTCTCTCTCTAAACTGAACCAAAATGCAAGATTGACCCCATAATCATGTAGAGAATTTTACCATATTTCCATTGATATCAAGAACGTGAAAATATGAGCTCTGGATTGAAAGTTATGGCGATATGAAGATTTAGGGCAAAAAACAGGCCAAAACGGATTTTGAATTTTTTCGTGCGCTCTGCCACTTGGATGACACGTGTCAGGCTCTGATTGGCTACGTAATTCTCTCTCCTTCCCCTTTCCGTGGGTTTTCCTTTTGACTTTTCTTACACTTTAGAAAAATTTTCATCTCCCCCCCGCGCCCCGCCACTTGGGACACGTGGCATTGTTTGGTTCATCGACAAGGGCGCGGGGAAAACCTTTACCTTTTAGTTTTTGGCCAAAACTTTGCTAAGTTTCCAAAGCTCTCCCTGAGCTCTGAACTCCCCTTCCCCTTAGGACACGTGTCCTGTGTCACCTAGCTCGGGCCCTCTATTCCTTTTTCCCTTTTGAAACTTTTATCGACAACTTAGCAACCTTTTTCCTTCTGACACGTGTCACGTTCTGATTCGTTGGCGGCTCTCTTGGCTTTTCGCATCCCACGTGCCCCTCGCGTACCTTTGGCCTGGATGTCCTGAATGAAAATCCTCTGTTTCGGCTGATTCGGGCTTCCTTGTCCCTCTTTGCGGTGAAGACGTGGTGAGATTCCATTGGCTCTCAGCTCTTTCGGCTTTTCATGTTCTCTATGTCCTTTCGGCCCAACTGTCCCGAACGAAAGTCTCTTGTTTCGGCCGAATCGGCCGGTTCATGTCCTCCACGTACTTTTGTCCCAAATGTCCCAGACTACCTGGGAAAAATCTCTCCGAACCGCCCGAAATGGACTGACTTGCGCCAAACCGGCCGATCCGCATCCTCCACGTACTTTTATCCCAAATGTCCCAAACTGTGCGAAACAAGACTTAGGCAATTTTCTTCATTTTTTCAGCCGGTTCGACTTTCACAATTTTTTCACCTTTTCTAACCCGTTGGGTTTTCTTCTTGGATGGGGAGTTAGAAAGAAGCTGAGGGGCTCCAAAAAACATGATTTTGGGCCTTTAAACAATCTACTTGCTCGAGACTTGAATATTCTGATGCATGTTATCAAAATTACCTTGGGGGGTGAATTTTGGATAACAGTTACCTTCATCTACTTTACCACATGTGGTGTCTTGAATGGATGCCACATCCACTATAACTGTTGCATCTATGACATCTATTACACCTATGGTGTCAACTATCCCTTCACGAGTCACCTTGAGTATAGCCTTGTCTGCACCTGTCACCTCATATATACCCATTATATCGCAACCACCCATGGTGTCATCAACCCACACCCCATTCAAAAACCTTTTCCTTTTCATACCGCAACCCCTACCCCCAATTTCCATAAGATTCATTATGACTACCCCACCTACTTACATGTATCACCCACAATCCCCAATCTCGTCTATCACCTATTCAGGATACCTTCCACTTGCATCTATTCCCCCTTCACAGTTCTCATACTCGACACCACCATATACTTGGATGCCATCCACATCATACATTCATCCTCAACCCCCTTATAATGCGGGGGTTGACCATTCCTCACAACCCACTAATGACCTCATTAAGATGATGATGGAAAAGATACAAACATTATACGCATCAGTTTCTGGCTCTCACAACTGCTTAAATTATGACAAAATTTGTAATGAGCATATTCATCCATCTATCCCCATTCGTCCATACCTTTTACATTGGGAGATACCCAAGTTCAACTGTTTCAACAATAAAGAAGACCCAAAACAACACTTATGGTCATTCAAACATGGGTACTATCTAATTTCCCATGATGATGCTTTACTCCTATAGACATTCCCCATGTCCTTAACATGACTATTGTTAGATTGGTAGGTGGTTTACCTAGACATTCCATTTACTCATTTAACCAAGTGGATCAAGCATTCTTGAACCATTTCTCAATCAACGTCGTCAAAAAAGTCACCATGAATGACCTATACTCAACACAAAAGTATGGTGATGAATCTATCACAAATTTCGTTGCACACTAGTGAAGCCTTATCAACCAATTAACATTCTAGTTACCTCAAGCTGAGCTTATAGATTTTTTCACTAGAGCTTTTGTCAGGAACATCTCACCAACTTTGTAAGTAAAAACCTTCCATACCTTTAATGAAGCATTTACCATGGTGCAAAAAATGGAAATTTGTGCCGTTGAAGAGAAGAAAATTCAATTGCGAAACAAAAATTCCGTGTTCAAATCAAATGATGCCTCTTCGTCTACAAATCCCCAAAACAATTATTTAAAAGCCAAAGGATCTACCAACATAGTAGTTCTCAAAGCTGGCCCATCTCACCCATCTAACCAAACAAAAACTTCCTCCAATCTTTCTCCCATTCAAACTTTTCAATATAGATAGGAACAACAAAAGTACACTCCAATTGGAGAGCCCTATTCTTCAATCTTACAAAAGCTTCTTAAGGCTAGAGCCATTGCACCTGCACCTATAAAACCACATACTAATTTTAACCCCACTCTTCCTTTACCTACATGGTATAAGGAACATGATTATTATAACTATCATCACGTCAAAGGCCATAGTGATGGTAATTGCATAACCTTAAAAAAAATTGTCCAAGAAATGTTAGATAATGGAGATCTTGTCTTGGACAACCTGAATGCACTGGTAAATCAAAACTTGCATATCTTTAAGAAGTCATTCCCTAACCATACACCATAATCTAATAAAAATGATGAACCTTCAACCAACGACAATAATGTCCATGAATTTCATGCTATTTTTGAAGTCATACCAACCATTCCTCAATTTCCTCCTATCCCCTCTATCGAGGAGTTTCTAGCACGAGCTCCTCTACCCACGAAGGAGAAAACATCATCTACTTCTTCACCCATAGAGGATTCACCTTTATCTATCCCTTCACCCATAGAGGAGTCCATAATTTCTACCTGTTGGTTCGAAAATCTGTAGCTTGGCAGATTTATGGATAAACAAGTCAACAGTGTGCAGGGCGTAGCCCCTCTTTGAGTCAGCAAAGTGAAACTGGTTTATTGTTATTCTACCAGTAGGAATCTGTGCAAGTCTCACAATATTCTACCTTTAGGGGTTTGGGATCTCATCCCAGTAGGGTTGTTTCCGACTGCGGAAAGAAAGGAATGGAAGAGAGGATGAAGAAAGATCAGATCCGAAGAAAGAAAAGAAATGAATTCCAAAGTAGAAAGGTCAGAGGGTTTATGTTTTGGGATTGGAAGTAAACAGAGCCAAACCTACTTACATAAACAAACAAAGCAATACTGGTGAATAAATGACAATAAAACAGAAGTAGATCCAATAGGATAAACACACAGATCTGACGTAAGAAAGATCTAATGTAAATAACACATGTATTCAGCACAAAGTCTAAATATTGTATTAATATTTCCTTCTATTACAAAAAGCTCAAAGTCTTTTCTTCTCACTTCTATTTTTCATCTGAAAAGTATCCACACCCCAAATACAACAAGTATTTGAGTATTTATAGAAGAAGGAGAAGAAGGAAGGCAAAAAGGAACCAACCACCTATTTACATAATATCTACAAAAATATCTCAAAGTCATGTTGACTTTTAACAACTTGATGGATGACATATGTTCTTCTGAACTTAGTCGCTGATCTGCAACAATAAGAAGTGAAACCCAGTTGAAGAGAGCTGTGTCAGCTGTTTGATTTTCCATTAAAATGTTGACAGAAGAAAGAGTTAGCAATTTAAATGCCTCAGGGCGCAGGGCGCATGAATACTGCAGATTACATTCTTTGTTGTTGTAAGCACAAGTGTGCCTGTGCCATATGTATGCGTTTTATAAAGGGTGCATGGATTCTTTATGTTACACGGGAACAGGATGCACTCGTGGCGCATATAATTTTTATGTTGCATGGAACTTTTGTGCTCCAGAGGCGCATACAAGGTTTGTGTAACATATGCTTTTAGTGTGCTAAAGAGAACTTGGCGCGGCACATGGAAGTTATGCATAACATGATGTTGTTGCAATGAGGGATGCACCTGTGCCATTTAAAGCTTTGAACTTGGCACAGGTTTGACTGGTGTTACACAGACGCAGGGTTTGCCAAAGGGCGCAGGTTTTAACGATGTAACAAATGAGTTTTACGCGCCATGAGGGGGGCGCGAGGAAAGCGTTTGCAACAAACTAAGGAAGTGTGCCTTGAGGGTGTAACTTTTCATGATGTAGCAGGCAGGGAATGTGTGCCATTGGCGTGGCTGCTCTTTGTGTAATAGGGGTGACAGATGCGCCAAAGGAGAAGAAAAAATATAGTTTCTTTTTAGGTTTCAGTTCTTTCTCTGAGGGGTTTTACATATGGTTTAGCTCCTTTTGCAGGGTCATTTGGGTGATGAAGGGGCTTAAACAAAGGGTTTCAAGCCATCATTTCAGGATAGAGTTTCCTCTACCAGCAGATCTGGAAAGAGGGGGAAGAACAAGTCGAAGAGTGGAAAATACAGCAAGGGGTGGGAGGCAAGCTCATGATTTCAGTCTTTCCAATCCAATCCATACCAACAAGCAGCCAAAAACCACAAACACAAAGCACCAAAACACACAAAAGAAATGAGGACCTCTTACCAGGATAAATAGTGGAGAAGTGTGCAAACGGGTCCACAAAGTGATTGAAAATGACAGGGCAGGTGCGTTGACAAGTACAGAGAAAAATAATCACGTGATTGGTGTCAGATGATAATGACAGCATAGACGCACCTATTTATAGGTGAGGTGGCAATAAATGTGCTTCCAAATTTTCAAGAGGCGCACCAAAAGAGCTGTCGACACAAGAAAACATGTGCCCTTTGGTGCACCAAAACATTTGCCAACACAGAAAATATGCGCGCCTTTGGCACCCCGAAAGTGGTGTCGACAGAGGAATATGTGCACCCTTTGCGCACCAAAAAGTGGTGCAACAAATATTCTGTTGACAGGAAGGCGCATGCACCTTGGCGCATGCAAGGAAGACTCAACATAGTGAGGCGCACCAAAACACCTGTTGACATGAGAAAGCATGCGCCAAAGTTTTTCAAGGGGGTGCATCAAAAGTTTATGTTGCATAGTCATTATATGCGCCCGGCCAAAAAAGACCAAAAATGGCTAAGTTCGGAAAACTAGATTTCCCGGGAAGGGATTTTGCAACGTTTCGAACGCAAGGGATCCCTGACAAGGGACCGGAACAAAATTTTGGTAAGGTTATCTGTAAAATTTCCCTTGCCAATTTTATGGGATAACAGCTGGCTCTTTCCGGGGAATGTCTCTGAGCGAACCTCAGGGGTAGAGAATCCCAGATCTCATGTGCCTATCTATTGGGTAACAAAGTTAAAAACAAGGGCGACCAGAGGGTGAACAAAAAGGAATACACAACAAACAGAAAGCAAACACACGACAAAAACAAACACACAACTAAAGCAAACTGTACAAAGAAGAAAGAAAGCTCTACTTCCTGAATATTTTCAGATGCTTCCTGCTATAGGGAAGCGGGAGTTTGGTTCCATCCAGATATGAGAGATAGAAACTATTCTCTCCGTTGAGTTGCTTGATCTTGAAGGGCCCTCTCCACAGGGAATCAAACTTTCCGTGCATGCCTTTTGGCTCTCTTCGCTTGTCCCACAGAAGGATGAGGTCTCCCACCTAAAAATTTCTTTACTTAGCTTTCTTATCGAATAGTCTCTTGACTTGATTCTGATGCTCGGTGATCTTGTCGACCACTCTTACTCTCTTCTCTTCGAGTTATGCTAGATACATGATCCTCTTTTCGAGAGAATTTTAGAAATTTTCATTTTCAATTGCTCGTGCCAAGTGCAGAGCAGGAATTTCAGCGGAAATGGGAAGCTTGGCATCAGTGCCATATAACACTTGAAAAGGTGACATATCGAGAGATCTCTTGGGAGTAATGCGATCTACCCACAAGGCATCGTATAAGGACTTGTGCCACATTCGTTGATTCTCATCCACCAGCTTTCGTATGATGGTCACCAAGTTTTTGTTACTGGATTCTACTTGACCATTCCCCTGAGGGTAATAATATGAGGCGTGAGCCAAAGTTATCCCATATTCATAGAAAAAACTAATAACTTCCTGTGAAGAGAAGTTAGAAGCATTATCAGCAACAATCTTATTTGGAACGCCAAATCTGACAATGATATTTTATTTGATGAAACTACAGACGACCTCGGAAGTGGCGTGTTTGACAGGTATGGCTTCCACCCACTTGGTGAAGTAATCCGTTACTGTTAGGACATAACTATGTCCAGCGCTCGATTGGGGATTGAGTGCGCCAATAAAATCAATTCCCCACTACTTGAATGGTTTGTCGACAACAACCGGCCTGGGGGGAAAAGCAGCCAACTTGGGCTTGCCGATGAACTACTGGCAAGGCTCACATTTTGCTACCCAGGTGGCTGTATATTGGAAGAGCATTGGCCAATAGTACCTGGCACGGATAATCTTGGGTGTTGTTATAGAAGAGGAGAAATGTCCCCCACAGGCTGAATTATGAAAACATTCAAGTAACTTCACCTGTTGTGGCTTGTCGACACATCGCAAGAAGACACCATCTATCCTGCGTTTGTATAAACCGTCATCCCAGATGACATATTTGGCTGCTCTGAGCTTTATAGTGCGCTTCTCCTTTGTAGTTAGGTGAGCTGGGCATTCACCGTAGGTGAGGAAGAAAGCAATATCGGAATACCACTCATCGCTGGTTGCGAAAAATAGCACCAAAGGCAGAGAATTAGGTTTTTCCAGCCAGTCTTGTGCTTCATTAGTACAATCATCCTTCCCTCCGGGAACTCCTGATCCTTGGTTCTCGGCCATAAGTTGACATAAGCCTTTGCCTCTTACCAACTTGGTTGGTTTTATATCTAAATCGTACTCCTGGACCTTTGCAATCCAATTTCCGCGCAAGCTTCCTAACTCCTGTTGAGTTAAGATTGAATTGACCGCCGTGTCAGGGACCAGCACCACTGTATGAGAATTTAAAATGTAATACCTGAAGTTTTTGACTGCTTTGACAATGGCGAAGGCATGTTTTTCCAATTGAGACATTTTTAATTCGTGAGGCTTGAGGGGAGAGCTCATGAACTCAATCGGAGATTCAACATCCTCAGAATTCTTTTGCATCAAGATGGCAGACACAATATGCTCATATGTATAGCTATACAAGATAAAATCTTTGGAGAAATCGGGGCATACCAGGACTGGTGTGTGAGCAACGGAAGATTTTATCTCTTCGAATGACCTTTTTCCTTCCTTGCTCCATCGGAAAGTTGGTGACCTTTTCATCATGTCCAATATATGATGAGTCTTCTCAGCAAAGTCGGGAACAAAACACCTGAGAAAGTTCACCTTTCCGAAGAAAGAATGAACGCCAGTCTTTCTTGTAGGAAAAGTAAGGCTTTGAATAGCCTTAACTCTTTCGGTATCTATCTTCATTCCTTCTTTGCTAACAACATGCCCTAGCAAATTTCCTTATGTGACTCCAAAAATAGACTTTTTTCGGGTTCAGGGAAATCCCATGCTCTCGGCATCTAACCAATACTTGCTCCAGATGATCACAATGATCACTTTGTTGTTTAGAGAACACAGTCAAGTCATCCAGATAAACGAAAATGACCATCCCCATCATACCTTTGAATGCCAGGTCCATGGCCCGCTAAAAAGTGGCGTCAGTATTGGTTAGGCCGAAAGGCATCCTGCTGTAGGAAAACGTACCCCAGGGAGTAGTGAATGCTATTTTAAATTGATCTTCAGGTGAGACTTCAATCTGATTGTAGCCCGAAAAACCATCAAGCATGGACAACATTTCTGATCCAGTTACCGCTTGCAGAACTTGATCCATTATAGGGAGTGGGTAGTTGTCTTTTAAGGAAGCTTGATTCAAGTTCCAAAAATCTACACATATGCGTATTTCACCATTTTTCTTACGCACTGGAAAAATGTTTGCTACCCAAGTACTGTGATGGATAGGAAAAATGATTCTCGCATCCAGCATTTTCTGAATTTCGGCTTGGATAGTACCTGAGATCTTAGGGCTATAATGCCTCTGCTTTTGGCGAAAGACTTTGACGTCTTCTTTCAACAGGATGTCATGCTGGACGTCCTTTGGTTTAAAATACTTTAGATCAGCATAGGACCATGCCAATACATCCATATATTTCTTCAGCAGTTTGACAAACTTCTGCTTCTCTTCAGGCGTGCAGCATTTTCCAATGTTCATGAATTGCGGATGCTCTATTGAACCTAAATTAACCGGCTCGGTTTCTGGGGATGTGCTAACATCATCTCGCCTTTTCTTTTTTACAAAACAGTCATGCCTGTCGAACAAACGCTCCAGTGAAACTAGGCCCTTCGGAATTTTATTTCCTTTGAGCTGACAAATGCCGTCATTCCCTTTGGATTCATTGTCTTGATTGGTGACTGATTCGCGGCACATAGAAGTGGATCCTTCAAAATGTAATTCTTTTAAATTTTCCACCTTTTCTAGAAAGGCAATGAGTTGATTGTCATTATTGAATACTTGCCAATGCTGAGAATTGTCTGGCACGCTTGGGTAGAAAACCATCTCAATGGTGTATTTGTCTATTTTCAAACCTGGGTGCGGGAGCATGAGGGATGCTGAAATGGCCAATGAATTGGCCATGTCATTCTGAGCTCTTGGAATGGATTCTATTGAAAAAGCATCAAATTCTTCAATGCTGTCCCACACCACATTACGGTAGTGCCTGAGCCTCTCATTCTTCACTTGATATATCCTTTTAACTTGATTCACGACTAGCTCTGCATCACCTTGTACTTTCATATTTTTGATCCCTCTCTCTCTTGCGGCCTGCATGTCGAGTAATAGAGATTCATACTCAGCAGTATTAATTGTGTTGAAAAACTGCAACTTAAAAGAGAGGAATAATTTCTCCCTCGGGAGATATTAGTATGGCTCCGGCGCCACATCCACTGGTTGCGCAGCTGCCATCAAACTGTAAGGTCTAGACCTTGTTAAGATCTTCTTCTTGGACGAGAACAACCATTTTGTCAGACTCGGTAGACAAGAAATAGTTCCTCATTGCTGATGATTCAAAAAGAATTTGAGCTTTGGGGTCCTTAGAGTTAGTAACCAAGTACTTCTTTTGTGATTCTGGCTCCAAAGTCTGCATTACACCTTTGACAGGGATTCTAGCCTTGGACCATTCCATATGAATTTCTCCTCCAACCTCACTACAAAAAATCCTTCCCAGTAAAATTCTGTAGGCTGCTAGAATGTTGGAAACGAGGACGGTCATCTTTACTCTTTTCTCTGGGAACACCGCAAATACAAACTACGCGTCTTTGATTTGACCAATCAACGGAACCTGCTTGGTTTCCAAGGAATAACATCTGCTAAAAGGCTTGGTAAGGGTGAGGCCCAGAGCATGAGCAAATTTGCTGGCATGACGTTGTCAGAAGCCCCAGAATCAATTATGCAGTTACTTAACTTGTGACCGTTGATTAGGAGGGAGAGATAGAAGGGCTATATCTTGCCTGATGCGGATGTTGAAGCAACATTTATGTGGGATGCAGGAGGAGTGGAAAGGATTCATTTTAAGGAAACCTGGGGAGTTATGACAGCTTGAATTTGAATATATTCCGTTAACCTTATCAGCTGTTCGGGGTTTGACTGAAGATACTCAGCTTCAGACATTTATATCTTAGTCTTTTTAGCATGATCTATGATATCAAATGCGGCCAAAGGTTACGCTGGTGAAGGATTGAGTCCCCCATTGTGTGATGATAGGGTAGGATTACTGGCCTTGATAGGAATATGAGAGGGCTGGTTTGGAGGAGATATAGGAGCAAAATCTCTTTTTGAAGAAGACTTATTGATAGGTTGAGTGGGTAGGGGACTACCTCTCTTTGCAATGGTTGGGTGCATGGATAACACAGTCTTCTCTTTCTACATATTGGCAGCAACCTCAGCTTCTTTTCCTTACAAGCAGGTGAAAACAACATATGACTGTTCGCTTGCATATCCCTGGGTACCTTCTTCATCGTCGGATTCCTCTTCATCAAATTCCATATACCCGATAGTAGAGTCACCATTCGGCTGACCAGCATCTTGATCATCTTCACCTTGGAACGAAGGTTATTCGTAATTTTGTTCCTCTTCTTCTTCAATTTCAGCTAGAGCATTGACCGGAGAAGCCTCAAGTGCCAACCGCAGAGCGGTTGCGGGTAACCGCAGCCTTTGAGGAACATTGTTGGAAGCGAAATTCCTCCGTGGGATATCTCAGTATGAGGAACCGGGGGAAGCTTGGGATAACTACTTCTTTAATGCAAGCAAGTCGTTTGCCATCTTTTGAAATGCCGGATCAGACGAAGTAGTGGGAGAAGGGCCCGAAGATTTAAGCTTGGATGATTCCCTTTTCAATTCACTAGATATTATCAAATTATCTTCAATTCGGATGGCAACGGCCTGGCCGAGAATCAAGGTAGCCACTTGCTCTTACAGGAGTAAGAAACTTACTTTCGAACTCACAACGTTTACGAAGAAACACTTCTAATTTTCCAGTGTTGGAAGCATGGCAATAGGCACACGGTTGATTAATGCATTGAACTTGGCGATAAAATTGCGCATGGTCTCATTGGCCTCCTTCTTCAGGTGAGTGATATGTGATAACAATGCAAATGCATCTTCTGAAGGCTTTTACCTATCTTCAAAAGCATCCCGCAAGGTGGCCTAACTGGTAATAGATCCGGCCGGAAAATGTTGAAACCATTCTGCTGCGGGCCCTTGTAAATTTTCCAGAAAAAGGTGAACCGACACATCTTCATGAGTCACATCTAGGATGTTGCATGACATGATGAATGCAAATATGTGTGAATCCATGTTTTGGTTTCCGCTCCTGTCAAATTTGGGAAAATTCTTTCAGTTTCCATGAGGGAGTGCGTGAACTGGATGTGGTAATGTGAGGGGGCCCATAGCATTTCCCCATGGTACTGCCATTTGGAAGGCTAGAAAAAGAACACGGGCTAGAAGTACAGTTTTGCTGAGAAATAAAGCACTGCAAAGGGATGTGGATGTTCCTTGTGAAAACTGGTTCTTTCATGGAGGTGAGGTACTTCTGGCTGACCGATCAGCTAAACTTAGTGATGAAAAGCGCACCGGTGTTATACTGAAGTTGTGCCTCTGAAGCAGATCAAAAGTAGGATCAAATTCTCCATGAGCTCTCCTGCTATGAGTAAATGGTTCACCCGCCAGCATACTTTCCAGATCTGTGATGTTGTGGAGCAGATTTAAAATTTCTTTTTGGTCATACTTGCTGATTTCTTGGTTTTTCTGACCAAAACCAACAACATGTACTTTTATGAATATTTAAAATTATCCCTTTTTGAAAACCGATTGCGGTTTAATGACAAAGAACAACGAGGATAAAATGATAGTGAAGCTTAGTAAGCTGATTTTCAGATCTAAAGTTGACTTTTCTAAAGAGTTTGAAAATTTCGGTAAACGGTCAAAAACTCAGATCTACGGAAAAATACATATTTTTATAAAAACTTAGTGAACCAAAGGTCTCCAACTAGGCCCGATCTATGGATCTCAGAAGAAATTTTTTGATTTAGAGCACTTTTGTAAAAATTTTAGATTTTTAACAAAAAGTTAATGTTTGCAAACAGGTAGTGATTTTTCAGATTTTTATTGATTTTCTATCATACCACCATCATAGATCTGATAGATCTGTTCGATCCCCAGCGGAGTCACTAAAAACTATTGGTTCAAAAATCTGTCGCTTGGGAAGATTTATGGATAAACGAGTCAATAGTGTGCAGGGCATAGCCCCTCTTTGAGTCAGCAAAGCGAAACTGGTTTATTGCTATTCTACCAGTAGGAATCTATGCAAGTCTCACAATATTCTACCTTTGGGGGTTTGGGATCTCATCCCAGTAGGGTTATTTCCGACTGCGGAAAGAAAGGAATGGAAGAGAGGATGAAGAAAGATCAGATCCGAAGAAAGAAAAGAAATGAATTCCAAAGCAGAAAGGTCAGAGGGTTTATGTTTTGGGATTGGTAGTAAATAGAGCCAAACCTACTTACATAAACAAACAAAGCAATACTGGTGAATAAATGACGATAAAAAAAAGTAGATCCAACAGGATAAACACATACATCTGACGTAAGAAAGATCTAATGCAAATAACACATGTATTCAGCACAAAGTCTAAATATTGTATTAATATTTCCTTATGTTACAAAAAGCTCAAAGTCTTTTCTTCTCACTTCTATTTTTCATTTGAAAAGTATCCACACCCCAAATACAACAAGTATTTGAGTATTTATAGAAGAAGGAGAAGAAGGAAGGCAAAAAGTAACCAACCACCTATTTACATAATATCTACAAAAATATCTCAAAGTCATGTTGAATTTTAACAACTTGATGGATGACATATGTTCTTCTGAACTTAGTTGCTGATCTACAACAATAAGAAGTGAAACCCAATTGAAGAAAGCCGTATCAGCTGTTTGATTTTCCATTAAAATGTTGACAGCAGAAAGAGTTAGCAATTTAAAGGCCTCAGGGTGCAGCGTGCATGAATACTGTAGATTACATTCTTTGTTGTTGTAAGCACAAGTGCACCTGCGCCATATGTATGCGTTTTATAAAGGGTGCATGGATTCTTTATGTTACACGGGAACAGGAAGCGCCCGTGGCGCATATAATTTTTATGTTGCATGGAACTTTGGTGTGCCAGAGGCGCATATAAGGTTTGTGTAACATATGCTTTTAGTGCGCTAAAGAGAACTTGGCACGGCACATGGAAGTTATGCATAACATGATGTTGTTGCAATGAGGGATGCACCTGTGTCGTTTAAAGCTTTGAACTTGGTGCAGGTTTGACTGGTGTTGCACAGACGTAGGGTGTGCCAAAGGGCGCAGGTTTTAATGATGCAACAAATGAGTTTGGCGCGTCATGAGGGGGCGCGAGGAAAGTGTTTGCAACAAACTAAGGAAGTGTGCCTTGAGGGTGCAGCTTTTCATGATGTAGCAGGCAGGGAATGTGCGCCATTGGCGTGGCTGCTCTTTGTGTAACAGGGGTGACAAATGCGCCAAAGGAGAAGAAAAAATACAGTTTCTTTTTAGGTTTCAGTTCTTTCTCTGAGGGGTTTTACATATGGTTTAGCTCCTTTTGCAGGGTCGTTTGGGTGATGAAGGGGCTTAAACAAAGGGTTTCAAGCCATCATTTCAGGACAGAGTTTCCTCTACCAGCAGATCTAGAAAGAGGGGGAAGAACAAGTGGAAGACTGGAAAAGACAGCAAGGGGGGTGAGGTAAGCTCATGATTTCAGTCTTTCCAATCCAATCCATACCAACAAGTAGCCAAAAACCACAAACACAAAGCACCAAAACACACAAAAGAAATGAGGACCTCTTACCAGGATAAATAGTGGAGAAGTGTGCAAATGGGTCCACAAAGTGATTGAAAATGATAGGGCAGGTGCGCTGACAGGTACAGAGAAAAATAATCACGTGATTGGTGTCGGATGATAATGACAGCGCAGACGCACCTATTTATAGGCAAGGTGGAAATAAATGCGCCACCAACTTTTCAAGTAGTGCACCAAAAGAGCTATCGACACAAGAAAACATGCACCCTTTGGCGCACCAAAACGTTTGCCAACACAGAAAATATGCACGCCTTTGGCACCCCGAAAGTGGTGTCGACAGAGGAATATGTGTGCCCTTTGCGCACCAAAAAGTGGTGCAACAAATGTTCTGTTAACAGGAAGGCGCATGCAAGGAAGACTCAACATAGTGAGGCACACCAAAATGCCTATTGACACGAGAAAGCACGCGCCAAAGTATTTCAAGGGGGCACATCAAAAGTTTATGTTGCATAGTCATTATATGCGCCGGCCAAAAAGGACCAAAAATGGATAAGTTCGGAAAACTAGATTTCCCGGGAAGGGATTTTGCAACGTTTCGAACGCAAGGGATCCCTGACGAGGGACCAGAACAAAATTTTGGTAAGGTTATCTGTAAAATTTCCCTTGCCAATTTTACGGGATAACACTACCGATGTTATTTCAGCATCTACCTCACAACCTAATGAAAGCTCAATGGTATTAATTCTTCGACTCATGGGAGAATCATCCTTGATTTCTTCTCCACCAAAAGAAGAATCTACCTCACCCCACCCACCATCTCTGCTACCCATGGGGGATCCTTTAGATGTGTCACTTCCTGTTGGTGACCATTCTCCATTAACATTCCAAGATCCCATTGATCTGCTCTCGGCCCTCTTAACCATAGAGTCCAAATCCAACTAGTTCCCTGTCTCATAGACATATTGTACAAGGATTACCACTAAACACATGACATCTCCTCTTACAGAGGTACCATTTTCATGCCTAGCCGACCAGTTGGATTACGTTGATAATTCTATGATTTGGTGATGCCTTCGATTACCCTTCTCAATGCAAATGCATACATTACTTACTGATACCTCCATGATCTATCCAAAGGTATTTCAAGAGACCAAATAAACCATGACCAAGCCTATTAAAATGAATTCTTCTTCATCACCCTTTCTTACATTCGAAACTTTAACCACAACCAAACCCATTCCTATGCCTAAGAACCTACCTACACCTAAATCTTCTCCCATCTCTAGACCTATCACTGCCCTAGGTGTCATGCCGACATCAAGCCTTGTCCATCCACCCATCAAATTAGAGTTAGCCACGTCCTCCCAATCTCACATAAAAAACCAATCCTCCAACTAAAAAGAGGACCTAAATTTTTAGGCTGCACAGACCAGTTTCACCCACCATGCCTATGTCACATTCACCCCTTCCGTCTATCCTGAGACCTAACCCATCAACCTTAGATAAACAACTGCTTATCCAAGGCAAATAAAAAATGCCGCAGCCCACCTCTTCATAATATTCCTTTCTTACAACCAACCTATCAGTGCATCATACACCTTCACTGTTACCCACATATTTCTTACCACCTATACCCCCAGCAACTACAATAACCTCATCACTGCGTAGGAGACTTCCTTCTCTTCAAAATGTACCTTCCACTTTTCCTCCACCAACAACCTTTACCACACCTCCATTATCACCATGGCTAACCTGACCTCTTCCACCATCCACTTTCCCTTTGGCATCATGTACTCCTACCTCACCTTTACCCAAGAAGGTGTAATCCAATGGAAAGAACACACTAACCTTCAAAAAGGTAGTTAAACCCACAACACCTTCTAGTTCTAGTTCATCTACCACACCTTTACCCAAGCAGGTACCATCAAAACCTAAGATAGTACCAGTTACCAAACTAGTGGTCAAACCTATTCCACCTCCTATAATACCTCTTCCACCACAATCATCTGCACCTTCACCCAAACCCACACTCACTTCACAATGTGATCCATTGGCAGGATCTTATGCCAAAATTTTAGCCAACCTTTTAGAAACCTCGGTCATCACATTACCACCACTTAGACCTTACGACCCACTCAAACCCAAACCAAATGGGTTTGATGAAACTAAAATTTGTGCCTACCATCATGTGCTAGGACATGATGTAGAAGGTTATAAGGATCTTAAAACTATTCTCCTACAATTATGTCCTCCTGAAGCAAATTTTGACGTGATGATATTCTTGATGAGGACCCTATTCCATCTTCACTTGTCACTATACATTCTCATCCCTTTCCTGTTCAATGACCCACATCTCCACCTCCACAAGCATTTTACCCTCCTCCACGACTTTAGATTAATATGGTCTAGATAAAAAAGTCATCCAAAACCCCACAAAAATTCTAGTGCGCCTTACTCATTTCATGAGGCTCATATCCCCAACTATTTTTTTGTTTGTTATACTGTTATACCTTTCATGACACACCTTCTCCATTTGCCTCTCTTCCTTAGATTAATATGATCCAAGTCACCACTCGTGCCTAGAAAGACAAAGGGAAAGCAAAGGCAACGAGCCCATCCACTAATCCTATGCCTAACGTACCATCTACACCCACACCCAAAATCACCATTCAACGACCCACATACCCTATTTCTGATGGGGTCATCAATCGTACAATGTTAAAAAAATTACACCAATCACGTCTAAAAATGTCTTTCTACAACCTCGTCCAAACCTCTGAATTACATTGACAAGCCATCATGGAAGTTTTGTAATCCATCGAGGTTTTACCTGACGACCCCACACCTATAACTTCCCTTATCACCCTTTGATGTAGCCTAGAATTCACCAATACAAGCCCATACATGCTGGCACATCACTCAGCCTAGACTGAGCGCTCACCTAAAGTGCGTAAGGGTACCAAGCCCCTCTTTAGGGTTGCTATTGTAGGATGTTAGCATGATGAAGACTTAAAACATTTAGATCTATGACTAATATATCATTCTACAATGCATGTTCATATCTAGATCTAGATAATAAATGACTTAAAGGATAACCATGATGAAATTAAACATGCAACACTGAACTATAATCATGATAACACTTTGATTCATTCCATAATTCCCATTATATTAAATTTAGTAATACATAGAAGCTTCCTTACAATAACAATAGTCTATGCTCATGCACGTATCAGATTTGGCAGCATAATCTCATTATAACATAGTTCTCACACACAATCTCTGTACTACATAGTTCACTACATATTTATAAGGGTGATGAATTTCCCTTCACCGCTTATCTAATCCCAAAATAGGTCGCATGCTATTATTAGCCACGCACCATTACAAAAATAGCCATACATGAAAGTGCGCTAACAATAGATTACTTTTGGTTAACTAACAGTAGTACATCTATTCTCAATTTGTATCCATGTAAAGTGCTTTGTAGCCGATCCTCCAAAAATATCCAATGCATGTCATGTAAGTATTTTAATAGTTTGTGTGCTCCACACGCTATCTCCAAAAATAGATCCTCATCATGAAAATGGATAAGTCCCGAACCTATTTCTATTCTTCGCACACGATCCTTTCTGATACTTCCATGCCTTTGAATGTTCTCTGCTCTCTTGCACAAACCTTCTGTATGTCATTTGCTAAGTTCCAGATTCTGATTGATCAACACCCCTCACCACATGGCCTATCTTACCAAATGACCTCTTTTGTCTACCCTCGCTACTACCCATCAAGTAGCTGCCCTCAGTTTCTCTAACGAGGAGATCATACCTCTCCAATCAGATGATCCTGATCTCGCTCTTTTCATCTATGGATATATTGATAATATACGTATTCTATGGGTTATGATTGATGATGGTGTCAACATCAATATCATTTCCTCCCACGTGTACAAGAAAATGTGCATCCCTACCAATTACATGCATAATAACCTAATTATGTTGCACTTATTCAATGACACCATCACTTCCACCCTTGGCACCATTATTCTTCATGTTTGTGTGGGCCCCCATACCGTGCCAGAATTATTCTACATTTTAGAAGGAGAATTTCAGTATAGCCTATTGCTTAGCTGACCTTCGATACATGTCATGGGTTGTGTTCCTTCAATTTTACATTGCTGTGTCAAATTTGAACATGAAGGACATAAATACACCATCCCCGTTGACCCTTTACCATTCAAAACCTACAACATGTTGTACTGACCTAATGACGTGCTTATACCAATTATGGCATATACCACTACCACCACTTCTCCTTCACCCATAACCCCATCCATAGATGTTGCTACTACCTTACCTACACCTACCTCTTATATTCCCACTACTACTGTGGCCTCTACAGCTGACCTGTCCACTAACCCGTCTAGTTCCCAACCATCTAATCCTTCTTCTTCCCAATCACATAGTAATTCATCTATTCCAGCTACACACATATCTAGTACTAATCCTTTAGAAGGTTTTTTACAATGCCTCACTCTTGGGGAATATCGCTTATACAACATAAACACATTCCTTACTCCAAAAGAGTATGGTAACCTACACTAACATCCTTATTATGACCATCGCATAGGCAAGGTCTTCCCTTATGGTCTTCCCCACCTTCGTACTAAGTTAAAATATGGGGGACTTGACACTTCCACCTATTCACCCGAGCCACCTTCCCAAACATGAGCATTTTCATCTAACCTCTAATCTCTCACCAACCACCAATTTTCCTACACTTTCCTTCACCACTATGCATGGAAAGTATTTGGATTTGGGTTCTACAAATAGGGACGTCATACTGTCATCCCATGTACCACACATAAACATAAAGACCACAGTGGTATTGGATTTATTGAACCATCTTCCAAGAAGACCCACATCGACCTCATTGAGGACGACAAACCTTCTCCACCCCATTCACCAAAGTCACCACCTTCACCCATGGAGTCTATAGATCCTAAATCTATTCGTCCTAAAAAAATTTTCATGAACACCATTTCTTGGGGACCTTTGACTTATCAACGTGATGGCAAGGCTTCCTCTTCTCTTCCCTTCCTATATCCTGAGATGATCAATGATGATACACCATCCATTAACATCGTTCAATGTTAAGATAATGATTCTATCCTCATTGACCTTGGTGTGGAATATTCTTATATTCACCGGTCATTTACTTCTGAGATGCAAACCATGTTAAATGAATTGACCATCGAAATCAATATTAATACTCAGGACGACCCACACATTCTAAAGATAGGTCAATCTTTAGACGCTGCTGATTATGAAGCTTTCACTTCTTTCCTCCAGGATCATAACAACTCTTTTGATTTGTCCGACACTGATATGCCTGATATTGACCAAAACATTATGGTCCATAATATCGTCACCATCCTTGAAGAAAAACCCATAAAAAAGAAGCTACAAAAACTGTATCCTCGTATTTCCCTTCTTGTCAAAGCATAACTTCAGCACCTTATTTTGGTTTCCTTCATCCTACCCATTGATTATCCCCAATGGATCTCTAACATCATTCCTGTCACAAAAGTGATTAGGGGATTCCATATTTGCACATATTTTTGTGACCTAAACTTAGCCTTCCCCAAAGATGACTTTCCACTACCTAGTATCGACCAACTAGTTGATCTTACTGCCAACCATGAGATGCTCTCATTCATGGAAGATTTCTCGATTTATAACCAAATATTACTCTCCCCAAAAGATCAACATAAAATAGCCTTCATCACTCCTTGGGGGACCTTCTTCTATCGTTTCATGCCCTTTGGCCTTAAAAATGCTGACACTACATATCAATGGGCTATGACCTATATCTTTCATGACATCATGCATCGTATATTAGAAGATTACGTAGATGATCTTCTTGCCAAATTAAAACATCGGTCCGACCACCTTATAGTCCTTAAGGTCATCTTTGACTATCTCATCAAGTATTGTGTTTGCCTTTAACCTAAGAAGTGTGTCCTCATAGTTCTCTCGGGCAAGCTCCTTGGTTTTATAATTTCTTTACCTAGCATAGAAGTCAATCCCGCTAAAATCAAGGCTATTCTTGATATGCCTTCACCTACTAACCTTTTCCAACTTCGTAGTTTGTAAGGTAAGTTACAATCTATTCATTGTTTTATTTCACAGCTTTTCGACCGCTGCCACCTGATTTATCATCTCCTCAAAAAGGACGTATTCTTAAAATAGGATGGTGAATGCAACAAATCTATTGATGCCTTAAAACAATATATCATTCAATAACCTATGATCATTCCTCTTAAGGATGACCAACTAGTTTATCTTTACATTTATGCTATTGATAATTCCTTGGGTGCCATGCTTACTCATCACAACGAGTAACATAGGGAACAAGCGGTTTACTATATAAGCCATACACTTCTAGACTATGAAACTAGATACACCCATGCCAAAAAACTCTACGTATCCTTAGTTTTTATCACCACTAAGATTCGACATTACCTACTCAACCAAAAAACATTTGTAGTCACCAATACTGACCCCTTACATTACATGTACGCCAAACCCTACCAACATCAACGTGATGCATGTTGGCTCATGCTTCTTGTAGACCTTGAACTTTAATTCATCCATAAAAAATATATCAAAGTCCAAACCATCACTAACAAACTTGCAGAAGCATCCCTCTCCGGAAATCGATCTTCTAACTTTGATTTTGTGGATGAATCCATTGCTACCCTCTCTTTGGATGATAACGTTTACCAAATGACCTTATTATTTGATGGTTCCAAATGTCAGCATGGGGGCGGTGCACATGTTATCCTCATCCCTATTGATAATGAACCTATGCCATTATCCTTCAAACTAGATTTCAAATGTACTAATAAAATTTCTAAATACGAAGCACTTGTACTAGGTCTTCAAGCCACTATCTCCTTAGATGTTAAATCGATTAATATTTTTGGTGACTCTCAACTAGTTGTAAACCAAGTTAATGGTATCTACCAGTGTTGTAACGAAATGCTTAAAAATTATAAGCATTTTTTAGACATAATTTTGACTACCTTTGACCATTATGAACTTTAAACCATCCCACTTTCTACTAATAAATTTATGGATACCATGGTCTACCTTACTTCTCAGATACCCGCTTCACCTGCCGACTCCAAAATCTTTATCACAGTACAAAGGTTACAATAACCTTATTATTTATTTTGAGACATCTAACTCATTGGAACCATTACACCTGACACATGTGACCTTTGGTATAAGCAGTTTGTAGACTACCTTTCCCTGTCAACCTCCTAACCTTACTCATAATAGGCAACACACATTCCTCAAAAGTGTCTCTCACTATGTCATCATGGGTGGCCTTATTTATAAATGTAGCTTTGATGGTATTGTCTTACGATGCCTTACAAGTTTTGAAATTCCTTATACCATTAAGGAAGTTCATGATGAAATTTGTGGAGGTTATTTCATTGGCTTAGTTGTTGCCAAACACATCCTTTTCCTAGGCTATTATTGGACCACCCTCAATTGTGATTATTGTGACTATATCATACATTGTGTGAAATGCCAACAACATGCTAATATTCATCACACACCTAGTCATGCCTTATAGGTTGCACGATATCTTTGGCCTTTCTCTCAATGGGGTTTGGATATTGTCAGAAAGATCAATCCTCATTCTTCAAACATCATCAATGGATTATTACCACAACTGAATACTACACTAAATGGGTATAAGTTATCCTCCTCATCTATACAAAATTTTAAAAAAATTATGAATTCATTAACCATCACATTATTTTTCACTTTGGTGTCCCTTACTACATCATTAATGACAGTAGAAAGCAATTTAAAAACAAAACTCTACGGAAAATTTGTGACGCCTTCATCATTCAACTTAGTTTTTTTTCACCTTACTACCCAAAAATAAATGACCAAGCTGAATCAACCAACAAAACCTTGAGCCAAATTCTTATGAAAGTGCTTGACAATACGGGAAAGGATTGGCACATGCACATTCCTTTTGCTTTATGGGTTTACCATACTAGTATTCATACCTCAACTATGGCCACACATTTTTCTTTGGTATATGGTACAGAGGCTATCTTGCCTGTCAAAGTACAGATTCCATCTGTTTGTATCTCACTCAAAGAGATGCTTAACGATGATGATTTTTGTGAGGAACATTTGGCACAACTTGAGTTATTAGATGAATGTCATCTTAATGCTCTTGATCATATACAAATCTACCAAAAATGTATCAAACATGCCTATGACAAATGTGTCCATGAATGAACCTTCTAGGTCGATGACCTTGTCTTGTAGGAGATTTAACATGTAACCAAAGAGGAGAAAACTAAATGGGGAAAATTCAGTCCTAATTGGCTTGGAAATTATATCATTACTCATACCTATAGATCAAGTACTTATCATTTGTCTTCACTCAAAGGTAAACCTGAACCTGAGCCCCTCAATGCCTTGCATCTTAGATCATTCTATTATTGAATCAAGACCTATATCACATTCTATCTATTTAATGCTCATACCTTGAGTACCATTCCCATTTCATTTTACCTATTTTATGGATCCATGACTCAACAAGAATCATGTGATTACCCGTCACTTTTTCAGCCCTATCTTCAATATAAGTACCACAACCCTACTCATGGCATGATTATCATGGATAATTTTTGTCTTTTTCAAGATGGAATCCCATGGTTGTTCATCACGTAAACTTTCTCTTGCATAGTTAGCCTCTGTGTGCTATGGTTTTACCTTCAAACCAAGAGCCTATTTTTCTCTATAGTCTTGTCCATGACTTAACAGTCTAATATCAAAATTCAAATGGGATTCAACTTATTGAGTCAAAATTCTATAAAAAATATGACTCCCTCAAAAGGGACATCTATTCTCTCTATCTCGTTGCTATAAATAGATTACTCCCTCGAAGGAAAAATATACAAAGCTAACCATATCGTACTTAGTCTCTCATCAAAAGAGGAATATTCTTTCAAAACAAAACAAAATATTCAGAAGCTTCCAACATTGATTAGCTTCACGAAGACCTCATGGAGATAATATACTCATCACACACAGACTTCCTGCATCAATCAGTCTATCAAAACAACAAAAAAAGAAAATGATAAATTTTTCATGATTGACTTGCATATTTTAATCTTAGGTCTCTTGCCAAGTAGGCATGTTGTCTTACACCAGGTTACGCTAAAAACCAACCATTTTCACCTCATTGCCTTTTCACCCTAATTTCATACCTTCTCAAGGGACTTGCCGCAAACACGACATTTTGTGATCATGTGGCTTTCTTCACCCTTAGCATAGTCAATCATGCAACACCTTCAGGGTCTTTTGTTCATAATCCAATCTAAGGTATGGTGAAATCATTATGGTTCTTATCAACTAGGTGGTTATTTTGTCTCCTTCTAGCACTCACCTTCTTCATTACTTATTGATTATCTTATACAAGAATAAACCATCGATACCTACATTTTAAGGATTCCCCTTTCACCAAAATCAATCATGCCTAAATGACCTGAACCTAGCCATACCTAAAATGACCTAAACCCAACAAGGCCTAAATGACCTAGACTCAATCATGCCTAAAACCTACCCACCTGTTACTCTACCTCATCTTATTTTTCCATAGGTTATGGAAGAACTACATCGTCCTGAGGCCCCTTTTCACCGGGGATATGTAGGAAACACTCCAAGGGCATGGGCACCTTGGAGGTTAGCTTGGCCACTCTTTACCCTAACCAATTCCCTCCCCTTCCCCCCCCCCCCCCCCCCCCCATGTTTTCAATTAACATTTCACCTTATTTAGTTTCCATTTTTCACAAACACTTGGAAATTAAACAATTAACAAATGTAATTACCTACCATTTTCTTAATAACATCATATCATACATCCATCATTTCACATTTCCATGATATCAAATATTTTGGAAATCTAAACCATCATATATATATATACATCATCATTTATTTCCCAGGTTACTAATAACTTGGAAATTAAATCAAACCAACAAACCCAAAATCCACCATGCCTAACCGACCTAACTCAACCATGCCTACATGACCTTGACTTAAACATGCCTGTTTCACCTAGTTTACATCACATACACAATAAAAATGGAAATTAAAACACCAATACATCACCCATACCATCAATATCATCATTTATAACAATGAAAGTATGTGTATCAATACAAATGTACACCAATACAAATACATACAAGTATCTCAAATCACTGAGATATATCCTCACCATCTTCAGCATGCAAACTAGTATAAGATAAAAATCTCAAAAATCTCATGTACATCCTCACTATCATCAGCCAAAAGGTCGGTATATACAAAAAAAAAGACTAACCAATCATATCAGGTGACTAGTTGTAACTCCATCTGATATCCATGCCAGTCTCATTTATCTCCTCCTTATCACCTCCATCTTGGTGACCTACTTGCACCTCCCCACCTAGTATGGGTCTTGGTCTAGTATCTGCCTAGACCGCAACTGGGTCTGGCCTCCGTGAAGTCATCACCTCACCCCGAATCTATCTCTGGACTTGTCAATACCTTGTGCTATCTAGATTATGAGTGCAAGATCTAGTCCTCTCACTCGCTTCTTGTTATGCTATGTACCCAGCATAGGAGGGGACATCTGTCCATGTGGTCATCAGATTATCCTAGTAATAACGTGCCTTGTTCAAGGCATACCTAAACCTTGCCATCGACACCGTATGAGGTGGTGCCATAGGTCTCACAATAACCTGTGAGCTTTATCCTACTAGGGCTGTCCTTGGATTGTATACCTATGCTCCTTATCCTCCTCCATGTACCTAGGGACCATGTTTTGTCATAACTTCCTGTAATATGGAACCCTATCCCTTAGCCTGTGGTGGTGCCTACTTTGTAACTTGGGCCTGTAGGGCCACAACTTGAGCCTGTGTAGTGGCCAATTGGCCCTGCAAACTTGCTACATGCACCTTTGAGGTAGAAACATGTCCCCCATCTCCATCTCCACCCTATATAGGTGCCTATCCCTGTGTAACATGGGCTTGTAGTGAAAACAACTCAACCTGTAAAATGGAAACCTATGCCTATGACCTAGTAATCTACCCCTGTAACACTATAATCTATTACTAAAGGGAAGCCACCTGGCCCCATAAGGTATCCCTTTATACTATGATGGTGGCTAAGTCTGGCTGCCCTGGCCTTGGGGGTGTCACTCATAGCTATACCACCCATGATTTTCTATATCTATCGATGGCCCTAACATCAGTGATCTTCCTATCCACTGCCTACTCCTCCTATCCTGTAGACACACTCGGTCATGGTGGAGACATAGATCTCTCCAAATCATCTCTCATATATTGAGGGAAGGCGGGTGACACGTCCTGTGATAGCCCAAACTGCTGTTTGAACCTATCTATAGATATCATCTCGTGCTTGCTGGTACAGAACCCCTGTATCCACCTAAGCAGCTGTAACTCCTCTAACTCCTTTTCCATGTCCTTGCATGAGGGATAGCCAACATATGGCCTCTAAAAAATATCCACACCAGAAAATACCTCCAGCAGCCACCTATAATATGAAACATCATGTGTGTCCCTAGCCACACTGTGTTGCCCACCAACTGGTACTCATCATCTATATCCGGCTCTGACCAAGCCACCCCCAAACCAAACAAGTCAGGGAAAATCAACTGGACGTACACATATGATGTGCTCATATTCCTAGCAATGCAGAAGAAAAGTACAACACAAGCTAAACCAACACAATCTCCCATAGGCCCACAACTCCCTATGCAACTGCACTAGGAATGTCAATGCCCATGCAAAATTGATCCACTCCTCCACTATATCCTAGAGCACTCCCATTAATGTTCACTAGAATGTACCAGCCTCGACATCTGGTATGCCAAAACAACATACCACCTCCATCATTAAAACAACCAACCTCATCTCCTAAGGATTAGCTGCATACATCTCTCCATAGCTAATGCTTGTGCTATGGTACCTTAGCTCGCCCATCGCCTCCCAAAAAAACCACTATAGGCTCCATGGAGGCATATGAAGAAATAAAATACACTTGCTCAACAAAAATCAGTAGCCAGAAGATCATGTATACATCCTCTAGAGTGACAGTAATCTCATTCATCAGTAAATGAAAAGTTTTGGTTACTGAATCCCATATATCAATGAGTGCCACCATAAAACTAGGATCTCAAACTACACATTTGTAGTGTCGGATCTGAATCAATCCAACATCTGTCATATGCTCCCACTCCTCCATAGTCACACTTGACCGCATCTCTACCAACAGAGGTGGTACTTTGTCTCACATACGTAACTGGTCCCTAGCATGCATCTAACAAACCACAACATTGTTAAGACCTCACTACCTCAATTTACATCTTATCCCCAACACCATACCCAATCACATCAATCCTAATTACCCCATTTACCAAATTCACATACCAACCTCCTTCCCTTTACACTCATGACTCATTACCTTCACATTATTTCACCTACTCACCTATCTCATCTAGCTAATGAACATATTTACCATTACCCCTCTACAACTAGTCATTACTTACCCCTTATTGACCTTTTTTCCTTTGATACATAACCCTTCTTACTCCTTTCACTCTTTGACCCTAACTGGTGGCGATCTCCTGGATCATCATCAGTTCTCCTTAACTGACATCAGTTCTGATTAACCAGTATCAGTCATCTTATTCTTGACTGATGTCAACTATAGCCAACTGATGTTGGAAAAACCTTAAACGACATCGGTCTCTGTCGTGACCCTCAAAATCGAAACCCCCTCCTCTATTTCTTACAAAATTGGAAAAAAAAACTTCCAAACCTACATAATCTGACCTACATCTACCCTGCATTTATTACTCACCCTACTTAGCCTATATTGGACCTTTTCCCCCCTTATTTCATTAATGTTTCACCAAACAAATTCAAAATTAAACACCCACCCAAATTTTTAACCAAGATAATTTCACCAATACCATATTTAATCAAATAATGGGTTTGGATCACCTCCTACCTCATCATGATGACATCTACGTGGTGGCACACTTGGCTGCTACACCAGTCGTCCACCTGACCCCTCTCCTACCTCTGTCATACTGAAATCTACCTCAAACCTCTCTACCAATCACATGTCTCCAACTGATCTAGTGGACATGTCTACTTGGTTCCTCTCAACACTTAGTCCTGATAATCCTCTACCAAAGGCTGATCTCTCTCACCAATGGATGTATCTTTTCCTGATGTCTGACCTTTAACAACCTTCCAAAATCTCCTCCCTTCTAACTCTGAGTTTATTGAATCTGTAAACAACTTCTTAGCAGATTCTCTAACGAAGAGAGATCTTCTTCCTTCCAGTTTTGCAGATATTAGCAACACCAAAGTAAATGACAAAAAGGTTAAGACACTGGTACTTATCAAGATTAGAACAACATGGAGTCACCACTAAGGAATTTCACCCTAGTTGTGCAAATGCACTAAAATACTATGTCAAATACTTATCAACACTGAAAATCTTGCCAAACTTTATAGATCAGACCTTCCTTTCTTTGAATTTATCAATCACAAATGAAAATGAAGTGCAACTACTACTGGAAACTGATAAAATTTGTAGGTAGAACTTATATCTTCACTCAATCCTTACAAATTTTATCAGAAAATGATACTCATATTTGTAATTGTACATATCACAGAAGAAGTATTACCAGGGATTTGAAATACTGAATAATGTCCCCGAAAACGACGCCATTTTGGGTGTTGTTGATGGGATAAATAGATATGGATTGGAAAATGAATCAGCAAATCAATCTTAGCAATGCAAATTATTTCCCAGGAATTCAAAACATATTCCTTGACAATGGCGCCATTTGGTTGTTGGTACCTAGATTTAATATCCTTCACAACTTGAGCAACATCATGGATTTTACAAGACGATCAGAGGCAGATAAATGATTTATATGTTGTTTTGTAGTTGGGGAAGCAATTTATCTGACTTGTTAGCACTCAGGCTTTGAAGAAGTGGGTAGTACCTTGAAAGGATTTTGATCTAATCCTCACTATTTTAGGTTATGCCTTTAAACCAAGGTAAAAGAACCTATATTGCAGCCTCTATTTTGTGAAGGAGGTGGAGATATCCTTATATTGTGCATATTGTATGGAGATGGCCTTGGGAAAACATGATCAATTTTCCATTATTCAAACTCAATAGAGCTGTCACTACTAAATGAATGAAATGCTTTCAAGACAAGGTTGAGGCTGCTAGAGACATGGTATGATCTTGATTTACTTTGTGCATTTTTGTAAATTTATTGTGTTCTTTTGTTGACACACAATGCAATGCAGGGGTAGTGTGGGGTAGGATTAGTTATTCTGAATGAAACTTTTGGTGGGATATTTTAGACAAGACTAACTAGAATTTTTCAGATTCTTTGAGGACCTTTGCAAGAAATTTGTAAGACCCACACAGCAGAATGCTTTCAAAAGGGTTGACATACTCCTTCAACTAGGATATGTGCACCAAATGGAGGCCCATATCTGTACTCTTCCACATAATATTTGATAACCCGCCACAAAACATTTAAGCAGATGAACCAATAAAGAATCGATAAATCTCTATTTTAGCATGACCTAAGGTGCACACAAAGGTTTACAAAAAATATCAAAATTCAAGGAAGGTCAAGTGATTTTATATCTATTTATCTCTTTATCAGATGAAAGCTCTTCTAAATGTGAGACTACAGATGCCACTAAACTATCAACAAGAAATGAGACCATGTATGATCAAGAGAGATTTTAAACACAAGACTGCAATAGGAGCAAGAAACCCAAATTGAAAACATTCTGAAACATAAGTGCATGTAAATTTTGCCAAGAGACAACAAAAAAAATCAAGAATGATCAAATTTATCAACAAGGTAATGTCATAAGAACAATATCAGAGCGTTTCGATGGATTTACAACTAAAACCAACTCAACATGATACAAATCTGATGTAAAAAGGAATTAGAAAAGGTTCTCAGGTGGTTTCTCAGAGAATGGGCTTCTTCCCATATTTTCCCATGAATTTCTAAGTTTCTCCGACCTTTTGCATGTCTAAAAACATGCATTATATAACTTTTATTTACATTTGATCCTTCTTTCCCAAGAAAAGAATATGCTCAACATCAAGTTTGTTACAAAATTCCAACATGATTCGTAGATAGGGACATTTAACAAATTTGCAACAAAAGCTGCCAGGTGTTTCTAAAATGGTGAATCATTACAAATCCTTCATCATTATCCGTTGTGGAGGCACGTTTTTCATTCTCCAAGCATGTAGACCCATTTCATTTCATCATTTCATGCTTATAATTCCAAAATGTGATTATGCAACTTTATAATTTGATATTTCACATTTTACACAGGCCTGAGCAAAAATTTATTTCAAAAACACCTCAAATCTGCAAATTAATCCCTAAAACCACTTTCATTGATCTTTGCAGGCACAAAGGACACAAATTCACCAAAAATTCGATGAAAAATGACGTGAAATTCACATTTCCACACTTTTTGGAGCAAAAATGGCGGCCAAAAATTAAAATGTACAGTTACCCTTGATCTGCTCTTTCTCCTTCAATCTGGGCCCTCCACGTGTCAAAATATGATTGGGAATGAATTCGGGCTCACTTTTTGACTTTTTAACATTTTTGGAAAAATGAAAAAAATTTACTTTTTTCTCCGCCCATCCGCCTTTGAAATTTGGTGATGACACGTGGCATATGGTGGGTCCCATTGGGATCGCGGCTGAATTCTGTGCATTTTGACCCTTTTTAGAAATTTGGAAAATTTTCACTTTTTTCCCTGTGGGCCTGCACCTCTGTCTCTGTCCTTGACATGTTTCATGTTCTCTATTGCTAAAATTCCGCAGGCTTATTTCATGTTTTAACCCATTTTTTTGCCAAGGGAAATTTTTCCATTTTTCTTCCATGGGCCTGCTTCTTTTATTTCTTCCCTACCATGTGTCAGTTGCCGGTTCATCATGGAGCCATGCCTCAAATTTCCACACTAAGTCCTTTTGTAAAAAAGGAAAAATTTCCCCATTTCCTTCGGTAACCCGCCGACCCACTTTTCCTGCCACGTGTCTCCTTGTGGTTCGTTTGGCGGACCCACGCTTTAAACTTCCATTTTAACTCCCTTTGTAAAAAAGGGAAAAATTCCCTTTCACCTCTGCCAGCCCGCCGACCCACTCTACCCTTTGTGCTTGCCGCGTGTCCTCCCCTTGCTCCATTATGGACCCACGGCCCTTTCCTCACCCTTTGTCCCTTTCGCCAAAAAAGGCAAAAAATGCCTAAGTTCTTCGCTAGCCTCCCACTTCACCTTTGTGTGATAATGTGACACGTGTCCTCCTACGAAGTTGCGGGGGAAATTATGAATTTTTGGCCAAAGCCAAAAAATGCTAAGTTTTTCAAACATACCCACCGATCCTTGTCCAACCAGAAGTGGCCATGTATGGGGTTTCATTTGAGCTTAACTTTGACGGGAAAATGACACCCGTACGATCGTAAACAAAACATAGAATTTACTAGAGATTCCTGAATTTGATTTTTTCTTCGTGGGTGAAGGATTTTTCGGTCAAAAAACAAAGGGAATGCATTTTAAAGTAATTTTCGACCATGGCAAAGGATTTTTGAGGGAAAAAGTGCAAAAAATGAACAAACATGAGCTCCATAGGCTAGGAAAATGGAAAAAATGATAGAGGCTCGTGGATTTGGAATTTTAGGGTACACTGTAAGGCACACATGTATTTTTATTTCAAAATGGGGAAAAATAATAAGTTTGTGAGCCTTTGAAATCATTAAATCTAGAGAACAACGTTTGTAGACCACCAAGTTTGAAGAAAAACATTTTTAGAGAATGTACAACAAAGGGGAAAGATGGGAAAGTAATAGAGGATCAAAATGGACATGAACATCGGCTCCTACTCGGGGATGGGCACTCCCAGTGAGTGCCACAAAAACAATGTAGACCAAGTGCCAAAATAATCCATTGGGAAAATGGATTCATGACCCAAAAATCACGAAATACCAGCGGAGAACCCGACAAAAATGCCTGCCATACAGCAAGGCAAAGCACAAATTGAAAAAACACCAAAAACAGAGCAAAAGCCAAACACTATACACTATAGAAGTTGTGTATACCTCAAATTTGGGGATTAATCCAAGAAATGCTTCAGATGCCTGCCATTAACAGGCAATTCAAGCAATTCCCCATCTAAATATTTGAGAAAAAAAGTATTCTCACCAATTCTGATATCAATGGAGTAAGGTCCCATCCATAATGCATCAAATTTTCCATGTTTTCCCTTATCTTCATTTCTACTGTCCCATAAAAAAACTAGATCTCCAATATTAAAGGCCCTAGGTGTGACCTTCTTATCAAACAATCTTTTCAACTTCTCTCTAAATCTGATATGCCTCTGGTGGGATGCTCTTCTCTCTTAATCTAGCTCCACAATCTGATTAATCCTTGCTACATATGAACTGACCTCCTGATCCTCAAGTTGCTGAACAAACTGAAATGAATATAATTATAGATGTAAGGGAAATATAGCTTGAGTTCCATACACCAATTCAAATGGGCTCTTACCAGTAGCTCTCTTGGTAGTGATTCTATCAGCCCAAAATGTAAATTTCAGTTGTTCAACTCCAAGTTCCTCCTAATGATCTTTAAAAAATTCTTATTTTTGGACTCAGCTTGTCCACTTTCTTGGGGATTATAGTTTGAAGAATAAGTCATATTGGTTCCATACTCCTTGCAAATTGCCATCAAAGGCTTAGCTCTGAAACACATGGCATTATCAGCCACAATCTTGACTGGCACACCAAATTTGCATATGATATTATTCAGCAAGAAGTCCATAATAACTTGGTGTGTTACTTTCTTAGTGGGGATTTCCTCTACCCACTTGGTGAAGTAATCTGTGGGTACAAGGATCCACTTATGTCTAGCACTAGAAGGGTTTGAAATCTCATCAATGAAGTCTATCCCTCACTATTTGAAAGGGGCTTCAATTGATATAGGCTGCAAAGGAAGGGATCATGAAGCTTTCATTCTTCTAGAGAAATGCTGGCAACTTTCACATTTTCTAATCAGCATGGTTGCATCTTTGAAGAGAGTAGTCCACTAATAACCAGCTCTCAAAACCTTGTGTGCTGTAACCCTTCTAGCAAAGTGCCCTCCACAAACTCACCCATGAAAATCAGCAATTACTTTGGGAGCTTTATCTTCAGTTACACACTTCAAGAGGACACCTTCAGGGTTCTTCAAAGCTAGCCCAAATTCAGTGATGATGTATTTTTGAGAATCCAACTTGAGGGCTCTTTTCTAATTTTTATTTAAATGATCAGGAAAACAAAGGTGGATGAGGTAAAAGATTATATTTTTGTACCAATCAAAGCTTACTAATTTCCCAAGAACATCTTACCTTTCTTCTTCTACTTCATTCACTTCCACAGTTTGCAAGTTGCTCTCATCCATGAGCTTAGCAAGACCCAAACCTCTTACCAACTTTGTGGTTTGGATTTCCATATCATACTCCTACAGTTTGTTCACCCATCTACATATTTTACTTGAGATCTCCATCTCTGATAAGATGTCTTTTACCATGGTGTGGGGAACATAAGCAACAACTTTTTAACTTAAAATATAAGGCCTGAAAACCTTTGTTGCTTTCACCAAGGTAATTTTTTTTTTCCGTGATTGTATATTTAAACTCAGCAGCTTGTAAAGCCTTGCTAAAGAAGGCATTAGGCCTCTCAGCCCCATCTTCATCCTTTTGGAGCAAAACAGATGCAATAGTATTTTCAAAAGCAAAGGAGAAGATTTAGAAAGGCTTTTTGTAATTCGGGGCTGCCAAGATAGGTACATGTTTAAGTGCCTCCTTGATTCCTTCAAAAGCGTAAATAGTAGCCTCCTCCCACTTGCTAACTTGACATTTCTTTAACATGCATGTGATAGGAAGAGTCAACTCAGCAAATTGGACACAAACCTTCTAATGAAGTTGATTTTCCCAAAGAAAGATTGGATGCCCTTCTTCGTTCTTGGAATTAGCACCCTGCTGATTGCTTCTACTCTCTTCGGATCAATCATGACACCAGCCTTTGAAACAATATGACTGAGAAGCCTGGCCTTTTGCACCCCAAAGTCACACTTCTTTTGATTGAGAAAGATTCCAAATTCTCTACATCTGATCAACATCCTTTCCAAATGCTGCAAGTGATTTTCTCTGCTCCTTGAAAATACAGTGACATCATTCTAATAAACTGCAATGAAGTCATTTATATAACCAACAAAAGCAACATCCATTGCTCTTTGGAAAGTAGCTCCAGCATTCATGAAACCAAAAGACATTCTCACATAAACATATGTTCCCCAAGGAGTGGTAAAGGTAGTTTTAAATCTTTCTGACTCCTTGACAACAACCTGATTGTAGCTAGAGAAACCATCCAAGGTGCATAACAATTCAGATCCGATTACTAAATGTAGCATGTTCTCCATGTTTGGAAAAGGATAATTGTCTTTCAATGAAGCTCTATTCATATTTCTAAAGTCTACACAAAGTTTGATATCTCCATTCTTCTTTCTAACTAGCACAAGGTTTGTAACCCAAGATGAATACCTCGTGGGCTGAATGATCCCTCTTGTTCAATTCATCTTACATTTTCATGGAGAGGAGTGGATTAATTAGCCTTTTCTTCTATCTGAAGAGTTTGACATTTTTGTGAAGAGGGATCTCATGCTGAAACAAGTCCTCTCTATATGCTTTCAGCTCTAAATATGACCAGGCAAGGAAGTCTTGATATTGTTTCAACAATTAAAGATATGACTATTTTTCTTCCTTGCTTAAACTGATGCCTAACCAAACTCTCCTTGGTTTTTCCTTTGTTCCAAAGTCATGCTCTTCCACATCCCTTGAGGTAGATATGCTTTTATTGATGATGTAATCAACATTGCTAAAACTTGACTCAAGAGCAATAAGACCTCTAGGAATGGTGTTAGTTTTCAATTGGATAATATCTTTTCTAAATAAGTCTCTCTTCCTTCAGTCACACACACCATTGGTTCCCAATCAATATGCTGATCTAAAGACTCACCTTGATTTCATAAGAACCTTTGCACTTTAGCATAATCATTAAACACTTGCCAATGCTTGATGTTGTCAGGGACAACTAGCCTAGTTAACACTTTAACATTGTACTCACAATAAGGTGAAATAGTGCAAACTCCAAATCTTGTCCCCAACACTGCCAACTTGTTAGAAGCATCATTCAAACTTTTTTCATGGTGCACAATATTGAAGGAATCAAACATCTCATTTAGATCCCAAACTTCATGCTTATACTGCTTCATCCACTGATTTTTGTAGCATACATTTTTTTATTTGTTTGACAACTAGCTCTAAATCTCCCTTTGCAATGATTTCCTTGACACCATACTTCCATGCAATTTTCAGACCCAACAACAAGGCTTCATACTCAGCAATGTTTTTAGTACATTCAAAATTAATCTTGAAGGAAAAAACAAATTCTTCCAAGCTAGGAGAAATTAGAATTACACTAGCACCATTTCTAAATTTGGAGCAAGCTCCTTCAAATAGAAATGTCCAAGGAGAACATACCTATTCAAGGCACTTTGACTGATCCATTTTGTGTTATTTTCCATCAGCAAAACTAATAAAATTATTAGCATCAACATCAACAAATAATACTTCATAAGAAGCATTGTTAGGGTCCTCAATTAGATGCAACATTTTCTTTTCTCCATAGAGCTTGAAAAGGCTGCCCTCAATGGGAATGGTGGAAAAAGACATATCCATTTTGACACTTCCTCCAACACTTGCAACCCACTTTCTTGACAATAACATACCCCATTTGGCAGGGCAATCAACAATCACAACATTCAATTTTAAATTCCTCCTGGGATAAGATGTAAGCTGCACTATCAAACCCTTCACACAACCAATAACCAACACTTCTCTTGAGTCCATGGTAGTACATTTTACATAGGTTTCTATCACTTTGATATCTAACTCCTTCATGACTTCTGGAGGCATAACATTACATGATGCACCGGAATCAAACATATAATTGTGAAGTAGCCTATCCTTTATGATCAAAGTTGTGAAGAATGGATCAACATTCATTTGGGAATCAACCAAGGATGTCCCCAAATATACCTCAGGTGTCTCTCCAAGATCCTCTACTGCTGGTGGTTTTTCAAGGTCTACACTGATCCGAGGAGGAATTTTAATAACATTTACATTTCTACTCAGAGTAGTGTTCTCCTCCTTCAACCCCAAGTACTCAAATGCTCTCTTCTTATGCTCAGGGATCCTAAGCAACTCAATGATTGGAAAAATAAATTTGATTTGGATCAATACTTGGGCTATGTCATAGGGAACACTCTTTGGAAAAACAACATTGGAAGGGAGACAAGAAGATTCATTAGATGGAAAGGGATTCTCGGCAGCTTGGGCATGAGGAGGACTACAATTATTTCTTGGGACAACAAAGATTTTGATAGGTTCTTCTCTTCTAGGAGCTTCTTTGGGAATGCTTGTGAGCAAGGGTGTTTTAGGTTTGACTTGAGGCCCAAATCCCTTAACAACTTTTCTTATAGTGTTATAGTATTTCTCTTGAACTACAACAACATTTATCAACAATTATCTATATTCCTCCGAAGGAATACTATCATCATAATTCTTAATCATCAAAGCTCTTAAGTATTCAAAGTCATTGTTAGTAATTTCAAAAGCTTGCACTACATCAACTTCAAGAGTATGAAGGGGAAGGAAAACTTATACCCATTTGATGCAATCCCAAAAGGTTGTAGCTTTCCTTGCACTTATCACTTCTGTAGATGTTGCTCCTTCTTATAGACTTGAAGAACAACCAACCATGTAAATATCATCATCAGTACCATCATCATTATTAGCTTCACCTTCTTGCTGGTCCACTTCACATGGAGGATGGGGAATAAAAAACCTATCATAGTAATCAATATCAGTAACTTCTTCAACAACAACAACCCTAGTAGTTAGGGGATCAGGTAACACTCTTCCTTCACATGCTTGAGGATGTCTATTTGTAGACCCCATGGGTCCTTTTCCTCTATCATCTGCCCTTTGATCACCTCTAGGATGATTGGAAAATATGTGAGGGTTTTGTGCTCTTAGCTAACCTTGTGAAGTCTTCCCAATTCCTTTCTCATCTCTTGCCAACTTATATGAGATTTCTTTGACAGCCCCTACTAAAGTTTTCACAACCTCCTCCAAATCAACACCCTTGCTGGCTTGAGGTTTTTCAAGGTTTATCAACTGTGCACCATATCTCTTGAGAGGTTTCCCAATTTCTTTGATATTGTTTTCAATTTGAAGTGCCATGGTGAAAGCTTGCCTTAGATTGGTAGGGTTCTTGTCTCTTAGGTAATAGGCTTCCTTTTTATTAAATGCATCTACATATTTGATTAAACAAGATTCATCACAAAGCCTCAGATTAACTGGCACACTTCTCAAAGTTTTGTTAAACCTTGTGTTGAAGTCATGGACTGATTCATTGGGATTCTTCTTGATATTCTCGAATTTAGACAAGAGAAATCTAGCATCATTCTTGTCACCATATTGCAACCTAAATGCATTCTTCATCTCAATCTAAGAATCAATTTAATTATCAGGCAGAGCCTTGTACCAATCCCTAGCATCCTCTTCTAGTGTATGAATGAAAAATTTAATATACACATATTCAAACTCTATCTCAAAATATTACATCATGTTAACAAAAATTTTGAGATGCTGATCACCAGTTATTACATTATTACCTTGGAATTTTGGCAATCTATTTTTGACATCTTGTGGAACAGTATTTGGGTAACCATCAATTCCTCTAAAGTCTATAGGACCAAAGGTGTTAACAAAAAATGGAGGTCTAGGCTAAGCCATATTGTTTGGTGGAGGTGATCTTAGGGGTGACACGAGCTGATGAGGCGTGCAAGGTCTTTAGGGCTCCAGAATGTGATTCACAAGATTAGGTAATCTCTACGTGTTGATTTTCTTGGAAAGTTTTATTTAAATTAAAACAAAGAGGTGCAGATTGGAGAAGGAACTTACCCGGTACAGTAGAAGGACCTTCACTAGCTGAGGAAAAAAAATTTATGAGAGGATTTCTTGAATCAAGTATCACTTGAAGAAGAATGATAATCCTCTACCAAAGGATAATCTCTCTCACCAATGGATATATCTTTTCCTGATGTCTGAGCTTTAACAATCTTCTAGACTCTTCTACCCTTCCAACTCTGAGTTTCTTGAGTCTGTAAACAACTTCTTAGCAGAGTACCTAATGAAGAGAAATATTCTTTCTTTCAGTTTTAAAGAGATTAGCAACACCAAAATAAATGATAGAAAGGTTAAGACACCTGATACTTATCAAGATCAGAACAACATGGAGTCGCCACTAAGGACTTTCACCCTAGTTGTGCAAATGCACTAAAATACTCTGTCAAATATATATCAGCACTAAAAATCTTGACAGACTTTATAGATCAGACCTTCCTTTATTTGAATTTATCAATCACAAATGCAAATGAAGTGTAACTACTACTGGAAATTGATAAAATTTGTAGGAAAAACTTATATCTTCACTCAATCCTTACAAATTTGATTAGAAAATGATACTCAGATTTGTAATTGCACATAAATCATAGAAGAAGTATTGCCAGAGATCAAAAATACTGAAATACTGAATAATGTCCTCAGCAACGATGCCATTTTGGGTGTTCTTGATAAGCTAAATAGATATGGACTAGCAAATGAATCAAAAAATCAATCTTAGTAATGCAAATTATTTCCCAGGAATTCAAAACATATTCCCTGGTAACGGTGCCATTTGGGCATTGGTACCCAAATTTAATCTCCTTCACAACTTGAGCAACATCATGGATTTTACAATACATTCAGAGGTAGATAAATGATTTATATGTCATTTTCTAACCAGGGAAGCAATTTATCTGACTTGTTAGCATTCAGGCTTTGAAGAAGTGGGTAGCACCTTGAAAGGATTTTGATCTAATCCTCACTATTTAAGGTTGTGCCTTTCAACCAAGGTAAGAGAACCTATATTGCAGCCTCTATTTTGTGAAGGAGGTGGAGATATTCTTATACTATGCAAATTATATGGAGATGGCATTGGGAAAACATGATCAATTTTCCATTATTTAAACTCAACAAAGCTATCACTACTAAATGATGGAAATGCTTTCAAGACAAGGCTGAGGCTGCTAGAGACATGGTATGATCTTGATTGGCTTTGTGCATTTTTGTAAATTTATTGTGTTCTTTTGTTGACACATAATACAATGCAAGGGTAGTGTGGGGTATGATTAGTTATTCTGAATGAAATTTTTGGTGGGAGATTTTAGACAAGACTAACTAGAATTTTTTAGATTCTTTGAGGACCTTTGTAAGAAATTTATAGGACCCACACAACAGAATACTTTCAAAAGGGTTGAGATACTCTAACTAGGATATGTGCACCAAATGGAGGCCCATATCTGCACTCTTCCACATAATCTTTGATAACCCACCACAAAATATTTAAGAAGATGAACAAACAAAGCATCCAGAAATATCTATTTTAGCATGACCTAAGGTGCACCCAAAGGTTTACAAATAATCTCAGAATTCAAGAAAGGTCAAGTGATTTTAAATCTGTTTATCTCTTTATCAAATGAAAGCTCTTCTAAATGTGAGACTACAGATGCCACTAAACTATCAACAAGAAATGAGAGCATGTATGATCAAGAGAGATATTAGACACAAGACTACAATAGGAGAAAGAAACACAAATTGAAACATTTTTAAACATAAGTGTATGTAAATTTTGCTAAGAGAAAACACAAAATAATCTAGAATGACCAAATTTATCAGCAGGGGAATGTCATAAGAAAAATCTCAGAGCTTGTTGATGGATTTACAACTGAAACCAACTCAACATGATACAAATCTGATGTAAAAAGGAATTAGAAATGGTTCTCAGGTAGTTTCTTAGAGAATGGGATTCTTCCCATATTTTCCTGTGAATTTCTAAGTTTCTTCGACCTTTTACATGTCGTAAAACATGCATTATATATCTCTCTATTACATTTGATCCTTCTTTCCGAAGAAAAGAATATGCCCAACATCAAGTTTGTTAAAAAATTCCAACATGATTCATAGACAGGGACATTTAACAAATTTACAACAAAATTTGCCAGGTGTTTCTAAAATGGCAAATCATTACAAATCCTTCATCATTATCCATTATGGAGGCATGTTTTTCATTCTCCAAGCATGCAGACCCCTTTCATTTCATCATTTCATCCTTATCATTCAAAAATTTGATTATGCAACTTTATAATTTGATATTTCACATTTTGCATGGTCCTGAGTAAAAATTTATTTCAAAAACACCTCAAATATGCAAATTATTCCCTAAAACCACTCGCATTGATCTTTGTAGGAATAAAGGACACAAATTCACCAAAAATTTGATGTAAAATTCACATTTCCACACTTCCTGGAGAAAAAATGGTGGCCAAAAATGAAAATGTATAATTACCCTTGATATACTCTTTCTCCTTCAATCTGGGCCCTCCACTTGTCAAAATACGACTGGGAATGAATTTGGGCTCACTTTTTGACTTTTCAACATTTTTGGAAAAATGGAAAAAAATTACTTTTTTCTCCGCACGTCCGCCTTTGAAATTTGGTGATGACATGTTGCATATGGTGGGTCCCATTGGGATCGTGACTCAATTCTGTGCATTTTGACCATTTCTGGAAATTTGGAAAAATTTCGCTTTTTCCCCTGCAGGCCCGCACCTCCGTCTCTATCCTTGACACATGTCATGCTGTCTATCGCTAAAATTCGATGGGCTTATTTCATATTTAACCCTTTTTTTCACCAAGGGAAAATTTTCCATTTTTCTTCCACGGGCGTGCACCTCTGATTTCTTCCCTGCCATGTGTCAGTCGTTATTTCATCACAGAGCCACGTCTCAAATTCCACACTAAGTCCTTTTGCAAAAAATGAAAAATTTCCCCATTTCCTCCGGCAGCCTGCCGACCCGCTCTGCCTGCCATGTGTCCTCTGCGCCTGCCATGTGTCCTCCCCTTGCTCCATTTTGGACCCACGGCCCTTTCCTCACCCTTTCTCCCTTTCACCAAAAAAGGCAAAAAAATGCCTAAGTTCTCTGCTAGCCTCCCACTCCACCTTCGCGTGAGAATGTGACATGTGTCCTCCTGCAGAGTTGTGGGGGAAATTGTGAATTTTTTCCCAAAGCCAAAAAATGCTAAGTTTTTCAAACAGACCCGCCAATCCTTGTCCAACCAGAAGTGACCACATATGAGGTGTCATTTGAGCTTAATTTTGACGGGAAAATGACACCCGTATGACTATAAAAAAACACATAATTTACCAGAGATGCCCGAATTTGATTTTTTCTTCGTGGGTGAAGGATTTTTTGGTCAAATATAAAGGGAATGCATTTTAAAGCAATTTTTGACCATGGAAAAGGATTTTTGAGGGAAAAAATGCAAAAAAAGAACAAACACGAGCTCCACAGGCCGAGAAAATGGAAAAAATGATAGTGGCCCGTGGATTTGGAATTTTAGGGCACACTGTAAGGCACACATGTATTTTTCTTTCAAAATGGGGTAAAATAATAAGTCTGTGAGCCTTTGAAAACATTTAATCTAGAGAACAAAGTTTGCAGACCACCAATTTTGAAGAAAAACATTTTTAGAGTACGTAGAACAAAGGGGAAAGATGGGAAAGTAGCAGAGGATCAAAATGGAAACCAACACTACCCTTATAACCCCGTTAATTAAATTAACCATACCTTACCTGTTCATATCCGATAGTGGACACAATAAATTGAATTAATTAGCTTAATTAACATCCTCACTTGAACACCTCACTCCATGACCCACTCAAACCACATTAATGACCTAAGACCAAGTCTAAGCCTATCCAAAAAACTAGGACTTAGTCTAAACCTATACTTAACTCATTTTAACAAACCTAAGAGGATTTTTACTCATCCTTCCATGATCTATCATTTGAGACTGAGACGAAGATTAAAGACCACACCAAAAATAGCTACATTCAGACTATTTTTGGCCAACCTAGATATTCCTTCCTTAACCAATGTTGGTTATACCTCAATCGACATCGGTACCCTAACCATTGCCAGTTAGGTTAAATACATTTCCAAAATCCTTTACCGAGGTTGGTCATTCAATTTAGGATATCACATGAATAGAGACTTAGAGCACTCAAATTTTTGAAGCACTCAGGTAAAAGAAAGCACCCGAGAGCACTACCAACAACCATCCAAATCCATCACCTTCTTCATGATCATGGATTCACATAGAGAAGAATAGAGGCTTGAAATGCTGCGGCGCGTACACGACATCTCTTCTCTCAAGATATATTCATGATTGTTTTCATCACCTGTACTCTCCAGACCCATTTTTCAGTAAGTACCTAACATCTATTGTATTATCTCTATTTTCTTTCAGTAAGATCATCATCCCTCTCAGTAATTTATTTCTTTGTACATCCGTACACCTCCTTCATCCCACCAACCTATCACCTTACCATATCTATCCCTTTCACCTATCTTCACCCTCTCCTAGTCATTCCTGAACCACTAAGGCCATTTTATGACCTAACCTTCACCATTTATAGCCTTTGAGAAATCACAGAGAGATTATTAACCAGTTTCTAAGAGCCTTTTACTAACTACCCCTACTGATGCTGGTTAGCCAACCGATGTTGGTCATCCTAGCCAAATCGACATCAGTCACACAACTGACATTAGTTACTGTGTCTAGAAAAATTCCTCAGACCAACAAGATCATACCCATTCCCTAATAGTCCAGAATCACTCCTAATGTTTACCGGATCTTACCTAGAGCCTGTATTAAACCTGTAACCCAATACTAGCCCATCACCTAACCCGTTTTGACCTCAATATAATTTTATCTGAATTTTTTAATTTGTTTTGCATGAGATACCTAAATCGTTTCAATTTCAATAAGATTTTTATTTCATGTTTATTTTGGATAACATTAATAATGTTATATAAAAGTGGATCGATAGCCTATTCAGGGAGCATCACGCTTCCTAGATCTAGCTTCTTCTAGGTAGTCCACTCATTATTTTATTTAACTCTATATGGTGGTATTGTTTTTCATTTTATAGGTAGTTCCTCCTAGCCAAAAGGGAGCTCTAGTAATCAGCATTGGATCAGGAAATAAGAACATGCACATAGCCTTCAACCGACATCACAAATATATATTCCTCCTTGGCCTATCACCCTCTATCTGTTTCATTAATTTGTTAAGAATCCGGTGAAACAAACACAAGAAGCTAAACCAATACAACATTAAAACATAACAATAAATTCACAAAATCACTCATGATGGACCCATGTAGGTCGGTCATGCTCAAACAAACTAAAAAAGCTCAAAATTTCTCAAAACCTCATCACCTGATTCACTAAAGACATAAAAACTAATCACCATGATTATTTAAGCCTTAAAAAGTATCGAACATGTCAAATATTACATAAAACAATCATCCATGGTTGTATATTATCTTTCACCAATCAAATTTATCATAATGCTATCAAGAAGACTCATATCCTTCTCAAAACACTTGTTTCTAGGAGCCAATCTTAGATCACCCAAGAACATATAAAATATGGAATGTAACCACTCATTGGAAATCCACTAATGTATAGATCACATCTAAGCATTTTATATCTCTTGAAACATCCATCCATATAAAACACACATGTTTTCCTCTTCACCAAACTGAGATGCCTAGAAAGTAGTTTTGGGAACTTAACTAGTTTACACCCTTCCTACCACTTTCAATACCTCAAAATTCCTTCACTAAGGAAACAATTCATCCCTATTCACTCTCTAATGTATATCAATCATCAACTAATCCATCACATGTAAATTCTACCTCAATAATCCATCCAAAGAAATATTTTTCTCTAAAACAAACATCCTTGGTCTCCACAAATTTAGTTTTTTCACACATAAAATCACATCATCATAAAAAAACCTGTTATCCAAAATGAGCCCCCTGCTTATTTTGGCTAACTTGCCTTCATTCTTTCCTTCCTTGTGCTTCAACTTAAATTTTCACACATTTCAAGCACTCAAATAATTTTAAAAATGGCTTCATCAGATAGATAATTCTTTCCCCTTTCCAGAAAGGTAAATAAGTCCTCCTAACTCTAAATATTTTGCAAGTTATGGCTTAGTGGAGTTTGGAGGGGAAATTTTCCCAAGGCGGGCCCCACAAGAAAATTTTTGGCACTTAGCCCTTTTGGGAAAAAAAGTTCAATGGAAAATTTTGGCCCAAGGGCACATAAGGATATGAGAGGCCAACTCGTGTCTCAACAACAAGCGTTAGGCGAAGTTTTTGGCACTTAGCCCTTTTGGTCAAAGTGCGCAAAAGGTAAAAGTTGGAGTGCATCCCCACCAAGCGATGTGAAGGTGCCACATGTCATATCAAGGCAGGAGTCGGGGTGGTGGAAGATTTTGAAATTTTTTTCCAAAGTCGTAAAAGGTGCAAAGGGGTAGCAGAGGTCAGGCCGACGGAGAATCTCAGGAAAAATTTCCCAATTACGCAAAAGGGAAGAAAGTGATCTTGAGGCCCGTAGATCAGCTAGAGTGTGACACGTGGCAGTAGAGTGGTGGGGCATGAAGAATGTTTGGGATTTTTTTGCAAATTCAAAAAAGAGGAAAATTTTCAAGTTTTGGCCCACCAACCCGAATTTTTCCCTAAATCTTCATAGGGGCATAACTTTAGATCCTGAGCTCAGATTTTCACGTTCTTTATATCATTGGAAAGATTATGAAATCATATACATGATGGTGGGTTCAATTGTTATTTTTAATGGATATTTAAGGGAAAAAATGGGAAAATTTCTTTGGTATGTAGAAAACGTAGAAATGGTTCCCAACCACCAAAATTAATGAAGTATGGGCCTCTATTTTGCTCTATAGAGCAATGTACTTTGGCATATGGGTTTGTCCACAAAGGCCATCACTTTACAGGAAAAATTGAAGGGATTTTTTTGTGTTTGGATTTTGAAATTGATTTGCTCACATTTTCCACATTTCTTTCATTCTGTTTGATAGTTAAAAGCCAGTTTTGGCTCATTTGTAAAGTTTTGTTCATCATTCTTCTCTACCTCTCCCTTATTTTCTTCCCCCAGGGTTGAAAATGGAGTTTGAACCTCCTCCCCTACTCTGTAATGGAATTTTTTCCTCTTACCCGTGAAATGATGTTTTGTGCAAACTTCTGGAGCAATAAAAAATGTGTTTTGTGATGCATTTGTCCATCCTTTCTCGTTTTTACTTGTTTTCTTCTTATCTCTTTTCATTGCAGGTATTTGTGAATGTTTGGATGTTCATTGTAGGTTTTGGAGCTGTGTTCATGGAGTTTTGGAACATTTTTTGTGTGAAATCCATCCTTGGTTTTGTGATGCACTTGTCCATCCTTTCCATTTCTTACCTCTCTTTGTTTCCATGGAAGTTTTGATAGATGTTCAACATTATCCTTCTCTGATGTATCACTGTTTTAGTGTAGGCTCTATTTTTCCCTCTTTTCTCTCTCTGTCTCCTTGGAATAGTTAGATTAGGATTAGATTGGATTTTTTGCACTAGAATAGCTTGTGGCAGGTAGTTTAGGAATAGGAACCAACCTTTTATGGAGATATTTACCCATTTGCAAAGGTCCCACACTTTGGGAAAGCTCAATGTTGTACATTCACACAAAATGACATTGCCTTAGAAAATTAGATCTATAGATCATTTTGGGGGTGCTGTGAATTTACACTAAAAAAACCATATAAAATTATAAATCCCTCTAAATCCACTTTCCATAGCACCTTACATTTCCTTCCAACTCCAAGTGGAAGGATTTCAACTATGTCTAGTTCTGAAACTGCTTCAAAACTACCCTTTTTGGTCTCAAGGACTAGTCTTGATAAATAGGGCACACTTTTCCCTCTAAGACCTCAACCATGATTTGAAACCATAATAAAAATCAAGTGTAACTCCCATGATAAAAATAATGTCAATTTATTTCATACCCTCCTTGGAAAACTTTTCCTTAAACTAAAAATATTCATAAAATTTCCTGTTTGAGTGGGGTCCACCAATCATCACATGCTCTACCATACCTTTATGGAAATTAGGAGGATTACTTTATAACCTCCAATTATCATGCTAGAAAAAAAAATTCATTCTTGGTACTTATAATGTAGATATCTCCTACCTATTTTGAGCTAGGGTTTCAAACTCATAACAAGTAGTTTACCTTTTTAACATTCATTCATAAAAGTATGACGATGAAATGATCTCATTATTTTTGTAAAATTATCTTATCTTAATGGAAAATTATCCTTGAAATCTAGGAGGTCCCATATAAATCACACAATCCATAATGAGCATCAGAATTTGCAATTCGAGTTGGAAATCACCCTTTCAAGCACCTTGTTTCACTAAACACTATAACTTGTAAAATATTCTTCATGGAGACCTTAAATTTTTCCCCCAATAACTCAACACACTCTTATAACATCTGTAATCATTAGCATGGATCAAATAGGTCTACATATTCATAGCTTATCTCATTTTCATGACTATCCCTTTGGGTTTTACATGGTTTAGGTTAGGTCATAGTAGAAGAACCTCATATCTCATCACGAAACCTATAAGAAATACCCTAACATATTTGAGACAACATGTCTCAATAACCTACATTCCTCCATGAGCTCACATGTCTCGATACCTCACTCTCATGCTTCATTTTTCCTCTAAGCACCTAGACTAGGTCTAGATGTGCACCTGGAGTTGAGTCTTCCACATATACCTACACTCTAAAAATCATGTGATTTCTCACAAAAATCTCTGAAAATTCTCTTCATTCTTCTACCATGATCCTCAAGTTACCATATAGCTCCACTCACCATGCACCATCACCTAGACTAGCTAGGTTACCTGATTGGGCTTGCTAGATTGAGCCAATCTCACTGAAACCACTCATTCCATCATGAAGCCACCTTAATATCCATGTCACCATCATGTAAAGAACCTTCTATCACTAATATATTATCCTATTTTTCATCAATTATATTTTTCATCAATGACAACACCTAAACTCAACATGCCAACAATCTCTCCCTTTGTCATTGATGGAAAACCACCTAGTATTCTCCCCCATTTTACCTTAATGAAAAAGCATACATGTAAGTGCATGTTATTCACCTTTCTAATATTATTAGGATAATATCTTGGTTAGAAACATCCACCAAAGTCATCAAATTATCATACAACCCAATTTTCTTCTTGAAGCTCTTTTTTTGAATTTTAATGCTTTGAGAACATTATAAAAATCCTTGAAAGGATATACACAACTCATACACATGCCAAAAATCATATCTTAGGGATAAAAAAATCATGTTCACCTTATTTATTTCTTTACCTCAACAAGATAAAATCAAACTTACCTAATTATTTCCATATCTTGGTCATGCACCTCTTTTAGGGATGAGATCCTTAAACCAACATTTAAGACCATTTTAGACCAATTTCTCTTTCCTCTAGAACCCAGTAACAACATGAACCAATCCCTTATAGCTCCCCCTAGAACCATTGCATCCATTTCTAATTGAAAAACTTAAAAGTAAGACTCCATACCTTGATATCATTCCTTCAAGACGGTTCAAACATTTCATTACTTCCTTGAAGCAATATTTTTGTGTTCTTAACCATTAAAGTATGATATTTCACTCTTCTTGGTTTTATTGACCTACTCAACAAGAAATTATACATGAAAACACCATTTAGTATGACATAAAAGCTTCCTAGATTTCTTATACACCTAAATGAATGAAAAAAGGATCTCCCTTGCCTTAATTATCCTCTGAAGATCTGTAGCTTCTTACTTCATACCTATAACATTTCATTCCTTCTTTGACAAATACCATACTTATCTCCTTTTGTAAACATGACTAATACCATCTTTCTATCACTTGTGGACATATTGTATCCCCTAAATTACATCCTTAATGATAAAAAAAAAACTCCCCTTGTCTTGATATTCTTCCTCAACCCTGTAAAATGCTATTACAGTTCACCATAAACCTCTATATTATGACACTAAGCATATTTCAACCATACTTTGACCTCCATCCTTGGATAAAATTGACATACATACTTCATTGACATATTGAGGAAACCTTGAAGGTTGATACTAACTTCAAATACTTTAATTCACTCCTCTTATACCTTCCACATCTATATAGACTCATTTCAGTACTCTGACACAAACTCTACCTTGTCAAAAATCATTCATGCCCTTGTAACATCTTTTAGCCCTGTTATCACGTCTCAAGTCTCCATATTAGGTAAAGAATACCTTAAAAAAATATTGATCACCTTCTCATTTTATTGAGATTGAATGCATCATCCTTTAACTGAGAAATTCATTATCTAACCTGTAAGCATGAATATACTTCAAAAAATAAGCTTAGGGTTCATAAATTATCTCTATGCAAACTTGTGAGCTATTTTCAAGGTGTAAATATTCTATTTTGGAAATGCATAGCTTAATCAACCTTAATACATGCCTAGAGAATATCATTTTGATATCCTTGATACCTCTTTATGTTCCAACACTATATTTTAGTCTTGAGAAAACTCTATGAATTCATGCTCTTGCATTACTTAGGTTGAAGCACCTCTACCAATTTTGTATGTGCTCATACCTACATCATCTTGTTTCTCATAACTTCATGTTGATCAAAATATTTCTTTAGGATCAAGAATACCTTTCCTTGCTTCAAATAGGTATTTGTAGACCTATAATACTCCATTATTCAACCACACAGTCTTATTCTCACTATCATTAGATTGGTGCTTTTACAAAAACTTTATGGTCCTGTATCATTATGCTAAACTTTATTAGACTTATAAAACATCAAGTATTCACATATCGTCCCAGATAATCCATTACAAATCCATAAGACCACCTAAAATTATGTAATATGTCACTCTCTCTCAACTAATGTGCCTTGTTACTTCATATTCCTCATCATTTTCCAAGCTTTGTGATCCAACATTAGGATGTTAAGTGATCATGTAAACCATATTGTCTTCTCATGATAATACATTATCTTAGACCTTATCAAATTATGCAAAGACTCAAAGAATTCACTTTTGACCTTCTTGATCACTGTTTACACCCCTATATTATTTCTTGCCTTGTAGCCCTTCTTTAAGGGTTTTTTAGATCTAATTTTTGACAAAATTACTTTCCATATAGAATGAAAAGACTTTAGGGTACCCATTTGGCCTTTTAAGCACTTCCCAAAGATTCACAACACTTTCTTCACAAATATTTTCTAGAATCCACTATCTCAGATTGAAATTAGGTCTTCAATTGTTTCTTACATTTTTACCCTAGAATGTCATATTTTCATATCATTTGAACTCTTCTCATGGCTTAATTCTTATTTAACATTGATGTAGGTCAAATGTAGATACTTTGTTCCAAATCTTGGCCTTCAAATCCTCCATTTAGCCCCTCAAGAACACTATTTTCTTCAAATCATTTGTCATAGTTTTCTAGAGTCCGGTTAAGGTAGAAACAACTAAAAGTGCACAAATTTTGATCTCAAGTCCTCAAAAATTTCCAATTATCTATGTATTAAATTCCTATAAGGTCATGAGCATTCATATTTGAGTACGAAGAAAAGAAACCACAAACACTTACCTATATCCTTCTTGGCTTGTCCTCAATTAGTCTTCATGAACTCTGCCACAATTCACCATGTGATGATGACTTCAATAAACTTTGACCATACCTTATGTTTTTATCAAGCTATCATAGAAGAAATAATGAATTTCCCTTCATATATTCATGTAACATTACTTGACAATCATTATTTCACCTTGTACTTGATGGTCTGATCAAGTCATCATGTTTGATGATTCATTCCTTCATCATTTATCGTCGATGAAGTATGGACATTATTGGAACCATTATGAGGATGACTCATTGACACTTAACCAATATGCATGACTAAGCTATCTCTTTATAATGGAACAACTTTTTATTTAATCTTATACACACCAATACACTCCTCAGACCATCTTCTTGAAGTACACACACACTTAACATACCTTGTACTTACTTCACAACTATACCTCAAAAAACCTTAGGATAGAATAATCATCTTGATAACATGATGTACATAACTTGGCATGCTTGGTTCAGTGATACCCATGAAAAAAATTCTGATACTATTGACTGAGAAATAATCTTGTACACACTACTCCATATTCTTTACATGACATAACAACTTGACTCCATAACATGAAAATTTTTCCTTGACACTATACCATGACGATTACTCAAGATGTAACTTTGACAGACTAACACTACTTCATGGTCAGACCAATATAAGAAAAAATCACTTTATACTCAAACTAAGACACTTGATAACCTGATGAAATGCTTTGATGAATAAGACAAGGAAGAGAACACAAAATTATATGCTTGGGACAACCTTGACAGATCCTATAATCTTGAAAAAACTTATGCAAAGATATGAATCTAATATATCTCTTCAAAATATGCAATACATCCTCAAACATCCTTCAATAATGAATTAACTTCACATATCATACTTTGAATCAAAGCGTACTTGTAACAGATCAGGACCACTTGAATAAGACCATAAAAAAATATGAACTAAAATAATAGATACTTTACATACCTTCACATGCTTCAATCTCATGAAGGATGACTCTATGAATCCTAATGGAGGAACCTTAAACCCATGGTTGATCCTAACAAGGAACTTCAAAAACATATTTTTCCTCATGGGACATGATACAAAATTCTTCCATCAATTTTCTTAACTTTTTTTTCTTTTCTTATCTGTCATCGACTTAATAGTCTTCTTGGGAAGACAAAATTTCTTGATGTTCTACAACTACAAAAAATATTTTATGAGTACTGGATTCATCATGACTAGATAAAGAAGCATTAGGATCATCTTTTTTCTTCATTGGTTCTTCCTTCACTTTCTCAACATGTTTAGTCTTGAAATCATCTTTCCTTTTATAGATATTCATCTTGGTTTTACAATACCTTGCAATGTGACCAAACTTGTTACACTTGAAACAAGTAAAAGAATATTAATTTGATAAGTTCCATCTCTCTAACTCTATCTAAGGGGACTCTAATTTCACATCTTAGTAATATGGCCAAATTGATTGCACTTGAAGAACAATTTTTTTTCATACCTTAATTCTTCCATGTCTTTGATGATTCATGAAAAACATTCCTAGTTATTTAACAAATATAGAATTAATGATAAACCCTAATTTTAGAGTCACATATGATAAATAAATGCTAATAAACTGCTGGGATATATATGACACAAGCAATAATCCAAATAAATATGAAACCTTGAGTGTAAGAGAGGGAAAGAATGGCTTAGCTGAATCGTGCTTGATCTGAGACTAAGCAAACTGGGAAAATCGGTGAAAATGAAGGGTAGACTGTCATAACTTTGTACAATAAATTCAGGAGCTATTGGATAAGGCTAGACCAGTGTGCTTGGATCGGGGTGAGGGTTCCTAGGTTCTAGAGACCTCTATTAGGGGTCTGTGACTACACAGGATCTCAGAACCTAGATTTTATAGTGTCACAAGATGGTTGATGATAGTTGTTATTAGTTGCTTGTATTTCACATTATGATCTTATAATTCAAATCTAACCTATAAGATATGATGACCTACAAAACCCTCAAACTACATCAAATCCTAAAAAGAAAAGATACAATAAGGGGAGTCGAACTGACCCTAGAGGTCACTCAATTGAGTGAGCTTATGACCAAGCATTGCACTACATCTTAGAATTCATGTGGTTATATTTTGTGTGTGAAATAATCATGCCCTAGGAGGCCCTTATGTAAATACACGTGATAGCGGGTGATAACTAGATGTACCAATGTAAATAGATGTGTGGATAGAAAATAAACTTCCCCTCCTATGCATGTATGCATAAAATATAATCTCATGTCCCTTGAATGAAAGATATATGGATGCATTTTATTCTCTTAGATGTCTTTGATTGTAATCTTAGGTGATGATAATAGATGTTTAGAGCTTGGTCCTTTATTTTGGTCATATATATTTGTATTTATATGATTCCCTTGGTTGAATTTCGTAATTGACAACTAGAAGGCTAACCCATAAGAAAATAAGAGGCCTAAAATATAAAAGAGGCCCAAAAAGAGTGAGTAAGATAGAAAGAGGTTGGGGGCACCCAGAGTGGACAAGGGCGCATGGGCGCTGGCATCCTAGCTGGGAGTTAGTGTCTAGAGTCATAAAAGATAAATCAATAAAGTTTAAACTGGGTTGTAGGGTGTGTAAGACTAAAGATAAATCAAGAAAGACAAAAAAGAGTCCAAAGACAACAATCAATTGCTAATTTTCTCTCTTAGGAATCATATAAATGTAAGTATGTTGCTAGCACCTATAAAAATATTCCTAGTGATTTTAAAAATATAGAATAATGCTAAACCCTAATTTTATAGTCACATATGATAAATAAATGATAAGGAACTATTGGGATATATATGACACAAGAATTAAGCTAGATAAATATGAAACCTTAAGTGCAAGAGAGGGAAATAATGACTTAGCTGAATAACTCTTGATACGGGACTATGAAGACTGGGAAAACTAATGAACATGAAGGGTAGAATGTTGTAAGTATGCATAATAAATTTGGGAGTTATCGCATAAGGCTGGAGTAGGGTTCCTGGACTTGGGCAAGCACACATAGGTTCTAGATACCTCTTTTGGGGGCATGTGATTGTGCAAGAGCTCAAAACCTGGATTTTATAGTATCACAAGATGGTCGCTGATAGTCATTGTTGGTCATGTGTGTGTCACAGTATGATATTAGAATTCACCTCTAACATGTAAAGAGATGATGAATTGTAAAACCCTCAAACTACATCAAATACCAAAAATAAAATATGAATATGAGGAGTTAGACTGACCCTAGTGGTCACTCAATTAAGTGAACTTACGACCAATCACTGCACTACATCTCATACTCCATGTAGTTCTAGTTCGTGTGTGACATAAACATGTCCTAGGAGGCCCTTGTGCAAATGCATGTGATAGAGGGTGATAACTAGTTGTATCGATGTAAATATATGTGTGGATGGAAAAATAAACTTCCCCTCTTATGCGTGTATGCAGAAAATGTAGTCCCTTGTCTCTTGAATGAAAGCTATATGGATGCCTTTGATGCATTTGGATGTAATCTTAGGTGATGATAATAGATGCTTAGAGCTTGGTCCTTTATTTTGGTCACATGGCTTTGTATTTATATGATTCCCTTGGTTGAATTTTGTAATTGACAATTGGAAGGCCGCACCCTAAGAAAATAAGATGCCTAAAAACATAAAAGATGCCCAAAAAGAGTAAGGTAGAAAGAGGCTGGGGGTGCATAGAAGGGACGAGGACTCTTGGGCACTGGCATCGTGGATGGGAGATGGTGTCCAAAGTCATGAAATATAAATCAATAAAGTTTATATTTGTCTATAGTGTGTGTAAGACCAAAAAGAAATAAAGAAATACATAAAAGAGGCCAAATACATTAGTTAATTGCTAATTTTCTCACTTAGGAAGCATATAAATGCAAGTATGTTGTTAGGACCTATAAATGTACCTGAGTGTATGATTTTTTATTTACATTTTCCCCCACTTTATGTATTTGAGTGAATAATCGATAACATAAAGTAGATAAGAGATGCATATCTGATAACCATGTAGATTTTGATGGCGATAATGTGATGAAGAGACAAGTGAAAGCATGGAGTGATAAAAATGAAGTTTGAAAGCTAAGAAAGAGGAGGTTACCCTAAGTGTGAAGCATATATGTTGTACCATGTTGTACTTGTTGTTTTGCTTGATGTAGGGATGTTTCTTGTTATGTATTAAGGATAGACCTGCAAAAAAAAGAAAATAATTAGTCAAATATGTGTATATGGTTTTTTTTACATAACTATGTAAAAGCATGTGAAAATGCGTAAAAAGGAATGTGTGCACCTGATCCATGAAGAGTGAAAATGATAGAAAATGTCATGAACTATTATAGAAGAGTTATTTTTTGGGTGATCTCATGCCAAGAGTGTGTGTTTTGGGTGACATCACACCAAGAACGATTTTTTTAGATGATCTCTTACCAAGTGTGTATTTTTTGGGTGATCTCATGCCACAATAGAAGAGTGTTGGGGAGAGAGGTTTATTGTTACTCTCCTTTCATGACAACTTCCCAAATTATACTCCACTGTAGATGGTGTGATCCTTTTTAGTTCCGTATTGTTCCATATTTTTTGAAATATACTAATTGTCCTAATTGAAGTAGATTATAGGAGATTGCATGCATTATGTATTCTGAGGCCAATACCTAATCATGTGAAACTACTATTTGAATTGTTTTAGAATATGTTGATATGATAAAGTTTTTGCATATGCTCCTAGGTCATAAACACCTAGGAGAGGTTAAGATCACCCATACGCTAGTGTCTATATCTAAATGGTGGATAATGTACTGTACTAAGGATCCAAGTTAGATTTTGGGACATTTTTGAAAGTGTATCTTGTGTTTGATCTATGTTGAACTACAATTTTTTGTATCTCTAAGCTGATGTATGGGGTAACTGATTCACTCAATGTATGCCCCCTCATTTGGGGTGCATGTGACATCTCAAGGAGAATGCAACCCAAAGAGAGGACCTAATGTTGATCTGAAAATGATACCCTGCAGAGGGAATGTGCATGGTAGAAACCAAGGCACATGAAAACAAAGTGGCTAGATGCATATGTTAGTAGAAAAGAAACAAACATGTAATAGAAAAACAATGTAAAAAATCAATTTTGCATACAATATAGACCACAAAAAGAAGGTTTCAAACATGATACACTGTTCACAATGTCACAAGACAGTCAGGGCTGAAGTGGCCAATAACATTCTAGTAATGATTAAGAAATACATAGGTCAGATCTTGCAATCAATGGAATGAAAAATGTAATAGACAACCATGGTCGCAAATAGTTCCTACAAAGAAAATGTCACATATGAAGCACCCGTTATCATGTTAGAAAGATTAAAATTATGTCAAAGCATGTATATATCAATGGAACAAGTAGTGTGCTAGTAAGAATAGGAAGTAGTATAAAATGAAACAATAACACTTGTCATGTGTGAGAATGTAGATGCCCCCAAAAGCCTCGGTGGGATTGGTGAGAGGTATAATTACAAACATCATTGCAATGTGTAAGGATCTGTAGAAAGTTTACATTCACAACTAAAGACCAAGTGAACACACGTGTATATAGAAAATGAAAACATTTTGACATACTAGTTATCCATCTAGCATGGGAAACAAAGTGTACATGTAAGTAAAAGTAATTGTTATCGTGAAATCACAACACCCTTTATTGCATGCAAGTGGATGGTTGAGGTAGTCAGTGTGATTCATCAAACATGGAGTTATCCCAAAGTGTGGGACTTTGCAATCAAGATAACCCTCTGGATGAAGGTCAGTTCCTATTCCTTTATTTTGATGCTCACATCCAAATTGTAGAGGATGTACTCGAAAATATACTCTAACTTTCCAAAGAGACATGGTTAAGAAGATTACAAGAAATTAAACCTTATCTAACAGAGGTTATGCGCTAAAAGGAATGTTAAACACCTTCTTTGTATGGAGATGGAAACCAAAATCAGATCTAGAAGGATGAAAATACACCACATATTAATCCACTGATGAGAATCCACTAACAATTAAACACAAACCATTAAAAATGCAATACAATAACCATGCACAGATAACCAATATTGCGATGAGAGATCAGAAGAAATAAATGAACACAAGAGAGGGTTGAAATTCATCCACATACTTATATTATTGGTCCATAGATTTGATATAGTGCATTACAATGGATAAGAGACAAACACTTGAATTACAGATTGATTGGGAGGTTTGGACTCCACAAATTCACTTACAGGAAAGAGAGGAAGGGAGGGTGAAAATAAAACTTATCCAACATTAGAACAATACCCCTCCTTATAATATATAGGAAGAATGAGAGAAGGGGGAGAAGGAAGAAACTCAAAATATTGCTTCAACCACCCTAAAATGCATTGAATTTACCTGCAACAATGATGGGTGCCACTGCAAAACCCATACCTCCATGTACTATGCCTTGTTGGGAAATAATGGAAGCCCATACCTCATCATTTGGGTAGGTGAGAAATGTGGAAGCATCCTCTAAAATGGCATAATGTATTTATTCATTTTGAGATTTCTAAAAAGTCCCTTCTTGTGCAAATTTGAGATCCCAATCAAAATTTATGGCCATCTGAAGATTGGGGTGTCATACTACATTAAATATGAGTGGTTGGTTCTATTTCTTTAGACTCCAAAATGCATCGCAACCTCCGAGATCCAAAATTTTGGACTTTTTAGCATTTTGAATATGGAGGTTGATGTTATTGTTCATTTGGCTAGGTGTGTGAAACCTTAAAAACTCCAAAACCTTGAAGTATGAACTTTAGACCTTGGGTTTCAGACCTTGTGACTTTTAGAACCATGAAACTATTCATCCCACCAACTCACCGAAACCTCCAAACCTCCAAAACTCTAAAGTCTGAAATTTGGACTTTGGTTTTAGACCTTTCTCTTTTAGGGCTTCTCGCTGACTCAAGCCCAAAACAAACCCCCAAAACTAGGACCTCCAAACTTTGAAATCAGGACCTACGAAATTCCAAAATCGGGACCTCCGAATTTCCTAAATGGGGACCTCTAAAATTCTGAAATACCTGCCACATTGACCCCAAATTCAAGTTTAACCCCGAAACACCAAACCCTTTCGGACTTCAAGTTTTTGGGATTTTGATAATTGGCTCTTTCTTTTGCATTTTTTCAGTGAAGACCCTCGAACCTCCGAACATCTGAACCTCCAAAGTATGAAAGTCAGAAATCAGAGTTTGAACTCCGAAATCCCTGATCCATGGTGCCGTTGACCCTAAAAACTCTCAAGCCCTATTAGACTTCAGGCTTTCGAGCTCTTTTTTTTGTTTTTCCCTACCTGGTTGCCAAAACTCTGAAATCTAAAACCTCTGAAGTCTAAAAACTTTAGACTTCGGAGTCCTCATTTTTTCATTTAGCTCAACTACAAGCTTCCTTCAAGTTCCCCGCTTGCGAGATTGGAGCTGAAGCACCCTTTCATTTCTTTCTACTGACATCATTTCCATTAATGATCCCACTTGTAACCTACTTTGAAAATTTCAAAATGTAAGCTCCCATGACTGAATTAATCCCTCCATTTTCTCGGTGTGCAAAGTCGTGTTTGTCCAATTTCACTCGAGGGAAAAAATTGGATAATAATAACCAATATATGTAGTATGATGTGAATGAGTGAGATGGAATGATATGAAATGTGAATATGATAGGAGAAGAGTGCCCCCAGAGGGAATGTGTTTGAGTATAAGATGAGGTCCATTTATAAAAGACCCCTCGACAGTCAAGAATGAACCATAGAACAAAAGTGTGTCATCGAGAAATGGTTTGAGAATGTATGCTAAAAAGATAGATCATGAAGCATAGAGCATGAAAAATGAATGGTGAGGGTTTTTGGAAGTGACAAGGACTGAGAGGGGGGACTGAATCAATCCTTAATAAAACCTTTCACTTTATACTTCAAAACATCAAATACACTTCCTCATGAAACACATATATCAATGTATGATAAAAAAATATACTTCATAATGAAACATACTCAAATCAAGGATGATAATATATACATAAACCACTCTTTATTGATATTCAAATCAGATCACAATGAATTGATGTCTTTAACAATAGTCAACAAGATACAATCAAGAGATACCAAGATAATCAACCTTATATAATGAATACATAAGAAGCTATACTTATTTGCAAATGAATTCAACTCAATATCATACCTGTAAACACTTCAAAAACCTGTCATGACATCAACATGCTATGAAATTAGTGTTTAAACACATGAAATCAAATCTTCCCTCCTTCATCAACTCACCATCAAAGAGACATCGTTATCTTTGTTTTTCTCAAATAATCCACATTAAAATACTAACATATACTGACCTATAATGAAATTGTAGGGGTTTTTGGCTAGGCCCAAGGGGTTTTCCTATACAAAAAAAAATTCTTCAAAAGAAGATAAAAGGGGTTCCAAAAGATTAGAAAGATTGTACCCAAAACATCACTTTTATAGCCTCTTCTTCATTCAAATTCAAAATAGGTTGGTTTCCCTCCATTATCTCAACCATACCAATTCAAAAACATCCCATATGAATCACTATAACATTTATAATTGACCCATTATAACATTCATTCATGCACCAAAAATCCCCAAAATGCCATCATTAGAATTAGAAAAATCCCCTCATGCGAAAATTATTTTTATCCAAGCTCTCAAAATCACCACAAATTTTTAAAATGACATTTAAAAATAATATATGGTCACAATTATCATGAACCAATCAAATTATTTTGTTTAATGGGCCCATTGGCTCATTACCTTCATAAAACACATATTTCTAGCACCCTATCTTCACCTTTTGGATTTAATATCACCCATGAACACCTCAAACATGGCATGTGACCACTAAATGAAAATTTAAGAACCTTTATAACACTTCTAATTTTTTTTAACTCTTGAAACAACCTCAGGTTCAAGCTACATCAACATTTTCCTTCACCAAATAAAGCTGCCGAAAACTTAATTTTACAAATACAACTGATTTTCACCCATCCTGATATATTCAAGACCTAAAAATGGATTCATTGGATGCCAAATTCATCCCTCTTAATATTACATGTGATTTTAAGCATCACACAATCCATTTCATGCACTAACAAACTCAATCTTTTAGCAAAAGTAGTTCTGTTCTAAAAAAGAAAAAAATATTCTTGTCCACAAACTGACCTAAAAACAATATAAAAACTCATCAAAATGAACAATAAATTATATAAAGGTAAATATATCTAAATTATATTTCCAACACAACTTGAATCACCTCCTAACTCCTCTTGTAGCTCCTGTAATGTCCTATTTACCATAGACTTCTACAAACTGTCCCAAAACTGCCCTTTGAATAGTTAACACAAATGAAGCATACTTGACCATATATCAGCATCACCATAACCTTAAAATATCATGGAAATTAATAAAAAAATCACGTAAATCATATATTGGTCATTTAGTTTGCAACTTCTTTGGAAAACCTTATCCTAAACTAAACTTTTTTAGAAACTGACCTATTTGAGTGGGGTCTACTCATGACTACAACCTATCCCATACCTTTATGGAAATTTTGAGGATTACTCTACATATATAAATAATTATCTAGGAAATAGAAATAAAAACTATCCACTTAGGAAGCAAATCTTCCAAACCACTTTCAAGCTAGGGTTTCAAACATATAATGAGTTGTTTACCTTCTTAACATTCGCTCATAAAATAATGAAAATGAAATGACCTCATTATTTTTGTGAAACCTTCTAGACTCAATGTAGAAACATCATTGAAATCTGTAAGGTCCCATGCAAATAAAAAAATTCAAGGTGAGCATCAGAAGTTCCAATTCACGCTTGAAATCACCTTGTTCTTGACCCTGTTTCACCAAAACCATCATAACATGAAAAATACTCATCATGAAAACCTAGATTTTTTTACAAGGAACCATAACACACCCTACATGCATATCCAATAATTATAATCTCACAAATATCTCACCATATTTCCTTCCTATATCATTTTCATAGCTAGCCCTTAGGGTTTTGCACTGTAAAGGCTATGGTCAACTGAAACAATCTCATAAATCCACATGGATGTTGGAATGAGAAAGTGACTAAGTATGGATAATGCATGGGGAAGTGTTGTGTAAAAGTGAGGTTCATGAAGGTGTGTTAAGACTAGTAAAGTGGTGCATGAAATGCTCATGCACAGGACAAAAAATTCTAGGACTTAGTTGATTTTGTAGTTACGTGCTAAAAAATAGAAAAAGAAGGATGGAGTGCCAAACAAGAAAGTTGATAAAGCATGATGAATTTGTGGCCAATAAAGGCTATTATGGATAAATCACATGTGGATTGAAGATGAAGGGTCATGCATGGATTAGGCTATTAATAGGATTAAAGCAAGTCGTATTTATAAGATAATCTATTAATAGATGATGTACAAGAGCATGCATTAGTCTATTTTTACCACACCTATTATTAGAAGAGTGCATCGGGGGTGAAGGGAAAGTCCCCAACCCTATATATACTTGTGTACTTCATAGTTGTGGAGGGAACCGTGATGTATTAGTGTTACATTGTTCTATCATACTAACATGCATTGAAGATGAAGGGTCATGCATGGATCTAGCTATTAATAAGATTAAAGCAAGTCGTATTTATAAGATAATCTATTAATAGATGATGTACAAGAGCATGCATGTAGTCTATTTTTACCATGCCTATTATTAGGAGAGTGCATGGGGGGTGAAGGGAAAGTCCCCAAACCTATATATACTTGTGTACTTCACAGTTGTGGAGGGAACCATGATGTATTAGTGTTACATTGTTCTGTCATACTGACGTGCATGACTCTATGGTTACCATTTGAAGGTTATGTATTTAAATTCTGTTATGTAAGAATTTTCTATAATGGGATATGGAGGATGGATTATGAATATTTATGTATCTAATTATGCTTATTACATGGTGTAATTGATCTTCATTTTTATCTTATCTAATATGTTTCCTTCTAGTTGTTACTATGTTTTGTTATTTTATATCCTTGTTTTGTTGTAATAAGTGCGCTCATGCGCAGGATGTTGATTACTATATTTTGAGTTCATGCATAGAGGACCACACATACTTTTAGTGTGGGGTGAACCAGATATAAGTGTGTGGAATAGAAAATTATTGGTGCCAGGATTTATACAAGTAGGCACATTTTAGGTTGTTCTCTGAAAGGAATGTAACAAATTTATAGAGAGAGATCAAATAATAAGAACCCAATACGAATTATATTTTCAATAATCTTCCTACAAACTTCATTATATAAACACCCATATAAATAGGAAATAACCATCCTAAAATATAGGAGGTGGCTATAAAAATTTAAACCCCCTATGTGATTTTTTTGTAACTCACATACCCTAAATACAAATAATTGTTATTATTATTTATAACAACTAATAACAATTTACTAACCTACAAATAACGTATATTTACTTGATAATAATTGCACATGTAATTATTATTCACACATATAAGATAACGAAGCACTAAAAAAGTAATTTCCTAACATTCCCCCCTTAGTGTAAACACGGGGAAAACCTACCTTTGTGCTTGCACTTGCTTTCATGAATAGGTGATTTTCATAGGATGATCACAAACCCAATGGATAGTTTTACATATGATTGACCATGAAATGAGAATGGTGGGTTTACAAAGTAGAGTACCACAAACCAAAAGGTGATGATTTTGCTTATGGTTTACCAATAAACAAAATTGGTTGTTTTATAAAGTGGTTTAATACAAACTAGAAAGTGAAGGTTTTCAAGTGGTTTACCCTCAACCACATCATGATGTGCCAAGTACTATTATCAGCCCTCATCACATTTCACTGTAGGGAATAACATAGGAATTTTTCTAAAGCCTTCTACTCATAAACACATAAAATGCTAACATAATGGAAATGGAACATTGGATCATTTTCTCCCTCCCCCTAAATGTGAAATTTCCACTTATTGAAAATAGGAACACTACAAACAAGAACACTAAAACTGGAACTTTGAAAAACATGATGAAAATCACAATACACAAACTACAAACACACATGTCACCAAACATTCAAGCGGCCTCGTCATTAGAAACTAACAAGAAGTCACTGATTGCCCTCTAACCTCTGATTCCTCCATCCTCCAGTATAAGGATGTTAAATTATCTTGATTTATCTTTGAGGCTCATGATGAAAAAAATGTTGATGGTGAAGCTCTAAATTTGACAAAAAACCAACCTTTGATGTTTTGACGATAACTTGAGAACCATAGCTTCATTTTACAAATCATAAAATGCATAAGAAAGAGAGTTTCAATATATTTCTATTAATTTAGATAATCACTAGTGATTTATCTAGAAATGTTGGTAATTTTTCTAGAATTACAGGTAATTTTTGTAGAATCACTGGTGATTCAGTCAAATCATTGGTGATTGCGTTGAATCATTGGTGATCTATAATGCTCGGTTAAAAACAACCCACTTGAGACCCATGAACAACCTAGGTTATTCATGGGTCTCAAGTGGGTTATTTTTAACCAAGCATCACATGATCACTGTAAAAATTAAAAAGATATTTTCATAATCGTGTTTTTACATGTGTTTGAAGCTAGTTAATTGTAGATTGCTAAAAATTTGAGGAAGCGTGATTGAAATAGCTTTGGTTGTGCACAAAGATCCATTCTTTCAAACATATTCTACACTTCCCACACTACTTGCACTTATGTGTACAAATTGACTGTAAAATGGATGAACGATAGAGGATTTTTATGAATTAATGGGTAAGTTGACACCAATGTAAAAATATGAAAAAATTCCCAATGCTATTATAGTATATAACCTTGTCAAAATAGGCGCAGGTGTGTAGATTTGGTGCCTTACAATGATAAAATTTATCTCCCAAATGTGGATGACTTAGTGACACAGTCATATATAATATTTGGACCGAATGATCTACAAAACTGTTATACCAAATGTAAATACTTTAAGCACACCTGAATATCATAGCTCATGGCATGAGAAATAAATAATTTCCCCTTAAAAATAAATATTTCATCTCACATTCAAAATTAATCCTTCTTTGATACCAGATGAAAAGAATGCAACATATTTACAGAGAGAGATCAGATAATAAGAACACAATACAAATTATATTTTCAATAATCTTCCTGAAAACTTCATTACATAAACACCCATACAAATAGGAAATAACCATCCTAAAATATAGGAGGTGGCTATAACAATTCAAACATCCTAAGTGATTTTGTTGTGACTCACATACCCTAAATACATATGATTGTTAATGTTGTTTATAAAAACTAATAACAATTTACTAACCAACTAATAACTTATATTTACTTGATAATAATTACACATGTAATTATTATTCAATCATAGAAACTAATGAAGCACTAACAAAGTAACTTCCTAACATTCTCTAAAAGATGGATGTGGAAGAGAAAGGTGTTATAAGTGTTAATGATGAAGGAACTCTTAAGAAAATTTCTCAAACTAAATACCACATGTGGAAGGGGTGTTAGTGAAAAATCACAACAACCCCAAAATGACCTATGGATCTTATTTTCTAAGGCAAATTCATTTGGTGTGATTGCACAACATTGAGCTTTCCCAAAGTGTGGGACCTTTGCAAATGGGGAAAGCTCTCCAAAGAAGGTTGGTTCCTCTTCCTAAACTACCTACCACAAGCTATTCCAGTGCAGGAAAACTAATATAGTCCTAATCTAACTTCCAAAGAGATAGGGAGAGAAAGAAAACTGCAAAATAGAGCCTACACTAAAACGGTGATACACCATAGAAGGAAAGTGTTGATCATCTATCAAAACTACCATGGAAACAAAGAGAGGTGAGCAATGGAAGGATGGACAAGTGCATCATAGGAAAAAGATGGATTTCACACAAAAAATGTTCCAAAACTCCATGAACATAGCTCTAAAACTTGCAATGAACATCCAAGCATGCAAAAATACCTGTAATGAAGAGAGGTAAGAAGAAAATAACCAAAAATGAGAAAGGATGGACAAATGCATCACAAAACACATTTTTTATTGCTCCAGAAGTTTGCACATAGAATCATCATTTCATAGGTAAGAGGAAAAAATGCCATTACAGAGTAGGGGAGGAGGTTCAAACTCCATTTTTGACCCTGGGGAAGAAAAGAAGGGAGAGGCAGAGAAGAAGGATGAACAACTTTTTACAAAATGAGCCAAAACTGGCTTTTATCTGCTCGAACAAAATGAAAGAAATGAGAAAACACAGGAAAATTTGATTTGAAAACTTCAACCACTGACAAGATCCATTTAATTGGCCTACAAAATGATGGGTTTCCATGAAAAATCCCATACTTCAAAGTACATTGCTTCGCAGAGCAAGAAAGAGGCCCATACTTCATTAATTTTGGTGGTTGGGGTCATTTTCTGTAACTTTTCCATGCCAGAGATGTTTTCCCATTTTTCTCCCACAAAAATCCATGAAAATTTGAAATTTAAGTGTCCATCACATGGATAATTTCACCATATTTCCAATGATATCAAAATCATGAAAATCTGAGGTCTAGTGTGAAAGATATGCCTGTCTGAAGATTTTGGGCAAAAATGGTGAAATTAAGGCAAAAATCAGGTTTGTGGGCCGAAATTTGAACTTTTTCCCTCTTTTTTCAAATTGGTAAAATTTCCAAAAAATTCTCCTCACCCCACTCCTCTAATGACACGTGACACCCTTTGGTTGATCTGCAGCTTCAAAACAACATTTTTCCCCTTTGCACAAAATTGGGAAATTTTCCCAAAATTCTCCGTGGCCCCGCAAGTCCGTTGGTAATATGGACATGTGGCGCTATATTATTGGTCGATGGTACCACGGGTTCAATTCATGCCTTTAATTTTTTGCACCACTTTGGGAAAATATTCAAATTTCCTCCCAATGCCCACCTCTCGCTATTGACTGAACATGTGGCATCTTTTGCTTAGTTTGACGGGGATGCGCTCCCATTTTTGCCTTTTCTCTTTTTGACCAAACACCAAAAAACTTGAAGTCCTTCCACCCCCGCCACTCCACTCTGACAGGTGGTGCATCCTGACTAGGCATGGGCCTCAAACAATATATTTTGCTTTGTGGGATTTTGGGCTGAAATTTTCCCTTGAGTTTTTTAGCCAAAAGGCTAAGCTTCAAAATTTTTCCCGTGGGTCCGCCTTGGCAAATTTTCCCTCCAAACTCTGCCGAGCCATAACTTAAAAAATACAAGGAGTTAGGAGGACTTCTTTACCTTTATGGAAAGGGGAAAAGATTCTCTATCTGATGAAGCAATACCTAGAAAATTTTGAGTGCCTGAAATGTATAAAAATTTGACTGAGGCACAAAAGGAAGCTAGTTAACCCAAAATAAGAGGGAGCTTATTTTGGTTAACAATTTGGTGACTCTCAAGGGTCATCTACCTACTAGATGAATGATCAGTGGCCTTTGAAGCAGCCATTGGGCATGGAGTCAAGTCTGATAACTGATTCTAATTTGAACTCTAAAATTCTGACCTCTGAGCCACTTGGAAGCCCACTGAAACTTAGAGTTGATATTCACCAAAAACTACTGAATGCACTGTGCAAGAGCAACCAAAACAACACCAAAAAACTATGTACAAAACTAAAAATCATACATGCTCCAAATGGAACATACAGAGTGTGTAAAAGCACTTCTTCTTCTGAAAGAAAACCTACCTACACTACTCTAACCAAGAGCAAAGGTAAGCTAAACAAACCCTGCAACTGGTTGTGCAAAATAGCTTCCTTTCCTCAAAATTGGCAGCCATGCAATTGATTTGGAGCTGATCATGGCTGTTTGGATGAGTGGAAAATCAACAAGAAGCTGGTATTCTACCTTAATTAGCAAGGTGTCAACTGAAAACAAATTGAATACCTCTTTTAGTTTCTCTGCATTTGGATTGTAAGAGGTATTACAGTCTGATCCTTGTACTTTGAAGCTCATACTCATGCTTAGAAGCAAGCATGACTGGTTTTGGATTCTCCTTTGGCTCCAATGAAGCCAAATACCTTATTGGGAAAGGTCTGATCCATTTGATATGTCCATAGCTCTGAATTTTCAACTCCAAAAATGGAGTCTTCTTGCAGACCTTCTTGGATGGATGGTGTGGAAGAGATGATGGAATCCTCATGCTCTTTCCCTTCCTTCATGGCAGTATGGAACTCTTCTATAATATATAGCTCATCATTATTGATTGCAACATCCAATGAAGTTGTTTTTGCATTATTGTAACCTACTGCAATACATTGTTGGCTCTGGAGTTCCTCCATTGTAACTTTTGGAAGATCAAATTCTTCCAACTTTGATTCAAGAGGCATGTTGCAAACTACAAGCTACTGTCTTTGAAGCCTCTCCTCCATGGCAGCAGGTTCTTGTTGTTAAAGAGTGAACGATGAAAAAAGGAAAAAGTTGTGATTTCAACGGGCTCCTTCTCATCAAAACATTCTTCTAAGTCTGATGGAAAATCAAACTCTTCAATGTCCTGCTGCAGCAAGGTCTCTCCCTTTTGTATGGTGACCTTCAAATCTGCATTTTTTTCACCATGTGGAGCTTCATCTTCAAACATGAAGCTTGTCAGCTCGAACTCATCCAAAAAAATAGATTTTTGAAGAGATGAAGTGGGAGAGAAATCTGTAACTTCTTGTGCAAGCTGCTCATGAGTTAGTGCCTCTGAATTTTCTTTGTTCACCTCAATGATGGATTCATCAATCAAATTAGGCCCTTCAAATGAAATTAAAAAATCTTCAATAATGCTTCCTTCATCTAGTTTCAATTCTGATTTGATTTCTTCCAGTTGCTCCTCTTCAATGGGACTTGGATCTGATTGTTCCTCCTCATTTAGTTGATTGGTTTTGCAGCTTGGATCAATCTGATTTTATTCAAATAAAGTGCCAATTGACACTACACTCAGAACAAATAGACTTGGTATTCTCTGCTTCTCTACTCTTATAATGAATCAGCCTTGTGCCACCACTGGATCTTCAACTCATAATCTCCTCTGAAGGCTTAACCATCAAGGGGATCTTTGTTATCCAAAATTTGAGATCCAAGCTTACCAAACTTCTAATTTTTCTGCTTTGTTTGGCTCTTCTTCTACTACAAACTCGACCTTAGTCAACACTGGTTCTTCAACCTTGACCTCCTCCATTAGTTTGACCATAAAGGGGATCTTTGTATCATCCCAAATTTGGCAGCCCAACTCTTACCAGATTGTCTGTCATTTCTTTTATATTGGGATCCTCTTCCTTTGCTTGTCCTTGACTAGTTTTCTGATTTTCATTTTCCCAACATGGATTTGGGAAGGCAAGGGGAGGAGTAGGTTGGAGTTTCAACCTTTAGTTTTTCATTTATTTGTGGTGGTGGAGGAGGTAGAAATTCTTGTTTCTTTGGATGGGATGATTCTTTGGAAGGGAAAAGGATAGAAGAATTGAGATGAGGTGGAAGACTAGGGTATGGAGAAATAGAAATCAACACTTGGGGCAACATTCAGTGACTGGGATTTGGACTCTTGAAGCCCAAATGAGATGGTGCTGCTTGAGGAATAGAGAGAAAATTACTAGATGATGGCATAGGATCTGACCCATTGACAAGGTGCCTAACTGGCAAGCTCATACGCGTTCTATCTCTACCATCCATTGTGTAAGTTGGGGCAGCATCTCCACCATGAAGTACATCCAGCTTCTCCTGAGGGCTGTAAGTGTCTTGTAAAAGGGCCAAGCCCATGGACAGGGTGCTCTACAAACCAATTCTGAAAGCCTCCATTTGAGCATACTCTAGCTCTTGATTGCACCATGTCAATCTCCATCTTTTTGGATCTTCTCCAATAGACTAACATCTGCATTTGATCTTGCTTTACTGCCCTCATTGCATGTGTACCCTTTCTCTTGATATGTTTCATAACCAAACTAATTTTGGTATTGCTCATATGGGTAAGCATGATGATTTTGAATTTTTTCAAAATGTTGATTTGAAGGAGTTGTAAAACATGTTGGAGGTGGAATATACTGCTGTTATAAATGTGAATACCATGAGGGAAATGAAGTCATGATTGTAAAACTTCATGGAATGGAAAAGAGTGGAAGAGATAGAAGGAAGAAATGGATGAAAAATGAATGAAAATGAATGGAAAGAGAGGTCTGTAACTTTAGAGATGGGTTGTTGACCAAGATGGAGTCACCCAGATGTGAAATTGTCATAATGCCTCCAAATACAAAAGCTGAAATCTTCACCGGGTGTGCCAAAACTATTAGTGGTGCACATTGGTGTAAGACCTATTTGTTTGCATAAGACACTAAGAGTGGAAGATGAAATATCTAAGCCCAGGTCCCACCAGGCGTGCCAAAAATGTTAGTACAAAATCACAGCACCCCCAAAATGAGTTATGGATCTACTTTTATAAGGAAATGTCATTTGGTGTGATTGCAAAACATTAATATTTCCCAAAGTGTGGGACCTTTGCAAATGGGGAAAGCTCTCCATAGAAGGTTGGTTCCTCTTCCTAAACTACCTACCAGTGTAGGCAAGCTAATCTAATCCTAATCTAACTTCCAAGGAGACATGGAGAGAAAGAAAAATGGAAAAAACAAAGCCTACACCAAAACGATGATACACTAGAGAAGGAAAATGTTGATCATCTATCAAAAATGTCATGGAATAAGAAGAGGTGAGCAATGGAAGGGATGGATAAGTGCATCACAGACTAAAGATGGATTTCACATTGAAAATTTTCCAAAACTCCATGAACATAGCTCCAAAACCTGAAATGAACATCCAAACATTCAACTAAATGCCTGCAATCAAGAGAGGCAAGAAGAAAACAACCAAAAATGAGTAAGGATGGACAAATGCATCACAAAACATGTTTTTTATTGCTCCAGAAGTTTGGACAGAATCATCATTTCATGGGTAAGAGGAAAAAATTCCATTACAGAGTAGGGGAGGAGGTTTGCTAACTCCATTTTAGACCTTAGGAGAAGAAAAGAAGGGAGAGTTTTCTCTAGAAGAATGATGAACAACTTTTGGTACAAAATGAGCCAAAATTGGCTTTTATCGCTTGAATAAGAATGAAAGAAAATGAGAAAACGCGGGAAAATTGGATTTGAAAATTCAACCACTGACAAGATCCATTTAATTAGCCTGCAAAAGTCATGGGTTTCCATGAAAAATCCCATACTTCGAAGTACATTGCTTCGCAGAGCGAGAAAGAGGCCCATACTTCATTAATTTTGGTGGTTGGGGTCGTTTTCTGCCATTTTCCTGTGCCAGAGACATGTTTTTACATTTTTCTCCTACACCAAATCTCACCATTCAAAAATGATGCTTCCAAATTGAAGGGTCCATCATTCCAATGGATAATTTCACTAGATCAGATTTCCAATGATACCAAAATCATGGCAAAATGGTGAAAAACCAGTCTGGTGCGAAAGATATGCCCCTCTGAAGATTTAGGGCAAAAATGGTGAAAATTAGGGCAAAAATCGGGTTCGCGGGCCAAAATTTGAACTTTTTCCCTCTTTTTTCACAATTGGGAAAATTTCCCAAAAATGTGCTCCATTTGCACCCCCACTCCTCTGATGACACGTGGCACCCTTCATGGTTTCGATCTCCTTGGCTTCAAAACAACATTTTTCCCCTTTTCACTAAAATTGGGAAAGTTTTCCTTTTCACAAAAGTTGTAAAAAATAAAAATTTCCCCTAACGGCCCACCTCCCCACATGTAACATTTAGTGCCAACTTAGCATCTAACTGATCTCCGTTGCCTCGGTGGAGTGCGTTGCTCAAATTTATCACCTTTACACCCACACCTTCTTGACTACTTTTGAAAAAGCTAAAAGTCAAAGTTCTTCCCAACGCCCTGACTTTAACTGCTGACCTGATACATGGCGATGTGTCCCTTTCAGGCCTCGGCGGGGATTTTTTTCTTCTATTTCTTTCGTGGTGACTCATGGGCCTGTAATAGCAAACTACACATTTTAGCAAAAATTCTAAGTTCTAAAAGTTTCCTGTAGAGCCATGGCTTCACAATTTATACTTGGGAAGAATTTCCTCTACGGCCCTGCAAGTTCGCATTTTTTTCCTCAGCAAAAGAAATTCCTCAGGCTTATGGGTCAACATTTGTAACTTGTTCCTTTTGCATAGAAATTCAAAGTGCCAAAGTATCCTCCGCCACTCCGCAATCTAGCTTGGCAAAAAGTCTTACCCAAGCTCGTTGGCCCGCTTTTGGGAAAAAAATCCTTTAAGGCCCGTTTGGCTCGTAGGTTGAAAAATATGAGGAGTTAGGAGGACTTATTTACCTTTCTGGAAAGGTGAGGAAAAATCCTATCTGATGAAGCCATTTCCAGAATCTTTTGAGTGCCTGAAATGTGTAAAATTTGACTAAGGAACAAAAGGAAGATAGTTAACCCAAAATAAGAGGGAGCTTATTTTGGTTAACAAGGGGATCACAGTGTAGCGCGAGGTAGATAATGACATGATAAAATAATTGGTATATGGTGTAAAGGATTATGTACTACGACATATAAAGGAATATGTAAGGAGGTCTGTGGATATGAAAGTACTAAGTGTGCTGGAAGATTAGGACTGTAGTGTGGGTGAAAGTAGCAAAAAGCACGGAAAAAGTGAAAAATCATAATTAAAGATGAGTACGGAGGTAGGTGACGAGAAATTAATGTAGGAAAAATATGGAAAATCTATAAAAGGAGTGCAAATGACTTTATTCTTACCTTGCATGCTAGAACATCTGAGCCTTGAAGAGAGAATGAAGTGCAAATGAGTGCAAAGTGCAAGTATAGAAGTGAACCTTTTGATCCTATAGAGAATTTGGCATGGCCTAAAGTGGAGCTTCTTCATGGGAAGTGTGAGAGAAAAGAAAAGGTGTGAGAATAGGAGAATATAGGTTCAAGGGTTTCAAATTTCAGAGCTAGGGTACATGAGTTTGAGGAGTCTACCAGCAAGAAGGTGAGGAAGTGCAAGGGTAAGTGGTGGAAAGAAACTTGATATGTAGGGCATGATAATTTAATGTTATTTAAAAATGGTATCAAAGAAGGATGTGAAGGGTAAGAAACCTGAGAATGAGGAGGCGTCAAAAGAATGGTTTGTAAAGATGAAATACCTAGGTGAGAACATCAAAGGAAAGCCATGGAAATGATAGCTAACAAAATGTAAGATCAAAAAATTCAATCATCACTCAGAGAATACTTTGAAAGACATTGAAATAGATGCCATTCTTAAAACTAATCAGAGGATAACATATGGGCATAGGGTATATGATGATTCTGTGAATAGAATCCTAGAAATTATTGGAGTTCTTCAGCTCTATGAGCTACCCTTATTTGGAAAACTAGAATGTTTATATCAATGGTTATTATCACAATTCAAGAAGGACTACTTTAACTTTATGGGTAGGAGAATGTGCCTCACATGGTAGTTGATAGGAAAAGTGACTGGATTACGTAGCTCTGGGAGAGAGATATATTCAAACTTGGATGATGAGGTATGTTTATGAGTTACAAAAGTCATTCTAAAATACCGTAAAGGAGGATGAGAAATGGATGTATTGGGAATTGAGGATCCTGCAACAAGAGTGGTTGCATGCTTGGTGAGCTGTAAAATAGGTGCGTCTGAGAGGTGGATTCAAGTAAACAATTGATGGTTACATATTACATATAAGATGGTGAATAAGACCTAATATAACATAGCACAATATATTGCTGAGGGAATCGTTGAGGAGGTATTCATCCAAGTAGAAAAAGGTGAGAAGATTACTTGGGGTGCCATTTTACTGCTGATGGTATTATGTGAGATTGGGGTGCCAGATGGACATAAAGAGAAAATGTGGGTATATCCTTTGGAAAAAAGTTTCTGACCTAAAGATTCACCCAATTCACTTGTGATGGCAGTATTACGGGTTCCTATAAGTTACACATGGATCGATGGTATAAAAGGATGCACAATACATTTGAAGGAAAATGGCATATACTAAGATAATTACATGTGGTTTTAAATGGAAAAGCTGAGTTTACAATCTACCAACACCTCAGTTTGGGTAGGTTTCTTATGAAGGACAAGGAGAAAAGTCCTAGGTTCAAATTTATGTTCATGTTTACCATGTGATACTTCAAGGACTCTGTGAACATGTTGTATAACATGAGAAATATAAGGTTTGATGTAGACAAGGTGGACGCATATTACCATATATTACGGAAGACCTATGTATATCCTAACAAGACGTAATATGAGGAGACAATGGAGTCAGATAACATTGGCATCATGCCTAAATCCATAGTAATTAGGAAGAAGGAAGATGCACATATGTATGTCTATCTCAGGCTGAGGTTCTAGGAGGGGAAATATGTTGTTGGAGAAGATATGCCACTCGTAGGCCCCCCTAAGGGAAACTAGACTATAGGTACCAAAATAACATGTGAGGATACTCCTCTGAGGTAGGAAGAGGAAGAAGTAAATATTGATTTTGAGGTCAATGATACAAAGAAGGAAGATAATGGTGTGTTGGATTAGACCCATAGGAGAAATTTACGAAGAAGACGCAAGGATCCAAGTGGTGGCACAAGGACATCAGAAAGAGTTAGAAGGTTGCGAAGGAAAATGCAGGTCAAGCCAAGACTAGAAAATAAAAAGAGAAGGTGTAGGATTGTGACACAGAGTGATAGTGAGGAGGAAGGGCTATTAGATGAGGTTGCACACAACAACGATCTCCACATGATCTGAATATAGAAGGAAAAGAAGAGCCCAGGGAGCAGGAGGAGGAAGGTCCCACTGAAGGAGATGAAGAAAGAGAAAAGAGTGAGGGTGAGCCATCAGGGGGGTATGGAGGGGCACCGGGAGAAAAAGGAGAAGGTATGTTCTCAGGTACAAAAACATATATACCCATAAGAAGGGGAACAAGGAGCTGAAGGGGATAATAATTCTTGTGAACCCTAGACCTTGGGTATGTTAATTACCCCACTAAGATCATACACATGATATTTTAGAGCACACTTTCTCCTAAGCAGTTATATGGGTGGGAAATTATTGAACCAAAGGGAACAAATATGCGCACTAGAAATATGTTGAGCTAGACTATACAGATACATATGGATGAATTTGAGTTTGATGTCAGCAAGGAAGAATATATAAGGTGAAATATGAAGAAGGTTCCTCACACGAACCATGTAAAAATAAAACCCATTGATTTCACTAACGAACAGGCCAATAATGCCTTAACAAAAATAACAACATAAGTGGATGACAAAAACTTGGATAAGGGGGGCACTCTTAAAACAATGATAGAGGATAATAAGAATAGAGAATAGGATATCTAATGGCTTGAAAAAGAGAAAGAGATATCAAAGTGATGAAAAAAGGTAGTCTTGAAGATGGCAGAAGCAATTGGAGAGGAAAATTTGGAAGCACACCTGAATTTTGAAGAAAAGGTCACAAGAACATATCCATCCAAACTGCACTACTTTTAGGACTTGGTGCATCTACTATTGAAGGAAAATAAAAGTGTGAAAGGGCTAAGTGAGAAAGACATAACTAAAGAAAATGAAAAAGTAAAAAGATTATAGTGTGTAGGATTGTGAAGTATGATGTTATGTTGTAGACGTTGAAGGATGAACCGAAGAAGGAAGGTTGGGCACTGGACAATAGTCATGATTCATAACATATCCTTAAGGTGTACACAATCCAGGAAGAAAATGAAGTACTAGTGGCCAAGAGTGATGAGATGCTCTAGAGAGAAGAGAATATGGCTGTAATTACAAAGAAGTGCGATGTTCTTAAGGCAACAAGGGATTCATATGAGATAAGAATAAAGGAGTTTGGGTTGCTAGTGGCACAAAAAATGGATTTCATGAAAGGAATGGTGGCAGGACTGGCTTGAGTGACAAGAGAGTTGAAGCACAAGGGTGATGATATGAATCCAGATGAGATGGAAGAGATAGTTGGGACAACACTAGGTACAATGAAGAAGGGGCAGGTGGAATAGAATGAACTGGAGAAAATAATAAAAAAAGAGTACCCTTAGCTATTGCAGATAGTTGAGGAGTAATGTGATCAAAACGTGTGAAACATTCTTCCATTATTTCATTCTTTCATTATTTGAAAACAAGTTCTTTATTCATTTATTATTTTAGACCACAAGATGAGTTAGCCCAATTTCCACAGAAAAAAATGTAGTTAGCATGGGGTAATGTTAGACTGGTAAAGTGACTAAGTATGAATAATGCATGGGGGAAGTGTGGTGCACAAGTGATGCATGTGAATGCATGTGAAGACCAGTAAAGTAGCGCATAGAAGGCTCATGCTTAGGAAGGTAGGTTACATGATTTAGCTGATTTTGAAGTTACAGGATAAAAATAGAAAAAGCAGGATGGAGTGCTGACCAAGCAAGGAGATAAAGTGTGATGACTTAGCAGCTAGTGAAGGCTATATTTGGATAAAGCACATACGGATATAATATAAAGGATCATGTATGGATCAGGCTATTAATAGGATTAAATCAAGTCATATTTATAGGACAGTCTATTATTAGCTTATATACAAGAGCATGCATGTAGTCTATTTTGAGCATGCCTATTATTAGGAGAGTGCATGGGGGTGAAGGGAAAGTCCCCACACCTATATACTTATGTAATTAATAGTTTTGGAGGGGCCCATGATGTATTAGTGTTAGGTTGTTTTATCATACTGACACACATGAATATGTGGTTACGATCTGAAGGTATGTATTAAACTTGTGTTATGTAAGACTTTCCTATAATGGAATATGGAGGACGGATTATTATTATTGATGTATCTGAGTATGGTGATTACATGGTGCATTTGATCTTAGTTGTTATCTGATTTACTATGTTTCCTTATTACATATGTTTCCAATATAAGTTCATGATATGTTATATGTAATGTTCTGTACTTAAATGATTACTTTGATAATGGATATTATGGATATTTATGCTAACAAATTTACAAGCAAGCAAAAATGAGGGGTTTGGTAACTTTACATGCTTCAAGTGAGCATTCGGTTCTCTTTGAATGAGGTACCAGTGCACATAAGAAATTGAGTAACCAAATAATAGAATACAATGGAAACTCACCAAATGGTCCTAACATACCTGGTACATCATGATATAACTACATAGATGCATCCATGAACTCATATAGATCCATAGCTCAATCTCATACCTCACAACATCAGGGTTCATTTTAAGATAACTCTAGGAAATCAAAGGTGGAAAATCCCTGACAAATATCCCTAGAACTTTCGCGAGATAGGAAATTTTTGTAGGGTTTGTGTGAATTTTCTTATCCTGATAGAAGCTTTCATTTTCAAGTCATGCGACAACAAAGTTATTGTCATAGGACAACAAGTTTTATGTCATGTGACAATAATCTTGTTGTCGGGTGACAATGACATTACTGTCACGTGATAGCAAGGTCATTGTCACCCAACAATAAGGTTGTTGTTGCACAACAACCTTTATATCACATGAATCCAAAATTCCAATCTCATGTCATGCATTTGTAGCCTCTTGTCATGCATCAAAAACATAGGATTATTACACATCAACAACCTCCTGTCATGCATCAAAAACTTCCTACCATACGTCAACAACCTCCTATTGTGCGTCAACAACCTGCCCTGTAAGTTCATGATACTTGATATGTTAATACCTCAGTAAGCTAGTAGTAAGTTAGTAGTATACTACCCGACGAATCACCTAGGTTTATATAGGAGATATTTTCAAGGGGTTGGAGAATCCAACCCTTCAAAAAATATACCGTAAATTTTAGGCGAACAAGACATTGGTCTACTCTAAAAAATTTTCCTTTTCAAATTTTCCTAAAATGGAATATTTTCCAAATTGTGAATATTCGCCACTAAACAAATCCCTACCTAACATCCATACTTGGTCCAAATAATCTCTTAAAACATGATCACCAACCTGTATCTATATCCTGAAGTTCATATGAGTTCTCAAACAATCCCAAAACCTACTCTACATCATGTCAACATGATTTTCAAGCTACCAATAAGCTCACACTACTATGCACTGTCACCTAGGCTAGCTAGGTCACTTGAATGGGTTTGCAAGTGTAAGAAATCCTCATTGAATCACTTGGTATCATCATGAACAACTATGAACCATCATCCCATCATCATCCTCAACATGCTCTGACCCTTCACCACCATCCACTTTGTCATTAATGAGGTTTTGCATCAATGATAACAACTATACAACATCATGCCAAAAATATCCCCCTTTTTCATTGATGGAAAGCCACTTGAAATTCTCCCACTTTTTACATTAATGACAAAGGATACCTATACTTTCATGTTATTCACCTTTCTCAAATTCATAGGATCACCTCTTGGTTAGAAACATCAACCAAAGGTCTCATTTTAACTCAAAAACTTTAAATTTCACTCAAAACCTAATTTTTAGCATTTTAAAGCATAGAAACACCATGTTCCCCATGGGAACAACATATACACCTCTTTATAGTACCAAAAAATATGAATAAAACATCATCATACCCTTACTTTTGGTTAAGATACCATCATTCACCTTCTAGGAATGCAAAAACTTTCCATTTCACTTTAGAATTTTATTTTCACCTTCAAGAAACTACTGTAACATCCTTTTACCTAAGGCTAATTCCCTATGATAATGCAAACAATGATGATAAAGTAGTGAGTAATATTTTCCTTACCTCTTTCTTGAATTATATCAACATACAAAGTCTTTATTTTGACAAAATAACGTGTTCTACTTCATCTCATACCATGTTTTGACCATCTTCATCTCATAAAGGCATTGTAGCAGGTCTGCAATTGAAGCACCCAACAAATCAACATACTGAAAAACCTAAATTGGAACCATAATCATCATTCAAACCTTCTTTCTCAGTCTAACTTGACTTGATAGAACACATGATTTGACTTATCTTTATCAATTTGACTTCATGCCTTCTCATGAACTGTGATCCCTCAACTAACTTTTCAATGTCATTTCAACTAACTTTGATGAGCTCAAAAACATCATACATTCCATGAAACTACATCACACAACTCCCCCTGGATTCAAGACATCCTTCTCTCTAAGAGAACCCAAGAATTTTCCTATACACCTTGAATACATGACTTGAATGATAGAAAAACACTTAGTCACATCCCTAAATCTTTTCTTCAGTCCTAACATTCATATTTGGATGAGACAATGAATTCATGAACCATATATTGCTTTTAATTCAAGAAAACAACTAAAACACACCTCATATGCCTTAAATACATTTACCATACCTTCTAAGAGCATAAACTCATTCTCCCCTTGTCAAATTTTGACCATGCACACCATATCCACCTATAGCTATCTCTGTACAATACTATAGGAAATGTCTACTATCACAATTAAGATATTTTAAGCAATTCGAGCTTACTCTTTTATTGACAAGTGTTGGAATTACTTCTAACAACCTTCAAGTATCATGGATAATATTTGGAAGATCACTTCATACTTGTATAGACCTCTACACACTTCTTATGTATCTATTTTACACCACATAAGCACTGTATCAGACCAAATGAAGCCTTGGATTCATTTCTTTGACAAAAAAATAAAAAATGAGTCCAAACAAGTACTTCTCCATTATCTTGGTTAACCAAAACACCATGAAATATTCAAGGATTAATTTCTTAATACCTAATCATCACCTTCATAATGTGGAAACATTATCCTTTGTCTCATGTATAGTGTACATACCTGTAAAAGCTTGACATAATGTATTATTAGCTCTTTGAGCTCTCAAACTCACTATCCTATTCATGAAACTTCTTATAGAATAACTAGATAAGTACAAAGACATCTCCATACACCTTATACTTGTAAAAAGTGACATGCTCTACCTATTTCTCACTCACCAATCTTGTAACATGTAATTTTGGAGCTAACTTGATCATTGCTAGTCATATCACAGTCCATAAGGTCACACATTTGCTTATTTCGTGATGAAATTCATTCTCTATAATTTATATAATTATTTCCAACAAACTATACTTATCCTTTTAGATCTTATAACCCATCAAAGATGATGCATATCAATATTCAAACCTGTAGAAGCTTAAATCAAACACTAAGACTACTTTGTACTCATTCTCTTAGCCAATTCATGTAAGTGATGACCATGAAGCCATAAAATTGACCTTCAATGAGGATAATCACATTTCCAAAATTATTTAGTCAAGTTATATCACTAACAAATATGGGGAAACACCTCATACCTGAAGAAATATTTATACCCTACCTGAGTGAATCAAACCATTCTTCTGAGCACAATTTTCTTTATAATCTCACATATTTTCTTTATTGTGATCCTGTTAATTACATTATATGAAGTATGAAGATCACTTTAATTCCGTTATAACACTATCATAGATTTTTTTTATAGATATGCACTATAATCAACAATTCTCAGATCATGTCAATTGAAGACATACTGGTCCTTAGCTACCCATTTGTAAATGGGTAATAAATGAATCAAACAACCATACCAATCATGAGGATAAATCATTTTCTCAACTTCAAGGCTCAAAGTAATTTTACCAATGTCCTTTGATGATCAGGTTAATCAGGAATTATACATGATTGTCCTCACAACTATAGATTTTCAAGATAAACCATAGAGACATAACTTTTACCATAAAACCTGCTACATAATTTTATTATGACTCATTGTTTGAATTAGAAGACTCATGGAGACAACACTTTACACACTTAAGATAAACTCTTGAGTTCACTAAGCCAATATGCATGCATTATAAGTTATTAGAACACTCAAAAAGTGACTAATAGGCCTGCGATAGTACATACAAGCTATAACATAGTCTTAAAGTATCAAAAGTACATTAAAGGAAAACCATCACAATTTTAACCTTTTTCCATATTCTTAAACTGATTCATAGATTTCTCATAATTATTCATGTATTATAATCTCTTAGAGTCATAGAAGTTTCACTACACCTTCTTCACCTCACTAAATTACATACTCACCCTATTAGGTATACCAATGTAGAATCACATGAAATTTTTTATGTTCAAACATTCATGATTAAAAATCACATGTTATGGATACCCATTTGGCCTTATTACCTCAATTATTAACCTTGGAACTTGACCCCAAAGGAAAAAAACTCAGTTTGTAAGTCGCACATTTCAAATTAGTTCTACCAAACCTCCTTACTACTAAATCTCTGATCTGTCAAGAATCTTAATAAACTATGACCTATTATAGAGGTAAATCCCTGTGAATCATAATGTACTCATAGTCTAGATAAATTGTACAAAATTTAGGATTTATACCCCATATTTTACTCCTTAAACTTCATCATTTCTTTCATACCGCTCACTAAGAACTGATAGCACCCAGTTTTACCAGTGAAGCTTAAACAATACAACACATTTTGATTTATAGGTCACAACCTTAACCAAAAATACTATCGAAAGACCACCTGAAGTCTTGAGTATCCTTTTTTCATAATTTATAAACATGATCAACAATTGCATACTTGAAATTCTCCTTGGTTTGTACATACATCATGAGCACTCCCATTGACCATCATGAGATAGTTGCATGACCAAACCATCATTTGATGACTCATAGCAACTTCAACCCTTCCTTTTAGATCATTATAACCTCTAGTGTCATGATGATCTTATCATATATAGAACATTTAGACTCAGATATCACAATATGACCATGACATAACAATGAATGAAAATGAAGACTTAGGGAAACCATACGCTCCATGATTTACCCCTTTAAGACCACTTTATGCTTCATACACACCATACACACTTGGAAACACATGAAGCATCCTATTGAAGCTCGTGAAAAACTCATAATACATTATTTAAATGAGAGAATAATATTTGAGAGATCACAGACCTTAGAATCTTGACAGTTCTGCTAGAAACCAACTTAGATCAAAATAATACCTTGTGAATGATTTTCATGACTCAACTAACCTCTCATAAGACATAAATATGACTATTATATACACTAAGTCATATCAACATGACAATACACCATGATAAGAGAAACACAAACCTCAAGAACACATACTCCCAGCTATCAAAGACTAAAATACTTAAGTTTTGAAATACACAACATTACTAACCATATAGAACAATAAGAACATGCTAAATGACTTAAAGAGACATACCTCAACACCATGAAGAAGAAAAAAATGACCAAGATAACTCCCCCCCACTCCAAAGATTCATTATAACCAATACACATCTATGAAACCTAGTAGAGGCATATGTCATCATGGAGGGGATAAATGAGAGGCCTAAGAAGGTATCAATCCTTATTATTTCTCCTTGAATGATTCATTATTTTTTTATTCTTCATTTGTCATAGCAGACTCCTCCTTTTGATCAATCACACCTTTATTATCCTCTTGAACACCCTTGATAGCCTCTTCCATCTTCTTTTACTATTGAACTTGCTACTTGGATCCTTGAGTACCTTTCTTTAATCATCCCGCATCATAGGACCTTGTAATGTGCCATACCTTTTAGCACCTAAAACATTTCACCTGTCTTTTATTTCACTCAATTTCCTTATATCAAAAAACATTATAAGTAAATAAACACCCATTGAAATTTATACTTCCTTTACTATTTGAATGTCCATTCTTGTAATACTTTTCAAGATGTCCCTTTCCATGAAAATGGTAACATTCTACACCATATCTCTGACTAACATTTTTCTCCTTATTTCCTTGACATTTTTCTTCACTGTCTCCTTCACAATGATGCTCCTAAAATTTTCCTTTACAATCATCCTTCTCAACCTTAAGACTGCACATGCTAGCTTTATGTCCATAAACACCACACTTATAACAATTACCATGAAAAACACCATACTTATATGCATTTGGATTTTTGAAAAATGATCTTACATGAGATGGATGCTTTGAATATCCTACCATGCTTGGATACCTTATTTAATTATATCCTTGACTTGATTCTTCCTCATTTCATTTTGATTTGAATGAATCCTCCTTGGATCCTATACTTGTTCTATCACCATATGCCTTTTGTTTTCCTAACATATTATTTAGATTTTCTGAACTCTCATGAAAATATAATACCTTTCTTGTAATGGTAATTAATTATTTCTTTAGTTCCTCTTTCTTAGCCTCATGTTTGAGACACTCTTCTCTTTTAATCTTCAACTCAGCTAGGGCTTCATCAAGTTCAATATGTAAAACCTTGATTATTTCCTCATGAAATGAAATCAAAGTGTCCAACTTGTCTTCTGAATCACAAACCATACACCTTATGTAGTAAATATCACCCATCTTGTCACCAAAGATATCCCTCTATATATTTAGGCTACTTTCAAGGGCATTCTCTGATACCAATTGTTGTAAGTGACAAGGACTGAGAGGGGGTGAATCATTCCTTAATAAAAAATTTCAATTTACATTTCAAAACATCAAGCACACATCCTCATGAAACACATATATCAATGTATGATCACAAAAAAATATTTTCACCATGAAACATACTCAAAGGAAGGATCATAAGATATACACAAAACCACTCTTTATTTATATTCAAATTGGATCACAATGAATTGATGTCTTCAAAAATAGTCAATAAGATACAATCAAGAGATACCAAGATAATAAACCTCATCTCATGAATACATAAGAAGATATAATTATTTTCAAATGAATTCAACTCAATATAAAACCTAAAAACACTTCAGAAATCTGTAATGACATCAATATGCTATGCAATTAGCATTCAAACACATGACATCAAATCTTCCCTCCTTCATCAACTCGCCATCAAAGAGACATCACCATATTTTCTTTTCTCAAATCCTCCTCATGAAAATAATACCATCAAATCAACTATAATGAGATTCTAGGGGATTTGGGATAGGCCCAAGGGGTTTTTCTTTCAGACAAAAAATGTCTTCAAAATAAGATAAAAAGGGTCTAAAAGATTAACAAGATTGTACCCAAAACATAACTTTTATAGCCTCTCATTCATTCAAATTCAAAATAGGTCAGTTTTACTCTATTAGATATAACATAAAAATTCAAAAAAATCCCTTATGAATCACTATAACATTCATAATTTACCCATAAAGGTTGGCCATGCCAAAAACCTTCATTCATGCACCAAAAATCCCCTAAATGCCATCACTAGAATGGGAAAAATCCCCTCATGCCAAAAATGTTTTTTATTAAAGATCTAAAAATCATAAAACATGTTTTAAATTAAATTTAAACATCATCTATTGTCACAATTTTCATGAACTAATCAAAGTATTTCGTTTAATGGGCCCAGTGGCTCATTACCTTCATAAAACACATGTTTCCAGCACTTTGTCTTCACCTTTTGGCTTCAAGATCACCCATGAACACCTGAACCATGGCATGTGAAAAATAAATGGAAATGGAAGAACCTTTATAACACTTCTAATCAATTTATAACTCTTTAAACAACCTTAGGTTCAAACTACATCAACATTTTCCTTCACCAAATCAAGATGCACAAAAAGTAGTTTTACAAATGCAAATGGTTTTGACGATTTATTATAAATCAAAGACCTAAAAATGGATTAATTGGATGAAAAATTAATCCATATTCACATTCCAGGTGATTTCAAGCATCACCCAATCCATTTCATACACTAAAAAAGTCAATATTTCAGTAAAAATAGTTATGTCCTAAAAAGCCAAATATATTTTTTATCCACAAAATGATCTCGAAACCATATCAAAAATAATAATAATGAATAAAAAATTATATAATGGGAAAATTATTTGAATTTTATTTTAGAAACAACTTGAATCACCTCCTAACTGCTCTTGTAGCTCCTGCAATGTCCAATTTACCATAGACTTCTCCAAATTGTCCCAAAACTACCCTTTGAACAATCAACATAAATGAAGCATACTTGACCATATATCAACATCAAAATGACCTAAAAATATCATGGAAATTAATAAAAACTCATATACATCATATAGTGGTCATTTAGTTTTTAATGCCTTTGGATAAACATGTCCCAAACTAAACTTCTTCATAAACTGACCTGTTTGAGTGGGGTCCACTCATCACTAAAACTTGTACCATACCTTTCTGGAAACATGGAGGATTACTATACATTTTTCAATCATCATCTAGACACTATCGATCAAAAATTTCCATGTAGGAATAAAATCTCTCAAATAGATTTCAATTTAGGGTTTCAAAAACATAATGAATTTTTTACGTTCTTAACATTCGTTCATAAAATCCTGAAAATGAAACGACCTCATTATTTTTTTGAAACCTTATAGAATTAATGTATAAATATCCCTAAAATCCAAAATTTCCAATTCAAATCATACAATTCATGGTGAGCATTAGAAGTTCTAATTCGAGCTAGAAATCACCTTGTTCTTGACCTTGTTTCACCAAAATTGTCATAACATGCAAAATACTCATCATGGAAAATTGTAAATTTTCCAAAAGGACCATGACACACCCTAAATGCATCTCCAATCATCAAAATGTCACAAATATCTCTCCATATTTCCACCTTATCTCATTTGCATAGTTATCCCTTAGGGTTTTACACTGTAAAGGCTAGGGTTAGCTGAACCAACCTCATAACTCATCATGAAAACTTATAAAATGGTCCTACCATACCTGGTAAATCATGATACAACTATATAAATTCATCCATGAGATCATATAGCTCCATATCTCAATTTCATACCTCTTAACATCCATACCTAGTTTAAATAAACACTTGAAACATGATCACCAACTTATATCTATACCATGAAGCTCATATGAGTTCCCAAACACTACTAAAAAATAATCTAAATCATATCAACATGATTTTGGACTACTAATAATATCACACTACTATGCACTATCACCTAGGCTAGCTAGGTCACTTGAATGGGCTTGCAAGAGCAAGCAATCCTCACTAAACCACTTGGTATCATCATGAGCACCTCTAAACCATCATTTCATCATCATCCTTAGCATTCTATAACCCTACACCATCATATAATTTGTCATTAATGAGGGTTTTTATCAATAAAAAACACCTATACCACATCATGCCAACAAGGTTCATTTTAGATTTATACCCTAAATAGTCGACTATGAACCGTGGAACTAGAGTGCGTCATAGGGTGGTGATGATACAAGTTGTGTATGAAGTTATGTAATATTTATTAGAGAATATGAATCACATAATACAAGAGTACATATGTTATAAACCTGATGATGCTAGGAGGGGGGAAGTAAGCATGATTCTCCCAAGGTGTATGATGACGAGTAAGCTATCCAACAAAAGTGAAGGGAAAGGGTCCTCTACCCGATGTGTGAGGAGATAATGTCATGTGACCATGCTTTGAGATCGGTGATGTATGAGACCAATAATGTATAGGTGAATGAGACGTATTTTCTAAAGGGGGTGGTGAAAACCTATGTGGAGGAGACCTAGGAGGTGATGAACACCTATGTGAGGTAGATCTAGGAGGTGATGAGAACCTATGTGAAGAAGACCTAGGAGGTGAAGAGAACCTATGTGAAGGAGACCGAGGATGTATAGAAGGTGGTGAAATATTATGTGAAAGGGCTGCCTGAGTAGGGGACTTAAGTCGATGAAGTGGACTAGTGAACCGATGAGAATGTATAAGTCATGAAAAATAGGAAAACTAGGTGTAAAATATTCCTTAGATTTGAGATGTCCGAGGGATGTAGATTCTCTAGAGAGTGTAATGGTAACCTCAAGAGGAGGTTGTGGCCACGGTGCACATGGAGGAACACCATTGATAGGTATAACTTGTTTGTTGTGAATGAATTTTAGACACAAGTGATTCATGGAAATGATATCTTGAGCATCATGGAGCCAAGGAAAACCTAAGAGTATATCATAACCTTTAAAGAAAGGTGTCATAGAGAATGGCACAAGCATGGTGATAGTCCTAAATGTAACTAGAAGATTGACATAACCATAAGATTTGGGAACTGGATATGAAATATGAGAGAGTGGGTAGTTAATAGTGATTAGAAGTGCAATAGAGCACACACCCACATGAATTAATGTATTGAACTTTGTGTTATTGATATGATGAGGTCCAATAGAAGCATTAATAGGGAAAATGCACATATATGGGGGGCAAAAAGTGGACACAAATCATTTTTTTGGCCATTTTGGTCATAAGGCACTCGCGCTATGGCTTGGTTGCCCTATAATGTGAAAATGGAAAATATAGGTCACATTATAATGTGATCATGTTACGTCTCAGGTTTACCAAGCCGAAGCATGCTCGTGTTATAATGCACCCACGTTATGGTTTTCTATGTGTTTTTTCACATTATCCCTCCCAAATGGACATATTCCACATTGGAAACAAGAACGTGAGTGTGTTATAACGCTATCACATTATAATGTACTCATGTTTCATCTTGTTGGGGTGTGGGATACCCAATCAAAAGGCTTGGATTTCCAAACGAGAGGTTTCGACTGTGTATTACATGATTAAAACCGTGTTTGACAAAAATATATCAAAATTTCACAAGTGCACCCTAATATCTCATGCATTAAAACATAATATTCAAAAATAAATTATAGTATGATTTCAAGATTGTTTTTACCTTGATGAAGATATAATTATTTCTAAAATTTGATTAGTTTAAGGCTTTCATCCATAATTTCTTTTACTAGTCCCTTGTTTTCTTGCAAAAACCTATGCATATGTTTTGGTACACAATTTATGGTTTTTTCTTAACTCCATTCTACACACACTAAAAAAAACTAAAAAAATGACTTTTTTTCTCAAATTTATGGGGGTGCACACACAAATATTTCATTTTCGGGATATGTGCACTTTGAAAATTAGTAAATAATTATATCTTCAGCGAAAAATTATGAAAATTTAGTGGGACCTCATACACGGTCTTAGCTAACTTTCTACAAAATGGATTTGAAAAATGGGGGGCACACAAACAATAGGTTCTTATCTTTTTTACACAAAAAATAGACACACTTTGAGTGTGCACCACATTTGAGCCTCTTAATCTCAACCATTTAAAAAAATTAGTAGTTTAGAAACTAGATTTTGAGCTCTACGGTACTTATTCTTATTACTTTGTCAAATTTTGAGCATAGGCATGCCAAATTATTCAATGAAGTTTAGGTTTCATTTATTTTAGGAAAAATATGTCCCTTTTTGACCCCCTTTTGGCCCCCCATGTTTGTGAACTTACTTAATATATAATGTATTAGAAGATAATGTAGCATGATAATCGTGATCAGAGAATGTAATGAATGGTGGAGATGCATTAGCATTATAAACTTGACAATCAAGAGGCCTCAATGAAGGAGGAGGCACATCGCGATATGTATGATTGGCCAAAGAATCAATAACTTACTTGTCATGTTTAGAGAGAGGATCATTACATATTTTGAGTTTTTTGTTTTCATTGACCGACGTAGATTCAGAAGGATCAAGGAGCTCAATTGCATTCTTTTCAATAGGATCTTGAATGAGATGTCAGAGTTTGAAACATCAATCAGTAGGATTCCCAATGCATTGATGATAGTCACATCTAGTATTTTTCATTATAATTGTTTCATTTAGGGAAAGATGGGTCCAGATTGAGTGGAGGAGGAAGTGTAATAAGATTTGTCTCAATAAGTTGTGACAATAGAATATGTGAAACACAAGGTAATTTAATGAATTTACACTTTGGAGGTTTCCATTGAAGCTTTTTAGGAGTGGACACAACGTTAATAGTATCTTTTTCTTTAGTGGGATTAGGATGTGGATTAAAAGTTTATTTTATTTGAAACTGATTAGAAGATGATGAAGCTTGATCATGGTATTTAAGTTTTCCCATAGATAATAGATTGATTTTTTGTAACTTAAGAGTGTGGCATAGTTGATCAAATGATGGAGATTTATAAAATATGAAACTTTCTTGCAATGGAGATAAGAGACTTTGGAAAAAAAGATCTTGCAGTTTAGAGTCATCGAGTACATTGGTTATCTTAGCTAAATTGTTCTTATATTGTAAAACATAGTCCGCTAGATGCTCATTATATCATTGTTTGATTTGTGCAAGTTAAGGATAAGATATCTTAGAATAGATATTGATTGAAAATGTGCAAGAAAATCATTAGCTAAATGCATAAATGATGTTACTAAATGAATAGGAAAATTGTAGAACCAACAGATAACATAATATTAGAGGATTCTAGGAAAGATATTTGCAAGCAAAATATGATCATCCACATAATCTAAACATGCCACATGAAATTCTTGGAGATGCTCTTGAGGATCACCATGGCCATTGAAAGTAGGAAAATTAGGAGTGATGACATTTGGAGGAAGTGCATAAGTGGAGATGGTGGGTGTAAAGGGAGTGTGGAGGAGTAAGGTGGAATCAAGAGATGGTGATGTAGGAGGAGTAGCTATTTGAAGTTGATGAATTTGAGTTTGTAGATCCTAATATAAAGAAGTTAAATCAGGAGTGTTTAAAGAAGAACCTGGTTGTACAATTGATGTAGGAACATCATTAAGAAGACACTTCAAGAGGAAAAATTCTCCAATATATGAGTTTAATTTGAAAGCTTAAGATGTATGGAGTCATGAAAGAGAGGTTTAAGTGAATGGACAATTCAAATTTTCAAATTGGAGGGTTTCCCTCCAACATGGTAAATTCAAATTTGAAGACATGTGTAGTTGTGAGAAAAGATAACTTGATAGTTTAGAGGCATGATATAGGTCTCGATATGTCATAGGAGTTTTAGAATGGTAAATAATCTAGCAAGAGTCATGAAACATGTACAAATGTTGCCAAAATGCCTATTTATACTTATGAAGGCATAATGTGTCATTATGATTACTTGAAGGGAAGTTACAAATCGAAAATAGGGGTTACACACAAAGATGAATTTTGAATATATGGAGGTTAGGAGTTAGTTTGACACTCATTCCTCGTAGAAGAGGAACTAAGAAGAAAATGAAGAAGGGAATTTATATGTAAGAGTTTAGGATTATAATTAGAAATTATGGTTATATTGTATTATGTATCTTTTTATATTTCTGAGTCTTTACTTTGATGCTATGGCTAGAAATTAGTGTTTCTATTGATGGATATCTATGGTTGTTTGTTTTTACAAGCATTTCCCTGGAAGTTGAGAGTGAGAAATTTGTTTTCAATATGAAAGATCATGTGAAGATGGTGAAAAATTTGTTTTGGTAAGTTTCTTGATATAATTTTGAATGAAGAATTTCAATTTTCAAGCACATATTAAGTGATGGAGAGATATTGATGCATGATATAAGACACTATTACATTACACATAAGTCTAAATCTTTCAAAGGAACCCTACATGTTGAGTCATCATGGCAAACTAGAAGTGTGACTATGCATTCTATTCATCTTGATCTATTTGAAATAATGAAAATGTGTTTTTCAAGGAGTAAATGTATGGAAACCTTATGTAAGGGGGGAATTTATTAACAAGTTGTGAGTCATTTTGTGAAGCAAGAGGGTTTAGGAAACTATGAACTGTGTGTTAATACAACTCAGGAAAATGAAGAAATTTCATGAAAGGAGGATTAAACATGCCACAACCTCCTACTAGTAAGATGAAAATTTGCAAAACCTCAACACAAACCCTGTGTATAAATTTCATGATTTGATTCAACTTCTAGAAAATTTTATTCAAGGAAATACCTTCTTGGGTTTTTAGGAGGACTGGTTCAGGGGTCACCTAGGGTTTTAACATTGGAGCCTCATACCTTCAAGTTTAGGCCTAAAATTTAAACCATATTTCTATGGGAAGGTTTATTTGAATAATTTGAAGGAAGTTTTAGTTTCCACTAGGTGAAATGGGATATATTATTACCATTTTCCAGTAGCAGATTGTAACCAATCTAGAGGCCTAATTGATGAGGGGAATTTGTGAAGGAACTAGAATAGTAAGGAGAGACCCAAGTTTGAAACTTTGAGGAAAAATATAACAAGCTAATGGGTACCTAAAAATTCATGCACCATGTCTTGAAACCCTTTTAAATAGAAACTAAGCCTAGAAAGTAGAAAATCCAGGGCTAGTTGGTTGGGATTGAACTAGAAGAAAAAAAGTTGATTTGGAAGAGAAAGATTAGGAATTAGGTCTCCAAATTTTAGGCACATCTTATCACATTTAAGGACTACTTGTACATGTTTATAATTTGATCTGAGTTTTTATAATATATTCCAACCATGACTATTGCAAACATAGTGGGTTAAGAACACCCTAGGGTAGTTTGGGGTTAAGTCCAAGAATAGTGATGAAATTCAAAGATTCTAATCTAATTGAAGGTTGATATTAGTTTGAAATGAACATGTGAATGTAGGAAAATGAGAGTGAAGGTGTCTTGAAGGCTAAGGAGTCAAAATTGAAGGTTTGGTTAAGGAGCTAGTAAGAGAAAATAAGGACAGGGGTAGTCTTGGAAATTTATGGTTAAAATGAATAAAAGTTTGGTAGCTAATCATTTTGATGGTTGAAATAACCTATTTTGAGTATGATAGATAGGGTGTAGAGAAATAAAGAGGTAAAAAATGCAAAGGTCCAATTTCACCTCTTGGGAAGCTACAATATAAGAAGAAAGAAAAGAGTGAATAGAGGTAAGAGAGTGAATGAAGTTTTTTCTTGAAATGGTACCAACTTGGTGAGTGACATTGCATGCCATAAGGTTGTAAAATAGGGTATAAGTTTTGGAATCCCTTGAAGTTTGAATGAAAATAATTATTGCCTTCTTTGATCTTTTAGAGCTAGTAGATAAAAATTCTAAAACAAGGTACTTAGGGAAATGAATGTTATTAGTTGTGACTAACTTGATGAATAAAAGGATTTGTGTAGGAGTTCTACATCAGCAATAGAAGCATTAGGCTAAATGATTGGAGTGGTAGTAGTGGGAATGGAAGTAGGAATATGAATGGGTTGAGTGGAGGCCATGAAAACCAAGGAAGAACCTATAAGGGGTGAAAAATAAGAATATTTAGAGTTTTTAGCAACCATCAAAGCATGGAGAATATGTGGAAGATGTGTAGGATTATCACCTATATCTTGACGAAAATTGGTAAGATTTTCTAGCTGTTCTAAATCAACGTTGGTGTCCTCATCATATGATTACTCACTATCAAATGTTTAAATGTTTGCAAGAGGAGCATTTTGAGAGTTGGCAAAGGGGTTATTATATTCAGCTATTAATTTAGAAATACTATGGGTAAATAGAAGGAGATTGATATGCTCAAAATACCCAAAATGACCACTACGGGTGATGGGCATGAGAAGAAAACCCTAGAAAGAAGGTGGGACTTGAGTGATGGGTTCACCAAATGATTTAAAAAATATAGAATTAATGTTAAAACATAATTGTAGAGTCGCGTATGATAAATAAATGCTAAAAAATGTTGCTATATAAATGACATAAACAATAAGCTAGAAAAATATAAAACCCTAAGTGAAATATATGAAAAGAATGAATTAGCTTAATCATGCTTCATCTGAGACTTTGTAGACTAGGACAATTGATGAAGAAGAAGGGAATACTATCATAATTGTGGATAATAAATTTAGGAGTTGTCTAATAAGGCTAAACAAGGGCACCTAGACTGGGGCGAGGGCGCTAGGCACTAGATACCTCTATTGGGTGTATGTGACTATGTAGGAGCTAGGAACGTGGTTTTTTTGGTGTTGTAAGATGGTTTTTGGAATTCATTTTTGGTAGCCTGTATGTCACATTATGATCTAACAATTCACATGTAACCTACAAAGAGATGATGAACTACAAAACTCTAAAAATACATACAATCCCAAAAATAAAATATGTAACATGGAGAGTTGGAATAACCTTGGTGGTCACCCAACCGAGTGAACTTATGATCAAGTGCTACACAACATCTCAGTTCCCATGTATTTCTAGTGTGTGTGTGTGTGGTTGATAAAATCATGCCCTAGGAGGCCGTTGTGCAAATGCACTTGATAATGGGTGATAACTAGATGTACCGATGTAAATAGATGTGTGCATGGAAAAATGAACATCCCCTCCTATGTGTGTATGAAAAAATTTAGTCACTTTTCCCTTGAATGAAAGTTAGATGGATAACTTTAATGCTATTAGATGCCTTTGGATGCAAGATTAGGTGATGATAATAGATATGCTTAGAGATTGGTCCTTTAGTTTGGTCACGTAGTTGTGTATTTATATGATTCAATTGGTTGAATATCGTAATTGAAAATTGGAAGGTTGAAACATAAGAAAATAAGATTCCCAAAAGATAAAAAGAGGCCCAAAAAGAGTGAGTGAGGTAAAAAAAGATCAGGGGTTCCTAGAGGGATGAGGGATCCTAAAGTTGGCATCCTGGCAGGGTGCTGGTGTCTAGAGTCATAAAATATAAAGGAATAAAGTTCAGAATGGTCTGTATGGTGTGCAAGACCAAAGATAAATCAAGGAAGAAAGATAAGAGACCAAAGACATTAGTCAATTTCTAGTTTTCTCACTTAGGAATCATATAAATGTAGTATGTTGTGAAGACCTAGAAATGTACCCAAATGCATGATTTTGTGTCTAAACCTAGCAACATGACCCTTCTCATGATAATTGTAAAAAAACATATCTCTTAAATGATATGAATGATCAACTCTACCACTGATCCATAAAAATTCACCCTTAACACTTCTTTTACAGTACCTAGCCCTATGACCAAAGATATTACAAGAAAATCATATACCATTGAACTTATTAATTTCATTGCATTAGCTTGCTTGATAATTTTATTTTGATCCTTGAGGTCCTCATTGTTATTAGTAGGTGCTTGGCTTGATCCTATATGATTTTCATCATCTTTCAAACCCAAACATGTTTTGTCACTGGAGTGTATTTGGCTGCTCAATAAATCTCCCAAGTTTCTTGTACTCTTTTCAAAATTTGGATACACTTTCAGTTTGCTTGAAGCAAGGTCTAATTATGATTTCAATTTTTTTATGGCCATGAAAAATTTGATGCAATCATCCTCTTTAGTATTTAAAATATCAAAAATCAATCCAATATGAGATTTCAGTTGAGTACATGCACCCTTTGTTTCTTCAATCTCCTTAAGAGTTAACTTAATCCTTTGGTTTTCCTTCCTTATGATATTTAGGTATTCTATATCACTAAAAGGTTTAGATTCACTTTTTACTGGTCACACTAGTTTCACTACTTTTAGAAGAAATACTATCTTCATACAAGCATTCCAACTTGTTCCAAAATTCCTTGGCTGAATCACAATCCACAACCATGGTGCTCACACATTATTACAATGTATCAAAAATTATATCCTTTGTATTTTCTTCCATGGGATCTGATAAATCAATGTCTCTAACAAAAAACTCATAACCAAGTGAACTAAGATATACCTTCATTATGAGTCTCCATAGGGCATAATTATTTCCATTGAAATTTGGACCTTGATATGGAAATATCTCTTCTCCCATCATGATTAACAAAACCTATGCTCCAAGAGGATTTCCTTTCAAGGGCCTAAAATTTTCCAAAATGACCTACTCTGATAATTTTTTTTGGAAGAACAATAGACTGAGAGGGGGCTCAATCAATCATTACAAAACTTTTAACCAATTCAAAATTTATTAGTTAAACCATAAATCATTCAACAATTCATTAATGTGTGCTTAACATTCAATCAAATTAACATAACCATGAAAGAGACATAAGAACACATGATATAAGTGGAAAACCCATAAGGTGAAGAAAACCCACTATAAATTTTGACTATATTACTCAAATCAAAAGTATTTAGTGAAGCATCACAAGGAGCTCTAACCCCTAGTTTAGTAAATCACCAACCCCTAGTTTAGTGAAGCACCAACTCCACAAGGAGGTTACAACCCCTTAAGATGATCAAGAAACCACTTAACCACCTTTATATGAATATATCTGATGTATTATTTTTTTTCATAACTGATGGAGATCAATAATTCATCTCACACACCTTCAAACCCTTATTCTCCTAACTTGTTCTTTCTTATTTTTTCATGACCTTATTTTACTTCAAACCATTACACACATGATATTTAACCTTATTTATCCTATTTCATAGATCCTCATCTCTGATTTGATTCCTTCATACTTATTTCACACTCTCACTTGGGTCACACTTTTTCCCTCTCTCTTAACTAGTTCAAATATGAACCAAACATTCACATTTATACCCTTCTCAACTCAAAAACATAAGACAATTCAGTCCTACACAAAGATCTCAACCAATACAACATTAAACATAACAATAAATTCATAAAATCACTCATGATAGACCTATGTAGGTCGGCCATGTTCAAACACACAAAACAAGCCCAAAAATGGCTCAAAGCCCTAACATCTGATTCACCTATAGACACCAAAATTGGGTCACACTCCCCTTGGTCCCCTTTCAAATAACTAACTTAAACATACTCACCTAAAATTAACCCCCTTTCACCCCATATTAACATTAATTTAACCATCCATAATTCAATCAATACTCACCCTCACTCCATTTATTACTTTAATTACTTTAATTAAATGGATGCACACCTCACCTAGCCACCTTACCTAGACACCTAACTATAGACCTATTCATAACATGTTTCCATAACTAACTAAGACTTAGCCCTACTTACCTTAATGAACTGAGACTTAGTATAACCCTAAAAGAACATGCATATTCTTCCTCTAACCACATTCCCACATATCTAAGTGCAACGTTCCATTTAGACCCAACACCAACTGGAAAAGCTGGAGAAAGATAACCAAGATCTACTATTTTAGGTAACCTAGGATATCCTACCTTAACCGATGCCAGTCAACCCAAAACCAATGCCAGACACCCTAAACCATCGTTGGTTACCATATAACCATTTTAGTATCATTGTTTTAGTGATTGGCCACATTCTCAAGTTTTTTGGGAGAAAAGAAGACCTATATGTGAGAAAGAAACAAATATCTTTCACACATCTAGACAACCACAACCAGCACAATCATTGATCAGAAGGTATTTACGTCCATGGTAGAATTCCAGGAGGCACTTTTGCAACACTGACTGCCATTTCACTGATCAACTATCACCACCACCTAGCCATTGAATCTACAGAACGGGTAAGTGTGTTTCTAACCTGCACCATTTCATTTCTATTCAGTTGATAAGGGTTCTTCACCTTTGTTTATCAACCACAATTTATATTTTTATCTCACCACTATTTCCTTCCTATGAACCCAACCATTCCCATCACTCATAACCATTTTAATCACCTATATCCATTCATGAGTACCTATGAATATTCCCAAAACTTCCACATACCTAAACCAACTCCTTATCATCTCTGATTCAACCTCAAACAAATCCCGAAAACCATGAACTATTGAGTTATTATCAGCCTGCCTTAACCGTCATCTATTTTTACTAAACCATCATTGGTCATACTAGACGGGTGTTGGTCTCTGCAATCCTGTTAATAACAGATCACAATAACCTTTTCCCAAGTGACCCAAGTAACCCAAAACCTGACCTTGACTTGTTCCAGCACCTTGATTGTTTACCTTATTTCCAGATCTGATCATAGCCTAGCCTGTTATGTTAGATTTGCTTATTGTATTTGGATGAGATACCTAAATCATATCAACTATAGTATAATCTTGTTTATGTATATCATTTATTGCATTAAATTGTATTAAATAGTGGGTGAATGCCACTGAGAAAGTATCACACTTCCTGGATCTAGCATACGCTAGGTAACCCAATGACATATATTATTTAATTCTTTCTTGTGGTCTTGTTTTGTATTTTAGATAGTTTCTCCTAGCCAAAAGGAATCTCTCACAGTTAGGATTGGATCAAGAAGTCAGAATGTGCACAATGACCTCCAACCGACCATCATAATAGGTATTCCTCCTTGACCCATACCCTTATCTATTTCATCTAAAAACTTAAAGAAAATGGTGAAACATTTTGGCACACCTGGTGGGACCCATATGGGGTTCCTTGCATTTTATTCATTCCTATGTGAAAGGGTGTGTTCATTTCCCTTTTGAAAATCTTACACATTAATTTTATTCTCTGAAATATTCCCTTCTTTCTATTGTCTAAAAGCAATTGTGTTTTTGGTGCTATAAAAAGAATACTTCTTTTCTTTCATTAGTATTGCATTAGTGAAAGAGCATCCCTCTTCCTATTAATTACTTGCTACATCTAATATCACACTTCGATTTGGGCTTAAAACACTTGCATAACATTCTGATTTGTTGCATTACAACTCACATTAAAAATGAGGGAAACCTATATGATGGAAGTCATGCCCAGCTGATGGTTGAAACAATTGAACCATAGAAAGCACTTGCTTATCTCTCTCTCTCTCTCTTCCTAAACTATAAAAATTTGAAATTTATACATCTTATTAAACAACATCCCACCCAAAAGAAGCTGTCAATGATCACATGATCAGAGGATTGACAGTGGTTACCCAGCTGGTTATCTCTATCCAGTACCCCATCAGAGAACAACCCGCCCCAACTATAACATAACCTAAAACCTCACCTTTAGAATTTACTTCTTTGTAGGAAGCCTTCCCAACCAAAAACTCTACTCTGAATTCATGATCCAGTATTTTAAAAAACATAAGCTAAACACACTAAATTCACTTGTTGGATTACGTATTTTTCTTAGATTTGTGCTTGACTTTCGTTTTGAGGTCTGAGGCTATGATTATTCATTTTTATTTTTTCCTTTCACACTCTGCCATCATAGTTGGAGTATTCTGAATTTCTCAGAGTGTGTTAGGACCCCATCTTATCATCCCCATACTTCTAGGTTGATTATTCATATAATCTAAATTCACAAAAAATCATTTTTCTTCATTCTTTAGATTTCATAGTAACCAACATCAGTCTAGTGAACGAAGTTGGTTTATATTTGTCCATCATCGGTTTACCTAACCGGCGTCAGTTCCTTGATATTTTGGTTAGTTTACCTAAAAGACATTTATCTTGTCTTATCTTCTATTTAGAGTTTCTACTTATCATTGTATTCTCTGTACTCTAGTAATAGTCATCAAATACAACTTTCCTTTATGACAGTCATCAGTTTCTGCCCCATTTACTGAAATTGTTATTTTCTCATAGTAACCGGTATCATTTCTTGTAACCATTATCAGTCAGTTCGATCGACATCGGTCATTCTGTTTTGATTTTAATCAAAACATTTACCAAATTTCCCTCTCAGGGTCTATTATGTCCCACCTATGTTGTTCTTTATCTCATTAATGAGTACAATTCACCTGATAGATGTTGATTCACATGGTGTTGACTCCCAACCAAACTAACGCCCTCATATTTCATGCCAGCCATCACCCACTCCCACCTAGTCTATCACCACCATCCATCTTGTCACATACGGATCTGACTCAGCTCATCCCCATCACTACTGGTGATGAGGAGTTTGCAAGACTCCTTGACCAAAATCTCGTTTCCTTCCTATACTACCTTGCTCATTCTTCCACTCGAGATTCCTTAGGATAGTTAATATACGACATGCTCGTATCTATCCCTCCTATTCTAGCCCCCACTTTGACATCATCTAGCACCAACTCAGCGTTACCTTCATCCACTTTATCAGCTGTGGTGTCTCAGCTAAATCCCACAGCCATTATAACTACAACATCTACATCATCTATTGTACCCACGACATTGATTTTCCCTCCAATATCCTCTTTAAGTATAGCCCAATCTTCATCCTCTGCTTCACATATACCCATTGCATCGTAACCACCCCCGGTGTAGGTAGCTTACACCCCTTTTCAAAACCTCATCCTTTCCATCCCATATTCCTTATCCCCAATTACCACTAGAGTTGTTACAACCACTCCACCCACTTACACATACTACCAACAACCCCCGACCTCATCTATCGCTTAATCTAGCTATGTGCCTCCTACATCTATTCCTCCTATGCAATTCTCATACTCAGTGCCACCATACACTAACATACCACCCACCTCATACATTCAGCATCAACCCACTTTTTTTGCAGGGGCACTCATTCATCCCAACCTACTAACAAACTTATTAAAATGATGATGGAGAATATGTAGACCTTAGAAGCATCTGTTTCTAGCTCCTGTAATTATTTAACGTATGATGAGATCCATAACGAGCCTATCCATCAATATATACCCAATCATCCTTATCTAGTGCATTGGGAAATGCCTAAATTCAATTGCTTCAACAGTAAAGAATACCCGCAACAACATTTACATTCGTTTAAACATGGGTGTTACGTAATCGCCCACAATGACACTTTGCTCCTATGAACTTTCCCAATGTCCTTGACAAGACTAGTATTGGATTGGTATAGTGGACTACCTTGACATTATATTTATTCCTTTAATAAAGTAGCCCAAGCTTTATTAGATCTTTTTTCAATCAATGCTACCAAGAAATTCACCATGACTGATCTATATTCAACCCTAAAGTATGAAGACGAATCTATTATAGATTTTGTTGCCCACTGGTGGAGTCTTATTAACTAATTAACATTCCAACTACCTCAGACTGAACTTATTGAGTTTTTCACTAGATCTTGTGCCAAAAACATCTCACCAAATCTGCAAGTTCAAACCTTATGAAACTTTGATGAAGCGTTCACCATGGCCTGAAAAGTAGAAATTTACACCATTGAAGAAAAGAAAATCCAATTATGGAACAAGAACACCCCATTAAAATCAAATGATTCTTCCTCATCTTCAAAACCTCAAAATAACTATTCAAATCCTAAAGTTTCTACCAATGCAGTAGTCCTCAAGGTGGGTCCACCTAATCCTTCTAATCAAGCCCAACCTTCTTCTAACCTTTCTCTTGTCTAGTCCTTTCAGCTTCGGTGAGAGCAATGGAAGTACACTTCGATTGGAGAGCCCTATTATTCAGTCTTGGAAAAACTTCTTAAAGCTGGAGCCATTAGATTTCCTCCCATAAAACCTCATATAGGTTTTGATCCTTCTCGTCCTATGCCCGCATGGTATAAAGAACACAAATATTGTAATTACCTTCACGTTAAATTCCATAGTGAGGGTAACTGCATAAATTTTAAGAACATTGTAGTGGAGATAATAGATAATTGAGACCTTGTAGTGGACAGCCCGAATGCACCAAAAAATCATAATTTTCACATTTTCAAAAATTTGTTCTCTAATCATAAACAATCATCTAATAAAAATAGCGAACCTTCATCCAGCGACAACAATGTCTATGAAGTCCACGCAGTTTTTGATATCATACCAAATGTTCCTCAAAACTTACCTACTTCATCTATTGAGGAAATCATGGCATGAGATCCTCCACCCATAGAGGATTCCCCCTTATATCCCCTTGCTCTCATGGAGGAACCCACACTTTCTATTGATTTCATTTCATCGTCTTCCTCCTAACCCAGTGAACCATCAACACTTGTTATTCTCCCATCCACATGAGAATCATCATCACCTTCTCCTCCACAAAGGGAGAAGTCTACCTCACCCTACCTATTATCTCTCCTACTGGTGGGAGATTCTTCATATATGCCACTACCTGTTAGGGATATTTTTCCCCTAGCATCCCAGGACCCTATGGACATGATCTCAGGTCTTTCAGCTACAGAATCTGAGGCTAGCCAATTCCATGTCTCGCAGACATATTTTATTGGGATTGCCACCCAACCTATTCCATACTCTTCTTTAGCAGTCCCATTTTCACATCTAGTTGATCGTTTGGATTATGTTGATCATTCCATGCTCTGGGGACGTCTTTGGCTCCCCGTTTCGACCCAAATGCAATTTTTTTTTGAAGATACTTCCACGATCTACCTAAAGGTATTTTTAGAAACCAAAACTACATTGAATATCTTGATTGAAATGGATTCTTCTTCATCATCTCTACTTACATCCAAATATTTACCCATGACCAAAACCATTTCAAAACCGTAAAGCCTACCCCCACCTATCTACTCACCTGTATCTAAACCTATCACTACTTTGGGTGTCATGCCAACATCAAGCCTTACTCAACCACCTGCTAGACTAGACTTAACTACATCATCTCCAACCCGCACCAACATTATCCCTCCACCTAAAAGGAAAACCCAACCTTCTAGGCTGCATACATCGGTATTTCCTACCAAACCTTTGTCACCTTCCCCCCTTCCAGCCATCCTAGGGCCTCATCTATCAACCTTGACCAAATAGTCTCATACATAAGGCCAGTCAAAAGCTAAACAATCTACTCTTACATCACGAGCCTTTGTTACTCCTCCTTCACCCCGAAAAAAAACTCCCTCACCCCCACCCGTACACTTATTTCCACCTATACCTCGACTAATTACCTTAACCCCAACCTTACCTATACCAATTCAACCAATTTTTTTTACCCAACCTCTACCAACCACCACCACCACAACCCGGTTTCCCCCATGGTTAACTCATCCTCTTCCACCATCTAATTTCCCTTCTGCATCTCGTACCCACTTGTCACCTTTACCCAACAAGGTGCAACCCAAAGATAAGAATCCACTACCCTCCAATAAAGTAGTCAAACAAAAAAAACCTTCCATTGATATCTCTTCTACCCCAACTTTACTCAAGTAGATGCCATAAAAATATAAGACCCTACCACTCATCAAATTAGTAGACCAACCCATTCCCCCTCCTATCAAACCTCTTCCCTCATAATCATCCACACTTGTACCCAAACCTACGCTCACTTCCCATTGTGATCTGTTAGCGGGGTCCTACACCAACATTTTAACCAATCTCTTAGAGACTTCCATCATCACATTACCACCACTTTGACCTTACGATCCTCTCAAACCCAAACCAAAAGGGATTGATGAAACCAGTATTTGTTCCTTCCATCGTGTGCCAGGACATGATGTCAAAAATTGTAGGGCTCTGAAGACCATTCTTCTTAAAAAATTTCCTCTTGAACAAAATTTCAATGATGACAACCTTCTTGATGAGGACCATGCTCCACCTTAACCTGTCACCATACATCATCATCCTCTACCTATTCAGTGATCAATATCTTCACCCCCACAACCATTTTTCCCACCTCTAAAATTTGAGATCAACATGGTCCGTATTAGAGAGTTGGCCAAACCACCACCCAAATATTAGTGCACCCTAATAATTTCAAAAGGATCTTATCCATCACTAGGATTTTTCCCCTCATTTCATTATACCTTTAATGAAACACCCTCTCCATCCACCTCCCCTTAGATTAACATCATTCACATTGATACACGTGCTAAGAAAGACAAAGGAAAAGAAAAAATAACTAGCACATCAACCAACCCTATACCCAATATACCATCTACACCCGCTCCCAAAATCACCATCCACAGACCTACATACCCTATCTATGACAGGGTCACCCATCATAGAATGGTAAAACAATTACATCAATATCCTCTAAATATGTCTTTATATGATCTTGTCCAAACTTCCAAATCCCACAAATAAGCCCTTATCGAGATTTTATAATCCATTGAACTACCCAAGGAACCCACACCGGTAGCCTCGCTTATCACCCCTCACCATGTGGCCTTGCTTAGCAAATCATCTCCTTCTTCTACCCCCATGCTCACTCCTCACGTCACCACCCTAAACTTCTCTGATGAGGAGATTATAACTCTCAAGTCAAATGACCCTAATCCTGCCCTATTCATTTTTGTCTATATCGATAACATATGTGTACAACGCATCATGATCAATGGCGGTGCTAACATTAACATCATATCCTCCCAAACATACAATCAAATGCGTATCCCTTCTAACTATATGCATATTAACCCAATTATGTTTCACTCCTTCAACGACGCCATCACCTCCACCCTTGGCACTATTATCCTTCATGTTCACATAGGCCCTTATATTGTCCCAAAATTATTCTACATCTTAGAGGGGGAGTTCTAGTATAACCTATTACTTGGAATACCCTAGATTCACCTCATGGGTTGTGTCCCTTAAACTTTACACTGCTGTGTAAAATTCGAGCATGAAGGACAAACACCATTCCTACCAACACATCACCATTCAAAACCTATAACATGTTGTACTGACCCAACGATGTACTTGTATCGGTCAAGACATCTGCCACTACCCCCAATTCTCCTGTACCCACAAACCCATCCACCACTGTTGCCGCCACCTCTCCCGCATATAATTATTCTATTCCTACTACTGTTGTAACTTCCAGAACTGACCACCCTACTTCCCAACCAACCGATACCCCTCCTACCCAATCATCTAATGAGTCATCTATCCCTACCACCCACATATCAACTACCGATCCCTTAGAAGGTATTTTTCAATGCCTTACTCTGAGGGAGTACCACATATACAATATCGACACATTCCTCACTTCGTAAGAATATGGGAACCTACACCAGTACCTTAGTTATGATGACCACTTAGGTGAGGTTTTTCCTTACGGTCCTCCCCACATTCGCACTAATCTAACATATGGGGGACTTGACACTACTACCTATTCACCTGAACCTCCATCCCAAACACGACCATTTTCATCTAACCTGTAATCCCTTACTAACCACTGCTTCGATAAAAAATTCCTTCACCATTGTGCATGGAAAGGATTTGGCTTCAGTTTTTATGAACAAGGTTGCCATACTGTCATTTCATGTACCACCCATAAGCAAAATTATTGTAGTGGCATTGGATTTGCTGCATCACCTTCCAAGAAGGTACGTGTTGACCTCATTGAGGAAGATAATAATTCTTCACCCCATTCACCAACGTCACCACCTTCACCCACGAAGTCCATAGATCCTAAATCTATCCCTCCCAACTTATGTTTTTCATAAAAAAATTTTCCTTGGGACCTCTAACCTATCAACGAGATAACGAGGTTCCTTCTTCTCTTCCCTTCTTATATCCTGACATGATCGATGATGATACACCTTCTATTAATGTCATTCAATTTTATGACGATGAGTCTATCCTCACCTATATGGGTGCGGAAGATTCTTATATTCACCGATCATTACCCTTTGAGATGCAAACCATGTTAAACGAATCGACTATCGAAATCAAAATTAATACTCAGAATGACCCGTACATCTTAAAGATAGGTTAGTCTTTAGACGGTGCTGAACAAGAAGATTTTACCTCTTTCCTTCAGGACCATAGCAATGCTTTTACTTGGTCCTATGCCGATATGCCTGGTATTGACCCAAAAATTGTGGTCCACAATATCGTAACCATTTATAATACCAAACCCATAAAAAAGTTACGGAAAATACATCCTCGCATTACTCTTATAGTCAAAGAAGAACTTTAGTGCCTTCTCTTTGTTTCCTTCATCCTTCTCATTGACTATCCTTAATGGATTTCTAACATCATTACTATCACAAAAGCAATAGGGGGACTCCGCATTTTCACAAAATTCCATGATACCAACCTAGCTTGTCCCAAAGACAATTTTCCCCTACTAGGAATTGACCAACTAGTTGATCTCACCATCAGCCATGAAATGTTATCCCTCATAGATGGTTTCTCAGGTTATAATCAAATATTACTCACTCTAGAAGATCAACAAAAAACTGTCTTCATCACTCCTTGGGGGACCTTCTACTATCAAGTCATGCCTTTTGGACTTAAAAATGCTGGTGTTACATATCAACGAGCCATGACTTATATCTTCCATCACATTATGCATCACATATTGGAATATTAAGTAGATGAAATCCTTTCTAAATCCCAACATCGGGCCGAACACCTGATAGTCCTTAAGGTTATTGTTGTCAAAATTTCACCCCCCCAGGGTAAATTTGATAACATGCATCAGGATGTCCAAATTCCAAGAAAAATGACTGACACTGAGCAAAATTAGGTTTCTAGGGTCCCTTCAGGAATCTTTCTAAACTCCCCAGGCCGAAGAAGGAAGGAGCAAGCTTAGAGAAACTGCGGAGAAGGTTGCAGAAAGCAAGTAATTTGGGCCAGAAAAAATTGTGAAAATCGGCTAAGTCCTAGTCCAGCACAAGGTGGGACAAAGGTACGCGAACCGCTCGAACCGGCCGAAATGAGTCCAGTCGGCCCACTAAGCATTTGGGACAAGTGGGACAAAAGTACGCGGCGGGCACGAAAAGCCGATCCAGCCGAAAGAGGAAGAAAAATTGGCTAAGTGTTGCTCAGGACGTTTGGGACAAAAAGGTGCGAACCGGCCGAACCGGCCGAAAAGAGTCAAGTCAGTCCGAAGCAAAGTGGGAAAAGCGGGCCAAAAATGCCTGAACCGGCCGAATTGGCCAAAATGAGTCCAGAGGGTCCAAAATCAAATGGGACATCTGGGACAAATGGACGTGAAATGCCCGAATTGGCCGAAATGAGTCCAAAGGGCCCAAAATCAAATGGGACATCTAGGACAAATGGACACGAAATGCCCGAACCGGCCGAAATGAGCACAAAGGGCCCAAAATCAAATGGGACATCCGGGAAAAATGGAGGTGAAGTATGCGAAGGAGCCGAAGGAGCCGAGGACCAATCAGAAACTGCCATGTGTCCTCACAGGAGAAAAAGTCAAAAGGTCAAAGGGGCGAGTTATCGAGCGCTGAACCGAACCAATGAAATGGCGCCACGTGTCCAAGTTTAAGGGGCCTACAAGCAATTTCAAAAGGAAAGCCCGCGAAAGACGGAGGACAGAGAATTGCTCGTCCAATCAGCACGTGCCACGTGTCGTCCAGACGGTGAAGAGCGGGAAAACATTTTAAAATCCGTTTTGGTCTGCTCTGTGCCCTAAATCTTCAGATCGCAATATCTTTTGATCCAGAGCTCAGATTTCCACGTTCTTTATATCAACAGAAATATCATGAAATTCTCTACATGATTCTAGGGTTAATCTCGAGTTTCAGTGCAGTTTGGAGAGAGAAAATCAAGAAACGGATCTGACGCGTGATACAGTAGAAGTGACGCTTCAACAACCAGCTTTAATGCAGCAGACATCCCGCCGTTTTGCCAGGATCCGCCGCTTCTACCATAATGAGATGATTTAAAATATGACCTGGAGGTGGTTGGAGTAGATCTGACTTTCCTCTTTCTTCCTTCTCTCATTCTTCCTATATATTGTAAGGAGTGGCAAAATATAAGAGTTGTTCATTCTTTCTGCTCTGCTCTCCCTTCTTTTCTTCTCTAGGGTTGAAAATGGAGTCAGAACCTCCTCCCTTGCTCTGTAATGGTGTTTTTGCCTCTTATTAATGGAATGATGTTCTGTGCAAACTTCTGAAGCAAAAAAACATGTTTTGTGATACATCTGTCCATCCTTTCTCGTTTTGCTTGTTTTCTTCTTGGCTCTCTTCATTGCAGGTATTTGTGCATGTTTGAATGTTCATTGCAGATCTGGAGCTGTGTTCATGGAGTTTTGGGACATTTTCTGTGTGAAATCTATCCTTGGGCCTGTGATGCATCTGTCCATCCTTCCCATTGCTCACCTCTCTTTTTCCCATGGTAGTTTTGATAGATGTCCAACATTCTCCTTCTCTGGTGTATCACCGTTTTAGTGTAGGATTTTGTTCTTTTCCTTTCTCTCTCTCTCTGTCTCCTTGGCATGGTTAGATTAGGATTAGATTAGCTTGCCTGCACTGGAATAGCTTGTGGCAGGTAGTTTAGGAGTAGGAACCAGCCTTCTCTGGAGATTCCTCTCTCGGTTTTACAAGTCCCATGCTTGGAGAGAGGTTTTCATGTTATGCAATCACACTGGATACCTAAGTGATCAACCTAGAAACTTGATCTGTATCCAGGGGTGCTGTGATTTTGCATCAACAGTTTTGGCACGCCCGGTGGGACCTTAGAGGTCTTTCACTTCATCTTTTGTAGGTTGATGTGTTCCTGTGAAGATTTCAGCCTTTGGAGGCACTTGCAAACACATCTGGCGACTCCATCTGGTCAACAACCCATATCTGAAGTTGTAAACCTTCCTTTCCATTCATTTCCATAAATTTTCATCCATCTTTCTTTCCATCCCTTTCATTCTTTTCCATTCCATGAAGTTGTGCAATCATGACTTCATTTCCATCATGGATTTCACATCAACAACAGCAGTATATTCCACTTCCAACATGTTGTACAAATCCTCCAAATCAGCATTTTGAGCAGATTCAAGATCAGTATGCATACCCATATGAGCAGCAGTGTCAAAGTTAGTTTGGCTATAGAGCTTTCCAAGAGCAAGAGTGTGCATACAATGAAGACCACCAGATCCAAGATGCTGGTCTGTTGGAGAAAATCCAAAAGATGGAGGAGGGGATGGTGCAGTCTAGAGCAACAGCTCAAATGAGAGCTTTTGGAATCGGTTATGAAACACCTTGTCCATGGGTGGGACCTTTTCCAAGGCATTATAGCCCTCAGGAGAAGCTGGACTTCATGATAAAGATGCTGCCCCAACTTGCACAATGGACAATAGAGATAGAGGCCTACAGACTTATTGTTGAACAACCTTGTCAATGGGTAAGTTCTACACCATCATCTGGTTTTTCTCTTTCCAATACTCAAGCAGCACCATCTCATTCTAACCCTCCATCTGCTGTCCCAAGTGTTGAATCCATGTCTCCATACCCTAGTCTTCCACCACATCTCGATTCTTCTTTCCTTTTTCCTTCCAAACAGTCATCCCCTCCACAAGAGCTAACAGAAACACCCCCTCCTCCAAAGAAACAAGAGGTTTCACCTCCACCACCACAAAAAATTGTCAAATCAGTGGAGTTTCAACCTACCCCTCCTCTTGCATCCCCAATTCCATGTGGGGAAGAAGAAAATGAAAAAATCAGTCATAAAGGACAACAAGAGGAAGAGCCAAAAAGAAAAGAAATGACAGACAGCTTGAAGGTTTGGGCTGCCAAATTTGGGATAACAAAGATTCCCTTGATGGTTAATCCTACGGAAGAGGCCAAGGTTGAACAAATGGTGGTTAGGACTATTTTTTTTTTTTGAAGAAGATCTTGCAGCCCCAACTTGCCCTCTAGAGCAGCAGAATGAAGAGTTTGACTTGACAAACTTCATGCTGGAGAAGGAGTTCAATCAAGAGCAAGATTTCCTTCAAACATTGGAGGAAGGAGAAGCTGCTCCAAATCCAAAAGAAGAGGAGCACAACCTAGCTGTGAAGGAGGAAAGTGCAGATCCAAGGGCTTTGAGCACAAAGCAGGCTACAGGAGAACCTTCAGTTCTTCTTCCCACTTCAGCTCTCTCAAGTTCTAGTACTGAAAAGGAGTTTGATCTCTCAAACCCAATATCGGAGAATGAAGGAAACCATGGTGGTCAAGTTGTAGATCAAGAGGACACCATGGAGGAAGTTGAATACGAGCAGCAGGACAGCAATGAGGTAGTTTACCTGTCAGATTTGGAGGACTGTTTTGATGGAGGAGAGCCAGTTGAGCTTTCACCTTTCTCTCTTTCATCATCCACATTCCAAACACAAGAGCCTGCTACCATGAAGGAGAACTTTCATTTACAGCAGCCTGCATCTTATAGCAGCCCTTTGGAATCAAAATTGGAAGATTCTTATCTTCCCTGTTCTTCATTGGAGGAAGAGAAAGGACAGAAGAATTCCACCATTTCTTCCACATCATCCATTCAGGTGGGTCTACAAGAAGACTCCATTCTTGGAGTTGAAAATCAGAGCTATGGGCATATCAAACTGATCAGACCTTACCCAATCAGATATTTGGCTTCATTGGAGCCAAAGGAGAAGCCACAACCAGTCATGCTGGCTTCTGAGCATGAGGATGAGCTACAAAGTACCAAGGATCAGCTGCCATACCTCTCCAATCCAAATGCAGAGCAACTAAAAGAGGTATTTGATTTTTCAGTTGATACCTTGATGATTTGGATAGAAGACCAGCTTCTTGCTGATTTTCCATCCATCCAAACAGCCATGATCAGTGCCAAATCAATTGCATGGCTGCCAATTTTGAAGAAAGGAAGCTATTTCTCACAACCAGTTGCAGGGTTTGTTTAGCTTGCCTTTGCTTCCAGCTAGAGTAGAGTAGGTAGATTTACTTTCATTAGAAGAAGTGCTTGTGCACACTCTGCATGTTCCATTTGGGGCATGTATGATTTTCAGTTTTGTACATAGTTTTGGTGTTGCTGGTTTTGCTCTTGCACAGTTCATTTCAGTGGCATCTTGGTGAAGACACTCCAGGTTCAATGGGTTTCCAAGTGGCTCAGAGGGAGGCTTTCAAAGTTCAGATAAGTTACAGGTTGCAACTCATGACTCCATGCCCAATGGATGCTTCAGGCCACTGATCTTCTACCTAGCAGGTAGGTAACCCCGCTGAGTCGTCAAAATTGTTGTCAAAATTTCACCCCCCCAGGGTAAATTTGATAACATGCATCAGGATGTCCAAATTCCAAGAAAAATGACTAACACTGAGCAAAATTAGGTTTCTAGGGTCCCTTCAGGAATCTTTCTAAACTCCCCAGGCCGAAGAAGGAAGGAGCAAGCTTAGAGAAACTGCGGAGAAGGTTGTAGAAAGCAAGTAATTTGGGCCAGAAAAAATTGTGAAAATCGGCTAAGTCCTAGTCCAGCACAAGGTGGGACAAATGGGACAAAGGTACGCGAACCGCCCGAACCGGCCAAAATGAGTCCAGTCGGCCCACTAAGCATTTGGAACAAGTGGGACAAAAGTACGCGGCGGGCGCAAAAAGCCAATCCGGCCGAAAGAGGAAGAAAAATTGGCTAAGTGTTGCTCAGGACGTTTGGGACAAAAAGGCGCGAACCGGCCGAACCGGCCGAAAAGAGTCAAGTCAGTCCGAAGCAAAGTGGGAAAAGCGGGCCAAAAATGCCTGAACCGGCCGAATCAGCCGAAATGAGTCCAGAGGGTCCAAAATCAAATGGGACATCTGGGACAAATGGACGCGAAATGCCTGAATCGGCCGAAATGAGTCCAAAGGGCCCAAAATCAAATGGGACATCTGGGACAAATGGACGCGAAATGCCCGAACCGGCCGATATGAGCACAAAGGGCCCAAAATCAAATGGGACATCTGGGAAAAATGGAGGTGAAGTACGCGAAGGAGCCGAAGGAGCCGAGGACCAATCAGAAACTACCACGTGTCCTCACAGGAGAAAAAGTCAAAAGGTCAAAGGGGCGAGTTATCGAGCGCTGAACCGAACCAATGAAATGGCACCACGTGTCCAAGTTTAAGGGGCCTACAAGCAATTTCAAAAGGAAATCCCGTGAAAGATGGAGGACAGAGAATTGCTCATCCAATCAGCACGTGCCACGTGTCGTCCAGACGGTGAAGAGCGGGAAAACATTTTAAAATCCGTTTTGGTCTGCTCCGTGCCCTAAATCTTCAGATCGCCATATCTTTTGATCCAGAGCTCGGATTTCCACGTTCTTTATATCAACGGAAAGATCATGAAATTCTCTACATGATTCTGGGGTTAATCTCAAGTTTTGGTGCATTTTGGAAAGAGAAAATCAAGAAACGGCTCTGACGCGTGATACAGCAGAAGTGACGCTTCAACAACCAGCTTTAATGCAGCAGACAGCCCGCCGTTTGCCAGGATCCACCGCTTCTACCATAATGAGATGATTTAAAATACGACCTGGAGGTGGTTGGAGTAGATCTGACTTTCCTCTTTCTTCCTTCTCTCATTCTTCCTATATATTGTAAGGAGTGGCAAAATATAAGAGTTGTTCATTCTTTCTGCTCTACTCTCCCTTCTTTTCTTCTCTAGGGTTGAAAATGGAGTTAGAACCTCCTCCCTTGCTCTGTAACTGCGTTTTTGCCTCTTATTAATGGAATGATGTTCTGTGCAAACTTCTGAAGCAACAAAGTGTGTTTTGTGATGCATCTGTCCATCCTTTCTCGTTTTGCTTGTTTTCTTCTTGCCTCTCTTCATTGCAGGTATTTGTGCATGTTTGAATGTTCATTGCAGATCTGGAGCTGTGTTCATGGAGTTTTGGGACATTTTCTATGTGAAATCTATCCTTGGGCCTGTGATGCATCTGTCCATCCTTCCCATTGGTCACCTCTCTTTGTCCCATGGCAGTTTTGATAGATGTCTAACATTCTCCTTCTCTGGTGTATCACCGTTTTAGTGTAGGCTTTTGTTCTTTTCCTTTCTCTCTCTCTCTCTCTCTCTGTTTCCTTGGCATGGTTAGATTAGGATTAGATTAGCTTGCCTACACTGGAATAGCTTGTGGCAGGTAGTTTAGGAGTAGGAACCAGCCTTCTCTGGAGATTCCTCTCTCGGTTTTACAAGTCCCACGCTTGGAGAGAGGTTTCCATGCTATGCAATCACACTGGATACCTAAGTGATCAACCTAGAAACTTGATCTGTATCCAGGGGTGCTGTGATTTTTCATCAACAGTTATATTTGACCTCCTCATTAAGTATTGTGTCTGCCTTCAACTGAAAAAGTGCGTCTTTCCGGTACTTTCTGTAAAAATCTTTTGTTTCATCATTTATTTATGTGGCATAGAGGTTGATCGTGCTAAAGTAAAGGCTATTCTAGAAATTCCTCTACCTAATAATATCCAAAAACTTCAAATATTTTAGGGTAAGTTGCAATCAATTCATTTTTTTATCTCATAGCTTTCCAATCACTGTCAACCATTTCATCATCTCCTCAAGAAGGATGTCTAATTCAAATGGTACGATGAATGTTGTAAAGCCTTTAATGCCTTACAAAAATACCTTCTTCAACCACCAATGATCATTCCCCCTAAGGATGAACAACCCTTTTACCTATACATTTCTGCCACTGACCATTCTATAGGTACCATGCTCACTCATCGTGATGAGAAACATAGAGAGAAAGTGGTTTATTACATAAGATGTACCCTTTTGGACTACAAAACTAGATATACCCATGATGAAAAAATATTCTTAGCCTTATTTTTTTCAACACCAAACTTCGTCATTACCTGCTCAACTATTAAATCTTTGTCATCACCAATACTGACCCCTTAGATTACATGTATGCCAAACCCTACCAACATCAACATGCTGCACACTGACTCATTCTTCTTTCTGACCTTGACCTTGAATTCATCCATCAAAAGTATATCAAAGGCCAAGCCCTCACTGACCAAATAGAAAACACACCTCTTTCTGGGAATCAACCCTCTAACTTCGATTTCCCTGACGAATCCATTGCTACCCTTTCCTTGTACGATGCCACTTACCAAATGACCCTTTTCTTTGATGGTTCCAAATATCAGTGTGGGGGTGGTGTTGGTGTTATCCTCATTCCTCTTGGTGATGAACCCATTCCTTTATCTTTCAAACTATATTTTGACTATACAAACAATATTGTTGAATACAAAGCACTTGTATTGGGTCTCTAGGCTACTTATGCCTTAAATGCTAAGTCAATCAATATCTTTGGTGATTCTCAGCTTGTTGTAAACCAAGTCAGTGGTATATACTAGTTTCATAATGAAATAATTCAAAAGTATAAATATCACATAGACAAACTTTTGACTACCTTTGACCATTACGAACATCAAACCACCCCCTGTTCTACCAATAAATTTATGGATACCATGGCCTGCATGTCTTCTCAAATTCCCACTTTTCCTACCAACTCTAAAATCTCTGTCACAATAAAAAGGTTACAATCATCCTCTTATTTACCTCATGAGGTCTACTCCGTTAGAACCATTGCATTTGACCCATGTGACCTTTGGTATAAATAGTTTGCAGAATATATTTCCCTTTCTGTTCTACCTTCTGATCTCACTCATAATGGACAAAGTGACTTTCTTAAAAGTGTCTCTCACTATGTCACCTTGGGTGGTCTCCTTTATAAGCATGGATTTTATGGTATTCTCTTACGATGCCTTACAAGTTCTGAAATTCCTTACACCATTAAGGAAGTTCATGACATAATTTGTAGAGGCCACTTTAGTGGTTTAGTTATCAATAAATGCATTCTTCGCCTTGGCTATTATTGACCAACCCTAAACTGTGACTGTTGTGATTATGTCAAATGTTGTGTGAAATTATATCAGCATACTAATCTTCATCAAACACCTAGTCATGCCTTACACGTAGCACGAGACCTTTGGCCCTTTTATGTAGTGCCCGCTTCAACTACCTCTTGAGACTGAGAAACAAACTAGGAAAATTATGGAATATTTTTTTTTTATAAGAAGGGTCTACTAACAAGTAGCAAGTCACTAGTTGAAACTAAATAGGTTTCGGAACAGATTTTGATTAACCAAACACATGATTTCCATTTTTATCTTATAACAAGTTTACAAGGTTCCAAATTTTGAGGTCATAAGTTTTACTAAGGTTTAGGGAGAAATTTATCCCCAGGCCTGCTCTCTAACAATCCCTAAACTTCAAATATATTTTTCATACACTTATATTTATCCAAACTTTCCTAAAACTAGGCTCATTGGATAAGAAATTTCCTCACCTTTCCAACCATATAAAGAAGTCCTCCTAACTCCTTGTAAAACTCAAGTTATGGCCGAGTGGAGTTTTAGGGGAAAATTTTCCCTTAGAAGTCCACGGGGTTAGAAAGAAAAAGTCTCCGCGCCCCCGCGGATGCCCAAGTTGCCATGTGTCATCACGTGATTGGGCTGGGCCAGTGGGTCATGGGGAAAAATATGAATTTTTTCCCAAAACCAAGTTTCAATTTTCCAAAGGAAAATTTTCCTCTATGCCTCTGCACTTACTCAAATGGCCACGTGGCACCTTGTGATTGGTTGCACGGGCCAGCGGAGAAAATTTGGATTTTTTTCCCAAGGGGTTTAGATGGTTAAAATAATTGCATGCAGACCCACGCGCCCATGGGGACACGTGTCATCACCCCATTGGCTGCAGGGGTGCGAAGCCGTGCAGAGAAAAATAACAATTTTTTTCAAAAGGGGCAAAAGTTAAAGTTTTCAATTCTTAACCCGCGGGCCCTCCCTGCCACATGTCAGCACGTGATTGGTTGGGGTAAGTGCACTTGCGGGGAAATTTTTTCAAAAAATCTAAGTTTTGAATTTGAACCCGTGTACCCTCCCTACCATGTGTCAGCATGTGATTCGTTGGGGGCTACGGGAAAAATTTTCCCAAAGCAAATTTTTAAAAAAAGAATAGAGTTTTCAAAAATTTTGCCCCTCAAAGATGCCACATGCCATCATATGATTGGATAAGAGGGTGGTGGGGTGGCAAACTTTTCATGGAAATTTGTCCCGTCGCCAAAATTTAAAATTTTCTAAGTTATCATTAATTCATTTTTTTGGTTTTTGGATGGCCATTTTGAAGTAAAACTTCAAATGGCCATAAATTTTTATTGGGAACTCCATTTTGGGAAAACAAGGACTTTCTGAAAATAGCTCCCAGAGTCCTCTTTGCACAAGCAAATCATCAATTTTGGAATTTGGTGAAGCTTCGAGGGTCAATTTTTAAAAAATCAATCTGCATAGGGTTTCATATTTAAAACTGGTAATTTATATAACTTTTAAGTTTTGTTCAATTTGATTTATTTTCTCCTCAAAATGCAAATAGAACATGAAGGGATGGTCTAGGACGAGTTTAAGATTGTTTTCAAGATTCAATTCGTTGATTGCTTTACCATTTGCATTTTTACATATTTTGACAGAATTCTAATTATGCAAGTATAATTTCTAGTTTTGAAGGGGATCTTGTTGTTCATTTTAACTGTTGAGTGCCACAAGGTTTCTTGTACATTAATACATCTTAATTTCATTGTCTCATTCCTTAATTTTATTCATAACTCTAAACTGTACATCAGTTGCATTATTATTTTTTTAAAAGCCAGAGTTACAAATTAAAACAGAGTTCTTTCTTCCACGAGTTTACAATTTAATATGCATATTTCAATTAAGGGAAAAAATATCAATTTCCTCTCTCATACATCCAATTGATTCAACACACACTTTCATTCAAAATGCAAAGTGGATTTCAATTCTAAGACTTAATTCAAAGTATCCAATTTCTGTAAATTTCCTTTATGCATACTCTCTTTTCTAAAAAAACATTTACATGATATAACAGCCCTTAATATTTTACAACACAAAAATGCAATTGAACAAGGGAGCATGATTATTTCATTGATTTCCAATAACAATGTATAATTTAACTCTTTCTTTACATTCTGATTTGAATCTTACAAACTGTAAGATGTTTTTTTTTCCAAAACAGAGGAAAGAAAGTAACTCTTCACATTTCAAAATACAACATATAGGATATCATTTACATTTCTCAATTCATATATAAATTTCAATTAAAATTTAAATACTTCATATTTCTATATCAATACACTCATCCACTTAAAAGTGGGAAAGGTTACAATGACATTTGTTCAAGAATGGAAAACTGTCAAAAACTGATTTCTCCAAGCTCCAAACAATAACATGTTGATTTCTCCATCTTGTCAAATTGATCACCACAATGAAGGGGGAGAGGAAATTCTCTCCACCCAACCAAGATACCCAATGGGGAAAAGAGAAGCCATCTTTCCCCATGTTGGCCCTGAAGCCCCAACCATATTAAAAATGGAGTATGATGAAACAACTCATGGCAACGAGCTTCTTTCACCAAAAACATACATTCAAATTCACTAGATGACACACAAATAAAAGAAGTAGTTCTCAACTACAACAACCAATTTCAAACAAAACAAAGGCTCCTTCTCCAAGCAAGCAATCCAAGCAAGAGCAAGAACTATGGAGGTCTCCTTATGCCTCCCATGTTGAAATTTGGGCATCCACCTAAAAGCAAACCACCAAAAATCATTAGCCATACCATAAACCTTATCCCTCCTCAACCCCTCCTTATCCCTCCTCCAAATTTATCCCTTATACCTCCCCAAAGTAGGAAATGCAAGCAATTTCCTTTCCTTGGTGGATTCCCAAACCAACATACCCTCCACAAGAAAACAAATTCCAATGGCAAATCCCTTGTCCCTCCTCTGATTAAACCCCATAGTCTTCTCTCTCTACACCATGCCCTAGGCATTCTACCCCATACCTCAAATAATGTAAACACAAATCATTCATTATTTTGCATGAAAGGAGGATGGAAAACAACAATTAAAAAGAATGAGGGCCTACCTCTCCATATTGGAGACTTGATTCCAAAACAACAATTCTTGTTGCACCAAAACTAGTTCCAAAACAAGCAAAATGCAAGGTATGCAAATCAATCCAAGATACCTCCACAAAGCAAGCTCCCCAAAGCAATAGAAAAATTTGAACCCAAGAGTGATTTCCCAAACTTTCAACAACCCCAAATGAAGAAACAATTGTCATTTTTAAAGGGGAGAGGGTGGAAAAGGATGATGTGGATTCCAAGTGGGATGCCACATCATTTTTCCTCATCCCAAAATACAATCAACATAAAACAAATAAATCACCATAAATGTGAATGACAAAACCACTCACATACTTCAAATTTAGCCCATACCCCACAAGGAAAAGCATTTAAAATTTGTAAGAGAAGTGCAATCAATACTTACCCAAATTTTATATCAAAATACAATAAAATAGATTGATTTTTGGACTCCTAAATAATAATCATGGTTGGTGGATGAATTTGAGAGGTGTGGGATAAGTTTAACTTGTCCCACAAGCCTCCAATTTAGGCTCCCAAGACCAAATTCGAGTTTCAAAGAGGATGGAGTGTTCTACACTCCAAAATCTGCCTTACACAATCTATCATTTCACTTACACAACTCTTACATCCTCTTACAATTTCTTACACATGCATTTATATTTATGAAATTTATTTATTACAATATTTTATAAAGATTTATTTATTTACCACATGGTTATAATATATATAAGTCAATTTTCATTTTCAACCAAGACAATAACATTTAATTTATATTCCACATCCCAATTAATTTAATTGAAATTTAACTATAAGACTCTCACATTATACTATCACATTAAAATAATTAAAATAAAGAGCACATTACAAATAAAATACATACAACAATAATTAAAAAAGGAATACATAATAAAACACATATATACCCCAAGGTCACAATAATGGAAATCCCCCCCATGGGAAATCCTAACACAACACAACACACCAATCAAACACAGTTGCCATGGTGACCCTTGTTGATTTCACACTGAATTCCAATATGGTTAGTCTCCAGTCCCCCGACATTGTTGTGATTTTTAACCTACAAAATGACAATACCTCCTTCGGCCTCGTGGCCATATCAGAACATCCAAGAAGATATAGAATCAACATATAATTATTAAATCCAAATCACAACAATATCAAGAGTTTATCATTATTATTAAATTCAATTGCAACTATATCATCATCCAATAGATCCCTATGCTAGAGCTATTCATAATATCAATGTCACATGTCTAAAATCAACATCAATAACCTGTCCATGTCAACCAGTATATCATCATCCACATAATAATAATAATGTCTCACTGATCATCAAGAAAAATATCTGAATCCAGATCAATACTAATCCAGGATCTAACATCTAACCATCATACTAATCAAAACATAATAATGTCCATAATAATCCCTGATACATCATACTACATCAAAACATAATAATATCCAAAATGTGATCAATAGTGTCAGGATCAGTATCTGTGAATATTGTCTAAGGAAAGTGGGCACTACATCCCCCTCCCCTTAGACTCGACTTCCTCCTGGAAGTCACTAGAAAAAATGTGGAAACTACACTCGTAAAGTAGTAGCATCCTCCCACATGGCTGCAATCTCATCATACATGTCCCAGTGCACCCATACTTGATCAATCTCTCTGCCTCAAAGGCCCAGGGTCCTACAATCGATGATATGGATGGGCTCCACCATCACCTGCCCCTGATCCTGTACCTGAAATGATGTAAAATCTAGCATGCAAGAAGGGTCTGAGATGTATCTCCTAAGAACAGAAACATGAAACACATCATGTACGTGAGACAAGCTGGGTGGCAATGCTAGATGGTAAGCCAACGGGCTGATACGCTCCAGGATCTCAAAAGGTCCAACAAACCGAGGAGCTAACTTATAACCTTTTCCATAATGGATCAGGCTCTTATGTGGCCTAACATGAAGGAATACCTTCATGCCCACATCAAAATTACGCTCAGTCCTACTCTGATCAGCATACTTCTTCTGTCTATCCTGTGCCTCCTACAATCTCTACCTGATCAACACTACCTACTGCTCCATGTCCTGCAAAAGAGCTGGTCCAAGAGATACTCTATCCTCCAACCTGTCCCAGCTAAGGGGTGTCCTACACTCCCTACCATACAAGGCCTGAAAAGGAGCCATGCCTATAGAACTCTGAAAGCTATTATTGTAGGAAAACTCCATAAGGTACAAATACTCCTCCCATCTCACCTGGTGATCCATCACATACATCGTGAGCATGTCCTCCAAAATTTGATTCACCCTCTTGGTCTATCCATCTATCTTAGGGTGATAAGCTGTGCTGAAGTTAATCTTTGTCTCGAGAACATAATGCATGGTAGTCTAGAAATGGGAAGTGTACAAAGGATAGCAGTCTTAAATGATCTTCCATGGAATCCCGTTCAACCTGAAAATCTCATCCAAGTAGACTCGTGCCACTACACTAGCTGTATATGTGGTCTTCACTAGAGAAAATTGATCTACTTTGGTCAATTTATATACCATGACCATGATGGCATTGTGGTGATATCTGGACATCGTTAACCCAACAATGAAATCCATGGAAATGGTGTCCCATTTCCACTCTGGTATAACATGAGGATAGAGAAGGCCAGCCGGATGCTGATGTTCAGCCTTCACTTTCTAGCACTCTAAACAGTGTGACACAAACTAAACCACTTCCCTGCAAAGACCTCTCCAGTGATATAGCTATCTCAAGGTGGCATGCATCTTCTTCACCCCAGGATGGGCTAAATAGGGTGCACAATGTGCCTCTATCAAGATGTCCTGCCTCAAGCTTCTGTCTCTAGGAACATATATCCAACCTCTGTGCCTAAGAAGGCCATCTACCTTAAGAGAGAAACCATCAAAATTCCCCTCAAGGGGTCTCTGGGATTCAATCTTTGATTTGGTTGTAATGTAAAACCTGTCAAGAGGAAGCTGCTGAAGAATCCTGCTCTTTAATCTATGCTCACTGAAGTAACCATGCTCAAATGCCTCCATTTGCTAAGAGCATCTGTAACTACATTCTCCTTCCCCTTCACATGCTCTATCTCCATGTCGTACTCACAAAGCAACTCCATCCAACACCTCTGACGAGCGTTTAGATTGGGCTGCGTGAAGAGGTGGTGAAGAATCAAATGGTCTGTCCTGAGTGTGAATCTCCATCCAAGAAGAAAATGTCTCCATCTAACCAAAGCATGCACAACTTCCGCAAGCTCAAGATCATGGGTAGGATAATTAAGCTCGTGATCCTTGAGTTTACGAGACTCAAAAGCTATAACCCTGCCCTCCTCCATCAACACACCTCCAAGACCTACTAAAGAAGCATCTGTGCAAACAAAGAACTCACCATGTGGATCTGGCACTGCAAGAATGGGTGCTGTAATGGGGCACTCCTTCAGTGTCCTGAAGGCCTACTCATACCTATCCATCCAAAAAAAATTCTTCCCTTTCCACTAAAAGGAGGTGATGGGGTGTGCTATCTGAGAGAAATCTTGAACAAATCTCCTATAGTAACCTGCTAACCCCATGAAGCTGTGCACCTCTATCACTGTAGTGGGTGCTGGTCAATCCATAATGGCTCTAATATTGGAAGGATCAACTGTGATACCTTCTCCTAAGATGATATGGCCCAAGTACTGAATCTTTGACTGAAAGAAAGCACACTTCTCTAAGTTCCCGTAAAGCTTTTTCTCACGAAGACACTGAAGAACCTAACAAAGGTGCCTCTCGTGCTCCTCACACGTAGTGAGTAAATCCGAATGTCATCAAGAATGATGAGAATGAAGTTATCTAGAAAGGTCCTAAATACCCCATTCATCAAAATCATTAATATTGCGGGGGCATTTGTCAAACCAAAGGGCACCACTATGAACTCATAGTGCCCATACTTTGTATGAAAAAGTAGTCTTATGAATGTCTGCCTCCGTAATCCTTAGCTAATGGTACCCTGACTTGAGATCAATCTTAGAGAACATTATGGCCCCCTTCATTTGATCAAATAAGTCATCAATGTGAGGTAGGGGATAATGATTCTCGATCGTTACCTTATTTAGCTGGCAGTAGTCTATGCACAGCCGCAAGGATCCATTCTTATTCTTAACAAATATAACCGGTGCACCCCAAGGGGATACACTAGGATGGATAAGGACTTTCTCTAGAAGGCCCTCCAGCTATAGCTTGAGCTCACAGAGCTCTGAGGTGGTCATCCGATAAGGAGCTCGTGAGATAGGTCTTGCTCCTGGAACAAGATCAATATGGAAATCAATCTCACATGGAGGTGGCATCCCCAGTAGCTCCCCTAGGAAAACATATGCATACTCCCTCAAAATGGGATGGTCATCTAGTGATGGCCTACTAGACCCATCCTCTGTCTAGTCACTGACTGTGACTGCATACATCCAACAACCCCGTCACACACACCGCTTGAGATGTATAGCGGAGATAGTGTAAATAGAAATAGGTCTCCTGACCCCAGAAAACACTGACTCAACTCCAAGATTTTCTGCACAAGATATAGTATTATGATAGCAATCCATCTTGGCCCTATGTGCAGTCAACCAATCCATGCCTAAAATGACTCCATACGAGCCCAAAGGAAGTATGTGGAGATCTGAAGTGGTGGTGAAAGGTCCCAAGTTAACAACACACTCCTTTACTAAGGAGTCTACAGAGACCTTGGCTCCTCAAAGCCATCTCGACATCCCAACTATGACCCTTATCTAATAGCCACCAGCCTGTATCGCTCTACTAAGGATGGTGCTATAAAAAAATCAGAAGAACCGGAGTCAAACAATATGGAGGTAGGAACACCTCCAATACTACCTGTGGTCTCAATGACCGTGCTCTGGTGCTTAGCCTGACGGTTCTTAACCACTGCGTAGATCCTGTGACTCTGTCCCATGTCTCTGACTATAGGCTCTGAGATGGGTACCTTACCCTTATTAGGGTTATGGGGGCAATCTCTCTAAAAGTGTCCCGCTACTCCACACCTGAAACAACCACCACCTGAACCTCTCCAAACAGAAGCACCTCCGAAAGGTTCCCTAGAGGTAGGTGCCATGGATCGTGATGATTTAGCTATAGTATTCTATGGCCTCTGTGGTCGAGCTCCTACTGATTGATCTCTAGCTCCACCTTATGTCCTAGTGGGTCCCCTAGGAGGAGGCCCCATACTGTGACCTCTATGCGCATCGGCTCTCTGAGGAGGCCTAAATGGTGGGCGGGACTATTGCTACTGCTGCGGTGGTCTGAAAGATGATTACAAAGAATACTAACCACCATGAGGAGGAGGATCTGACCCCCTCGATTTACTATCCTACAACTGCTGAATATGGGTCCTAACCCGGTCTCTAGCCTGTTGGGTTTTACCCCGAGTCTCCTTTGCAATGTAGGCCTTATCAATGGCCTTTACTAATGTTTGTGGGTAGTGGATTTGAACTGCACCTCTAATGTATATATTAAGGCCCTAGATGAACCTATGGATCTGCACCTACTCATCCTGCATGTAATCAATGTACTGAAGCAAGTCCTGGAACCTACTCTCATACTCGGCCACTGTAAGGGAAGCCTGTCGAAGATCATGGAACTCATCGATCCTCTACTGTATGAATCTATGTGGCAAGTATTTGCTCCTAAATCTCTCCTCAAAGAGCTCCCAAGTGACTGTCTCTGAATCTATATGGAGCTTCTGCTCTTCTATCCTCCACCATACTCTAGCTCCATCCTTCAATAGATGGATCGCAACACGAGCTTTCGTGTTGCTAGAACAAGGACAATGCTTAAAGCAACCACTCAAGCTAACCAGCCATGCCTCTTCCTAAAATCCCCCTGTGTCACTTGAATAATGTGAGGGCCTAAGCTTTAAGATCTCCCTGATGTGATCTGCAGCTGTGGTCTAACGGCCTCTAGGTCTCTCCATAAGCTCATCCCTAAGCCTAGGGCTTTGATACCTCTCTCTATGCTCCAGAACTCTATCACCTTGCCTCCTAGGTGGTGAATCTACTCTGATTGACTCTGCATGAAAATTATCTCCTCTATCCTCCTCATTAAGTGGATGGGGTGCATGTCCCTCTATGGAAATATCTCTATCATGTCTTCCTGAGTTCCCTCCTACTGATCCTCCACATAGGGCAACATTAACATCCTGGAGGGTCTACAAAATCTATGGTAGGATAGCTGCTAAACCCTAATCTGGTGGTGGTGGTGGCGGTGGTGGAGGTGGTGGTGGTGGTGACTCTGAGTCTCTAGGAACATTTCTCCTGCTCCGTTTGAGCTCCCTGCACAGACTAGAGTGAGAGTTAGTTCATTACCTTGAGTTTCCTTTTAGTTTTCTTAGTTTACTAACATGTTCAATTTTTAATCAATTTTGTTATCTACATTATCAATTTGCTAGTTTTAGGTTTCAAGTCTCAATGTTTCTAGTATGCCCAATGGTCCAAGCTTTTGAACCACCGCTCTGATACCAAGTGTAGTGCCCGCTTCAATTACCTCTTAAGACCAAGAAACAAACTAGGAAAATTATGGAATAAATTTTTTTGATAAGAAGGGTTTACTAACAAGTAGCAAGTCACTAGTTGAAACTAAATAGGTTCCGGAACAGATTCTTATTAACCAAATAAAATATTTCTATTTTTATCTTATAACAAGTTTACAAGGTTCCAATTTTGAGGTTACAAGTTTTACGAAGGTTCAGGGAGAAATTTATCCCCAGGCCTACTCTCTAACAAGCCCTGAAATTCAACTAGATATTTCATACACTTAGAGTCATCAAAACTTTCCTAAACTAGGCTTATTGGATAGGAAATTTCCTCACCTTTCCAACCATATAAAGGAGTCCTCCTAAATCCTTGTAAAACTCAAGTTATGGCTGAGCAGAGTTTTAGGGGAAAATTTTCCTTTATAAGTCTACGGGGTTAGAAAGAAAAAGTCTCTGCAGCCCCGCCAATACCCAAGTTGCCACGTGTCATCACGTGATTGGGCCGAGCCAGTGGGTTGTGGGGAAAAATATGAAAATTTTCCCAAAACCAAGTTTCAATTTTTTGAAGGAAAATTTTCCTCCGTGCCTCCGCGCTTGCTCATATGGCCACGTGGCACCTTGTGATTGGTTGCAGGCTGGCGGAGAAAATTTGGATTTTCACCCAAGGGGTTAAACGGTTAAAATAATTGCATGGACCCACACACCCATGGGGACACGTGTCATCACCCCAATGGTTACGGGGGTGTGGGGCCATGGAGAAAAATAAGAAATTTTTCCAAAGGGGCAAAAGTTAAAGTTTTCAATTTGAACCCACATACCCTCCCTACAACGTGTCAGCACGTGATTGGTTGGGGGCCGCAGGGTTGCAGGGAAAATTGGGAAAATTTTCCCAAAGCAATTTTTTTAAAAAAAGATAGAGTTTTCAAAAATTTTGCCCCTCCAAAATGCCATGTGGCATCATATGATTGGATAAGAGGGTGGCGGGGCGGCGGAATTTTTGTGGAAATTTTTCCCGTGCTAAAATTAAAATTTTTCTAAGTTTCATTAATTCTTTTTTTTTTTGGTTTTGGATGGCCATTTTGAAGTAAAACTTCAAATGGCCATAACTTTTGATTGGGAACTCCATTTTGGGAAAACAAGGACTTTCTAGAAATCTCTCGGAGTCCTATTTACACAGTAATCATCAATTTTGGAATTTGGTGAATTTTTAAGGGTCAATTTTAAGAAATTGATCTGCAGGTTTTCATATTTAAAACTGGCAATTTTTATAACTTTTAAGTTTGGTTCAATTTGATTTCTTTTCTCCTAAAAATTCAAACAAAACATAAATGGATGGACTAGGATGAGTTTAAGATTGTTTTCAAGATTCAATTCGTTGACTGCTTTCCCATTTGCATTTTTACATCTTTTGACAAAATTGTAATTATGTAAGTATAATTTCTAGCTTTGAAGGGGATCTTCTTGTTCATTTTAATTGCTGAGTTTCACAAGGTTTCTTATACATTAATACATCTTAATTTCATTGTCTCATTCCTTAATTTTAGTCATAAATCTAAATTGTACATTGGTTTCATTATTTTTTTAAAATCCAGAGTTACAAATTAAAACAGATTTCTTTCTTCCACGAGTTTACAATTTAATATGCAGACTTCAATTAAGGGAAAACATATCAATTTCCTCTCTCAGACATCCAATTGATTCAACACACAATTACATTCAAAATGCAAAGTGGATTTCAATTCTGAGACTTAATTCAAAGTATCCAATTTATGTCAATTTCCTTTATACGCACTCTCTTTTCTAAAACAACATTTGCATGATATAACAGTCCTTAAAATTTACAACACAACAATGCGATTGAACAAGGAACATGATTCTTTCATTGATCTCTAATAAAAATGTACAATTTAACTCTTTCTTTACATTCCAATTTGAATCTTACAAACTATAAGATGTTCTTTTTCCAAAACAGAGGAAAGAAAGTAATTCTTCACATTTCAAAATACAACATATAGGATATCATTTGCATTTCTCAATTCATATACAACTTTCAATTACAATTTAAATACTTCATATTTCCATATCAATACACTCATCCACTTAAAAGTGGGAAAGGTTACAATGACATTTGTTCAAGAAATTTAAACTGTCAAAAACTGATTTGTCCAAGCTTCAAACAGCAACATGCTGATTTCTCCATCTTTTCAACTTGATCACAACAATGAAGGGGGAGATGTAATTCTATCCACCCAACAAAGATACCCAATAGGAAAAGAGAATCCATCTTTCCCCATTGGCCCCCAAGCCCCAACCATATTGAAATGGAGCATGATGAAACAAGTCATGTCAACGTATCTTCTTTCACCAAAAACATACATTCATATTCACAAGATGACACACAAACAAAGGATGTAGTTCTCAACTACAACAACCAATTTCAAACAAAACAAAGGCTCCTTCTCCAAGCAAGCAAGCCAAGCAAGAGCAAGAACTATGGAGGTCTCCTTATGCCTCCCAAGTTGAATTTTGGGCATCTACCAAAAGCAAACCTCCAAAATCATAACAATCCCATAAACCTTATCCCTTATCAACCCATCCTTATCCCTCCAAATTTATCCTTGATACCTCCCCCAAAATAGGAAATACAAGAAATTTCCTTTCCGAGGTGGATCCAAAACTAACATTCCTTCCCAAGAACAAATAACAATGGAAAATCCCTTTTCCCTCCTTTGATAAACCTCATAGTCTTCTCTCTCTACATCATAACCTAGGCATTCTACCCATCCCTCAAAGAATGTAAACACAAACCATTTATTATTTTGCATGCAAGGAGGAGGGAAAACAACAATTAAAAAGAATGAGGGCCTACCTCTCCATATTGGACACTTGATTCCAAAACAACAGTTCTTGTTGCACCAAAACCAGTTCCAAAATAGAAAAATTTAAGGTATGTAATCAATCCAAGTTCCTCCACAAAGAAAGCTCCCAAAGTAATATAAAAAATTCAACCCAAGAGTGATTTCCCAAACTTTCAACAACCAAACAAGAAGAAGCAATTTTCATTTTTAAAGGGAGAGGGTGGAAGAGGATGATGTGGATTCCAAGTGGGATGCCACATCATTTTTCCTCATCGCAAAATAAAATCAACATCAAACAACTAAATCACCATAAATGTTAATGAAAAACCACTTACATACTTCAATTTTTTCCCATATTCAAAAGGAAAAACATTTAAAATTTGTAAGACAAGTGAAATCAATACTTACACAAATTTATATAAAAATACAATAAAATAGATTGATTTTGACTCCCAAATAATAATCATGGTTGGTGGAGGTTTTTGAGATGTGTGGGACAAGTTTAACTTGTCCCACAAGCCTCCAATTTAGGCTCCCAAGACCAAATCCGAGTTTCAAAGAGGATGGAGTGTTCTACACTCCAGAATCTGCCTTACACAATCTATCATTTCACTTACACAACTCTTACATCCTCTTACAATTTATTATACATGCATTTATATTTATGAAATTTATTTATTACAATCTTTTATAAATATTTATTTATTTACCACATGGTTATAATATATATAAGTCAATTTTCATTTTCAACCAAGACAAAATAACATTTAATTTATATTCCACATCCCAATTAATTTAATTGAAATTTAACTATAAGACTCTCACATTATACTATCTCATTAAAATAATTAAAATAAAGAGCACAGTACAAATAAAATACATACAACAATAATTAAAAATGGAATACATAATAAAACACATATATACCCCAAAGGTCACAATAATGGAAATCCCCCCCATGGGAAATCCTAACACAACACAACACACAGATCAGACACAGTTGCCATGGCGACCCTTGTTGATTTCACAATGAATTCCAATATGGTTAGTCTCCAGTCCCCCAACGTTGTTGTGATTTTTTAACCTGCAAAATGACAATACCTCCTTCAACCTCATGGCCATACCAGAACATCCAAGAAGATATAGAATCAACATATAATTATTAAATCCAAATCACAACAATATCAATAGTTTATCATTATTATTAAATTCAATTACATATATATCATCATCCAATAGATCCCTATGCTAGATCTATTCATAATATCAATGTCACATGTCTAAAATCAACATCAATAACCTATCCATGTCAACCAGTATATCATCATCCACCTAATAATAATAATGTCTCACTGATCATCAAGAAAAATATCTAAATCCTACGTAAGTTATTCAAAAACAAAACCCTACGTAAGTTATGCGATGCTTTTGGCATCCAACTTAGTTTATCATCACCTTATTACCCACAAACCAATGGCCAAGCATAATCAACAAATAAAAACTTAAAAAAAATTCTTATGAAAGTTGTTGATGATACTGATGAGGATTGATATTCACACATGCCTTTCTCCTTGTGGGTTTATCGCACTAGTATTCATACTTCGATTACTGCCACACATTTTTCTCTAGTCTATGGTACCGAGGTTGTCTTTCCTCTTGAATTCTAGATTCCATATCTATGCATCTTAATACAAGACATGCTCAATGATAATGACTTTCACTAGGATCGTTTTGTGCAATTGGAGTTATTAGATGAACGCCATCTCAATGCTCTTGACCATCTCTAAATTTACCAAAAATGTATCAAGCGGGCCTATGAAAAACATGTCCATGAATGCACCTTCTATGTTGGAGACCTCATCCTGAAGGAAAATCAACATGTAACAAAAGAAGAGAAAAGTAAACGGGGAAAATTTGCTCCTAATTGGCTCGGACCTTATATCGTTACCCATGCCTATGGATCAGGTGCTTATCATTTGTCTTCAATCGAAGGAAAACCTAAACTTGAGCCCCTCAATGCCTTGCATCTTCATCCATTTTATTGTTGACATCATGTCCTATATCAATTTCTATCAATTGACCACTCGTCTTTTGAGTATTGTTCACTTTCCATCTTACCTATTTTTAGAATCCATGACTAAACAAGAATCATGTGGTTACCCATCACCTTTCAGCCTTATCTTTAATATGAGTACCATGACTCTACTCATACCATGATTCTCATGGATACTTTTTCATATTTTTAAATATGGAATCCTATGGTCGTTCATCACTCAAAACCACCTCTTTCATAGTTAATGTCTGTGTGTTATGGTATTGTCTTCTCAACAAGAACCTAATATTCCTATATAGTCTTTTCCATGACTTAAACATTCAAAAAAAAATGGGATTCAACTCCTTGAGTAAAACTTCTAGAAAAGGATGAATCCCTAAAAAAGGGACATCTCTTACCACTATAATTAGACTGATCCCTTGAAGGATAGCTATATAAAGTCATTGCAGAAATACAATAAAAATATCCATAAGCTTACCGCATCGATCAGCTTTGCAAAGACCTCAAGGAAATAATATACTCATCCCATTTATACTTCCTGCATTGATCAGTCTATTAAAAACAAAAAAATGAAGAAAATGATGAAAATTTCATCATGGACTTGCCTATTTTGATCCTAGGAATCTTGCTAGGTAAACATGTTGTTGTACACTAAATTACGCTAAACCACCCACTTCCCCCTCATTATCTTTTTCACCCTAGTTTTCTCTCGGCTCAAGAGACTTGCTGTAAATGTGACATTTTGTGGTCATGTGACTTTCTTCACCCTTAGAATAGTCCATTATGCAATGCATTTAGGGTCTTACATTCATAAGCCCTTCTTGGGTATGGTAGACTCATTAGGGTTCTTATAAATTAAGCAATTCTTTTACCACCTCTTACTATTCACCTTCCTCATTTCTTATTGATTATCCTATATAGGACCAGATTATCAATTCCTAAAATTTGAAATGACTCAACCATGCATATGACCTAAACTCAACCATACCTATGACTAAAACTCAACCATGCCTATGACCTACATTCAATCATGCCTAAAATCCACCACCCCATCCCCCTAATTCATCATATTATTCCATAGATTATGGGAGAACTACATCGGCTTTAGGCCTCTTTTCACTGAGGCTATGTAGGCAGCACTCCTAGGACATGGGGCCCTTAGAGGTTAGCTTGGCCACTTTGTACCCTAATCCATTTTCCTCCATTTTCCTATTCACATCCTACCTTAGTTTTCATTTCATATCAACAATTGGAAATTAAACCAAATAAGCACCAATTAATAAACTTTTTTACCACATTAGCAAATCATTCATTTATCATTTCTATATTTCCACCATAATAACTATTTGGAAATTTAAACCATAACATACATATACCTCATCATTTATTTCCTAAGTTACCAAGAACTTGGCCATTAAATCAACATTCAAAAAAAGACTCCATCATGCCTACACCTAAATCCACCATGCCTAAATGTCCTAATTCAAACATGCCTATGACCTAACTCCATCATGCCTACACCTAACTCCACCATGCCTAAATAACCTAACTCAAACATGCACATGAACTGACTCAACCATGCCCATGACCTAAATCAATCATGCCTACACCAACCTGACTCCACCATGCCTACAACACCTAATTTCCATCCATATACAACTAATAATCAATTTTTTGAGCACAAATACATCACCCACAATCATTGATCTCCTCATAAAGGTATGCGTATCCACCTAATATACACTAATATAAAATATTATCTATCTCTTAAAAAATATCATATATAACCTCACCATCTTTGGCACGTAGACCAATATATGATCAAAAATCTCAAAACTCTCATATACAAAAGTGTCAAAATCTCTAACATGTAGGCTGGTAGAATATACAAAAAACTCAAAATATCTCATATACATCCTCGCATCTACAGCACGCAGGCCAGTATATATATCACAAAAATAAAAAATTAGGGAGCATGGGGGGCTCAATCATCTCCCCATATAATTTTCATCACTGTATAATATATCTCCTCCTCCTCCACTCTCGTGCGGCACCCTAACAACATATATCTACCTTGCATATGTCTCAGATAAGCCTCTTATTGGCTTGGGTCAGGCCTATGTGAGATGTTTGCCTCTCCTTGACCTTGTCTATGGGCTCGTCAGCCCCTCGTAATCTCTACACTATGTGTGTGAGATCTCGTCCTCTCACTCGAGGCTTACTGAACCCTATACTCTGCATAGGAAGATACATCTATACCAAACACAGTCAAACGATCCTGATAATATCTAGCCTCACCTAGGGCATCCTTGAATCTAGCCATTAGTACTATCTGAGGTGGCCCCATTAGTATCAAACCCTGTACGTGTACTATTGGACCCTATCCTTGACCTTGTGCTAGTGGTTGTGTTGGTGCCTGAGCTATGATGTGGGCATGTAAGGCCATAATATGCACCTGTGCAGTGGCCAAATGGCCCTAAAACCCTACTACATGTGGCTGTAGGGTGGCTACCTTCCCCCGGCTCCATCTCCTACCTGTGCAAGTGCTTATCCTGTGCTATAATCTAGGCCTTAAGAGCCACCACCTATTCCTGTAACGTGACCACCTCTATCTGTGACCCTGCTAACTACACCTGTAAACCTATAATCTATCCCTATAAGGGGGCCAACTATTCTTGTAGTGTATCCCTCTAAATTGTGAGGGTGCCCACATATGGCTGACCTAGCCTGAGTGGTGCTGCTTGTAGCTAAGATGCCCACCGCCATCTGTATGCATCTATACAGCCCGCTTCATCAATCTAACAGTCGACTATCTCTTCCTCCTACCTGGTCGACACTGTCAGCTGTGGTAGAGGCATAAGCCTCTCCACTTCTTCCCTCCTATACTATGGAAATGGAGGTGGCACGTCTTGGGGTAACCCCAAATTCCATCTAACCCTGTCAATGGGGATCAACTCGTGCTCATCGACATGATTATCCTCTATCTATCTAAAAAGATGTAATTCATCTAGCTCGACTACCATCTTCCTATATGAGGGGAAGCTGACATACGACCTCCAAATAATTTCTACACTTGATATACCCTCCAATATGTGCTTGATTTAAACTACATCATGGGTAGCCCTGACATCCCTATGCTCTCCAATAGCATTCACCCAACGCCTATATCCAACGCAAAAAAATCCCACCTCGAATGTATCTAGTCGGGGCATACCAAATGGACGCACACATACAATGTGGTCGTATGCCCAATAGTGTAAGAGAAAGGTGCATCACAAGTTGAACCTATGCAACCACCTGTAGGCCTATAGATCATGGTACATCTTCACTAAGTATGCTTGTGCCCAAGAAAACCATGTCCTATCCTCCATCATGTCATGGAGAACGTCCATCAGTTCCCATGGTAATCATCCACCCTCCACATCTGGTAGTGCAAAGCAACACACTACCTCCATAATCAAGATCAGTAGCCTCATCTCCTTAGGATGGGCCATGTACATCTCTCCATAACTCAGGATCACACTATAGAACCTCATCTCTTCCATCCCCTCTCCAAATAATGTCAACATCAACTTCTCTAATTCCTCCGAAGAAATAAAATGCACCTACATCCCCACTATCAGTAACCATAGGATCCTGCACACATCCTCTAGCATGAATGTGATCTCACTCATTGGCAGATGAAATGTGTTAGTTGTTGAATCCCATCTATCGATGAGTGTGACCATCAAGCTCAGCTCCCAAACTATGTGCCTATACCGTCTGACCCCAATAAGGCCAACATCTATAATGTGACACCACCCCTCTACCATCATGATCCCTCGTACTGATGGTAACAGAGGTGGTAATCTATCTCTCATCTGTAACTAGTCCCTCACCTGCACCCAACAAATCATAATGTTGTTAAACCTTCACCATAGCCCACACATCTCTTACCCAACAAACCTACTCCCAAAACCCTTATTTCTTATTGTACCCCAACCCTACAAATCACCCCTTATTACCACAATCCACACATACCATTTATGCATATTACCCAACTTTCATCACTCCACTTTCCATTATATCCCCTCACCTACCTTTTCCTTCCCAAACTTTCCCTCTTATTGACCTATTTCCCTCTAACTCTAATTGGCATAAGTCTTTAGTGACTGACATCAGTCCCTCATGACCGGAATCAACCACCTCCTACCTGAATGATGCTGTCCAATCCCAACTAACGTCGGCCAAACCTTGACTGGTGTTAATCACTGTCGTGGTGACCAAATCCACAAAAAAAACTCCATTTTTCCTAAAAATTTTCAAAATAACCTAAAAACCTATCCTACCCTACCCAAACCTAACCTAAACCCCTCCCCACCCCTATCTAACCTACCTCAGACCTCCCCCCTCCCTCATTAAACCAATTTTAACCACAAATTTAATTATATACCTATATATGAAAACCCATACCCATACCTTATTTTTCCAAATAAATACATAGAAAGGATGAAATCCTACCTCATCTCTATGTCATTGGTGTGGTGGCACGACTCACTGCTGCAATGGTGGCCCACCCAAACCCTCTTCAGCTTCTTCCATGCCCAAATCCCCACAACCCACTCCTCTAATTCAACCAATCCAATTGATACCCCTAAGCTCATGGACATGTATCCCTAGCTCCTCTCACCCACTCGTACTCTCCACCTTAGCCAGGTACAATGCCATGTCCTTCTCTCTCAAAAAAAGTGGAAAAAATTCAAATGGCTCTGTCATTTTCTCCAAAGTCACAAAATGACAATGATTCCATAAAATACAAAATTTTTGTTTTATAAACCCAACCCAATATGACTGATGTTAGTCATATTTGTGCCCTAGCCAACCGACGTTGGTCACCCTATAGCCAACATTAGTCAACCCTTCTACCTATTTAGCCTTGCTATGCTTCCTTTTTCTACAACCATTACTTCTAACAAACCTGTTATCATTCCATCCACCCATTGACACATACCTACATGCCCAACCTACCCCTACATTTCCTTTAGTTCTTCTTAGGAGTTGTTATTTTACCTATACCTTGGCCTTACCTGTCCCATGACATGTTTTCCTGAACTTGACCTACTTGGTGTGACCATTGACCTTATGTACACACTATACCTTACGATGCTATTAGCTATGTTATTTTATCCTAATAACCATACCTTGCCTATTATCATGCCGTTTATCCCGACCAAACCTTTAGTGTACTAGAGCATACCTAAATATTCATGCACCTGACCTATGTTTTTTTTCTTGACCATATCCTCTACCTTCGATACCTGAATCACTTCACCCTTGTTTGGATAAACCTATCGACCTTAGATGATTAAGAGTTTACAAGATCTTCCACCTGATACCGTGTTGTAATCTAAACATGTGCGTGTGTTTGATTTCCATTACCCATGACCTGATTTTTACCACGGCCTACTAACCATTACCCAAGTTGACCGTAACCCTTTTCCTCAATACTTAAATCCTTCCCCACCTATCTTCCCCACCTACACATTTATCAAACCACTCACTACTTTCATATTTCACCTCATCAGTGCTTGGTTTGAGGGGGATCACCTTCATCCATACATGGGGCAATCACTTCCTATTTTTTTCAGTGTTGCTTACTAATAAAATCTACACAACAAAAAGGGGAAAAATATAGACACCAAAATTGGGTCACACTCCCCTTGGTCCCCTTTTGAATGACTAACTTACACATACTCACCTAACATTATCCCCCTTTCAACCCATATTAACATTAATTTAATCATCCACAATTAAATCAATACTCACCCTCACTCCATTTATTAATTTAATTAAATGGATGCACACCTCACCTAGACACCTCACCATAGACCTTTTCATAGCATGTTTCCATAACTAACTAAGACTTAGCCTTACTTACCTTAATGAACTAAGACTTAGTATAACCCTAAAAGAACATGCCTACTATTCCTCTAACATCATTCCTATGTATCTAAGTGCAACGTTCCATTTAGACTTGGCACCAACTAGAAAAGCTGGAGAAAGATAGCCAAGATATGCTATTTTAGGAAACCTAGGATATCCCACCTTAACCGATGCCGGTCAACCCGAAACCGATGCTAGTCACCCTAAACCGTCATCAATTGCCATATAACCATTTTGGTAACCTTGTTTCATAGGTTGGCCATATTCTCAATTTTGTTTGGGAGAAAAGGATACCTGACTGTGAACAAGAATCAAAGCTCTTTCACACATCCACATAACCATTGATAAAAAGGTATTTATATCCACAGTAGCATTCTAGGAGGCACTGTTGCGGTATTGACCACCATTTCACCGATCAACCATCACGACCACCTAGCCATTGAATCTAAATAATGGTAAGTGTGTTTCTAACCTGCACCATTTCATTTCTATTCAGTTGATAAGGGTTCCTCACCTTTTTTTATCCACCACAATTTATATTTTTTATCTCACCACTATTGCCTTCCTATGAACCCAACCCTTCCCATCACTCATAACCATTTTAATCACCTCTGTCCATTCCTGATTACCTCTAAATATTCATAACACCTCCATAGACCTAAACCAACTCCTTATCATCCATGATTCATCCTCAGACAAATCCCAAAAACCATGAACTATTGAGTTATTATCAACCCTCCTTAACCGTCATCGGTTCTTACTAAATTGTCACCGGTCATACCAGACCGATGTCACTCTCTATATTTGGCAATCCTATTAATAGAAAATCCTAATAACCTTTTCCCAAGTGACCTAGAACTTGACCCTAACTTGTTCGAGCACCTTGATTATTTACCTTATTTCCATATCTGATCATAGCCTAGCCTATTATGATATATTTTCTTATTGTATTTGGATGAGATACCTAAATCATATCAACTACAGTAGAACCTTGTTTATTTATTTCATCTCTTGCATTAAATCATATTAAATAGTAGGTTGACTGCAATCGAGGAAGTATCACACTTCTTGGATCTAGCTTATGCTAGGCAGCCCACTGACATATATTGTTTAACTCTTTCTAGTGGTCTTGTTTTGTATTTAAAGTAGTTACTCCTAGCCAAAAGGAATCTCTCACAGTCATCATTGGATCAAGAGTTCAGAACACGTGCAACGACCTCCAACCGACCATCATAACATGTATTCCTCCTTGATCCATACCCTTATCTGTTTTCTCTAAAAACAAAAAAAAATAGTGAAACATCACCAAAGACCTCCAAAATCATCACCATGATTATTAAATCCTATTAATATCTCACACATGTCAAATATGACATAAAAAATATCATCTATTGTTTTACAATAGCTTTCACAATTCAAATTAATCATATTGCTATCAAGATGGCTCATATCATTCTCAAAACAATTATTTCTAGGAACTAGTCTTCACCTTTCATGTTATAGATCACCCAAGAACATCTCAACTATGGCATGCATCCAATAATTAGAAATACAATGACCTTTATATCACATCTATGCTTTCTATATCTCTTGAAACATCCATCCATATAAACCGCACTTGTTTTCCTTTTCACCAAATTAAGTTGTCTAGAAATCAATTTTGGGAATTCAATTGGTTTGCACCATTTCTACCACTTTAAATACCTCCAAAGGCCTTAAATAATGAAAAAAATCATCCCTATTCACTCTCTAATGTATATAAATCATAAATCAATCCATCACATGCAATGTCTACCTCAATCTTCCATCCAGAGCAATCCTGTGCTAAAAAACAAGCATCCTTAGTGTCCACTAATTGAGCTAGTTCACATATCAAACCATATACCATTAGAAATTCCTCTAAATCCTCTTTCCATAACACCTTACATTTAATTGTAACTCTAAGTAGACGGTCTTCAACCAGGTCTAACTCTGAAACTACTCCAAAACTGCCCTTTTTGGTCTTAAGGATCAATCTTCACAAATAGGGTACAATTTTCCATATAGGACCTCAACCATGATCTAAAACAATAATGGAAATCAATTACAACTCCCAAGATAAAAATAATGTCATTTTATTTCATAACTCCTTTGGAAAACTTTTTCCCAAACTAAAATTACTTAGAAACTTTCCTTTTGAGTGGGGTCCACAAACCATCACATGATCTACCATACCATTCTGGAAATCTGGAGGAGTCCTATATGACCTTCAATCATAAAAATAGTAAAAAAAATCATTCACTTACAATGAAGATATCTCCTAGAGATTTTGAGCTAGGGTTTCAAACTCATAAAAAGTAGTTTACGTTCTTAACATTTGTTCATTAAAATATGACGAGGAAATTATCTCATTATTTTTGTAAAATGATCTTTGATGCAGCCTAGAGTTCACCAGTAAAATCCCAGGTGTGCTAGCACATCACTCAGCCTAGAATGAGCACTCACTCGAAGCACCAGGTCCCTCTTTAAGGTTGTTGTTACAGAATGTTAGCATCATGAAGACTTAAAGCATTCTGATCCATAATTAATCTAACATTCTACAGAGAATTTCCTAAATTTAGATCTTAAAGTATCATGAATCAAACAACAATCATAGTGAAACCCTTTATGTAGTAATAAACTATAACCATGATTAACACCTTGATTCAGCCAACAACCCCCATTATATTAAATACAGTAATACACAAAAGCTTCCTTATAATAACAGTAATATATGCTCATGCGCGCATCATATTTGGTAGCATAACCTCATAATAACTTAGCTCTCACACCTATCTCATGCTACATAGTTCACTACATATTTGTAAGGGTGGGGACTTGCCCTTCACTACTTATCTAATCCCAAAATAGGCCACATGCTATTATTAGCCACACATAGTTACAAAAATAGCCACACATGTAAGTGTGCTAACAATATTCTACTTTTAGTAAACTACCAATAATATATCTATTCTCACCCTGTATCCATGCAAAGTGCTTCATAGCCAATCCTCCAAAAATATCCAATGTGTGTCATGTAATTCTCAAACCGGTTTGTGTGTTCCGCATGCTACCTCCAAAAATATATCCTCATATTGAAAATGGCTAAGTCCCAAATCTTTCTCTCTTATTCAAACGTGATCCTTTCCCGAGCATCCCACGCTAAGTGCCATACTTTAACTAATCAACACTACCCCACACTAATTGCATTCACACCCCGGCAATGGTTTGTCTCCAAAATGAATCAAATAATATTAATAGAAGAATAGAAAGAATTTTGATGAATAAAATAATGTCTTTACCCTACAGTATCTTTTTCTTCAACTTAAAGAATCAATTCTGGATATTCTTCTTTTATTTGTACCTCTAAATTCTACCAATCATTGAGCATGACTTCTACCTTTTCTGGGATATCCACTGCAATTGACTCTAACTCATCTTTTGCAATCTCTCCTTTCTCATTCTATAAGACCAATAGAATTATGGACATTGTAGTCATCCTTCCTTCTAATAAGTCCATCTTTTGCACGATGAGTTTCCCAAGCTCATTCAACCTTTCCTTGTGTGGTTCTTGTGCTGCCGTAAGGGCATCATGCTTTTTCTTGACAAGTGCTAATCATTCTACGTAGCCCAATGTATAATATTTCATGGCCTTTAGGACTTAACTATCTTCCAAAATGGTCCTGGTTCTTATAAAAACTTCTAGCGCTATACAAATATTCAATGCTTTATTTGCCTTCTTTAATTCCTCCTCAAAGATATGATTCAACCCCTCATATGATGCAATCTTCTGCATCACTAAATTCTTTTCCTGCTCTACTTCTTGCGATGGATCCTTTGGGGCCGGCATGCACAAAGGTTCATCTTCAAACACTAAGTCCACTAAGGTACTTACATAATGCATTGCTGAAGGAAATGTTTTGGGTACCTTTGGATCTAAATGTGGCTTTTCTTTCATGATATTGTCCCCAAATTCCTCTACCATGCTAATGAAAACAATGTTCTTCTTTTGTGCCAAGCCTTTCTCTTTCTTTATGCGTGCTATTTCTACATCCTTAGTCTTGATATCCTCTCATAGCACCCTAATTGTTACAGCCTTATCCATATTCTACCTTTCCACCTCTATCGAGACTTTCACAAAATCATTTCTCACTTGTTCATCTGACATAACATTAGACTTGACTGTTATGTGTTTGGCCTGAGGTGTCTTCTTCACTCCTTGATACGCATGACTTCTCACACACATAAAATTTTGGTTCATCAATGTGTGTGTGCATAAATCATGACACTTGCTTCCTTGTGCACATGGTTGCCATCTCTTCATCCATTAACTCCCAACCATAGAACTCCGTTTGTGTCATTGTGCTCTGAAAACAGGCGTAGATAATTTTACTTGTGTCCTCAACATAGCCCATGACTAGTGGAACATATTCCCCACTTTTTCTCTTTATTCTTGGCCCCTTAGCAACTTAGGATTCAAGATTTAGAGCTTATTTTGTTGTGTCATGAGAAGTCTCAGTTTTTGTCTCATAGGTTTCCTTTTCTCCCTCTTCTCCATCCTTCATTTCTTCATCCTTTGGTTCTTCCACATTATCTAGAGGTGTAGGGGAATTGGGGGAGCTTTCCTCAGACTCTTCTTCATCCTCATTCAAATTCAACTTCCTTATTCTCTTCTTAGTTTTCTCCTTTTGTGGAGAGAGTTAAAGTGATTTGCGCACTGATTATGGAGTAGAACCTTGGGTCCTTGTTCTTCTGAATAATATTTTGAAGTGGTTCTCTCCCTAGATTGCATCCAAGTCCTCATCATCTCTCTCTTGTGGCTGAGGGGAGTAGTCATGTGCTCAAATTCTTCCCATTTTAGAGGCTACCTCCTTCCTCTGTGCTCTAAACCACCACTATCTTCATGCTCATCTTCTTCTTCATCTACTTGTATTGTCTCTATGGGCTTAGGTGCTAGAAAATTTTCCATTGTATGCTTACCTTTTGGCAGCCTTGGGAGTGCGAACTCATTCTCCACATACTTAGTGTTCTCCATATTGGGCTTGAGTTGAAGGTACATAAGTGATGCTCCAGTGTCCCCAACTTCCAAGCTTATAGGCTTCATGCTTATAATATCAGAGATGAGCCTCTCAATGTAGGATTTCTGCCTTGGATATACATACTTCTTTCTTAGAGTGTGGTAGTCGCAATCTACCTTGTATGCATTGAAGGTTAGGTGGTGCGCATCTAAAAACTTGTGAACTATTTCCTAAAAAATATCTTGCTATGAAGGCATATAATATTTTTCACCATGGGCTCCAAGCCCCGTCCTTCATCATAAATCGCATAATGCAAAAATTCTGGTAGACTACAAATTGTACTACCTTACCCACCACTAAAGGCAACTCCTTAGGTATGTGCCATTCTTCTTCAAACACCATGTGGAGGTTGTCATACCAAATCTCCACCCTCTACTTAACTGGTCCACCCATTGATCCTTCACATAAGTATTTTGGAAATATTTCCACCAGAGACTTATGTTCCGTGGTGTACTCCCAAATCTTCTCTTTTGGCCCATTAGGAAATCCAATCTCCATGAACACCAAAGACAATAAAATAACACCAAAAATTATTATTTCACCTATATGTGCTTCCTCAATTATTGTCTTTTCTATGTGATCCATGATATTGTAGAACACTCCTTTAGACATCTTCTTTGCAATGTGCAACCACATTGTGTTTACCTGCGACCACCTTTCTTGGTCATTCAACTTTATCACCAAGTGTGAAGTTACTTGAACTGTTGGGTACTTATTCAATCTACCAATGTCCATGCCATGCAGACCTTTGGTATACCCCATCTCCTTCCTTGTCTCCAAGATTACAATCTTATCAGTTAAATCACTCTCTAGATCCACTCCTGAAGCCCTTATTCCTATTAGTGTTGAAATCAAGGCATCTGTGATTCTTACCCTCTGTCTGGTGAAGTAGAAGAAGTCCTCATGGACTCTACTCACTAGCCACTGATAAAATGGTTCATACTTTCCAAAGTATGGCAGGTCATACAACTACTAGACTCAAATTTTCTTTAATAAATTTTCACAAGCGTCATTGTACAATGACATATCTTCTATTGTGTGCTTGTTCCTTTTTGTGCTCAATAACACATCAAGATCCTTTTTATTATCTAATGTACGATGGTTGTAGTCAGTAATTTTACATTGACGAACATGAGAATCCCATTCTTGTCCCACAATCACACCCTTTGGATACTACATTTTTGAGAAATTACTCTTGGGAGTAATTTCTTCTTCCACTTTAACCTTCTTCTTCCCTTTTAGTCCTGCTACGGGTGCTTTCTTCGATGCCATATGAAAATTATCTCTTTTCTTCCCTATGTAATTGAGCAAGTTGAAACCCTAGTTCAAATCTCTATGCCCTAGTGGAAATCACATGCCCTAGCTCGTTTGTAACACATCTTCTTTGCTCAAACCCTTCACCTATGGGAATGCAAGCTTCCCATTCACACAAACCTCCTCTCCATGTCTGGTTTCACACTCTTCACACCTCAACACAATTTCTTAGCTCTTTCACATTTAGCTCTTTTCAAATTATCTTAATTTCAATAGTAAAAAAGTTAGTGCATTTATTGCTCCTTCACCTACCAACAATCCCCTCATTAATTGACCATTTTTTCATTTTTTTCTATGCGGTACATCTTTGCACCCAAGCTATAACCTTCTAGCACACCTTCCTACCCTCTATTCATAGACTTCTCTTTAGTGCACCTCCATGCACATGAGTACCTCACCATTGCACTTTCCCTTGGTAGTTCCCATGGCCTCTTCTTACCTCGCATTATAATTGTTTCTTCATTCATCTCCACCTATGGTCCTCATTTCCAGAAGCCATTTTTTCAATTCTCTAACTTGAATAACACCCATAATAGTTAGTTCCTTTCATGTGTACTTATTTTCATCAGTCCTTTACTTGGATATACATAAACTACCCCACACTAAGGGTATGTGCAATCCTCTCTGCGCATAAAAATTCTTCAAAATAGGAATTAGCTTCTGGCACATAAACGTGCTTTATTACACAAACACACCAATTAAATTGACAAAGCATAGTGATGAAGAAGGAAATACATTAAGGAAATTCAAAATTGAAAACGTAATGTAAATGGAAACATTGTCTTATTACAAACACTAAGAATACTTATATATAGTAGGGCTTTAACCTACTCCCGTTGAAGTAACTGTGTAACCGTATTCTGTCAAGCACCTCTAACTGACAGGTGCATGTTTCAAGTATGTGAGTGACAACATATGACCCCAACCAATGTAATTTGAGTTTAGTTAGATGGCATAAAAACTTATACTCATAAAGGTGCACCATATTTCCTATCTCAAGCCTCTTATCCCTGATGTTCCTATCATGCCATGCTTTCTACCATGCCTTTTCTTGTTTTTGACTCCAACATGCTATTTATTTGTGCTCATCCAATGTGATTAACTTTTCAATCCAGTCTTATAATACTTTCTCATCAGTTAGACCTCCAACATGTGTAATACGCAAATATGGTAACATAAATTCCATAGGAAGAACTACTTCTATGCTAAACACTGACTAAAATGGTGTGGCTTTGTTCAACCTTTAATATGTTGTTCTAAATGCCCAAAGTACTAAAAATAATTTATCATCCCAATCCTTCCTTCCAACATCACAGATTTTTGTCAATGTCTAGCTCAAAATTTTGTTGAATGCCTCAGTAGTTCCATTTTCCTAAGGATGATAGGGTGTAGTCTTATGGTGTGCAATTATGAATTTGTCCAATAAAATTATGATTGTTTCATTAATAAAATGTGTTCCCCTATCATTGGTCAAACTTAAAAGACATCCATACCTTGTAATAATATTCTCCCATAAAAATGTGGCTGGTATAGCTGCTGTAAAATCCTTTTTAGGTGATACTTCTGACCACCTTGTCAGATAGTCTGTGTAATTGATGATTTAGCGTGATCTAGTCCTGTGCGTGGCTGGTGAAATAGGACCCACAAAATTGATAGCCCATTTCTTAAAAGGTTCTGCACTAGAAATTTCTCTTAGAGACATTTCATCTTGTTGAATTGGTTTCCCAAGACATTGACAATGATCAAATGCCTTACAAAATTCCTTACAATCTTTATACATGGTCTCCCACCATAATCCAGTGAGTAGAATCTTGTGCATAGTGGCATCACCTGAATAGTAGCCACCTATAATAACACCATGTGCTTCCCCCATGATGTCCATACATTCATGTTCCAGTACATAATGACACAATACTTCATCCCTACCTAATTTGTACAGGTCACTACTAATCAACAAATAGGGTGTCACGCGTATAGTAAGTTGTTTCTTCTCTAAGTATTTCATTCCTTCTGGTGCCATGCCTATTTATAGAAAGACATCAATGTCCTCTAATTTTGATGGCATGCGTTGTAACTTGTATATCTAGGCATCTGACATGGTATCTTCAATTTCCTGTGCTTCTTCTCCTGACTGCATTCTGGATAAATGGTCCGGTCTAGAATTACTTTTCCCTAGTTTTACCACAATTGTGAAGTCAAATTATTGAAATAAGAGTATACATATGCATATGTTCCCTTGTAAACTAGGTTTTCTTACCAAATAATTCAATGCCATATGATCTATATAGAAGACAAATGGTGTAGCTAGCAAGTACTATCTAAATTAATGTAGCACATAGATCATTGAAAAAGCTTCGCGCTCTGTAATGGTGTAATTTTGTTTAGCAGGAGTCAGATTTCTACTAGAAAAAAAAAAGATGATCTATAATACCTTCTCCAGGATGAGCTAATACGTCACTAATGTATGTGCCAGAGGCATCCACATGTACATGAAATGGTTGGTCTCATGAAGGAAAGTTCAGAATAGTTATGGTAGTAAGTTTCTCTTTCAATGTCTCGAATGTGTGTTATTGGAGTTCTCCCCAGTAGAACATACCTTTCCCTTTCAGTAACTCCTCCAACAGTGTAGAAACTTTGGCATATCCTTTAATAAAATTCCTGTAATATCCTGTACGTCCCAAAAATACATGCACCTCACTTTGACTAATAGGCTCTTTTAGGTCTATAATGATTGCAACCTTAGCTAGATCAACCAGAAAAACCTTCCTTGTAGATTATGTGTCATAACCGTATTCAAAATGGTGTAGTAAATATGCACTTCTTTATGTTGAAAGATATACTCAATTATCTACATCTTTTAAACATTAAACGTAGATTGTCATAATGATCCTTAACTAATCCATATGCCATCCAATCATCCAAATAAACCTGTAAGAAGTTGTGAATAAACTCCTTGAATGCTTGAAAAACTATGTGCGAAAATACATTAGGTGCATTTTTCAGACCAAAAGGCATCACAATATAGGAGAAACTACCCCATTCAATAGTAAAATTAGTATTTTCTTGATCCTCCTGGGTAATCCTAACCTGATGATGCCTAGATAACCCATCTATAAATGAATAGATTTCACACCTTGCAATGCCTTCTAGTATTTCCTCAATGAATGGTGTAGGAAAGGGATCAGTGACACATGCAACATTCAACTCCTTGCAGTCCACATAAATCCTAATCCAATCATCCTTCTAGATATTGATCACCATTAGAATAACCCATTTTGAATCATCGAGGGGCTTGATAATCTTAGACTTCAACATTTTGTCAATCTCTTCCTTGAACTTTTCACACAAATTGGGGTTCATCCTTTAGGGTCTCTTTCTAACTAGGTGTGCACCCTCTTTAGGTTTTATCCTCATCTCTCCTAATGATTCATGCACGTGTAACATTCCCATTTTAAGACTTTAGAAATAAGGGAATTTTTTTTATACATAATGTTCTTTGTTCTAAATAACCATAATTTAGAACACACATTCCATGCCAATCAATCTCATAACAGGTAACCAAATGCAGTTGTAAATGACTCGGTGAACTACCAATCTCTCATTTCATGACTCAGTTTCTAACCGATCTCTCATGTTAACTTAAGATGTTGTATACTAAGTATACTTGGTTCTCTTACCCTATTCTAGGTATTGAGTGTTCTGTTTAAAAGACCTATCTGAATATTTGTTACCAATATTTATCTGAAATCCCATTTCTTAAACTAGGTGACATAGGACAATGCAACCAGTAGCTTGTGATACTTTGGCCAAATATTTCCAACATATTGTTCATGTTACTATTCCTAGACGACATACTCATCAAACAGAATACGTCCTTCACCCCACTCCTCTGTTATCTATATTGGTCTTCACTGACTCCTGTCAGTCCACTTGTTTGAGGTTTAACCATAACCTAGGTTAGCAACATAGTTTGGTATAAGGAACTACTCGTGGTGACTAAGGGTACAAAGACATACTCAATCGACCTAAGTCGATTGCATGTGTCTAATTACCCTAATTCATTGTGAGTTATCCCCTATACCAAAACATGTTCCTAACTTGACCTAGAGTAAAACTAAGATCAAGTCCAAGTTTATGTAGATCCAGATGATTCAATTCTGAAGGGTGTTGCAACATGTCAACTGCAACACTATATCCTCATGAAGAACCAAGTCTTCACGAAGGTATAATTCTATAGTTGGCGTGTGCCAACATCTGATGGACTTACCCATCTCGATGTACATACCCAAGCAAGAAGTTATTTATACAAATATATTTCTTAATTAAGATTTAATTACAACAACCCTATTGAACCCTAATTCCATTAGCCCTTAAGGTTGACATCCACATTTGAGTTGTTAAAGTAATGCAGAAACTTCATGATTGCTTTTTTATTCATTAACTTCCTATTTTAGGATTTAGTTAATTAAAACAGATCAACAACATCATTGAGATTTACTTAGTATAACTCAACCATTCATAGCCTGTTTAAGTTCCAAAATAGTTTCAATTATAATAGAATTCATTGAGATGAAGTCTAATTGATAGATGTTCATGTTTACCATACATTTGTTTTAAACCTAACAAGGTATTGTTCATGACGAAGTTCACCTTCCTCTTTCTTGTTATGAGTTAGGGTTCATTATACCCTTTTTCATTATGTAAATCATCATAATTAAGTTACACTTTATTTAACATCTTTTAATAAACCATAGAAACTTAGATAATAGAACATCTATGCATGCCAACTTAATAAGCTACATTTCAATTAAGGGATATTGTAATTAATTCCCTTCCATCCAACTTATTTAATGTCAATTAAAAAGGATCCATTCAGATAAGAATAAGAGAAATTAAGATAAGATTACAAATTTCCTTCACATAATGCACAAGGAGAATGACACAACAAGTAAAAGTAACTCATCAATATTTTTCAATTCATCATGGTGAAATACATATTTTACAAGACCATGCATTTCAGACATATTTCATGTCAAACAACATCAAGATCAGAAATGAATACAACTTTTCCTCTTTCAATACATTTCCATAATGAATCAGATTTCTTCATAAAAGATCCAGTATTTAAGTAACAAATAACATCATAAAATTTATTGCCTTCCTTTATCACTTACAAAGTCCATCTGTAAAAATTGCTAGCACGGGTCAGTTCATTGAACTGAGCATGATAAGCACTAAGCATTAAAACGATGTGCTTTCAACTAAATGTTTCATAAAACCAACTCTCCTTTTATGAAACAATAAAGCCAAATAGATAGATACATCATAGAGAAATAACAATCATAAAAGAAAGAACAAGTGATCAACCAAATTAACCTTTAGAAAATATATTGATAAAATCAACACTCTTCAACCATTGTTTACATAAGGAATTATATCAAGATAAGTAATAATTAATCCTAATTACTTATCTCCTTCCTACTAGGGGTACTTAAAGTTTATTTCTTACTTCATTCAATCTAAATTACAAATAAAGACACTAACTCCAAGATTTCCCAAAAATAGAGTTACTTTTAAGAAGCAAGAACCATCAAATTTGACATTAACATGTTCCATCTAAAAACATCTACAACGAAGCTAATTCAACCTTCATGAAAGGTTTTAGGTTAAGCACATCAACATCATAAAAACAAGATATTCCTATTTCAGATGCTACATCTAGATTTAAATCCCAAGATATAGTCTAAGTTCTCAAGTTAGGCCACATTAGGTTAGAAATATGAAATTATCCATTCGATTACTTGCACTACACATTAATCACACATTACCAATATTGATTCCAATCAATAGAAGTCAAGGTGAATAAGTCAGAATTATCCCAAATACTTATTTGCAATCCTTTTAAGTAATAAACATTGATCCGATCAATTCCTTAAACAAGAGAACACAAAAGAGGGAAGATTGAGAGAGAAATAAATGTTACTTTTCATTGCACAATTCAGAGAAGAGAGTACAACATATAATCTCCTATAGATTTCAAAGAAACATCAATGAAAATGTTAACTTAGAGGAGAAAAGGAGAAGGGAGTCAACATCAAGAATAGAAGAAGATCCCATTATTATTTCCCAAGAAAATAAGTACATAATCAGGATAAGAGACTGAAACATATCTAATCAAAAGATATTAGAACTAATGATAAACATAGAAACATAGAAATCCATGATACTGGATTGAATTATGCAACTACAATAAGCAAGTTAGATTCAAAGGTGAAGTTCTATCATCATAAAAACAAGGACAATAACATTAGTGTATTAGCTATATCTAGAAATAGATGTTTTGAAAGAATTAAATTAAGTATCAATACATGAAGTATATATACCACTGGACATTTCAATTCATCTAGTCACAAATAGCTCAGTCCATAAAACTATAACTTATCCATCACTTTCGACAAAGTCAATACAATATACAAACAAGTTAACACATACTCCCATCCTTACAGGGATAAAAGAAATAGTAATCATATAAGGAGAGAAAGAACCTAACCTGATTCTATCATAATGAGGACGTAATGAAAAAAAGTTGATTCCACTATAGGTGCATGAGTTAGTCTTAGGAAAGTAATAAAAAAATCAATCTTATTTTAGTTTATTCCACAAGACTGATTCAACTAAACTTAATCTATATTTCACCAAGACATTCACACTCTTCAGTATTGTTAACATAAAAAATAGATGTGAGGAACTAAGCAAATCCCTCATTATCATACACATATCATAATGAATTTAAGGAACTAGAAACCCTTCAAGATGAATTGATTAGCTTCCTTAAACATACAAAATATCATTACAGAAAAGATGCATGAATATTCATTAAGTCTTTCAAAAGAATCACAACAATATGGTTTTTAACAACTTACTCTCAACAAGTTAAATCAAGAGGTTCACCCAGATCAAGAATAGGTAAGTCATTATCGAGCCATCTTCTATCTTACAAGTAAATAAAGACAATGAGGTTGACATCTTGCAAGCTCGAGCAAGAGTTAACGTGAATAAATCCAATTTCCAACCCATACAGAACCAACACTTGAAATATCTTCCATTAAAATAAAAATTCTATTACCCAACTTTAGTTCAATCTTCCAGAGGTTTAAAAACCCAAAAAACTTTAAATTTCAAAAAAGAAGAGCTCATTTATTATTATATTCAAGCAAGATGATTCCAAAAATCTATGTATCCACCTAACTATTTCCTCACAGTTTCCATAGAAGGAACTAGATTCAAAACAACTAAGTTTTAATGAAAAGAATAAAAGAATTTACTCATTTAATGTTGTTTTCAAAAATATTTCAATTCACAAAAACATTGAATCTAAGAACCCATATCAACACAGTCCCAACTGTAGTATCAAGACTTCGAAACAACCGAAGATGCAAATGAGAAGATTACCTTCCATACCTCATTCTAATAGAGAAAGACAAACCCAGAAAAAATCTATTGCAAACAATATTTTCCAAATCTATTTTGCACAAACAACAAGATTCACAAATATTTGACCTCATTCTAGTCCCAAAAAGTTAAAAATGATTCACCATCTATATTAAACAGGGCAAATAAACCCTCATTTCATTGTTATCTAACAGAGTTTTTATCATCATAAAAATACAAGAAAAAACCAAGAAAGAATTCAAATATCCTTCACAAATATAAAAACCCATTTGTTTCCAAGAGTATAGTTGTTTTAATGAAGATGTTTAGTAAAAAGCAGAACAACTTAATGGGTAGAGCCTATCATGCCTGATAGAGCTTCTATCAATTCACAGAATATTTCTAGCCAAGCCTCCACGGTTCCTCCTTTTCCAAACAAAGTCAACAACCCAAAACTTCTTCTTCTTATGCCTCTTATACCTCCATTGGATCAAAAATAGTCTAGAGGTGCCAAAAATAGTAATAGATTGAAAACATAATTGCTGGTTTGAAGAACCCAAAATCTCCATGCAGAGAAAAAATTGACATGAGTAAATGACTAAACAACCTCCCAAAAATCTACTTGCATGTCTTCCAAGGTGGTTTCTTCACCAAGTCCAAGAATCATTAATGCAAGGATGGCCAACTCTCCCACCTAAATCTCCATGCCACTTCCATCCAAAATTGGCGAGCTCAATTTCAACTAATGCATGCATTTTTTAACTCTAGTGATGATGCCAGCTAGGCATTCCCTCCTTTCTCTATGCCTCTGCCAAAACTGGCATGCCAAGTTCATAAATTCAAAAATTAAATCACTTTCATGCCATAGAAACCTTGTCGCCACACCTCCCAAGTGCCATGCACCCCTTAGGCTCCCTTTATCTTAACATTAGTTTAGGTTAGATAGACATTAGCTTAGGATTCAACCATAGCCTAGGTATATAGTATTTACCTTAGGTCATTCAAAATTTCCATAGTTAAACATGCCATTAAAGATTAGGTCATAACCCATAGTAGTTCAGTATTAGGTAATAGGTCATAGATAGGTCTTTCATTACCTTAGGTTATTTCCAAAACCCCACACCCGTAAAGCATACAAACTTAGGTTAGGGTGCAAACATAAATAGTTTAGAAATAGGTCTAAGGTAGTTCCAATTTACCTTAAGTTAGTATCCAATTAGGATAGATCTTTACAACTTGGACTTAGGTTTTACTTAATAGTCATGTAGTAGATCCTTATCCCTCTTACGATATTCAACATTTTAAAAGATATTAACAAAAAGATCCAAGCGCATAATTTACAGAAAAATGCAAATCAAGGACTTCAAAAGAAGGATCCATAAAAATTGGAAACATACAAGGACTCAATCCCTTATTACCTTCCATTTCAGATTGTCAGTTTATCAAACTGATTAGGTAAGAAAACTGAAGCATACCTTGGATCAATGGAATTGATCCAAGGTTTTTCTATTATTAAAAGGTAAGCATGAAAACAACAATACCGGTTTACAACCTTTCAGAACTCAAGGAATAATGGCTTCATTTCAAGCAACAACAACACAACAAAATGAATCCTTGAACATAAATGATTTATCCATTGCAAGCATGATTTCCAATAGTAAAAAGAATACACATTCTTAGGAAAAACCACATATTAACGTTTGCAGTTCCAAGAGGAAAAGTTAACATTTTTTCAAAGATGTTACAACATGCCTTTAAGTTCACGGTACCCTCAAGGGAATAAGTCCTGATAATCCCATAGTAGCTCAATGATTTTTGCAACTTCATATTCTGACCAATAGTTTCCAATTATGGATTCCTTAGGCTCAGAATCTGATCCAATATTCACCCTATTTGTCTTCATAGGTTGATGATAGGTGCACATGGTCTTATCTGCACTGTCCAACACCTCACACCTACCTGTTGAATGGTTTACATACAAATTTTATACTTCTTTTTCATCCACTAAGTAGACCATTTTTCCTTTTTCTTTGTCAAGGTAAGTGTGCTAAAGTAGTGTGGCATTGGCCTCTGTGTCTTCAAAAAAATGCACTCCTGAGTCTCCTTCATCAAATAACTCTTGAATGAGTTCTTCAGCCTTGGCACTAATCTCCCATAGTTAAGCACTTTATGACCTTTACTGCTTCCTCTAGCGAAGGCTTAGTAGAGAAGAATTCAAATGTCTGAGTCATTCCTGCAATTAAACCCTGCCAATTCTAGTCTCTCTATGGAGTTCGGCATAGACATACCAAGCACATGCGCAACCTTGTAAAGTGGAATAAAAATTGTGCACCTAGAGAGAAGGTGGAAAAGCTTCCTGCCCCTCTATCCAGAGTCTCTCACACTTTTGAATGTGTTGTTAAATAGTTGATTACCATGATAAGTGCAGATTTGAGTAGGTGCATTACTCCTAAAGAACCTAGTAGCAAGAGCAATCCTAATTTCATTTCATCCTACAAGATTATCCTTGTGGACCACCCACTAGTGTGCTGCTTTCCTGCGTAGTGTATATGCTAGCATATTTCTTCTTTCCAGTGGGTTTATCCACTATTCCTCCATGGCACATAGGAACACCATAGGATCTCTATCTCCAGTGTAATAAGGTACCGAATTATTACCTATTATTTTGACATAACATGGTTTTCTTCCCTTAGGAAATATGCTCTTTACTTTGTGCCCTACCAACTCATAAGTGCTATGAGCCCAATTGTCACAAGCAACACTTGTAGTATCGATAATAGAATGTGTATCCTCCCATTGAATTATTCCTTCTTTAGATGGCTCAAGCATCTCTGGATCTTGGATGGCATGTACATAAATCCTATTCAGGTCTTCTTCACTCAAGGGTTCAACATAGGGTACAAATTTTCCATCTGTTAAAGGGATAATAATTCTTTCCTCCTTGTTTTCAAAGCTGATATAACCCTTGTTGAACCGAAGATCAAAATTATTTGGATAACACCATGGATGCACCAATAGAGTTGGGAATTTATATCACTCTGCTAGTGCTAAAACCTCAAAATCTCATGTGAACTTGGCTCCTGGTATGGTAATATATGCATCTTTCAAAACTATGATGGGAGTGGCCTTAGTATGATTAGCCATGAATAATACATTAGAGGATGGCTATAATGGGGGCCTCCCCATTTGTACCCATGCATCTAAAGTAAGAACATTGACTTCCACACCTATATCAATCAATATATTACTCAATATCCACCCATCCACAACAACATTAAGAGTGATTTCCTTGTCATAATATAGGATATGAGGGGGAAGATTCGCATGTAGGATCTGTTGTCCAATCTCAATACTTGTGTGTGGAGTGTTTCCCTTTAACCAATTCCCCAATAGTGAAATGATATTCTCCTATCGCAATAACTTACACACTTCTCTTAAGTCATCCATATCAGTTTGGACCATATATGATGATTTCTTTTAATCCATCTTCCATGATTTCTCCTTTAAATATTGTATTTCACCCTAAAGATTTATGATTACCTCCATGGTTTCCTCATAAACCTCCTTCTAATGGGCAAGATTTGGGTACCGTGCATGTAAAACCTCCTCCTTAGTGATGGTAGGATTTTGCTACAATGCAACTTTGGCATGTGTCACCTCAGCGTAGGTCATGATCTTTACTTGCAATGCCTTAGAATCTACTTCTAACTTAGGCATCCACTGATTTTCCACAGCGTGTTGTATCTTAAGCATCCTTGCACATTTGTTTTCTTGTTTATGCTGCTTTCTAAGATGCTCATATAAGTCTGAGAATTCCTCATAAATATGATTTTTTCCTTAAAAAGAACATATAACATTATGAGGAAATTCACACCTATAGTGGTCAAGAGATCTGCATGTATAACATATTCCACGAGGGGGCTCACTTCTTCCACCACCATGGCCTCATCCACTGAATCCACCATGGTATCCTCAAACTCTGCCATGACTACCTTCAAAACTCCCTTCATTCTGATCATAGCGCACCTGATTGTGATCTCAATCCTGATGCTCATTCTTTCCTTTAGAGTTATCTAAAACTCCTATATATCATACACCAATATCTATAGCATCATGGATCTGACCAATCAATCGATAGTCTTCTGTGTCATGAGTTGTGGAACTACAAATTTTGTAGTAGCATGAAAATTCTTCCTTATCGCGCATTGTAGTAATGGGTAGCAGCTAGCATCATGGTTTAGATGCCATATTTCATAGTCTAATAGTAGTGAGTGAACAAATATATGGGAAAAACTATCCTTTGTGTGCCCTTCCACTTTGCAATCTGTGCACCAAATCCCTGTGCGTGTCTCATGTGTTGAATTTGTTGATAGTTTCTTTAGCTACTTTTCCATAGCTGTGATCTATTCTTCTAAAAATAGGCTTACCCTAGTGTTTATGCTTCCAACTTCCTCAGTGCATAAGGCTACTTCGAGTGCTTCACATGGATCAATGTATGTTTTATGTGATAGCACCCTCCTAAAAGGTGTAATCAGGCCTCTAATGAACCATTATGCATGTTGGCTTACATGAATATCATAAGAAAACTTAGATAATAACATTTTGAAATGGGTATCATAATCTTTGACACTTTTGGTAGTGCCTTGCTTAATATCCTTGATCGCACTTATACTCTTTTTCTCAAACTCAGGGATGTGAAACTCTTTAAGGAATGCATCTTTTAAAGATGTCTAGTCTACGCAAGTTTGGTTAGGGTCAAACTTTTTGTACCAGTTGTGTGCATGCCCTTGTAACGCAGTAGTAAATTGGATTTCCCTATGGTTAGAAGCTGTGATTCCTTTTGCATGCCACATTATTTCACACACATGTGTGTTCAACAACATCTTCTATGCCCCTATACTCTGGAAGACAAAGATACATCTCAATGTAAATATTCTGGGGTTGGTGTGGACCTTTCCCACTTGATCTAGAACCCCTTGTGTTTCCTCAGCCTCTTGAACCACTAGATCCACCAGAGCTAGAGCCACCTATACCTCTTGATCCCGAACCTATAGATGGGGTCAGACTAGAAGATGTAATTCCTTGTGTTCCAATAATAGTACTGAATTGTACCCTGACAGTCTGTAAAGTGTTACTAATCCCAGAAGAGAGTCTAAAAATATGCGTGCCTAAATTCTGCGTAGATGATACACCCAAAAGGTACTCCCATATAACAACAAATCCATTTGTGCCACCATTGTTTTTCCTCTTATAAGACTCAATATTGCTCTCCAACTGCTTGAATTAGGTTGATGACTATTTGTTGTACTGGATGTTGGAAAAAAAAGCAAAAAGGAAAGGTTACCAGGTGGATTCAGATGCACACCCGTAGCCCAAGTTGTCTCTACTGGCACACTTCTACATGAGGATGAGGAGGGTTCTATGTCATGCTTTCCCAAATGGGGGACTTCATAAGGCTTAGGTTCCATGTCTTCTAGGTCAACTTCAACTCCTTCTTGAATTATCTTTATCCACAACACCATTTTCTCTACAACCTCCCACTACTTCTCTACCTCCCTCTCGCACACCTCATTATACTTAAGTTGCATTTCCTTTCTCTTCCTTTCTGCCACTAGGTCTGCCATATTTCACCAAACCTACTCCCGCCCCTGTGCATGGTGGGGTTTTAGTTCGCCATCAGTTTTCTCTCCAAGTTCAAAGTTACCATCAAGATCTTGATCACCAGTAGAATGCATTACAGGTAAGTTCCCCTTGGATATCATAAAAACTTGAATTGAACTACCTCTGGGCATGAATAAGTGGAAATTGAGTACTCCAAGATATAACTGTTCAAAACATCATGGAACCAAATATCCATAGCGCGAGTCCAAATCAAATCAACATCATAAAGGGCCTAAAATTCTTCCTATATCCATAAACATGTGCTATACCTCTAATTCTATTTAGAAGCGTAAGCAACCATCCACTCATATAATTCTACTGGAAAAATATCAAAGAAGCTCTCATAAAAAGTGTCATACAGATTATTTTCCACCCATGGATGTGCATTAAACTTAGATCCAGTGTTGAACCTCTGTGTGTATTCTTTTTCCAAATCATGTGTCCACTCCTCAACACTTGCTAGGGTCAACTGGTATGTCTTCATTATGAACCATCCTAAAAACAATTGAAAAAGAGGTCCTGGCAACGGAACCAATGATGTAGCCTATAATTCACTAGTAAAAGCCCATGCACGCTGACACATCAATTAGCCTAGAATGAGCAGTCACCTGAAGCATGTAAAGGTACCAGGCCCCTCTTTAGGCTTTCTATCATAGGATGTTAGCATGATGAAGACTTAAAGCATTCAGATCCATAATTAATCTAACATTCTATAGAGCATTTCCTATATCTAGATCTTAAAGTATCATTAATAAAACAATAATCATAGCGAAACCCTTTATGCAGTAATAACCTATAACCACGATTAGCACCTTGATTCATCCAACAAACCTCATTATATTAAATATAATAATACACAGAAGCTTCCTTACAATAACATTAATATATGCTCATGCACGCATCATATTTGGTAGCATAACCTCATAATAACTTAGCTCTCACACCTCTCTCAAGATACACATTTCAGTACATATTTATAATGTTGGGGACTTTCCCTTCACAACTTATCTAATCCCAAAATATGCTGCATGCTATTATTAGCCACGCACCGTTACAAAAATAGCCACACATGTAAGTGCGCTAACAATAGATTGTTTTTAGTTAACTACTAGTAGTAGATCTATTCTCAGCTTTTATCCATGCAAAGCACTTCATATTCAATCCTCCAAAAATATCCAATGCATGTCACACAAGTCTTGAACCGGTTTGTTTGTTCTGCACGCTATCTCCAAAAATAGATCCTCATCATGAAAATGGCTAAGACCCGAATTTGTCTCTCTTCTTTGCATGTGATCCTTTCTTGAGCCTCCTGTACTAAGTTCCATACTTTAACTGATCAAAAATCTTAGATCAATGGAGAAAAACCCTTTAAATCCAATAGTTTGAATGGAAAGCACACAATCCAAAATGAGCATCATAAGTTCTAACTTGAGCTATAAATCACCCTTTTAAGCACCATTTTTCACTAAAAACACTATAACTTACAAAATATTCTTCATGGAAACCTAAAATTTTTCCCACATCACCTCAACATACTCTCCTAACAAATTTGATCATCATCATGCCTCAAATAAGTCTACATATTCATATCTCATCTCATTTGCATTACTAGCCCTTAGGGTTTTGCATGGTTTAGGATAGTTCATAGTATAAGCACCTAATATATAATAATGAAACCTCTCCAAAAGGCCCTAACATACTAGAGAAAAAATTTATCACTCACATACGTTCCTCCATGAGTTCACATGGATCTATACCTCACTCTCATGATTCATTTGGCCTCCAAACACCTATACTATGTCTAGATGATCACCTGAAACTGAGTCTTTCACCTATACCTACATTATGAAACTCATGTGGTTGCCTAAAAAATATCCAAACATTATCTCCATGTTGCTACCATGCTCCTCAAGTAACCATATAGCTCCACTCACCATGGACCATCACCTAGGATAGCTAGGTCACCTAATTGGGCTTGCTAGAACAAGCCAATATCACTGAAACCACTCATGCCATCATGAAGCCACATGAAACTCATGTAAAGAACCTTGTAGTAATCCTCCATCATATTATTTTTCATTAATGATATTTTACATCAATGAAAATACCTAAACTCAACATGCCAATAATATTTAGCTTATTTTGAAGTAGGAAATATGAAGTGTATTTTGGAAAACTCTTGAAGAATCCCAATTGTTATAATGTCATCTTGTGCTAATCTAAACTATTAAGAGAAGGAAATTTTATGTAAATATGTGCAAAAAGTATTAAAGAAGTATTTTTCATATTATTTCTAGCTCCATATAGTATTTTATTGTATCCTGCTAGGTTCTGGAAATGTTTTGTTAACCTTTAGAGATGTTTTGGTAAGCTCCAAAGATGTTTTACTCAGGTGATGAGGGCCGTTAATCCTATTCAATAAATAATGTCAATATAGGGATGTTGTTTGAAGGATGTATGAAAAATGAGAAATAATTTTTTGGAGATGACCCCCTTCTACCAAAAATTCACACTTGAAGAAATTAAAAGAACTCTTAGATGAAAGTAAATTCACACTTGTATAAATTTAAACACATTTGCATAAAATTGAAACAAACTTGCATGAAAGGAAACAAAATTTCCAAAATTGAAACACACTTTTCATGAAAGGAAACTCACACTTGCATGAAACTAAAATACACTTTACATGAAGGGAAACACACTTGTGGGAAAGGAAATTACAAAATTCAAAATAAATACATAAAAGACCTACAGGTTTACATAAAACTATACATCAAAAGGATAATTACTTTGTACAAAGGAAAATACAAAAAAATAATTACAGAATAAGAAAATAACCATAAATATACATGTCCATCTTCCTTGGAATGAGTGGCCATATCATTCCTCTAAATAGTATTTTAATATATTCTCTTTACAAATGGACATAATGGACTCTTAGAATTGATCAGAAAAAATGGAGATTACATTCAAAGGCGTGGGAGGTTGCATTTGTAATTCCATGCTTCCAACCACCTCCTTATTTTAAGGAATACATATTTATCAAATAATATTTCAATCTATCTAAAAAACATCAATCTCCACAAAATATGGAGAGAGATTATCTAACAATCCGGCTCTTTTATTAAGAATGAAAATGAATATTGATTCTTTTTTATTTTACAAATAATTAAATAATTATAGAAATATATAATTTTTATAATGACTTCAAAAAATAGATTACAATACCACCCTTTCAATTATTCTCATCTCTATAATTTTAGTATTCATTATCATAGCTCTAATATCCAACTCTGAAGCTATGATAATAAACTCTGAAGTGATTCCAAAGAGACTTTGAAGCATTCCAAAGAGACTCAGAAGTGAGATGAGACAATCTGAATTGAGCTGAGATACTTTGAAGAGAGTTGAGAAAAAACACTCCGAAGCAAGATGATATACTCCAAAGTGAGCTACGACAGTCTGAAGCGAGCTGAGATGCTCTGAAGTGACCTTAAAATGGCTATAAATTTTGCACACGAACTTGAATCAAGATGGTTGTTGTTTTTAAATTGCATAATTTTTCAAGAGGAATCTGAATACACAATCATATTTGGGTTTGGATATATTCTTGATGACTATTTTTCACTGTTTTCTGAACATATGCTTAAGGAGCCACCATAGAACTGCTTAACATTTCAGGAGCTAAAGAAAGAACCTCTGGAGCTAACACAATAATGAAGTAATAATCTCTGGATATGATATAAGATATTTTGAAGATCTTTCAATGCTATTTGTAGATGGTGCTTAGTGCTTAAAATTCCTTATTCAATGATGATAGCAAAGTATGAACTGTATATGTACAAATTGACATCGTTTTCCCAATAATAATTAGAAATAACTAACAGGAAGATAAAAATGAATTATAAAGAAATAAACATGACATATACTCTCTATTTCATCCTAAATAAACCATAAGTTTGGAGATTACACTTAGATCCACTATAAATATGCAAGGAAAAATAATGTCAAATATTGTATAAAATGGGTCATTTTTGGCCTCGTCATAAGGTTTGAAGATGTTTTTCTAAGTGTAATACATGTTCTGCTAAGATCTGGAGATAGTTTATATAGCTTCAGAGATCCTTATTCAGCTCTAGAGAGGCTCAACATATTTGGTAGCTTCCATAATCACTTTGAAGATCATCAATACTCAGTTTCAATGGTGATGTGAAGAATGTTTCATAGTGTTTGACATGTATATATAGTAACTTCTATTTTAGTAATTACTAAAAATAATAAGTTGATTTATATGCTGAACTTTTTGGATTGACCAAGTGAACTTTTTGGAGTATTCTTTTAGGAATTTTCTTGTTCTTATCTATCTTTTGGAACTTGTAATAATCCATATATTATACGGATGTACGTAGATTATTATGAATCTGAAATCAATATTTAAAAACCAAGTTAGAGATCAGATTGTATAAATAATAATCATCCATGTTAGGTGGGGGATAAATCTTTTCTTTTAAGTAAGAACATTGTGTTGTCAAATTATGTGCTATTTTTTAATTTTTAATGAAGAACTGTAGCTGTGAGTTTTCTGTAATTTCTTAGCATATAATCCTCCTTCAAGGAAGAGTTGGGTCCGATCTATCCTAAAAGGTTGGAATTGATAATTAAATAATAAATTTTTATCGTTTCTTCTAGTTTATTACAATTTAGATATTAATGAGTGCAATATTTTAAGAGTAAATAACCTTTCGGAAAAAGTAAAATAAAATTAGAATCTTTCTCTCATTTTAAAGAAAGAGTGTTTTCCTTCTAAGAAAGAGTGCTTCCTTTAGCAACAATATTGTTAATTTTCAAAAATACTTAGAATAAGATTTGATTTCGTTCTCAGAATTTGGAGTGGAAGTGTGTTTGGATTATACATGATTGTGTGAATCCATTTTGTAATTTTGTTTAATATTTTAAGTTTTGTGTGTTTATTATGCAAATGATATCACTTTTTGGAATATTAATTAGGATCAAAACACCTAGGTACTATTGTAGTTTTCCATTGGACACTTCCCTAAATTGATACTTTGAATTTTTTTTGAATTAATGGAGCGTTTATAAACCTACAAAATTTTTTTTGATTTAGCATTGTTTATGGGGAACATAAGTGTTAGTAGTACCTATTTGATCAGGGATTTATAGTCTTTAGAACTTATTAATTAGATATTGTTGTCTATTTTTCACCCCTTGCACAAATAGAACAACTTGGACTACTGCCAACTTGGAGCTGGAGTATGCCGTGTCCAAGGGTGAAATTCCACTGAAGTCTGAACTCATGAATGCAAAGTGGAAGATTGCAGGTTAAAAAACAAAGACCATAGATGATTCAATGTTGCGCCAAACTAGTAGAGGTCGCCAGTTAAAATAGAGCAGTTGATGAAACCATGGAAGTATTACAACATTCCATGGTTGAAAATAAAAATCTATGGCTAAATAGATAAATCCAATGAATTAAAATAATCCATGAGATGAAGAACGAAGCCACGGATAAAAAAAAATCCAACAGGCCATAGGGTGAAGGAAAGATGTAACATTCTCATTTATGACTTCATAAAATAGGGGAAATTTTTTATTTTTTATTTTTAAACATAATGTTCATTTTTCTAAATTCACATTATTTAAAACAAACATTCCTTGCTAATCCATCACATAATAGTAACCATATGTAGCTGTAATGATTTGATGTAACCCGATCTCTCATTTCATGATTCAGTGATAAACCAATCTCTCATGTTTCATTATGTTCATGTGTATACAAAGTATACTTTTGGTTCCTTCACCCCTTAAGGGTCAATCATTTGATATGAAACAACCCTAGACCAGGTGACATAAGACAACACAACTAGCAGTTTGAGATACTGTGGCCAAAGTTTAAAACATGTTTGACAAGTTTTTATTCATAGAAAACATACTCTTCAAAAGTAATATGCCTTTCATCCCACTCAAAACTGTTATCTAGATTAGACTTAACTACTATCAACTAGTTCTGGGTCTATGTTTCACACTAAAAAAGGACAACTCACATGTACTATTACAGACTATCTACTTGTGGTGACTAAGGATAAGTAATCATACGTGAATCATGATTCAAATGTGATTCTTCACCCTTAGTCCACATAAGTGGACATCAACCATAGGCCATATGCATGTCTTCGTTTAGGGTAAAATAGTGACCTAGAACTCAATTCTATGATGGTTGCATTTATAGGAGTTAAGTGGATTACCATGCCATAGTGGCTGCATCATAGTATCCACCCAATGACCTGTGTCATTAAGTGGGTACTGTGTTTTAGCAAATATGCTGCAACGTACCACTTAGTTCCACTAAACAGAATTGGCATACTTAGTTCATTAATTCCATATACATCAGCTTGTTAATTAGCTTATTTTAACTTTAGGTATTGTACCTGAGGATCAACTAAGTTTGATATGATTAATCCTTAAAGTAAGGATCATATTACACCTTCTCATAATTGAAGGTATGTAGATCAAATCTGCAATCATCTCAATGAATTAATTATTCATTTTCCCTTAGTCCATTAAGTGATAAATATCAATCTCATTTAAACAAGTAAAGGACAACATTTTAGTCTCATTAATTAAGTCCAACAAGTAAGTAGAAATCAGATTTGAATAGTTGTTATGTTAAATAGAGTGACTTTAATATCAATTATCCCCATCATAACATAACCTTATTATTATTCCAATTACCTATGCATTGGTTCATATTTAGATATGGTCTTTTATCCTATTAGACCTTATAGATATAAATATCAACATAGGTTAAGATTCATACAATATGTACATTTCAACATAAAAAGAAAGTTCTCTTTTTCCTCCATTTAAGGAGTATTATTTCATCAATAAGTTCTTAATGACATAATTTAGTATAACCCTAATAAGAAACGTAATATCATTCTTTATCACAAAATATTACACTACTATCTCAATCGAATAAGGTTTATCATATTCGAATTAAAAAATTCATATTAGTTTACCATTATATAAATATATTAACGGACTTATATATATATATATATAGTCCTCTACCCAATCAACACTTTAATCCATAAGGTACGTAATAAATCGTCTCCACATTTGGATTAGGATTAACTAATCAATCAACATTGATCATAACGAGACGAAAAACTATCTTTCAAATTACAATCATACAATAAGTTATTAGAACAAATGCATAATTCACTTTATTCCATCAATAATAAATATATCCTAAATATTCAGTCAACATTAACATCATTTCCCAAAAATTAGTGAATACTATGACACTATGCCTTTATGGTTCTTCAATGAGAATCATTCCAAGAAATTTTTATGACAATCATACATCTGATTTAAATGAACTTCATCAATAAAATAAATGCAACTTCTTATAAGTATTTCTTCTTTCACCTTTCACAAAATCTATCTACAAAATTGTTAGCATGTGTCAGTTCATAATAATTGAGCATGATAAGTACTAAATCATTAGAAAAGTATGCAACTATCTAACAATTTCATGAAAGGAACACTATTATTTAATGAAATTGTGCTAAAGTTCCAACTTACTAACAAATATTTTAAGCATGCAAAAATGCCACATTAACTGATTCAAGAAAAGAAGTCAATTTAGGTCCCATCTATGAACCAAATACCTATATCAATTAAAAGTTCAAGCATACAAGTAAGTTAAGCTCATTTATACTTTAAAAGTGAAGAATAGAAATACAAGGATATTATGATTTCATACATACTCTATTACTTGTCCTCCATTACATATTTACTTAACTAAGTAACTTACTACAATACACAATAGTACTCCATTGGCATGCTAATAAAATGAACAAAGTAAAATCCAATCAGAGTGGTTCCATATGAACTGAATATAACATAATGGAGATCAAATAGAAAGGATCAAACCACCTTCAACTATATGACAAAACAAGATGAAATCAAAATAAATCCAAAAGAAGGACTGATACACAATACTATAGCAGTAAGCTACATTCAAATAGTCAACACAATCATTATAAAATCTTACCACAGAAAAGCCCCAACTTGAACACGTGTTGGAGGTTGAGCAACTAATCATTTACACTATGAATCAACTTTCCCATTCAACACATATTAAAAATTAACTTCAGGCATTCACAAATAATTTAAGAGTAGCAATAAGCATGGTTCCATTTAGTGCAAAATCCATTTCTTAAGAACAAAACATAACTCTAACTACTCAAGTCTTTGGATCGACATCAATTGACTCTATTAACTTGACCTACAATAGTTTCCCTTAATGGGTTAGAATTCAAGGTGGTTAAGAACCACTTAACAAAAATAGCAATTTCCACAACTACCCACTTCAATTTCATTCCAAAAAAAGGTTTGATAACCCAGTTATAAGGTTATCAAAATTGAAAACATAATCCCACAATGATATTGATTTTAGAGTTTGATACAAGTAAGGGTTTCAACTACAAAAGGAATATAGAAACTCAGAGGTTAAATCGATGACTCAAGTTCAAATAGTTTTTCCTAATAGAAAAATCAAACATCTTAGAAATATGTACAAAAAAAGACAAGGATCCAGACTTTATCCATTAAGGCCAAGATTTATGCCAACCTAGGAAGGGTGGTTTTTAAAAATAAAGTAACAGTGACTCAAAATCATAAAAAGGAGATTGGATATTCCATACTAGTAAACCAATTACCTTCTCCTTTATGGAGAGAATTAAAATATTCCAGAACTGTGAACACCCAGAATGGGTTAAGAATCACTTTTGAGTCTTAGAAAATTTTGAACCTAGATTCCTAAAATATGGTCAATAAGACCAAATAAAAAACCTGCTTCGAGTCAAATAGAAGGACCATAAAAAATATTTTGTTTGATGACAATATTGACAAGTAAATAATGCATCCAAACTTTATTCTCTTGCGGGTATCAACCCTATAACCTAGTAATTTTAAACTTAATACAAAAGGATTGCATGCAACAAAAAATACAGAAACCAGAGATAATTTTTTTTCTAAACCTTTACTCAAATCAAACATAGATCCAAATATGTAAGCATAGTCATTTTCGTTGACTTAAAACCAAATATTCAAAGCAAGTCAGATTGAAAACTAGAAAGGTAAAAAAATACTTCATCCACAAAACTCAAAACTCAGAATGCAATTTCAAAAGAAGAGCAAAGTTATTTTCATGAAGTAATTAAATAGAGCAGATTATCATAATGTGTTAGAGTCTATCATGCCTGGTAGAGCTCCTATAAAACTTATCCAAGCTCCTAGATTTTCCTTTCAAGCTTTCACTATAGATTCCACAAAAACTTATCAACAGAATCCACCGAAAGCCCATTTTCTTATTTCCCATCATTTTTATAGCTTCAACAATAAATTTCCTTCCTCTAAATTCTCCATGCAATGGAAAGATTATAAATGCAACAAAAATGAACTACCATTTCAAAAAATAGAAGGTCAACAAGTAGAGCTATTGAGCTCGAAACATCAAATGAGAGATAGAAACTAACCCCTATTCATTTCCACCAAACCATCTCAATGTTCCTAAGGAATTTTTTATACTCCCTTTGAGATAATAAATGCAATGGTATACCATCCACCAACCTCCATTCATAGTTAGTGACAACTAAAATTCAAAACCATTTTTTTTCAATTATTTTAGTTACTTTGGCCAATGTTCCAGTTAACTCTGACTGGGTCACTACCAAAGATGGCGGTATTGGTATTTTCCATTGCTTTCAATTCGTCAAGTACTGAATTAGCACCAACTATTCAACTCTTAACCCAACCTTATTTAATGCTAACCTAGTTTGATCCCAAGGTTAAGTTGCATGTTCATAGGTATGTTTAGGGATCAATGCCCTTTCAACAAGCATGAACTGTAGCTCAGGTTGATGATCGTTATAACCAAATATAACTAGAACAATATTAGGTCCCTTTAATAATTAATCATCACCTTATATTAGGTTTAGTTAGGTATTTCTAATATTTCAAAAGAACATTACCCTTTGAAATTTATCGAATCAAAGTAAATAGAACAATAGTAAAGATGCATTTGCTAAACATTACAAAATGCCCCCAATAACTTCATATTCATTAAATCCTGAATATGATGGTATTTCAGAGACAAAAGGGAGTCAATTTGACTTAGCAAATATGATCTTAACAACATATCAATCAAATGCATGACATGGATCACTGAAATTGATCCAAGGTATGACCATTATTTAAATATAAATGCAATAGTCTAAGTAAAAAATTTCATATCTTAAGTAACTTACCCACATGGTCCCAAAAGATTGCATTTACTTCTTATCACTTGAATTCACATAATGCACTTCAAAACTCAATTTATTAAGTACATGAACACAATTCAACATTAGTACCATATTTCTAAAGTATGATTACATCATATTTAGAAGGTAATTCATATAATCTACAACAAACATTATATATCAGTTCAAAAGAGTATATCATTTCAGAACAAGAATCACATATCAATGTTTGTAAAATTCAGTTACAAAAACAAGTAAAGATATCAACATGGCAGAGGCATTACATACCTCCCCTCTAAAAAGCATCATCATCCTGACGATTAATTTAGTCCACACACATATTGAAGAACATAGTCATAAATATAACTTATTCATCCATAAAATGCTCAAATAGTCAACATATTTGTAGAAATTCAAGTTTCTCAAGACTTATTACAACATCAAATTCTTGTACCGGTACTTACAAAGAAAAGTGTTTTGCCCAAAACTTATCAGAAATAAAAGATAATTTTTAGACTAAAAATTCAAATATCACATAAATCAGAATTAATTCTATTCAAACAGATGAGAAAAAGTAGTTTTCATGTCCTCAAGATTCTCCCAAGTTACACTTTCTTCATTAAAATGGTCCCACTTGACCTTGCATTGACTTATTTCATGATTTGGCAAGTGCAATTGGTGATTTTCCAGGACCCTTATGTGTTCAACCCCGATTATTCATGAGTCTTGGACCTGCAAGGAATTCCAATTTAATACATGTGATAAATCTGAAACGTATTTCTTAAGCAAAGAAACATGGAAAACATCACACATTAATGTCAATGTGGGAGGCAATACTAAGCGGTAAGCTACAAGACTTATCACTTCTATAATTTCGAAAGGTCCCACAAAACGAGGTGATAACTTGGCTACTTTTCCAAAACTAATTGATCTCTTTTTAGGCTTGACATGCAAAAAGACTTTTTCACCCAGTTCAAATTTTCTATCGACCCATTTTAGGTCTACATAACATTTCTACCTATCAGCAGCTTCCTTTAATCGTTCATAGATTAATTTTACTTGTTGTTCCATTTCAATAAGCATTTCAGGTCCAATTACCTTTCTATCTTTGATGTTATCCCAACTAACAGGGGTTCTGTACTTTTGTCCATATAATGCTTCAAAAGGTGCCATTTTTAGAGAGAAATGATAAGTATTATTGTATGTAAATTCAACTTATGGAAGGTATATTTGTATTTCTGGTCCATACAGTACATTCTTAAAATATATTCCATTACTTGATTTACTCTTTCTATTTGCCCATTCGTTTTTGGATGGTACATAGAACTAAAGTTCAGTTTCATTCCTAAGGCTAAATTTAGATTTTTCCAAAAATGTGAAGTCATTATTGGGTCTCTATCAGAAATAATCATCTCATACACCATGCAATCTGAAAATTTCAGGAACAAATATTTTTCCAAGGACAAGTGAATCGTCTTTTAGATTACCAACAATTAAATGAGCTACTTTCATTAATTTTTTAACCACAACTAAAATAAAATCATGCTTATTTTTAGAAATAGGTATCCCTTGAACAAAATCCATACTTATTACCTACCATTTATACTGTGGTATTCTTTGAGGGTAAAGTAAACTAGCTTGGTGCATATGTTCAGCCTTCACACATTGACATTCAAGGCAACTATCGGTTTTCAATACGGAAAATCGGTTTTTGGCTGTAGATCGGGCCCTCTGTCTTGGGGGGTTGTCTCCTCAGAGATCAGGATGGGGGGGGGGGCTGTCCCCTTTTGGGAGGGGATGCCCCCGCACCCTCCAGCTCTGAGGATGCCCCCCTGACTTAGGCCCTTACCAACAATACACTGTTTATCGGGCCCTCTATCTTAGGGGGGCTGTCTCCTCAGAGATCGTTAGGGGTTGGGCTGGCCCTTTTGGGGGGCCACCCACCCCCAACTCAAGCTCTAAGGAGGCCCCCCTGACTCGAGCCCTTGCCAGCAGAGGGCACATTGGTATGACATATATAATAGTGTAGTTAAGTAGGTAGCACAGAAGAACCTACCGGGAGTTCAACTCTTCCATTAATAGAAAATGAAAATCAATTATGTCCTTTTTCATCCCCTTCCAAAAATATTGTTGTTTTACATCATCCGACCTTTTTATCACTCTGGAATGCCTTGAGTAAGGTGAATTATGAAATTAAGTCATCAATTTCTTCCTTAAATAATTTCCTGAGGGTACATACACTCTATTTTCATACCTTAGGATTTCTTCATTATCAAAACTGAAACCTTTATATCTTGCATCATTAGAATCAACAACAAGCACTATTTTTACTTACTGAAAATGTAGATAAGACATCATTGCTTTCTTTACTTCATCTTTAAACTAAGTTCTCAAAGTTACAAGTGTGGAAATATGTTTCCTATGGCTTAGTGCTCTACCACTCTATTTTCCTTACCTTTAATGTAAATTATATCAAAATCATACTGAGACAAAAACTCTAACCATCTTCATTGTCTTGCATTCAAATTTGGCTATGTGAAGATATATTTCGGCCCAAGGTGGTAAATGTCTAGCTCAAAGAGTTTACCCAAGAGATAATGTCTCCATACTTGAAGTTCATGTAATATGGAAACAATATCAAGGTCATGGGGATCATAATTAAGCTCGTATAACTTGAGTTTTCTACTTTGATAGGATATAACATGATCATTTTGAAGCAATATACCCCCTAATCCTTCTCTGTAAGCATCTGTAACTACTGTAAAGCTTCTGTTTCGATACAAAATAGTCAAAATAGGTGTTGTAGTTAATTTTTCTTTTATTGTTTTAAATGCTTCTTCACATTTATCACTCTAAACAAACTTTTTATCTTTCTTTTGCAACGAAGTAATTGGGGAAGCAACTTTTGAAAAGTCTTAATGAATTTTTCTATAATATCGGGCAAGCCCCATGAAGCTTATAACTTCATGAACATTCTTAGATGATGGAAAATCAATTATGGATGTAATATTTGATGAATCAACTGATATTACATCCTTACCTATAAAATTTCCCAAATAATGTACTTCAGTTTCATAAAACGAACATTTTCACAATTTTCTCTTTCTTAAAATCTCAAGTACAATCCTTAAATGTTCATTATGCTCCTCTGTAATTTTTTAATAGATAAGAATATCATCCAAGAATACAAGTACAAACTTGTCCAAGTATTTTTGAAAAATATTATTCATCAGATTCATGAAAAACGTAGGTGCATTTGTTAAGCCAAAAGGTAAAACAATGAATTCAAAGTGCCCATACCTTGTTCTAAAAGTTGTTTTATGAATATCATCATCTTTTATTCTCAACTAATGATATCCATATCAAAGATCCATCTTTGAATAAGCTGATGCACCACACATTTGATCAAATGGACCATCAATCCTAAGAAGAGGATATATATTTTTTGATTGTTGATTTGTTTAACATTTGATAATCAATGCAAAATCTAAGTGTTCTATTTTTATTTTTAAGATCACCAGTGCTCCCCAAGGTGATACACTCGGTCTAAATAAACCCTTAGAAAAAAGTTCTTGTAACTGTGCCTTTAGTTCAACTAAATCAGTTGTATTCATGTGGTAAGGTGCCTTGGAAATAGGTTTAGTTCCAAGTTTGATTTCTATAATTAATTCAAATTCTTGTTTTGACGGAAGACCGGGTAGTTCTTCCAAAAACACATCATTGTACTCTCATAACAATTGGTATTTTTTCATAAAATCAATATTTTATTCTATTGTTTCAGATATTTTTACTGCATATAACATGCAACATTTATTTTTGGCCTTTTTTAAGTTGCATGGATGACCATTTCCTAATTGAAATGCCTCTTTTTAATCCTTATATGTCTGTTGTTTTCTACAAATTGTCAAGGCATCTGATGTGTTTTTCAAAATAATCAACCTTTTCTTTATGATCAGCAAGCCAATTTACACCAATTATGACATCATGTGACCCTAAAGGTGTAACATATAAGTCTACTTCTATGGTAAAATTTGGTAATTCTAAGGTTGTGCCAAAAAGACATTTATTAACAGTGTGGATAATATTATTCCCATAATGAACAATCCATGATTTTTCCATAATTATATCTTTTATTTTTAATTTTGAAGCTAATTTAAACAAAGCATTCAGCAGCACCTGTATCAAAAATTATAGTTATAGGTATACTAAATAATTTACCTAGCACTTCTATGGGCATAGCTTTTTTTAGCTTGCTTATCAACTACTGCAACATGTATCTTGTTTTGTTGGTTGCTATCATTTTTATTTAAAAGGAATTGATTTGTGTAATGGTCCTTTCCACAGTTATAACAACCCCCAATAGGTCCCCTTTTAGGCTCAAACTTATAATCAACTTTCTAAATACTGTTTTGGCCACCGTAAGTTTTCTGACCATTATTATTCTTCTAAAAATTATTTCTGTTATTTGCAGTAGCTCTATTTACTATTGTTTTCTTATTGTTTTCAGCCCCAAACCTGTTTTTAGTGCCAAAATGTTTCCATGACACCTTCTTAGGTGCAAGTGATGAAGAAGAGTTGGAGATTTTCTTTTGATTCTCTTCCTTATGCACACAAATTGCCTTCAATTTATGTTCTTTCCTTATGGATTTTTCTACAACTCCCTCCATGGTGGTTGGGCTATGTACATCTACCTCTCCACATATGATAGGATTAAATCCCATTATGAAATTTTCATCAATGTGGTACTGTGGTACATACTTCAGAAGCTTGGTAAACTTCTCCCAATATTAAGTTACAGTCAGGTTTCCTTGAACTAATTTTTGAAATTCTGTCATTTTATGATCATAATAGAGATGTGGCAACCAACGTTGCCTAAAGTATCCCTTAAACTACTACCAAGTGATGTTTTCTTCGTCAATATTCAGTACAGCCTTAAGGTTGTCCCACCAGGAAGATGCTTCATGGGAAACTTGGTAAGCTCCCCATATTGCTTTGGTTTCTTATGAGAAGTTCCTTATTTAAAAGTACTCCATTTCACTGAGAAAATTCTCAACCCAATCTCCCAATATAGTACCATCAAAATTTGGTGGACTTACCCTTTCTATATCATTAGTAAGTTCAATTGCTAACCTTGACTTCTTATTTTCAGGATGGTTAGGTGCATTTGCATTCACATTTGTAACATTATTGTTGGCATTCGTAGAATTTTTATTCACTACATTATTAGTTTTATCACCACCAAGATTTCCATCATTAATATTATTTTCTAGAGGTGGCTGATTGTTATTATCAGCTTCATCCTCCTCTTCTTCATTTCCCATTACTTGTTCAAGTATAGTAAGAAGATCTCTTATGTCCAATAGGGCAGTAAGGATCTCATCAATTTTTTGTGTTGTAGCTAGCTCACCAATCAGAGGATGGTTATTTGCAGCACATATCCTTGTTCTTACCATTTTTTGTTAACGATAAATTAAGTTTCTATCATAGATGGAATAAAATAGGTCCAAGAGATGCAAACTTTAGCTCTGATACCAAAATGTAACATCCTCATTTATGACTTTATAAAATAGGGGAATTTTTTTAATTTAAACATAATGTTCACTGTTCTAAATTCACATAATCTAGAACAAACATTCCTTGTTAATCCATCACAAAATAGTAACCATATGCAGCTATAATGACTTGGTGTAACCCTATCTCTCATTTCATGATTTAGTGATAAATTGATCTCTCATGTTTCACTATGTTCATGTGTATACAAAGTATACTTTTGGTTCCTTCACCCCTTAAGGGTTAATCAAGTGTTAGTGTCTAAGAATCCTATCTGAGTTTCTATTACTTATACTCATCTGATATCACACAACCTTAGACCAGGTGATATACGAAAATGCAACCAACAATTTACGATACTTTAGACAAATTTTAAAACATGTTTGACATGTTTTTATTCCTAGAAAACATACTCGTTGAAAGGGATACATCTTTCACACCACTTGAAACTGTTATCTAGATTAGAATTCTTTGACTACTATCAACCAATTCTAGTTCTATGTTTCACACTAAAAAGGGACAACTCACATGTACTGGTACAGATGGTCTACTTGTGGTGATTAAGGATAAGTAATCATACTTGAATCGTCTTACATTGATTTAGATGTGATTATTCACCCTTAGTCCACATAAGTGGATGTCAACCATAGGCCATATGTATGTCTCTGTTTAGGGTAAAATAGTGACCTAGAACTCAATTCTATGATGACTTTGTTTAGGGGAGATAAGTGGATTATCGTGCCATAGTGACTGCATTACAATATCCACTGAATGACATGCATCATTAAGTGGGTACTGTGTTATAACACCTATGCTGTGACATACCAATTAATTCCACTAAACGGAACAATCATACTTAGTTAGTTCATTAATACCATATGCCCCAGCGTGTTAATTATCTTATTTTAACATTAGGTATTGTACCTAAGGATAAACTAATTTCGATACAATTAATCCTTATAGTAAAGATCATATTACACCTTCTCATAATTTAAAGTATGTGGATCAAATCTACATTTTTCTAAATGAATTAATTATTCATTTTCCCTTAGCTCGTTAAGCAATAAATATCAATCTGATTTAAACAAGTAAAGGACAACATTTTAGTCTCATTGATTAAGTCCAACAAGTAAGTAGAAATCAGATTTGAACAGTTGTTATGTTAAATAGAGTGACTTTAATATCAATTATCCCCATCATAACATGTTGGTCCGAAAATCTGTCGTGAGGGAAAATCTATGGATAGACGAGCCAATAGTGTGCAGGGCATAGCCCCTCTTTGAGTTACAAAGCGAAACTAGTTTATTGCTATTCTACCAGCAGGAATAGGTGCAAGTCTCACAATATTTTGCCTTCGGGGGGTGGGATCTCATCCCAGTAGAGGTATTTATAACTATAGGAGAAGGGAAAGAAATAAGGTGGGGAGATAGGAAAGATCTAAAGGGAGAAAAGAAATGAATTCCAAAGCAGAAAGGTCAGAGGGTCTATGTTTTGGGCTGGTAGTAAACAGAGCTGAAAATTACTCACATAGACGAACAAAGCAATACTGATGAATAAATGACAATAAAGTAGAATTAGATTCAACAGAACAAACATACAGATCTAACATAAGAAAGGTCTTATGTAAAACACAGGTATTCATCACAAAGTCTAAATATTGTATTAATATTTGTTTCTATTACAAAAAGTTCAACGTCTTTTCTTCTTACTTCTATTTTTCATCTGAAAAGTATCCACACTTGAATACAACAAGTATTCAAGTATTTATAGAAGAAGAGAAGGAAAGAAGGAAAAAGCAAACCAATGACTTAATTACAAAATATCTAAAAGTCAACTGTTGACTTTTGGCAACTTGGTGGATGACATCATCCCATGGTGCAACATGGATGACATCATCATTTGTGCCAACATACTCTTAGACATTTATAAAAATAAGGAGAGAGGAAGGAGACTATTCTTCATCATCTCACGGCCGAAAGGGAGTGTCCTACTTCGGCTGTTGCTCGGGATAAGTGATGTTGAACTGGGCCCGATATTCCATGAACTTACTGATCATGGGCTGCAGTTGATCCTGAGCAGGATCCTTGTTGCAATTGCTGATAACTTCGCAAGTTTCACGTTCATCCACGAGCCTTTCTGGGAGCTTGGTATATTCATTTCCAGCCTCTATCAGGAACCCTATAAAGTCACGACAGGCCAGAAGGTTGTTGATGCATTCGGTGTTAAACGTGGCTTCTGGCCCTAACCCTTACAAGACGATCTCCTTAAAGATCCGAATAGTTTGGTTTGCCTTCCTCAGGGTGAAAAAAGGAATGAGAAAGCCTGGGGACATTACCAAGATGATTTTCTCCATCTGGTGCATGGCCTCCAAGGCTTCCTCTTTGACTTTATCTATCTTTTCGAGGACAAACTCCAACTGATCGACCTGGTAGTCCAAAGTAGACAGGACTTTGTTGGGTGCTCTGGGATGATTGAAGACGCCGAACTTGATAAGATCTTTGACTGAACAGTCAAGTATTTTCTGAAAGGTCTCATGCTGTAGCCTAGCATGGTCCAACTCTTCGGAGATGGGTCCCACAATCACTTGGAGTGCCTTGTTTGCCTGATTGATGTTTTGTTACAACTCGGTGAACTTGACGATTACTCCCTTACTTTCCTTGAGGATTTGGTCTCTCCAGGTGGATACTGCCATACCTTGCTCACCGATTTTGGCATATTCATTTATTTTATCCTAGCTCAGGGGCTCAGGAGTTTCGGTGGTAGTTGTAGGAGGTTCACTGCCCATTTTCTGTAAGGCGTGGAGAAGATTTTTATTTTTCTCCTTTAATAGCCTCTTTTCTTCCTTTACTTCATGAAGTTTCTTATAAAGGGCATCCACTACAGATAGGGCCTCTCCTTTAAGGCTTTCTGAAGATGTTCCCATCATGACTTGGGTCACTATATAATCTATCAGAGACAGATCCTTTTTATGCTTTAAAGGATTGGGATACACTATCTCCATTACTCTCTCTTGATGCACTATGAGAGAAGCGGGTTATAGGATTTTTCTTCTTGGCCCCCCTTTGATGGGATGACAGAGAAGTCCATCGGTTCGATAGGAACTTTCCTCTTTTGTTGGCTTAGGTGCTGAGAGATCCATGTTGGACTTATGGGAGTGGGGCCAGAAGTAGAAGAGGGAGCAGCTGTAGTAGTAGAGGGAAAGTGTGTTGAGACACTTGGTGGCGGCATTGAAAGAGAGGCCAAAAAAGTACTCAAGGGAGGAAGGGATACTACAAGGGAGGTAGTTGAAGGTATGGAAGGGAGTTGAGAGATGAGAGAAGAGATGGTGGGGGACAGCTCCACGAGAGATGAGAAGATAAAGGAAGAGGAAAGGGGAATAGTGGAAGATGGAGTAGGAGATACGACCAAAGGGATGATCATTTGAGCCACACGAGGAGGAGAAGGAGGAGAGGGAGAAGGGACAGAATAGACCTCAGTAGTTGTAGTAGTGGCAAAATACTGAGTGGATGTGCCCATCAAAACATCTTCGATTGCTTCTTTCTCTGGAGATAATAGGCTTACCACTTGTTCTTGTGCAACGAAAGGGGGACTCTCAGAAACCTATTCTCGAGTAGTGCTTTACTCACCCTCTTTATCTTTTCCTTTTACTTTCGGCAGATGTTTTGTTCTGGCAGGTGCGTTTCCCAATGGGGATGTAGTGAAATCTACCCCGAGGTAGATGAGGCCATTCATCCTGCACCAGTGTTCTGTCTGCCGCAGAGTTTCTTTGACCCTTTATTCAATGGTCTGGGGTGCTTTGGTTCTATCAATTGCAGTAAATGGCTAGCTGTCCCCATCCATGTCAAGATACACCTGATCAAATTTTTGATCGGTAGTTTGATAACCTTTGGGGACAGTGGCCACGCCATACTGAATGATCTTTGCCAGGGCCAAGTAAGAATGGTCCTTTCTTCTGAGCTCGACCTCATGGTATAGGTCGATATAAATGTCCTTGATTTGTGGAAGGTGGATAGGATCGAGTTTTTCCCTGGGATGGAAATTCCTTGGATCGAAAGTGGGCCTCACTGGGAAGTTATGCTTCAGATTGAGTAGTTCTAGCTCGGTAACCATTTCCCCGGCTTAATGATGAGAAACACAGGTGTACCTTCCCACTGTGAGGGGGAAAGGAGTTCCACACTTCTTCCTCTTCAGACACTTCTCATGATATGTTACGAGATGTCTGGATATCTCCAACAGGATCAGTTTGGGGCTGACATATCTCAATAATTTGGTGGGCTCACCCAAAAAGTTAGCTTCCCTGAGATAGGTGAAGGTTGGGAATTGTGTGAATAAGGCCCCCCACTTCTCCTTACTGCGACAATGCTCTTGGTCGTTTAACCAGGAGTCATGTTTGGACTCAAAAGGTAGATGACGTTGTAGAAGAAAGCGTCATTAATATTGGTAAATTGAGAAATTCTATTCTCCAGCTTCAGCTCTGGGTAGTACTCATATATTCTCACCTGGGGCCAAACCTCGCATCGACTCAATGCTGGATAGTCCCTTTCTGAGGCTGCAACATACAATACGTAGGAGTTCATGTAGAACCTCCCCATTGTGGTGAGTTGTTGGAGCTACTCAGATATGGTACTACTTATTATCTCTGTCCACTTGAAGCGTTGATTAGGTATGTTCTTGCTCATGGTCTCAAGGTACCTGAGAATCCACTTATGAAAGTAATGGGCATAAGAAAGCCCAAACACTCTACTCAGGAATGTGATAGTATCGCTCAGTTCCTTGGAGAAATCACTTCGATGAATAACCTGTGGCCATCTGGTTACCACCTTCTTGTTCTTCAGGTATACCTCATTCATTAGATGCATACACTGGTCTTCATTATCCTCCTAAGCCTTGGTGCAGTCTTCTTGGCTTACGGCCACAAAGTGCTAGTGGTGAGGAATGCCAAGAATGATTTCAAAGTGCCGGGTGGTAAGGTTGATCATGACTTCACCCTTTTCATTTTGGACACACCTCATGTCTTTTTTGTAGCAGTGGGCCACTACCATCATGAATTCATTGTTCGCTGCACTAACGGGGATCCCCCCAGCAAAGTGTAGTCGAATTCCTACTAGTTTGTCCATCCTGGGACTCTGTGACCCTCCTGGTTCTAGCCCAGAAATATTCCATATCAATGTGACCGAGCTTTGAGTCTCTTATATCCAGGTCACATTTTTCCTGAGACTCGGGCATTCTAACCCTTTGGTACTTGTACTTCATCTCTTCCTCTGTAAGCTTGGCTTTACCCTTAGACTTGGTTGGTCTCTTGCTTGATGTAGACATATGTGGATTTGAACTCAATTTCTGATCTGCAAGAAGAAGAAGCAAAACCCAATGCAGAAAAGCCATGTCAACTGTTAGATCTTCCATTAAAGCACTACAAAATAGAATGAGGAGTTAACAATTTTAAGGCCTCAGGGTGCAGGGTGCATGAACACTGCAGGCTATAGGGTTAATAATATGGCACAGAGGAGAAGGGTGTTACAAGGAACAAATTAGCACCAAAGGGCGCAGGGCGCTAGGATGTTGCACATGACATTTTGTTATTATAAGCAGAAGTGCACCCGCACCATTCATGTGTTTTATACTGGGCGCGGATAATTTTCATGTTGCATGGGGAGAGGATGCACCAAAGGGCACATATATTCTTCATGTTGCATGGAACTTTGGTGCACCGAAGGACGTAGGGTTGATGCGTGTAACATAGACTTTATGTGTGAAACAGGGGAACTTGGTGCGGTGCAGGGAAGGCTTACATGACATGTTGCTGATGTAAGAGGGGATGCACATGCGCCATTTACATAGTTTTGTACTTGGCACAAGTAATGCTGGTGTCACATGAGGGAAGGGTGCGCCAATGGCACAAATATTTGTAATGTAACATAGAAGCTCGGTGCACCAAAGGGTGCAGGGTTATTGGGTGTACCATCAACTTTAGGTGTGCAAAAGGGGAGTTTGGCATAGCATAGGGAACGCTTGCACGACACTATGTTGCTGCAATGGGGGATGCGCCTGTGCCACTTATTAGGATTTCACTTGGTTTTAATATAGCGTAAGGAGCTCATGTGCTACAATAAATGCTAGTGTGCCATAGGCACGACTGTGTTTCCTGTTGCAAGGGTGGTGAGTGCGCCAAGGAAAAACACAGCTTTGGAAATGGTTCTTCTTTCTTTCTGATTGATTCGTGATCATTTAGGCTTAACTCCACATTGATTTAAGTGGTGAAGGGTGTAAGGCAAGGAGAGTTTGGATTTTTTTTTTAGGCGGAGCCCTCTTAGCCAGTAGATGTGGAAAGAGGAGGGAAACAGTTTGGGGAGGGAAAAAACAAGAATTAGCAAGAGGGGTTTCATGGTTTCACAGCTTGATATATCCTACCACACAAATAAACAGCCAACAACAAAACTAAAACATGAGAGTAACAAGGACCACTTACCTGGAATATATAGAATGTGAGAGGTGAAAAGGGGTCCATGAACGTGACATGAGGACGACAGGTATGCTGACATGTGCAGAGGAAAAAGCTATCATGTGTTTTCTGACTGGTGAAAGTGAGAGGGAGGATGTGCCTATATATAGGCAAAGGTGTAATAAATGCACCAACCAATTTTTAAGAGGCACACCAAAAAAGGTGTCGACACGTCAAACGGTGCACCCTTTGGCGTGGATAAACGCGTGTCAACACAAAGATACTTGCACCTTTGGCACAATTTTAAGACTATCAACACTCTTCTTCATGCACCCTTTGGCGCACCAAAACATGGCACAACAATTAATATGTCAACACGAAGTCGCATGCACCTTGACGCACATAAGAATGGCACATCACGGGAAGGCACACCAAAACATGTGTCGACACGTCAAATGGTACGCCAAAGGAAATTAAGGGGGCGCAGATTTACTATGTGTAACACAGATAAAAGGTACGCCTGACCAAAAGGGATCAAAAAGGCTAAGTTCGGAAAAACTAGATTTCCTGGAAAGGAATTTTGCAACGTTCCAAACACAGAGGGGTCCCCGACGAGGGACCAGGACAAAATTTGGTATGGTTACCTATAAAATTTCCTTCATCAATTTTACAGGATAATAGCTGGCTCTTTCTGGGGACTATCTTTGAGAAGAACTCAAGGGTAGAGAATCCCAGATCTACATGTGCCTATCCATTGGGTTAGAGAGAAAAAACGAGGGCAACGACCAAAGAAAAAACATGACAAAAGAAAAAACACGACATAAAGAAAACACATGACATAAAGAAAACTACACAAAGAAGAGAGCAAGCTCTACTTCCTGTATATTTTGAGGTGCTGCCCACTATAGGGAAGTGAAAGCTTAGTTCCGTCTAGATATGAGAGATAGAAGCTATTTTCTCCATTGAGCTGTTTGATCTTGAAAGGCCCTATCCATAGAGAATCAAATTTTCCATGCATGCCCTTTGGCTCTCTTCATTTGTCCCACAAAAGGACGAAGTCTCCCATTTGGAACTCTCTTTGCTTAGATTTTTTATCGAACAGTCTCTTAACCTGATTCTGATGTTCAATGATCCTGTCGACCACTCTTACTCTTTTCTCTTCAAGATCTGATAGATACATGATCCTCTTTTCAAGGGAACTTTGGAAAGTTTCATCTTCAATTGCTCGTGCCAAGCACAGAGCAGGGAGTTCCATAGAAATGGGAAGTTTGGCATTGGTTCGAGATAACACTTGAAAAGGAAACATGCCGAGAGACCTCTTAGGAGTAATACGGTCTGCCCACAAAGCGTCGTATAATGACTTGTGCCACATTCATTGATTCTCATCCACTAGCTTCCGTATGATGGTCACTAAGTTTTTATTACTGGATTCCACCTGACCATTTCCCCGGGGGTAATAATCCGAGGCATGAGCCAAGGTTATCCTGTATTCATAGCAAAAACAAACAACTTCTTGTGAGGAGAAGTTGGAAGCGTTATCAGTAACAATCTTGTTTGGAACGCCAAACCTGACAATAATATTTTCTCTGATGAAACTGCAAACAACCTCGGAAGTGGCATGCTTGATAGGTATGGTCTCTACCCATTTTGTGAAGTAATCTATTGCTGTCAGGACATAACTATGTTCGGCACTCGATTGGGGATTGATTGCACCAATAAAATTGATTCCCCACTGCTTGAATGGTTCATCAATGATGACCGGCCTGAGGGGAAAAGTAGCCAATTTTGGCTTACCAACAATTGCTGGTAAGGATCACACTTTGCTACCCAGGTGGTTGTATCTTAGAAAAGTGTTGGCCAATAGTACCTGGCTCGGATGATCTTGTGTGCCATCACAGAAGAGGAGAAATGGCCACCACAGGCTGAATCATGAAAACTCTCAAGTAAATTTACCTGCTGCGGCTTGTCAACACATCGCAAGAAGATGCCATCTATTCCTCATTTGTGTAAACCATCATCCTAGATGACATATCTGGCTGCTCTGAGCTTTATAACGTGCTTCTCCTTTGTAGTTAGATGAGATGGAAATTCACCATAGGTGAGAAAGAAAGCAATATTGGAATACCACTCATCACTGGTCGTGACAAATAGAACCATAGGTAGTGAATCAGCTTTCTCCACCTGGCTTTGTGCTCCATTGGTGCAATCATCTTTTCTGTCAGGGTCTTCTGAACCTTGGTTTTCAGCCATAAGATGACATAGGCCCTTACCCCTCACCAGCTTGGTGGGTTTTATATCTAGATCATACTCTTGGACTTTTTCAATCCAATTTACTTGCAAACTCCCTAACTCCTGTTGAGTAAGATGGAATTGACTGCTGTGTCAGGAACTAGGGCTACCGTATGAGAGTTTAGAATGTAGTACCTGAAGTTCTTAACTACTTTGACCACGGTGAAGGCATGCTTTTCCAACTGGGACATCCTTAATTCGTGAGGCTTGAGAGGAGAGCTCATAAACGTAATCAGGGATTCGACATCCTCATAATTCTTTTGAATTAAGATGGCTGATACAGTATGCTCGGATGCATAGCTATACATGATAAAATCCTTGGAGAAATCAGGACATACCAGGACTGGCACGTGAGCGATGGAGGCTTTTATATCTTTGAATGACCTCTTTCCTTCTTCGCTCCACTAGAATTTTGGTGATCCTTTCATCATGTTTGATGTGGTGAGTCTTTTCAGCAAATTCTGGAATAAAGCACCTGAGAAAGTTCACCTGTTTGAAAAAATAGTGAACGTCGATCTTGCTTGTAGGTAAAGTGAGGCTCTGAATAGCCTTAACCCTTTCAGCATCTATCTTCATTCCTTACTTGCTTACAATGTGTCCTAGTAACTTTCCTTCTGTGACTCCTAAAACAGATTTTTTCGGATTCAAGGAGATCCCATGCTCTCGGCATCTAATCAATACTTGTTCCAAATGATCACAATGATCATTTCGCTGCTTAGAGAACATAGTTAAGTCATCCAGGTAAACAATGATGAATTTTCCCATCATTCCTTTGAACGTGAAGTCCATGGCCTGCTGAAAAGTGGCACCAGCATTGGTCAAACCAAAAGGCATCCTGCTGTAAGCAAATATACCCCAAGGGGTAGTGAATGCTGTTTTGAATTGGTCTTCAGGTGAGACTTCAATCTGATTATAGCCAGAAAAACCATCAAGCATGGACAACATTTTTGATCCAGTCACTACTTGTAGAACCTGATCCATTATGGGGAGTGGGTAGTTGTCCTTCAGGGATGCTTGATTCAGGTTGCGAAAATCTATGCAGATGCGTATCTCACCATTCTTCTTACGTACTGGTACAATGTTTGCCACCCAGGTACTGTGATGGATAGGAAAAATGATCTGTGTGTCTAACATTTTCTAAACTTTGGCCTGGATAGTACCTGAGATCTTAGGATTGTAGTGTCTCTGTTTCTGGTGAAAGGGTTTGACATCCTCTTTCAATGGGATGTCATACTGGACTTCCTTCGGCTTGAAAGACTTTAGATTGGCATAAGACCATGCCAATACATCCATGTATTTCTTCAACAACTTGATGAATTTCTGCTTCTCTTCGGGTGTGTAACATTTTCCAATGTTCACAAATTGCAGATGTTCTACCGAACCTAAATTGACCGGTTTAGTTTCTGGGGAGGAGTTAGGATCGTCTCACCTTTTCTTTTTGACAAAACAATCATGCCTATCAAACAACCGCTCTAGGGAGACTAGGACTTTTAGGATTTTATTTCCTTTGAGATGATATATGTCGTCGTTTCCTTTGGATTCCCCGTTCTGATTGGTAATAGACTCACGGCATGTGGAAGCAGATCCTTCAAAATGAAGCTCAGTAAAATTTTCCACTTTTTCAAGAAAGGCAATGAGTTGATTGTCATCGTTGAATACCTGCCAATGCTAAGAATTGTCCGGCACGCTTGGGTGAAAAACCATCACAAAGTATATTTGTCTATTTTCAAACCTGGGTGAGGGAGCATGAGGGATGCTGAGACGGCCAATGAATCAGCCATGTCATTCTGAGCTCTTAGGATAGCCTCTATTGAAAAAGAATCAAAATCCTCAATGCTTTCCCATACCGCGTTGCGGTAATGCCTAAGCCTCTCATTTTTCACTTGGTATATCCTTTTAATTTGATTTACGACCAGCTTTGCATCACCATGTACCTTCAGATTCTTGATTCCTCTTTCCTTTGTGGCCTGCATGCCAAGTAGCAAAGATTCATACTCAGCAGTATTATTTGTGTTGAAAAACTACAATTTAAAAGAGAGGGGAATAATCTCCTCTTCGGGAGATATTAGCACGGTTCCAACGCCGCACCCACTAGTCTCGTAGTTGCCATCAAACTGCAAAGTCCAGATCTTGTTAAGATCCTCTGCTTAGATGAGGACATCCATTTTGTCAAACTCGGTAGACAAGAAATAGTTTCCCATTTCTGATGATTCAAAGATAATTTGGGCTTTGGGGTCATCAGAGCTAGTAACTAGGTACTTCTTTTGCGATTCCAGATCTAATGTTTTCATTATACCTTTGACAGGGATTCTAGCCTTAGACCAGTTCATATGAATCTCCCCACTAACTTCACTGCAAAAGCTCCTTCCTAGTAGAATCCCATATGCTGTCGGAATATTGGCAACAAGGACGGTCATCTTCACTCTTTTCTCCGGAAACGCTACAAATGTAAACTGTGTATCTTTGATTTGACCAATCAACGGAACCTGCTTGGTTTCCAAGGAATAACATCTGCTAAAAGTCTTGGTAAGGGTGAGGCCTAAGGCATGGGAAACTTTTGTTAGCATGACATTATCGGAAGCCCCAGAATCAATTATGCAGTTGCTTAGTTTGTGGCCGTTAATCAGGAGGGAGAGATAAAAAGGTTCCATCTTTCCTGATGCAGATGTTGAGGCAACATTTATGCGAGATGCAGGAGGAGTAGAAAGGATTCCCTTCGGGGAAACCTTAGTAGTTATGATAGCTTGGCTTTGGATGTATTCGGTCAACCTTACAAGTTGTTTAGGATTTGACTGAAGATTTTCAGCTTCAGACATCTAGATTTTGGTCTTTTTAGCATGATCGATTATGTCAAACGCGGCCAAGGGTTGTGTTGATGAAGGAATGAGTCCCTCATTTCGTAATGGTAGGGTAGGATTACCGGTCTTGATAGGAACATGAGAGGACTGACTCGAAGGAAACACAAGGGAAAAATATTTTCTTGAAAAAGACCTAGTAACAGGTTGAGCAGGAAGGGGACTACCTCGTTTAGCGATGGTTAGAGGCATGTGTGACACGGCCTTCTCTTTCTGCATATTGGCAGCCACTTCTGCTTCTTTTCCTTGCAAGAGGGTAAAAATAGCATATGATTGCCTTCTTACATATCCTTGGGTACCCTCCTATTCGTCAGATTCATCTTCATCAAATTCCATATACCCGATAGTAGAGTCGCTAGTCGGTTCATCGACATCTTGATCATCTTCACCTGATGATGAAGGTTCTTCATAATTTCACTCCTCTTCTTCGATTTCGGCTAAAGCATTGATCGGAGGGGCTGCAAGCGCCAACTGTGGAGTAGCTATGGGTAGGCGGGGCCTTTATGAGATGTTGTTAGAAGTGAAGCTCCTTTGCGGAATATCCCAGTACGAAGTGCTAGGAGAAGCCTAAGCTAGCTACTTTTTTAATGCGAGTAGGTCATTTGCCATCTTCTGGAATGCCGGATTGGATGAAGTGGTAGGAGAAGGAGCTGAAACCTTCGGCCTGGATGATTCTCGCATTAATTTTCTAGATATTAGCAAGTTGTCTTCAATCCATATGGCAGCAGCTTGGGTGAGAACCAGAGTAGTGACTTGTTCTTGCAAGAGTAAGAAACTTACTTTTGAGCTCATGGCATTCACGAAGAAACACTTCTGATTTTCTGGCTTTGGCAGCATGGTAGACGGAACTCGATTGATTAGTGAGTTGAAACGGGTGATGAAATCATGCATGGTTTCATTGACCTCCTTCTTCAGGTGAGTGATCTTTGACAGCAATTCAAATGCATCCTCGGAAGGCTTATACCTTTCTTTAAATACAATCTATAAGGTGGCCCAGCTAGTAATAGATCCGGCCGACAAATGCTGAAAACATTTCGCTGCTGGTCCTTGCAAGGTTTCCAGAAAGAGGTGAACTGACAGATCTTCATGGGTCACATCTAGGATACTACATGACATGATGAACGCGGATATGTGTGAATCCATGCTCTGGTTCTCGCTACCTAAAAATTTAGGAAAATTCTTTCAATTTCCATGTGGGAGCACGTGAACAGGATGTGGTAAAGCCAAAGGGCCCATAGCATTTCCCCATGGTACTACCATTTGAATAGCTAGAAAGAGAACGTGTGCTGGGAGGATGGTCCCGCTGAGCAATAAAGCACTGCAAAGTGATGTGGATGCACCTTGTGAGAGGTGCTTCCTTTGTGGAGGTGAGACACTCCTGGATGACCGGTCAGCCGAGCTCAGCGAAGAGAAGCGTGCTGGTGTAACACTGAAGTTATGCCTTTGAAGCAGATTAAAAGTAGGATCAACTTCTCCATGAGCTCTCCTGCTATGAGTAAATGGTTCACCCACCAGTGTACCTTCCAGATCTGCAATATTTTGGAGCAAATCCTAAAAACTCTTTTTGGTTGTACTGGCTGATTTTTATTTTTTTTTGACAAAAAATCAGCAACATGTACTTTTCTAAATATTTAATTTTATCCCTCTTTTAACAAATGATTGTGGTTTTAATTTCTAATTAACGAGGATAAAATGATGGTAAAACTTAGTAAGCTGATTTTTAGATCTAGAGTTGTCTTTTTAAAGAGTTTGAAAATTTTGGTAAACTGTCAAAACTCAGATCTACGGAAAAATATAGATTTTTCTAAAAACTCAGTGAACCAAAGATCTCTAACTAGCCCAGATCTATGGACCTTTGAAGAAAATTTTCAGTTTGGGTTACTTTTACAAAAAATTTGGATTTTGAAAAAAAGTTAAAATTTGCAAACAGGTTGTGATTTGTTTTGATTTTTACCGATTTTCTAACATACCACTATCATATATCTGTTAGATCTGTTTGATTCCCAGCAGAGTCACTAAAAACTGTTGGTCTGAAAATCTGTCATGAGGGCAGATCTATGGATAGACGAGCCAATAGTGTGTAGGGCATAGCCCCTCTTTGAGTCAACAAAGCAAAATTGGTTTATTGCTATTCTACCAGCAGGAATTTGTGCAAGTCTCACAATATTCTACCTTCGGGGGGTGGGATCTCATCCTAGTAGAGGTATTTCCAACTATAGGAGAAGGGAAAGAAACAAGGTGGAGAGATAGGAAAAATCTAAAGGGAGAAAAGAAATGAATTCCAAAGCAGAAAGGTCAGAGGGTCTATGTTTTGGGCTGGTAGTAAACAGAGCCGAAACTTACTCACATAGACGAACAAAGCAATACTGATGAATAAATGACAATAAAGTAGAAGTAGATTCAACAGAACAAACATACATATCTAGCATAAGAAAGGTATGATGTAAAACACAGGTATTCAACACAACGTCTAAATATTGCATTAATATTTGTTTCTGTTACAAAAAATTCAACGTCTTTTCTTCTTACTTCTATTTTTCATTTGAAAAGTATCCACACTTGAATACAACAAGTATTCAAGTATTTATAGAAGAAGAGAAGGAAAGAAGGAAAAATCAAACCAACAACTTAATTAAAAAATATCTAAAAGTCAATTGTTGACTTTTGGAAACTTGGTGGATGACATCATCTCATGGTGTAACATGGACGACGTCATCGTTTATGCCAACATACTCTTAGAAATTTACAAAAAGAAGAAGAGAGGAAGGAGACTATTCGTCATCGTCTCGTGGCCGAAAGGGAGTGTCCTGCTTCTGCTATTGCTTGGGAGAAGTGATGTTGCACTGGGCCCGATATTCCATGAACTTGCTGATCATGGGCTGCAGTTGATCCTAAGCAGGATCCTTGTGGCGATTGTTGATAACTTCTCAAGTTTCATGTTCATCCACGAGCCTTTCTAGGAGCTTGGCATATTCATTTCCAGCCTCTATCAGGAACCCTATAAAGTCACGACAGGCCAGAAGGTTGTTGATGCATTCGGTGTCAAACGTGGCTTATGGTCCTAACCCTTGTGAGACGATCTCCTTAAAGATCCGAATAGTTTGGTCTGCCTCCCTCAAGGTGAAAGAAGGAGTGAGTAATCCTAGGGACATTCTCAAGATGATTTTCTCCATCTGGTGCATGGCCTCCAAGGCTTCCTCTTTTACTTTATCTATCTTTTCGAGGACAAACTCCAACTGATTGACCTGGTAGTCCAAAGTAGACAGGACTTTGTTGGGCACTCTGGGGTGATTGAAGACGCCGAACTTGATTAGATCTTTGACTGAATAGTCGAGAATTTTTTGGAAGGTCTCATGTTGTAGCCTAGCATGGTCCAACTCTTCGAAGATGGGTCCCGCAATCGCATGGAGTGCCTTGTTCACCTGATTGATGTTTTGATACAACTCGGTGAGCTTGACGATTACTCCCTCACTTTCCTTGAGGATTTGGTCTCTCTAGAAGGATACTGCCATACCTTGCTCACTAATTTTTGCATATTCATTTATTTTATCCTGGCTCAGGGGCTCAGGAGTTTCGGTGGCAGTTGTAGGAGGTGCACTGCCCATTTTCTGCAAGGCGTGGAGAAGATTTTTATTTTACTCCTTTAATAGCCTCTTTTCTTCCTTTGCTTCCTGAAGTTTCTTGTAAAGGGCATCCACTGTAGATAGGGCCTCTCCTTGAAGGATTTCTGAAGATGTTCCCATCATGGCTTGGGTCACTATATAATCTGTCGGAGATAGATCCTTTTTATCCTTCAAAGGATTGGGATATGCTATCTCCATTACTCTCTCTCCTGATGCACTCTGAGAGAAGTGGGTTATAGGATTTTGCTTCTTAGCCCCCCTTTGGGATGATGGAGAAGTCCATCGGTGTGATAGGAACTTTCCTCTTTTGCTGGCTTAGGTGCTGAGAGATCCATGCTAGACTTATGGGAGTGGGGCCAGAAGTAGAAGAAGGAGAAGCTGCAGCGGTAGAGGGAAAGTGTGTTGAGACACTTGGTGGTGGCATTAAAAGAGAGGCCAGTGAAGTACTCAAGGGAGGAAGGGATACTGCAGGGGAGGTAGTCGAAGATATGGAAGGGAGCTGAGAGATGAGAGAAGAGATGGTGGGGGAAAGCTCCGCGAGAGAGGAGAAGATGGAGGAAGAGGAAAGGGGAACAGTGGAAGATGGGGAAGAAGATACTACCAAAGGGATGGTCGTTTGAGCCACACGAGGAGGAGAAGGAGGAGAGGGAGAAGGGACAGAATGGACCTCAGTAGTTATAGTAGTGGAAACATCCTGAGTGGATGTGCCCATCAAAACATCTTCAGCCGCTTCTTTCTCTGGAGATAACAGGCTTACCACCTGTTCTTGTGCGGCGGAAGGGGGACTCTTAGGAGCCTCTTCTCGAGTAGAGCTTGACTCACCCTCTTTATCTTTTCCTTTTACTTTCGGCAGATGTTTTGGTCTGGCAGGTGTGTTGCCCAATGGGGACGTAGTGAAATATACCCCAAGGTAGATGAGGCCATTCATCCTGCACTAGTTTTCTATCTGCCACAGTGTTTCTTTGACCCTTTCTTCAATGGTCTAGGGCGCTTCGGTTCTGTCAATTGCAGTAAATAGCCAGTTGTCCCCATCCGTATCGCGATACACCTAATCAACTTTTTGATCGGTAGTTTGATAACCTTTCGGGATAGTGGCCACGGCGTACTGAATGATCTCTTCTAGGTCCAGGTAAGAATGGTCCTTTCTTCTAAGCTCAACCTCATGGTACAGGTCGATATGAATGTCCTCAATTTGTGGAAGGTGGATAGGATCAAGTTTTTCCTTAGGAAGGTAATTCCTTGGATCAAAAGTGGGCCTCACAGGGAAGTTATGCTTGAGATTGAGTAGTTCTAGCTCAGCAACCATTTCCCAGGCTCTATGATGAGAAACACAGGTGTACCTACCCATTGTGAGGGGGAAAGGAGTTCCACCCTTCTCCCTCTTCAGGCACTTCTCATGAGACGTTACAAGCTATCTGGATAGCTCCAACAAGATCAGTTTGGGGCCGGCATATCTTGGCAATTTGGTGGGCTCACCCAAGAAGTTAGCTTCCCTGAGATAGGTGAAGGTTGAGAATTGTGTGAATAAGGCCCCCACTTCTCTGTTGCTGCGACAATTCTCTTGTTCATTCGATCGTGAGTCATGTTTGGCCTCAAAAGGAAGATGACATTGTAGAAGAAAGTATCGTTAATATTGGTAAACTGAAAAATGTTATTCTCCAGCTTCAGCTCTTGTTAGTACTCATATATTCTCACCTGGGGCCAAACCCTGCATCGGCTCAATGCTGGATAGTCCCTTTCTGAGGCTGCAACATAAAATACATAGGAGTTCATGTAGAACCTCCCCATTGTGGTGAGTTATTGGAGCTACTCGGATATGTTACTGCTTATTATCTCCACCTGCTCGAAGCGTTGATCAGGTACGTTCTTTCTCATGGTCTCCAGGTACCTGAGTATCCACTTATGAAAGTAATGGCCATCAAAAAGCCCAAACACTCTACTCAGGAATGTGATAGTATTGTTCAGTTCCTCGGAGAAATCACTTCGGTGAATAACCTATGGCCATCTGGTTACCACTTTCTTGTTCTTCAGGCATACCTCATTCATCAGCTGCATGCACATTGTCCTCCCAAGCCTTGGTGCAGTCTTCTTGGCTTACAGCCACAAAGTGCCGGTGGTGAGGAATGCCAAGCATGATTTCGAAGTGTCAGGTGGTAAGGTTGATCATGACTTCACCCTTTTCATTTTGGACACACCTCGTGTCTTTGTTGTAGTAGCGGGCCGCTACCATCATGAATTCATTGTTCACTACACTGACGGGGATCCCCCCAGTAAAGTGCAGTCCACTTCCTACTAGTTTGTCCATCCAGGGACTCCCTGTGACCGTCCAGGTTCTGGCCCAAAAATCTTCTATATCAATGTGACTGAGCTCTGAGTCTCTTATATTAAGGTGTTATCCTGTAAAATTGGCAAGGGTAATTTTACGGGTAACCATACCAAAATTTTGTTCTAGTCCCTCGTCAGGGACCCCTCTGCGTTCAGAGCATTGCAAAACCCATCCTCAGGAAATCTAATTTTCTGAACTTAGCCATTTTTGGTCTTTTCTTGGTCGGGTGCAACTATTGTCTATACAACACAGGGTTAATCTGCGCCCCCTTTAATTCCTTTAGCACACGGTTTGAAGTGTCAACACACGTTTTGGTGCACCTCACCATGTTGCACCTTTCTTGCATGCACCAAGGTGCATGCGCCTTTGTGTCAACAATATTTTTGTTGTACCATGTTTTGGTGCACCAAAGGGCACATGTATTTCCATTTTGACAGCACTTTTGGTGCGCCAAGGGTGCACTTAACTTCGTGTTAACATGTGTTTTGATGCGCCAAAGGGCGCAAGCTTTCCAGTGTCGACAGGTGTTTTGATGTGCCACTTCAAAAAGTGGTTGGCACATTTATTACAACCTTGCCTATATATAGGTGCATCCGCCCTATCAGTTTCACCAGTCAAAAAACACGTGATTGTTCTTTTTCCTCTACACCTGTCAGCACGCCTGTCATTCTCGTATCACATCATGGACCCAGTTTCACCTCTCACATTATATATATTCCTAGTAAGTGGTCCTTATTTCTCTCATGTTTTATGTTTTGGCTATTGGCTGTTTGTTTGTGGGGTTGGATAGAATGATCTATGAAACCATGAAACCTCCCTTTGCTGTTTTTGCTATCCTCCCCCATGCACTTCTCTCTCTTTCCAGATCTGCTGGTAATGAGGACTCTGCCTCTGAAAAAATCACTTGGATCTCTTTGTTTTAGCCTGTTCATCATCAAAGGAACCCTACAGAAGAGGCTTAAACACATGTAACCCCTCCAGAGGAAGAACATAGACTTAAAAACTGATAAACTACTCTTTGTCCTCTTTGGCGCAATCACCACCGTTGCAACATGAAGTACAGTCGCGCCAACGACACATCCACCATGCTTGCTGCATAAAAAACAATTGCGCCCTCAAAGCACACTTTCCTTGCTTGCAACACCCACTGATCTTGTGCCCTCTTGGCACACCAAACTCATGTGTAACATTATAAAAACTTACACCATTGGTGCACCTTGCATCCATGCAACACCAACCTTACTTGCGCCAAGTACAAAACTGTTAATAGCGCAGGCGCATCCCTTATTATAGGAACATCATGTCATGCAGACCTTCCATGCGCTGCGCCAAGTTCCCCTGTGGCGCATGAAAAAATGATGTTACATGCATTAAACCTATGCCCTTTGGCACATCCTGTACCCATGTAACATGAAAAATATCAGCACCCGTTATAAAATACATATATATGGCACAGGTGCACTTGCGCTTACAACAACAAAAAATGTCATCTGCAGTGCCCATGTGCCCTGCACCCTTTGACACTGATTTGTCCCTTGCAACACCCCTTTTCTGTGTGCTATAATATTTAACCCTGCAACCTGCAGTGTTCATGTGCCCTATGCCGTGAGGCCTTAAAATTGCTAACTCTTCTTTCTGTCAATGCTTTAATGGAAGATCAAATAGCTAATATGACTTTCCTACGTTGGCTTTCACTTCTTCTTTTTGTAGATCAGCAACTGAGTTCAGAACTACATATGTCAACATCAAGTAAGAGACCAACCAAGTCTAAGGGTAAAGCCAAGCTCATAGAGGAAGAAATGAAGTACAAATATCAGAGGGTCAAGATGCCCGAATCCTAGGCAGAGTGTGACCTGGATATAAGAGACTCAGAACTTGGTCACATTGATATGGAGGATTTCTGGGCCAGAACCCGGATCGAAGATAACTTGCTAATATTTGGCAAATTAAAAAGAGAGTCATCCAAGTTCAAAGCTGCAAATCTTTCTCTAGCCACTTCGTTAGATCAAGCATTCCAGAAGATGGCAAATGACTTGCTCGCATTAAAGAAACAGCTATCTTAGGCTTCTCCAAGCACCTCGTACCGGGATATCCCACGGAGGAACTTCACTCCCAACAGTGCTCCACAAAGGCCGAGCCTACCTGTAACTGCTCCAAGGCTAGCGCTTGAGGCTCCTCTGGTCAATGCTCTAGTCGAGATTGAAGAAGAGGAGAAAATTTATGAAGAACCTTCGTCGTAAGGTGAAGATGATCAAGATGTCGGTGAACCGACTGGTGACTCTATAATTGGGTATATGGAATTTGAAGATGAAGAATCTGATGATGAAGAGGGTACCCAAGGATATGGGAGCGGACAGTCATACGCTGTCTTCACCCGATCCCAAGGAAAAGAAGCAGAAGTTGTTGCCAGGATACCAAAAGAGAAGGCTATGTCAAACACACCTCTAACCATTGCAAAAAGAGGTAATCCCCTTCCTGCTCAACCCGTTATTAAGTCTTTTTCGAAGAAATATTTTCCTCCCATCTCTCCTCCAAATCAGCCTTCTTCTATTTCCATGAAGACCAGTAATCCTACCCTACCATCGTGAAACGAGGGACTCATTCCTCCATCAACGCAACTCTTGGCTACATTTGACATAATTGACCATGCTAAAAAGACCAAGATTCAAATGTCTGAAGCCGAGTATCTTCAGTCCAATCCTGAGCAGCTTGTAAGGTTAACTGAATACATCTAAAGTCAGGTTGTCATGACTAATCAGGTTTCCCCAAAAGGAATCCTTTCCACCCCTCCTTCATCCCGCATAAATGTCACCTCGACTTCTACATCAGGCAAGATAGAACCTTTCTACCTCTCCCTCCTAATCAATGGACACAAACTAAGCAACTACATAATTGATTCTAGAGGTTCCGATAATGTCATGCCAACAAAAGTCACCCATGCTTTGGGCCTCACCCTTACCAAGCCTTTTGGTAGATGTTATTCCTTGGAAACCAAGCAGGTTCCACTGATCGGTCAAATCAAGGATGCTCATTTCGCATTTGCGGCGTTCCCAGAGAAAAGAGTGAAGATGACCGTCCTTGTTGCCGATATTTCGGCAGCATATGGAATTCTACTAGGAAGGAGATTTTGTAGTGAAGTTGGTGGGGAGATTCATATGGACTGGTCTAAGGCTAGAATCCCCATCAAAGGTGTAATGCAAACATTAGAGCCTGAATCATAAAAGAAGTACCTAGTTACTAACTCCGATGAACCCAAAGCCCAAATTCTCTTCGAATCATCAGGGATGGGAAACTATTTCTTGTCTATCGAGTCTGACAAGGGGGATTTCCTTGTCCAAGTAGAGGATCTTAACAAGATCTGGACTTTGCAGTTTGACGGCAGCTGCACGACTAGTGGGTGTGGTGCCGTGCTTATATCTCTCGAAGAAGAGATTATTCCTCTCTCTTTCAAGTTACAATTTTTTAACACCAATAATACTGCTGAGTATGAGTCCCTGCTACTTGGCGTGTAAGCTGCGAAGGAAAGAGGGATCAAGAATCTTAAGGTATAAGGTGATGCAGCTCTGGTCACAAATCAAGTTAAGAGGATATACCAAGTGAAGAATGAAAGGCTCAGACATTACCACAACGCGGTGTGGGACAACATCAAGGAGTTTGATGCTTTTTCAATAAAAGCTATCCCAAGAGCTCAGAATGACATGGCCGATTCATTGGCCATTTCAGCATCCCTCATGCTCCCTCACCCAGGTTTGAAAATAGACAAATATACCATTGAGGTGGTTTTTCGCCCAAGCATGGTGAACAATTCTCAACACTGGCAGGTATTCAATGACGAAAATCAACTGTTGCCTTCCTAGAAAAGGCTGAGAATTTTAGTGAGCTTCATTTTGAAGGATCCACTTCTACATGCCATGAATCTATTATGGATCAGGATAAAGAATCAAAAGGGAATGACAGCATATGTCAGCTCAAAGGAAATAAAATCCCAAAAGGCCTGGTCTCCCTAGAGCGGTTGTTCAACAGGCATGATCGCTTTGTTAAAAATAAAAGGCAAGATGATCCTAATTCCTCCCTAGAAACCGAACCGCTCAATTTACGTTCGGTATAACATCCGTAGTTTGTGAACATTGGAAAATGTTGCGCACCGAAAGAGAAGTGGAAATTTGTCAAACTGCTGAAGAAATACATGGATGTATTGGCATGGTCCTATGCCGATCTAAAGTCTTTCAAGCCAAAGGATGTCTAGCATGATATCCCATTGAAATAATACGTCAAACCTTTTCACCAGAAGCAGAGACATTATAATCCTAAGATCTCAAGTACTATCCAGGCTGAAATTTAGAAAATGCTGGATGCATGGATCATTTTTCCTATTCATCATAGTACTTGGGTGGAAAACATTGTGCTAGTGCGTAATAAGAATGGCAAGATACGCATATGTGTAGATTTTCTCAACCTGAATCAAGCGTCCCTGAAGGACAACTACCTACTTCCCATAATGGACCAGGTTCTGTAAGCAGTAACTGGATCAGAAATGTTGTCCATGCTTGATGATTTTTCGGGCTACAATCAGATTAAAGTCTCACCTTAAGACCAATTTAAAACAACATTCACTAATCATTGGGGTATGTTTTCTTACAGTAGGATGCCTTTTGGCCTGACCAATGCTGGTGCCACTTTCTAGTGAGCGATGGAATTTGTGTTCAAAGGTATGATGGGGAAGGTCATCGTAGTCTACTTAGATGACTTAACTGTGTTCTCCAAACAGTGAAATGATCATTGTGATCATTTGAAGCAAGTATTGATTAGATGCTGAGAGCACGGGATCTCCTTGATTCTGAAAAAGTCCATTTTCAGAGTCACAGAAGGAAAATTACTGGGACATGTTGTTAGCAAAGAAGGGACAAAGATAGATACCGAAAGAGTTAAGGCTATTCAAAGCCTTACTTTACCTACAAGCAAGACCAGCGTTCACTCTTTTTTCAGAAAGGTGAACTTTCTCAGGTGCTTTGTTCCTGATTTTGCTGAAAAAGACTCGTCATATGTCAAACATGATGAAAGGGTCACCAGCTTTCTAATGGAGCGAAGAAGGGAAGAGGTCGTTTGAAGAAATAAAAGCTTCCGTCGCTCACGTATCAGTCTTGGTATGTCCCGATTTCTCCAAGGATTTTATCATGTATAGCTATGCATCTGAGCATACTGTATCTGCCATCTTGATGCAAAAGAATTCTGAGGATGTTGAATCCCAAATTGCGTTCATGAGCTCTCCCCTCAAACCTCACGAATTAAAAATGTCCCAGTTGGAAAAGCATGCCTTCACCATTGTCAAAGCAATCAAGAACTTTAGGTATTAAATTTTAAACTCTCATACAGTGGTGCTGGTCCCTAACATGGCAGTCAAGTCAATTTTAACTCAACAATAGTTAGGAAGCTTACGGGGGAATTGGATTGTGAAAGTCCAGGAGTATGATCTAGATATAAAACCAACCAAGATGGTAAGAGGTAGGGGCCTATGTTAGCTTGTGGCTGAAAGAAAAGATTCAGAAGACCCTGAGGAAAAGGATGATTGCACCAATGGAGCACAAAGCCAGTTGGAGAAAACCAATTCACCACCGATGGTCCTATTTGTCACAACCAGCGACGAGTGGTATTCCAATATTGCTTTCTTTTTCACCTATGGCGAATGCCCAACCCATCTAACCACAAAGGAGAAGCGTGCTATAAATCTCAGAGTAGCCAGATATATCATCTAGGATGAAGGTTTATACAAACATCTAATAGATGGCATCTTCTTGCGATGTGTTGACAAACCACAGCAAGTGAAGTTACTTGAGAGTTTTCATAATTCAGCTTGTGGAGGCCATTTCTCCTCTTCTGTGACAGCACACAAGATCATCCAGGCCAAGTACTATTGGCCGACACTTTTCCAAGATACAACTACCTAGGTAGCAAAGTGTGAGCCTTGCCAGCAGTTTGTCGGAAATCCCAAATTGGCTACTTTTCCCCTCAGGCCAGTCATTGTCGACGAACCATTCAAGAAATGGGGAATTGATTTTATTGGTGCACTTAATCCCCAATCGAGTGCCAGACATAGTTATGTCTTGACAGCAACAGATTATTTCAAAAAATGGGTAGAAGCCATACCTGTCAAACATGCCACTTCTGAGGTTGTTTGCAGTTTCATCAAAGAAAATATCATTGTCAGGTTTGGCGTTCCAAACAAGATTGTTGCTGATAATGCTTCCAACTTCTCTTCATGGGAAGTTATTAGTTTTTGCTATAAATATGGAATAACTTTGGCTCACACCTTAGATTATTACCCTCAGGGAAATGGTCAGGCAGAATCCAGTAATAAAAACTTAGTAACCATCATACGAAAGCTAGTAGATGAGAATCAAAGAACATGACACAAGTCATTATACAATGCTTTGTGGGCAGACCGCATCACTCCCAAGAGGTCTCTCGGCATGTCACCTTTTCAAGTGTTATATGGTACCGATGTTGAGCTTCCCATTTCTGTGGAACTCTTTGCTCTGCGCTTGGCACGAACAATCGAAGATGAGACTTTCCAAAATTCTCTTAAGAAGAGGATCATGTATCTAGCAGAGCTCAAAGAAAAGAGAGTAAGAGTGGTCGATAGGATCACCGAACATCAGAATCAGGTAAAAAGATTGTTTGATAAGAAAGCTAAGCAAAGAAATTTCCAGGTGGGAGACCTCGTCCTTTTGTGGGACAAACGAAGAGAGCCAAAGGGCATGCATGAAAAATTTGATTCCCTGTGGAGAGGGCCTTTCAAGATCAAGCAGCTCAATGAGAGAATACTTTCTATCTCTCGTATCCGGATGGAACTGGACTCCCACTTCCCTATAGTGGGCAGCATTTGAAAATCTTTAGGAAGTAGAGCTTGCTTTCTTCTTTGTACAGTTTGCTTCAGTTGTGTGTTTGTTTTTGTTGTGTGTTTGTTTTTGTCATGTGTTTGCTTTTGTTGGTTGTGTGTTTCCTTTTGTAGTCACCCTTGTTTTTGACTCTGTACCCAATGGATAGGCACATGTGGATCTAGGATTCTCTACCCCTGATTTCCGTTCAGAGATAGTCCCCAAAAAGAGCCAGCTATTATCCCGTAAAATTAGCAAGGGTAATTTGACGGGTAACCATACCAAAATTTTGTTCTGGTCCCTCGTTAGGGACCCCTCTGTGTTTGGAGCGTTGCAAAACCCTTCCTCGGGAAATCTAATTTTCCAAACTTAGCCATTTTTGGTCTTTTTTTGGTCGGGCACACCTATTGTCTATGTAACACAGGGTAAATCTGTGCCCCCTTTAATTCCTTTGGCACACAGTTTGAAGTGTCGACACATGTTTTGGTGCACCTCACCATGTTTCACCTTTCTTGCATGCGCCAAGGCGCATGCGCCTTTGTGTCAACAATATTTTTGTTGTGCCACGTTTTGGTGCACCAAAGGGTGCACGTATTTCTGTGTTGACAGCACTTTTGGTGCGCCAAGGGCACACTTAACTTCGTGTTAACATGTGTTTTGATGCACCAAAGGGCGCAAGATTTCCAGTGTCAACAAGCATTTTGATGTGCCACATCAAAAAGTGGTTGGCATATTTATTACAACCTTGGCTATATATACGCACATTCACCCTGTCACTTTCACCAGTCAGAAAACATGTGATTATTCTTTTTCCTCTGCACCAGTCAGCACGCTGTCATTCTCGTATCACGTCATGGACCTAGTTTCACCTCTCACATTATATATATTCCTGGTAAGTGGTCCTTATTGCTCTCATGTATTATGTTTTGGCTATTGGTTGTTTGTTTGTGGGGTTGGATAGAATGATCTGTGAAACCATGAAACCTCCCTTTTCTATTTTTTCTATCCTCCCCCATGCACTTCTCCCTCTTTCCAGATCTGCTAGTAATGAGGACTCTGCCTCTGAAAAAATCACTTGGATCTCTTTGTTTTAGCCTATTCATCATCCAAGGAACCCTGCAGAAGAGGATTAAACACATGTAGCCCCTCTAGAGGAAGAACATACACTTAAAAATTGATAAACTACTCTTTTTCCTCTTTGGCACAGTCGCCACCCTTGCAACATGAAGTACAGTCGTGCCAATGGCGCATCCACCATGCTTGCTGCATAAAAAACAGTTACACCCTCAAATTGCATTTTCCTTACTTGCAACACCCACTGATCCTGTGCCCTCTTGGCGCACCAAATTCATGTGTAACATTGCAAAAACTTGTGCCATTGGCGCACCTTACATCCATGCAACACCAACCTTACTTGCGCTAAGTACAAAACTGTTAATGGCACAGGCACATCCCTTATTACAGCAACATCATGTCATGCAGACCTTCCATGTACCGTGCCAAGTTCCTCTGTGGTGCATGAAAAAATGATGTTACATGTATTAAACCTACTCCCTTTTGCGCATCCTATACGCATGTAACATGAAAAATATCAGCACCCATTATAAAATTCATATATATGGCATAGGCGCACTTGCGCTTGCAACAACAAAAAATGTCATCTGCAGTGCCCGTGCGCCCTGCGCCCTTTGGCACTGATTTGTCCCTTGCAACACCCCTTTTCTGTGCACATACTATTTAACCCTGCAACTTGCAGTGTTCATGCACCCTGCACCTTGAGGCCTTAAAATTGCTAACTCTTCTTTTTGTCAACACTTTAATGGAAGATCAAACAACTAATATGAATTTCCTATGTTGGGTTTCACTTCTTCTTCTTGCAGATCAGAAACTGAGTTTAAAACTACATATGTCAACATCAAGTAAGAGACTAACCAAGTCTAAGGGTAAATCCAAGCTCACATAGGAAGAAATGAAGTACAAATATCAGAGGGTCAAGATGCTCGAATCCCAGGTAGAGTGTGACCTGGATATAAGAGACTCATAACTTGGTCACATTGATATGGATGATTTCTAGGCTAGAACCCGGAGGGTCACAGGAAGTCCCTGGATGCACAAACTGGTAGGCAGTAGACTACATTTTGCTGGGGGGATCCCAGTCAGTGCTGTGAATAACGAGTTCATGATGGTAGTAGCCCGCTGCTACAACAAAGACACAAGGTGTGTGCAGAATGAGAAAGGTGAGGTCGTGATCAACCTCACTACTTGACACTTCGAGATAATGCTCGACATTCCTCACCACTGGCAATTTGTGGCCGTAAGCTAGGAAGATTGCACCAAGGCTTGGGATGATAATGAAGACCAGTGTATGCAATTAATGAATGAGGTATACCTAAAAAACAAGAAGGTGGTGACCAGATGGCCAAAAGTCATTCATCACAGTGATTTCTCAGAGGAACTAAGTGATACCATCATGTTCCTAAGCAGAGTATTTGGGATTCCTGATGCCCACTACTTTCATAAATGGATGCTAGAGATACTTGGAGACAATGAACAAGAATGTGCCAGATCAACGCTTCGAGTGGGCGGAGATCATAAGCAGCACTATATCTGAGTAGCTCCAACAACTTACCACAATGGGGAGGTTCTATATGAACTCCTACGTAGTTTACGCTGCAACCTCAGAGAGAGATTACCCAGCGTTGATGTGGTGTAGGGTTTGGCCCCAATTAAAAATATATGAATACTATCCAGAGCTGAAGCTGGAAAAAGTATCTCTCAGTTTACAAAGATTAACGATGCCTTCTACGACATCGTCTGCCTTTTGAGGCCAAACATGACTCATGGTCGTACGACCAAGAGCATTGTTGCTACAACAGAGAAATTTGGGGCCTTGTTCACTCAATTCCCCACCTTCACTTATCTGAGGGCAGCCAACTTATTGGGAGAACCAACCAAATTGCCAAGATATGCCGGCCCCAAGCTAATCCTGTTGGAGCTATCAAGATAGCTCATAACCTACCATGAGACGTGCTTAAAGAGAAAGAAGGGTGGAACTTCTTTCCCCCTCACAATGAGTAGGTACACTTGTCTCTCTCACCACAAAGCACAGGAGATGTTTCCAGAGTTGGAGCTGCTAAATATAAAGCACAACTTCCCGGAAAGGCCCACTTTCGACCCAAGGAATTGTCTGCCCAGGGCCAAACTCGATCCGATCCACATTCCACAGATCGAGGATATTTATATCAACCTGTATCATGAGGTCGAGCTCAGAAGGAAAGACCATTCTCACTTATCCTTGGCTGAAATCATTCAGTACGGTGTAGCCATCATCCCAAAAGGTTATCAAACTGTTGATCAAGAAGTTGATCAAGTATATCTTGACACGGGTGGGGACGACTGGCCTTTCACTATAATTGACAGAACCAAAGTGCCTCAGATAATAGAAGAAAGGGTCAAAGAAACTCTATGGAGAACAGAGCACTGGTGCAGAATGAATGGCCTCATCTACCTTGGAGTTGATTTCACCACATCTCCATTGGGCAACGCACCTTCCAGGACAAAACATATACCAAAGAGAAAAGGGAAAGACAAGGAGAGTGAGTCAAGCTCCACCCAAGAGAAAGCTCCTGAAAGTTTTCCTTCTGCTTCACAAGAATGGGTTGTAATCCCAGAAAGCCTGGAAAAATAAGTAGTGGAAGATGCTCCGATAGGCACATCCACTCAGGATGTTGCCACTACTGTAACTATTGAGGTCCCTTCTATCTCTTCTCCCTCTCCTCTTTCCCCTCCTCAAGTGACCAAAGCGACCATTCCTTTGGTCGTATCCTCTCCGTCGTCTTCTGCTATTCCCCCTTCCTCATCATCCATCTTCTCTTCTCTTGTGGAGCTATCCCCCACCATTTCTTCCCTCATTTCTTAGCTCCCTTCCATTACCATGTCTACCTCCCCTGCAGTATCTCTTCCTCCCGTGAGCACTTCCTCGGCCTCCCTCTCAATGCCACCTCCAAGTGTCTCCATGCATTTTCCTTCTACTACTGCAGCTACTCCCTTTTCTATTTCCGGTCCCTCTCCCATAAGTCCAGCATGGATCTCTCAGCACCTGAGCCAACAAAAGAGGAAATTTCCCATCACACCAATGGACTTCTCTGTCATCCCATCAAAGGAAACCAAGAAGCAAAAGCCTTTAACCCGCTTCTCTCAAAGTGCGTCTGGAGAAAGAGTAATGGAGATAACATACCCCAATCCTTTAAAGGATAAAAAGGATCCGTCTTCAACAGATTATACAGTGACCTAAGTCACAATGGGGAAATCTTTAGAAATCCTTCAAGGAGAGGCCCTATTTGCAGTTGATGCCCTTTGTAAGAAGCTCCAGGAAGCAAAGGAACAGAAAAGGCTGTTAAAGGAGCAAAATAAACATCTTCTCCATGCCTTGCAGAAAATTGGTAGTGCACCTCCTACAACTGCCTCCGAAACTCCTGAGCCTTTGAGCCAGGATAAGATTAATGAATTTGAGTAGGGTATGGTAGTTTCTTCCTGGAGGAGCCAAATCCTAAAAGAGAGTGAGGGAGTGATCACCAAGTTCACCGGATTATATCATAATATCAATCAGGTGAACAGAGAGCTCCAGGTGATAGCAGGACCCATCTCTGAAGAGATGGACCATGCCAGGATGCAACATGAGACCTTTTAGAAAATGCTTAACTGTTCAGTTGAAGATCTAGTCAAGTTCGGCGTCTTTGGACATTATAGAGCCCTCAACAAAATCCTTTCTACTCTGGATTACCGGGTCGATTAGCTGGAGTTTGTCCTAGAGAAGATCAACAAAATCAAGTAGGAAGCCCTGGATGTAATGCATCAAATGGATCAAATTGTCCTAAGAATGTCTCCGGGCTTTCTCACTCCTTCTTTCACCTTAAGAAAGGTAGCGGAAACTATTCGGGTCTTCAAGGAGATCGTTTCACAAGGGTTGGGACCAAAGGTCACTTTCGACGCCGAATCCATCAACAACCTGCTGGCTTGTCATGACTTCATTGGGTACCTGATAGAGGCAGAAAATGATTATTCCAAACTCCCCAAAAAGCTTACAGACGAGCAGGAGACTTGTGAGGCTATCAATGATCGACACAAGGATCCTTCCTAGGATCAAATTCAACCCATGATCAGCAAGTTCATGGAATACTGTGCCCAGTTCCACATCTCGTCGCCTGAGAAGCAGCAAAAGCAAGATACCTCCTTTCAATCGCGGGACGACGATGAATAGTTTCCTTCTTCTCGACTTTATCCTTGTAATTATCTAAAGTGTGTTGACACAAATGATGACATCATCCATGTTGCACTATGGGATGATGTCATCCACAAAGTTGTCAAAAGTCAACAAATGACTTTGGAATCTCTGGTAAGATATTTTTGTAATTAGGTGGTTGGTTTGTTTTTTCCTTCTTTTCTTCTCTCCTTCTATATATACTTGAATACTTGTTGTATTCAGAGGTGGGTGGATATTTTTTAGATAAATAAAATATAGAAGTGAGAAGAAAAGGCTTTGTACTTCTTGTAACAGAAGAAAATATTAATACAAATATTGAGACTTTGTGCTGAATATGTGTGTTATGGGCATCTGATCTTTCTTATGTAAGATCTATGCATTTATTCTGTTGGATATATCTCTACTTTTTTGTCATTTATTCATTAGTATTGCTTTGTTCATCTATGCAAGTAGGTTCGGCTCTGTTTACTACCAGCCCAAAACATAGACCCTCTGACCTTTCTACTTTGGAATTCATTTATTTTCTCCCTTTAGATCCATCTTCCTTCCTTCATTCCTTTCTGTTCTTCGTCGGAACTACTCTACTAGGATGAGATCCCAACCCCTGAAGGTAGAATATTGTGAGACTTTCACAGGATTCCTGCTGGTAGAATAGCAATAAACCAGTTTCACTTTGTTGACTCAAAGAGGGGCTATGCCCTGCACACTGTTGGCTCGTCTATCCATAGATCTATCTACTCGACAAATTTTCAAACCAACACAAGGTCACATTCTGCTTGGGACTCAGGCATTCTGACCCTTTGGTACTTGTACTTCATCTCTTCCTCTGTAAGCTTGGCTTTACCCTTAGACTTGGTTGGTCTCTTGCTTGATGTAGACATATGTGGATTTGAACTCAATTACTGATCTGCAAGAAGAAGAAGTGAAACCCAACGCAGAAAAGCTACGTCAGCTGTTAGATCTTCCATTAAAGCGCTATATAATAGAATGACGATTTAGCAATTTTAAGGCCTCAGAGCGCAGGGCGTATGAACACTGTAGGTTGTAGGGTTAATAGTATGGAGCACAGAAGAAGGGTGTTACAAGGAACAAATTAGCGCCAAAGGGCGCAGGGCACTAGGATGCTACACATGACATTTTGTTATTATAAGCAGAAGTGCACCCACACCATTGATGTGTTTTATATTGGGCACAGATAATTTTCATGTTACACGGGGACAGGATGCACCAAAGGGCACATATATTCTTCATGTTGCATGGAACTTTGGTGCGCCGAAGGGTGCAAGGTTGATGCATGTAACATAGACTTTATGTGTGAAACAGGGGAACTTGGTGTGGCGTAGGGAAGGCTTGCATGACATGTTGCTGATGTAAGAGGGGATGTGCCTGTGCCGTTTACATAGTTTTGTAGTTGGTGCAAGTAATGCTGGTGTCGCATGAGGGCAAGGTGCACCAATGGTGAAAATATTTGTAATGTAACATAAAAGCTCGGTGCGCCAAAGGGCATAGGGTTATTGGGCGTAGCATCAACTTTAGGTGCACAAAAGGGGAGTTTGGCGTGGCACAGGGAAGGTTTGCATGACACTGTGTTGCTGCAATGGGGGATGCGCCTGCGCCACTTATTAGGATTTCACTTGGTTTTCATATAGCGCAGGGAGCTCATGTGCTGTAATGAATGCTGGTGTGCCATAGGCACGAATGTGTTTCCTGTTGCAAGGGTGGCGAGTGCGCTAAGGAAAAACATAGCTTTGGAAACGGTTCTTATTTCTTTCTAACAGATTCATGATCGTTTAGGCTTAACTCCACATTGATTCAAGCAGTAAAGGGGGTAAGGCAAGGAGAGTTTGGATTTGGTTTCGAGGTGGAGCCCTCTTAGCCAATAGATCTGGAAAGAGGAGGGAAACAGTTTGGGGAGGGAAAAAACAAGAATCAGCAAGAGGGGTTTCATGGTTTCACATCTCCATCTATCCTACCACACAAACAAACAACCAACAACAAAACTAAAACATGAGAGTAACAAGGACCACTTACCTGAAATATATAGAATGTGAGAGGAAAAATGGGGTCCACAAATGCGACATGAGGATGACAGGCATGCTGACAGGTGTAGAGGAAAAATCTATCACGTATTTTCTGACTGGTGAAAGTGATAGGGTGGATGCACCTATATATAGGCAAAGGTGCAATAAATGCGCCAACCACTTTTTAAGAGGAGCACCAAAATAGGTGTCGACACGTCAAACGGTGCACCATTTGGCATGGATAAATGCGTGTCAACACAAATATACTTACGCCTTTGGTGCAAGTTTAAGACTGTCAACACTCTTCTTCATGTGCCCTTTGGCACACCAAAACATGGCACAACAATTAATATGTCAACACGAAGGCACATGTGCCTTGGCGCATGCAAGAATGACACATCATGGGAAGGCACACCAAAACATGTGTCGAAATGCCAAATGGTGTGCCAAAAGAAATGAAGGGGGCATAGATTTACTCTGTGTAACACAGATAAAAGGTGTGCCTAGCCAAAAGGGATCAAAAAGGCTAAGTTCGGAAAAACTAGATTTCCCAGAAAGGGATTTTGCAACGTTCCGAACGTAGAGGGGTCCCTGACGAGGGACCAAGACAAAATTTGGTATGGTTACCTATAAAATTACCTTCGTCAATTTTACAGGATAACATAACATAACCTAATTATTATTCCAGTTACCTATGCATTGGTTCATATTTAAATATGATATTTTATCCCATTGGACGTTATATATCGAAATACTGAAAAAGGTTAAGATTCATACAATATGTACTTTTCAACATTAAAATAAAGTTATATTTTTTCTCCATTTAAGGAATATTATTTCATCAATAAGTTCTGAATGACATAATTTAGTATAACCCTAATAAGAAACACAATATCATTCTTTATCACAAAATATTACACTATTTTCTCAATCGAATAAGGTTTATCATATAAGAATTACAAATTCATATTACTTTACCATTATCTCAATAGATTAACAAACATATATATATATATATATATATATATATATATATATATATATATATATAGTCTACCCAATCAACACTTTAATCCATCAGGTACATAATAAATCGTATCCACATTTGGCTTAGGATTAACTAATCAATCAACATTTATCGTAATGAGAGGAAAGACTATCTTTCAAAGTCCAATCATATAATAAGTTACTAGAAAAAATGCATAATTCACTTTATTCCATCAACAATAAATATCTCCTAAATATTAAGTCAACATTAACATCATTTCCCAAAAATTACCAAATACTATGAGACTAGGCCTTTATGATTCTTCAACCAAAATCATTCCAAGAACTTTTTAAGACAATCATGCATATGATTTAAATGAAATTCACTAATAAAATAAATGAAACTTCTATAAGTATTTATTATTTCAACTTTCACGAAATCCATCTACAAAATTGTTAGCATGTGTCAGTTCACAAGACCTAAGCATGATAAGTACTAAATCATTAGAACAATATGCCTCTATCTAAACATTTCATGAAAGGAACACTGCTATTTAATGAAATTTTTTTGAAGTTCCAAATTACTAACTCTTTTTGTAGACACAAAAATTGGGTCACACTCTCCTTTGTCCCCTTTCAAAGAGACAACTTAAACGCATTCACCTAACCATAACCCTCATACCCTACATTAACATTAATTTAATTATTTATAATTAAATTAATACCCATCCTCACCCCATTATTAATTTAATTACTTTAATTAAATGAATAGACACCTCACCTAGAAACCTTACCTAGAAACAACATCTAGACACCTCACCATAGACCTATTCATAGCATGTTTCCATAAATGAATAAGAATTGGTCCAAACCAAAAAATCAAGGCCTATTATTCCTCTAACCACCTTCCCACTCATAAAAATGGAACTTCTATTCTAATCCACAGATAAAGGAAAGAATCTGATCCAAATGATGGGGAATCTTCCATTTTTAGTAGACCTACAGAATCTTTCCTTAACCAACACCGGTCATCCCTAAATTGACGCTGGTCAACCCGAAACCATTTCCAATTACCATTTATTCGCCTTAGCAACCTTGCTTTTGGGTTGGCACATTCTAAGATCAAGGGGACGAGAAGAGAACTACATACAAGAAGAATCAAAGCCTTTTCACACGTATAGACATCCATATCTAGCACCAGGATAGATCCATAAGCATTGCACTCATGGTGACTTTCCGGGAAGCATCAATATTGCACCAAGCTCCATCCCACCAACCAATCATCATCACCACATAGCCATTAGACATGTTAAACTAGTAAGTACACCTTTTACCTACATCATCTATTTCCACTTCAGTCTGTTAGGTTCTTCTATTGTTGTTATTAGTTTCCACTTGCACCCTCATTCTTCTACCATTTACTTTCCTGTAAACCCAATCATTCCTTACCCACACCATAAAACCACCAATACCTAACCTCTATATATTTTTGAGTGGTCCCAAGATCCCCACATACCTTGTTATATCCTCTATTATCTCTATCTAATCTCATCTCAAACCCCATTAGCAAATCTTAGTGAATCTTATCAACCCACCTCTACTGATGCCAGTTACCCATAACCATTGTTGGTTTGGCCTAAACGTGATCGTTCATACCTCGACCGATGTCGGTCTATGTGTTTTCTAATATTGTGTAAACCAACAACCACCCGCCTATCAAAAAAAACCCAAACACCTCATCCATCCCTGCTAAGACCCTGTCTATGACCTGTAGACCACCTGACCAACCTGTAACCTGACCTAAAGACCTTGACCCGCATAGTTTTAATATTTAATCGGATTGATGCTGATAGTGATCTGAGGTACCCAAATTAGAATACTAGCACTAGATTCGTTTATGTACATATTTCATTTATTTCATTTTTTTTTATAAAATAGTGGATTGACAACCTTCTAGGGAGTATCACACTTCCCGGATCTAACATACACTAGACAATTTTTGGGTTTTAAAATCATACTTTAACAAACACAGTCAGGGGAAATCAAGTCCCTCCTCTTAAATGAAAGAGGTTTCCTTATTGAAATCAAGCAACAAAACTTATATACAGATGTACAACTTTAAAAGTGTGGATTCTTGATACTTTGAAATGTTTCATGCCCAAAATATCATCAATATGAAAGGATAAAAGAACTAAGGAGATGAGAGAGGAAGAACATAACAATACTTTCAATAAATATAGATAGCAGAGTAAAACCTTATACGTATTGAGCAAGGGAGATGTAGAATAGAATCATTCACTTTCATAATAGATATAATTCCATAGACACAAAGTTACAAAAATCATATAAAAAAGAACACAAAGTTTCTTAGCATGCAAAGATGGATGATTCACAAATTTGAACAAGGAAAGAAGGAATTATAGAGGAAGAAAGGGAAAAAACTTATGTATTGATTGTTTTCAAATCTATTACAATTTCAAGAATGATAGGATCTAACCCTTAAAAATGGCATAGAGAAGCCATTAAATAATCTTTAAAAATGGTTACATTCAGTTTCTTGGTTCTTGTAGAAGCATTAATGGTGGAAAATAATGATGCTCTGTAATGCAAGCGTTAAACCTATTTTGTAACTTCAAATATGAGCCGTCCACGTGGAAAATATTTAAACTAAAGTTAGCTTGAGGAAAACTTTTATATTTTATGCCTTTTATAGAAATGACACTTCAAAACATTTCAGCCCACCCATCCATTTTTGATATAGGCCTGACACATGACTTCACCTGGGTGGTGATAGAGTCGCGGCTCACTTTTATAATTTTAACTCTTTTAAAAAAACCTCAAAAACTTAAAGTTCTCTACCAACCCACCTCTCCACTTTGACTTTTCAACACGGGATCAAAACCCCAGTGGAGTCGTGGATCATTTTTATACTTTATTTTCTTGAAATAAAACCTAAATTCCCAAATCACTCTGACTGCGCGAAATGGGGATTTTTTAATGAAAAATATGGTTTAGGGAATTTTTTTATCCCTTGGCATGAGTGGAGTCACAACTCATTTTAAAAATTTAATCCCTTTTGGAAATAAAACCAATTTTCCAAAAGTGCTCTGATGACCTGCCTCTCCAATTTTGAGTTTTCAATGCAGACATCAACACGTGGCTTCACTTTTTCGTTAGCGGGGTTGCACTTCACTTTATAACTTTATGCCCCTTTGGAAACAAAGGTAAAATTCCTAAAGTGTCCTGACAACCTGTCTCTCTGCTTTTGAATTTAAAAATGGCCATGTGTCCCTTTGCCGGCCTTAGGCATTCTTTTTACATTTTATGCCTTTTTCCATAATTCCTCAAAACACAAAAAGGACCCGCCTTTCCACCTTTGATATTTCAAGGCATCAAAATGCAAAAAGGGTATGCCTTTCCACAAACACTTTTTTTAGCCAATAAGGATCCTTCGGGCCATGGGGCCAATTTGAAACTTTTGCAAAAAATAACAAAAGTGTCAAGTTTAAAAGATAAACCCACCACACCACATCCAATCAGAGATGTCCACATATCCGTGGATTTTAGGATAGAATTAGACGTCTGTCATTCATGACTGTAGAAAAATAAAAATGAAATGGAAAACCCCACCATTTACACCTGACTTTCAAATTTTTCTCCATGGAATGAGAAACTACAAACAATACTAGGCTTGATGTGATCCACATCTCAAGAGAAGGATTGACAACAACATCTGAATGAAGGAAAATATTTTTAAGCATCTAGATGAGGGAAAAATAAAATACTTCAAACTGCGAAGACAAAAGAATTTTTTAGTGAGAGGGCGAGATTAAAACCAAGTACCAACGACTTCAAAACACAAATTTCTCCAAGGCACCAACTCAAAATTCACAAAAATTGACTAAAAATGAGGGGGATTTTGAGGGCGACAACAGCTGGCTCTTTCTGGGGATGGCTTGGCTTGAAACAAAGAAACAAGGAAAAATCAAGAACCCAAGAAAAAATCTAGGAAGGTAGACCAATGCCTTGTCCATTGGGAAAATAGAGTCAAAGGAAAAAACCAATACATAAGACAACACACACGCAACAGGAAAAGAAAACAAACCAAAAAGGAAAGACCAAAACTAAAACACAAAGGAACAACCAAAAACCAAAACACTGTACACAATATACAAAAGGACTGCCTAATCACCAAGGAATTGAACAACTTCAAATACTTCCCACTATAAGAAAGTGGGAGAGGAGATTGATCCATATAATCCAAGTAGAAATAATTTTCTCTATAAAAGTGTCTAATTTTGAAAGGACCAAGCCAAAGAGAATCAAACTTACTATGGATTCCTCGAGGTTCATGTCTTTTGTCCCATAGCAGAATAATGTCTCCCACTAGAAAATATCTAGGTCTAGCCTTCTTGTCAAACAAAGCCTTCACCTTCAGTTGATGAGCTGAGATTTTATCAAAAACTTGCAACCTGTCTTCATCTAGCTTCTAGAGATACATGATTATCTTATCTAAGGAACTGATAAATCTTAAATCTTCAATAGTATTCATTAAGTGCAAGGTTGGTAATTCCATTGTTACTGGCATTTGAACTTCAACACCATACACCACTTGGAATGGAGACATCCAAATTGATCTTTTGGGTGTAATCCTATCTGCCCAGAGGGCATCATAAAGTTTCTTTTGTTAATTTCTTTGAGATTCATTAACAAGATTCTGAGCGATGGTTACCGAATTCTTATTTGTTGATTCTACTTGTCCATTCCCTTGGGGGTAGTAGTCTGAAGAATGAGAAAGGGATATTCTATAACCATAGCAAAAATCCATCATCTCAGAAGAAGAAAAAATTGAAGAATTATCAGTCACGATCTTGTTTAGTACCCCAAACCTTATCAAGATGTTCTCTTTGATGAAATTACACACCACCTCAGACGTAGTGCTTTTGACCGGAATATCCTCTACCCACTTTGTGAAGTAATCTTTAGTAGTTAGCACATGAGTATGCCCAGGACTGGAAGGTGGATTAAGATTTCCAATGAAATCTAATCCCCACTATTGAAAATGCTCATCAATCACTACTGGTTTTAGTGTTAAAGCAGCCAACTTAGGTCTCCCAAAAAAATTATGACAAGCTTCACACTTGCCTACCCATTTTGATGCCTCTCTAAAAAAATGTAGGCCAATAGTACCCAACATGAAGGATTTCATGGGAAGTGATAGCAGAAGAGAAATTCCCTCCATAAGCCTGATCATGAAAAGTTGAGAGCAACTTCTTCTATTGCTCTTTGTCCACACACTTCAAGAATCTTCCATCTATTCCTCTCTTGAACAAAGCATTCTCCCATAATACATACTGTGCAGACCTTAACTTAATAGATCTCTTTTCCTTGGAACTCAAGTGGGATGGACACTCTCCATAAGTAAGAAAATGTGCAATATCAGCATACCATTCATCTGTTGAACTGAGGAAGAGGAAAAAAAGAACATCAACTGCTTCTTTGGATAATTCTACATCAACTCCTTTAGCAATAAGCTCACATAAGCCTTTACCTTGGAATAGCTTAATTGGCTTGATATCAAGGTCATATTCTTAGAAATTTTCTACCCAATTTATTCACTTGGTTCCAAACTCCTATTGTGTAAGAATAGACTTGATGGTTGTATTAGGTACAAGTAAAATAGAGTGAGAATTAAGCATATAAAAATGAAATTACTTGACAGCTTTGACCACTACAAAATCATGTTTCTCCATCATAGTATATTTCAATTCATGAGCTTTCAGAACATATCTCATGAATGTAATTGGAAGTTCATGATGCTCAGAATTTATTTGTGTTAGCACGACAACCAGGGTACTCTCTGTAGCATAGCAATAGATGATAAAATTCTTGCTAAAATTAGGACATGCTAAGATGAGAGTATTAGCAATGGCTTTCTTGATATATTCAAATGCTTCTTTACCTTTGGAAGTACAACCAATTTTTTTTGTCCTTTCCTCATGTGAGCAATGCTCAAATTCAGTTCTGTAAAATTAGGAATGAATCTCCTTAGGAAGTTTATCTTACCAAAGAAAGAGTGAAAACCCTTTTTGCTTTTGGGAAGAGGAATCTGCTGGATTGCTTGAACTCTTTCTGGATCTATCTTGATTCCTTATTTGGAGAAAATATGCCCTAACAACTTGCCTTCAATAACATAAAAGATAGACTTCTTAGGATTGAGAGAAACTCCATGTTTTCTACATTTCTGGAGGACTGCTTCAAGATGTTGAAAATGATCTGCCCTTGCTTTATAAAATATAGTCAAATCATCAAGGTACACAACAATACACTTTCCCTTTAGACTGCCAAAATCCAAGTCTATTTCCCTTTGAAAGGTGAAACTAGCATTGATAAGACCAAAAGGAAGTCTATTGTAGGCAAAGGTGACCCAAGGAGTAGTAAAAGAAGTTTTGTGTTGATCTGGGGTACTGACTTCTATTTGACTGTATCCAGAGAATCCATCAAGCATTGACAACATCTTAGAGCCTATGAAATCTTGCAAAACTTGATCCATCATGGGGACAAGATAGTTTTCTTTCAGAGAGGCCTGATTCAAATTCTTGAAATCCACACAAATGCGAATCTCACCATTCTTTTTTATGACAGGCACAATGTTGGCAATCCATGTTGAATGATGTATAGGGAAAATAATCTTTTCCTTTAGTAACTTGCGGATCTCTTGAAAAATAGTGCCAAAAACCTTAGGATTGTATTGCCTTTGTTTCTTCTTAAAAGGTTTGATCCTAGGTTTCAGAGGGATAAATTTGCATCTCCTTTGGTTGAAAATCCTTGAGATCATAATATGAATAAGCAAGAACATCAACATACCTTTTTTAGCAGATTTACTACTTTCTTCTTCTCTTCTTGAGTGAAACATTTTCCAACGTTCATTAAGACTCACAATATTAACCTTTTCACATTAAAAAAACTACCAATATCCTTGAAAAGCTTTAGATTTGATGTACGTATCATGCTTATCAAACATATCTTCCAAACTCACCATCCCTTTAGGGATATTTTTACCTTTCAATTTGATGCAGCCATCTTGATCCATCTCTTCCTTGATATCTCCTTCCTTAGAGGATACACACTCTCTAGGAAAAGTCTCACTTCCTTCAAAATATAATTGGTTGGAGTTATCCTTAAGCTCTAAGAAAGAGAGAAAATGTTGATCATCATTGAAAACCTACCAGTTTCGTGCATTATCTGGTACACTGGGCCTATGAATCATTTCAATAGTAAACTTCTCTTGAGATAAATCTGGGTGAGGAATCAACAAATATCCTGAGACAGCTAGAGAATCATCTCTAGTGTTCTTTTCTCTTTGCAAAAATTCAATGGAGAAAGCATCAAGAAACTCAATGAAATCCCAGACAAGATTTCTATAATGTTTAAATATCCCTTACCTATTTCACAATAAGCTCTGCATCTCCATGAGCACAAAGATTTTTCACTCCCATTTATTTTTCCATGTTCAATCCAAGTATGAGTGCCTCATATTCAGTTGTATTGTTTGTATTTTCAAAACAAATCTTGAAAGAAAAAGGATGAATGTTCCCTTCTAGAGAGATTAGCACCACACCAGCCCTAGAACTAGCTTAAGAGAAGCTTCCTTCAATTCCAAATCCCAAATTCCATTAGCATCATGAATCACTCCTTTGGGAAGTTTTACCTCATCTTGTGACATGATCATGTAGTTACCATGCCCTATATTTGCATAGAGTATCTGTGCTTTTGGATCATCAGTATTTTGCACAATGTATTCAGTCTGTTTCGCAAGTAACATCTTCTTCATTTTTCCATTGATCAAGATTAAAGCATGCTACCGATCCATCTAAATTTCACCTCCTACCTCCTTACAAAAATTTCTACTCAGTAACATCCCATATGAGGGAGGAATATCATCTACCAAAATAGTGGCTAAGAGCCTTTTCTCTGGAAAAGTAGAAAAAACTACTTGTGCATCTTTAATCCTCCCAACCAAAGGCACTTTTCTACTCTCCATGGAATAGTAGGAACCAAAGGCATGTGTTAGTGTCAAGCCCAAAGCATAAGCTAATTTTGTAGGCATTATATTATTTGATGCTCTTGATTCTATGACATAGTTATTGAGTTTGTGGCCAACTATGAGGAGAGTCACATAGAATGGTTCAAGTTTCTCATTAGGGGAAGTGACTATAGCCACAAGGCTTTGTTGAGGTGAGGAAGAGGGAGTGGGTAAAAGACCTTTAGAAGTATGGGATGAAGCTTTGGATTCGGAATTGACAAATTTTACCATTTTAGCAAAGACTTTGGGATGGGTTTGGTAAAACTCAGCCTCTAAAATTTTGATTTTGATCTTTTTGAGGTGATCAATGATATCAAAAGATCAAAAGGTGGATGGGGAATCATTTCTAGGAACTTGAGAGACTTTTGATTTATCAACTTTAGGAATGGACGGACAAGAAGTTTTGGAAATAGAAGTAGAATAAGGAGGATTAACATTACTCACATTTTGTGTGGAGGCAGTGGGAATAGGATCTCAGCTTCTTATAATCACTGTCATAGTTATAGGAAACTCCTTGGATTTCTTAGAAGGCTACACCACTTTTTCTATTTTGTTAGTTTGCTTCTAAGTCATGACATTATATGAATCACTATTCATCTCTACCACTCTTTCATCATATTCATCTTCATCATCCATACCATCAGTGGTGAGGAAATGAACTTGAGATCTACCAAGCTCCTCCAGTTCTTCATCAACCTCCTCTTTTGGTTCTTCGTAGAGTTCATTAAACTACTTATCCTCAGGTTCTTGAACTTCACAAATTGCATTGATTGGAACCTTGATGGGTGGGCCTTCAATATCCAATCTAGTCTGAGAATAAGGAAAAATTGTTACTGGCATGAAAATTCTTCATTGGAATATCTTGGTAAGGAGTATGCTAAGCCAATTGTTTCTTGATAACAATGAGATCATTTACAAGATTTTGTACTAACTGACCAGAATTGGCTTCAGGGGAGGAGGAGGAAGAAGATTGTTTGGATTTGGAGGATTCTATTTTCATTTTACCAGACATGATTAAATCATCCTCAACACTAATAGCCAAATGCTGGTCAACATCCATAGTTGCAAGGTTATATCTCCTTAGTGCATAGATTACTTCAAGTAACTGAGCATTGAGAAATAGGAACTTTTGGATTTTATCCACTAGACGAGTGTTCTGTGGAATTTTATGAATGAGCTTGTTGAATTTATCCACAAATTATCTCATGGGCTCAAATGGTTCCTTATTGATATGAGAGATTTGAGCTAACAGAGCATGCACATCTTCAACAGGTCTGAAACATTGCTCAAACTGAGTTGTCATGGTATCCGATTCAGTGATTGAATCAGTAGGAAGATGATAGAACCAATCAGCAATATTGTCCTGCAATGTCTCCACAAAAATCCTGACAGAGACATCTTCATGTTCAACCCCAAGAATCCCACATGCAACAATGAAGGTTGCAATGTGTTCATCAGGGTCTACTTTCCCATCACCTTGGAACTTAGGAAAAATTTTCTTGTTACCCCTAGGTAGCTCATGCAATGGCTGAGGAAGTGCAAGAACACCAACCCGTTGTCCCCAAGGAAAAGATGCTACCATCTTTGGAAAAATTGATTCAAGGGGAACTTAAACACTAGCAAGTATCAAAGCACGAATATTAGGAATGAGTTGTTCTTGAGGAATGATATTCTTGGAATTTTTGTCTTTAATAGGAGGTATGCTTGTAAAACAAGTTCTTATGTTCCTTCTTGCTAGAGGAAGAGAGAATTTTTATTGCTCCAAAATTTTAAAATGAGAATCTTCTACCCCGAGATATTTCTTCCCACGTGTATACCATAGAGTCACCAGACCAAAAATGATCTTGAAGTCGTTCTTTTTAGAAAAGGGATACGCTTGAAATGAAATCCACAGTGGAGTCACAAAAAACTATTGGGTTTTAAAATTGTACTTTAACAACCACAGTTAGGGGACAACAAGTCCCTCCTTTTTAATGGGAGAGTTTCCCTTATTAAAAGCAAGCCACACAACTTATATACAAATGTACAAATTTCAAAGTGTGGATTCCCGATACTTTGAAAGATTTCATGCCCTAAATATCATCAATACAAAAGGATAGAAGAACCAAGGAGATGAGAGAGGAAGAACATAACAATACTTTCAAGAAATATAGATAACAGAGTATAACCTTATACGTATTGATTAAGGGAGATGTAGAATAGAATCATTCACTTTCATAACAGACATAATTCCATAGAAAAAAAGTTCCAGAAATCATATAAACAAGAACACAAAGTTTCTTAGCATGCAAAGATGGATGATTCACAAATTCGAACAAGGAAAGAAGGAATTGTAGAGGAAGAAAGGGAAAAACATTATGTATTGATTGTTTTAGAATCTATTACAATTTCAAGAATGTCAGAATCCAACCCTGAACAATGGCATAGAGAAGCCATTAAATAATCTTCAAAAAGAGTTACATTCAGTTTCTTGGTTCTTGTAGAAGTGTTAATTGTGAAAAATAATGATGCTCTGTAATGCAGCCATTAAACCTGTTTTGTAACTTCAAATATGAAAATTCCATGTGGAAAATATTTAAACTGAAGCGGGCCTAAGGAATTTTTTTATATTTTGTGCCTTTTAGAGAAATGAAGCTTTGGAAGATTTCAGCCCACACATCCACTTCTGATATAGGCCTGACATGTGGCTTCACCTGGGTGGCAACAGAGTCATGGATCACTTTTATAATTTTAACTCTTTTCAAAAAAAGTTAAAAAAATTCAAAGTTCTCCGTTGACCCACCTCTCCACTTTGACTTTTCAACGTGGGATGAAAACCCCAGCAGAGTTGTGGATCATTTTTATACTTCAACTCTCTTTTTTTGAAATAAATCCTAAATTCCCAAATCACTCTAATGGCCCGCCTTCCTGCTTTGACTTGGAAATGTGGGCTCAACATTTGACTTTACCCTTGGCATGAGCGGAGTCACGGATCATTTAACAAATCTAATCCCTTTTGGAAATAAAAGCAAATTTCCAAAAGTGCTCTGATGACCTACCTCTCCACTTTTGAATTTTCAATGCAGGGATCAACACGTGGCTTCACCTGGGTGTCAGCGGGGTTGTGCTTCACTTTATAAATTTACGCCCTTTTAGAAACAAAGATAAAATTCCTAAAGTGTCCCGACAACCTGTCTCTCCACTTTTGACTTAAAAAATGTCCACGTGTCCCTTTGCAGGCCTTAGGAATTATTTTTACATTTTACACCTTTCACCATAATGCCTCAAAACACAAAAAGGACCCTCCTTTACACCTTTGATATTTCAAGGCATCGAAACAAAAAATGGGCCCGCCTTTCCACCACTACTTGTTTCAGCCAATAAGGATCCTTTGGGCCATGGGACCAATTTGACACTTTCACAAAAAATAACAAAACTGACAAGTTTAAAAGATAAACCTGTCACACTGCATCCAATTAGAGATGTCCACGTATCCATAGATGTCGAGACAGAATTGGATTCCCATCATTCACGACTGTGGAAAAATAAAAGTGAAAAGGAAAACCCCACCATTTACACCCGACTTTCAGATTGTTCTCCACAGATTGAGAAACTGCAAACAATACCCGGATCGACATGATCCATAACCAAAGAGAAGGATTGATAACAACACCTAAATGAATGAAAATATTTTCAAGCATCCAGAAAGGGTAAAAATAAAATACTTCAAACTACGAAGACTGAAGAATTTTCCAGTGAGAGGGAAATATTAAAACTGAGCACCCACGACTTCAAAACATGAATTTCTCCAAGGCACCAACTCAAAATTCACAAAACCTGATTGACAATGGGGGGGATTTTGAGGGTGACAGCAGCAATCCACTGTCATATATTGATTAACTCTTCTTTGGTGGTCTTATTTTCTATTTCAGGTAGTTCCTCCCATCCAAAAGGAAGCTCTCACATTCAACATTGGATCGATAAGTCAGCACACACACATCAACCTCCAAACCAACACAATAGGTATTCCTCCTTAGCCCTTACCCTTATCTATTTTTTCAAATTCCAAAACATAAAGAAAGTGGTGAAACATTTTGGCACGCTCGGTGGGACCCATCCGAGGTTCCTTGCATTTTTCTTCATTCCTAGGTAAATATTATGTGTTTTTTAATTTTCTAAATGTATTCACACTAAATCTCTCTCCCTGGTAATACTCTCTTCTTCTAATTATCTAAAACAACATCTATTTTCTGATGCTTAAAGGGAACCATTTCTTCTTTCTTGCATTCGCATAAGTAGTGAAATAGCACGTTCATACCTGTTCATCATTTGCTTCATTGAATGTAATTTTTTGATTTAGGTTTAAAATTATTTTCAATTAATCCTTGTATGCTGCATTTATCTCACATTAAAATGAGGGAAACCTATATGCTGGAAGTCAGGCCTAGTTGATGGTTGACACAAAGAATCGTAGAAAAACACTCTCTTTCTTCTTCTTCTACCAAACTGCACAAAATTGAAAAAATACACATTTTCTTAAACAACATCTCACCTGAAAGAAGTTGTCAACGATCACACGATTAGTGGATTGAAAGTGGGCGCCCATCTAGTTACTTCTGTCTAGTCATTAGCTCAGAGGATGGCCTGCCCCCACCATAACATAGCCTAAAACAACTCCCTTTAGATATCCTTCTTCGTAGAAAACCTTCCTCACCAAAAATTATACTCTAAATTCATGAGTCAGTATTCTAAACAACATAATATCAACACATTAAAATCACTTGTTGGATACATGTTTTTAGCATTTGATTGATGTGTGTTTTGAGGTGTGAGGATACGTTTCTCTAATTTCCATTATTTTTCCTTGCACAATCCATAATCAGAGTTGGAGTATTTTGAATTCTTCTGAGTGTGTCAGGACCTCATTATATCATCTCAAGGCTTCTAGGTTGATAATTCATCTGATCTTAGTTCACAACAATCTATTTTCCTACATTCTTCAAATCTCCACAGTAACCGGCATCAGTTTATCCACTGGTATTAGTTTACACCTCACTGTCATCGATTCTACCTAACCGTCGTCGGATCCTTGTCATTTTGGTTAACTTGTCCAAGGGACACCTATTTCATCTTCTTCACTGTTTTGAGTTTTTCTAAGTCTCTGTACTCTTTGTATTCTAATAAACGGTCATCATACAACTTACCTATCTGACATTCATCAGTTTTTACCCCTTTTGGTCAAACTATTCTTTTCTCACAGTAACTGACCTTGGTTACCCCTAAACCATCATCGGTCATCTGTAACCAGCGTTGGTTACCTTTTACTACTTCTCAACTGACACTTTACCCAAATCCACCTACAAACACCTATTTTTCTCATTCCTACTACTTTCTGTGTCATCTACAGGCTACAACATCACCTGATATACATTCATTCACATGGTGTTGACTCGCAACCAAGCTAATGATCTTAATTCCACGCTAGTCGTCAACCACTCCCACTTATTCATTCACCACCCTCTGTCCTGTCACCCATGGATCCAACCCTACCTACCACCATTTCCATAGGTGATGAGGATTTCACATGAATCCTCGATTAGAATCCCATAGCCTTACAATTCTACATTTTCCACTCTTCCACCTGGGACTCCTCAGGTCAGTTGCTATATGACATTCCTATATCCATCTCTCCTACCCTTATCCCCACTTTTACATCAACCCCCACTAGTTTAGTGTTACCTTCACCTAATTTACCCCCATTGGTTTCACTGTTAGGCCCCATACCTGTTATGACTGCTACATATGCAGTATCATTCACACATGTAGTTTCTTCATTGACCACCTAGACCATAATCCCATCCACACCCATTACCTCACATATACCAGTTATAACACAACCACCCATGGTTTCAGTGACCCCTACCCCATTCTAGAATCTTGTCCTCTCTATCACACAGTATCTACCCCCTATCACTACTAGAGTCACTACGTCTGCCCCACATACATATACAAATTATCAAGAACCCCCTATCTCATCCGACATTCATTCTAGATATATGCCCTCTATGTCGATCCCCTTTTCTAAACATTCCTATTCAGCATCACCATACACTAGAATTCCACCCACATCACATGTTAAATATCAACCCTCTTATGCCATAGGAGGATCCCTTCCATCACAAACTACCAATGACCGTGTCAAATTAATGATGGAAAGGATGCAGACACTAGAAGCATCAGTTTCCAGCTCATTAAATTATCTCACCTACGATGAAATATTTAATGACCCCATTCATCCATCCATTCCTATTTGTCCATACCATGTACATTGGGAAATTCCAAAATTCAACTACTTCAATAGTAAAGAATACTCGCAACAACATTTGCAGCCTTTCAAACATGGGTGTTACCTGATTGCCCATGATGAAGCTTTACTCCTACGAACCTTCCTGATGTCCCTCATAGGACCTACATTAGACTAGTATAGTGGGCTACCCAGACATTCCATCTACTCATTTAATCAAGTAGCTCAAGCCTTATTAGACCACTTCTCAATCAACATTGTCAAGAAAGTCACCATGACTGATCTTTACTCCACATCACAATATGACGACAAGTCTATCATTGAATTTGTCACTCGTTGGCGCAACTTAATTAAACAAATCACATTTCAATTACCTCAAACTAAGCTCATAGAGTTGTTTACCTGGGATTGTGCTAGACACATTTTTCCAACCCTAAATGTGTAGACCTTTCACACCTTTGATGAGGCATTCACCATGGCACAAAAATTAGAGATTTTTGCTATCGAAGAAAAGAAGATTCAGCTGCATAAAAAGAACATAATGTTCAAATCAAATGATGCTTCTTCATCTTTGAAACCCCATAACAACTATTCAAAACCCAAAGGATCTTCCAATGCTGTAGTTCTCAATGTTTTACCCTCTCACCCATCAAACCAAGCCAAACTTTCTTATAATCTCTCTCCCATCCAATCTTTCCAGTTCATATGAGAACAGTGAAAGTATACCCCAATAGGGGAACCTTATTCTTCTATTTTTGAAAAGCTTATTAAGGCTGGTGCTATTACCCTTCCACCTATAAAACCACACACTAGTTTTGAACCTGATCACCCAATGCCCACGTGGTATAAAGAACACGACTTTTGCAACTATCATCGTGGAAAAGGTCATAGTGATGGTAACTACATCACCTTCAAGGATATCTCCCAAGAAATGCTATACAACAGGGATCTAGTCTTGGATAACCCAAATGCACCTGCTAACCAAAACCTACATATCTTCAAGAAACCATTCTCTAATCATGCCCAATCTTCCAACCAAACTTGTGACACTTCAACCAATGATAGCAATGTCTAGGAGGTCCACGCTATTTTTGATGACATATCAGTTTCTTCACAATTTCCTCCTATTCCTTCCATAGACAAAATATTAGCCTAAACTCCCCTACGTACACAGGAACCTATTTTATTTACTCATCCACCAAAAAAGGAACCCCCTTCATCATCTCCTACACCCATGGAAGAGCCCATAATTAGCACTCCACCCCTGGCCCCTTAAATTATAGAGCAGTCATCAGTGGCACCTCTCCTACTCATAAGAGATACATGTCCACAACCTACACCATCACAACGAGAGTCCACCTCATCTGGCCCATCCTCTCCTCTACCCATGGAGGATCATGCATAAATATCATTACCTTTAGATGACCATTCTCCATCGGACCTCCAATATCTTATTGATCTACTTTCGGATCTCTTACCCACAGAGTCTAAAACTAGCCATTTCCCTATTTCTCAAACACATTTTACGGGGATTTCTACTCGAACCACATCAATCCCACTTAGAATATTACCATTTTCATGCTTAGCTGATCACCTAGACTGTGTTGATAGAGCCTTACTTTGGGGACGTCTTCTACTTCCTACTTCAACCCAAATGCAGTTGTCACTCACTGACACCTCCACAATCTATCCAAAAGTGTTTCAAGTGACCAAACCAAACACAACCATAACTATTGCAACACCTTCCATGTCATCACCCACATCCCAACACACACCTCTTCCCATAAACCAACACACATCTACACCAAAAATCCTACCCATGCCTATATCAACTCCTTTACCTAAACCCATCACTACCTTAGGGGTCATGCCGACATCAAACTTTACCCACCCATCAAATTAGATTTAGCCACATCTTCCCAAACCAACACTAAAATTATTCCAGCCCCTAAAAGGAAGACCCAACCTCTTAGGCCTCATACACCAACCTTTCCTACAGCACCATTATCACTTTTGTCCCTTTCGTCCATCCTAGGACCTCACCCCTCGACCCTGGCCAAACAACCTTCTTCCACCACAAAACCAAGAACACAACAGTCCACCTCCTCATCATGGACCTCTAATATACCCAGGTGATCCACACAAATTCTGCCATCACCCATGACCTTCTTACTACCCATACCATCATTACCTTCCATAACTTCTTCACTATCCCTGACATTATCTCCTCTTCCACTCACACCTTCTACCCAACCTCTACTGACCACCTCCACCACTATTTAGTTTCCCCCATGGGTAATCCCTCCCCTTTCACATCTGATTTTCCATCTGCATCCCATACTCCCATGTCACCTTTACCTAAGAGGATGCAAACTGAAGATAAGAATCCGCTACCCTCTAATAGATTAGTCAAACCAATCACACCTTCCATCGCTAGCTCTTATACCCGTCCTTTATCCAAACAGATTCCCGCAAGACCTAAGACTACTCCACATACCAAACTAGTGGACCAACCCATTCCCCCTCCTATAAATCCTCTTCCTCCATAATCAGCCACAATTTTACCCAAACCCACACTCACCTCTCATTGTGATCCATTAGCAGGGTCCTATGCTAATATTTTAACCAATCTCTTAGAGACTTTTGTTATCTCATTACCATCACTTCGACCTTATGATCCTCTCAAACCCAAACCAAAATGGTTTTATGAGACCAAGATTTGTGCCTATCATCGTGTCCCAGGACATGACGTTGAAAATTGTAAGGCCTTGAAGAATTTTCTTATCAAACTTTGTCCTCCTGAACATAATTTTGACGACGACGATATTCTAGATGAGGACCCCACTCCACCTTCGCCAATCTTCCCAAATATTTGTCCATTACCCACCTAATGACCAGTATCTCCACCCCCACAACCCTTTTATCTGCTCCCTAAATTCAAGATCAACATGGTCTGTATAAGAGAGTTGGCCAAACCACCACCCAAATGCTAATGCACACTACTTATTTCACAAGGATCTTATCCCCCACTAGGATTTTTCCCCTCATGTCATTATACCTTTCATGACACACCCTCTTCATCCACCTCCCCTCAAATTAACATGGTTCATCTTACCACCCATGCTCAGAAAGACAAGGGAAAAGAAAAGGTAGCTATCCTGTCAACCAACCATATACCACACATACCATCTGCACCCACACCCAAAGTCACCATCTGAGGTCCTGCATATCCTATTTCTGATGGGATAACACATCACATGATGCTAAAACAATTGCACCAATCCTCCCTCAAAATGCCTTTATATGACCTCATCCAAACCTTTGAGTCACATGGCCAAGACCTCATGGAGGTCCTTCAATCTATTGAGGTTTTACCAAATGACCCCATGCTTGTAGCCTCCATCATTACCCCTCATCATGTGGCCTCTCTCACTAAGTTGTCACCTTCCTCTACACCTTCACTTACTTTCCAAGTAGCCGAACTCAACTTTTCAGATGAAGAGATCACTCCCTTCTAGTTTAAGGACCCCGATCCCATTCTTTTCATCTCCATCCACATCAATAATATATGCATATGACATGTTATGATCGATGATGGTGCTAGTATCAACATCATCTCTTCCCATGCATACAACCAAATGCATATACTTGCTAATTGCATGCATGGTAACCCAGTCATGCTCCGCTCCTTTAATGATGCCATGACCTCTATCTTGGGTACTATCATTCTCCATGTCCACGTAGGTCCCCTCACTATCTTGGAACTATTCTACATCCTAGAAGGAGAGTTCCAGTATAACTTGTTGCTTGATTGACCTTAGATCCAAGCCATGGGTTGTGTCCCTTCGGCTTTACACCAATGCATCAAATTTTAACACAAGGGACATAACTACACCATTCTAGCTGACCCATTGCCTTTCAAGACCTATAACATGTTGTACCGGCCCAATGATGTACTTTTCCTAGTCAAGGCATCTGTCATTACCCCTACTTCACCTTCATCCACAAGCCCCTCCACCAAGGCTGCTACCACCTCTCACACATCTAACCCCATTATCTCTACCACCGTCATAGCCTCTACCACTAATTCACCTACATCTCCATCATCTAGCAAGTTGTCTATCCCCATTACCCACATATTGACCATTGATCCCTTTTAAGGTGTCTTTCAATGCCTCACTCTGGGGGAGTACAACCTATAAAACATTGACACGTTCCTCACTCCACAAGAGTATGGAAACTTGCGTGAGCAACCTGGTTATGAATAACATGTAGGTGAGGTTTTTCCTTATGGTCCTCCCCACCTTCACACTAATCTAACATATGGGGGGTTTGATATCACCACTTATAGACCCAAACCTCCATCCCAAACATAAACATTTTCATCTGATCTACACTCCCTCACTAACCACAGCTTATCTCACACTTTCCTCCACTGGTGTGCATGGAAAGGATTTAGCTTTAGTTTTTACAAACAAGGCCGCCATATTGTTATTTCCTGCACCACTCATAAACACAATGACCATAGTGGCATTGGCTTTGATGCACCACATCTCAAGAAGATTGCATCAACCTCATTCAGGAAGAAACTCCTTCCCCACCTCATTCACCCACGTCACCATCTTCCCCCATGGAGTCCATAGATCCTGAATCTATTCCTCCTAATTATGTTTTTCATAAACACCATTTCTCTAGGACCTCTGACCTATCAACGCGATGGTGAGGCTTCCTCTTCTCTCCCATTCCTGTATCTTGACATGATTGATGATGATACATCATCTATTAATTTCATTCAATGTTAGGATGATGAGTCCATCCTCATCTACCTAGGTGTGTAAGATTATTATATTCACCAGTTGTTACCTTCTAAGAAGAAAACCATGTTGAATGAATCAACCATTGAAATCAACATTCTTACTCAGGATGACCCGCACATTCTAAAGATAGGCCAATCTTTAGATTATACTGAACATGAAGATTTTACATCTTTCCTTCGGGACCATAGCAACACTTTTTCCTAGTCCTATGATGATATGTTTGGTATTGACCCAAAAATCATGGTACACAATATCGTAACCATTCTTGATGCCAAACCCATCAAACAAAAGATATAGAAAATGCATCCTCGCATTGCTCTTCTGGTAAAAGAAGAGCTTCAACACCTTCTCTTAGTTTCCTTCATCCTACCCATTGACTATCCCCAATGGATTTCTAACATCATTCTTGTCAAAAAGGCAATAGGGGGACTCCGCATTTACATGGACTTCCGTGACCTCAACCTAGTTTGTCCATTAGACAATTTTCCCCTACTAGGCATTGACCAACTAGTTGATCTCACCATCGGCCATGAAATACTATCAGTCATGGATAGTTTCTTAGGTTACAATCAAATATTACTAGCTCCATAAAATCAACACAAGACTACCTTCATCACCCCTTGGGGGACTTTCTGCTATCGGGTCATCCTTTTGGCTTTAAAAATGCCGGCACTAGATACCAACGAGCCATGAATTACATCTTCCATGACATCATGCATCACATATTGGAAGATTACGTAGATGATCTTCTTTCCAAATCCAAACATCAAACTAAACACCTTTCCATCCTTAAGGTCATCTTTGACCACCTCATCAAGTATTGTGTTCACCTTTAACCAAATAAGTGCGTCTTTGCAGTACTTTCCAAAAAACTTCTATGTTTCGTCATTTCTTTGCATGGCATAGAAGTCAATCCTGCTAAAGTCAACACTATTCTTGAAATGTCTCTGCATACTAATCTCCATCAACTATGAAGCTTGCAAGGAAAGTTACAATCCATTCATCATTTTATCTCGTAGCTCTCCAACCAAAGTCAACCATTTCATCATCTTCTCAAGAAAGAAGTTTCCTTCAAATGGGATGAACCCTCTCCTTAGATGAACCCACTTACCAAGTGACTCTCTTCTTCGATGGCCCCAAGTGTTAGTTTGGGGGTGGGGCTGATGTTATCCTCATTCCTCTTGAGGGTGAACCTATGCCTTTTTCTTTCAAACTTGATTACGATTGTACAAAAAATATTTTTGAAAAGGAAGCACTCGTATTAGGCCTCCAGGCTGCTTATGCCTTGGATGTTAAGTCCATCAATATCTTTAGCGATTCCCAACTGGTTATAAACCAAGTCAATGGAATATACGAGTGCCGTAATGAGATACTTCAAAAGTATAAACATCATGTAGATATTCTTTTGACCACCTTTGACCGCTACGAACTTGAAACCATCCCACATTATACCAATAAATTTTTGGATACCATGGCTTGCTTCACTTCTTAGATACTTGTTTCACCCGCTGACTATAAAATATTTGTCACAATAAAAGGCTACAATCACCCTCTTATTTACCTCATGAAGTCTACTTCGTCAAAACCGTTTCACCTGACCCACATGAAATTTGGTATAAGAAATACGTAGACTATATTTACCTTTCCATTCAACCCATTGATCTCACTCATAATGGACAATGTTCCTTTCTTAAAAGTGTCTCTTATTATGTCATCATGGGTGGTATTCTTTATAAGCATGGCTTCGATGGTATTCTCTTACGATGCCTTATAAGTTCTGAAATTCCCTACACCATTAAGGAAGTTCACGATGGAATCTACGAAGGCCACTTTAGTGGTTTAGCTGTCACAAAATGCATTCTTCACCTTGGCTATTATTGGCCAACCTTAAACCGTGATTGTTGTGATTATGTCAAATGTTGTGTGATATGTCAGCAACATGCAAATCTCCATCACACACCTTGTCATGCCTTACAGGTCACACGAGACCTTTGGCCTTTCTCTCAATGGAGTTTGGATCTTGTCGATGAGATCAATCCCCATTATTCATAACACCACCAATGGATCATAACCACTATTGAATATTACACTAAATTGGTAGAGGCCATTCCCCTCATTTCTACAAAAGCTGATAAAATATGTGAATTCATCAATCATCACATCATTTTTCACTTTTTTGTTCCTCACCACCTCATCACTGATAATGGAAAGCAATTAAAAAATAAAAACCTATGCAAACTATGTGACTCTTTTGGCATCCAGCTTAGTTTCGCATCACCTTATTACCCACAAACCAATGGCCAAGCAGAATCAACCAATAAAACCTTAAACAAAATTCTTATGGAGGTAGTCAACGATACTAGGAAGGATTAGCATACACACATTTATTTCACCTTATGGGCTTATCTCACTAGTATTCACACTTTGACCATTGCCAAACCTTTTTCTTTGGTCTACGGTACCAAGGTTGTCTTACCTCTCAAATTCCAAATTCCATCTCTCTGCATCTCCCTATAAGACATGCTCAACGATGATGACTTTCACAAAGATCGTTTGGCGCAACTTGAGTTATTAGATGAAAATTTTCACAATGCTCTTGACCATCTCCAAATCTACCAAAAACATATCAAATGTTCCTTTGACAAACATGTTCACGAACAAACCTTTCAGGTTGGCGATCTCAACCTAAAGGAAAATCAACATGTAACCAAAGAAGAGAAACGTAAGCAGGGAAAATATGCTCCTAATTAGCTTGGACCCTATATCATTACCCATGTTTATAGATCATGTACATATCATTTGTCTTCCCTCAAAGATAAACCCAAACCTAAGCCCCTCAATGCCTTACATATACGACCATTTTATTGTTGATATCAATCCCTATATCACTTTCTGTCAGTTGATCGCTCATCCCTTGAGTGTTGTTCCCCTTCCATATTACCTATTTTTAGGATCCATGACTAAAGAAGAATCATGTCATTACTCATCACCTTTCAGCCTTATCTTCAATATGAGTACCACGGCTCTACTCACAGCATGATTCTCATGGATACTTTTCGTCTTCTTCAATATGGAATCCCATGGCCATTCATCACTCAAAACCACCTCTTTCATAGTTAACCTCTGTGTGCTACGGTTTTATCCTCTAAACAAGAACCTAACCTTCCTTTATAGTCTTTTCCATGACTTAAAACGTCTAAAAAACAAAATGGGATTCAAATCCTTGAGTCAAACTTCCAGTAAAAGATGACTCCTTCAAAAGGGACATCTCTTCACTCTATTTCCACCACTATAAATAGACTGTTCCCTTGAAGAAAAACTATATAAAATTATTTCAAAAATACAATAAAACTAACCAGAATCTTCCTGCATTGATTAGATTCACAAACACCTAAAGGAGATAATATACCCATCCCATATAGACTTCCCACATCGATCAGTCTATTAAAAATTAAAAAATGAAGAAAATGATACATTTTTCATCATGGAATTGCCTATTTTTTATCCTAGGTTTCTTGCTAGGAAAAACACGTTGTCGTACACTAGGTTATGCTAAACCACCCATTCTCACCTCATTTCATTTTTATCCTAATTCCCTCTTTACTTGAGGGACTTACCGCAACCACACCATTTCATGATTATGTGACTTTCTTCACCCTTATAATGGTCCATTATGCAACACCTTTAGGGTCCTATGTTCATAAGCCCATTTGGGGTATGGTAGACTCATTAGGATCCTTATCAATCAAATAGCTCTTTTTCCATCTCTTAAAATTGGCCTTCCTCCTTACTTATTGATTATTTTGTACATGACCAAATCATTGACACTTATATTTAAAATAACTCAACCATGCCTATGACCTAAACTCAAACTTGCATATTACCTATAACTCAACCATGCCTATGACCTACACCCAATCATGCCTATGACCTAAATTCAACCATTCCTAACACCTACCAACCCATTCCTCTAGTTCAACATAATCTTCCCTAGCTTATGGGAGAACTACATCGGCCTGAGGCCCCTTTTCGTCAGGGCTATGTAGGTAGCACTTCGAGGGCATTGGGCCCTTGGAGGTTAGCTCAGCCAATCTTTACCCTAACCATTTCCCCCTTTCACTTTCCTATTCACATTCTACCCTATTTAGTTTCCATTCCATATCAATAACTAAAAATTAAACCAAACAAGCATCAATTAATACACATTTTTATCACATCATCAAATCATTCATTTATCATTTTCACATTTCCATTATAACAAATATTTGGAAATTAAAAATATAACTTGTATATACATCACCATTTGTCCCTAATGTTACCTACAACTTGGACATTAAATCATGCCTAAACCAACCTAAATCAATCATGCCTAATTTGACCTAACTCCACCATGCTTAAATCGACCTAACTCTACCATGCCTAAACCAACCTGACTCAATCATGCCTAAACCAACCTGACTCCATCATGCCTAAACCGACCTGAATCCATCATGCCTAATCCACCTAGTTTTCATCACATACACACATAATAACAAAAATTAAAAGCAAGTACACCACCTATACTATAAATACCATCATCTATAAATTGAAAAGTATGTGTACATTGATATAAATAAATACAAGTATCTCAAAAACTCTCATGTACATCCTCACTATCTTTGGTATGCAAGCCAATATATCATCAAAAATATCAATAACTCTCATGTACATCCTCACTCTCTTCGGCATGCAGGTCGGTATATCTCAAAATACAAAAAAGAAATAAGGAGGTACATGCCATAATCAAGCACCTCCTTGTTAGATATCCTCCATGGATGTCTCACTTGTCTCCTCCTCCTCTACTCCCGTGTGGCATCCTACTAGCATCTATTTTCCCTCCATGTGCCTCAGTCTTCCCTCAAATGGTACCTCACCTCGGGCTGGCCTCTGTACACTAGTGGCCTCACCCTACTCCTATCTCTGGGATTTCTAGCCCTCTGTACTCTCCACACTGTGAGTACCGGACTTGGTCCTCTTGCTCAAAGCCTGCTATGCTATGTACTCTACATAAGAAGGGAAATCTATCCTTGAAGCCACTAAGTGATCTTGATAATATCATTCCTCCCCTAAGGCATCCCTGAACATGGCCATAGGTACTGTTTGCGGTGGAGCAATCTGCCCTGACCCTGTCCTATCAATGATCATGGGAATCTCCCACCCTTCTACATCTGGTAGTGTAGGGCCAAAACATGTAGTGGTCACACTACCTCCATCATCAGAATCCCCAATACTAACCTCATCTCCTCCAGATGGGCTCGTTACATATCTCCATACCACCTGATCCTCCTGCCCTGTAAGTACCAACTATGGTAGAGGCATGTTGGTCCCTCATGTATTGTGGAAATGGTAGAGGTATATCTTTGGGCATGGAACCTTAACTCCATCATCTCACCAACTATAATCCATCCAACTCTATGGCACTTCACCAAACAAATGATGTCCACACTATTAACATCAGTTCCTCAGATGCCTATGAAGAAATCAAATACAACTGTGTCCCCACTATTAATAGTCATATGATCCTATACATGTCCTCTAAGGTGATGGTAATCTCACCTGTTGGCAGGTGAAATGTGTTGGTCACCCAATCCCATCTGTCGATGAGGGCAACCATAAAACTCAGCTCCCAGACCACATGCTGGTAGCATCTCACCCCGATCAAGCCTACCTCAGCCACATGCTGCCACTCCTCCACTATTGCACTCCCGCATACTACTACTAATAGGGGTGGTACCCTATTATGCATTCGTAACTAGTCCCTCGCTTACATCCAACAAACCATCACATTATTAAACCTTGACCATACCCACATTCACCCTTGACCCCCCACCTATAACTATTACCCCACCTATTTTCCTTTAACATTACCTTCCTACCTCACCTAGCCAACCTTACTCATCTCCTCACCCATTTTCCTCTCAATGATGACTAACATCGGTTCTCCTTAGTCGGCACCAGTCTCCCAAAACTGGCATCGGTTACCCCATCTGTGACCGATGCCATCTAACTCCCTCCGACGTCGGCCAACCCTTGACCGATGTCGGTCACTATCATTGAAAACGTCCACAAAACCCCTTCCCTATTACTCTCAAAATCCCCCATTTCTCCCTAACTACCCACCCATTCCTACCTAAACCCCCCTCAACCCCTCCCCCACCTTCATTCACATAATTACACCCTCATACATTCCTATTCCACCCATTTTTCTTCCTTAATTCAAATTTAATTCCCCCCCAAACCCACTTCTGCCCAAACCTGATTTCTACAAACCAAATAACCTAACCAACATAGAACGGGAGCAAATCTAACCTCATCATGGTTTCGTCTCTGTGGAGGCACGTCTGACTGCTACTTCAGTGGTCCACCCAACCCCTCTCCTACCTCCGCTATGCTAAAATCTACCTTGAATATGTCCACCAATCAAATAAATCCCCTTGATCTTATTGACCCATCAACCAAGATCCTCTCACCAATCAGATCTCTCCACCTCATTCAAGTACAATTCCCTATGCTTTCCTCTCGAAAAGTGATGAAAAGTCACACAACTCTGTCATTTTTGCCAAAGGTACAATACAACAATGATTCAAAAAAATATAGAATTTTTGGTTATAAAAAAAACCCGACCTGATCGATGCTGGTCCTCTTTGTGCCCTAGCCAACCGATGTCAGTCACCCTCTAACCGACATCAGTCTACCATGCTAACTATTTAGCCTTGCTAAATCTACCTTTTACCTACCCCCATTTGTGCCAACACACCTTTTTATCATCACAAACCCCCATTGAACCAAATCTACAAACCTCACGTACCCCTATATTACCTTTGATGTGTCTTAGGAGTTTTTATTTTACCTATAGCTTGGCCTTACCCATGTTGTTACCTATCTACCTTGACCTGGATCACTTTTAGTGACCTTTGAACCTCCGTGATCGCTATACCTTGTAACATGGTTACCCATGTTGGTTGGCCCACTGACCTTAAATTTCCTATTTCCTTGTCATTTATCCTGACCTGATCTTTGGTGTACCGGAACATACCTAAACGTTCCTGCACCTGACCTCTTATGTGTTTCCACACCATATCATATACCTTGGATACCGAACTCACTACAACCATGTTTGGATAGACCTATTGACCTTATCCGACGTAAATTTTGAAAGCTTCTCACCCTGGTACCATGCCGTAGTTTCCAATGTGTGCGTACGTTCAACTGCCACTACCTTTGACCTTGACCCATTTACATGTTTACTCGATTTGAAATTTTCCCTTTACCTAATGTACCCACTGATTTTCATTCTCCCACCTTCTCATTTTATCAAACCACTCACCGCTTCTGTCTCTCACCTCATCGTTTCCTAGTTTAAGGGGGGTTACCTTCACCCATGCTTGGGGCAACACCACCTTCACTTACACTCAACACAACCATTTCCTAATTTTTTCAGCGTCGCTTACCAATACAAGCTACGAAACAAAAAGGGGAAAAATGTAGACACCAAATTTGGGTCACACTCCCTTTTATCCTCTTTCAAAGAACCAACTTAAACACATTCACTTAACCATGACCCTCATACCCTACATTAACATTAATTTAATTATTTATAATTAAATTAATACCCATCCTCACCCCATTATTAATTTAATTACTTTAATTAAATGAATAGACACCTCACCTAGACACCTCACCATAAACCTATTCATAACATGTTTCCATAAATGAATAAGACTTGGTCCAAACCAAAAACTCAAGGCCTATTATTCCTCTAACCACCTTCCTACTCATAAAAACATAATGTCCGTTATGATCCGTGGATAAAGGAATGAACCTGATCCAAAGGATGGGGGATCTCTACCATTTTTAGTAAACCTAGGGAATCCATCCTTAACCGATACCGGTCATCCCTAAAATGACACCGGTCAACCCAAAACCATCACTAGTTAGCATTTATTCACCTTAGCAACCTTTTTTTGGGTTTGCACATTCTAAGATCAAGGGAATGAGAAGAGAACTATATGCAAGCAGACCTAGATACTTTTCACACCTACAAAAATCCATAACTAGCACCAGGATAGATCCAGAAGCATTACACTCACGGTGACATTCTGGGAAGCATCACTACTGCACCAACCTCCATCCCACAAGCCAATCATCATCACCATATATCCATTAGACATGCAACACCAGTAAGTATAGATTTTACCTGCATAATCTATTTCCACTTCAGTCTCTTAGGTTCTTCTATTGTTGTTATTATTTTCCACTTGCACCCTCATTCTTCTACCATTTAATTGCCTGTAAACCCAATAATTCCTTCACCTAGACCATAAAACCACCAATACCTGACCTTTGTATATTTATAAGTGTTCCCAAGATCCCCACTTACCTTGTTATATCCTCTATTATCTCTATATAACCTCGGCTCAAATCCCATTAGAAAATATTAGTGAATTTTACTAGCCCACCTCTACTAATTCCAGTTACCCATAACCGTCATCAGTTCGGCCTAACCATGATCGGTCATACCTTGACTGATGTAGGTCTTTGTGTTTTCCAATACTGTGTAAACCAACAACCACCCGCCTATCAAAAAACAACCCAAACACCTCATCCAACCCTACTAAGACCTTGTATGTGACCTACAGACCACCTGACCAACCTGCAACCTGACATAAAGACCTTGACCCACATAGTTTTAATATTTAATTGGATTGATGTTGATAGTGATTTGAGGTAACCAAATCATAATGCTATCACTAGATTCATTTATGTACGTGTTTCAGTTATTTCATATTTGTTTTATAAAATAGTGGATTGACAACCTTCTATTGAGTATCACATTTCCTAGATCTAGCATATGCTAGGTAGTCCACTATCATATATTGTTTAACTCTTCTTTGGTGGTCTTGTTTTCTATTTCAGGTAGTTCCTCCCAGCCAAAAGGAACCTCTCATAGTAAGAATTGGATCGAGAAGTCATCATGCGCGCATCAATCTCCAAACCAACACAACAGGTATTCCTCCTTGGCCCCTACCCTTATTTTTTTTGTCACATTCCAAAATGTAAAGAAAGTAGTGAAACACTTTTAAGCATGCAAAAATGCCACATTGACCGATTCAAGAAAAGAAGTAAATTTAAGTCCCATCTATGAGCCAAATACCTCTATCAATTAAACTTTCAATCATATGAGTAATTTAAGCTCATTTAGCCTTTAAAAGTCAAGAAAATAAATACAAGGATACTATGATTTCATACATATTCTATTACTTTTCCTCCATCACATATTTACTTAAATAAGTAACTTACTACAGTATACAATAGTACTCCATTGGCATGCTAATCAAACGAACAAATTAAAATCCAATTAGAGTGGTTCCATATGAACCAAACACATCACAATGGAGATAAAACAGTAAGGATCAAAGCCACCATCAACTATATGAAAAAAGGATGAAATCAAAATAAATCCAAAATAAGGAATGATACACAATAATGTCAACAAAATCATTATAAAATCTTACCACAAAAAATCCTCAACTTGAACATGTGTCAGAGGTGGAGCAACTAATCATTAGCACTGTCAATAAACTTTCCCCATTCAACAAATATTAAAAATCAACTTTAGGAATTCAAATACAATTTAAGAATAGCAATAAGCATGGTTCCATTTCTTAAGAATGAAACTTATCTCTAACTACTTGAGTCTGTGGATCGACATCAATCAAATCTATTAACTTGACCTACAATCGTTTCCTTTAACAAGTTTGAGTTCAACGTGGTTAAGAACCACTTAACAAACACTGTATTTTCCACAACTACCCACTTCAATCAAATTCCAAAACAAGGTTTGATAACCCAGTTATAAGGTTATCAAAATTGAAAACATAATCCCACAATGATATCGATTTGAGAGTTTGATACAAGCAAGGGTTTCAACTATAAAACAAATATAGAAACTTCAGAGGTCAAATCAATGACCCAAGTGCAAATAAGTCTACCTAATAGCCAAAGCAAACATCTTAGTAAGATGTACACAAAAAGACAAGGATCTAGACTTCATCCATTAAGGTCAAGATTTATGCCAACCTAGAAAGGGTGGTTTTTTAAAAAAAAGTAACAGTGACTCAAAATCATAAAAAGGAGACTGAATATAACATACTAGTAAACTAGTTGCGTTCTCCTTTATGGAGAAATTTAAAATATTCCAAAATTGTCAACACCGATAATGGGTTAAGACTAACTTTCGAGTCTTAAAAATTTTTGAACCTAGATTCCTAAAATATGGTCAATAAGACCAAATCCAAAACCTGATTTGAGTCAAATAGAAGGACCACAAACAATCTTTTTTTTAACGCCTACCTTAACAAGAAAACAATGGATCCAAATGTTATTTTCATGTGGGTATCAACCTTGTAAGCTAGAAACTTCAAAATTAATACAAAAGGATTTCACATAACCAAAAATACTCAAACTAGAGATCAAAAATTTGCTAAACCTTTACTCAAGTCATACACAAATCAAAAAATGCAAGCAGATTCATTTTTCATTGACTTAAAACCATATATTCAAAGTGAGCGAGATTGAAAAATAGAAAGGTAAAAAACAATACTGCATCCACAAAACCCAAAACTTAGAATGAAATTTCAAAAGAAGAGCAGAGTTCTTTTTATGAAGTAATTAAATAGCATATTATCATAATGAGTTACAACCTATCATGCTTGGTAGAGCTCCTACAAAACTTGATCAAACAACTAGATTTTCCTTTCAATATTTCTCTATAGATTCTATAAAATCTTATCAACAAAATCCACCAAAATCCCATCTTATTTCCCATCATTTTTATAGCTTTAGAAATAAATTTCCTTCCTCTAAATTCGCCATGCAATGACAAGATTGTAAATGCAACAAAATAAAACTACCAGTTCAAAAAATATAAGGTCAACATACATATCCATTGAGCTCAAAACATCAAATGAGATATAGAAACTAACCCTTATTCCTTTCCACCAAACCATCTTGATGTTCCCAAGGTGGTTTTTATGCTCCCTTCGAGATAATAAATGCAATGGAAGTTTACTAGTTCACCCATACCATCTGCCAACCATCATTCACAATTAGCAACAACTAAAAGTTAAAACAATTCGTAGCCAAGTTTTTTAGTTACTTTGGCCAATGTGCTAATTAACTCTGACTAGGTCACTTCCAAAGATGGTTGTACTTGTATTTACCAATACTTTCAATTTTCCAAGTACTTAACACCAACTATTCAACTCTTAACCCAACCTTATTTAATGTTGATCTAGGTTGGTCCTAAGGTGTAGTTGCATGTTCATAGTTATGTTTAGGGATCAATGCCCTTTCGACAAGCATCAACCATATCTTAAGTTGATGATTGTTATAATAAAATATAACTATAACAATATTAGGTCCCTTTAATAATTAATCATCACCTTAGATTAGGTTCAATTAGGTCTTTTTAATATTCCACAAGAACATTACCATTTTAAATTTATCAAATAAAAATAAATAGAATAATAGTAAGGATGGATTCGCTAGACGTTACAAGATGCCCGCAAAAACTTCATATTCATTAAATCTTGAATATGATGGTATTTTAGCAACAAAAGGGATTCAATTTGAGTTAGTAAATATGATCGTAACAACATGTTAATCAAAGGCATGCCTTGGATCACTAAAATTGATCCAAGCTTTGGCCATTCTGTAAATATAAATGCAATAGTATAAGGAACAAATTTCATATCATAACTTAGGTAACTTACCCGCATGGTCCCAAAAGACTGTATTTACTTCTTATCACCTGAATTCACATAGTGTAGTTTAAAAATAAATTTAGTGAGTACATGATAACAATTCAACATTAGTACCATATTGCCAAAGTATGATGACATCATATTTAGAATGCAATTCATATCATCTACAACAAACATGATCTATCAATTCAAAATATTATACCATCTCAGAACAAGAATCACATATCTAATTTTCCAAAATTTTTTTACAGATGCAAGTAAAGATATCAACATGGCAAAGGAATTACAAAAGGACGTCCACAAATGTTGACATAAATCCGCATTGTACTGGAGGCCCCGGAATGAATAAGAGAGTTAAGTAAATCCACAACACACAAGGATGAAATGTAGAATCCAAAATCCACGTAAGACTAAAAATGAAAGCCATGTATTAAAGGAAAACAAAATTTTTCTACGAGAGACTAAAATCACCATATCTTTTGATTGGATGATCCGATCTTTGCAAACCTTATATCAATGAAAATATCTCAACTTCCTCTTTGAAATGAAAAATGGATATCTTAATTTTATTAAGGATAGATAGACATAAATTTGGAAGACTTCTCCAACATGAAAAATATATAGTTCCATGCTGCTCAACTACCAACATTCAATGCAGTATGGGCACCCATATTTTCTCCAATAAGGAAATGGTGTGTGGGTGTCAATAGCTAGAGGTGTCTAGATTCTTTTAGGAAATTTATTGACTATTGTTAGTGGTTGGAAATTTGAGTTCAAGTTTCCCTCTCTTTCTCATCTTCTTCTCTCCTTATTTTTCTATAAATGTAAGAGCTATGCTAATTAAAATAGATCTCTCTTTTGTTGTAATGACACCATGTCAAAATGGTGGCCAAATTCCCACAGGTTTCAGACCTCGAGTTTTTCCTTTGCAATGTATTTTCATGTTGTGCCATGAATGTAATCGAGTGTGCATATTTTGATCAATAAAATCATATTTTTTGGCTATCTCTCTACCCTGGTCTCACGTTTTATTCCTCCTTGCCTCTCTATTTGTATTTCTTGGCATGACGTGTGTTTTCCTTACTTTCAGGATCCATTTCATGCATTGTTTATGCAAATAAAGTTGGATCTATGTGGTTATTATTTGTGGCACATATATTCTACCCTCTCACCCATGTTTTTATCTTTTCTTTCACTTGTGGAGAGTGATCAACCCTCTTTCTAGTGCTATTGTTATCCTCTTAGCTTATGATTTCCCCTTTTTTACATCTCCTTCTATCTCTGGTCCCTTGGCACATTTAGGTTAGGATTTTATTTTAGTATTAGAAGTAGTGTTAGCATTAGGATATGTAGAGGAAACCAACCTTTTCCAAAGGTCTATCTTAGTTCGCAAGTCCCATAACTAAGATACAGTCCCATATTGCTTCATAATTCTTGGTCATTCATGATCATATCTAGGGTGCAATTTTGAGCTCCAACAGATACATAAGTTCATAAAAATACCTAGAGACTCAAAGGTAATAGTTCTTCCAAAGTAAATATAAATTTATATGTGAACAAGAATAATTTCTTAGGGATGTATCCCCTTTTGAAGGAGGATAATTTTATTCCCCATTGGCATCACTTGAAAATTCTCTTGCTCCAAGCACCATAATTAAAAAAATAAAAGAGAAATATCTTTTAATTAAAATTCAAAGATTTGGATCACCATTCAATAGAATCCCCTATCTCAGATAGATCTGTAAACTATAAACTAAATATTTATAATATTCATTAGGAAGAATATACGGTTGATGATCGTAGAAACATCGATAGTAAAATAAAAGGGGATAACTAAAAAATGGGAATAATCATATAAATCTTATAACTTTATCTTACCCCATAGCTTTGAATGAAGATAAGGAGGCCCCAATAAAAAAATGTCCCCATCTATTTTACCTACATTTAGAGGAAAAGCATCAAAAACCCCAAATCAAATTTTATTTGAGTTTAAATTACTCTGTGAAACTTATGACTATAAAATATACAACCAAAAATTGAATCATTTTCCTTCCACTTTTAAAGACACAAAATTGAGATGGTTTATGGGGTTAACACCTAAAAATATTCACACATGGACTAATATGGAGAATAATTTCTTGAAGAAATACTAGGACTATTATAGGGTGAGAGAATGAAAGAAGGAATTGTTTTAAATGAAAAAAATGGATGAAGAAAACATAGAGGACTACCTTAACTAGTTCCTATTCATCTCTCAAAATATGTAATAATGAAGTTGATGAGATATTATGAAAAACAATTTTCCTTATAGGGATAAATGATGATGTTTCACACGGAATGTTTCGGCTCTTTGGGAATAGAGTTGCTTCTATCCTTTCATTCCTTTAAGAAACAGATAAGGGTTAGGGCTAGGAGGAATACCTGTTGAATGTCAAGATGGTGTGCGCGTACCATAGAGAGAGATCAGGCTGATTGCGAAGAACTCCTTTTTGTCTTGGAAGGACTACCTGCAAATAAGAACACAAGACCACAAGATTCTAATTAGATGATAAATGAGGGAACTGCCTTGGGCCCAGGAAATATAAAACTTCCTTTCGAAGGTGGTCAATTCCCCTGCTAATATGAATCAACACCAAAGACTGTAAAATATCAATTTAATTGCTTCGTTGAAACAGGTAGGGGAAAAGGCTGGTTTCTGGTTTTGAGTCACAATAACCGATACCGGTTACTGTCAACCGATATCGGTAGGGTCTTTGTTTTTGGTATTTTTGGTGAGGGTCGGTTATAGGATAGTTGTGTTGTTTGTAAGGCTGGTATATGAGCAGGATTAGGTAATGGGGTGATGAGAGGTAAGTGGATGATAGTTAGGTATAATGTGTTGCTGGGTAGTAGATCTAGGAATAGATTTTATGAGGACTGTGATTCAAAAGTCTAAGAAATGTTACTAAAGAGGACATGCAAGATATAACTTACTGGTTATTGACGAAGATGCAGGTCCAAGAACTGTGATGACAAAGGCAGAACTTAGGTAGGATGGCCTGATACCCAGAAGATGAGATGTCTCCCTCCCAATGATCAGATGAGTGTCACAGGGCTCTGGCTATTCAGTTGCAGTCTTGGGCTTGATCTCCTTCACTGCAAACTCTACTTGTCTCTTCACTTGTCTCTGCTCGGCCAAGTAAAGATCCGGATTCTCTTGATCGCTTCCGATGATCCTGATTGATCCAAAAATCCTTCCACCTTTGTTTTTGGTTAGGGGAGCCCATTTACAGGGAACCGATGGCGGTTACGTAACTGACGGCGGTCGAGTAGGAACCGGTATCGGTCAGGTCAAAGTGGGTTATTTTTAGTAAAATAGCCAACTTTCCCTCCTTTTCTCCCAAGAGATTAGTTGAGGGCTTGGTCAAGTAACTAGAAGGTCAGTTTTGGGTGCGAGAAAGGGGTCATTAGTCATGGGTGTGGATGTGGACCAAGTTATAGGTCTTAATTAGGTTAGTTTAGGGTTAGGACTAGGTCATGATGAGGTGGTAAAATGAGGTGGCAGGTAAGGTGATGTGGATTTATCAATTACAAGGTAATTAATAAATAATTGTGTAAGGTTTAGGTGATGAGGTTAGGTTGCGAAATGAGATGCAGGTCCCCGGGGGTCGTAAGACACAAATTTGGTGTCTACATTAGCCCCTTATTGTCGTGTAGTTTGTTTTATAAAGCTGCACGGACAATAATACGAAGTGGTTTCCTCTGTTAAGGGTATAGGTAATCCCCCTCAAATCTATCACAGATTGAGAGAACGTGAAATTAGGGATAGGGTTGATAAAGGGTAAATGGTGTAGAGATGATGGTGAGATGGTGGGGTAAGTCCAAGGAAGCAAACGCACATTGAAATGCATTAGTGCAACTAGGGTACATGATTTGACGAGTAAACCAGCAATGCATAGGCAAAGGTTGATATTTTATCCAAACAAGGGTGATATAATCATGGTATCCAAGGCATAGGAAGTAGCTCCAGGGGATATAACGGGTAAGGTACATGAATGTTTAGGCATGTTTGGCAGTACCAAATGGTTGGTTTGGTTGAGATAAACGTCACGGTCTAGGTCTAGGCAAAGTTGGTCGACAGATCAAGTCAAGGACCCTAATCATGCTAAAACACGAACAAGTGAGCTCGATTGAACAGAAAGCTACATGATGGGTGGATAAAAGTGTATGTTGTTGATGTTGGGTGGGGTATTTAAGTGGTACGGCCTTGGGTCGGGCTGATTGATGAGTGAGGGCCGTGGGTCGGGCCAAATGGTTGGGGTGCGGCCTTGGGTCGGGCCGGATGGGTAGGGTGAGGCCTTGAGTCGGGCCAAGTTGTTGGGTTGTGGCCTTGGGTCGGGCAAAATGGCTGGGGTGAGGCCTTGGGTCGGGCCAAATGGTTAGGGTGAGGCCTTGGGTCGGGCCAAATGGTTAGGGTAAGGCCTTGGGTTGGGCCGGATGGGTAGGGGGAGGCCTTGGGTCGGGCCGGATGGGTAGGGTGAGGTCTTGGGTCGGGCCGGATGGGTAGGGTGAGGTCTTGGGTCGGGCCGGATGGGTAGGGTGAGGCCTTGAGTCGGGCCAAGTTGTTGGGTTGCGGCCTTGGGTCGGGCCAAATGGTTGGGGTGAGGCCTTGGGTCGGGCCAAATGGTTAGGGGGAGGCCTTGGGTCAGGCCGGATGGGTAGGGGGAGGCCTTGGGTTGGGTCAGATGGGTAGGGGGAGGCCTTGGGTCGGGCCGGATGGGTAGGGGGAGGCCTTGGGTCGGGCCGGATGGGTAGGGGGAGGCCTTGGGTCGGGCCGGATGGGTAGGGTGAGGCCTTGGGTCGGGCCGGATGGATAGGGTGAGGCCTTGGGTCGGGCCAGATGGGTAGGGTGAGGCCTTGGGTCGGACCAAATGGGTTGGGTGAGGGCCGTAGGTCGGGTCGGATGGGTAGAGGGAGGCCTTGGGTCGGGCCGGATTAGGTGGTTGCGGCCTTGGGTTAGGCCGAATAGATTAACAAAGGGGGTTGCAGCAAAGGTTGATATAGGCGATGTTATGAGAAAGGGTGATTAGTAAATAGGGGCAGAAGTTGGGGGAAGGTTTGGAGAAAAACTGATGTCGATTGTCTATGACCGATATCGGTTAAGAAACCGATACCAGTTCCTTAGGGCACAATAAAACCGATATCGATTATAGGTCAAAAACATATAAAAAGAAAAATACGGCCAGTCATTGTCACATTTACAATTTGAAAACCAATTTGAGTTGTCTGACATGGAGAGTTGAGATTGGAGCATTTGTTGATTGAGGTGGAGCTATTTTAGTGGAGGAGTGAGTTGTTAGTGGGCCCGAGTAAGGAGGAGGTAGCAGTTGATTGGTGGAGGACTCAGAAGAGCACAGTTAGAGCCATGGCATAGCCAGGAGGAGCAGGAGGGGCTAGACCAGCTGGACCACCACCACCCATCCCACCACGACGACGTGTTGTCATACGGGTAGGTTTGAAACCCCTCATTATGTGCATTTTATTGCATTATGCTATATTTGGGATTTTGGGTAGGAATGTACATTTTGTAGAAAATAATTAAGAAATGGAAATGATTTGAAAAAGGGAGAGGGTAGATGGGTTAAATAGGTCAAGGCGGTAGGGTGGGTAGGTTTTTAGGGTATTTGGGTGGGTAAATTGGTAGAAATAGGAAAAAATGTAGTGGGAAATTTCAGGAAAGGTTGGATTTGTCGGCGACCGGTGTCGGTCGGTCTTTGACCGGTGTCAGTGGGAAGGGGACCGGGGTGGGTTATGGGTGACCAGTACCAGTCCTTAGATAGGATTTTCTATTTTTGTTGCGTCATTCGGTGGTGGTTTTCGGTGTGAAGTTCTCATTGGGGATGGCATGTTAGGTTGTTTCTTGTTGTGTATGATTGGGTTTTATGTGTTGGGTGTGAAGATGGAGGGGGATATCGTAGAGGTTTTTAGGGTAAGATAGGTGGGCGTAGATGTGCGTTATGGAGTCGTGGTGTGCTTAGGTGGATAAGAAAGGGGATAGAGAGGGGTAGAGTAGTTGTTTTTGTAAAGAGTAGGGCTAATGTAGTGAGTTGGTTTTGCAGGCACGTCAGCAGCTGACGATGCGGGATAGGATGCCCTCGCTGTTGAGACATATGCGGCCACACGTGTCCGTAGCATAGTGGGCCCTTATGCGTGAGGTGGGACTTAGCAGAGTCCAGCGTTATAGGGCCATAGAGAGAGATCATAGTTTGATGGTCGCCCTCATCGAGAGATGGGATCCGGTGACCAATGTGTTTCATCTCCCGACTGGGAAGATGACTATTACATTGGAGGATGTGTACCGCATCCTTAGACTACCAATTGATGGAGAAGCAATCTTTCAGGTGGACACAGAGACTGCCATGGACAACATCCTACATGTATTCGGGGATGTAGCTGCGCTACTGACATATCACAACACGAGTATCGCATATGGGGATATGTACCGAGCCCACTGCCATGAGACACGGCTTGCTGTGCTGATGATGATTGGGATCACCTGCTTCACCCTCCCAAACTCAGAGGGAGGCCGCTTTCCACAGGCGCTTATGGGTGTGCTACATGAGATGGTGGAGGAGCACACATGTTATGCTTGGGCACCAGTATACCTGGTGCAGTTATACCGAGAGCTGTGGGGCTATCGCCGGATGAGGCGATTCGGGATTTGCTCGACATTTTTACTACACTGTTGGGCATATGAGCATATCATATGCATTAGACCAGTAGGGCTGCCCCAGCAGCTAGGGCCACAAGTCATCTACAAATACAACCTTCAGAGGTGGTTGGGGGTCGTGGGCCAGCCACGAGCAGTGCTTGCAGGGCGGGACGTCATTTATTATAGACATATGTTAGAGGGATTGACAGTGTTAGATATTGTATGGAGACCTTATAGAGGTCATCACCCACATGGAGGAGCCCGAGCACAGTTGTAGCGGATCTAGTATACATTCTGGATAGCGGGACGGAGATTGGGAGAGTATGAGAGGATACCCCTAGAGAGGGTACGTAGGCAGATGGGGCTACGACAGGATGAGCCACCGCACTTCCCTCAGTACTGGAGGGATGATGTAGAGGCTCCACTACCTACAACACAACCCGTAGACCCAAATTGGGTTGCTGAGAGGCCGGCAGATGATACCATAGATGATGCTGGCTGCACAGGAGTATTTTTGGTTTGGTGGGCCGGAGAGAGAGCTGCGAGGATAGCACAGCCTGCACAGCCAAACTTAGCGGCTGTTAGAGCAGAGAGGAACCAGCTCAGAGGGTAGGTATAGTTATTACAAGGGAAGCTTACTGCCGCACAGGCACAGATAGGTGTCTTACAGGGGTAGCTAGCCCAGGCTCAGGTACAGGCACCAGCAGTAGCACCACCAGCAGCACCGGCACAGCCGCAGGTACAGGTACCACCACAGGCACAGGCACCACCAGCGGCACCAGCACAGGCACAGGGGGCACTGGTAGTAGGAGTCAGGGGACCAGCCCCAGCACCTACGGTGGCTCGTGATCGTTATATGGAGGCTAGAGCGAAGGCCCGATACTATTAGGATATTCTTGATGGTACCAGGGCTGATTATCAGCCATATGCGGCACATAGAGTAGAGACCTCTCAGAGCCAGAGATCTCAGGGAGGTGCAGCCACAGCTGGTGGGTCTGTGACAGGCAGGAGGCAAGAGGCGGCACAGGGACCAGCAGGCAGACAGGTAGAGGGCGGTGGAGAGAGCTGAGTGGTCCTTGTATATTTTGTATTTGTATATTAGACATGGGCACCGGTCTGCGAACCGGTTGTGTTTATAGAGGCCTGCGTGCCTATATATATGTATTCATTCATTCATTTATTCATTCATTTATTGTATATACCGGCCTGCGAGCCGAGTACATGTTGTACAGTTGATAGCGGCCTGCGAGCTGAGTATGTTTTTGATATGAGGGACTGGCCTGCGAGCCGAGTCGAGATTATTGATAGTTATTGCGGCCTGCGTGCCGGCTTTGTTGTATTATGAGATCACAGAGGCCCCGATGTAGGGCACATTGTATATTTAAAACTTTGTATATATATAGATATGATGTTTTGACCCACATGCTGTGCATAAAATGCATTAAATGTTTTGTCGATGGTTTGTGATATGTGATGTATGATGAGTTTGATGTACATGGTGTTATATATTAATGATTTTGATGTCTTTTGTTGATGGGATGTATATAGATATAAATGATGAGTTTAATTGACATGTTATATTATGAAATGTTGTATGTTTTGGTTTTGTGAAATTGAATGTATGTAGCTGTTAAGTTGGATCCAAATGGTGTATAAATTGATGGTTTTTAATATCGGTTGTTGATGGCTTGTTTGTTTTTGTAATGTAGATAGATGATATTGATGAAATTGTAATGAGAGGTGGATTTAATGTATGATTATAGATAACAGTGTTGTTATGCAGGAAAAAAGGGACGGCGCCACAAAAAATTAGGTAGAAAATAAAGAAAGGACTATGTTTAAAAAAGTAGGTATATGACCGATATCGGTTAGATAACCGATGTCGATGGTAAATAGACTGATGTCGGTTAAATAACCGATACCGGTTATCTTCAGAAAAGGAGCTTTTCTAAAAATAAAAAAGTGGGCGTGGCAACTGAAGTTCTTATTTTAAGAGCCATGCAAGAAGTTAAATACGTGAATGCGACACTTTTTTGACGCCTGAGACAAGTAATTGCATGAGAGAATTGAGTGATAAGGAGAAAAGAGACTGGGAAAGTGAATGTGATCTGAGATTCAGAAGGCAGAAAGGTAAATTTGAAAAGGGTGGTGAACATGGCAGAACGAGGAGAAGCATCCAGCAGGCAGGGACGAGAGGGAAGACAAGTGCCACCTCAAGATGCTGTAGCCCAAGAGGTCAACATTTTGGTAGTAATTTGATTCTTGCATGTGATAAGGGAGAGTTAAGTAGATAAAGATGAGAAAGAAAAAGGTGATAGACAATGAATTGGGATAGGGTGAATGTAATGGGGTATGTAATCAGGGGTTTTCCGGTATGTTTGTATGTACAGAGAGGGGTAAACGATCAAATTATTATCGTAGGTGGCGTGTTTAGGCAAGGTGTATATAATTGACAGTGACCGATAGCGGTTAGAGGATAATCGGTATCGGTTACAAAACCATTACCGGTTGTTTATAACCGATACCGGTTACTGCAGGAATTTCCAGAGTGTTAGAAAAACCTTTGGGGATTTGATGGATTGAATAAATGTTTTTTGTTTGGACGTATGTAGGTAGAGGCAGGGCTGAGGATGAATGATAGTGTACCAGCGCTATTGTCATGAATCCGAGTGGATGTAACACCAGCTAAATGGACACTGATAAATCATTTGGGGTTAAGTGGAATCCGCTATTATTCAAGAATCATGCGGAACCATGCTATGTTGCAGGCGTTGATTGAGAGATGGAATCCAGAAAAGAATACCTTCTATCTACCAACAGGGGAGATGACAGTGACTTTGGAAGATGTGTTCCGTATTTTGAGACTCCCAATTACAGGAAGACCAGTATATCAAGCATTACCTAGCGCAGCGCGGGGAGCGATAATAGCAGTATTTGGTCCATACGCATGAGATTTGACACAGCGAGGTTTGACATTCATGTATGGTATAATGTATGCAGCACACCTTGAGGAGACAAGGTTAGCAGTGATATTAATGATAACGGTAGGGTATTACACGTTGCCGAGGGCGGATGGGGGAAGATTTCCAAAAGCATTGATGTGTGTTATTTAGGAGATGATAGAAAGGAACATGACTTTTGCATGGGCACTTGCATATTTGGCAGAGCTATACAGGGGTTTATGGGCTTGTAGGTGAAATGACAGGATGACACTAGATTGTTCATTTTTATTACATTGTTGGGCCTATGAGCACATTGTTTGTGTGCGACCAATAGGCCGACCCATCCAGTCAGGGGAGACTGGAGTGCAAAGGTTGGGATTTAGATGATGGGTCCAGACAGAACAAGAGGTAAGATCCCAGGCCGTGATGGGTGACATTGAGTATTATAGGCAGGTATGGGAGATGGTGATGATGGCAGATATCTGTTGGAGGCCGTACGGTAACTATATGGTGACAGAGCACATAGCGGAGGAGTTGAGGGATGTAGGGCGATTGAGGTGGATCGCAGGGCATAGGCCGGGTGAGTACGAGAGGATTCCTCTAGATTGTGTGTGGTGAAAATTTAGATTTGTGCAGGATATACCCCTGGCTTATAGACCATATATGAGGATCGACGCCAAGGCAGCATTCTCGCCTCCCCGGCCGACACCTCCAGAAGGGCCAGAGGAGATAGCAGCCGATCGCAGGGTAATGGATGCAGGAACGACAGAGGCCTATAGATTATGGTGGGTAACAGAACTGCGAGGTGTACGTGATCGTCCTGACATAGCTAGGATTACAGCAGAGAGAGATCGTCTGCAGAGATTAGTTCATCAGCTCCGAATGTAGGTGAATGAGGCAAGAGGATTGTTAGAGGTTGCGGAGTCACGAGCAGAGGGACTAGAGGCGAGATACCTACATGCGAGGGAGCATATTCATATGTTACAGGAGAGATTGGCAGGTCAGTGGGCGGTACCAATAGCCATGGTAACTTTGAGGACAGAGAGGCCTGGTGAGAGGCGTCGACGATCACGATCATCCCCTGGTTCGGGATGAGGCGTGAGGGTCTAAGTAAATGTTAGCAAGGTATAAGAATAAATAAGGATGCTGACCTACGTGTCGATGATAGAGAAGATGTATTTGTTTAACATTTAAATAAAATTGGATATGTATGTTGATTTGAGTTATGATAATAATAAGAATGTTTTCGTTCTGACTTTTGGTGTTTTGAAAAAAGGATAAAGAGGAATGTGATTAAATAGAAATACACAAAAATATTTACACATGATAGGTTATGGTAGGGGATGGTCGAGCTAACCTTGGGAGACCCCATGTCTCTGAAGTGCTACCTACATAGCCCATTGCACAAAGCAAGGAGGGGCCTCAGACCGATGTAGTTCTCCCTTAGGACCAGGGAGAGGTGAATTTAGGAAATGTGATTGTGGTTAGGCAATTTTTCGGTTGGTAAAAATATTGATATTGATAGGGTAATGTTGTTGGTGTTGGTAAGGGATGGACGTTGTTGGTGTAGGTATAAGGGAAGCGAAAGTTAGCGTACCCAAGTGGTAGGGAACCATGTCCTGATTAAGATCAACACATAATCCTAGATGCGAGGCAAAGAGGAAAGAGTGTTCTATAGGTGAAAATAGCTAAACAAACCACATAATAACGTAGAACCAGCTTGAATCCCTAGGTACCGTGCATAGACGAGAAGTCAATAAGTGAAAAGAGTTGTATGATCACAATATATCGATTGCACGTCACGTCCCTTGAGTTTAAACAAATGGTGAGGTGAGGTGGATGGTATAGCTGAGGTACGGAGAACTTGGTACAAAGTGAGTGTTTTAACGAAAGAGAACCTACCCTAAATAGACAAGTCCATGACTCAAAAGTTATTTTGAATGTGGCTTTACTTTACTGAATATAGACTGATCGATGTGGGAAGTCTACAAGGGATATTAATTGTATTATTCTTGAGGTCTTCACGAAGTTGATCAATGCGAGAAGCTTCAGCTAAAGGCTGACTGTGTATAGCTGTCCTTCAAGGGAACAGTCTATTTATAGTAACAGCTATGATTTTAGTGTATAGCTGTCCTTCGGGGGAGCAGTCTATATATAATAGCAGCAATAGTTTGGCATATAGCTGTCCTTCGAGGGAGCAGTCTATATATAATTTAGATAGCTAGATGTCCTTTTGGCGTGAAGCATCTAGTTTGGTAAGAAGTTTGACTCAAGAAAATCCCATAAGAATGTGTTATTTTAATACTTTGAAGTCATGGACTAGACTAAAAAGGGAAGGCATCGTTAAGGGGAGGTGAGAATCAAACTATGTGAGCTTGATTTTATTTTGAGATGTAGGAAACAAAGTGTATGTAGCGGTAAATGAGCTCAAGGGATGAGCGTTAGGTAGATAAGAAGTGATATAACACTAAATTCAATAGTAGAATGGTCGAAGATGCAAGGCATTAAGGGGTTCAGGCTCAGGTTTACCGTTAAGTGAAGCTAAGCGATAAGTGCCTAATCCGTAAGTGTGAGTGATTATGTAAGGCCCAATCCAATTGGGAGAAAATTTTCCACATTTGCTCTTTTCTAGTTTGGTTACATGTTGATTCTCTTTGAGGACAAGATCACCAACCTTAAAGGTACACTCATGAAGTCACTTATCATAAGCACGTTTGATGCGTTTCTGGTAGATTTGAAGGTGATCAAGAGCCGTAAGATGACGCTCGTCAAGAAGCTCCAATAGGGCTAACCGCTCTTGGCGGAAATCATCGTTGGTAAGAATATCCTGAAGAGATATGTTGAGGGAGGGTATTTTTATTTCGAGAGGCAAGACAGCCTCGGTACCATATACCAAAGAAAAAGGTGTGGCATTAGTGGAGGTACGAATGCTAGTATGATAAGCCCAAAGGGCAAAGGGGATGTGATCGTGCCAATTTCTTCCGGACTCATTGACAACTTTTATAAGGATTTTGGTTAGGGTTTTATTAGAAGATTCAGCTTGTCCATTCGCTTGTGGATAATAGGGTGATGAGAAACTAAGTTTGATATCAAATTTGTCACAAAGGTCTTGCAACAACTTATTTTTGAAATATTTTCCATTATCTGTTATTAGGCGATGAGGAACACCAAAACGACAGATAATGTGGTGGTTAATGAACTCTACAATTTTTTCTTTTTTAGTTGAAATGAGCAGAATAGCCTCCACCCATTTTGTGTAATATTCGGTTGCTGTGATTATCCATCGGTGCCGTTGCGAAGAGGATGGATGAATCTCACCAATAAGGTCTAAACCCCATTGTGAGAAAGGCCAAAGATCTCGGGCAACCTGTAGCGGGTGGCTTGGAGTATGTTGAAGGTTGGCATGTTGTTGACACATAACACAACGCTTAACATATTCGTAGAAATCGTTATTAAGAGTAGGCCGATAATAACCTAGGCGAAGGTTTCATTTGGCCACGGCAAGGCTGCTAAAATGTCCACCACAAAGACCATCATGGACCTGTTGGATGGTATAGGTGACCTCCGCGCCTATGAGACATTGAAGGAGGATGCCATCAAAGCCACGTTTATAAAGGAGTCCCCCCATAACGACATAACGGGAAATGCGTTTAAGAAAAGCGCGTTTGCCGGTACTAGTAAGGTCAGGTGGGAGAACAGAGGTTGTAAGGTAGTCGTGAAATTGGTGGTACCAAGTATCATGCGAATTAGCAGACACATTATTTATCATAGAAACAACTGAGGCTGCGTAGGATGGGGCAAAAAGTTGTTGGACCAAGACGAATATGTCAGAGTCAGTTGCTGAGGTAGGAATTTGCAAGGCTAAGCAAGCCATAGTATCTGCAAATTTGTTAGTGGAGCGGGGAATGGTTTGGATAGAATAGTGACTAAAGAAGGCTAGAAGTGAATCCACGTAGTGTTTGTACTTTTGAAGTTCCTCATTTTTACATTGGTAGATGCCCATAACTTGATTGATTACCAATTGAGAGTCGCCAAAAATATTGATAGATTTGACACCTAAGTGTAACGCAACCTGGAGACCTAGAACAAGGGCCTCGTATTCCGCTATATTATTAGTGCAGGGGAAATCGAGTCGGAATGAGAGAGGCATAGGCTTAGCGTCGAGAGGAATGAAAACAACGCCGGCTCCTCCACCGCATTGACATTTGGATCCATCAAAGAAGAGGGTCATTGGATACAATTCCTCTTTGAGTGAAAGAGTGGCGATGAGTTCATCGGGGAATGTAAAATTGGTAAATTGTTCCCCAGGTAAAGGGGCTTCCGCAAGTTGGTCTGCAATAGTTTGTCCTTTGATTGACTTCTGTTGTACAAACTCAAGGTCGAGGTCAGCGAGGAGCATAAGCCATCGGGTGATGCGTTGGTTTAGATGTGGTTTGGCATACATATAATGAATGGGGTCCGTGTTGGTGATGACAAAATTTTTGTGATTAAGGAGGTAATGTCAGAGTTTGGTGGCTATGAATGATAGGGCTAGGCACAATTTTTCTACATGTGTATACCTAGTCTTGTAATCCATGAGAGTATGACTTATATAGTAAACGGCTTGTTCTCGACGTGCTGAGTCCCGATGTGTGAGCATGGATCCTATAACATGGTCAGTGGTAGAAAGGTAAAGGTAGAAAGGGCGATCATCCTGCGGTGGAATAAGCACAGGTGGCTGCAAGAGATAGGATTTGAGAGCTTCAAAGGCTTGGTGACACTCGTCACTCCATTGAAAGGCAATGTCCTTTTTAAGAAGGTGATGGAAAGGTTGACATCGATCCGAGAGTTGGGAGATGAAACTCCGGATGGATTGAAGTTTACCCTGCAAACTACGTAATTGTTTGAGGTTAGTAGGTGGGGGCATTTCTAGGATAGCTTTGACTTTAGATGGGTCGACCTCAATGCCATGCAAAGAGATAATAAAGCCAAGAAGTTTTCCCGAAAGGAAACCAAAGACACATTTCTTTGGTTGAATACGGATAAAATATTGTAACAGGCGATCAAAAATAATGGTTAAAACATCGAGATGTTCACTGTGATGTTTAGATTTGCCAAGAAGATCATCGACATAATCCTCAAGGATAGTGTGCATAATGTCATGAAAAATGTAAGTCATAGCCCGTTGATAGGTCGCACCAGCATTCTTAAGGCCAAATGGCATGACACGATAATAGAAGGTTCCCCAAGGAGTTATGAAGGCAGTTTTATGTTGATCAGCCGGGGCTACCAAAATTTGATTGTATCCCGAAAAGCCATCCATGAGAGAAAGCATTTCATGGCCCGCAGTGAGATCAACAAGTTGATCAATACTTGGGAGGGGGAAGTCATCCTTGGGGTAAGTGAGGTTAAGGTCTTGAAAATCCATGCAGATCCGAAGTCCCCCGGTCGCTTTAGTGACAGGTACGATGTTAGAAATCCATTGAGGATAGTCAATAGGCAAGATGAAGGAAACAGAAAGAAGTCGTTGAAGCTCTTCTTTGACCAAGAGGGAAATGCGTGGATGCATTTTTCACAGTTTTTGTTTGACTGGTTTGGAATCGGGGTTTAGGGTGATGTTATGGATGGCAATGGTAGGATCAATTCCTGGCATGTCAGCGTAGGACCAAGCGAAAGCTTGGTTACGAAGACGGAGAAAGGTAGTAAAGGTGGCTTGTTCTGATGCGTTAAGGGATTGTCTGATCTTCACAATGTGAGGATCTTCCTCTGTGTGGATGTTGATTTCTATAGTAGACTCGTTCAGCATGGTTTGAGTTTCAGATGGTAAGGTGCGTTGAATATAAGAGTCATCCGCACCAAGGTAAGTGAGGATGGAGTCATCATCCTGGCACTCAACAACGTTAATTGAAGGTGAGTCCTCTTCAATCATATCTAGATACAGAAGGGGAATAGAAGAGGGGTCCTCATTATCGCGTTGATAAGTGAGAGGACCTAGGAATATAGCATTTATGAAAAAAAAAGTTAGGAGGGATAGATTCAGGATCTATCGACTCTGTGGGTGACGAAGGCAAAATGGGTGATGATGGTTCGGTAGGGGTGACGTTGTCATCTTCCAGAAGACAACTAACATGAGGTTCCTTCGATGTAAGTGTTCTCGGAAATCCGAGACCACTACGATCATTGTGTTTGCAAGTAGTTACATGAATGATTGTATGTCGGCCTTGTTCATAAAGACAAAAACCAAAGCCTTTCCAAGCACAGCGAGTCAAGAAGGTAAGGGCAAAATGATGATTTGTCAGGTATTGAAAATCAGATTAGAAGGGAACCACGCCAAGAGGAGGTTCAGGGGTTATGGAAGATGCATCGACACCCCTATATGTTAGGTTAGTGCGGCAATGAGGTGGTCCATAGGGGATTACTTCCCCCACACGACGGTCATAGGTAGGATGTGCATGTACCTGTCCATACTCCTACAGGGTATGGAAAGAACTAACGTTATATAGGCGATACTCCCCCAGCATAAGGCATTGAAAAACATCTACTAAGGGGTCGGATGTTGGGATGTTATCTACGGGAAAGGAAGTAATATTTGTAACGGAGGTTTCATTGGTTGAAGGTGTAGGTGCGTCGGAAGTAGATGGCTGGGTTGGATGAATGGGTGTCTTGATTGGTACGAGCACATCATTAGGGCGATACAACATATTGCAAGTTTTGAACGGGGGAGGATCAGATTTTACAGTGTAGGACTTCCCCTCATACTCAAATTTTATGCATCTATGTAAGGTGGAGGGAACGCATCCCATAGCCCGGATCCAAGGGCGGCCTAACAACATATTGTATTGGAACTCTCCCTCAAGGACATAGAAGAGTTTGGGTAAAGTACGTGGTCCTACACGAATGTTAAGGATCACGGTGCTTAAAGTAGAAGTAATAGCATCATTGAATGATCGCAACATGATGGGGTTGGCACACATGCAACTAGAAGGGATATTCATTTGTTGGAAGGATTTTGAAGAGATGATGTTTAGGCTAGCGCCCCCGTCAATCATAACACGACGTACCTGAATATCCTGAACGTACGCTGAGATGAAAAGAGTAGGGTCAGGATCTTCGACACCGAAGTCAATAATTTCATCTTCAGAGAAATTGACAGCAGCGGCTTGCTGTACAGAGACAGAATTGGTTGGGGAGATAGATTGTTTGGTGAGTGAAGCAACGTGATTGGGTGTTAGAATAGAGGTAACGGGCAAGGTTTCATTAGGTAAAACTTCTATCCCTTGAAGGATTTCAACGAGAGCTTGTCGATGAGATTTAGAAGTCTGAACGAGATCATACAGTGTCATTTTTACAGGTAATTGGTGAAGCTGTTTGATCATAGTTCGGTGGGTAATGCCATTATAGACGGGATAGGTGGGTCCGCGAATAACCACTTTAGGTGGTGGTGCAATCGGGATGGTGGACAGAGAAAGAGATGCCGCAGGTGTTTTTTCTTTCACTTTCCCATTGTTTTTCTGCCCTCGAGTAGCAACACTAATCATATTGATCTCGTGAATACAAGAGGAGGAAGATGGTAGGGATAGGTCATGGTTTTCGAGAGGTGGGGCTGTAATAATGATAGATCTTGGTGAGGTGGGGACAGGTGGTATAGGAGAGGGAATTGAAGCTAAAGGTCTCTCTCTTCGTAAGTTGTCTTTCTTAACTTTTCTATCTGAGAGAGGTGATGGACGAAGTATGGCTTTCAACGCTTTACATCCCTCTACGTCATGTCCTGGTGTGCGGTGGTAAGCGTAGATTTTAGACTCATCGTAACCTATAGGTCGAGGTTTAGATGGATCATAAGGTCTAAGTGGGGGTAGGGAAATGGTCGCATTCTCTACCAACATAGCAAGGATTTTGGCGTAAGACCCTTTGAGTGGGTCAAAGTTAGAGGAAAATGAGGCTATTGACTGGGTTGATTCTGGTGATGACGTGGTGTGGTTGGTTTGTATGGGGGTGATTTATCCAAGGAGTTTTGATAATGGGTTTTAACTAACCGTGGTTTCTTTGACGTAGAAGCTATGTTTAGCTAGTTGGATGATGAGGCCACAGATGATGTGGTATCAGAAAAAAACCACGGAGATATAGGAGTGACAGAAAATAAATCTTTTGATGATGGAATTTGTTTATGGTTGATAGGTGGACAGGATAAGCGGGGTGACGGTGTTGCTATACCCTTGGATTTCTGTATGGGTGCAGAAGGCGTAGGTCGCTTTAAAGAAAACGCAGGAGGTATGATATATTGATGTAAGGTAGAGGGATGGGGTCCCAATATGGAAGGTAGGTGTGACGACGAGGGTTTTAGTTGTGTTAACGGCATAGATTGAGGAGATTGAGTCTATCTCCTAATGGGATGGACGGTTTTATTTTTAGATAAATCAAGCCTCTTAGGTGGGTGTGTTAGACTAGGTATGGGTGAGGTCCCAAGCATAGGGGAAGATTTGGTTACGTTAATAGAAGTGCGTGAGGTATTTGGTAGAGATGAGGGGGGTGAAGATGGGGACATCGGCATTTTAAGCTTCTGTAAACATTTCAGGTATATGGCAGAGGCATCAGGATCGGTCATTTGCATTTCAGTAGAATATGGCATACTCAAACGTTCCCATAGGACTTGTCTATCTCCTAGGGAATGACAGTCCTCACGTGTGAATAGGAACTTTTGTATGGAAGAAAGGTGGGTTGTGATTCGAGTCCACTGTGGGGGTAGATGAGGCACTGTATCGATAGGCGTTAAGAGGTCAACCGGTTGCTGAAAAGATTTAGGTGATGAAGGAATAATAGGTAGGAGGGTGTGTTTGAGAGGATCCGTTGTGTTTAAAGAATGTGGTGATGTCGGTGCAAGGGGTTTCTCGTCTAAGGATGACAAAAGGAGTGGCGAGCCTTCCTCTTGTGCAGCAAGAGCGGTAGAGGGAGACGTTTGGGAAATAGATAGGTTAGACAACATCCGTTCGCAGTCTTGGAGGGATGTGGTGTAAGAAGACTCATCTATGAGAAGAGAACTCTGGGCAGTTAACTCCTTTATAGGTAAAGGAATGATTTCCCTTTGGCTTGATGGTGGTGAATGAGGTTCGGGCCCCTGTGTCAGTGAAGAGGCTTGATTCAAAATTTTCTCGATAGAGGCTTTTGGCTGGGAGTCGAAGACTACATGGATCTCATGAACACTCTCCTCGGCTAAGATATCTTGGTTTATGTTACTTTTGGAAGAGTGATTCGGGAATGGTTTGTTGAAGATTTTCAAATTTCGGTTGGCAGGGGCATTAGGATTATCGAGGGTTATATCCCCTGCATCAACCATTTCCTGCACTATGTTTTTCAACATCTTGCAGTTTTCATGACTATGTCCTTTTACGCAGTGAAAGTTACAGAAGTCATTTTCTTTGTACCAGGAAGGTATAGCGTGGGTGGATTCAAACCCGGAATGAGGTTTAACTGGAGGTAAGGTAATGGCTCCTGCTTCGAGCAATTTTTCCAAGATGACACCATAAGTTTTTTCCAAGGGAGTGTAATTGATGGGCTCAGCTTTATACTTATAGGTGGTTTTTGGTGGAGTATTAGACGGTGCTTGAGATTTGACCATCACCGCATGGACAGCTCCTTTTGATTTAAAAGAAGTGGATGCATGAGGAGTGGTGGTGTTTGGTTTATTGGTAGAATCTGGAGTTCGGAAATTGGGGTTTTTGTTGCGCAACCAAAATTTCTCTTCTTCTAAGGCTCGAATTTCTAGCTTCCGAGCCATGGTAAAGGCCTCGTTAAATGTGTGGAAAGTTTGAATTTGAAGGGTAGGAGAAATGTGCTTAGCATATGCCCGCGTAAAAAGTTCGATAATTTCAGCCTGAGGCAAGGCATATGTAAGTTGGTTGATAAGGCCGCGCCATCGTCCAACGAAATCTGCGATAGATTCGTCTTCGAATTGTCGGATGGCATAAAGGTCAGTGATAGATACTTTCTTGGCAATGTTAATGGAGAAATGATCCAAGAAAGATTGGGCTAGTTGGTTAAAAGAAAAGATTGAGTGATGGGTTAAAGCACTGTACCACTCCAAGGCGGGTCCTGATAAGGACATGGGAAAAGTGCGGAGTAACAAGGAATCATCATGAGCAATCAAATAACAAGCATGTCTAAATGATCACAAGTGTTGTTGAGGATCCTCTTTACTATTAAAATGAGTAAATTTCGGCAATTCCCATTGAGGAGGATATGAATGAAGGGGAACAGAAGGGTGAATAGGCTCCCGAAAAACTTGCTTGTATGTCAAGGCGCTACGACTTCCCGAAACAAAAGCCTCCAGATTTTGCATTTTGTCCATCATTTGTTTGATGAAATCTGTGGTTGGATGAGAAGATGGTGCGGTTGTGGTAAACAAAGGCAAATTGGGCCAAGGGCCTCCACTAGACAATGGTGGGGTTAAGTGTTGATAAGGTATGGAGGATGAATATGTTGAGGCAACCGAATAGGGATGTCCCATATAAGATGTTGAGGTCACTGGATACGTGTATGCGAATGAAAAGGTAGGCGGAGCTTGAGAAGGAAAGCTAGTGTGGATAGGTGGAAGAGAGCAAGTCATGAACGGAGTAGTCTGCAAGGGAGACGAGGTAGGAGCAGTTGGCGGTAATGACATGTTGGGCCCAAGATTAACCAAAGGAAAGCCAATATGTGCCGTATGGACCCCTGAAGCTGTTGAGGTAGGCGACGGGACTAAGGATGCGGAAGGCAAAGTGGAGTTATCAGGTGGAGAAGGGGCTAAATGAGCAGCTATGCTGATAGGCATGCCAACAAGGAGTTGACCGTCAGGTGTACGGTCAAGGGCATGAGACAAATAGTATTGTACAGTGCTAGGATTAGCATCCATAAATTTGGCAAATTCTTTATCTCCCACAGGAATTTTAGGAACCTCGCTGGTGTCCGTAGGATTTCCCACAGAATGTGAAGGGGGTGATTCAGGCAAAGGCACAGAGCAAGCATGTGAAACCATGGTGGCGGCTTGCTTTCGAGTGATAACAACCATGGACAGGAGTACACAGTAGGGTTTTAATCTATCAAGAACAGAAACAGACTCAGAATGGTGAAATTGGTAAGTTGTTGGTTTGTCAGGAACTATAAAAGATAGTAACCGATATCGGTCTGGTAACCGATGTCGGTTAGACTATAGCCGACGTCGGTCACTTAACCGATGTCGGTGTAATAAGATTGGTATAAGAAAAAATATGAGAAGCTGCTGATTTGATTTTAAACAATGTTTAGTACACTTATCAAATAGTTCTAAGGTGTTCACAGAAGACAGAGTATGACAGAGAAAACAAAACTGAAAACAAGCAAGATGCACACACAAATCCAGAGACTAACCCTAGGGTTAATTTAAATTATCATGGGCTTATGCCTTTAGACGTAGAATGATGTCAGAATCCTAAACAAAATACTTAGGGGAAATGTCAAGTTTGTTTTGGATTATAAGGTTACCTCAATCGGGCGGAGGAATACCGCGGAAAAGGGGGGATGTTTTGAGCTATTGTGTTAATTATGAAGTGATTCGGTATGTGTTGTGTAGTGAAAGTAAGATTAATTTCTTGTCAATACCATGGAAATCACCCCCACGTGTACAACTTGTTACTTAATCTATGTTCACTAGAATTGAAAACATCAAGTAAGAATGTGATGCACGTGTTTTAAAACCCAAATCGAAAATGATATTCGATGAAGCAAAAGAGATGACTTTCACTAATGCAAGATGTAAAAGTAAAGCAAGTTCTTTTATCAAAATAACAAAATACCTTGTGAATATTTTTTAGAAGAAGAAAACAGTAGATATGCTCCCTATATGAAAGCAAGCAAGAAAGAAAGAAACCCTTAAATGGGTCCCACCGGGCGTGCCAAAATGTTTCGCACGGAATGTTTCAGCTCTTTGGGAATAGAGTTACTTCTATCCTTTCATTCCTTTTAGAAACAGATAAGGATTAGGGCTAGGAGGAATACCTGTTGAATGTCGAGATGGTGTGCATGTATCGTAGAGAGAGATCAGGCTGATTGCAAAGAACTCCTTTTTGTCTTGGAAGGACTACCTGCAAATAAGAACACAAGACCACAAGATTCTGATTAGACAATAAATGAGGGAACTGCCTTGGGCCCAGGAAATATAAAACTTCCTTTCGAAGGTGGTCAATTCCCCTGCTAATATGAATAAACACCAAAGACTGTAAAATATCAATTTAATTGCTTCGTTGAAACAGGTAGGGGAAAAGGCTGGTTTATGGTTTTGAGTCACAATAACCGATACCGGTTACTATCAACCGATATCGGTAGGGTCTTTGTTTTTGGGACTTTTGGTGAGGGTTGGTTGTAGGATAGTTGTGTTGTTTGTAAGGCTGGTATATGAGCAGGATTAGGTAATGGGGTGATGAGAGGTAAGTGGATGATAGTTAGGTATAATGTGTTGCTGGGTAGTAGATCTAGGAATAGATTTTATGAGGACTGTGATTCAAAAGTCTAAGAAATGTTACTAAAGAGGACATGCAAGATATAACTTACTGGTTATTGACGAAGATGCAGGTCCAAGAAATGTGATGACAAAGGCAGAACTTAGGTAGGATGGCCTGATACCCAGAAGATGAGATGTCTCCCTCCCAATGATCAGATGAGTGTCACAGGGCTCTGGCTATTCAGTTGCAGTCTTGGGCTTGATCTGCTTCACTGCAAACTCTACTTGTCTCTTCACTTGTCTCTGCTCGGCCAAGTAAAGATCCGGATTCTCTTGATCGCTTCCGATGATCCTGATTGATCCAAAAATCCTTCCACCTTTGTTTTTGGTCAGGGGAGCCCATTTATAAGGAACCGATGGCGGTTACGTAACCGACGGCAGTCGAGTAGGAACCGGTATCGGTCAGGTCAAAGTGGGCTATTTTTAGTAAAATAGCCAACTTTCCCTCCTTTTCTCCCGAGAGATTAGTTGAGGGCTTGGTCAAGTAACTAGAAGGTCGGTTTTGGGTGTGAGAAAGGGGTCATTAGTCATGGGTGTGGATGTGGACCAAGTTATAGGTCTTAATTAGGTTAGTTTAGGGTTAGGACTAGGTCATGATGAGGTGGCAAAATGAGGTGGCAAGTAAGGTGATGTGGATTTATCAATTACAAGGTAATTAATAAATAATTGTGTAAGGTTTAGGTGATGAGGTTAGGTTGCAAAATGAGATGCAGGTCCCCGGGGGTCATAAGACACAAATTTGGTGTCTACAGATGAATCTAGGGATATTTTGAATCTTATGGGAAGAGGTGACATTAATAAACTAAACTTTGCACAAAATTTTGAACTTTGTGGGAACTATTCACAAACTAGAACTAGAAATAGGAAATATAAGCTAGGTAAAGGGGAAAATGACATAAATAATGGAAGAATTTACAAACATGAAGAAGAATATTTTTCTCCATTTGAATACCACCCCAGAGATTCTTTAAGATAATGATAAAAATATAAAACCAGTAGCTATATATTGTCCAAGATGTAAAGACAAACACCTCTTAAGAGAATGTATTTTGGATAACATTGGTGTTTTTGGAATATGCATGAAACATCATGAAACAAGTCAATGTGAAATTTTATCATCTCTAAAAAAAATGTTAAGGTAGAAAAAAAATCTAATGAAGAGTTGATTTATGTGGGACAAATATAAGGAATTATCTATACTCAACATCCTAATTAATTTACTCCTTAGAGTTATTTGGTTAGGAGGTAACCAATGGTCTATACCCTAGATTCCACCTTAGTAGTGGGAACCATCCCCATGATGCACATAAGAATGGGTACCAATGAATCCCCAAATACCTTGGGTTCTACCTTAACAACCATGGTTACCTCTAAAAATTCCATTTCAACAGAAGTGGGTACCTAATAATCAACAATGAACACCTGACCAAAAATTCAACCTGTAAAGAAGGTTATAGATTTAACAATAAGGCCTATTACCATCATCCATACCTCAAAATGAGCCTATTATTAAGACTCTTTTACCTTTTAAAAATATAACTAATCCCAAAAATTAACCAAATACTATTACATATACTGTTAAATAAGAAGAGACCTTGGGAATTAGCATTATTGAGTGTAATGATGTATGAATTCGATCAACGAAATAATTAACAAGTCCAAAACTACCCACAAATTCAAAAACACCAATGGAAAATTTAGATCGACATATTCTATAAGATCAATTTAAAAATAAAGAAAAACTAGATTCCATTACCCCATCACCTGCACCTTTCCAAAGAGGCTAGAAAAAACTATATGAAAAGTTGAAGAAAAATTACATCATGAGTTAACAAATTGAAAATATAAATTCCATTATTACAAGATTTGAGAGATATCCTTGAGTCAAATAAATCCATAAAGGAAAATTGTAGTAAAAATATAGTAAGCAAGAAAATCTATTCAAAGACAATTCAAGTGGATGGAAAAGTAGTTGACATGTTATAAAAAATAACATTACCTACCAAATATGGAGCCCATATAACCCTGTTATTTTAGTAACCATTAGGAACCATGAAATTTATAATGTGCTAGTATAATTATGGGTTGTAATAAATTCTCTGACAATAGATACAATTAATGCATTGGTTATTTCTAGGATTGAACCTACTTTTTTAATTTTGCAAATGAATGATCAGTCAATAGTTAAACTTGAAGGAATAATTTAAGATATCTAAATAACCATTAAATCTTGGGAATATCATGTAGATTCCATTATTATTAAACCCAAGTAAATAACATTTGGATATGCATTTATTTTGGGATGCCCATGGTTATCAACTATAGCTATCCGCATAGAGTTTAGGTCTAGAAACATGACCCTATCCAACATATTTTGTGCAAAGAAATTTTCACTATATCCACTAGCAAGACCTTCTTGGAACTATTCAAAAAAATTGTGGGTGTATATTCCTAATGAAAACCAATCCATTTTATCTTGATTGGCTACTATAATAGTACAGACCCATTCCTAGGAATTAGAATAATCATTTTCTAAGCCTGAAAACCAGAATAGAGTTCTCAAACAAAACATTGTAGCTTTGGAGATGACCTATTTAGCTATAAAGTTCACCTTAGAGACTTCTATGGATTCCAATTTATTATTAAATAATTATATTCCTCTTAAAAATTATTTTTTGAGTTCACCTATGATTATACAACCAAATAACAATATACATGTCAACTTAGATGATGAGATAGACCCCAATCAAAGCCCTTCAAGTAATTTGTGTCCTTTGTTGAATGTTATAAAGAGATAAGGAGCTTAATTTTTAAAATAGGGAAATTTCATATGTTATCACCTTAAATATTCCATTTAAATTCATTAATGAGTAACTTTGTGGAATTAAAATCTATCCATCATGGATCTAAACAAATTGAAGTGAAACCTGGAAAATTTTAAAACATCAATAACTAGCTAACCAATGAGAAAGAAGAGAAATTTTTTGATGCATTGCAAACCCATGTGAATGAATTTTCTTGGTACTATATAGATATGAAATTAATACATACAATTGTATTCACTCATCATATCTACACACAAGAAAGTAAACCAATTAGAAAACCTCAATGAAAATTGAATCTTGTTTTAAGGGATATGGTGAAAATCGAGATAGAAATATTATTACATGCTAGTTTCATTTACCGTATCTCAGATAACCAATGGTTTTATCCATTAGTAATTGTGCCAAAAACTAATGAGAAATAGATAGTTTGTGTGTATTATAGATCATTAAATAAGGTTACCTTGAAGGATCCTTTCTCATTACCCTTCATATATCAAGCCCTAGAAAATGTTGTAAGAAAACAATACTTTTCATTTCTGGAAGGTTTCAATGGGTATAATGAATTTACTATAGCTCTAGAGGATCAAGATAAAACAAGTTTCACATGTCATTAGGGAACATATGAATACAATATCGTGCCCTTTATACTATTTAACACCCCTTAAACTTTATAGAGAGTTGTTTTAATCATTTTTGTTGATTTAAATGACTATGTAGAAGTATTTATGGATGATTAATTGATGGACCCCTTTTTTTGCCATGTTTATCCCATGTAAAACCGTGTGTTACCTTGGTATAATTGTTCACCATGTATAATATTAGCGTTTTATAATTAATACTTTAATATGTCTTGGAAGGAAATTTTGTGCAAATTCTTGTTATTTTTAGTTTGTTATTGCTTTTTCAAATATGGCTTGAATAAATTTTTTTAGTATTAACAGTGTATCTAGGAAATCATATGTTGATTCATCATAGAAGTTAACTGAATACTAGTGCGAGATTCATTTGTGCACTAGTGCAGGACTCGCCTTATAGTGCAATACTCATCCAGATAACTAAGTCACACTCACTTAAAATGAGGGACTTGTACAAAAGAGATAAATGGATTAGATGGATGAACTAGGAGTTGATACAACTGACACATCAGTTAATACAATGAAATAGGCATACAACATTTACTACCACCTCAAACTTCATATAAATTATGAGGTCAATGTAATCCTATTTTAACTTCAGTTGCTTGAAGATGTGATGTAGACCAACACTCATGGATTTACAATCATCATGATTATAAGGAATCAATTCATGATATGTAATATCTTCTAGTTTCAATTGAATATATCAAAGGAGTCAATTAATGGCCGCATCTACAGTTAACAAGATTAGGTCAATCCAAACATGGCATAGATTAATGCTTCCATGATTACAATTCTTAAAAATAATCAGTAATGTTGTATGTATCTTCTAGTAAGGTAGCTGTCATTAATTTCTAATAACTAGTTATCTCCTAGAGGAACTAGGACTGCTCTAATCTAAAAGAGAAAATTTATTAGGATTAAAGAGTTTAGTTGGTCGATTTGTAAAAGAATTTTATTTTAATTAAATAAATTATAGATTCAGAGGAAAAATTTATTTGTGTGAATTGTAACGTTAAGCCTAATAGAAGGGAAGGAGCAAGGGAAACTTCTCCCCAATGGGAAGGGATAATTTACTATTATTTCCTTTCTATTATTTCACATTCATTTAAATTTCAAGAGTTGCATTATTCTTAGTACCTTTAATTCTATCTTTAATAGTTTTTTTCTGCTAGTTCACTTCATTTCCTAATTACAGTTAGCATAGTATTCAGTTAATTTCATTATTAAGAAAGTACTGAGAATAATTCCTATTGTTCCCTTTGTTGCAAATAGTCATGGACACCGCCATCAACTTACAAACATAATATAACTAAAGTGTGAGTATGATTGACATTGGTCACTTTTTGGCACCGTTGTTGGGGATTGATCTTAAGGTGTTATCAAAGGTTGAGATGCTAGCTAGAATTTCTGCCTAGTTGTCTGGTAATTTTCTATTTAGAATTTGTTTTCCACAACTCTTTCTTTTCAAGTAGGAATAACTTGTAGTGAAAACAAAATTCTTTTTTCTCTAGAATATGTGGAACACGAATAGTTAAGTTAAGCACTGGTAGTTAGGTAATTGACCTCAGTATAATAGTTTTTATGTTTAGACCTAGAGACTGTAGAGGTAGATTCATTAGAGTAAAATTTCAAAACCCCCTCAAAACTAACCCGTGCAACAAATTGCTAACAAAGGAAGGATGGATGATGAAGTAGATAACCCCAATGGTGTAAAGAATGGAAACCCTCCACTTGGAATAATGTTTACCTATCTCATACAACTAGATCCTAATGATCAGTCTCATATGAAAAATATATCCCCTTTAATTTTACCAACCTTTCAGGGATTAGTATCAGAAGATCCTAACCAGTTTGTTTTTGAGTTCAAAGTTCTATTCAAAACTTGTGATTATACTTTCGATTTCTAGAAGCTCAATTTATTTCCCTCCACTTAAAAAAAACAACTATGAGATTGTTCACAGGCTTAATCCCTAACTCCATCCATAATTAGAAGGAGATGGAAACATTTTTCTTGGATAAATACCAAGATTGTTGTAGAATCTGGGACAAGAACAAAGAAATTTTTAGAATTCAATAAAAAGAGGATAATAGTATGGAAGATTGTCTTGATTGGTTCCTCTTCCTTCACAAGAGGTGTGGTACTAGTTTGGATATTAATATACTCAAAACCTTATTCCTCAAAGGATTGGATGAAGATACACATGAATCCTTCAATCTTATGGGAATTGAAGACATGAACAAAATGGAATTTACAAAAATCATTGACCTCTATAGGAATTACTCCCAAACTCACCCCAACCTTCATAGGATGAGATGAAAAATGTCTAGTGGTGATATATCCAGACTAAGGGAAGAAATTAAAATTTTGAGAACACAACTCTTATTTCAACTCAATACAACTATGGATAGGGAGAAATCTAGGAATACAAAGCCATTGTTTATCTATTGTCCAAGATGTAGGGACAAACATGGGCTTAAAGAGTGTCCCTTAGATAAGATAGAAAACTATCTTGTTTTGGATTTAAAGCATGCCACATACCAATGTGGGTTACTTCCATTGATGAATAACCTATTGGATCTCAAAATTACACCCTTCCCCGAGTCAAAGACAACTTGGTATTTTGAGGCAACATGGGACTGTATCTCAGTTGTGGGACCTGTAAACTGAGAAAGACCTCCGAAGAAGGCTGAATTCCTCTACCTATTTCTAATGCTAACACTATTCCTAATGTTGGAAAATAAGTTATCTACACTACTCTACGATTCCAAGGGACCATGTTGAGAAGGAGATGCATAAGGGAAATCCTAAGCTAAGAGAAGGTGTTAACGCCAAAAAGAGGGTCAATCACTCTCCAAAAGCAAAAGAAAAGATTAAAAACATGGGTGAGAGGGAAGAATAGATGTACCACTAGCAAGAAACACATAGATCCAAATTTCTTTGCATTGAAAACACATAAAAATGGAATCTGCAAGTAAGAGGAATACACAACATGCCAAAAAATGCAAACAGAGAGGTAAGGAGAAATAAAATGTGAGACTAGGGAAGAGAGATAGCCAAAAATTTTTATTTTGTTGCTTAAAGGATGTAAAATTGATTACATTCATGACAGAAGGTGAAAAATACATTTCAGAGAAAAATTCAAGGTCTGAAACCCATGGGAAGTTGGCCACCATTTTGGCATGGTGTTGTTATAACAAATAGGATCAATCAGTTTTTTTACAATGCATAATTTCCTATTGATAGATAGAGAAGGAGAGATGAGGAGGAGAAAGAGAGGGAAAATTCAACTCAAATTTCCAACCACCAATAATACGTAATAAATTCCCCTAAAAGGTCTAGGAACCTCCGATTATCCACTACCACACTCCTTGTTGGGTGCCCATACTACAATAAATTCTAGTGGTTTCTCTGCTTGGATCAATATATTTTACGTGTTGGATAATTCTTACACATTTACACATATCTATCCTCACTTAAATTAAGAAATCTAGTTTCCATTACATAGATTACATTGAGACCTTTCCATTGATATAAAGTTTGCAAAGATCAGATCATCCGATCAAAAGTTGTGGTGATTTTACTCTCCTGTAGAAAACTATCATTTTATTTTGATACATGGCTTTCTTCTTTCATTCTTGTGTGAATTTTGGTTTCCATGGTTATTCCTTATTTTCTACAAAATTACTAACTTCTTTATTTGACTCCAAGGTATCTAGATGTTTTAATTTATGTGTCATGGATTTTCATTTGTATCCAAGGTTTTCTTAGGATCTCCATGGCATGTTTGTATGGTGCGGCTTGCACTTTTCATGCTACGGATTTGCTAGCTCCTCTGCTTTGACCCGCAACCTCATCCATCATAGTGAAACTTTTATATAACATTCATGGTTCCTTTATTTCACTACGTGACATTCCCTTTTCATTTGCGGCCTATCCAAATCCTTCGTTTCTTTCTCCTGACCTCAGCGGCTGTGTTCTTCAGGTCATGGATCCTTCTGTTTCTCCCTTGAAGCCTATAAAACTTCCCAAGCTCAATTTTATCAAGTTGTATAATTTTTTCAAGGGGTGAAAAAATAGACAATAGAACCATCTGAAATAAAACAAACAAGATGAAGCTAAGTTAAATTATAGGGCTTAGAGGCAAGGAAGTAATTTTCAATCTAATCAGAATCAATTCTACATGCCAAAAAGACAATGGGTCCTATAGTGTCAATTTATTTCTCAAAATCCTAGGCATGTTGGCACATCACTCAGACAATTCTGAGTGCTCACCTAAAGCACACAAAGGTATCAGGTGCCTATTTTATACCATACTTTTCAATAAGTTAGTATGATCATTCATATATTCCATATCTAGTGATTAAAGAAAATCATAACAAATATCAATTCCCAACCATAGTGCATAAGGAGTCAAACAAGGATCAAGATCAGATTTACCATACAAAACCATGAATACATACATCAAGAACCAGTAACCATCCACAATTTTCCATTATATTAATCCACCATAAACATATTAGTTGAATACACCAAAAGTAACAATATAAAGTCATGTGCACCTCATACCAACAACATAACTTTGTCATAATCCAAACATACCTAGTACCCTCTAAATCATATAAATAAATAAATACATACATACATGTATATGTATATATACATATGTATATATATATATACATATACATATACATATACATATACATACATATATATATATATATATAGGGTGGGGACTTTCCCTTCACCGCTCATGCACTCTCAAAATAGGTTGCATGCTAAAAATAGCCATGCGTCACTGCAAAATCAACTAAGGAAGCATACAAGATTCACCTAATAATAGATTATCTATAATTAACTCTAGTTATAAACCTATTATTATCTCGAACTATGTATGAATCTTGAAATTTTTCTTGTTCCTAAAATAGATTGGTGTATCCATCAAGTCTTCTCATCCTTATCCAATGTGTTTTCTGCACTCTAATCCATTCTTAGCCCATGCATGCAAAATGGCTAAGTTAAAAACTCTTTCTTTTCCTAGTGTGCCCTTTATTTTCTAAAATCCCATGTGCACCTTCCCATCCCCTTTCTGCATGCCCCATCCTCATGCGCCTCTGATACTTAGGAAATAATTTTTCCAGTCAACATTACCCCACACTAATGTCATTTCCTCCCTCATTAATGGGTACTAATATCTCATATATCCAAAGAATAAAGAATAAAGAAGTAAAGAATGATTTTATATGAAATAATACTTCTACATCCTAGGTGCTATTATTCTGTAGGAAACAAAAGTTTAGGGTACTCATTCTTTATATATGCTTCTAGCTCATTCCAGTTACTAAGCCCCTTCTTTTCCTTTTCAGGAATGTCTCCAAGTACTCCATCCATCTCATCAGAAGTCATATTTCTTCCCTCATTCTGTATCACCCTAATAACGTTTTCCAAACTGGAAACCATTCCATCCATTACATCCATTTTTGGTGCTATCATTTTTCTACGTTATTTTACGTTTTCCTTATGAGGATCTCGAGTTGCTGTGAGAGCATCACGATTCTCTTCTAGTAATTTCAGGCTCTCCTTACACTCAAGAGTTTCATTTTTCCTCACAGTAAGGACCTCATTTTCTTCAACCAACATCCTTGTCTAAATGACTGGCTCTGGATCTACACATAAATTTAGCACCGAGTCTTCCTTCTTCATATCATCCTTCAATGTTTTGAGTAGAAAGACATACCCAACTATTCATCGCGCTATTGTTTCCTTAGTCCTTTCCTTCTTACTTTCCTCATCCTCTTTAGTCTCTTCTATCTCTCAAGGTGTGTCTAATTTCTTTGTAAGTAATAGGTGTACACAATGTTGAAGGAAATTCAAGGAAGACTCATAAGATTGATCTATTTATGCATCAAATTATGGATGTTCACAAATGATTTCCCCACTAATCTCTGCACCGAACTCTAGAATTTTTTCATTCCTTTCCTTGTCCTTATTCGGTTGTGAAGTTAATTTTTCTATCTATGCTTTCAGACTTTTATTATCTTCCATTAAAACCCTTATAGTAGCTACTTTATCAGCATTCCTGCGTGCAAGTTCAGTGGCCATCCTAATCAAGGCATTGCTAGCCTGCTCATCTATAAACATTGTGGGACTCACTATCTAATGAATGCTCTAAGACATTTTCTTCATTTTCCTATTAATGTATGCATCCTCCTTCACATAAAACTCAAGCTCATCGATATGTATCTGCATACTCCAAGACAACTATTTTCTAGTGCACAAGTTTGCCACTTCAGGGTTCATTAGCTCCCATTTATAAAGCTCCTCAGGCTCCAAAGTGATTTGGAAACTAGAACAAATGGTCTTTATAGGATCATCAATATATCTAGCAGTAGGAGTTATATACATCCCCTCACTATCTCTCCCTAAGTGCCTACCCTTAGGAACATGCACCCCTTCATCCAATGTAAATCCTCCTCCTGCACTACCTAATTTTTCATTCATAGCCTCACCAGATGGTTAGCCCTCATCTCTTCCTAATTTTTCCCCCTCATTTCCACTTGCACCTTTGCACTCCTTGAAGATATCTGTAGCATATTTCACCTCTTTATTCTAAGGCTCTTCTATATCTAGTTTAATAAAAGGTGGTTCTGTTTCGGCACACTCACTTCCATTTGACTCCTCCTCCTCATCCTTTCTTGGAACTCTTTTTTGATGTCATATTCAAAAAAGGGGTGTGTCTGAAGCTATATGAAAAAAAAATCTTAGTGATCTAGTAATTGACTATAGGTATTTGTTATTTTATTCTCTTTGGGCTTTTGTAGTGTCTTTAGGATTCCATGGCCAAAGCCTTATTATCTCTATGCTGTAAGAAATGTGCTGAAATAAACACTTACTGCTAGAATTGAATTGCTGGAAATAAACACACGTACATGAATAAATAGATTGTTGGAAATAAACACACAATGCAGAAGAAAACATTCTTTTTCTTTGAAATAAACATATGGTTAAAAATGCTGTGAAACACTTGCAAGGATATGAAAATATAGTCTATAACACCTGCAGGGACAAGTATGAAACAAAGTGTAATTTAAAGAATCAAAGACATTTACAAAATTAATAGATCTACACTATTTTCTTGAGAAATATAAATACCAATGAAAGGAGAATCCTGGTTCTTGGAGGAGTGGGGCCTTACTCCACCTTCAATCAGGATTTGACAAAGTGATATTCTCTCAAAATGAAGTGGCTATTTTATTGCTAAAATATTCTATCTTACAAAAACATGCTGAATCTTTCTATATCTCTATCTCTATGTGTCTGTATGCATATTATATATTATTTCTAATCCATCTACATGTCTTTATTTATGTATTTATTTTCAGAGATGAATTTACAACCATAGTTGTTCTACTGATTCAAATGGAACTGAATTATGCCCAAAATATATGTTGAAGCTAGAACCTTGCTGGATGTATAGTTGTCTGATAAATTATTCCTGGATCTTTGAGTAGGAAGAATCATAAATCTTATGATATGCTCCTGATTGAAATACTTCATTGATTACTTTATCATTGGACGTCATCAAAATAATAGATTCCCATTGGTTCTATAACTTTGGAGAAGTTACAGAACTAAAGGGGACTACTCTTGATCTAACCATGGAAGTTCTAGAGATAATACGTAGGAGTTCTGAAACTAAGTCCAAAAATTCCGAAACTAAATGATAGAGCTCATAAACTATGTGATTGAGTTCTGGAACTAAGTTTGGAAGTTCCAAAACTAATATGTATTGAAGCCAAGGCTCCAAAAAACATTTTGATATCTTAATACTCCACTCTCTAACTGATTATGACCTATATTATTACAAAAACTAAATTTCCACACACTTTGTTAGGAATTATAGATCTTTTAAACTTCAGAACTAATATTCAACAAAAGATGGAAAATTACATCCTAACTTACATTAGATAAAACAAAAGTCACAAAATACAGTCAAACTTGATAAAAAGGAGAGTAAAATAAGATCATTAATTGTGCATTAACGAGACATATTTTGGCCTTATCACTTAGTGGGAGATTCCTTAGGCTTCTCGGGATGTGAAGGACCTACACCCACACTTGGACCTTGCAGATGTTTTCTCCTTGTTTGTAAGTCCTCTTATAAAATTTACTCTTCAAATATTGGGTTGTGTATTCTGCATTCCAATTAACTGCTCGGGTCAAATGGCTGAAACTGAATATCCTAGTGTTTTAGTTTAGAAATACTATACCCTGATCTTGCTTCTACTTTCCTCTTCCATTCCTCAAATTGAGTTTGATCTTTAGGTTCTCTATTTTTCCATGGAGACATGGGAGTGAGAAGAAGGGGAGGCCTTGTTCTCATTCCCATCCATATGACCCTATGTTTTTCATTGACCTGAGGAATTAGTGTGCACAAGGCTTTACCTCTTTCTAAGCTCCATATTAAGTTTGTGGGAGATATTAATTCTCTTCTTATCAATGCAACTGTAGGAAGCTCCCATATTTTCAAACATCCATCATAAATCTCCTCAAATTTACCTTCCTCATAAGAGGCGCAGGCATCAATAATTTTTTGTAAATAGGCCAGGTAGTGTGCCTTGAACCGACTATCAAAAGCATGGGATCTGAAATGTATAGCAAAGGCATATGGTTTACCATAGTGATCCCTCGTGTAGAGACCAAATGAACTAGCTTTTAATATATTCTCAGAATCTCTCTCTTTCCATGCAACCTGATTTTGAAGAACAGAAACAAAAGCATTCAACTGACTTTCCCCTACATATAAATTGATCATAAAGCCTATGTTATTTTCCAACATAAGATTGTAGAGATAGAATTCATAGAGAAGATTTTTATGCTCTGCACTAGCTAAGGAATAGGTTGTCATGAACTCAGATTCATATTTTATTTCATGTGGAAGGCCACCTGCAATTCTTGATAGTTGTCAGTGAATATATTTTTCTTCTAAAAGATATTGTATGTAGGAGAATGTCTCTTGAATGTAAGTAATTTTTCACTCATCATGAAAACCATTTGTATTTTTATAAGACATTTAAATTTGTCTTCTTCCTCTTTATAGAATTTTTATTCCCATTTCTTACTTGCTTTCTTTTCTTATTCCATATTGTTTCTCAGGTCCTCATTTTATGTTTTGAATTCATTAAGTTCCCCACAGGTATCATACCACAATTTTTTGAGAGGCCAGTAAGTCAGTTTAGTCTATGCAGATAATCTTGACATAACACTTGGTCTTCTGGAAAATTGACATTCTTTATCTTTTTCCATCATCTGCTGTTTGACTATTGTCACTTATTTAGTCTTATTTGTGAGCTGATTTGTTAGTTACTTAATGAGCATTTACCTTTGTTCCAACTTGAGTTTGAGGAAGTTTAATTCCTCATCCTTCTCTCTGATGATGAGTTTTGCTCTGGACAAAAACATAGTCTATTTTAAATGATGTTTTTCCTCCTTTTTTAAAAGTTCACCGGGAAATGAACATTCCTCTTCTACCAAAGGGTATTTCCCTTTCCATCTCTAGGATTCTAATTCTTCTTCATGTGATTGTGCTGTTGGTTCCTCAAACTCTTGAAAATCATGTTCCTCAAATATTTCATCTCTCTTCTCCATCTCAGTTTGGCTTGGTTTAAGAGGAGTCATGGCCATATTACCCAAAATATCAGCAGCTTCTTTTTCCAACCCATCATGTTCTTCCATTTCTTCTAGAATTTCCCTAAATATTTTATGAACTCTTCTTCTTTGGGGAGCTTCAAAATGTTTGGAAATGGGTTTACTCCTAGAGATTCTTTTGAATTTTACTTCATGATCTAGCTTAGGTGAATTATCACTGTCTGAGACAAATACTAGTTCTCCTGGCACTGCTACAGAGGAAGGATTTTCTTTGAAAGGCACAATAGATTCTACATCTTTAATCCTTCTTTCATATCTCCTTATCTTTGGTACATTACCCCCACCTATTTCTTTCTTCTCCTCTGCAGGGGCATCAATCTCCAAATTACTTGTAGGAGAAAAAGGGGTTGGTATTCCCCTCCTGATAATATCACGGTTTTTCCTAAACTTGTTAAGAAACTTCTCTCATATTTCTTCTCCATGTTTCTTCGAAAGAAAATGGTGCTGGGATACCAAATGGATTAACCCATGATTTCTAATTGTTCCAACTCCCCAGGAATACCTCTGAGCCATTGTCTAGATGGATTCAAAAAGGAATCCTAGAAGACTTACTATATATTCTAGTTTTGAATTCCCATACCTAAGATATATTAACATCTTAAGGACTTCTCTTCCCATAGTTCCAAATTAACCATCACAAGTTAAATACTTAACTATCCAAAATGTTACCCTGTCAAAGGGTTTAGGAAAAATGATCCTTCTGATCCCCTATATGATTTTCTTGGTGTTATAGATATATTGGGGATTAGATTCCTCCTCTTGTATCAAGGTTTCCACCATATCCTTAAGGGTTCCCTTGACAGGATTTGGGACTTGCACAATTGGTATTCCAGAAAAATTACTCATTGTATTGATAGTAAAAGGAATTATAATGATTCTAACTTTAGTTATGGATTCTTCTAAATTCACAATGAATTATCTTACTAATTTTTCATTGTACCTCAAGAACTTCTTCAGGAACACTAACCACCCTGCTCATCCAAAAATGGCTATCACTTCTTAATCTGCAAGAAGTTGGGTATCATGTACTGGATCTAACTTATTTTTAATCTTCATAACAAAGATGAGGATTCGAATTCTTCTTTCTTAAAATTCAGAGTTAGCTATAGAACTACTATATTTAGTTGCGGAACTAATGTGTTTATCTACAGAATTGATGGGTTTAGCTACAGAATTAAAATACAATTCTTCTTCTTCCTCTTTGAAATTATTCTGTAACTGCTTCTCAACTTCGTTTATTCCACACACATGATAGGTAATTATAAATGTGCTGCCACTTTCTTATTCTATCAAAATAAATCTCATGATTACTTGATTTTAATTATAATGCACAATAAATGACTTATTATACCAACCTTTTAAACCAAGTCTAATCACACATGTGAACTTTTTATTTAACCTTTAATAAGTTCAAGACATAATTACCATCTTTTGCTGATGTAATCCTTCCATCTTGATGGCTCATTATTCCTAAAGTGAAAAAGGAAAAACGGTTAGGAAAGACATCTAGAATTCAAACAAATTATTTTTATTTGGCATTAGCCATTTTTTTTGGAGATCAATCGCCATTGCTAGTTTTCAATTAATATTTGAGAGATTTTTTTTGGAGAAGAGAATGCCATTTTCTGGTTTTCATTCTTTCCCTTTATATATTTTTTTATTATTTTTTTCTTTTTTTTGGGGGGGGGAGAGAATGCCATTTTATGGTTTTCATTCTCTTCCCTTTATTTTGGATCCAATCATCTGATTATTTTATCATTTTGGAAGAACTGGGTTCTTCCATATGATAAAATTATTTGTCTACTCCAATATGCTTCAAGAATTCATCCCTAGTATGAGGCTTTTGTCAACCAAAATAAGCTCCCTCTTATTTTTGGTTAACTAGCTTTCTTTTTTCCCCTCAGTCAAATTTTTACACATTTCAAGCACTCAAAATTTTTTGGGTATTGCTTCATCAGATAGAAAAATTTTCCCCCTTTCCAAAATCGTAAAGAAGTCCTCCTAACTCCTTGTATTTTTTGAGTTATGGCTCGGCGGAGTTTGGAGGGAAAATTTGTCAAGGCGGACTTGTGGGAAATTTTTGGCACTTAGCCCTTTTGGGCAAAAAACTCAAAGGAAAATTTCAGCCCAAAAGCCCGCAAAGTAAAATAAATTGTTTGAGGCCCGTGACCAATCAAGATGCACCACATGTCAAGGCGGAGCAGCGGGCGCCAGAGAGAACTTCAAGTTTTTGGCTTTTGGTAAAAAATGTGTCAAAGGTAAAAATAGAACCGCATCCCCACGGCCAATCATAGGGTGCCATGTGTCCACATTAGTGGTGGGGAATTGATCAGCAGAAGACCTTGGAAATTTTTTCCCTTGCGGGCAAAATGGGCAGAATGTGATTTTGAGACCCACAGACCAAATTTAAAGTGCCATATGTCATCGGAGTGGTGGGGACACGGAGGGTTTTTGGAAAATTTTCCAATTTCACAAAAAGGGCAAAAAGGTCAAATTTTGGCCCGCAAACCTGATTTTTACCCTAATTTTGCCTTGTTTTGCCCTAAATATCCAGAAGGGCATATCTTTCACATTAGAGCTCAGATTTTCATGATTTTGGTATCAATGGAAATTTGTTGAAATCCTCTACATGATGACCACTTCAATTTTAAATTTTTATGGATTTTTGTGGGAGAAAAATGGGAAAACGTCTTTGGCTTGGAAAAATTACAGAAAACAATCCCAACCACCAAAATTAATGAAGTATGGGCCTCTTTCTTGCTCTGCGAAGCAATGTACGATGAAGTATGGAATTTTTCATGCTAATTAAATGGATCTTGTTAGTGGTTGGATTTTTAAAATTTATTTTCCCACGTTTTCTCATTTCCTTCATTCTGTTCGAGTGATAAAAGCTAGTTTTGGCTTATTCTAGTAAGGTTTATTCATCCTTCTTCTTTGCCTCTCCCTTATTTTCTTCCCTAGGGTTGAAAATGGAGTTTTAACCTCCTCCCCTACTCTATAATGGCATTTTTTCCTCTTACCCATGAAATGATGCAATGTGTAAATTATGAGCAATAAAAAACATGTTTTTGTGATGCATTTGTCCATCCTTAGCTCATTTTATTTGTTGTTTTCCTTACCTCTCTTCATTACAGGGTATTTGTGCATGTTTGGATGTTCATTGCAGGTTTTGGAGTTGTGTTCATGGAGTTTTGGAATATTTTCTGTGTGAAATCCATTTTTGGTCTGTGATGCACTTGTCTATCCTTTCCATTGCTTACCTCTTCTTGTTCCATGGTAGTTTTGATAGATAATCAACACTTTCCTTCTCTGGTGTATCACCATTTTAGTGTAGCCTCTATTTTTTCATGTTTTTGTACTCTCCTTATCTCCTTGGAAGTTATATTAGGTTAGATTAGCTTTTCTTCACTGGAATAACTTGTGGCAGGTAGTTTAGGAAGAGGAACTAGCCTTCTCTAGAGAGCTTTCCCCATTTGCAAAGGTCCCACACTTTGGAAAAGCTCAATGTTGTGTAATCACACCAAATGAATTTTCCTTAGAAAAGTAGATCCATAACTCATTTGGGGGTGATGTGAATTTTCACCAACAGTTTTGGCATGCCCAGTGGGACCCAAGAGGTCTTCCACTTCGTTCTTTACAGGTTGATGTGTTCTTATGAAAATTTCATCCTTTGGAGGCACTTCCAAACACATATGACAACTCCATCTGGTCAACAATCCACCTCTTAAATTACAGAACTTCTTTCCATTCATCTTCATCCATTTCCACCCATTTTTCTTCCATCTCTTTCATTCTTTACCATTCCATGAGGTTGTGTAATCGTGACTTCATTTCCATCATGGAATTCACATTTGCAGCAGCAGTGCCATTCAAATCCATCTCCAATATGTTTTACAACTCCTCAAAATCATCATTTTGAATAAATTCAAAATCAGCATGCCTACCCCTATGATCAGCAGTGCCAAAATTAGTTTGTCTATGGAGCTTTCCAAGAGCAGGGGTATGCAAACAATGAAGACAATCAAATACAAGATGTTGGTCTGCTGGAGAAGATCCAAAAAATGGAGGTTGGCATGGTTTAGTCAAGGGGCATAGCACAAAAGAAGGCTTTCAGAATTGGTTGTAGGGTACCTTGTCCAGGGGTTAGCCCTTTTCCAAGACACTACAACCCTCAGAAAAATATGGACTTAATGATGGAGATGCTGCCCCAACTTGCACAATGGGTTGAAGACATAGGGATCTATGAATTTGGTGTTAAGCAACCTTGTCAATGGGTAAGTTCTACACCATCATCTAGTTTTTCTCTTTCCATTCCTCAAGCATCACCATCTCATTTTGAATGCCAAATTCCAAATCCAGCCGATAATACTCCAAATGTTGGTTCCATTTCTCCATCCCCTAGTCTTCCATCCCATTTCAGTTTTTTTTCCCTTTTTACTTCCAAACAGTCATCCCCTCTAAACAAACAAGAAGTTCCACCTCCCTCCCCACCAAAAATAATTACAAATTTGGTTAAACCCCAACATGCCACTCCTCTTACTTTCCCAAGTCCATGTTGGGAAGATACTCAAGAATCCAATTAAGAACAGCAAGAAGAGGAACCCAATAGAAGAGAAATACCAGAAATATGATGAGTTGGGATGCTAAATTTGGGTTTACAAAGATCCCCTTGCTGGTTAAGTCTGCAGAGGAGGTAAAGGTTGAATAACAAGTGGTGTCCAAGGCTGATTTTATAGCAGTAGAGAAGCAAGAAGATCAGTCATCAAGTTGCTCAGAGTGTAGTGTCCATGTTGACACTCTGCTAGAAGAATATGTCGATCTAATAGAAGTTACACAATCAGCCATGGAAGAGGAAAGAAAATAATCTCAAAGTCCCATTGGAAAGGAGCAAGTGGATGTTGTAATTAGAGATGAAGAGCTGCAAAAAGAAGAGGAGTCCTTTCCAGTTGTGGAGGAGAGAAATTTAGATCCAAAAGCTTCAAGTGTGAAACAAGCTATAAAAGAACCTTCATTTCTTCCTTCTACTTCATCTCCCTCGAGTTATAGTGTTGAAGAAGATTCTGTTCTTTCAAACTCGATGATTGAAGATGAGAGAAAACATGGTGAACAAGTTGCTAGTCAAAAAGACACCATGGAAGAGGTTAAACATTTATAGTAGGACAACAATGGAGCATAGTACTTGTTTGATTTGGAGGACTATTTTGATGGAGAGGAACTAGTTGAAATCACATTGTTTTCTCCTTCATCATCCATCTTCCAAACACAAGAACCTTATGTCAAGAAGGAGAACTTTCAATTGCAGAAGCCTGCACTTTATAACAGCTCTTTGGAATCAAGTTTGGGAGATTTAAATATTCCATGTTCTTCATTGGAGGAAGAAAAGAAAGAGCAGAAGAACTTCATCATTTCTTCCACGCCATCCATACAAGAAGATCTACAAGAAGACTCCATTGTTGGGGTAGAATCTCAGAGAAATGGGCACATTCAAAGGACCAGATCATACCCTATTAGGTACTTGGCTTCATTGGAGCCAAAAAGGGAGTTTCCACCAGTCATGCTTGCTTCTTGGCATGAGGATGATATGCAAGGTACAAAGGATCAATTGCAATACCTCTACAATCCAAATGCATAGAAACTAAAAGAGTTATTCAATTTGTTTTTAGTTGACACCTTGATGATTTGGGTGGAGGACCGGATTCTTCTCAGTTTTCCACTCATACTAACAGCCATGATCAGCTCCAAATCATTTGCATGGCTACTAATTTTGAAGAAAGGAAGATATTTTGCACAACTAGTTGCAGGGTTTGTTTAGCCCACCTTTGCTTTCAGTAGAAGTACTTTTTCACACTCTGCATGTTCCATTTGGAGCATATATGATTTCCAATTTTGTACATAGTTGTTTAGTGTTGTTTTGGTTGCTCTTGCACAATGCATTTAGTGGATTTTGGTGAAGATCAACTCCAAGTTTTAGTGGGTTTCCAAGTGGCTAAGAGGACAATTTTTCATGGTTTAGATCAAAATTGGTTATTAGGCTTGACTCCATGCCTAATGGATTCTTCAAAGGCCACTGATCTTTCATCTAGCAAGCAGATGACCCTTGAGAGTCGCCAAATTGTTAACCAAAATAAGGTCCCTCTTATTTTGGGTTAACTAACTTCCTTTTTGTGCCTTAGTCAAATTTTTACACATTTTAGGCACTCAAAATTTTCTGGGTATTGCTTCATCAGATAGAGAAAGTTTTCCCCTTTCTAGAAAGGTAAAGAAGTCCTCCTAACTACTTATATTTTTTGAGTTATGGCTTGGTGAAGTTTGGAGGGAAAATTTGCCAAGGCGGACTGATGGGAAATTTTTGGCACTTATCCCTTTTGGGAAAAAAAATCAAAGGAAAATTTCAGCCTGAAAAGCTTGCAAAGTAAAATAAATTGTTTGAGGCCCGCGACCAATCAAGATGCACCACGTGTCAAGGTAGAGCAGTAGGCGCCGAGGAGAACTTCAAGTTTTTGGATTTTGGTCAAAAATGTGTTAAAGGAAAAAATAGAACCACATCCCCATAGTCAATCATAGGGTGCCATGTGGCCACATCAATGGCGGGGAATTCACCGGTAGAAGACCTTGGAAAAATTTTCCCTTGTGGGTAAAATGGGTAGAATGTGATTTTGAGACCCACGGACCAAATTTAAAGTGCCATGTGTCATCAGAGCGGCATGGACATGGAGGATTTTTTGAAAATTTTCCAATTTCATGAAAAAGGGGAAAAAGGTCAAATTTTGGCCTGCAAACCTGATTTTTGCCCTAATTTTGCCCTATTTTTCCATAAATCTTTAGAAGGCCATATCTTTAGCACTAGAGATCAAATTTTCGTGATTTTGGTATCAATGGAAAGCTGTTGAAATAATCTACATGATGGACACTTAAATTTTAAATTTTGATGGAGTTTATTGGGAGAAAAATGGGAAAATGTCTTTGGCATGGAAAAATTGTAGAAAATAACCCCTACCACCAAAATTAATGAAGTATGGGCCTCTTTCTTGCTTTGCGAAGTAATGTACGATGAAGTATGGGATTTTTCATGGAAACCCATAATTTTGTAGACTAATTAAATAGATCTTGTCAGTGGTTAGAGTTTTAAAATCAATTTTCCTGTGTTTTCTCATTTCCTTCATTCTATTCGAGTGATAAAAGCCAGTTTTGGCTCATTTTGAAAAGGGTTGTTCATCCTTCTTCTCTTCCTCTCCCTTCTTTTCTTCCCTAGGTTCAAAAATGGCTTTTGAACCTCCTCCACTTCTCTATAATGGAATTTTTTCCTCTTACCCATGAAATAATGCACTATGTAAATTTTGAGCAATAAAAAACATCTTTTTGTGATGTATTTGTCCGTCATTGGCTTGTTTTCTTTATTGTTTTCCTTACCTCTCTTAATTACAGGGTATTTTTGTATGTTTGGATGTTCATTTCCAGTTTTGGAGTTATGATCATGGATTTTTGGAATATTTTCTATGTGAAATCCATCTTTGGTCTATGATGCACTTGTCCATCCTTTCCATTGCTCACCTCTTCTTGTTCTATGGTAGTTTTGATAGATAATCAACACTTTCATTCTCTGGTGTATCACCATTTTAGTATAGGCTCTGTTTTTCCTTGTTTTCTTCCTCTCCTTGTCTCCTTGGAAGTTAGATTAGGTTAGATTAGCTTGCTTGCACTAGAATAACTTGTGGCAGGTAGTTTAGGAAGAGGAACCAACCCCCTCTAGAGAGATTTCCCCATTTACAAAGGTCCCACACTTTGGGAAAGCTCAATGTTGTGCAATCACACCAAATGACTTTGCCTTAGAAAATCAGATCCATAACTCATTTGGGGGTGCTATGAATTTGCACTAACAACTTCCTATAAAGTTTTAGCCTATTTCCATTGAATAAAAGTGTCCTTCTGCTTCCATCAATGGGTAGTAGCTGAATAGAGCCATTGCTAAATATCTTCTCAATCTGATAGGGTCTTAACCATTTGGTTCTCAACTTGCCCTTGAATTACTGGTACTTATAATCAAACAGTAATGCCCAATCTCCTACCTTGAATTTCCTTTTATTGATATGTGTGTCATGCCACTACTTCCTTTGATCCTGGATTATCTCTATCTATTGAAGTACTTTCATTCTTAACTCATCCAATTTGTTGAGTTGAAGAATTCTTTCCTTTTGTGTTTCATCCAACTCAGTACCCATTTTAGTTGTTGTCCTTAATGTTTGTAGTTCAAATTCAATAGGTAACAATGGATTTTTCCCATAGACGAACTCATATGGTGAAAACCCTGTTGTATTCTTCCGAGTTGTATTATATGCCCAAAAAACCTCAGGTAGTCTCTTTAACTAATCTCTTCTACCTGATTCAAATGTTTTGGTAAGGATGTTTTCCAATTATCTGTTTGTTACTTTTGCTTGTCCATTTGATTGTGGGTGATAGGGAGATGACTTCTTATGATTGATCTGATATTACATTGTGAAGGCTTAGACCATATTAGACATGAAATGTGGCCATTGATATGAAACTATACTCCTTGGTGCCCCAAACGTCATCATAATTTTATGCCAAAGGAAATCAACAACTACTTATTTAGTGACATTTGTTAAAGCCTGCACCTCTGCCCACTTTGTAACATAATCAGTACACACAATAATGTGATCTTTTCCTTGTGAAGGAGGACTAAAGGGAGCAACAAAATATAGCCCCCACCTTTCAAATGGTTCAATAACTACTTGAGGTTATATAGACATTTCACTGGTAAAGGTTGGTTGTCCCATCCTTTGACAGGGATCACATCACTTGATATATCTCTTCACATATTTATACAGAGATGTCCAATAATAGCAAGTGCCAAGTATCTTGTGAGCTATTCTTTTAATTGAAAAGTTTACCCCACTTGGTTCATCATGACATGCCCTCAGTATGTTAAAAATTTCATATTATCTCACACACATGCGTAAAACCAAATCAGGACCACATTTAAACAACATTCCATTTAACCATTTAAATTGTGCACTGGTTTTGATCAACTTCTTCATTTGTTTCTTAGTGAAAGAAGGAGGAAACTTCCCTATTGTAAGATAATTTTCTATATTAGCAAACCATGGTGTATCAGCTGAAATAGCAAACAATTGTTCATCTGGAAAGTTATCCTTAGCTGGATCTTACTCCCATATAGTGGCCAGTCTTGACAAGAAATCAGCTACCACATTAAATTTTCCTGGATTATTTACTATGGTAATATCAAATTATTATAAAAGTAATAACCATATAATTGTTGAGTGATCTAGTTTATTCATTAAGTACCTAATTGTTGAGTGATCTATATGTAAAAACATTTTGTACCCGGTGAATTAATGTTTGAATTTATTAATTACATATATCACAACAAGAAATTATTTTTCAGTGGTAGTGTAATTTCTCTTAGTGGGAGTAAGATTTTTACTAAGGTAATAAATAGCATACATTTTACCTTATTCATCTTTCTATCCCAAAACTGAACCTATTGAGTTATTTGAGGCATCTGTTTCAATGTGAAAAGGTTTCTCCCAACTAGGTCCTCTCAATATTGGGGTGATGATTAATTCTTCTTTAATTTCCTCAAAATCATGTTGACACTTTTCATCCCAACAGAATTCACAATCCTTGGCGAGTAAACTAAACATGGGGGCAACTATTTTACTAAAATCCTTAATAAAAATCCTATAGTATCCGGCATGCCCTAAAAATGAATTGATATAGGTAGGGGTTTGAGGAATAGGCAAGTCTAAAATAATCCTAATTTTGTCCTGGTCAACCTGAATTCCTCTTTTTGAAATGTGGTGTCCTAATACAATACCCTCATCAACCATAATTAAACATTTCTCATGGCTTAGAGACAAATGGTGTTCCTTACATCTTGTTAGTACTCTGTCCAAATTCTTCAAAGCATCATCAAATGTGTTTCCATGTACAGTAAATTCATCCATGTACACCTCTACACAATCATTTGTTAGGTCTACGAAATTTCTAATACGGCTCTTTGGAAGGTTGTTGGAGAATTACATAGTCCAAATGAAAATACCCTATAGGAAAAGGTACCCAATGGACAAGTAAAAGTAGTTTTATCCTGATCCTCAGTAGCAACTCTGATTTGATTATATCCACTAAAGCCATCTAGGAAGGAAAAATATTATTTACCTGTAAGGTTGTCCAAAACTTGATCTATGAATGGTAAGGGAAAATAATCTCTCAGTGTGGCTTTGTTTAGTTCCCTATAATCAACACAAATTCTCCATTTTCCATTATTTTTAGGAATAAGTATAAGAGGAGACACCCAATGACTATATGAGATAGGGTAGATAAAACCTACTTGTAATAGTTTTTCAATTTCTTGCTTGATAATGTCCCTTAAGGCTGGATTAATCCTCCTCTGAGGTTGCCTAACTGGTTTAATGTTTTCAATATAGATGTGATGGGTGAAAATACTTGGATGGATTCCTTTCATGTCTTTATAGTTTCAAGAAAAATATCTAGTATGATCCTTTAGAACATCAAACAATTTATTTTCTTCATCATTCTTTAGCCAACTATTAATGTTCAAAATTTTACTCGGTTGAATCTCAACATGTTTGGTTCCAATGTGTGATGAACTGATTTGTTAAAAGGGTTCCATTAAGGTGTGTAGTGGACATGGATGTGGTAATAACATATGATATGTAGCAACATCTCCAAAATTCCCTTGAGAAATAATAATGGATAAAGGACAGTAGGAAGAGTTATGATACTTATCTTGTTATCGGTCAAACTCCTCGTCACTGCTATTTTCCAAAAATTCCCCACCATTTCCTGATATATTTGAAACTGAAACTACTAACTCAGTGGCTATTTCTACTCCTCCCTAAGAGAAATATTGTTCCTCTAGAGTGAAATTATTTACATTTTCATGATATTTTTGTTTTTATTTTTCCGAAGATAAGTCAAAACATTCCGGAACTAAATGTGATGGTTCCGAAACTAAGTTCGTAGGTTCCAAAACTAAGTCCGTAAGTTTTGGAACTAAGCCATATTGTTCCAAGGACAACTGGTGTTTGTTTAATGTTTGATTAATCATATCTTCTATCTCCTGTATGTGATCCTACAACATTATCATAGCCAAAGAAGATAGATTTTGTTTATTAGTGTCAGGATCATCAACCCAAAATTTCTCTTGATTATTAATAAAAGGTTGTGCACAGGGGTATAAAGAAATTTTCTTAGAACTCTTACCATTTGAGATAGTCATATCACCTGATTTGCAATCGATTAATGTAGAAACTATACCTAACCATGGTCTACCCAAAATAATGGGATAACCAAGTGTTTTACCTTTTGGCTGTAATATAAGGAAGTCCACTGGATATTCCCATGACTCCACCATAACAGCCACATCTTCAATAACTCTTGGTTTTTCTACAGACTGGTATGCCATATGTAATATGGTGTTAGTAGGTTGGATACTTGTTAATGGTAATGTTTTCAAAGTGTCCACTTTTGTTACATTTATACCTACTCCCAAATCAACCAAAACATTATGTATAACTTTATTTCCTATAGAGATAGAAATAACAGGGCTACCAAGATCTCCATATTTGGGAAGTAAAAGTTTTCCTGCTAATAAATCAGCAAGTTTCCCATCTACTTTAATATTCCTAGGGTATTGCTTCTTTCTTCTAGGTCTTTTTAAACATAGCATCTTGATCAAATTATTCAACTCCAGAATGTCCTTGATTTCTTGTAATAATGGTATTTCAAAATTTAATTTCCTTAAATCCTACACCAACTCTGATTCCTTGGTCCCTATAATTTCTTGAAATCTCTCTGGGAATGGAGTTTTAGATAGAGTTGTATACCTGACTCCTTTTCTTTTTCATCTTCTTGGGAACAACTGCACTAGGGATTTTAGTTTCTTTTGTCATTTCAGTAATTATAACAGGTGGGCTGCCAATTAATTTTCCAGATCTAGTTTGAATATCTTTACAATCCAAGGTGTTTAGATCCACTGGTTTTTCTTGTTCTATCCTATAGATAGTAGTTGTTTGTTTGTTTATGGGATTAACAACTGGTTGTGCTGGCATTTGTGTTTGTACCACATTTTCATTTTGTGAATTTTTTGTTGGGGAACCCATTATGGCTTGTTGATTTTGACTGGGATATGTCCTCCCTTGAGCATAATTATTAGGGCTCCACCTAGGTTGTGACCAAGCATTTAGGTTACCTTGACCAAACCATGGTTTTTGGTTTCCTTGGGCATACCAAGATTGTCCTAACCAATCCTTAAGATTCCATGTTGGTTGAGAGATCCAACGTGGTTTCCCCCAACTTTTTGGTATTGTCTAAGCTTCCCATGGCATCATCTAGGGCTTAGGAAATGACCTAGGCATGAACTTCCACTGGATAGGTTGTCTCTGGAAAATTTTTATTTCTTCTATTATGGATGGAGTACTGGTTTGTTTAAGATAATTTTTAATATATGGAAGAAGAGAACAAGCATTACTCTCATGGTCCCTAGATTCACAGATAAGGCACATTTCTATTTTATCCAGGGGACAATCTCTTATTACATTCTTCTTCCTAGCATCTAGGATAATACATAGCTAATGGTTTAGTTCTTATCATTTTCTTTAGCTTGTAATCCATCCATGGTGGAGGTTAATTGAACTAAAATGTCTGTTTTAAATTTTTCCAGTTCATCCATCAGTTTGTTCATATCTGGATTCAAAACTTTTAACTATTTTTCCTTTTCTAGGTCCACCCCTTATTCTTGAATAGCTTCTACAAATGTCTTTAATATCATTCATTCTTAATTGATCAATGTTTCCACCTCCCATAAAATCAAGGGCATCCCTAGATTCATCATCAATACCTTTAAGAAAAATGGTTTTTCTTAACTCCTCTTGTAGTACAAATCCACATCTTTTACTCACAAAGAGGAATTTTTCTAAATAATATTCCATATTCTCATCCTCCTCCTGCTTGATTTTGAAAAATTCTTCCTTCCTATTCCTCCATCTACAGTAATCTTGATACTTTTCTAGGAAGGAAACTTCCATTTGTGCCCAAGTGGTAATAGAATTAGATGTTAATCCCATAAACCACCTCATTGCTGCATCCTTTAGGGTAGATGGAAACAACTTGAGTTTCTAATTATCTATTTTGTAATCATAAGTTTGACACATGGTACTTTAAATTCAAACATAAATTGGTCAAGATCTTCAGATGACATTCCTCTAAATGTGGGTAAATGTGCAGGTGAAATATTCTTCATGGGTGTATCATCATCGTCCAACTGAATTGGATAAGTAAAGGTCCTATCAGGTTCTCTTTCAGCTTCTCATGCCATTTTTGTAGTACCTTCTAGACTTTTCTCCCAATCAATATAGTATGTGATCTATTTTGGAGAAGGTGGAAAGTAAGGGGTAGGAGGTTGACTACTCAATTGTGAATCAAAAATTTCTCTAAACGGGTCTTGGGATATAATCTTCTTTTTAAAGGTTCCACTTCCTTCTGGTGATTGATCTAAGAATTTAAAAGGTGGTGATTCTACTTCTTGTCTAATAGGGGAAAATGGTGCTTCTAATTATTTGTCAACTTCATTATTTGATCAAGAAGATGATGATGATTTTTGTTCAGATATTTTTGGGAGGAATCAACCCTTGGAGTCTCTTGGTCTACTCATAAATTTTATGATGACGTAGGGAAGATTCTTCAATTACTAGATATATGATTGTTTCTCTTGTTGACACCTAATTAGACAATTCTAACTATTGGGTCCCTGGCAACGGCACCAAAAATGATGGGTGTTGTTATTCCCTTCATTTAATCAACTCTTTGTTGATGTCATATTCAAACAAGGGGGTTGTCTGATGGTATATGCAACAACAAAATCCTAGTGATCTAGTAATTGACTGTAGGTATTTGTTATTTTATTTTCTTGGGGTTTTGTTGTAGTGTCCTTAGGATTCAATGGCGAAATCCTTATTATCTCTATGTTTTAAGAAACGTGCTAAAATAAACACTCATTTCTGGAACGAATTGCCTGAAATAAACACATGTACAAGAATACATAGATTGCTGGAAATAAACAGAAAATGCAGAAGTAAACACACTTTTCTTGGAAATAATCACATGGTTTAAAATGTTGTGAAAATCTTGCAAGGAAATGAAAATCTAGTCTATAACACCTATATGTACAAAAATAAAACAAAGTGTAATTTAAATAATCCAAGACATTTACAAAATTAACAGATCTACACTATTTTCTTTAGAAATATAAATACCAATAAAATGAGAATCTTGATTCTTGGAGGAGTGGGCCCTTGCTCCACCTTGAATCAGGATTTGACAAGGTAATATTCTCTCAAAACAAAGTGGCTATCTTATTGCTGAAATATTCTTTCTTACAAAAACATACTGAATCTTTCTATCTCATCTATCTCTATGTTTCTGTGTGTGTGTGTGTTTGTGTGTGTGTGTGTATGTATATGTATATGTTTGTGTGTCTATTTAATCTATCTACAGGTATTTATATATGTATTTCTTTCAAAGATGCATTTACAGCCATAGTTGTTCTACTAATTCAAATGGAACCAAATTATGCCCAAAATAGATGTTGAATTTGGAACCTTGCTGGATGTATAGTTGTCTGATAAGTTATCCCTTGATCTTCAAGTAGGAAGAATTGGAAATCATCTAATATTCTCCTGATTGAAAGGCTTCATTGATTTCTCTATCATTGAATGTCATCAAAATAATATATTCCCACTGTTTTCGGAACTTTGGAGAAGTTCTAGAACTAAAGGGGACTGTTCTTGAGCTAACCATGAAATTTCCGAGAGCTAAACGCAAGAGTTGTCGGAACTAAGTGCTAGGTGTTCCAGAACTAAATCTAAAATTTCCAGAACTAAGTGATAGAGATCATAAACTATGTGATAGATTTCTGGAACTAAGTCTGAAGTTCCATAACTAACCCGTATTGAAGCCAAGGCTCCCGAAAACATGTTGATCACTTCATACTCTGTTCTCTAACTAATTATGACCTGTTTTATTACAAAAATTGAATTTCCACACACTTTGATTAGGAATTACAGAATATTTTAAACTTTAGAACTAAATTCAACAAAATATGGGACAATTACATCCTAACTTACATTAGATAAAAAAAAAGTCACAAAATGCAGTCAAACTTGATTAAAAGGAGAGTAAAATAAGATCATTAATTGTGCATTAACGAGACATATTTTGGCCTTATCACTTAGTGGGAGAGGCCTTAGGCTTATCAGGATGTGAAGGGCCTACATCCACACTTGCACCTTGTGGATTTTTTCTCTTCAACACCCCCAACATTCATCCATGTTTCTCGTGCACCTATCTTCTCAAAAAATTTTTTGCCTTCCTTGTGATTCAAAGGAGTTTCCTCACATGACCTCTTTTCCTCCACAATTGGCTTCCTCATTGTGCCATGATCCAAGCCACCACTATATTCCTATAGTTCTTCTTCTTATGACACTTCAAGCTCTTCATATTACATCATGCCCATTGTGTGTTTCCCCTTTGGCAGTTTGGGGACCTTGAATTAATTTTCAATATAATTTTCATTGACAAGTTTGGTCTTAAGGTAGATGTATACCTTAGTCGCACCAAGTTTCCCAACTACTAAACTCATTCCATTGATACTTGTATCATCTGAGATCAAATTTTCTATATAAGTAGACATACCCAGATATATGTTTGTCTTTCAGAGTGTATGATAATCATAGTCTACTTTGTCTGCATCAAAACCCAATATGCACACGTTTGAAACCCTATGCACTGAGGCCTAGAAGTAACGCATGGTGAAGGCATATGGGAGCTTGCACCAAGGGCTCCAATTTCAATTCTTCACTCCAAATATACTTATGTAAAAATTCTAATAGACAATGAACTAGGCCTATTTATTTAATACTAAAGGAGGGTCCTTAGGTATTCTTCATTCATACTCAAAGGCTTCGTGCAATCACTTATACCAAAGTTTGAGCCTTTTCTTATACGGTCCACTCATAGATCCATCACATGTGTATCTTGAAAATCTGTTAGCAAGGGAATTTTTCTCCTCAGGATATTTTCAAATATTCTCCTTTAACCCACGAGGCACTCCAATTTCCACAAACATAATAGATAATAAAATAACACCAAAATTTATCTTGTCTCCATGGTGCACTTCTTCAATTATAGTCTCAAAAATGAAATAATACAAGTTTTATACCACTCCCTTGATATTTTTCTTGGAGATATGAAGTAAATTTTTATTTACTTGGCTCCATCACTCCTATTTATTCAATATGGTGAGGAGGTGCATGAATTCCGAGATCACAGGGTAATTTTTTAGCATGACAATATCCATCGTGCGCCCTCCCTTCACATAAGTTAGTGCAGTAGAAGTTTCTTCTATGCCCTCATCATATTAAGGTCACTACCAATCTCAATGCTTGAGCTCCTTAACCCTATCTAACTTCTAATCAAGGGTGTGGGAAGAAGAATTCACCACCCTGAAAAATAGAAAAATTCCTCATGGACTCAAAACATAAAACATTGATACAATTTTTCTAGTTTTCCAAAATATGGCATCTCATATAGCTGCATAACTCCAACATTCACCAATAACTTCTATCTTGCATCATCATAAATTTCCATGTCATTCTATGTATGAAAATATGTTTTTACCACTAGGAACTTGTCCAACTCATCCCTGTTATGCTTAGTGTAATGATTGTAGTCATTTACTTTGCTTCTTCTAATATGTGACTCCCTATCCAGTCCCATGATGACACCTTCAGGATATTAGATCTCTGGAAAATGAGATTCAGGCGTGTCCTCAACCTCTACTTCAACTTCCTTTTGCTTCCTACCTCAGGTAGCTCTCTAGGTGCTCTTTTGCATGTCATTTTGATGATAAAAAAGGTCTTCTTGCACCTGTTCAATCACTGGTACATAAAATCTATGTACCCTATCTTCTCCTCAAACACTAATTCATAGTTTTTCTTTTGGTACACCTTCTCTTCGCTTAAACACCCTCTCTGATGGATCTCCAACCATCACCAAGCAAAAAAATTTCTAGTTCAATATATGTAATAGCTCTCCACATAATTTCTCACTAAAATCACTCTTTGCTCACTATTCGCAACTCGAACTTCTCAAAATGTAAGGTAAAAATGATATTGTAAGCCCCACCTTTTATAAAAATTTTAAAGTTTCTGGATTTATTTCTCTCCACCTACCACAGTAATCATTATTAAATGACATTTCTTTCCTTTTTCCGTGCTTCACAATTAAATTTTACATGCTAAGGTTTTCCATGCTAAGTCTTAACCTTCTAGCATGAACCCTAATTCTCTGCCACAGACCCCCTCTCACTCGCCTCCATGTGCCGAAGTACAAAAATTCTCTACTTAATACCAAGTAGTTTCCTAAGCTACAACCCACCTCACGTTACACTATGCATCCATCCATCTACATGTGGTTTTCTCTCTAGACAATTGATCCAAACCTACACCATATTTCTCCTATGCACACCCATCTTCTAGAGGATGTTAAATATCTTTCCATCTTGGCCCATTTATCATGTATCTACTCCACCCCACGATAAAAGTATGTGCGGTCCTCTACACATGAATTCACTTAGATAGTAATCAGTTATTGGCATGAAAGTTTTCTTATTACAATAAAATACTGAACTAAATTAACAAATCATAACAATGATGAAAGGAAACACATATAAAGAAAATGCATTAAAGGGAAATATAATCTAAGTAGTACCATTGCCTTATTACAAACACAAACAAGACTTATTTATAGTAAGGATTCATCCTATTCTCATGGAAGTAACTACGAAAATGAATTCCATCTAGCACCTGTAACTGATAATCACCTTAATCAAGTATATATGTCACCACATATGGTACCAACAATGCTCCTTCAACTTCCCAGGGTAACACACAAACCTGGAGTCATAAAGAAGAACCATCCATCCAAAATTCTTATTCTTAATATGTCTATTGTGTCATGCCTTGTTCCTTGAATTTTCTATCTTTTGGCTCCAACATACAATGGCTTTCCTCTCATCCAAATACATCAGTTTATTTATACGCTCTTCAAGTGAGTTTTCATCATCTAGTCCACTTGGTTGTGTAATACGTAGGGAGGGTATCATAAATTCCACTGATAAAACAACCTCCAAACACCAACTGAAAGGGTCTAGTTTTATGTAATTATTTTTAAGTTGTCTTGTATTCCTAGAGTACAAAATATAATTTATCATCCTATTCTTCCCTTCCAACATCAGAGAACTTTGTCAATGTATGTCCTAAAATCTTGTTGAAAGCCTCAATAGTACCACTAGCCTATGGGTGATAGGGTGTTATCTTATGATGCACCACCATATACTCATCTAATAATATTCCTATAGTCTCATTCAAAAAGTGTGTGCCCATATCACTTTTCAAGCTCAAAGAACATCCATACCTATTGATAATTTTATCCCATAAGAACCTTGTTGTTGTAGTTGCCATGTAATATTTTGTAGGCACTACTTTTTCCCACCTCGTTAGATAATCTATACATGTAATAATATAGCACGATCTAGTCCTAAAAACAGGTGGGGAAATAGGACCCATAAAGTCAATTTCCCATTTCTCAAAGGTTCTACACTTACAATATGCCTCAATGGCATCTCATCTTTATGCCTAAGCTTCCCAAGGTGTTGACAATGATTACACACCCTGAAATACTATTTACAATCCTTAAAGATTGTTTTGCACCAAAGGCCAGCTAATAAAATTTTACGCACAGTAGCATTACCTTCATAATTTCCTCCTACAATCCCACCATGGGATTCCTCCATTATAGCTTCACACTCATGTTAAAGTACACGCCAATGTAAAATTTCATCATGGCCTAGCTTGTATAAATCTCCACTAAAAAACATGTAAGGCGTGACACGAATGACAAGTTGTTTCTTCTCTAAGCTTTTCATTTCTATAGGTGCCACACTAGTACAAAAAAATACAACAATATCTTATAAGTTAGAGCACACGTGGTTCAATATGAATAGTTGTGCATCTAACATTGTATCCTTAATGTTGTACATGTTCTCGGTTGAGATAATTTATGATAAATGATCCAGTCTTGAATTTCTCTTTCCTGGATTTACCACCACTATAAAGTCAAATTCCTAATACAAGATAATCCACTGACATATGCGCCCCTAAAAATGGGATTATTAACCAGGTACTTAAGTTCCATGTGATCTATATAGAAAATAAAGGGAGTTGCCAAAAAGTATTGTCTAAACTTGTGCAACGTGTAAATCATGGACAATGCTTCACGCTCTCTATTTGTATAATTTTGCTCAGTCAAGGTCAACTTCTTTCTTACAAAATAGATAGGATGACTAACAATACCTTCACCAGGTTATGCTAACACTGCTCCAATGACCATGCCAAAGGAATCAACATGTACATGACACAATTTATCCAAAGAAGGAAAGTGCAAAATCGATGCAGAAGTAAGTCTTACCTTCAATGTCTCAAACGCTAGTTGTTGCACCTCATCCCAATGGAACTTTCCCTTACTTTTCAATAATTCTTCCAAGGGTATAGAAATCTTAGCATATCCCATAATGAACTTTCTATAATAACTTGTGTGTCCTAAAAACCCATGCACCTTTCTTTGATTGGCAGGCTCCTCTAAACCCAAGATAACTACAACCTTAGTAGGATCTACCAAAAAAAATTCTTTATATATAATATGTCCCAAAAAAGTTCCAAAGGGTATTTCAAAGATACACTTCTTAATGTTGAGAGAGATGCTCAGCTGTCGGAACCTCTCAAACATAAGTCTCAAATTTTTGTAGTGATCCTTGACTAACCCATATACATTCCAATCATCCAATTATACTAGTAAAAAATTATGAATAAAGTCCTAAAATACTTGCACAACAATGCACAAAAAGACTACAGGAACATTCTTCAACCCGAAAGGCATAAAAATATATGAAAAACTTCCCCACTCAGTGGTGAACACTATATTTTTTGGTCTTCTTTAATAATCCACAACTGATGATAACCAGATAATCCATTAGTGAAAGAGTAAATCTTATGCCCTACAATTCCCTCCAAGATATCCTCAGTAAAAGGTGTGGGAAAAGGGTCCATGAAAAAAACAACATTCAACTTTCTGTAGTCCACATAGATCCTTACCCTACCATATTTATTTATACCTATCACCATGGCGCTAACCACCTCTGACTCCTCAATAGGCTCAATGATTCAATATTTCAACATCTTATCAATTTCTTCCTTTACCTTGATGTGTAGATTAGGATTCATCCTATAGGGCCTTTTCCTAACCAGGCACACACATTCCTTTAACTCGATCCTCATATCACCCAAATAGGGATGAACTCCCTTCAATTTAACAGAAAGTGAAATCTACTTGTCGCTACCCTATCACCAACACTTGTTTGTTTCTCAATATTTGTTTCAAAAACTAGAACACCAAGCACAAGGGAAAGGTCACTAAGTGGGATCAGATGTGCAACAAAGGTCCTTATTCTTTCTCTTCTGATGTGCTCTCATCTAAATCTGAAGGGGATTCTCCTCCACACTTTCCTAAATGGGGGAGTACCAGATTCTTAGGTTCCACTTCCTCCACATCCTCGAATCCTTCAAGCATCACTTGCCTCCACAACTCCATAGAATCTTCAATATCGCACTTCTTTGCTAATTCTCTCTCCCACTATTCATTATACTTATGCCATCTTTCCTCTCTTTCCTTTTCTTTCGTAAGGTCTGTCATATTTCACCACACTTGCTCCTTCCCCTACATGCGATGGAGGTTTAGCTAGCCATAGGTCGTTCTTCCAAATCCAGATTCACCAACAAGATCTTAATTTGCAAATCGATAGCGCACAAATAAGATCCTTTGGGTTCACACAAGAAATGAAACTCAATAACATCTAGAGGGAGAATAATAATAAATGACTTACTCTAACATGTAACTATGTAAAACACCACTCTGCCAATGATCTAGAGCATGTGTCCAAGTCACATCAACATCATACATAGTTTGGTAATCTTTTTGTTTCCAAATAATTGATCTATACCTCCAATTTTACTTTGATGCATATGCTACCAGCCACTCGTACAAATCTATAGGAAAACAACAAAATAATGTCTCATAGAGTTCATGATATAGATGATCTTTAACCCATGTGCGAGCATTGAAATCAGGTCTAGTATTATATCTATGAGTAAACCATTCTTCTAAGTCCATAACCCAACTCTCAATGGTATCCAAAATCAACCAATACATCTTCATCATGCAACATCCTTCAACAACTTGAAAAGAGATCCCGAAAATAGAAAAAAAATGTAGTCTCAATTTCTTTCTCAAAACCCTAGGAACACTAGCACATCACTCAGAAAAATCTGAGCACTCACCCGAAGCACGTAAAGGTACCCAATCTCTCTTTTTGTACAATATTTGTTAAGAATTTATCATGATTATTCATATATTCCATATCCAGTGATTAAAGTAAAGCATAATAAATATTAGTTCCCTACCATAGTGCATAAGGAATCAAACAAGGATCAAGATCAAATTTACCATACAATAACTATGAATAGAGACATCAATAACCAGTAACCATCCTCAATGTTCCATTATATTAATCCATCATAGAAATAGTAGATGAATACACCAAAAGTAACAATATAAAGTCATGTGCCCCTCATACTAACAACATAACTCTGTCACAATCCAAGCATACCTTGTATCCTCTAAATTATACAAATCAATACATATATATAGGATGTGGGGAATTTCCCTTCACCTCTCCTATACTCTCAAAATAGCCCACATGCTAAAAATATCCATGTGCCACTACAAAATCAATTAAGGAAGCATGCAATAGTCACTAGATAATAAATTATCTATAATTAACTCTAGGTCTAATCTTATTATTAGCTCAAACTATGCAGGACTATTGAACTTGTAATTTTTCCCAAAATTTATTGGTGTATCCATCAATTATTTGTCCTTATCCAATGTGTGTTCCACACTCTAATCCATTCTTATCCTGTGCATGTAAAACAACTAAGTTCCAAACTTTGTCTTTCCCCGACGCGCCCTTTATCCATTGAAATCATGCATGCATCTACGTGCCCCCTTTCTGTGTGCCCCATCCTCATGCACCTCTGATACTTAGGTAGTAATTTGTCTAGTAAATAGGTCCTAAATAAATGAAATGCACCACGACCATACCCCTAACCTTAGAATCAATATGCCCCATAGGAATGGAGTCCTCAATGAAGTGCACCACCAAGTTACTATCAGCAACCCTGGGCTCCACATCTAAACATTCCAATGTTTCAATAGTTTAACCCTCAATACCAAAAATAGTGGAATTTACCTCAAGGATCTGGGAAGAAATTTTACAATCAAAGAAGAACCCAAGGTCAAACAACTTATTTGAATGGACATACAAATGTTACCCCAACTAAGAAACCTTCCCAACCACAAATACCAACAAAAATTGTGGTGAAACCCAAAAATGTGAGGTAGGATAACCTGACATACACTGTGGAATTAGATAAAAATACCACAGTAAATTTTTTGGATTATAGGAATATATTTTTATGTTTAGGGAAGGTTACCTCAAAACCTTCATCTCGTGTCATAGAAGAAATCTTGGAAGATTGAGAAAATCGAAAAGAAATGCAGCCCAGTCCTATTGTTGAAGGTACATATCAACCAAATGTTGATATTTATTTTCCATCCAAACTCCTAGAAACAAAACATTGTAGTTCCTGAACAAATAGAGTTAAATTTAATTCAAAGACTGAGGAAATTTAGTATTGGGATTCCCTTGTTACAAGATCTTAAGGAAATTATTAAATTAAAACAAACCATTAAAGAGATTTGTTTTAAGACTCTACGAATAAGAAAGAATCATCCCAAAACCATCCATTTTGATGGGAATCTTTCTAGTATATTGGAAGGGAATATGACCCCTCCTAAATATGGAGACCCTAGAAGTCCTCTTGTTAGATTTTTCATAGGATATGTCTAGATCCTAAACATCCTAATTAACCTAGGAGATGATATCAATGTGATGACCATAGATACCTTCTCTACACTACCTCTTCATAAACTACAGTCAACCTCCATAGTTTTAAAAATGGTAGATTAATATGTAATCATGGGATTAGTCGGTAAACTTCATGATCATAAAAATGAGAAAAAAGGAAGATTAGATACCGTATAATCCTAGGATGCCCTTAGTTAGCCAATGCCTTTTCTCTCATTGATTACAAAATAGGGAATATGATGATTAAAAATGATCATGATTCCAAGAAGTTATCAATTTACCCTACCGTAAAACATTTTGGTACAGAAAATAAATAATGGTGTAAGGAAGATTTAGATGAATCACAGGACATCATCTCTTCTCTGGCCATGGTCATAATTCGATAACACTCAAATCAAATTTAGGATGGAAACCATGAGTACTATGTTGGACAAGGTATAATTCCTATGCCTGAGTCCGACACTGGGTTTATTTCTAGTCCTACACTACAACTAGTGGAAACAAGAGATGATTTTATGGATGAAAAAAACAAGCCTATCATCTAACCTTTTGCACAAAATATAGTTTTGACTGAATCTATATTTTAAAATATCAATGTTGTTCACAGATTACCACCCCACAAGTGTTTTTTGAATGCATTATTGAGAGAGTACCCTGTTGTATATTCTCTTCATCTAGGTACCAAAAACTTACTTATTTTCCCTAGGAAAACATTGTTAATCAATAGTTGGATGACTACTCAGGAAGAGAATACCCTGTTCAAAATATTATTCTCTCATCTTCAAGATTTTTCTTGGGAATATAGTGATATGAGGGGTATTCATCCCAGTATTTGTACACACCATACAATGGATTCTATAATTTTCAGACAACCCTAAATAAGGATAAACCTTGACTTAAGAGACATTGTAAAAAATGAAATTGAAAAACTCCTAAAGGTATGATTCATTTATCCAATATCAAATAGCTAGTGGGTTTCTCCATCAGTTATAGTTCCTAAAAATAATGGAAAATGGAGGGGTTGTGTGGATTATAAAGAGTTGAATAAGGAAACACATCGAGATTATTTTCTATTACCTTTTATTGATCAAATCTTAGACAATTTATCTAAAAAAAGGTATTTTTCATTCCTTGATGGGTTTAGTGGGTACAACCAAATAACAATAGAACTTGAAGATCAATACAAAACTACTTTTACCTTCCCATGGTGAACATTTACTTACTGGGTGTTACCTTTTGGTTTATTTAATACTCCTACCATGTTTCAAAGAGCCATGTTGGTAATATTTTTTGATCTCACCCATGACTATGTAGAGATTTACATGGATGACTTCGCTATCTATAGAGAAACATTCCAAGAGACAATTGATAATCTAAACCAAGAACTTTCTAGGTGTTGAAAAAAAATTATCCTTGATGCAGGAATTTTTTAAATTTATGATGGAACAAGTAATAATTTTAGGCCATCATATTTCAGATCAAGGAATCAATGTAAGCCCAGACAAGGTTAGTATTATTGTAAAGCTCCCATCTCCCACAAACCAAATAGAGGTAAGACATTTTCTTGGCCATGCTGGTTACTATAGAAGGTTTATATTATAATTTAGAAAGATAGCTTCTCCATTATTTAATCTCATAACTAAATAATCTCAATTCGAATGGATAGATGCATGCCAATAATATTTTGATATTATCAAAGATGAATTGATAAATACACTAGTATTGAGAGGACCAAATTGGAATATTCCCTTCCATATAAAAACAAATTATTCCAATGAAGCAGTAGGGGTTGTCCTTAGAAACCAAGAAGAAGGAGAGTCTATGCACACTATTTATTATATCAGTAAAAACATCTCCCCTGCTGAAAGGACTTACACCACTAAAAATAAGGAATTTATCGCAGTTGTATATGTAATCAACAAGTTTCAACATTATATTACTGTAGGATATGAAGTGATTTTTCACACTACCCACTCTGTTATCAAGTATTTATCGAATAAACCTTTAATGCATGACAGGATTGTAAGGTAGTTGTTGTTACTATAGGAATTTAATATTAAAATCACTGAAAAACTAGAGAAATCAAATGTGGTAGAATATTTTATTTCAATACTGACCACTTTAGAAGAATAAGAGTAGGTAAATGATGATTTCCTAGATGAAATTTTTTTGCATTTTCTACTATCTCTCCTTGGTATGCAGATATGGCTAACTACTTGGCTACAGGGAAGTTCTCAACCTTTTCTACACAAAAAATAAAGCAATTGATTAAAAAAAGTGTGATGTATACATGGTAAGGAATTTTTTTCAAATGTGGATCTGACCATGTTTTTCGTAGGTGTGTAGCTAATGATGACGTATTTGACATACTTAGGGCATTTCATGATGAGCCATCAGGAGAGCATTATTCAGTTCAAAGTGTATCTATTCTAAACTTTCCATGCTAAATTGAATTAAACTAACACCTACTAGCTTCAAAGAAAAGTAAATCTAACTATAAACATCAAGACAAGAGCTTAAAGGAAATAATTACTTATTGAAAAAACATGAATGAAATCACCTAATGTTAACCATTCCTACTCTTGTATGTATGATTACTCTAAAACATGAGCCTATTTAGATCAATCAACAATCAAATTTATGTGTTAATCTCCATAGAGAGGTAAGGATCTCACCAAGAAATGACTACAAGACCATACTTAGATCTTCCTTTCTACTCAAAAATTGTAAAATGGATGCAAGAGATGAAGTAGATATTCCGAATCAATGGATAATACCTTTATCTTATGCCTATAGTTTCCACTATTTAAAGTGTGGTGTGGTGTGTGAGGGGAATACTAGGTTTATTATATAGCTTTCCAATTTAGAGAATCATGAATCCTAGAGCATGTAGGATAATTGAAAGAGTGTAATTAGAAGAATTATGCTTGATTATAATAATTAACAAGTGATTAGCAACTCATGGGAGTTGGGTGTTCTTTAATTAATCAAATAGGATTAATTAATAGGCTAGGATAAGCTTAGAAATCCTTTAGAGATGATTTGGAGGGAAATGTGATAATTTTGAATTTTTGGAAGGGGGTTTCCAACCAATAAGAGAGTTTATTGATTAAATACAAGGGGAAATAGGCCTAATTAACTTAGATTTTCCTAGGCACCAGCATTCTATAATTAAGTCTAGGTCTAATCTTATTATTAGCTCAAACTATGCAGGACTATTGAACTTGTAATTTTTCCCAAAATTTCTTGGTGTATCCATCAATTATTTGTCCTTATCCAATGTGTGCTCCACACTCTAATCCATTCTTATCCTGTGCATGCAAAATGACTAAGTTCCAAAATTTGTCTTTTCCCGGTGCACCCTTTATCTATTGAAATCTTGCATGCATCTACGTGCCCCCTTTCTAGGTGCCCCATCCTCATGCACCTCTGATACTTAGGTAGTAATTTGTCTAGTAAATAGGTCCTAAATAAATGAAATGCACCACGGCCATACCCCTAACCTTAGAATCAATATGCCCCATAGGAGTGGAGTCCTTAATGAAGTGCACCACCAAGTTACTATCAGCAACCCTAGGCTCCACATCTAAACATTCCAATGTTTCAATAGTTTAACCCTCAATACCAAAAATAGTGGAATTTACCTCAAGGATCTGGGTATCAATTTTACAATCAAAAAAGAACCCAAGGTCAAACAACTTATTTGAATGGACATACAAATGTTATCCCATCTAAGAAACCTTCCCAACCACAAATACCAACAAAAATTATGGTGAACCCCAAATTTTTGAGGTAGGATAACCTGACATACACCGTGGAATTAGATAAATATACCACAGTAAATTTTTTGGATTATAGGAATATATTTTTATGTTTAGGGAAGGTTACCTCAAAACCTTCATCTCGTGTCATAGAAGAAATCCTGGAAGATTGAGAAAATCCAAAAGAAATGCAGCCCAGTCCTATTGTTGAAGGTACATATCAACCAAATGTTGATATTTATTTTCCATCCAAAATCCTAGAAAAACACAACACTGTAGTTCCTAAACAAATAGAGTCAAATTTAATTCAAAGACTGAGGAAATTTAGTATTGGGATTCCCTTGTTACAAGATCTTAAGGAAATTATTAAATTAAAACAAATCATTAAAGAGCTTTGTTTTAAGACTCTAGGAATAAGAAAGAATCATCCCAAAACCATCCATTTTGATGGGAATATTTCTAGTATATTGGAAGGGAATATGAACCCTCCTAAATATGGAGACTCTAGAAGTCCTCTTGTTGGATTTTTCATAGGATATGTCTAGATCCCAAACATCTTAATTGACCTAGGAGATGATATCAATGTGATGACCACAGATACCTTCTCTACACTACCTCTTCATAAACTACAGTCAACCTCCATAGTTTTAAAAATGGTAGATTAATATGTAATCATGGGATTATTCAGTAAACTTCATGATCATAAAAATGAAAAAAAAGGAAGATTAGATACCCTATAATCCTAGGACGCCCTTAGTTAGCCAATGCCTTTGCTCTCATTGATTACAAAGTAGGGAATATGATGATTAAAAATTATCATGACTCCAAGAAGTTATCAATTTACCCTACCGTAAAACCTTTTGGTACAAAAAATAAATAATGGTGTAAGGACAATTTAGATGAATCAGAGGACATCATCTCTTCTCTGGCCATGGTCATAATTCGATAACACTCAAATAAAATTCAGGATGGAAACCATGAGTACTATGTTGGACAAGGTATAATTCCTATGCCTAAGTCCGATACTGGGTTTATTTCTAGTCCTACACTACAACTAGTGGAAACAAGAGATGATTTTATGGATGAAAAAAACAAGCCTATCATCTACCCTTTTGCACAAAATATAGTTTTGACTGAATCTATATTTTAAAATATCAATGTTGTTCACAGATTACCACCCCATAGGTGTTTTTTGAATGCATTATTAAGAGAGTACCCTGTTTTTTATTCTCTTCATTTAGGTCCCAAAAACCTACCTATTTTCCCTGGGAAAACATTGTTAATAAATAGTTGGATGACTACTCAGGAAGAGAATACCCTGTTCAAAATATTATTCTCTCATCTTCAAGATTTTTCTAGGGAATATAGTGATATGAGGGGTATTCATCCCAGTATTTGTACACACCATACAATGGATTCTATAATTGTCAAACAACCCCAAAGAAGGATAAACCTTGACTTAAGAGACATTGTAAAAAATGAAATTGAAAAACTCCTAAAGGTATGATTCATTTATCCAATATCAAATAGCTAGTTGGTTTCTCCATCAGTTATAGTTCCTAAAAATAATGGAAAATGGAGGGGTTTTGTGGATTATAAAGAGTTTAATAAGGAAACACATCGAGATTATTTTCTATTACCTTTTATTGATCAAATCTTAGACAATTTATCTAGAAAAAGGTATTTTTCATTCCTTGATGGGTTTAGTGGGTACAACTAAATAACAATAGAACCTAAAGATGAAGACAAAACTACGTTTACCTTCCCATGGGGAACATTTACTTACTGGGTGTTACCTTATGGTTTATTTAATACTCCTGTCATGTTTTAAAGAGCCATGTTGGTAATATTTTTTGATCTCACCCATGACTATGTAGAGATTTACATGGATGACTTCGCTATCTATAGAGCAACATTCCAAGAGACAATTGATAATCTAAACCAAGTCCTTTCTAGGTGTTAAAAAAAATTATCCTTGAACCAGGAATTTTTTTAATTTATGATGGAACAAGTAATAGTTTTAGGCCATCATATTTCAGATCAAGGAATCAAGGTAAGCCCAGACAAGGTTAGTATTATTGTAAAGCTCCCATCTCCCACAAACCAAATAGAGGTAAGACATTTTCTTGGCCATGCTAGTTATTATAGAAGGTTTATATTATAATTTAGCAAGATAGGTTCTCCATTGTTTAATCTCATAACTAAATAATCTCAATTCGAATGGATAGATGCATGCTAATAATATTTTGATATTATCAAAGATGAATTGATAAATACACCAGCATTGAGAGGACCAAATTGGAATATTCCCTTTCATATAAAAACAAATTATTCTAATGAAGCAGTAGGGGTTGTCCTTAGAAACCAAGAAGAAGGAGAGTCTATGCACACTATTTATTATATCAGTAAAAACCTCTCCCCTGCTGAAAGGACTTACACCACTAAAAATAAGGAATTTATCGCAGTTGTATATGTAATCAACAAGTTTCAACATTATATTACTATAGGATATGAAGTGATTGTTCACACTACCCACTCTGCTATCAATTATTTAATGAATAAACCTTTAATGCATGGCAGGATTGTAAGGTAGTTGTTACTATAGGAATTTAATATTAAAATCACTGAAAAGCTAGAGAAATCAAATGTGGTAGAATATTTTATTTCAATACTGACCACTTTAGAAGAATAAGAGTAGGTAAATGATGATTTCCTAGATGAACATTTTTTTGCATTTTCTACTATCTCTCCTTGGTATGTAGATATGGCTAACTACTTGGCTACAGGGAAGTTCTCAACCTTTTTTACACAAAAAATAAAGCAATTGATTAAAAAAAGTGTGATGTATACATGGTAAGGAATTGTTTTCAAATGTGGATCTGACCATGTTTTTCGTAGGTGTGTAGCTAATGATGAAGTATTTGACATACTTAGGGCATGTCATGATGAGCCATCAGGAGAGCATTATTCAGTTCAAAGTGTATCTGTGCTAAACTTTCCATGCTAAATTGAATTAAACTAACACCTACTAGCTTCAAAGAAAAGTAAATCTAACTATAAACATCAAGACAAGAGCTTAAAGGAAATAATTGCTTATTGAAAAAACATGAATGAAATCACATAATGTTAACCATTCCTACTCTTGTATGTATGATTACTCTAAAACATGAGCCTATTTAGATCAATCAACAATCAAATTTATGTGTTAATCTCCATAGAGAGGTAAGGATCTCACCAAGAAATGACTACAAGACCATACTTAGATCTTCCTTTCTACTCAAAAATTGTAAAATGGATGCAAGGGATGAAGTAGATATTCCGAATCAATGGAGAATACCTTTATCTTATGCCTATAGTTTCCACTATTCAAAGTGTGGTGTGGTGTGTGAGGGGAATACTAGGTTTATTATATAGCTTTCCAATTTGGAGAATCATGAATCCTAGAGCATGTAGGATAATTGAAAGAGTGTAATTAGAAGAATTATTCTTGATTATAATAATTAACAAGTGATTAGCAACTCATGGGAGTTGGGGGTTCTTTAATTAATCAAATAGGATTAATTAATAGGCTAGGATAAGCTTAGAAATCCTTTTAGAAATGATTTGGAGGGAAATGCGGTGATTTTGAATTGTTGGAAGGGGGTTTCCAACCAATAAGAGAGTTTATTGATTAAATACAAGGGGAAATAAGCCTAATTAACTAATAATATCTACTTATTCAATTAGAAGAGGATTATAACTAACGAAGTGTCATTAATTGGCCTATGGAGTGAAGTAAAGGCTAGTTAATTAATGAAGTGTCATTAATTGATTGAAATGGGGAGAAATATTAGTTAATTAATGGGAAATCACTAATTATTACAGAAACAATGTGAAAGAGGGTAATTAGTACAATTTTAGTAGTAAAACTCCATAGGTGGATTTTAAGTGTCTACATTTTCCCCTCTTTGGGGTGGCGTAAGTGACATCACTTAAAAGATAGTAGATAATTATGAACAAGTAAGTTTTGAATGAAATGGAAGAAAAATTAGTGTAATGAAGGATTCCCCCTCAATTGTAAATGGGGTGATGAAAGAGGTCGATGGAAAATTGAAAAGATGAAGGAAATGGATAGAAGAAACACAGAGAGGAGGAGGGATAAAAATAATCCCTAATTCCCTAGGTGATTTGGAAGAATAGTATGATAGAATAAAATTACAATGAAGAAAAGTGATAATGGAGAAGAAAATATAGAAGAAAAAAAAGGAAATGAATAAAAAGGAAATAGCTTTCATCCAGCGTAGCTCAAAAACCACTTTATTTCATCACTTTTCTCATGATCTACATCATCGTAATTTATTATATATATAAGCATACAAAAAAGTGTAAAACAACATGAAAATACATAATACTAACATTTGTTCATTGCTAAGAAAATAATCTCAATGCAACATACATGAATTAATGCAGTATGAGAAAGTAAATAAGTAGACCAATAAGGAAACAAGAACAAACAAACGTATTCAAATAAAGAACATCCAAGAGAGTTACACCAATGTTTTTTTATCAAGATTTACTTCCCACATGTTTAAGATAACAAAAAGGGTTAAAAATGACACCAAAATCAAGGATACATGTGAGGTGAATAAATGAAGGACATAGAAGTCCCATGCAAAAGCAACCGTGCACCATGAAACTACCCCAATTAAATTATTAGTGTAAGGGAAGATAGACATAACAAGGAAACAAACTTTTGTTAATGGAGGTAGATCAAAATGATCCACAAGTCATGCACAAGAATAGGTGAGAACCAAATAAATAAATTTAATAGGATAATTTTTTATGTTTGGGGACATTGTGTCTAGTAAATGATTCATATGTGTGAATGATTTTTACCAATTTTTTCAATTTTTAAAATATTGTTTAAATATATGATTTCTTAGAATGTTTTAAATTTTTAGGAAGAATGCAATACAAAATAATGACGAGGCAAGTGAGGCATCAACAAAAATCATCTCTATCAAATCAAACAAGGAATACAAGCACAATGAACACTTAATCAAATCTATTATAAACAACCATACAACTATGCAAGATAAAATGAATTTATTGAACTTCACAACAAATTAAAATAAGATGTAATATAATAAAGCAAAGAAAACAAATTAATCTAAGAAGGAACACAAGACAAAAAAACTAACAAAAAATATGTACAAACAAACAACTAAGTAAACAAAACTAATTATTTGTTGTGGGACATTTTGGGAACGTTCTACGTTGTTTTTGCAATGTTTTCTAAGATAATTTAATATTATTTTTCAAGTTTTCTAAGGGACATTATTTGAATGTTTTGATATTTTTGACTAAACATATTTGAATGTTTTTTTTTGAATTTTTTTTGAAAAGCTAAACGAATGTTTTTGGGATTTTTTAATTTTTTTCCAAAACTATGTGTAAGAAAGTAAGAAAATGTGGATACCCCCAGTGATAGATGGGAATGTACAAGGAAAAACACCATCTGCATGTGCAAGATAGTGAAGATGTGAAGTTTCCCCTAGTATTAGGTGGGAAGGTACAAGGGAAAACACCACGTACATGTTCAAAATAGCAAAGATGTAAAGTTTCCCCTAGAGTTAGGTGGGAATGTACAAAGGAAAACTCTTCGCAACATGAATAGGATCAACTAGATCAAGGCCATGAAGGATAGGTTTAGAAGGATCCCATGACACAGGGGAAAATCAGAATTTTATTATAAATTCGTTGTACTCCTAAGTATGAGATGGTTATGAACAACAGACCCTCTGGTAGCATCAGAAACTGGTTTTCACCAAAGGACTTATTCAATGTGCCACAATTGCATGGTTTCCACACTTGGATGAATTCATTTCTCTTTATTTTTTTTCATTTTTTTTTATTATTTTTATTATTTTTTATTTTTTTGATATTTTGAAGGTTCCCCATGCGTAATCATAGAACCGCTTGAGGTGCATGGCATTCATAAGCTCTCGCAACTCGCCACCATGAGAATCAACAAGTTTATGTTGGCATGTAGGCCTAATAGGTGTTTACATTGATGAAAACCCAAATTAATGAAAAAGTGAGTGTTGTATGATGATGTCATGATGATGTATGTGGTGCTAACATGATGGTTCATATGTTTATCAGCTGCTACAGGGAGATTCAATGATGCATGCTTTCTCTAGCAAGCCCATACAGGTGCCTAGGAGGTGTAGATTGATAGTGTGAGATTCTTGGATGATTGGGAATCATGATGTCATGTTGGATAACATGATTTGTGAGTTCTTGAGAACTTATAATAGTGACATGGTATAGGTACAAGTGGTTCTCTATGTTACAGGTGCTCATTGGGAGCATGTATAACAATTATGAGGTGTGACAAAGTGCATTGGAGCCATTTAAGCTCATGGAAGCATGAATTATGCTTTATCATGTCATTTGAGGTATCTTTTTATCATTTTTCAATGGTTTCATGTTCAGTTCTTTCATTATTTTAGTTAGCCCTATTTGTTACTATGAGGATCTAATATGTAAGCATGGGTAAGTCTTAATGATTGGAGAGATTGAGATATGAAATTTTTGTTCTGATGATTGGAGATGTTATAGGGATGAGTGATAGTTCTTGCAAAAAACAATAGGTGTCCATGACGTGAGTTTTGTTAGATATAGTTGTTTAGTGACACAGGGTGAAAATCAATGTAAGATCCATCTCGAAGTGCAACTTCAGATGCTCATTGTAAATCATGTGATTTGAATGGGACCTTGTGGATTTCAAGGATTATTATAAGGTGAGTTTAGAATGTTTCACAAAAATAATCAGGTTGTTTTCTCATCACATTTTTAGGACTGAATGTTAAGAAGGTAAAGAGGTCAAAAATCCTAGTTAAACCCTAGCTAAGAACAATTTGCAAAAAGTGAATTATACTGACCCAGTTTCGATTGCAAGTGAAAAATGTGATGATTTTATGTTGTAGAGGAATCCTTATGATTTCCATAAATGTATGGTTGAGTTCATGGTGATGAGTGGGCCCCACCTAAAAATGACATTTTCTGGGACAAAAGGTGATAGAGCAAGATGGTCTAAAGGAGTAGCATAAAGAGTTGATGGTGCATGATTTATGGGAGTTTATCTTGATGTACATGGATTTTTTAGGAAATTTCCATGTAGTTTCATGATGTTTTGAGGTTTAAAAAATTTTATTGGTCAAAGGGTAGTTTTGGGGTTTCAAATAGTAGGGTTCAGTGTTTTGGCTGTAACTTGACCTACATGTTGATTTTTGAGATGATTAAAGCTATGATAGAAATTAGGTTTAGAATTATTTATAGTGATATATGGATTTTAACATGATGAGGTGATTTTACATGGTTTTTAGGGCATTATTATAGTAAGAAGGTTTTTGGTAGTTCAGGACAGGATCTGTTTTGGTGCAAGTTTGAGGTTGTTTGAAGCATGAGATGTATTGGGTGATGCTTCATAGTACCTAGAGAGTTAAGAGGGATGAATTTGGATTTTAAATCCAATGAATCCATTTTGAGGTCTTGACTACATGTATATTTTATTTTATGAGTTAACCTTTGGAAACAACGTTTTTAGCAGGTTAATTTGGTGAAGGAAAATCTTGTTGTGGTTTGAAGTAAAAGTTGTTTCATGACTTCTAAAATTCTTATAAGTGTTATATAGTTTCTTACATTTATTTTTAGTTGTCACATGTCATGATTTGGTTCATAAAAATCCATTTGGTGGCATTATGAAGTTTCCAGGGTGCTGAAGGGTGAAGGAAACAACTATTTTGAAAATTATAAAGGGAACTAGGCCCAATAAATTAAATAATTTGATTGGTTGATATTAATTATGACTATGTATGAATGTTTTATGATATTTTAATCATGTATAAGGGTTCATGGGTCATGAAAAATTATGGTACTCATGTTAGGTCAATTATAGGATTGTGTCCATGAGGTTTTGAACCATTTTTGGCACATATAATGAGGTTTTTGGCTAGGCTAACCTAATTGGGTCATATGTAGCTGTTTTATTTCATATTTTAAAATTTTCCATTATATATTGGTTGAACCAAATGGAGGGAAAATATTGGTTCTAAGTTTGAAAGGTGAAAAACATATAAAAAGCATGTTTTTGGTGCTTCTGAAAACAAGTGAAGTGTTTGCAAGGTGGAGCGATATAGGTGGATGTTGTTTATAGGTATTGGAGCATCAATTGAGTCTAATTAAAGTGTGTTTAAGGTTGAGAATAATAATATAACATGAGATCAAGGGTTAGATGAATTTTTTAGTGATTAAAGAGCTTGTTTTGGGAAGATTGATCACCTAAGGTTTGAGTGAAGGAAATAGAGATGAATATTAGATATCCATTAGTTGTGGCAACAAAAAATTAGAGATATACACATCATAAGGTGTTTGAGTTAGTGATTGATCATCTTGGGGGGTTGAAGCCTCCTTATGGAGTTTATGCTTCACTAAATTAAGGGTTGGTGCTCCTTGTAGGGTCGGTGCTCTACTAAACTAGGGGTTGGTGCCTCACTAAATTCATTAACATATCAATATAAGATAGTGTTTTAGTGGGTTTTCTTCCACTTGAGGGTTTCCTACTTATATCTTTTGTTATTATGGTGTTACTTTACTTTCATGGTTATATGATTTATTGATGGTTTATGGTGTGCAAACATAAACATTTAAATAAGTGGTTATTGTGATTGAATTCATGTTGTCATGCAGATGTGCAACAAGGAAATTAAAAATTCCCAAGCATGACCACTATACCCATATGTTAATTTTTTCAATTCCTATCATTCCAAGGCACCCTAGGTCTTTCCAGTCAGTCCAAGTGACCTCCCAAATAATGTTATCTCATCCCCCTAGGTGATTTAGGAAATTTCATTCATTCCCCTTAGGTGATTTTAGGATTTCATTAAAAGTTACAAGCTACAAGAAGCTATGGGAAGGGATATCACTATCCTTCATAGGGTTGGAGAAACCCCATTGAGTGGAGAAGAAAAGACAGAAGATACATGGATGTGATTAAAAAGGTATTAGGACATCATGTAAATGATTCAGGAATATTCTGGAAGGGCTCAGAGAAGTTAATGTAGTTTCTCCAAAATTAAGGTTCACAGGCCTAGTTAGTGCAAAGGCCAAAACAACTAATGAGCTTCCGAACATGATTTTGGGAGCTCCAAATAGAGTTAGGAGAAAAAAACATCTCTAGAAATATAATTACAATCCCTACAAGATGGTGAAATAAGATTTTTCACAACACTTTGGCACATTAGGTCCGTAAGAAGTTTTTCTCATGCACATGTGGAGTACCAAATCAAAAATCCATTTTTTTAGGGATCAAATGGAATAATAAATACATGATACCCACACCATTGGATTAAAAATTACATTTCTAGTTAGGATAAGATAAAATTTCACCGAAAATGTCCATCGAGAGCTTAAGTTATCATCATCTCAAGTTTTCCTCTTGGAGCGAGTTCAGGAGTTAGCCAAACTTTGGGAGGACATGTGTCAGCTCCAGGATCTTGGTGGGATTTTTTGTCCCTGATGTCCCTCAGCATCAGGGACATCAACCATAAAAAATGTGCCTGGTCCCCGTATGACCTCTAATACATCATGCAACCTTCAAGATTGTCAGTTCAGCCCCCAGGTGCAATTAGAAGCTCAAATTCCTTGTCATCGGATCTCTGCCACATGTCAGATCCAAGAGCACCATGGAATTTGATGTCCCTCACATGTCAGCGATATGAAACCTTGAAAAATGTGCCAAACCCTCTAAGGGAAACTTCTAGTCACCCATGTGACCCACTTCCAACCCCTCAATGCTTTAAATCTGATTTTCTAGCTTTCACTCCCTCCCGTTAGATCCTCACCATGTGTTGTCACCTTGATCACCATGGAATTTGATGTCCCTCACTATTTCACCTGATTATTAGATTATTTCTTTGAAGTGTTGATGAAATAGATAGGGTAACGGGCATAGGAGGAATACCTGTTCAAATGTTGGTTGATGGGTTGTTGCATGCGTATGAATTCCAAATCCATAGCTGATCATGAGAGCTTCCTTTTGGCTAGGAAGAAACTACCTATAATGCAAAGTAAGACCACCAGAAGGAATTAAATAATATGTGTAGTGAACTACCTAGTGTATGCTAGATCTGAGAAGTGTGATACTTCCTAGATGGTTGTCAATCCACTATTTTAAAAAATTTAATGTTGTAAACAAAGTAAATCCTATTATAATTTGAAATGATTTAGGTATCTCACTTAAAACACAATAAGAAATAGATCTAATCTAACAGGCTAAGCTAGAATAGAATCCAAAGGTCAAATGATTGGTTCTGGGTTCTGTAGGTTTGACAGAGGTCTTCGGGTAGATCACAGGTGGATGAGGGTGAGATGAAATTTGGTGGGTAGGTCTTTGTTCTGGGCTGTATGGGAAAATACAGAGACTGATTTCGGTTAAGGGTAACCGATGGTGGTAAGGTGTAACCAGTGCGGATTACTATGGAAATATGGGAATGCCACAGAACAATCTTTCGGTCTCCTTTGTGATCGTACACAAAGGAATTTGGTTAGTCGGGATGAGGTATTGGGTGACTGGGGTAGGCTTTGGCGAGTTTTTAATGGGTATATGGAGGTGGAAATGTTGGAGAAGGTCAATAGGTGGCTAGGTAAACAATAGATGATAAAATGATCATGAAATGAAATAAACCAAAAAAGTATGACATTATACTTACTTGGATTCTGGTACTGAATTCCTGTGAGTGAGGGATGGAGGTGCTGATGAGGGGTTTTGAAGGTTACAAGTTATCACCATCTAAAGGAAATGCTTCTGCATGGGCTATATTTACATTTCTCTTTACTTGGTTTAGTTCAGATCATGACTAGGATGGCTGTATAGGAAAAGATGCTTGATCTCCTCCCTTGCATGCGGATTCTCATTAGAATTCGCTCTCTAAAGACGTGTTATCTCTCTATGAGATCTATTTTTTATTGCCAACCTTCTAATCCTTGCTTCTGACTTCTAAACTCTAACTTCCAACCTTGAGAATAAGGTTTTTTTGGGGTTAAAAGGGTAACTGATGGTGGTTCCAGCTTAACTGACGACGGTTAGGGGTAATTGACATCAGTCAAGGTGGGATTTCCTAGGATTACTAAACTAGGGAGATCCTCTTGATTTCCTTATATTTCGTGTTATTAACCTATGGATTAGACTGAAAGCCTCTTATAAGCATGCGGGAATGTCATTATAGGGAAATGTAGAGCTTTGATTTTTATTATTTGGGTAAGTCTTAGTTAAGTTATGGAAACTTACTAAGAATAGGTCTTAGGTTGAGTTCACTTGGCTGAGGTGTCTAAATGAATTGTATGTGTCGGTATTAATTTAAATTAAGTTATTTAAATAATAAATATAGTGAGGATAATGAATTAATTTAAGTAAATTAATATTAATGGGGTGAAGGGGGCCATGGCTAGGTGAATGTGATGAAGGGTGTTTATTCGTACCGAGGGACCAAAGGGGATTGTGACCTAATTTTAGTATTTACATTATGCCCCTTTTTATTGCGTAGCTTGTATTGGTAAGTGACAATAAACAAAAATAATATGTGGTTGCCCCATGTGTGGGTGAAAGGTGGTCCCCCTCAAACCAAGGAACGGATGAGGCCAAAGGTAGAATTGGTGAGTGGTTTGATAGAAAGGTGAATGTGAGGAAAGACACAAGGTGGCCATGGGGGAGAAAGGGTTGAAAGGTCTACTGCAGCCAATTTTAGGTAAAGGGTCAGGGTCAAATGTAACAACATTCAAATGCACGCATATGTATAAACTACAACATGCTACCAGAGTTGAAGAGCAAGAAAAATCTACATTGTCTAAGGTTGATACGTTTATCCAAACAAGGTTAAAGTGCATTCCAGTATCTATGGTATAGGATATGGTTAGGAAACACAACGTATGTTAGGTGTAGGAACGTTGAGGTATGATCCGGTACAAAAAATGGTAGGGTTAGGATAAATGATCACGGCAATACGCTAGGTAAGGTCATTAGGTCAATCAACACAGGTAACAGTACCGCAAGGTATAGCAAACACATGAGGTCCAAGGTCACTAGTGATGGTCTAGGTCCAAATATCTAGGTCACAACACGTGTGGGTAAGGCCAAGGTAGGGGTAAAATAATGAGTCCCCAAAGGAGGAAAAAGGGAGGTAGGGAAATGATGAGGTTTAGGAAAGGTAAGGTCAATGGGTTGGGTAAAGGTGGGGGTTGGGTAAAGGATCAGGGTGAAGGGTGGGGTAAAAGGGAAAAAGGGAAGACAATGTGCAGGTGAGGGTGATCGATGTTGGTCATGGATAACCGAATGTCGGTATAGGGGCAACTGATGACGGTTACATAGGGTATGCGACCGATGTCAGTCAAGGGTAATCAACGTCGGTTAGGTTGGGTTGGTTATAAAAAACAAAAAAAATCCAAGTTTTTTTGTTATTCATTTGTTATTTGCGAAGTGAGAAAATGACAAAAAAGAGAGAAAAGAGAGAAAAGTGTCTAGAGGAAATGGGATAGTGAGCTGGTAGTGTGATTTGATGAGGGTTTGGTTGGTGAGCAGCGGGTCCATGGGATCAGGGTGAGAGATTTGATTGAGTCGGAGGTTACAAGTAGCTAGTCAGTGATGGCAGAGGCTGGAGAGGGATTGGGCGGGCCACCAGTATAGTGGCCAGATGTGCCACTGAGATGGTGGCAACATGATGAGGTAAGCACCCTATGCTACATTGTTTTGTGGATAGATTAGAGGTTGGTATATAAAAATGTTAGTTTGTCAGTTTTTTGGTTTTTGTGGGTGGGAAAAAATTAAATTTGGGTATGGGGGGAATAGCAGGAAAAAAGAGGAAGGGGAGGGTAGTAAATTATATAGGTGAGGTGGGTATAGGTCCCAGGGGTAGTTTAGGTCATTGTAGGTGGGGTAAAAGGGGTAGGGGGAGGGTTTTATAGAAAAGGGGGGTTTTGAGGAAGTCACGGGTTTTTTTTGATGACAGTGACTGGCGTCAGTCAAGTATTGCTAGTGTCCGATTGGGTGGAACCGGTATCGGTCACCAAAAAGGTGATTGATGTCAGTTAAGGGGTAACCGTGGTTGGTAAGGGGTGAACTGGTATCGGTCACCAAATAGGTGACCAATGCCGATTTAAGGGTGACTGGAGTTGGTTAGGATGAACTAGTACCAGGTCAAGGATTTGAGGTACAAGTGTCAAAAAGTGATGTGGGCTAGGTAATTGAGATGGGTAGGGTGAAAATAGGGTGGAGGGTAATGATAATTGGTGAATATGGTCATGGTAAATGTGGATTAATTTCATGTTTAGATTGGATGCAGGGGAGAGCGCAGTTACATATGTGGGATAGGGTTCTACCTCTACTGGTGACATTGCGTGGCGCATAGCAACCCCGTTGGAGCTATAGCATGTGGAGGCAGTGGGCTTGAGTGGGATTCTTCACTACAAACATGTTGTTCGAAATCCCAGCTTGATGGTTGCACTCATCGATAGATGGGATGCCATGACCAACACGTTCCACCTGCTGACAGGTGAGATGACTATCACCCTAGAGGATGTGTTCCAGATTTTGTAGTTACCCATATTGGGTGCCCAGGTTTACTCTATCTCCTCCGAGGCCTTAGAGGAGCTGATTGGGACAATTTTTGGTGAGGGGGCGGCTGATTTGAGATTCCATAGTGCCAGTTTGAGCTATGGAGAGATGTACCTAGCCCATCCAGATGAGACGAGGCTAGTGGTTCTGTTAATGGAGGCAGTGTGCTGCTATGCACTGCCAGATGCAGAGGGTGGATGCTTTCCCTGATCACTGATGGGGGTACTCCACGATATGATGGTGCATGAGACACACTTTTCCTAGGCACCAACATTCTTAGTGTAGCTATACAGAGAGTTGTGGGCATATGGGTGGTTGTGTAGGTTTAGCCTGTGTTGTACATTTATACTACATTGTTGGGCATACGAGCACATAGTGTGCATGTGACCTATAGGGATGCCCCGAAGATGCATTCCCACCTAGATTTGTGTGGGTGGGATATAGGAGATGGGTGCCAGTGATAGGAGAGTGGAGATTAGATAGGCCGACACATGATGTGGCCCATTTTCGGCAGTTACTGGAGGGATTGTCTGGAGTGGACATTATATGGAGGCCATATGTGGGATTCCCCTCATATAGGCATATGCATGAGGAGGTAGCTGAGCTCTAGCTAGAGAGGTGAATACAGGGTTGTCATGTTGGGGATCTTGGTAGACATATTCTTATGGTAGTTCAGGCTCTTATAGGACATTCCTCTGCCCTTCCCACAGTATCAGAGAGATGACGTGGAGAGGCCCTTACCTCTACCACAGCCTACAGTGCCCATAGGGGAGGAGGAGCAGCTAGTGGATCGGTGGATAGATGACACCGGATGTATAGACAGGTATAGGTAGTGGTGGGCAGCTCAGTTATGAGCCATACCATCCAGACCAGGGAAGCCAGACTGAACTACCATTACAGTGCAGAGAGATTCCCTAGAGGGGCAGGTAGCTACACTGATTACCTAGTTGGGTATACTACAGACACAATTGGAGGGTTCGGAGGTAGAGGTAGTAGAGCTACACATACAGGTGGCCAGTTTGTAGGCCTAGATGGCTGATGGAGGAGATGGAGGAGATGGAGATGGTCAGGTGGTTAGGTGGCGGGTTTACAGGGCCAGTTGGCCATAGCCTAGGCATAGATTGGGGCCTTACAGGCCTATATATAGGCACAGGTGTAGGGGGCACCACCACAAGCACCAGGAGTAGGTCCTAGTTCACAGGAAGGTGCAGGGAAGGTTTCTCTAGGGTAGGTATAGGGGCCAAGACCTATGGGACCACCATAGACCATGCCTTTATCTAGGTTATGGGATGCCATAGGTGAGGTGAGATACTATCAGGACCAGGTTATGGTGGCCAGAATAGATTTCATATCCTATGCCAAGTACAGGGAACAACAAGCATCTAATGAGAGGACAAGATCATGTAGTCATAGTGTGGAGAGCACAGGAGGTTAGCGAGCTCTGAGGCTTGATCAGGGAGAGGCCACCAGTGCACAGTGACTAGCTCTAGGTGAGGTGCTAGTAGGGACACATGAGGTCGAGGGTACAGGTGACACAGAGATGGAGGACATCCGGTGAGATGCCTGATATGTGGTCACCTATTTTTTGATGTATACTAGTTATTTTTTGATACATATACCAGCCTGCATGCCAAAGATAGTGAGGATGTATGAGTGATTTGTATATTTTGAGCATATATTGGCCTACGTGCCGAAGATATTTTGTATTGATTCATTCTTTTTTATATATATGAGACCGACTTGTGTGCTAATGACATTTTGTATTGTATATCAGCTGCGTGCTGACATTTTGAGATGATGGACATGATGAGATAGGCATGTATATTGAGATACACAGTTATTGATTTATATGATGAGACACATGGTATTTTGTGATTTGTTGATGTGTTTATGAGATATTGGTTTATGGCTTGTGGTAGCTGAGATATGGATTTTTTGTTTGTATTAGATGAGATATGGGTTTATTTGTTTTGATATGGATGGAAACTAGGTGAGTTAGGCATGATGGAGTTAGGTCAGTTTAGGCATGGATCGAGTCAGATTGGTTAGGCATGGTTGAGTTAGGTTTGGCTAGGCATGGATTGAGTCAGGTTATAGGCATGGATGAATTAGGTTCATTAAGCATGGATTGGGTCAGGTAGGTTAGGCATGGATTGAGTTTGGTTGGTAGGAATGGTTGAGTTAGGTTTTGTTAGGCATGGATGAGTTAGGTTGGTTAGGCATGGTTGAGTTAGGTTTGGTTAGGCATGGATTGAGTCAGGTTATAGGTATGGATGTGTTAAAAGTAGGTGAAGTTGTGATTCATTATTTTTTGTAATGAATGATACTATGGGTCATATGTGAGATGTGGTATAATCTATGCATAGTGATGATAGAGAAATGGTAGGTGTAATAAATGTATAAAATATGAAGCAACATGTTATGTATGTGGCTTAATTTCCAATTTTGTATATAAAAGGGAAACTAAGTGAGATATAGTTTAAATGGTGGGGAACATGGAAGATGAAAATTTTATGGTAGAGAAATGGCTGAGCTAACCTCCAAGGGCCCCATGCCCTTAGAGTGCTACCTACATAGTCCCGGTGAAAAGGGACCTCAGGGGCTGATGTAGTTCTCCCATAAGCTAGGGAAGAAAATGAGGAGGTGTGAAAATGAGTTGGTAGGTTTTTCGGCATGTTGTGGGTTTATATATACTAGGTGTGGGTAGATTATAGGTAAAATGATGTAGGTGGGGGCGATTGTGGTGAAAGAAGAAGATTACCCCAAAAGTAAGTGTCAAGGACCAAGTCCTGTATAATATAATCAAAATGTAAACAAAGATGGTTAAAACATAAGAGGGGATAATAAAGCCACCTGATTGGGTAGGATCATACCGAGTAGATCATACCTTGGAGGAAGTGATGAACATAATACCTTAAAGACATTGCACGATTGATTATTCTATGATGAAAAGTAGTCACAGGATCACCAAATGTCTAAATTATAAGATGTCCCTTGAGGCAATGAGGAAATGAGAGTGGGAATGGTAAGAAGGGTGAAAGTTAGTTAATTTTATACGGTATAAGTAACAAACCCTTCAGGAAAGAGGTCCTAGGTCACAATGGGCAAGTCCATGACTATTTTTTTTTTTTTGATAGACTGATCGATGTGGGAAGTCTATATGGGATAAATAAAATTGATCTCCTTGAAGTCTTCGTGAAGCTGATCGATGCAGGAAGCTTCGTTCACTCTCTCTCTCTCTCTTTTAAGAGCTTTACATAACTTTCCTTTGAGGGAGCATTCTATTTATAACAACAATTGGTCGAGAGGAAGATGTGATTTTGAGGGAGTCATCTTTTTATTAGAATTTTGACTCAAGGATTTTGGTCCCATGTGAGGTCTTTGTAGTCATAGAAAAGACCAAGGTGAAGGATAGGACTCTTGTTCAAAAGGCAAGGTGAAACAACCATGGGATCTCATCTAAGGGTAGATGAAAAGTATCCATGAGAATCATGCTATGTGCAGCGTCGTGATACACAAATTCAAGAGAAGATCACAAGTGATGGGTACTCACATGATTCTTGTTTAATCATTAGGGAGGTGTATCGAGTGGGTGGCACTCAAGGGACGAGCCTAGAAAGAGACAAAGGATGAGGTAGGATGACGATTCAACAATAGAATGGTCGAAGATGTAAGGCGTTACGGGGATCAAGTTTGGGTTTACCATCAAGAGAAGATAAATGATAAGCACCTGATTCATAGGTATGAGTCACGATGTCTGGTCCAAGCCAATTAGGAGAAAATTTTCCCCATTTACTTTTTTCTGCTTTGGTTACATGTTGATTTTCTTTCAGGACAAGGTCACCGACTTGGAAGGTTTGTTCATGAACACATTTTTCGTAGGCAGATTTGATACATTTTTAGTAAACTTGAAGGTGATCCAGAGTGTTAAAATGACATTCCTATAAAAACTCTAGATGTGCTAAATGATCTTGAAAAAATTCATCATCAGTGAGCATGTCATGGAGAGAAATGCAGAGTGAGGGTATCTGGACTTCAAGAGGTAGAACAACCTTTGTACCGTAGACTAGAGAAAATGGTGTGGCCACAGATGGAAGTGTGAATACTAGTGCAGTATACCCATAGGGCAAAAGGAATGTGCATATGCCAATCCTTCCCAGTATCATCAACCACTTTCATGAGAATTTTGTTGAGGGTTTTGTTAGTGGATTCAACTTAGCCTTTAGTTTGTGGGTAATAAGGTGATGAGAAACTAAGCTGAATACCAAAGGCGTAGCAAAGTTTTTGCAATGTTTTGTTTTTGAATTGTTTTCTATTGTCAGTGATGAGGCTATGAGGAACACCAAAGAGAAAAATGATGTGGTGGTTAATGAACTCACATATTTTCTTAGCTTTCGTGGAGATGAGTGGTATGGCTTCCACCCATTTTTTGTAGTATTCGGTAGCAGTAATGATCCATTGATGGCGTTGGGAAGAATGAGGATTTATTTCTCCGACAAGATCCAAACCCCATTGAGAGAAGGGCCAAATGTTGCGAGTGACTTGTAAGGCATGACTTGGTGCATGATGAAGATTAGAATGTTGTTGGCATTTTACACAATGTTTGATGTAGTCACAACAATCATGGTTAAGGGTCATCCAGTAATAGCCTAAGCGAAGAATATGCTTAGCAACAGCAAGGCCACTAAAGTGACCTCCACATATGCCATCATGAATCTCCTTCATAGTATAAGGAATTTCAGAACTTGTGAGTCATCATAAGAGAATACCATCAAAGCCACATTTATAGAGGATTACCCCTAGAATAATGTAACAAGAGACCTTTTTAAGGAAGGTGTGTTGTTCATTATGGGTGAGATCAAGAGGTAAGGTGGAGAGAGAAAGGTAGTTGGAGTATTGTTTATACCAAAGATCACTCAGGTCATGGGTAGTGGTTCTGATCAAGTAAACATCGTGAGTTAAATAAGAAGGTGATTAGAGTCATTGTATGGTCACAAAGATTGTAGAATCGGCAGGTGAAGTGGGTATTTAGGAAGCTAAGAAGGCCATGGTATCTGTAAATTTTTTGGTTGAACGTGGGATGGTTTGAAGGGTGTAACGATAAAAGGTGGTCAAAAGTATGTCTACATGATGTTTATACTTTTGAATTATCTCATTAAGAAATTGGTACATACCATTGATTTGGTTCATGACCAATTGAGAATCACCAAAGATGTTGATTGATTTGACATCTAGGGCGTAGGTAGCTCGAAGACCTAGTATGAGCTCTTTATATTCAGTAATATAGTTGGTGCATTCAAAATCTAGTTTGAAAGACAAAGGCATGGGTTCTCCATCAAGAGGAATAAGGATAATACTAGCTCCTCCCCCATGCTGACACTTGGAACCATCAAAGAAGAGTGTCATTTGGTAAGGGGGTTCATCTAGGGAAAGGGTAGCAATTGATCATTTGGAAAGTCAAAATTAGAGGGTTGATCCCTAGAAATAGGTGCGTTGGCCAGTTGGTTGGTGATATCATTGCCCTTGATGGAATTTTGATGAATGAATTCGAGGTCAAGATTAGCTAAAAACATAAGCCATCGTGCGACACGCTAATTTTGATAAGGTTAGGTGTACATGAAGTGTAAGGGGTCGGTGTTGGTCACAACATAGGTTTTGTGGTTTAGTAGGTAATGACAGAGTTTGGTGGCAATGAAGACTAAGGATAAGCAAAATTTTTTAGGATGGTTGTATTGGGTTTCATAGTCCAAAAGAGTAAGGATTATGTAATAAACCTCCTGCTACCTATGTTGTTCATTGTGATGAGCGAGCATGGCTCCCAAGGAATGATTAGTAGCAGATATGTATAGGTAAAAAGGTTGATCGTCTTTAGGTGGAATGAGTATGGGTGGTTGGAGAAGGTATTGTTTTAAGGCCTCAAAATCTTTATGATAGTCATCATCCCATTTCAAGGAGACATCCTTCTTGAGCAGATGATGAAATGGTTGACACCGATCAGATAATTGTGAAATGAAATGGTGAATGGACTGTAAGTTACCTTGCAGACTATAGATTTATCGAAGGTTAGTAGGTGGAGGCATTTCGAGAATGGCCTTGACTTTCTCGGGGTCAACTTCTATACCATGGAGGGAAATGATAAATGCCAGGAGATTTCCTAAAAGAACCGCGAAGATGCACTTCTTACACTGAAGGTAGACGTAATATTTAATGAGGCCATCAAAAATGGTTTTAAGGACAGTAAGGTGCTCAGAGTGACATTTAGATTTGGCCAAGATATTGTCCACATAATCTTACAATATGCAATGCATGATATCATGGAAGATGTAAGTCATAGTCCACTGATATGTGGCACCAAAATTTTTAAGGCCAAAAGGAATGACTCGATAGCATAAGGTCCCCCAAGGGGTGATGAATGAGGTCTTGTGTTGATCTTCTAGGGAAAGAAAAATTTGGTTATAACCTGAGAAGCCATCCATGAGTGATAGCATCTCGTGACCAGAGGTGAGGTCAACTAGTTGATCAATACCAGGTAAGGGAAAGTCATCTTTCAGGTAGGATAGGTTGAGGTCACGGAAGTCCATGCAAATGTGGAGTCCCCCTATCACTTTAGTGATAGGGATAATGTTAGAAATGCAAAGAGGATAATCAATGGGTAAGATGAAGGAAATAGTAAGAAGGCACTGAATTTCTTCTTTGACGTGAAGAGCAATATGAGGGTGAATTTTCCTCAGCTTTTATTTTATGGGTTTGACATGAGGATTGGTTACAATATTGTGGACCTATATGGTGGGTTCAATATTGGGCATGTCTGCATAAGACCAAGTGAAAGTGTGGTTATGATCTCTAAGAAAATATGTGATGGCTTCATGTTCAACAACATCTAAAGATTGTCTGATCTTTAGGATGTGCGGGTCATTCTGAGTATGAATGTTGATCTCGATAGTCGATTCATTCAACATGGTTTGTGTCTTAGAGGGTAACAACCAATGAATATATGAGTCTTTTGCACCAAGGTAGGTGACAATGGATTCATCATCCTGACATTAAACGACGTTAATTGTAGGTGTGTCGTCATCGATCATTTCAGGATATAGGAAGGGAAGAGTGGAAGGGGCCTCACCCTCGCATTGATAAGTCAGAGGCCCCAAGGAAATGGTGTTTATGAAAAAAATGTTACGAGGGATAGATTCAGGATCCATCAACTCCATTGGTGAGGATGGTGATGAAGGTGGAGCGGGTGAAGAAGGTGGAGAAGAGCTAGTGTCCTTAATGAGTTCAATGTGGGCCTGTTTGGTAGGTGGTTTGGGGAAGCCGACACCACTACGGTTATTATGTTTTTGGGTGGTACACATAATAATGGTATGGTGGCATTTCTCATGAAATTCAAAACCAAAACCCTTCCATGCTCATCGGTGCAGGAAGGTGTGGGAAAAATGGCAATTGGTAAGTGATTGGAAGTCAGCGGAAAATGGGCAGGTTTGTGATGGTGGTTCAGGTGTGTAAGTGGTAGTATGAAGTCCCCCATAGGTGAGATTAGTACAAAGATGGCGAGAACCATAAAGGAGGTGTTATCCTATACAGTGATCGTAGCAAGGGTGTTGGTGAAGAATTCCATAATCTTGTAGAGTAAGGAATGTGTTGACACTATATAGGTGGTACTCCCCCAGAGTGAGGCATTGAAAAACACCTTCCAAGGTATCAACGGTTATTATGTAGGCAGCTGGTATGGATAATGTGTCAGAGGTTGATGCGGAGGTGGGGTTAACAGATTGGGAAGATGATAGGTGAACCATGGAGGTTATGACAGTGGTAGTAATGGAGGAGGTATGTGTGGTAGAAGCAGCGGCTGTACTAGTAGGTGGAGGTGTAGGTGAAGCGGTAGTGGTCACGGAGGTAGACAGCTTGATAGGTATGAGCACATCATTGGGTCGGTAAAGCATGTTACATGTTTTGAAAGGTGATGGGTCAGCTTGAATGGTATAAGTGAGTCCTTCGTGTGCAAACTTTACACAATGATGTAAAGTGGAAGGAACATAACCCATGACTAGATCCAAGGTCTGCGAAGCAACAAGTTATATTGGAATTCCCCCTCCAAAACATAAAATAATTCTGGTATAGTGTGGGGACCCATGCGAATGTGGAGGATGATAGTACCTAGTGTAGAGGTGATAGCGTCATTGAATGAATGTAACATGACGGGATGTTTATGCATGCAATTTTCAGGTATGTGCATTTGAGCGAATGCATGGGATGAAATGATGTTAATGCCAGTGCCCCTATCAATCATCACATTACGTATTTGTATGTCGTCGATGTGGACAAAGATGAAGAGGGCTAGGTCTGGGTCATCATTTTGGTGTGCATGATATCTTCCTTTGAGAAGGTAAGGGAGGCCACTTGGTGAACAAGGTGGGGTGAAGATGAAGATGGTAATTTGGTGAGAGAGGCTACATGATGGGGTGTGATAATGGAGGCTACGAGTGTAGGGTCATTAGGTAAAACCTCAATAGATTGAAGAACCTGAATGAGAGCTCGACAATGGGATTATGAGGTTTGAATGAGTTCATATAGGGACATTTTGAGGGGAGATTGGTGTAATTTTTTTAGCATGGTGTGATGTGTGACGCCATTAGAAATGGGGTGTGTGGGGCCATGGATAGTTATTTTAGGTATGGGTGCAAATGGTATGTTGGGTATAAGATTGGTTGGTAGGTCAGTTACCTTTTCATTACCCTTCTACACACATGTAGTGATGTGTATCATGTTTATTTGAGGGGAGTTGGCAAATTGAGAAGGTGTAGGATGAGTGGTATAATGACATGAAGGGCAAAAACTTACTGAAGGAGAAAAAACTTGTGAGGTGAGCTGCACACAATGACATTGGGGTGGTGGCGTGGTAAGTTCTCTGATGTGAACCATGTTAATTTCAAATCTTGGGGGTGGCTCTAGGAGCTATGAGGTTGGAGGTTGTGGTTGTTGAGTGGGTAGTGTGGGAATGGGTGTCAGTGAAGCAGGATCCTCATCAAGAAGGTCATCATCAAAATTGGTTTCTGGTGGACACAATTGGATAAGGCTAGTTTTTAAGGCCTTGCAATTCTCCACATTGTGCCCTGGCACATGATGGTATGCAAAAATTTTAGTATCATCAAACCCTTTTGGCTTGGGTTTGAGGGGGTCGTAAGGTCTGAGTGGTGGTAATGTGATGACAAAAGTCTCAAGGAGGTTGGTTAAAATTTTTCCATAAGACCCTGCTATTGGATCACAATGGGAAGTGAATGTGGATTTGGGTGTAGGTGTGGTTAATTATTGAGGAACGGTTTTTGAAAGAGGAGGAGTGGATCGAGCTATGGGTTTAGGTGCAGGCATTGTTTTAGGTGTTGGTCTTACTTGTTTAGGTATGGGTATAGTAGATGGACAGGTAGGATGGTGTGTGGTTATTTTGACTACCTTATTATGGGGTAGTGAAGTTTTATTTTTGGATTACACCTTCTTTGGTAAAGGTGATGTGGGTGTATGAGGTCTATAAGGAAAAGAAGATGGAGGAAGAGGGTGAGTTACCCATGGGGATAATGTGGGTGCTGTGAAGGTAGATGACGTGTGTCGTGCTTGAGGTGTGAGAGATAGCAACTGAAGTGTAGTGGGTAGTGAAGCAATAGCTGAGGGTATTGGAGGTATGGGTGGTAAAGAGGTTGTAGGTGTAGGTGTAAGTTGGGTTGGGCATCTGGGTAGGTTAGAGGGTTTTGAGGAAGTAATGGGCTGTTGTGTTTTTGGTTTATTGGTGGGTAGAGGTTACTTGACCATGTTGGGAAGCTAAGGTCCTAAGACAGATGTGACAAGTGCAGGTGTGGCCGGGGTATGAGTTTTATGGGTTTGGTGCTTCTGATTAGGTGTCAGAGTAGGTGTAGTGTTGACTTTGGAGGATGTAGCTAAATCTAGTTTAATAGGTGGTTAAGTAAGGTTGGTAGTCGGGGTAACCCCTAAATTGGTAATAGGTTTAGTTGAGGAAGATGTTGTATGTGTGGATTTGGGTTTAGATGTAGGTTGGGTTATGGGTAAGCATTTGGTTTGAGCTATAACAGGTGTCGTGGAAGGGGTTGTGATAGAGGTGGTTATGTTTGGTTTGATTGGTTGAAATATTTTTGGGTAGATAGTGGAGGTATCAGCAAGGGATCTCTGCATTTGTTTTGAGATGGGAAGTAAAAGGCACCCCCATAGTAGAGCCCTATCCACATAATCTTTGTGATCAGAAAAACATGATAACGACATGTCTGTAGGTGGAGTTGGTGAGGACCTAATGGAAATTCCCATAAAATGTGTCTTAGAGATAGGGAATTGGCTAGCTTCAGCTTCCATGGGTAAGAGAGCTGAAAGTGGGTTTATAGGATTTTAGGTAGCTGATGGAGAATGATTACCAAGAGGCAAAGGTATCACAACTGAGTCTATGATGGGTGGAGGAGATGATGGGAGCTCCTTTATAAGTGGAGGAATAGATAGGTGCTCCTCTGTGGGTGGGGGAGGTAATGAATGCTCCTCTGTGGGGTGGAGGAGGTAATGGGTGCTCCTCTATGGGTGGAGGAGGTACTGTGGGTAAAGGTTCTCTAAGTGGTGAAGCTAGGGGTGAGATGGTCTCAATGTTAGCAGAAGACTCCTTCGTAGGTGATGAAGGAGATGAAAGGTGTTCCTCTATTGGTGAAGGAACATGAGAGGTTGGTTTCGACACAGAAGGAGGATTTTGGGCTAGGATCTCCTCTAAGGAAGGAATATGGGGTAATTGGGAGGTGACCGGTATGTCATTAAAGATAGCATGAACCTCACGGGTATAGGTATCATGAGTTGAGGTCTCATCAGTTTGATCAAATGAAGGGGCATGGTTGGGAAATGGTTTCTTGAAGATGTGTAGGTTTTGGTTGGCAGGTGCATTAGGATTATCCATGGTTAAGTCACCTTTCTTGAGAATTTCTTGGACAATATTTTTGAAAGTGATGTAGTTGCCATCACTATGACCCTTTACTTGATGATAATTATAGAAATCATGTTCTTTATACCATGCGGGCATGGGGTGAGTAGGGTCAAAACCAATGTGTGGTTTTATGGGTGAAAGATTGATGGCTCTGAATTTGATAAGATTTTCTAAGATAGAAGAGTAAGGTTCCCCAATTGGGGTATATTTCCACTACTTTCGTCTAAATTTAAAAGTATGGACATGTGAGAGATTAGATGAAGGCGTAGCTTGATTTGATGGATGTGCTAGGCCGGCCTTGAGTACCAATGTGTTAGCGGTGCCCTTAGATTTTGAATAATTAGTTTTTGGTTTAGAAGAAGAAGAGGTATCATTCAAATTGAATGCCAAATTCTTATTACGTAATTGGATTTTCTTCTCTTCGATGGCCCAAATCTCTAACTTTCGTGCCATAGTGAATGATTCATTAAATGTTCGGAAGGTTTGGACTTGCAAGGTTGGTGAGATATGTCTAGCATAAGCCCGTGTGAAGAGCTCGATGAGTTCTATTTGTGGCAGTTGGAAGGTAAGTTAGTTGATCAGGATATGCCAGCGAGTGACAAAATCTAAGATAGATTTATCCTTATGCTGATGTGTGGAGTATAGATCGATCATGGTAACCTTCTTGATGATATTGATAGAGAAATGATCTAAGAAGGCTTCGACTACCTGATTGAATCAGAATATAGATTGTCTAAGTAACCCACTATACCAATATAATGTAGGTCTAGTGAGGGACATGGGAAAGGTCCTCAAGAGTAAGGCATCATCATGAGCGATCAGATAATACCCGTGTTTGAACGACCACAAATTATACTATGGGTCTTCTTTACTATTAAAATGATTTAATTTAGGCATTTCCTAATGCATGGGGTAAGAGTGGATAGGAATGGATGGGTGAATGGGCTCGTTGTAAATCTCGTCATAGGTGAGAGTGATGTGGGAGCCAAAAACTAATGCCTACAATGTCTGCATCTTGTCCAACATCAGTTTACTTAGGTCATTGGTGGGTTGTGATGATTAGGTTCCTCCTATAGCATGAGAAGGTTGGTTTTGGTAATACAACAGGGGTGAAACTCTAGTGTATGGGGTTGCCATGTAGGTTGGTTGATAAGAAGTCAGTGAAACAGGGGGTATGTACCTGAAATGAATAATGGATGAAACAAGAGGTTGTTGGTGGTATGTATATGGGGGTGGAAGGGTCATGGTAACCCTAGTGGTAATAGGGGCTAATGATTATGAAATGGAAAGAACCATGTTATGAAATGGGGTAGGCTCACCGACACTGGAGGTGGTAATGTAGCTACAGGTATGTGTGAGACATTAGGGGTAGATGAGGTTTTGTTTGAGGTAGTTTTCATGGGTATGGTGGATGTAGTGGGTGCCACAGAGGTAGCAGACGCGACAGTTATAGTAGGTATAGGACCTAACTGTGAAACGACTGGGGGTAAGGTAGATGCAAGTAGCATGGAGCCAGATGGGTCCAATGTGAGAGTGGGAGTGAGAGTCAGGGGATAGATACGAGCATGCTATATATCAACTGACCCAAGGCATCTTGAGTGGATGAGTGGGAAAGGTAAAACTACAAGGCAGAAGGGTTTTGGTCAAGGAGTCTTGTGAACTCTTCATCTCTGGTAGCGATAGTAATAGGCTAGATGGGATCCATGGATGGTGATAAAATGTAATGTGGTGAAGGACTAGGTGGGAGTGGTTGACAAATGGTGTGAAATATGAGTGCACTTGCTTGTCTTTGCGTCAGCAACATCTGAACCAGTAATGATCAGGTAGGGTTACTTCTCTATAAATGACACAGAGAATAGCAGGAACAGGTGAATCTGGTGGTAAAAAGTGGATTAGGTACCAAATGGTGGTTGGAATGTGAAACAGGCTAATGGATGCCAATTAGGGAAAACCAACACCAGTCTAGGGTAACTGCTACCGGTCACTATAGAAAATGGACAGGGAGTGAAAAATAAGGTAGAAGGTGAAATCTGATAGGTATCCCAAATCTAATGATGTTTACAACATCAATGGGTCTGATGGTAGTGACAGGGACTGTGAAAAGTGGAAGAAAATGAATAAAATGAATAAAATGTCCTTTTGAGTAGGTTAGAAAATGGACCTGGAACTAATGTTGGTTGGGTATAACCAATGGTGGTCAAAGGTAACCAATGATGGTTACTGTGAAATTTAAATAACGATGAAAGAAAAGTGGTTGTGAATTAAAATATGGTGTGGAATTAGACCTAGAATTCTAAGAATGATGGTGATATGGCCCAGGCACACTCAGGTGAAGCTGGAATACATCAACTGTGATGAGGAGCATGCAAGGATGAACAAAAAAAATGAAGAATGTGATCTCTCACCTCAAAATGCAAGCCAAGCAGAAATACTAATAAAAATGTGATCCTAGGAGTGCCCTTTCAATTATGTTTATTTAGCTTATGCTATTTAGGGACTGACACATGATTTATGAAATAGAGTTTTTTGGTGAGGATGGATACCTACAAAGAAGGAGATCTAAAAGGTGATGTTTTAGGTATGTTATGGTGGGGGCGGGATTCACTCTGAAGTATGACTCGATAGAGTAGCGAACTGGGTGCCCACTGTACCGTGATTGTGTGATCACCTACAACTTATTCCAGGTAGGATGTTGTTTAAGAATTTATGTATCTTGAATTTTTGTGAGGTTTGGTATGACTCAGAGAAAAAGAAAAGGAAAGAATTTATTTTCTACGATTTGGTTGTCAACCATCAATTGGGCATGAATTCCAGCATATAGGTTGCCCTCAATTAATGTGAGCTAATGTGATAAATCAAAATGCAATGCACTTATTTTTAAGCCCAAATCGAGATGTGAAATTGGATGACATAATAATATGAAGAGGAAGAGGGATGCTCTTTCACTACAATGTAGAAAACATGAAGAAATGGTTCTTTTTAATTACACCAAAAGAAAAGTTTCCTTTAGATAAAATAGAAAGAAAAGGTGGGTTTCCAAGGAAGAAAATTAATGTGTATGCTTTTCATAAGGGAAACAAACACACAACTTTTACTAGAAAATAATGGAATGCAAGGAACCCTGGATGGTTCCACCGGGTGTGCCAAAATGTTTCACCTAATTCTTAGATCGTTTCTTTGAACTGTTGATGAAATAGATAGGGTAACGGGCATAGGAGGAATACCTATTCAAATGCTGGTTGATGGTTTGTTGCACACATATGACTTTTGAATCCATAGCTGATCATGAGAGCTTCCTTTTGGCTAGCAGGAACTACCTATAATGTAAAGCAAGAGCACCAGAAGGAATTAAATAATATGGGCTGTGAACTGCCTAACATATGCTAGATTCGAGAAGTGTGATACATCCTAGATGGCTGTCAGTCCACTGTTTTAAAAAATTTAATGTTGTAAACAAAGTAAATCCTATTGTAATTTGAAATAATTTAGGTATCTCACTTAAAACACAATAAGAAATAGATCTAATCTAACAGGCTAAGCTAGAATAGAATCCAAAGGTAAAATTATTGGTTCTGGGTTCTGCAAGTTTGACAGAGGTCTTGGGTAGATCACAGGTGGATCAGGGTGAGATGAAATTTGGTGGGTAGGTCTTTGTTCTGGGCTGTATGGGAAAATATAGAGACCGATGTCGGTGAAGGGTAACCGATGGTTGTTAGGTATAACCAGTGTTGGTTACTATGGAAATCTAGAAATGCCACAAAACAAGCTTTGGGTCTCCTTTGTGATTACACAAAGGAATTTGGTTGGTCAGGATGAGGTATTGGGTGACTGAGGTAGGCTTTGGTGAGGTTTTAATGGATATATGGAGGTGGAAATGTTGGAGAAGGTCAATAGGTGGCTAGGTAAACAATATATGATAAAATGATGATGAAATGAAATAAACCAGGTAACTATGACATTATACTTACTTGGATTCCGGTCCTAAATGCTTGTGACTGAGGGATGGAGGTGCTGATGAGGGGTTTGAAGGCTGCAAGTGATCACCAACTGAAGGAAATCTTCTCCATGGGCTGCATGTACATTCCTCTTTGCTTGATTAGATCAGATCATGTCTGGGATGGCTGTGCAAGAAAAGATGTTTGATCTCCTTCCTTGCATGCAGATTCTCACTGGAATTCACTCTCTAAAGATGTGTTATCTCTCTGTGATGTGTTTTTTATTGCCAAACTTCTACTTATTTTTGCTTCCAACCTTGAGAATAAGGTTGTTTTGGGGTTAAAAGGGTAACCAACAGTGGTTTCGGCTTAACTAGCGACGGTTAGGGGTAATCGGCGTCCATCAAGGTGGGATTTCCTAGGTTTACTAAACTAGGGAGATCCTCTTGATTTCCTCAGATCTAATGTCGTTAACCTGTGGATTAGACTGGGAGCTTCTTGTGAGCACGCGGGAATGTGGTTAGAGGGAATGTAGGCATTGATTTTTAGGGTTTGGGTAAGTCTTAGTTAGTTATGGAAACTTACTAAGAATAGGTCTTAGGTTGAGTTGGCTTGGTGAGGTGTCTAAGTGAACTGTATGTGTGGATATTATTTAAAATAATATATTTAAATAATATATATAATGAGGATAATGAATTAATTTAAATAAATTAATATTAGTGGGGTGAAGGGGGCCATGGCTAGGTGAATGTGATGAAGGGTGTTTATTCATAGAGGGACCAAAGGGGAGTGTGACCTAATTTTAGTGTCTACACTCACATCCCTCACATTTCAAGGACATAAAACCTTGAAAAATTAACCCAACCCTCTATGTGCATGATTTTTTAATATTTTTAAAACCCCCAACTATTGCTTTCTTCTCGCTTCTTATATCTAACTCTCACGTGGACAGTTCTTCCTCCAAAATCCTCTGCAACTCCTCCCACCACTCTACCATTGTTGAACCTCAAACTAGATTTGTCACATAATTAATTTCCTCCACTCCATAAAAACATATAGGTCTCAGAGGGAAGTTTGAGAAAATAAGGAAGAAGAAGTAAAGAATGAAGAGAAGAAAATAATAAAAATCTCCATTGCCGTGAAATGGAGATTCGTGGAAATATTGCAAACTGGTGCACGAAGAAATGAACTATTTTTTTTGGTTTTTTCATCTTTCCAAGACCATAAAAAACATACATTCAAAATCTCCTCTTGTGCAATAGATCATTCATAGCAAAGAAATATCCTTTCCGGCTCAATGAAGAAAAAGTTGAATTTCCCGTCAAATCATTTGTCAAATTAAAGCGAAATTTCACGTGAAGTACCAGAAGGAAAAGCCCATATCAGAAACACAATTTTTTTCAAAAACATAGGATAAACCCATACCTACAATTTTTTAGGACCATTAATGGTCATCGTGTCCAGAAGCATTGTCAGGTCTGAAAATTGAAAGTTTAAAATATCCTAGACTATTGAACGGGGTGATATTGGGTGAAAAACCATATTGGAAAAATTTGTTCCATGTCAATCTAACCTCTAGAAGCCAACTTTTTATAAATAGCAGGTCTTCTACATAGGGAACTACTATTTTGGGAAAGCCATCAATAAAAGAACATTTGAAAGAGGCATTAAACACAAAATATGTATTACAACGAGAGATCACCGAAATGGTTGTCTTGGTCCAAAATTGACACTTACTAATAATAGTAAGTGGTCTCACAAGAACCTTCCAAAAATAGAAAAATGATCGAGAAGGTGAGAAGAATGCAGAGAAATAGGGAAATCTAAGTTACAACATCCAGTTGAGGTTTGAGGCAGCTGATTTTTCATACTTAGTAAAACTAGCAAGTTGATATTTCTAAGGAAAACATGAATTAGAAGTGAACAAGATAGAAGATGACACAACCCTTCACCTGTGAGTACAAGATAGAAGATAGTGATGTCTTGTACATGGGCATAAATGAACTTAGAACTTGCATGATAGCCAAAGATCAAAATAATATTGAAGATAAAATATTCATAAGTGGCTTGTTCGTTGCCATAGGACATCCATTGTCTATGTAAAGTCTTGAGTTGGTCTTAGCTTGCTCTCACCACTATGAACCCAAAACATGAACCATCTGAGAAAAAAATGGTACAGTGATGGTGATTATTAGCCCTAAAACCATTTCAATTTCTCTAGAGATACTGACATCACCTAGGATGGTCATCATCTCAAAAGTCAAGGCCTTAAATGATTAGGAAATTATGGATGCATATGTACAAGGGGTTCCACTTGGGTTGTAGTTGAAAACAAGGAGAAAGCCCTCAAGGATGCCTAAGAACCTTCCAAGGTGTGAGTTACAAGAATTATATTTAGATGCCATCACTCTCCTCAGTAGAGTTATGGGCGAAAAAAGCAAAAGAGACTTCGAAGATTGGATGGGTCTTTTCATCTTGACATTTATAGAAGGAAAGAAGAGAATTGACTTGGGGTAGATCATCAGCAACAATCTCCATCTGCAACTACTTTAGGCACCCATGATGAAGAAGTTCCACATGACTTCTTACTTGGTCTACATCCTCACTAGTTTAAGGTCATTCAAAGGATTGGATCTCACACAAAACATTGCTTCCAAGATGTCTTCATTCAAGAAACTTGCACAGTTGGGGATGGAGGAAAGCCATAGGCATTTCACTCACATGAATGATGCATTCACAATGTACATAGTTCAAAGCTTGGAAGTAGATATGGAAGTTAGGATGTCGTCACAAGCAGCGTCCTTGATCAAGAAGTATGGCTCCTATTTCATACAATACTCAACATTCTCCTACTTGCTATTTTTTGGCTTCTACCAAGCACCACTAAGGCTGCCAAAATTCCTTAGTGACCAAATTTTATTGTTAAATATTTGAAAATAGATCATTCAAGTGAATAACAAGATTAGAAGCAGGAGGAAGAAGTTGATTCCATTTCTTATCTCTCTCGGGGTATTCATGTGCAAGAGCTCAAATGATGCATCTCATCTGGAGGCTTCTTTCACTCATTTGAATCTACATTCTTACATTGTTAGGCCTAATTTTGACATCCAAGAAGGTCCCGATTCTTTCCATGTCCCAAAATTAAAACATGAGCCACAAGTTGAGAATTACTAGGCCAATTACATGAATGAATTTGAAGTGCGTGAAAAGGAAAATATGAGGATTCCAATCAACGAAATGAAGAAATTCAAGTTCTCCTAGTATGAAGATATTTTGCAAGATGATGGGATGAAGATGTATGATTCTTAGTATGTGGCAATAAATATGTCCTCTTTACCTCCAATCAACTGGTATGTTCGTGAATTAGTGGATGTATTGGAGTGGACTAAGAAGGTAGTGAGGAGAATGAAAAATTAGTTTTAGAAGAAGAGAACCATGACCATCCAGTCACGAGAAATTCCTCTGAATAAAAAGCAAGCCTCACATCAATCATCTTCAAAATTCATAGAGGCGACTTCTAGTTATAAACACTCTGGAGAAATTTCTAAAAGGAAGGCCAAAAAATTGGAAGCTTCTTCTCACGAGAAGATGCCAAAGAAAATCTGAGTGGAAGAAGGCTCATTTGCATCACTGTGAGAGGGATATTTGATCATAGAAATGTAGGAAGAACACCCCATGACAAAGACACAAGTGGATGAAGAACACATGGTTCAAGATTTAGTCTTCATGCCACCATAATAGGTTTCACCTCTTGTTAAAACCCATGCCTCTCCCATTTAGTATTTTCCTCCTCTAGAATAAGGAACTGTTGGTACACCTATCATTGATCCTGAGTCTGATGAGATGTGTCCTTGGATGCAAGAAATAATTGTCCCTGACACCCGCACTATGAAATAAGTGGCAGCCCCTGATTTATCAGCAATTGTCTCATTGGCCAAAGAAAAAAGATCAAGGAAGCTCACACATACAACCTCATGGTTCTAAAGTGGAGAAATGGGTAATCAATTCAGTGGATGAGATGACACTAGATGACTATGAAATGAGCACAATTCAACTGGGAATGATAACTCGTGAATGGAATTTACACGTGTCTGCAATATTCCACTCACATGGTGGCAAGGAATAAGGAATATAAGAATAATATTGATGAACTGAAAGAGAAAGTGTGAACTCTTTCATTCTATGTGCAACATCTAGTTGATCATAATGCCATGACAATTCCCACTGAGGAAGTTACACACATCAGTAGCTTCAATCCAGAATCCATGAGGAAGACACGCGAGTTCACAATACAGGGGGCGAACGAATAATGAATGGATCAACTCAATTTCTAAAAAAGGGAATTTAGTGCTCCAAAAAGTAGTCAAACTCTTTGCTTACATGTGTGTAACAACAAGTAGGACATGGGCACTCAAGGAGGAATTGGAGAAAGAAAGGGATTATTGGGAACCTTTGGGCCCAGTAGTATATGAAATGAGCAACACTAATCGTCAGGAGTTGATCAATAGGAAGAGTTTTAAAAATCCCTCAGAGGAGTTGTCACATGTATGGGTGAGGGCCTTGGAAATTAGATTTGAGGAAATCGATCGGGTCATCATAGAGCTAGAGGAGAAAGAGGAACAAACATACAAATTTTTGGATAGTATAAATAAGAAAAATTAAAAGATTGGTGTACTTGCAATGGGAAAAGATACAACTACCGATGAGTTGATTTATACATTTGAAGAATATGTCGAGAAAGAGGTAGGAAACCCATCGTCCTTCACTAAGCATACCCAAAAATTCCTCTCAGAGATTCAAGACTCCATTGCACTTATCATAGAGAAACATTCATCATGGTTTGAGAAGTGCAGAGACATCAATAGTGTGGCCGATGGATGGACAGATACCTTGAGCTGCGTTCACATTCCTCATGCTAACAAGGTGGAACCTACAACTTCTCATTTCAGAAAATAGCTTGGAGGAATAAATGCCTTCTCAAGAACATGAAGTGGAAACCAGTTAGGAAGCAAGATCAAATCCACCACAGGAGCTCATTCTTCCACATAATTCTTCTTTTTTCTTCTTCTTCCTTTTCTTTCTCTCTTTTCTCTTCTCACCCACTGCTCTCTCTCATCAATGTTATATTTGTATGTTGAGGTTTGAACTTTTTAATATAACTTTAAGTGACAATAGAAAAATAATGTAAACTTTAAGTTGCCTTGATTTTATAAAAGGGACTTAAATATTTAAGTGGAATATGAACAGTCTAAAGTCAAATTAAAGTATTTTAAAAGTCACCAAGAAGACGAAGAGTTACATTCTCTTATATAAATTGTAACAAGCTCCTCATTTGATGGACTTCTTAGAAAACATCTAAGACTTCTTAGATGTTGGATCATTTTTTGTGAATTCATGAGAGAGATATCCTTGTGAAGAGAGGAAAGAGATAGAAAAATTCTTCCATTTTCCCTACTAAAAAATGTCTTATATTTCTTGTTATGTACAATTTTTGTTTGAGCTTCAATAAAGGAACAAGGAATTTTATCATTTTTTGACTGAGGAGTTTAGTGGTACTTTATGTTCATTAAATGCTATTTGGTCTTGTTGCTATTACACATATTTATTTTCTTTTAAATTCAAGTGCATGAAACGAAATTTCTAGCTGTTGTATGCAAGTCTTTGATTTTCTACATGCAACATTAGTTTCTCTTTTCTAACTTTCTCACTCCCTTTCCCACTTTCCTAGATAATTCCTCTCTTGCAAATATATACAAGATTTTTCTGCATGGTCAGTGGAGTGCCCCTGTTTGATCCCCGACTGAAAGACCACCAGGATAAAACCTTTTTTTACTCATGCATGCACACATGACAACTACATCAGTTAAGTAGAGGGACTTAGACTCCCATAGTGTTGGAAAGATAACCACCAATTTGTCCCTAAAAAAATTTATCGCCAACAATGCATATGGTATTTTAAGTTTTAGATCTGAAGTATAATTGAAATTTTTATAAGTACTGATTCACCCCCCTCTTAGTCCATTATTCTTTTAACAATTAGTGTTTCACCGTTTTCTTTACCTTTTCAAAGGGACAAAACAGATAAGAGTAAGGGCTAAGGAGGAATACCTATTAAATACTGGTTGATTGATGGTTATTGTGCGCGTTCTGACTTCTTGATCCATAGTTGAATGTGAGAGATTCCTTTTGGCTAGGAGGAACTACCTGTAATAGAAAACCAGACCATAAAAAGATAGTTAAATGATATATGATAGTGGACTGCCTAACATATGCTAGTTCTGGGAAGTGTGATACATCCTAGACGAATGTCAATCCACTGTTTAAAACAAGTTAATGCAAGAAATAAACAAATTCCTACTATAGTTTATATGATTTAGGTATCTCATTCAAGTACAATAAGTAAATCCAATCACAACAAGCTAGGCTATAGTTGGACCTGAGAGGTGAGGTGTCTATCAAGGTACTGGGATTGGTCAGGGTCTGATTCTGGGTTATTTAGGTTAATGGGTAGGGTGATTATTGGGTTTTTTCTTAGTCAAGGTGTAAAACATAGAGACCGATGATAGCTAAATGTGACTGATGCCAGTTTAGGTAGAACTGACGGTGGTTGTGGATAGCCAGCCTCAGTATGGTCGAGGTAAAAGAAACTCAAATAAATTAAATGGCAAGGGTGATCTAAGGTCAAATAAAGTTTGGGAGAGTGAATGGGGAGGTCTATCGAGGTCTTAGGTATGCTCAGAAGTATACAACAGGTGAGGATAGGTGATTTGGTGATATGGGTGAAGGGATATTTGAGTTCACAGGTAAGTGGGTGATGAAGCAATAAGCATGAAAATAATAGAAGTAATAAAGATTACTAACTAAAATAAACCCTACTGGTTAGGGAAATACTTATTATGTTAATGATATGATGGCTGACCACTACGTGTATGGTCCTGTAGCGGTGATTTCTCAGATTTCTCCTGTGAATGTAATGGCTCTATGATTGACCCTGGTGATGGCTCTAGATGTTTGGATGTGTAAAAGGATGCTTGTTTCACTTGCATGCAGCTCTGATGTCCTTTTTTTCTCTCAGAATGTCCAACCCAAAAACAAGGTTGTTTAGGTGAATAAAAGGCAACCGATGATGGTTCTGGGTTGATCGATGTCATTTTAGGGGTGACTGGTCTCAGTTAAGGTGGGATTCCCTAGGTTTACTAAAATGGGTAAATATTTCTATTTTATTGGGCCCAGTTAGTTTATTCTCGTGGATTAGAACAAAAACTTCCATTCCAATGAGTGGGAATGTCATTAGAGAGATTTTAGGGTTAGACCAAATCTTAGCTCATTAAGGCAAGTAAGACTTAGTTATTTTTTAGTATGGAAACATGCCAAGAATAGGTTTAGGGTGAGATGGTTGGATAAGGTGTCTAGCTGAGGTGGAAATTAGCTTAATTAAAATAATTAAGTAATGAATATTATGAGGATGGGTATTAATTTAATCAAATTAATTAAATTAATGGTGATGTGGGGTAGAAGGGGCCATGGTTAGATGAGTATGCTTGAGCTCATTATTTGATAAGGGACCAAGGGGAGTGTGACCCAATTTTGGTTTCTACATTTTAGCCCTTTTTGTTGCGCAACTTGTATTGGTAAGTGACGATGACAAAAATAAGATGTGGGTGCCCCATGTGTGGGTGAAGGTGATTCCCCTAAAACTAGGAACTGATGTGGTGGAAGATAGAATCAGTAAGTGGTTTGATAAAAGGTAAATGTGATGAAGAGGAAGGTGGATAATGGGGGTAATGGGGTAAAGGTCTGATCAAGTAATCTAGGTAATGGGCTAAGGAAAAATTTAGCAATAGCCAAACACATACACACATATAAACTACAACACGGTACCAGGTTGAAGAGCATGCAAACTCTACATTGTCTAAGGTCGATAGGTTTATCCAAACAAGGTTGAGGTGATTCTGGTATCCAAGGTATAGGATATGGTGTGGAAGCACATCACAGGTTAGGTGTAGGAACGTTTAGGTATGTTCTAGTACACCAAAGGTTGGGTTAGGATAAATGGTCATGACAATAGGAAATGTAAGGTCATTAGGTCAAACAACATGGGTAACAGTGTCACAAGGTATAGTGAGAACATGAGTTTTTAGGTCACTAACAATGTTTCGAGTCCAAGTACCTAGGTCATGGCATAGGTAGGACTGAGGTATGGGTAAAATAAGAAGTCCCTAAATGCAATTAAAGACAAGTATAGGTAATGTAGGCTTGGAGGTAGGTTACGATTAGCGTGGGTAAGGCTAAATGATGGCTGGGTTGGTTAAATGGGGAAAGGGTAGGTTACATGAGCATGACGGGTAACCAATGCCAGTCATACATAACCAATGATAGTCTAGGTAACCTGATCACGGTTTATTAGGGTAGGTGACTGATGTTGGTTTGGGTATAATTGACCACTATTTTGGTCAGGTCGACATGGGTATAAAAAGAAAAAAAATCATATAATACGGAGTCATTTATAATTTTTGGCATTTGTGAAAATGACAGTGTTGAATGAATAATGATTTTTCAGGAGGAAAAGATGAGGGATGATACCCTACTGAGGTGGAGAGATCCGGTTGGTTAGAGGAGCCAGGTAGATGGGTTCACAAGCACAAGGGGATTGATTGTGAATGGGCGGAGGTGAGGAGGATTGGATTTAGTGATTAGAAATGGCAGAGGTAGGAGAGGAATCGGGTGTAACACTAGTGCAGTGGCTTGACGTGCCACCACGAAGATGGAAGTGCGATGAGGTAATATTCAATCCCTTGCATTGGTTTGGAGGTAGATTGGGTATATAGGTCAGGGAATGAATACGAGTTTTTTCTTTTTTGGGGGGGAAGGGTATTTTGAATTTGGGAAGGAAAATTGGGTAAAATAGGAATGGGGAGAGGTGTGGTTAGGTGAACGAGGGTTGGGGAGGAGTTAAGGGTAGAGTTAGGTAGGAATGGGTGAGAAGAAGGGAGTGTTTTAGGAAAAATGGGGTTTTGGGTGTCACGTATTTCTACGTGATAGTGACTGGCATCGGTCAAGGGATGGCTGGCATCGGTGGTGTTGAGCCAGTACTAGTCACAGGTAAGGTGAGTGATGCTAGTTTTGAAGAGACCATGGTTGGTTAGGAGTAACCGGTACCAGTCATCATGTGGAGAAAAAGGGGCCAAAAGAGCCCTAGGGTGGGTAGGTGAGATAGATAGTGGGAAAAAAAAGATTGTGGTGATGAAAAATAGAGCATGGGTAAGAGGTTGAAAGAGGTATGGTATGATTGATAGTGGGTGATGGTTGGGGTGGATAGATAGAATATGTGATAAGAAGGTAAGTTGTGAGGGGAAAAAGATGGAGGGTAATAGGTGTAGGTGAGCTGTCAAGAGTGATTGTGGGTATGATCAAGGTGTATTCATGTGATGTTTTGTTGGATGTAGGTAAGAGACCAGCTGTGGATGCAAGATAGGGTACCGCCCCTACTCATGATGGTTTGATGAGGTGCGATAGCCAAGGATTGGAGAATTTTGGCAGAGGTTGGCCTGATTGGGGTCAGACATTACTAGCATATATTCTGGCAGCCAAGTTTAATGGTTTCCCTCATCGACATATGGGATTTGACAACCAACACATTCTATCTACCGATGGGTAAGATCACGGTCACCCTGAAGGATGTGTACAGGATCCTACGGTTTCTGATAGTGGGGGTACAGGTATATTTGATCTCCTTAGAGGCATATGAGGAGTTGATGCTGAGAGTATTTGGCAAGGGGTTGGTGAATATGAGGTTTCACATGCCAACATGAACTATGGGGAGGTGTACTTGGCTTGTCTAGAGGATACTAGGTTAGTAGTGTTACCGATGGAGGTAGTCTATTGTTTTGTAATACCAGATGCAGAGGGTGGGAGATTCCCACAATCATTGATGGGGGTCCTATATGATATGGTGTTGGACAATACCTACTTTACATGGGTGTCAGCATTCCTAGTTCAGTTATACAGGGATTTATGGGTGTATGGGTAGCTTCGGAGGTTCATCTTGTGCTACACCTTCCTACTTCATTGTTGGGAATATGAGCATATTATGTGTGTGCACCTAGTTGGTATGCCCCAGGCTGATGCATTCAAGATAGGTTTGGTTTGGGTGGGTTACAAGTGATGGGTGCCTATTATTAGAGAGTGTCGAGCGACCAAGGTGATGCATGATGTCACCTACTATAGGCAGTTATTGGAAGGGTTGTTTGACATAGACATCATTTACAGACCATATGTCAGTTTTCCATCATACAAGAAGATGGCTGAGGAGCTAGATGGATTATAGCTACTCAGATGGATAAAGGGGTGATGTGCCAGAGGGCACGAGATGATACCTGTAGACAAGGTTAGATGATAGTTCAGGCTGCCACAGGATATACCTCCACCCTTCCCACAGTACATGAGGGATGACATGGAGAGGTCATTGTCTCTGTCCCAGCTGACAATTCCTACATGGTAGGAGGAGAAGGTGAGAGACCGGTGGATCAATGATGTCAGGGTGACTTACAGATATAGATAGTGGTGGGCTGCACACCTACGAGTAGTACCACCGAGGTCGTGGTAGTCGTATTTAGCCACCATCACTGTTAAGAGGGACTCCCTACAAGGGCAGTTGGATACCTTGATTACATAGCTAGGGATGGTGTAGGGGTAGTTGACATGTGTAGAGGCACAGGTGGCCACTTTACAGGAATAGGTGGCTAGTTTATAGGCCCAGATAGCATAGGGATAGGCACCCACACAGGGTGGTGATGGTGATGGGATACAAGTGGCTGCTATATAGTTGTAAGTTACAGGTTTGCAAGGTTGGTTGGCCACCAAGCAAGTGTAGATTATGGCCCTACAGGACCAAATATAGGCACAGGGTGCAAGGTTGGTGGCACCACCATAGTCACTGGGACAAGGTCCCACAAGAAAGGTACAGGGTCAAAGGCTGATGGGGCCACCACATAGAATACCCATAGCCAGATTGTGGAATGCCCTAAGTGAGGCCAGGTATTATCAGGACTAGCTGATGGTGGTAGGGATAGATTTCCTATCCTATGGAGAGTACATGGCACACCAAGCCTCGAGTAAGAGGACTAGGTTGTGCACCCACAATGTGGAGAGCACAAGAGGCTAGCGAGCCTTGAGTCAGGGTCAGGGTGAGGTTACCAGTTCATGGAGGCCAGTCCCACATGATGTACCAACAAGGACCCTACCACGACCCATGATGGGTGGTGAGATGTTAGCAGGACGCTATACAGGATCCAAGGAGGAGAAGGAGACATGGAAGATAGAGATGGGGGATATCTGGTGGGATGATGCCTAATAGCCATGTGGACCTCCATTTTGATTTAGTTGTTTTATTTTTGATATATACCTGTTTCACCTGATTCTTAGAGCATTTCTTTAAAGTATTGATGAAATAGATAGGGTAACAGGCGTAGGAGGAATACCTGTTGAAATGTTGGTTATTAGGTTTTTGCGAGCATGTGACTTCTAAATCCACAGCTGAATGTGAGAGCTTCCTTTTGGCTAGGAGGAACTACCTGTAATGGAAAGTAAGACCACCAAAAAGAATTAAACAATATGTGCAGTGAACTGCCTAGCATGTGCTAGATCTGGGAAGTGTGATACTTCCTAGATGACTGTCAGTACAATGTTTAAAACAATTTAATGTGGGTAATAAAGTAAATCCTATTGTAATTTGAAATGATTTAGGTATCTCACTTAAAACACAATAAGAAAGATCTGATCTAACAGGCTAGATTAGAATAGGATTTGAAGGTCATATAACTGGTTCTGGATCTCTACAGGTCTAACAAAGGCCTCAGGTAGGTCACATGTGAGTAAGGGTGATTTAGAATTAGGTGGATAGGTCACTGTTGTAGGTTGTATGGGTAAATACAGAGACCGATGTTAGTTAGGGGTGATTGACGATGGTTGGGTATAATTGGTGTCGGTTATTGTGGAAAATTGGGAATGCCACAAAATGAGTTTTGGGTCTCCTTTGTGATTTCACAAAGGACTTTGGTTGGTCGGAATGAGGTATTGGGTGGTTTGGGTGGGATTTGGCAATGTTTTAATAGGTATATGGAGGGGTGAGTATTAATGGAGGTCTATGGTGCCTGAGAGAATAAAGGGTGATAATGTAATGACAAAATGAAATGAACTAGATGAGCATAACATTTTACTTACTTGGATTATGGTTCTGGACGCCTATGAGTGATGAATGGAGGTGCTGGTGAGAGGTTGAAGATTGCAGATGATCACCAATTGTAAGAGAGATTCTGCATGGGCTGCATGTTCATTCCTTTTTGCTTGGTTGGATCAAATCCTTGTTGGGGGTGAGTGCAGGATAAAATGCTTGATCTCCTTCCTTGCATGTGTGTTCTCACTGGAATTCATTCTCAGAAGATGTGATATCTCTCAGGGATGTGCTAATGTTCACCAAAAATTTTCCAACCTTTGAAATAAGGTTGTTTTAGGGGTTTAAAGGTGACCGATGGTAGTTTTGGCTTAACCGGCAATGGTTAGGGGTAACCAGCATTGGTCAAGGAAAGATTTCCTAGGTTTACTAAACTAGGGAGATCCTCTTGATTTTCTCAGATCTCATGTATCTAACCCATAGATTAGACTGGGAGCTTCTTGTAAACATGTAGGAATGTGGTTAGAGAGAATGTATACATTGATCTTTAGGGTTTGGGTAAGTCTTAGTTAGTTATGGTAACTTACTAAGAATAGGGCTTAGGATGAGGTGGCTAGATGAGGTGTCTAGGTGAGGTGTATTTGTGGATATTATCTAAATTAAGATATTTAAATAATAAATATGGTGAGGATAATGAATTAATTTAGTTAAATTAATTAAATTAATATTAGTGGGGAGAAGGGGGCCATGGTTAGGTTAATGTGATGAAGGGTGTTTATTTGTCGAGGGACCAAAGGGGAGTGTAACCTAATTTTAGTGTCTACATTTTTCCCCTTTTTGTTGCGTAGTTTATATTGGTAAGTGATGCTAAGAAAAAATAAGATGTGGTTGCCCCATGTGTGGGTGAAGGTGATCCCCCTCAAACTAGGAACTGATGCGGATGAAGGCAGAATCGGTGAGTGGTTTGATAAAAGGGTAAATGTGAGAAAGGGGATGTAGACACCAAATTTGTGTCTTACGACCCCTTGTGACCCACATCTCATCTCGCAACTTAACCTCATCACCTAAACCTTACACAATTATTTATTAATTACCTTGTAATTGATAAATCCACATCACCTTACCTGCCACCTCATTTTGCCACCTCATCATGACCTAGCCCTAACCCTAAACTAACCTAATTAAGACCTATGACTTGGTCTAGACTCACATCCATAACTAATGCCTCCTTACTCGCACCCAAAACCGACCTTCTAGCCACTTGACCAAGCCCGCAACTGATCTCTCGGGAGAAAAGCAGGGAAGGTGGGCTGTTTTACTAAAAATAGCCTACTTTTTCCTTACCGATGCCGGTTCCTACTCGACCGACGTCGGTTACGTAACCGCCATCGGTTCCCTGTAAATGGCCTCCCCAAACCAAAAACAAAGGATCGGAATTTCATTTTTGGGATCAGGTCGAATGATTTTTGAATCAACAGAGATCATTGGGAGCGAAAAGAGAGTCCAGATCTTCACTTGACCGAGCAGAGACGAGTGGAAATACCAGAAGTGTTTACAGCAAAGGAGATCAGCTTGCATCTTCGTCAAAACCAGTAAGTCACATCTTGCATGTCCTCTGTTATAACATTTTCTTATGCCTTTTGAATTGCAGTCCTCATAAATCCATCCCTGAATCCACTATCCAGCATGCATATTACCTCTAACTATCATTCATCTACCTCTCATCACCTTATTTCCTAATACCACCTATATACAGCCTTACAAACAACACAACTACCCCACAAAGCAACTAACCTACAGATCCTAGAGCCCACCGGTATCGGTTACCAGTAAACCGACATCGGTTCCTCCAATCAAAACCAGAAAACCAGCAGTTCAACGAAGCAAATCGGTCTTTGTGTTAATTCATATTAGCAGGGAAACTGACCACCTTCGTTTTATATTTCCTTGGCCTAATCCTCATTTATTGTCTAATCAAAATCTTAAACCGTGGTCTTGTGTTCTTATTTGCAGGTAGTCCTTCCAAGAGTTTCCTCAAAAAGGAGTTCCTTCCAAGACAAAAAGGAGTTCTTTGCAATCAGCCTGATCTTTCTCTACGGTACGCGCACACCATCTCGACATTCTACAGGTATTCCTCCTAGCCCCTAACCTTATCTGTTTCTAAAAGGAACGAATCATTCCGAGTGAAAACATTTTGGCACGCCCGGTGGGACCCATTTTGGGTTTCTGTTTCTCTTGCTTATTTTCATTTTAGGAAGCATACTTGTTGTTGCTGCTTTTGTTATATATTTCGTAAAGAATTTGTCTTGCTTTCCTAGTTTCGCATTAGTGAAAGTCATCTCTCTTGCTTCATCGAACATAATTTTCGATTTGGGTTTAAAACACGTACATTGCATCCTTTCTTGCTGTTTTCAATTCTAGTGAACGTAGATTAAGTAACAGGTCATACACGTGGGGGTGATATCCACGGTATTGACAGGAAATTAATCTTACTTTCACTGCACAACACATACCAAATCACTTCACAATTAACACAACAGCTCAAACAACCCCCCTTTTTCCGCAGTATTCCTCCGCCCGATTGAGGTAACCTTATGAGCCAAAACAAACTTGACATTTCCCCTAAGTCTTTTGTTTAGGATTCTGACATCATTCTACGTCTAAAGGCATAAGCCCACAATAATTAAAATTAACCCTAGGGTTAATCTCTGGATTTGCATGTGCATCTTGCTGGTTTTTAGTTCTGTTTTCTTTCTCACACTCTGTCTTCTGTGATCAATAATTGGACAAGTATACTAAACGTTGTTAAAAATCAAATTAGCAGCCTTTTTATATCTTGTTAGCCCAGACTTCTCACACCGACATCGGTTACCTGACCGACGTCGGCTATAGTATAACCGACATCGGTTACTAGACCGATATCGGTTACTGTCTTTTCCAATTCCTGACAAACCAGCAACCTACCAATTTTACTAGTCTAAGTTTGTTTTTATTCCTGACAGATTGAAACCATACTGTGAACTCCTGTCCATGGTTGTTATCACTTGAAAGCAAGCCGCCGCCATGGTTTCACATGCTTGCTCTGTTTCTTTGCCTGAATCACCCCCTTCACATTCTGTGGGGAATCCTACGGATACCAGCGAGGTTCCTAAAATTCCTGTGGGAGATAAGGACTTTGCCAAGTTTCTGGATGCTAATTCTAGCGCTGTACAATACTATTTGTCTCATACCCCTGACCGTACGCCTGATGGTCAGCTCCTTGTTGGTATGCCTATTAGTATAGCTGCTCATTTAGCTCCCACTCCGCCTGATAACACCGCCTTGCTTCCTGCATCTCTAGCCCCGTCTCCCAATCCGACGGCTTCAGAGGTTCATACGGCTCAGATTAGCTTTCCTTTGGTTAATCTCAGACCCCACATATCACTACCACCGACTGCCCCTACCTCATCTCTCTTGCAGACTGCTCCGTTCATGACTTGCTCTCTGCCACCTATCCACACGAGCTTTCCTTCTCAAGCTCCGCCTACCTTTTCATTCCCATACACGTATCCAGTGACCTCAACATCCTATATGGGACATCCCTATTCGATTGCCTCAACATATTCATCCTCCACACCTTATCAACACTTAACCCCACCAGTGTCTAACGGTGGTCCTTGGTCCAATTTACCTCCGTTTATCACAACCACACCATCATCTCATCCAACTACTGATCTAATTAAACAAATGATGGACAAAATGCAAAACCTGGAGGCTTCTGTTTCAGGAAGTCGCAGCGCCTTGACATACGAGCAAGTTTGTCGGGAGCCCATTCACCCTTCTGTCCCCCTTCATTCATATCCTCCTCAATGGGAGTTGCCGAAATTTACTCGTTTTAATAGTAAAGAGGATCCTCAACAACACTTGCGATCATTTAGACATGCTTGTTATTTGATTGCTCATGATGATGCCTTGTTACTCCGCACTTTTCCCATGTCCTTATCGGGACCTGCCTTAGAGTGGTACAGTGCTTTAACCCAGCACTCGATCTTCTCTTTTAACTAGCTAGCCCAATCTTTCTTGGATCATTTCTCCATTAACATTGCCAAGAAAGTATCTATCACCGACCTCTATGCCATCCGACAATTTGAGGACGAATCTATCGCAGATTTCGTTGGACGATGGCGGGGCCTTATCAACCAACTTACGTATGCCTTGCCTCAAACCGAACTTATCGAACTGTTTACGCGGGCCTGCGCTAAGCACATTTCTCCTACTCTTCAAATTCAAACTTTCCGCACATTTGATGAGGCCTTTACCATGGCTCGGAAACTAGAAATTCGAGCCGTAGAAGAAGAGAAATTGCGGTTGCGTAACAAAAACCCCAATTTCCGAACTCCTGATTCTACCAATAAACCAAATACCACCACTCCTCACACATCCACTTCTTCTAAATTAAAAGGAGCTGTCCACGCGGTGATGGTCAAATCCCAACCACCGTCTAATACCCCGCCAAAAACCACTTATAAGTATAAAGCAGAACCCATCAACTACACTCCCTTGGGAGAAACATATGGTGTGATATTGGAAAAATTGCTCAAAGCAGGAGCCATTACCTTACCTCCTGTTAAACCTCATTCCGGGTTTGATTCTACTCGCGCCATACCTTCCTGGTACAAAGAAAATGACTTCTGTAACTTCCACCGTGTGAAGGGACACAGTCATGAGAACTGCAAGATGTTGAAAAACATAGTGCAGGAAATGGTTGATGCGGGGGATATAGCCCTCGATAATCCTAACGCCCCTGCTAACCGAAATCTGAAAATTTTCAACAAACCATTCCCGAATCACTCGTCCAACAGTAACGTAAACCAGGATATCTTAGCCGAGGAGAGTGTTCATGAGATCCATGCAGTCTTCGACTCTCAGCCAAAAGCCTCTATCGAGAAAATTTTGAATCAAGCCTCTCCACTAACACAGGAGTCCGAACCTCCTTCACCACCATCAAGCCAAAGTGAAATCATTCCTTTACCCATAAAAGAGTTAACTGCCCGGACTTCTCTTCTCATCGATGAGTCTGCTTACACCACATCCCTACAAGACTGCGAACGGATGTTATCTAATTTATCTATTTCCCAAACGTCCCCTTCTACCGCTCTTGCTGCACAAGAGGAAGGCTCGCCACTCCTTTTGACATCCTTAGATGAGAAATCTCTTACACCAACATCACCACATTCTTTAAACGTGACAGATCCCCTCAAACACACTCTCCTACCTATTAGTCCCTCATCGCCTAAATCTTTTCAACGACCAGTCGACCTCTTAACATCTATTGATATAGTGCCTCATCTACCCCCTGTGTCACACTCACAGTGGACTGGAATCACAACCCGTCTTTCTTCCGTACAAAAGTTCATATTCACACGTGAGGACTGTCATTCCACAGAAGATAGACAGGCCCTATGGGAACGTTTGAGTACGCCATATTCTACTCAAATGCAAATGACCGATCCTGATGCCTCCACCATATACCCGAAAGTGCTTACAGAAGCTTAAAATGCCCATGTTCTCACCTTCACCCCCCTCACCTCTACCAAATGCCCCGTCTACTTCTATCAACTTAACCAAATCTTCCCCTACGCTTGGGACCTCACCAATGCCCAGTCTAACACACCCACCTAAGCGACTCGATTTATCCAAAAATAAATCCGCCCCGCCACCTAGGAGACAAACTCAATCCATGCCCCTATCACAATCAAAACCCTCATCGTCACACCCACCTTCCATATTGGGACCTCATCCCTCCACCTTACATCAATATATCATACCTCCTGCGTTTTCTTCAAAACAACCTACGCCTTCTGCACCTATACAGAGATCCCAGGGTATAGCAACACCGTCACTCCGCGTATCCTGTCCACCTATCAACCCTAAACAAATTCCATCATCAAAATATTTGTTTTCAGTCACTCCTATTTCCCCGTGGTTATTTCCTGATACCACATCATCTATGGCCTCATCATCCAATATAGCTTCTGCGCCAAAGAAACCACGTTTAGTGAAAAACACGTGTCAACACCCCTCGGCTAAATCATCACCCGTACGAACCAACCACGCCCAAACATTACCAAAACCCGCACAACCAATACCCTCATCCTCCTCCGATTTTGACCCACTCAAAGGATCTTACGCCAAAATCCTTGCTATGTTGGTGGAGAATGCTACCATTTCCCTACCCCCACTTAGACCTTATGACCCATCTAAACCTCGACCGATAGGTTATGATGAGTCTAAAATCTGCGCCTATCACCGCACACCAGGACATGATGTGGAGGGATGCAAAGCTTTAAAAACCATCCTTCGTCAGTCACCTCTCCCAGATAGAAAGGTTAAGAAAGATAACTTACGAAGGGAGAGACCTTTAGCTTCAATTCCCTCTACTATATCATCTGTCCCCGCCTCACCAAGATCTATCATTATTACAACCCCACCTCTTGAAAACCATGATTTATCCCAACCATCTTCCTCATCTCAGGTCTATGAGATTAATATGATTAGTGTCGCTACTCGAGGGCAGAAAAACAATGGGAAAGCGAAAGAAAACACACCTGCGGCATCTCTTTCTCCGTCAAACATCCCGATTGCACCACCACCTAAAGTGGTCATTCGCGGACCCGCCTATCCCGTCTCTAATGGCCTTGCCCACCGAACTATGATCAAACAGCTTCACCAATCGCCCGTAAAAATGACACTGTATGATCTCATTCAGACTTCTGAATCTCATCGACAAGCTCTCGTTGAGATCCTTCAAGGGATCGAGGTCTTACCCAATGAAACCTTGCCTGTTACCTCCATTCTAACACCCAATCACGTTGCCTCTCTCACCAAACAACCCACCGCCCCAACCACTTCTGTCTCTGTACCACAAGCTGCTGCAGTCAGTTTCTCTGAAGATGAAATTGTCGATTTTGGTACAGAGGACCCTGACCCTGCCCTTTTCATCTCCGCTTACATCCGGGATATCCGGGTACGTCGTGTTATGATTGACGGGGGCGCTAGCCTAAACATCATCTCTTCAAAAGCCTTCCAACAAATGAATATCCCTTCTAGCTACATGTGTGCCAACCCCATCATGTTGCGGTCATTTAATGACGCTATTACCTCTACCTTAGGCACCGTGATCCTCAACATTCAGGTAGGACCACGTACTTTACCCGAACTCTTCTATGTCCTTGAGGGAGAGTTCCAATATAATATATTGCTGGGTCATCCTTGGATTCGGGCCATGGGATGCGTTCCCTCAACATTACATAGATGCATAAAATTTGAGTACGAGGGGAAGTCCTACACCGTAAAAGCTGATCCTCCCCCCTTTAAAACCTGCAATATGTTATACCGCCCTAACGATGTGCTTATACCAATCAAGACACCCATACATTCAACCCCACCATTCTCTTCAAATGTACCTCAACCATCCACCTCAACCGCGCCTACGCCTTCAACTGATGAAACCACCGTCGCAAAAACCACTTCCCTTCCCGCAGCTAACATCCCAACCTCCGACCCCTTAGTAGATGTTTTTCAACGCCTTACGCTGGGGGAGTACCGCCTATATAACGTTAGTTCTTTCCCTACCCCGCAGGAGTACGGACAATTACATGCACATCCCACCTACGACCGTCGCGTGGGGGAGGTAATCTCTTACGGACCACCCCATTGCCACACCAACCTAACGTATGGGGGTGTTGACGCATCCTCCATTACCCCTGAACCTCCTCTTGGTGTGGTTCCCTTCCAATCCGATTTTCAATACTTGACAAATCGTCGTTTCGCCCTCACCTTCTTGACTCGCTGTGCGTGGAAAGGCTTTGGTTTTGGCCTTTACGAACAAGGCCGACATACACTCATTCCCGTGACTACCCGCAAACATAATGATCGCAGTGGTCTCAGTTTTCCTGAAACACCTACACAGGAGACACCTCCTGTCAGCTGTATCCTGGAAGAAGACGACGCCACCCCTACCAAACCATCATCACCCACTTTGCCATCATCACCCACAGAATCAATGGACCCTGAATCTATCCCTCATAACTTTTTTTTTTCATAAATACTATCTTCATAGGTCCTCTCACTTATCAACGCGATAATGAGGACCCATCTTCTCTTCCCCTTCTGTATCCAGACATGATCGAAGAGGATTCGCCTTTGATTAATGTTGTTGAGTGCCAGGATGACGACTCCATCCTCACTTACCTTGGCGCGGATGATTCTTATATTCAACGAGCCTTACCATCTGAAACCCAAACCATGCTGAACGAATCTACTATAGAAATCAACATCCACACGGAGGAGGATCCTCACATTGTGAAGATCAGACAATCCCTTAACGCATCAGAACAAGTCACCTTTACTACTTTCCTCCGTGCTCGCAACCAAGCTTTCGCTTGGTCCTACGCTGACATGCCAGGAATTGATCCTACCATTTCCATCCATAACATCACTCTAAACCCCGATTCCAAACCAGTCAAACAAAAACTGAGAAAAATGCATCCACGCATTGCCCTCTTGGTCAAAGAGGAGCTCCAACGACTCCTTTCTGTTTCCTTCATTCTACCTATTGACTATCCTCAATGGATTTCTAACATCGTACCTGTCACTAAAGCGACGGGGGGACTTCGGATATGCACAGATTTCTGGGATCTTAACCTCGCTTGCCCTAAGGATGACTTCCCCCTACCTAGCATTGACCAACTTGTTGATCTCACTGCAGGCCATGAGATGCTCTCTCTCATGGATGGCTTTTCAGGATACAACCAAATTTTGGTTGCCCCTGCCGATCAACACAAAACTGCCTTCATAACTCCTTGGGGAACCTTCTGTTACCGTGTAATGCCATTTGGCCTTAAGAATGCTGGTGCGACCTATCAGCGGGCTATGACCTACATTTTTCATGACATTATGCACACTATCCTTGAAGATTACATCGACGATCTTCTTGGCAAGTCTAAACATCACAGTGAACATCTCGATATTTTAACCATTATTTTTGACCGCCTACTACAATATTCTGTCCGTCTTCAACCAAATAAATGTGTCTTTGGTGTCCTTTCGGGAAAACTTCTCGGCTTTATCATCTCTTTGCGTGGCATTGAGGTCAACCCATCTAAAGTCAAAGCTATTCTCGAAATGCCCCCACCCAAAAATCTCAATCAATTACGTAGTTTACAAGGTAAGCTCCAATCTATCCGACGTTTCATCTCCCAACTCTCGGGTCAGTGTCAACCTTTTCATCACCTTCTTAAAAAGGACATTGCCTTTCAATGGAGTGAAGAGTGCCACCAAGCCTTTGAAGCTCTCAAATCTTATCTCTTGCAGCCACCCGTGCTTATCCCACCCCAGGACGACCGCCCTTTCTACCTTTATCTTTCCGCCACTGACCATGCTATAGGCGTTATGCTTACACATCAGGACTCGGCACGACGAGAACAGGCCGTTTATTATATAAGTCATACCCTCGTGGATTACGAGACTAGGTATACACATGTAGAAAAATTGTGTCTTGCCCTATCATTCGTAGCCACCAAACTCTGACATTACCTCCTGAATCACAAAAATTTTGTCATCACTAACACGGACCCCATTCATTATATGTATGCCAAACCACATCTAAACCAACGCATCGCTCGATGGCTTATGCTCCTCGCCGACCTCGACCTTGAATTTGTACAACAGAAGTCAATCAAAGGACAGACTCTTGCAGACCAACTTGCGGAGGCCCCTTTACCTGGGGAACAATTTACCAATTTTACATTCCTCGACGAACTCATCACCACTCTTTCACTCGGGGAAGAGTTGTATCAAATGACCCTCTTCTTCGATGGATCTAAATGCCAGCGTGGCGGAGGAGTCGGCGTTGTTCTCATTCCTCTCGACGCTGAACCTATGCCTCTTTCATTCCGGCTTGATTTCCCCTGCACTAATAATACAGTGGAATACGAGGCCCTTTCTCTGGGTCTCCAAGTTGCGTTACACTTAGGCATCAAATCTATTAATATTTTTGGCGACTCTCAATTGGTAGTCAATCAAGTTATGGGCATCTACCAATGCAAAAATGAGGAACTTCAAAAGTATAAACACTACGTGGATTCACTTCTAGCCTTATTTACTCACTATTTTATCCAAACCATTCCCCGCTCCACTAACAAATTTGCAGATACTATGGCTTGCTTAGCCTCGCAAATTCCCGCTGCGCCAACTGACTCTGAATTATTCGTCGTGGTCCAACAACTTTTTGCCCCATCCTATTCAACCCCGGTAATTTGTATGATAAATACTGTGTCTACTAGTTCGCAGGATACCTGGTACCACCAATTTCACGACTACCTTACAATCTCTGTCCTCCCACCTGACCTTACTAGTAACGGCAAACGTGCTTTTCTTAAAAGTGTTTCACGTTATGTTGTCATGGGGGGACTCCTCTATAAACGTGGCTTTGATGGCATCCTCCTTCGCTGTCTAACCGGTGCGGAGGTCACCTACACCATCCAACAAGTCCATGATGGGATTTGTGGTGGACATTTTAGTGGCCTTGCCGTGGCTAAACGAATCCTTCGCCTAGGTTATTATTGGCCTACTCTTAACAATGACTGCTACGAATATGTTAAGCATTGTGTTATGTGTCAACAACATGCCAACCTTCAACATACTCCTAACCATCCGCTGTAGGTCGCACGAGATCTTTGGCCTTTCTCACAATGGGGTTTAGACCTCATTGGTGAGATTCACCCGACCTCTTCACAACGTCATCGTTGGATAATCACAGCGACCGAATATTACACAAAATGGGTGGAGGCCATTCCACTCATTTCAATCAAAAAATAAAAAATTGTCGATTTCATTAACCATCACATTATCTGTCGTTTTGGATGGTAAATCTTTTAAAAACAAGTTGTTACAAGACCTTTGTGACAACTTTGGTATCAAACTTAGTTTCTCATCACCTTACTATCCGCAGGCCAATGGTTAGGCTATATCTTCTAATAAAACCCTAACCAAAATCCTCATGAAATTTGTCAATGAATCCGGAAGAAATTGGCACGATCACATTCCCTTTTCCCTTTCGGCTTATCGTACTAGCATTCGTACCTCTACTAATGCCACACCTTTTTCTTTGGTATACGGTACCGAGGCTGTTTTGCCTCTCGAAATACAAATACCCTCCCTTAGAATATCTCTTCAGGATATTCTCACCAACGATGATTTCCGTCAAGAGCGGTTAGCCCAATTGGAGCTTCTTGACGAACGTCGTCTTACAGCTCTTGATCACCTTCAAATCTATCAAAAACGCATCAAACATGCTTATGATAAGCGACTTCATGAGCGTACCTTTAAGGTTGGTGATCTTGTCCTCAAATAGAATCAACATGTCACCAAACTAGAAAAGAGCAAACGTGGAAAATTTTCTCCCAATTGGATTGGGCCTTACATAATCACTCACACCTATGGATCAGGCGCTTATCGTTTAGCTTCGCTTAATGGTAAGCCTGAACCTGAACCCCTTAATGCCTTGCATCTTCGACCATTCTACTGTTGAATTTAGTGTTATATCACTTCTTATCTACCTACCGCTCGTCCCTTGAGCTCACATACCACCACATGCACTTCGTTTCCTACACCTCATAATAAAAATCAAGCTCACATAGTTTGATTCTCACCTCACCTAAATGATGCCTTCCCCTTTTTAGTCTAGTCCATGACTTCAAAGTTTTCAAATAGGTTGTATTCTTATGGGATTTTCTTGAGTCAAACTTCCTACCAAACTAGATGCTTCACGTCAAAAGAACATCTAGCTATCTAAATTATATATAGACTGTTCCCTCGAAGGACAGCTATATGCCAAATTATTGCTGCTATTATATATAGACTGCTCCCCCGAAGGACAGTGATGCACTAAAATCATATCTGCTACTATAAATAGACTGCTCCCTCGAAGGACAGCTATACACAGTTAGCCTTTATCAGAAGCTTCTCGCATTGATCAGCTTTGTGAAGACCTCAAGAATAGCACAATCAATATCCCTTGTAGACTTCCCACATCGATCAGTCTATATTCAGTAAAATAAAGGCCTCATTCAAAAAGAACTTTTTGGGTCATGGACTTGTCTATTTTAGGGTAGGTTCTCTTTCATCAGAACACTCACTTTGTAATAAATTCTCTGTACCTCAGCTATATCATCCACCTCACCTCACCATTTGTTTCAACTCAAGGGACGTAACGTACACCCGATATATTGTGATCATACAACTCTTTTCACCTATTGACTTCTCGTCTATGCACGGTACCTAGGGCTTTAAGCTCATTCTACGTTGTGTGGTTTGTTTAAGCTCTTTTCACCTATAGAGCACTCTTTCCACTTTGCCTCGCATCTAGGATTGTGTGTTGATCTTAATCAGGACATGGTTCCCTTCTACTTGGGTAGGCTAACTTTCGCTTCCCTTATACCTTTTACAACATCACCACTTCATTACCGACACCAACAACCTTACCTTACCAATATTAATATCAATATTCTTACCAACCAACCAGTTGCTTAAACCGTACCAAATTTCCTGAATTCACCTCTCCCTGATCCTATGGGAGAACTACATCGATCTGAGGCCCCTCCTTGCTTTGTGCAATGGGCTATGTAGGTAGCACTTCAGAGACATGGGGTCTCCCAAGGTTAGCTCGACCATCCCCTACCATAACCTATCATGTGTGGTAAATCTAAATATTTTTGTGTATTTCTATTTAATCACATTCCTCTCTATCCCTTTTCAAAACACAAAAAGTCAAAATGAAAACATTCTTAACTCAAATCAACATACATATTCAGTTTTATTTTAGATGTTAAACAAATACATCTTCTCTATCATCGACACGCAGGTCGGTACTCTTATTTATTTTTATACCTTGCTAACATTTATTTAGACCCTCACGCCTCATCCCGAACTAGGCGATGATCGTGATCGTCGACCCCTCTCACCAGGCCTCTCTGTCCTCAATGTTACCATGGCTATTGGTACCACCCACTGATCTGCTAATCTCTCCTGTAACATATGAATACACCCTCTAGTATGGAGGACTCCAGCCTCTAGTCTCTCCGTCCGTGACTCCGCAACCACTAACAATCCTCTTGTCTCATTCACCTGCGTTTGGAGCTGCTGAACCAAACGCTGCAGACGATCACTCTCTGCTGTAATCATTACTATGTCAGGACGATCATGTACACCTCGCAGTTCTATTACCCACCATAATCTATAGGCCTCTGTCGTTCCTACATCCATTACCCTGCGATCGGCTGCTACCTCTTCAAGCCCTTCTGGAGGTGTTGGCTGGGGAGGTGAGAATACTGCCTCTGCATCGATCCTCATATAGGGTCTATAAGCCTCGGGTATATCCTACACAAATCCAAATTGTCACCGCACGCGATCTAGAGGAATCCTCTCATACTCACCTGGCCTGTGCCCTGCGATCCACCTCAATCACTCTACACCCCTCAACTCCTCAGATATATTCTCTGTTACCATATAGTTTCCGTAAGGCTGCCAACAGATATCCGCAATTGTCACTCTCTCCCATACCTGCCTATAATACTCAAAGTCATCCATCACAGCCTGGGATCTTGCCTCCTGTTCTATCTGGACCCATCGTCTGAATCCCAACCTCTGTACTCTAGTTTCTCCTGACTGGATGGATCGGCCTACTGGTCGCACACAAACAATGTGCTCATAGGCCCAACAGTGTAATAAGTACGAACAATCCAGTGTCGTTCTGTGATTTCACCTACAAGCCCATAAACCCCTATATAGCTCCGCCAAATATGCAGGTGCCCATGCAAACGTCACGTTCCTTTCCATCATCTCCCAAATAACACACATCAATGCCTTTGGAAATCTTCCCCCTTCTGCCCTCGGTAATGCATAATACCCTACTGCTATCATTAAAATTACTACTAACCTTGTCTCCTCAGGGTGTGCTGCATTCATTATCCCATACGTAAATGACAAACCTCGCTGTGTTAAATCTCGTGTGTATGGACCAAATACTGCTGTTATCGCTCCCCGTGCCATGCTAGGTAATGCCTGATATACTAGTTTTCCTGTAATAGGGAGTCTCAAAATACGGAACACATCTTCCAATGTTACTGTCATTTCCCCTGTTGGCAGATAGAAGGTATTTGTCTCAGGATTCCATCTCTCAATCAACGCCTGTAACATAGCATGGTTACGTGTGATTCGTGAATAATAGTGGATTCCACTTAACCCCAAACGATTTATCAATGTCCATTCAGCTGGCATTACATCCGCTCGGATTCGTGACAACAGCGCTGGTACACTATCATTCATCCTCAACCCTACCTCTGCCTGCATACATCCAAATAACAAAAAACCATTTAATTCCTCCAATCCCCCTGGGTTTTTTCTCAAATTCTGGAAATTCCTACAGAAACTGGTATCGTTTAGAGCTAACCGGTACCGGTTGAGTAACCATACCGGTTATCCCTAACCGATATCGGTCCCTGTTACTTTCATACACCTTGCCCGAATAACCACCTATGACAATAATTTGAGCGTTTATTCCTTTCTATACCTACAAACATACCTGAAACCCCTGATCACCTACCCCGTAACACTTACAACCCTTGTTATCATGTTTTATTTTTTCATATCTACCCACTTAATCTCTTATTCATAACACATGCAAATATCAAATCACAACCAAAACGTTTACCTCTTGGGTTGTAGTAGCTTGAGGTGGCCCTTGTCTTCCCTCTTGTCCCTGCCTGCTGGATGTTTCTCCTCGTTCTGCCATTATCACGACCTTTTTCAACCCTACCTTTCTGTCTTCTAAATCTCAGATTACAATCACTTTCCTCATCTCTTTACTCCTAATCACTCAAATCTCTCATGCAAATACCTGTCTCAGTCGTCAAAAAGCATTGCGTTCGCGTATTTAACTCTTACATGGCTCTAAAAATAAGAACTTAAGTTGCCACCCTAGCTTTTTTATTTTTAGAAAAGCTCATACCTAAATAACCGGTATCGGTTATGTAACCGATATCGGTCAACTATCTACCGACGTCGGTTACCTAACCGATATCGGTTATAGACCTATCTTTTTACAACATGGTTCTTTTTCTTCATTTTCTACCTAATTTTTTGTCGCGCCCGCCCTTTTTCCTGCATAACAACACCATTATCCATATTTCTCCATCCACCACACATATCATTACAATGTCCATAACATCATCTATTTTACAAAACCAAACAAACCATCAACTAAGTCACATCTACACAAAACCAAAAACTCATCATTTGGATCCAACTCATCAGATACATATATAACAATGTCACAAAACCAGCCCAAAACATGCAACATTTCATCTTATAACACATCATCCATATATCAACACGTCAAATAAACTCATCATATATTCTATACCACAAAACCATTGACGAAATACTTTAAAACATTTTCAACACTGCATATGGATCAAAACATCATATATATATATTATATATATATATATATATATATATACAAGTTTTTAAATATACACTGTGCCCTACATCGGGGCCTCTGTGACCTCATCATACAACTAAACCGGCACGCAGGCCGCAATAACTATCCAAAATCTCGACTCGGCTCGCAGGCCGGTCCCTCATATCAAAAATATACTCGGCTCGTAGGCCGGTATCAAATATACAACCCGTACTCGACTCGCAGGCCGGTATATAATGAATAAATGAATCCATACATGAATAAATGACGGCACGCAGGCCTCTATCAACACAACCGGTTTGCAGACCGGTGCCCATGTCCCTATACAAAAATTATGTGGGGATCCCTTAGCTCTCCTCACCACCCTCAGCACTTCTCCCTGCTGGTCCCTGCGGTGCCTCTCACCTCTTGCCTATAACAGACACGCCGGCTGTGGTTGCACCTCCATGCGATCTCTGACTACGTGAGGTCTCCGCTCAGTGAGCTGAATAAGGCCGATACTCAACTCCTGGTACCATCAAGAATATCTTGATAGTATCGAGGGCCTCCACTCTAACCTCCATATAGTGCTCTCCCGAGCCACTGAAGGTAGCTAGGGCTGGTCCCCTGGACACCTAATCCTAGTACCCCCTGTGCTTGTGCTGGTGGTGCCTGTGGCTGTGCCGCTACTGGCGGGTGGTATCTATACCTGTGCCTGGGGCTATGGCTGTGCCACTGCTGGTGGTGGTGCCGGTACCTGTGCTACTGCTGGTACTACTGCTTGTACCTGTACCTGCACCTGTGGCTGTGCTGTTGGTGGTGGTGCTGCCTGTGCCTGTCCCTGAGCCTGGGCTAGCTACCCCTGTAAGACTCCTATCTGTGCCCTGTGCAGCAACAAGCTACCCCATGTAAGAGCTGCAATTGACCCCTGAGCTGATCTCTCTCTGCCTTCACAGCTACCAAGTCTCGCTGTGTAGGCTGTGCTACCCTCACCGCTCTCTGACCAGCTCACTACACCATGTATGCTCCTGTACAACCAGCATCATCTACGCCATGTCATCCGCTGGCCTCTCTGTAACCCAATCTAGATCTAAGGGCTGTGGTGCAGGCAGTGGGGCCTCTACATCATCCCTCCTGTACTGAGGGAGGGGAGGTGGCTCGTCCTGTCGCAGCCCCATCTGCCTGCGTACCCTCTCTAGGGGTATCCTCTCGTACTCTCCTGGCCTCTGTCCTGCTATCTAGAATGTGTACTGGATTCAGACGCAACTGTAAGCAGCCTCCTCCATGTGGGTGATGACCTCTATAAGGTCTCCATACAATATCTACCACTGTCAGGCCCTCTAATAAATGCCTGTAGTAGGCAACATCTCTCCCCGCAAGCACTGCTCGTGGGCTGCCCCACGACTCCCAACCACCTCTGAAAGTCGTATCTGTATATAACTTGTGGCCCTAGCTGCTGGGGGTAGCCCTACTAGTCTGATGCATATGATGTGCTCATATGCCCAACAGTGAAGTAAAAAAGTCGAACAAATACCAAATCGCCGCATCCGATGATAACCCCAGAGCTCTCTGTATAGCTGCACCAGATACACTGGTGCCCACGCATAGCAAGTATGCTCCTCCACCATCTCAAGCAGCACCCCCATCAATGCCTATGGAAAACGACCTCCCTCTGAGTCCGGGAGGGTGAAGCAGGTGATCCCAATCATCATCAGCACAGCCATCTGTGTCTCGTGTCGGTGCACACGGTACATGTCACCATACCCGATACTCGTGCTGTGATAGGTAAGTCACGCGGCTGCATCTCTAAAAACCTGCAAGATGCTGTCCATCATTGTCTCTGAATCTACCTGGAACACTGCCTCTCCCTCGATCGATAGCCGAAGGATGCGATACACATCCTCCAGCGTGATAGTCATCTCCCCAGTCGGGAGATGGAACACATTGGTTGCCGGATCCCATCTCTCGATGAGGGCGACCATCAGGGCTGTGATCTCTCTCTATCGCTTTGTACCTCTGGACTCCACCGAGTCCCACCTCGCGCTATGATCACCCCAGTGAGCCGCAAATACGTGTGGCCGCATTCACACCAACAGCGGGGGCATCCTATCCCGCATCGTCAACTGCTGACATGCCTGCAAAACCAACCCACATCCTTAGACCTACTCTTTATCACAACATCTACTTTACCCTCTAAACCCCCTTTTATCCCCCCGACCACACCCCAACTCTCTACCAGCCCCCTCTAGCAACCTACCTTCAACCACCCAACCCAAAACCCACCTAACCCCAACCCATACAAATCCCATACCTACCCACAACTCAACCCACCCAAATCCAAACCCACCCAAAGCCCAAAATCTACCCCACCCAGCATCCAAACCCAACCAAACCCCACTCAACACCCCACCCCACCCAACATCCAAACCCACCAAAAGCCCAAAATCTACCCAAACCCAACCCAACCCACCCCAACCAAACTCCACCCAACCAAACCCCACCCCACCCAACACCCCACCCCACCCCACCCAACCCAACCCATACCCATACAAACCCAAACCGACACCGGCCGACATACGACCGATGTCGGTCCAGCCCAACACACCCTGTCCACACAATTTCTGACCGATGCCGGTCGCTTAGCAACCGACATCGGTCGCTGTAATTTCCAGGAGCCGAACCCCCGCGCAGCCCCCCGCCCATTTTTTTCCATTTTTATACTTATCTACCCACCCAAACACCATAAAAACCTACCCACCCAGCCGACTTGCCCTATTTTACCCCTATATCCTCTTCATTTTTCAAATTACGTCAATTTACTCATTATTTCCTAAAAAATGCAAACTCCTACCCAAACCCCCAATTTCGCTTAATACCATTCAAATGCACAAAATAAAAAGTTCCGAGCCTACCCGTACGATGACACGTCGTCGTCGTGGGATGGGTGGTGGTGGTCCAGCTGGTCCAGCCCCTCCTGCTCCTCCTGCCTATGCCATGGCTCCAATTCTACTCTGCTGGATCCCCGGCCAATCAACTGCTGCCTCCTCCTCACTCGGGCCCGCAAACAACTCACTCCTCCAGCAAAATAGCTCCACCTCACTCAATAAACCTCCAATCTCAACTCTCCATGTCAGACAAGTCAATTTGGTTTTCAAAATAACAAAGTGACAATGACAAGCCATATTTTTCTTTTTATAAGTTTTTCGCCCATAACCGATATCAGTTTCATTTTTGCCCTAATGAACCGGTATCGGTCCCTTAACCGATATCGGTCATATAGAATCGACATCATTTTTTCTGCCAACTTTCCCCCAATATTTTTTGCCCCTATTTACCATTTGCCCCTTTTTAACCACATATCACCTATATCCACCTTTGCTGAACACCATTTGTTTACCCATTTGGCTTGACCCAAGGCCTCAACCTACCTATTTGGCCCGACCCAAGGCCTCGCCCTACCCATTTGGCCCGACCCAAGGCCTTGCCCTACCCATTTGGCCCGACCCAAGGCCTCGCCCTACCCATTTGGCCCGACCCAAGGCCTCAACCTACCCATTTGGCCCGACCGAAGGTCTCGCCCTACCCATTTGGCCCGACCCAAGGCCTCTCCCTACCCATTTGGCCCGACCCAAGGCCTCACCCTACCCATTTGGCCCGACCCAAGGCCTCACCCTAACCATCTGGCCCGACCCAAGGCCTCACCCTACCCATTTGGCCCGACCCAAGGCCTCACCCTAACCATCTAGCCCGAACCAAGGCCTCACCCTAACCATCTGGCCCGACCCAAGGCCGTAACCCAATAACTTGGCCCGACCCACGGCCGTATCACTTCAATACCATACCCACAATCAACGTTTTATTTTATCCATCCATCATGTACCTTTTGTTCAATCGAGCTCACCTGTTCATGTTTTAGCATGATTAGGGTCCTTGACTTGATCTGTCGACCAAATTTGCCTAGACCTAGACCGTGACGTTTATCTCAACCAAACCAACCATTTGGTACTGCCGAACACGCCTAAACGTTCCTGTACCTTACCTATTATATACCCTGGAGCTACTTCCTATGCCTTGGATACCAGGATTATATCACCCTTGTTTGGATAAACTATCGACCTTTGCCTATGCACTGCTGGTTTGCTCGTCAAATCATGTACCCTAGTCGTACTATTGCATTTTACCATGCGTTTGCTTCCTTGGACGCATCCCACCATCTTACCATCCCCTCTACCCCATTTACCCTTTATCAACCCTATCCCTGATTTCCACTTCGCTCAATCTGTGCTAGATTTGAGGGGGATTACCTATATCCTTAACAGGAGAAACCACTTCATATTATTGTCCGCGCAGCTTTACAACACAAGCTACACGACAATAAGGGGCTAATGTAGACACCAAATTTATGTCTTATGACCCCTTGTGACCCACATCTCATCTTGCAACTTAACCTCATCACCTAAACCTTACACAATTATTTATTAATTACCTTGTAATTGATAAATCCACATCACCTTACCTGCCACCTCATTTTTCCACCTCATCATGACCTAGCCCTAACCCTAAACTAACCTAATTAAGACCTATGACTTGGTCTAGACTCACATCCATAACTAATGCCTCCTTACTCGGACCCAAAACCGACCTTCTAGCCACTTGACCAAGCCCACAACTGATCTCTCGGGAGAAAAGTAGGGAAGGTGGGCTGTTTTACTAAAAATAGCCTACTTTTTCCTTACCGATGCCGGTTCCTACTCGACCGACGTCGGTTACGTAACCGCCATCAATTCCCTGTAAATGGCCTCCCCAAACCAAAAACAAAGGATCAGAATTTCATTTTTGGGGATCAGGTCAAATGATTTTTGAATCAACAGAGATCATTGGGAGCGAAAATAGAGTCCAGATCTACACTTGACCGAGCAGAGACAAGTGGAAATACCAGAAGTGTTTACAACAAAGGAGATCAGCTTGCATCTTCGTCAAAACCAGAAGTTTTATATTTCCTGGGCCTAAGGCAGTTTCCTCATTTATTGTCTAATCAAAATCTTGTGGTCTTGTGTTCTTATTTGCAGGTAGTCCTTCCAAGACAAAAAGGAGTTCTTCGCAATCAGCCTGATCTTTCTGTTTCACTCGGAAATGTTTCGTTCCTTTAAGAAACAGATAAGGTTAGGGGCTAGGAGGAATACCTGTAGAATGTCGAGATGGTGTGCGCGTACCGTAGAGAAAGATCAGGCTGACTACTAAGAACTCCTTTTTGTCTTGGAAGGACTACCTACAAATAAGAACACAAGACCACAATATTTTAATTAGACAATAAATGAGGGAACTGCCTTGGGCCCATGAAATATAAAACTTCCTTTCGAAGGTGGTCAGTTCCCCTGCTAATATGAATTAACACAAAAGACTGTAAGATATCAATTAAGTTGTTTCGTTGAACTGGGTAGGGGAAAGGCTGGTTTTCTGGTTTTGATCAGAGGAACCGATGCCGGTTACTGATAACCGATTGCGGTTACTGATAACCGATACCGGTGGGTTCTAAGATCTTCTTGGTAGCTATGGTGTTTGTAAGGCTGGTTTATGGATGATATTAGGAAATGAGATGATGAGGGGTAAAGGAATGACAGTTAGATGCAATGACACGTTGGGTAGTGGATTCAGAAACGGATTTAGGAGGACTGAGATTCAAGAAGCATAAGAAATGTTATAATAGAGGACATGCAAGATGTGACTTACTGGTTTTGACCAAGATGCAAGCTGATCTCCTTTGTTGTAAACACTTCTGGTATTTCCACTCATCTCTGCTCGGTCAAGTGAAGATCTGGACTCTGTTTCTCGCTCCTAATGCTCTCTGTTGATCTAGAAATCCTTCGACTGATGCCAAAATGAAATTCCAATCCGTTGTTTTAGTTTGTGGAGCCCATTTACAAGGAACTGATGGTGGTTACATAACCGACGGCGGTCGAGTAGGAACCGGCATCGGTAAGGAAAAAGTAGGCTATTTTTAGTAAAATAGCCCACCTTCCCTGCTTTTCTCCTGAGAGATCAGTTGCGGGCTCGGTCAAGTGACTAGAAGGTCAGTTTTGGGTGTGAGAAAGGGGTCATTAGTTATGGGTGTAGGTGTGGACCAAGTTATGGGTCTTAATTAGGTTAGTTTTAGGGTTAGGGCTAGGTCATGATGAAGTGGCAAAGTGAGGTGGTAGGTAGGGTGATGTGGATTTATCAATTAGAAGGCAATTAATAAATAATTGTGTAAGGTTTAGGTGATGAGGTTATATTGCGAGATGAGATGTGCGGGTCACAAGGGGTCGTAAGACACGAATTTGGTGTCTACATTAGCTCCTTATTGTCGTGTAGATTGTTTTGTAAAGCTGCGTGGACAATAATATGAAGTGGTTTCTCCTGTTAAGGATATAGGTAATCCCCCTCAAATCTATCATAGATTGAGTGAACGGGAAATCAGGGATAGGGTTGATAAAGGGTGAATGTTGTAGAGAGGATGGTAAGGTGGTGGGGTAAGTCCAAGGAAGCAGACGCATGTTGAAATGCAATAGTACGACTAGGGTACATGATTTGACGAGCAAACCAGCAATGTATAGGCAAAGGTCGATAGTTTATCCAAACAAGGGTGATATAATCCTGGTATCCAAGGCATAGGAAGTAGCTCCAGGGTATATAACAGGTAAGGTACAGGAATGTTTAGGCATGTTCGGCAGTACCAAATGGTTGGTTTGGTTGAGATAAACATCACGGTCTAGGTCTAGGCAAAGTTGGTCGACAGATCAAGTCAAGGACCCTAATCATGCTAAAACATGAACAGGTGAGCTCGATGGAACAAAAGGTACAGGATGGATGGATAAAATAAAACGTTGATTGTGGGTATGGTATTGAAGTGATACGGCCTTGGGTCGGGCCAAGTTGTTGGGTTGTGGCCTTGGGTCAGGCCATAAGAGTAGAGTGAGGCCTTGGGTCGGGCCAAATTGTTAGGACGAGGCCTTGGGTGGGGCCGGATAGGTAGGTTGAGGCCTTGGGTCGGGCCAAATGGTTAGGGTGAGGCCTTGGGTCGGGCCAAATAGGTAGGTTGAGGCCTTGAGTCGGGCCAAATGGGTCGGGCTGGATAGGTAGGTTGAGGCCTTGGGTCAGGCCAAATGGGTAGGTTGAGGCCTTGGGTCGGGCCGAATAGGTAGGTTGAGGCCTTGGGTCGGGCCAAATGGGTAGGTTGAGGCCTTGGGTAAGGCCAAATGGGTAGGTTGAGGCCTTGGGTCGGGCCAAATGGGTAGGTTGAGGCCTTGGGTCGGGCCAAATAGGTAGGTTGAGGCCTTGGGTCGGGCCAAATAGGTAGGTTGAGGCCTTAGGTCGGGCCAAATGGGTAAACAAATGGTGTTCAGCAAAGGTGGATATAGGCGATATGTGGTTAAAAAGGAGCAAATGGTAAATAGGGGCAAAAAATATTGGAGGAAAGTTGGTAGAAAAATGATACCGGTTGATGTAGGAATTTCCAAAATGTGAGAAAAACCTTGATGGATTAAATGGTTGTTTGTTGTTTTGATGTATGCAGGCTCAGGCAGGGTTGAGGATGAATGATAGTGTGCCAGCGCTGTTGTCACGAATCCGAGCGGATGTAACGCTAGCTGAATGGACATTGATAAATCGTTTGGGGTTAAGTGGAATCCGCTATTATTCACGAATCGCACGTAACCATGCTATGTTACAGGCGTTGATTGAAAGATGGAATCCCGAGACAAATACCTTCTATCTGCCAACAGGGGAGATGACAGTAACATTGGAAGATGTGTTCTGTATTTTGAGACTCCCTATTACAGGAGAACCAGTATATCAGGCACTACCTAGCGCGGCACGGGGAGCGATAACAGCAGTATTTGGTCCATACGCACGAGATTTGACACAGCGAGGTTTATCATTTACGTATGGGGTAATGTATGCAGCACACCCTGAGGAGACAAGGTTAGCAGTGATATTAATGATAGCGGTAGGGTATTATGCATTACCGAGGGCAGAAGGGGGAAGATTTCCAAAGGCATTGATGTGTGTTATCTGGGAGATGATAGAAAGGAACGTGACTTTTGCATGGGCACCTGCATATTTGGCGGAGCTATACAGGGGTTTATGGGCTTGTAGGCGAAATCACAGGACGACACTGGATTGCTCATACTTATTACACTGTTGGGCTTATGAGCACATTGTTTTTGTGTGACCAATAGGCCGATCCATCCAGGCAGGAGAGACCGGAGTACAGAGGTTGGGATTCAGACGCTGGGTCCAGACAGAACAAGAGGCAAGATCTCAGGCTGTGATAGGTGACATCGAGTATTACAGGCAGGTATGGGAGAGGGTGACGGTTGCGGATATCTGTTGGCAGCCTTACAGAAACTATATGGTAACAGAGAATATAGCTGAGGAGTTGAGGGGTGTAGAGCGATTGAGGTGGATCGTAGGGCACAGGCTAGGTGAGTATGAGAGGATTCCTCTAGATCGCATGCGGCGACAATTTGGATTTGTGCAGGATATACCCCAGGCGTATAGACCATATATGAGGATTGATGCCGAGGCAGCATTCTCACCTCCCCGGCCAACACCTCCAGAAGGGCCCGAGGAGATAGCAGCCGATCGCAGTGTAATGGATGCCGGAATGACAGAGGCCTATAGGTTATGGTGGGTAGCAGAGCTGCGAGGTGTATGCGATTGCCCTAACATAGCTGTGATTACAGCAGAGAGGGATCGTCTGCAACGTTTGGTTTAGCAGCTCCAAACGCAGGTGAATGATACAAGAGGATTGTTAGTGGTTGCGGAGTCACGGGCGGAGAGACTAGAGGCTGGAGTCCTCCATGCGAGAGGGCGTATTCATATGTTACAGGAGAGATTGGCAGATCAGTGGGTGGTACCAATAGCCGTGGTACCATTGAGGACAGAGAGGCCTGGCGAGAGGGGTCGACGATCACGATCATCACCTAGTTCGGGATGAGGCATGAGGGTCTAAATAAATGTTAGCAAGGTATAAGAATAAATAAGCGTACCGACCTGCGTGTCGATGATAGAGAAGATGTAGTTGTTTAACATCTAAATAAAATGAGAGATGTATGTTGATTTGAGTTATAATAATAAGAATGTTTTCGTTTTGACTTTCGGTGTTTTGAAAAAGGATAAAGAGGAATGTGATTAAATAGAAATACACAAAAATATTTATATTTACCACACATGATAGGTTATGGTAGGGGATGGTCGAGCTAACCTTGGGAGACCCCATGTCTCCGAAGTGCTACCTACATAGCCCATTGCACAAAGCAATGAGGGGCCTCAGACCGATGTAGTTCTCCCTTAGGACCAGGGAGAGGTGAATTTAGGCAATTTGGTTGTGGTTAGGCAATTTGTCGTTTGGTAAAAATTTGATGTTGGTAGGGTAATGTTGTTGGTGTTGGTAGGATAATGTTGTTGGTGTAGGTATAGGTGAAGCAAAAGTTAGCATACCCAAGTAGTAGAGAAGCGTGTCCTGATTAAGATCAACACACAATCCTAGAGGCGAGGCAAAGCGGAAAGAGTGTTCCGTAGGTGAAAAGAGCTAAACAAACCACACAACGTAGAACGAGCTTGAAGCCCTAGGTACCGTGCATAGACAAGAAGTCAATAGGTGAAAAGAGTTGTATGATCACAATCTATCAGGTGTACGTTACGTCCCTTGAGTTGAAACAAATGGTGAGGTGAGGTGGATGATATAGCTGAGGTACAGAGAACTTGTTACAAAGTGAGTGTTCTGACGAAAGAGAACCTACCCTAAATAGACAATTCCATGACCCAAAAAGTTCTTTTGAATGAGGCTTTTATTTGACTGAATATAGACTGATTGATGCGGGAAGTCTACAAGGGATATTGATTGTACTATTCTTGAGGTCTTTACAAAGCTGATCCATGCGAGAAGCTTCTGAGAAAAGGCTGACTGTGTATAGCTGTCCTTCGGGGGAGTAGTCTATTTATAGTAGCAGATATGATTTTAGTGCATAGCTATCCTTCGGGGGAGCAGTCTATTTATAGTAGCAACAATAGTTCGGCATATAGCTGTCCTTCAAGGGAGTAGTCTATATTTAATTTAGATGACTAGATGTTCTTTTAGCGTGAAGCATCTAGTTTAGTAGGAAGTTTGACTCAAGAAAATCCCATAAGAATACGGCTTATTTTAATACTTTGAAGTCATGGACTAGACTAAAAAGGGGAAGGCATCATCAAGGGGAGGTGAGGAGTGATTTTGATTTTATTTTGAGATATAGAAAACAAAGTGTATGTAGCGGTAAATGAGCTTAAGGGACGAGCAGTAGGTAGATACGAAGTGATATAACACTAGATTCAACACTAGAATGGTTGAAGATGCAAGGCATTAAGGGGTTCAGGCTCAGGTTTACCGTTAAGCGAAGCTAAACGATAAGTGCCTGATCCATAGGTGTGAGTGATTATATAAGGCCCAATCCAATTGGGAGAAAATTTTCCACGTTTGCTCTTTTCTAGTTTGGTGACATGTTGATTCTCTTTGAGGACAAGATCACCAACCTTAAAGGTACGCTCATGAAGTCGCTTATCATAAGCACGCTTGATGCGTTTTTTATAGATTTGGAGGTGATCAAGAGCTGTAAGACGACGTTCATCAAGAAGCTCCAATTGGGCTAACCGTTCTTGGCGGAAATCATCGTTGGTGAGAATATCCTGAAGGGATATTCTGAGGGAGGGTATTTGTATTTCGAGAGGCAAGACAGCCTCGGTACCATATACCAAAGAAAAAGGTGTAGCGTTAGTAGAGGTACGAATGCTAGTACGATGAGCCCAAAGGGCATAGGGAATGTGATCGTGCCAATTTCTTCCGGATTCATTGACAACTTTCACGAGGATTTTGGTTAGGGTTTTATTAGAAGATTCAGCCTGACCATTGGCCTGCGGATAGTAAGGCGATGAGAAACTAAGTTTGATACCAAAGTTGTCACAAAGGTCTTGTAGCAACTTGTTTTTAAAAGATTTACCATTATCTATTATTAGGCGATGAGGAATACCAAAACGACAGATAATGTGATGGTTAATGAATTCAACAATTTTTTCTTTTTTGATTGAAATGAGTGGAATGGCCTCCACCCATTTTGTGTAATATTTGGTTGCTGTGATTATCCAACGGTGACGTTGCGAAGAGGTCGGGTGAATCTTACCAATAAGGTCTAAACCCCATTGTGAGAAAGGCCAAAGATCTCGTGTGACCTGCAGCGGATGGCTAGGAGTATGTTGAAGGTTGGCATGTTGTTGACACATAACACAACACTTAACATATTCATAGCAGTCGTTATTGAGAGTAGGCCAATAATAACCTAGGCGAAGGATTCATTTAGCCATGGCAAGGCCACTAAAATGTCCACCACAAATCCCATCATGGACTTGTTGGATGGTATAGGTGACCTCCGCGCCGGTTAGACAGAGAAGGAGGATGCCATCAAAGCCACGTTTATAGAGGAGTCCCCCCATGACAACATAATGAGAAACGCTTTTAAGAAAAGCACGTTTGCCATTACTAGTAAGGTCAGGTGGGAGAACAGAGATTGTAAGGTAGTCATGAAATTGGTGGTACTAGGTATCCTGCGAATTAGTAGACACAATATTTATCATACAAACTACCAGGGTTGAATAGGATGGGGCGAAAAGTTGTTGGACCACGACAAATAATTCAGAGTCAGTTGGCACGGCGGGAATTTGCGAGGCTAAGCAAGCCATAGTATCCGCAAATTTGTTAGTGGAGCGGGGAATGGTTTGGATAGAATAGTGAGTAAAGAAGGCTAGAAGTGAATCCATGTAGTGTTTGTACTTTTGAAGTTCCTCATTTTTGCATTGGTAGACGCCCATAACTTGATTGACTACCAATTGAGAGTCGCCAAAAATATTGATACATTTGATGCCTAAGTGTATCGCAACTTGGAGACCCAGAACAAGGGCCTCGTATTCCGCTGTATTATTAGTGCAGGGGAAATCAAGCCGGAATGAAAGAGGCATAGGTTCAGCGTCAAGAGGGATGATAACAATACCGGCTCCTCCACCGCGCTGGCATTTAGATCCATCAAAGAAGAGGGTCATTTGATACGACTCTTCCTCGAGTGAAAGAGTGGCGATGAGTTCGTCGGGGAATGTAAAATTGGTAAATTGTTCCCCAGGTAAAGGGGCCTCCGTAAGTTGGTCTGCAAGAGTTTATCCTTTGATTGACTTCTGTTGTATAAACTCAAGGTCGAGTTCGGCGAAGAGCATGAGCCGTCGAGTGATGCGTTGGTTTAGATGTGGTTTGGCGTACATATAATGAATGGGGTCCGTGTTGGTGATGAAAAAAGTTTTGTGATTCAGGAGGTAATGTCGGAGTTTGGTAGCTACGAATGATAGAGCTAGGCACAATTTTTCTACATGTGTATACCTAGTCTCGTAATCCATGAGGGTACGACTTATATAATAAACGTCCTGTTCTCAACGTGCCGAGTCCCGATGTGCGAGCATAGCTCCTATAGCATGGTCAGTGGCGGAAAGATAAAGGTAGAAAGGGCAGTCGTCCTGGGGTGGGATAAGCACGGGTGGCTGCAAGAGATAAGTTTTGAGAGCTTCGAAGGCTTGGTGACACTCCTCACTCCATTGAAAGGCAACGTCCTTTTTAAGAAGGTGATGAAAAGGGTGACATCGATCCGAGAGTTGGGAGATGAAACGCCAGATGGATTGAAGTTTACCCTACAAACTACGCAATTGTTTGAGGTTTTTGGGTGGAGGCATTTCTAGGATAGCTTTTACTTTAGATGGATCGACCTCAATGCCACGCAAAGAGACGATAAAACCAAGAAGTTTCCCCGAAAGGACACCAAAGACACATTTCTTTGGTTGAAGACAAATAGAATATTACAACAGGCGATCGAAAATAATGGTTAAAACATCGAGATGTTCACTGTGATGTTTAGACTTTCCAAGAAGATCGTCGACGTAATCTTCAAGGATAGTGTGCATAATGTCATGAAAAATGTAGGTCATAGCCCGCTGATAGGTAGCACCAGCATTCTTAAGGCCAAACGGCATGACACGATAACAGAAGGTTCCCCAAGGAGTTATGAAAGCGGTCTTATGTTGATCGGCGGGTGCGACCAAAATTTGATTGTATCCTGAAAAGCCATCCATGAGAGAAAGCATTTCATGGCCCACAGTGAGATCAACAAGTTAATCAATACTTGGGAGGGAAAAGTCATCCTTAGGGCAAGCGAGGTTAAGATCCTGGAAATCCATGCATATCCGAAGTCCCCCCATCGCTTTAGTGATAGGTACGATGTTAGAAATCCATTGAGGATAGTCAATAGGCAAGATGAAGGAAACAGAAAGAAGTCGTTGAAGCTCTTCTTTGACCAAGAGGGCAATGCGTGGATGCATTTTTCTCAATTTTTGTTTGACTGGTTTGGAATCGGGATTTAGGGTGATGTTATGGACGGCAATGGTAGGATCAATTCCTGGCATGTCCGCGTAGGACCAAGTGAAAGCTTGGTTGTGGGTACAGAGGAAGGTAGTAAAGGGAACTTGTTCTGATGTGTTAAGGGATTTTCTGATCTTCACTATGTGAGGATCTTCCTCCGTGTGGATGTTGATTTCAATAGTAGATTCGTTCAACATGGTTTGAGTTTCAGATGGTAAGGCGCGTTGAAGATAGGAGTCGTCCGCCCCAAGGTAAATGAGGATGGAGTCATCATCCTGGCACTCAACAACATTAATCAAAGGTGAATCCTCTTCGATCATGTCTGGATACAGAATGGGAAGAGAAGATGGGTCCTCATTATCACGTTGATAAGTGAGAGGACCTATGAAGATAGCATTTATGAAAAAAAAAAGTTAGGAGGGATAGATTCAGGGTCTATAGATTCTGTGGGTGATGATGGCAAAGTGGGTGATGATGGTTTGGTAGGAGTAACATCGTCTTCTTCCAGAATACAGCTGACACGAGGTGTCTCCTGTGTAGGTGTTTCAGGAAAACTGAGACCACTGCGATCATTATGTTTGCGTGTGGTGATGGGGATGAGCGTATGTCAGCCTTGTTCATAAAGACCAAAACCAAAGCCTTTCCAAGCACAGCGAGTCAAGAAAGTGAGGGCGAAGCGACGATTTGTCAGGTATTGGAAATCAGATTGGAAGGGAACCACACCAAGAGGAGGTTCAGGGGTAATGGAAGATGCGTCAACACCCCCATATGTTAGGTTGGTGCAGCAATGGGGTGGTCCGTAAGAGATTACTTCCCCCACGCGACGGTCATAGGTGGGATGTGCATGTAATTGTCCGTACTCCTGCGGGGTAGGGAAAGAACTAACATTATATAGGCGGTACTCCCCCAGCGTAAGGCGTTTAAAAACATCTACTAAGGGGTCAGAGGTTGGGATGTTAGCTGCGGGAAGGGAAGTGGTTTTTGCGACGGTGGTTTCATCAGTTGAAGGCATAGATGCAGTTAAGGTGGATGGTTGAGGTACATTTAAAGAGGATGGTTGGGTTGAATGTATGGGTGTCTTGATTGGTATAAGCACATCGTTAAGGCGTTATAACATATTGCAGGTTTTAAAGGGGGGAGGATCAGCTTTTACGGTGTAGGACTTCCCCTCGTACTCAAATTTTATGCATCTATGTAATGTTGAGGGAACGCATCCCATGGCCCGGATCCAAGGACGACCCAGCAATATATTATATTAGAACTCTCCCTCAAGGACATAGAAGAGTTTGGGTAAAGTACGTGGTCCTACCCAAATATTGAGGATCACAGTGCCTAAGGTAGAGGTAATAGCGTCATTGAATGACCGTAACATGATGGGGTTGGCACACATGTAGCTAAAAGGGATATTCATTTGTTGGAAATATTTTGAAGAGATGATGTTTAGGCTGGCGCCCCCGTCAATCATGACACGACGTACCCGGATATCCCGGACGTAAGCTGAGATGAAAAGGGCCGGGTCAGGATCTTCGGTACCAAAGTCGATAATTTCATCTTCGGAGAAACTGACAGCAGCGACTTGCTGTACAGAACCCGAAGTGGTTGGGGCAGTGGGTTGTTTGGTGAGAGAAGCAACGTGATTGGGTGTTAGAATGGAGGCAACAGGTAGGGTTTCATTAGGTAAAACCTCTATCCCTTGAAGGATCTCAACGAGAGCTTGTCGATGAGATTCAGAAGTCTGAATGAGATCATAGAGTGTCATTTTTACGGGTGATTGGTGAAGCTGTTTGATCATGGCTCGATGGGCAGCTCCATTAGAGACGGGGTAAGTGGGTCCACGAATAACTACTTTAGGTGGTGGTGCAATCGGGATGTTTGACGGAGAAAGAGATGCTGCAGGTGTGTTTTCTTTTGCTTTCCCATTGTTTTTCTGCCCTCGAGTAGCGACACTAATCATATTAATCTCGTAGACCTGAAATGAGGAAGATGGTTGGGATAAAGCATGGTTTTCAAGAGGTGGGGTTGTAATAATGATAGATCTTGGTGAGGTGGGGACAGATGGTAGAGGAGAGGGAATTGAAGCTAAAGGTCTCTCCCTTCGTAAGTTGTCTTTCTTAACCTTTCTATATGGGAGAGGTGACTGATGAAGGATGGTTTTTAAAGCTTTGCATCCCTCCACATCATGTCCTGGTGTGTGGTGATAGACACAAATTTTAGACTCATCATAACTTATCGGTCGAGGTTTAGACGGGTCATAAGGTCTAAGTGGGGGTAGGGAAATGGTTGCATTCTCCACCAACATAGCAAGAATTTTGGCGTAAGATCCTTTGAGTGGGTCAAAATCAGAGGAGGATGAGGGTATTGGTTGTGCGGGTTTTGGTAATGTTTGGGCGTGGTTGGTTCGTACGGGTGGTGGTTTAGCCGAGGGGTGTTGACACGTGGTTTTCACTAAACATGGTTTCTTTGGCGCATAATCTATGTTGGATGATGAGGCCGCAGATGATGTGGTATCAGAAAACAACCACGGGGAAATAGGAGTGACCGAAAACAAATATTTTGATGATGGAATTTGTTTAGGGTTGATAGGTGGACATGATACGTGGAGTGACGGTGTTGCTATACCCTTTGATCTCTGTATAGGTGCGGAAGGCGTAGGTCGTTTTGAAGAAAACGCAGGAGGTATGATATATTGATGTAAGGTAGAGGGATGAGGTCCTAATATGGAAAGTGGGTATGACGATGAGGGTTTTGATTGTGATGGAGGCACAAATTGAGTTTGTCTCCTAGGCGGCGGGGTGGATTTATTTTTGGATAAATTGAGTCGCTTAGGCGGGTGTGTTAGACTAGGCATTGGTGAGGTCCCAAGCGTAGGGGAAGATTTGGTTAAGTTGATAGAAGTAGACGGGGCATTTGGTAGAGGTGAGGGGGGTGAAGGTGAGAACATGGGCATTTTAAGATTCTGTAAGCACTTCGGGTATATGGTGGAGGCATCAGGATCGGTCATTTGCATTTGAGTAGAATAAGGGGTATTCAAACGTTCCCATAGGATTCGTCTATCTTCTGGAGAATGACAGTCTTCAGGTTTGAATTGTAAATTTGGTACGGAAGAAAGGTAGGTTGTGATTCCAGTCCACTGTGGGCATGATACAGGGGGTAGATGAGGTACTGTATCAATAGATATTAAGAGGTCGACCGGTTGTTGAAAAGATTTAGGCGATGAAGGACTAATAGGCAGGAGGGCATGTTTGAGAGGGTCTGTCATGGTTAAAGAATTTAGTGATGTCGATGCAAGATATTTCTCGTCTAAGGATGTCAAAAGGAGTGGCGTACCCTCCTCTTGTGCAGCAAGAGCGGTAGAGGGAGACGTCTGGGAAATAGATAAATTAGATAACATTCGTTCGCAGTCTTGTAGGGATGTGGTATAAGAAGACTCATTGATGGTAAGAGAAGTCTGGGCAGTTAACTCCTTTATAGGTAAAGGAATGATTTCACTTTGGCTTGATGGTGGTAAAGGAGGTTTGCGCTCCCGTGTTAGTGAAGAGGCTTGATTCAAAATTTTCTCGATAGATGCTTTTGACTGGGTATCGAAGACTGCATGGATCTCATGAACACTCTCCTTGGCTAAGATATCCTGGTTTGTGTTACTGTTGTGAGAGTGATTCAGGAATGGTTTGTTGAAGATTTTCAAATTTCGGTTGGCAGGGGTGTTAGGATTATCGAGGGCTATATCCCCCGCATCAACCATTTCCTGCACTATGTTTTTCAACATCTTGCAGTTTTCATGACTGTGTCCCTTCACACGGTGGAAGTTACAGAAGTCATTTTCTTTGTACCAGGAAGGTATGGCGCGAGTGGAATCAAATCCGGAATGAGGTTTAACAGGAGGTAAGGTAATGGCTCCTGCTTTGAGCAGTTTTTCCAATATCACACCATATGTCTCCCCCAAGGGAGTGTAGTTGATGGGTTCCGCTTTATACTTATAAGTGGTTTTTGGCGGGGTATTGGACGGTGGTTGGGATTTGACCGTCACCGCGTGGACAGCTCCTTTTGATTTAGAAGAAGTGGACGCGTGAGGAGTGGTGGTATTTGGTTTATTGGTGGAATCTGTAGTTCGGAAAGTGGAGTTTTTGTTGCGCAACCGCAATTTCTATTCCTCTAAGGCTCGAATTTCTAATTTTTGAGCCATAGTAAAGGCCTCGTCGAATGTACGGAAAGTTTGAATTTGGAGGGTAGGGGAGATGTGCTTAGCACAGGCCCGCATAAATAGTTTGATAAGTTCGGTTTGAGGCAAGGCATACGTAAGTTGGTTGATAAGGCCCCGCCATCGTCCAACGAAATCTGCGATAGATTCGTCTTCAAATTTTCGGATGGCATAGAGGTCGGTAATAGATACTTTCTTGGCAATGTTAATGGAGAAATGATCCAAGAAAGATTGGGCTAGTTGGTTAAAAGAGAAGATTGAGTGCTGGGTTAAAGCACTGTACCACTCTAAGGCAGGTCCTGATAAGGACATGGGAAAGGTGCGGAGTAACAAGGCATCATCATGGGCAATCAAATAACAAGCATGTCTAAATGATCGTAAGTGTTGTTGAGGATCCTCTTTACTATTAAAACGAGTAAATTTTGGCAACTCCCATTGAGGAGGATATGAATGAAGGGGGACAGAAGGGTGAATGGGCTCCCGAAAAACTTGCTCGTATGTCAAGGCGCTACGACTTCCTGAAACAGAAGCCTCCAGGTTTTGCATTTTGTCCATCATTTGTTTAATTAGATCAGTAGTTGGATGAGATGATGGTGTGGTTGTGGTAAACGGAGGCAAATTGGACCAAGGACCACCGCTAGACACTGGTGGGGTTAAGTGTTGATCAGGTGTGGAGGATGAATATGTTGAGGCGGCCAAATAGGGATGTCCCATATAGGATGTTGAGGTCACTGGATACGTGTATGGGAATGAAAAGGTAGGCGGAGCTTGAGAAGGAAAGCTCGTGTGGATAGGTGGCAGAGAGCAAGTCATGAATGGAGCAGTCTGCAAGAGAGATGAGGTAGGGGCGGTCGATGGTAATGATATGTGGGGTCCAAGATTAACAAAAGGAAAGCTAATCGGGGTCGTATGAACCTCTGAAGCCGTCGGATTGGGAGACGGGGCTAGAGATGCAGGAAGCAAGGTGGTATTATCAGGCGGAGTGGGAGCTAAATGAGTAGCTATACTGATAGGCATACCGACAAGGAGCTGACCATCAGGCGTACGGTCAGGGGTATGAGACAAATAGTATTGTACAGCGCTAGAATTAGCATCCAGAAACTTGGCAAAGTCCTTATCTCCCACAGGAATTTTAGGAACCTCGCTGGTATCCGTAGGATTTCCCACAGAATGTGAAGGGGGTGATTCAGGCAAAGAAACAGAGCAAGCATGTGAAACCATAGCGGTGGCTTGCTTTCGAGTGATAACAACCATGGACAGAAGTTCACAGTAGGGTTTCAATCTGTCAGGAATAGAAACAAACTCAGGCCGCTAAAATTGGTAGGTTGCTGGTTTGTCAGTAATTGAAAAAGATAGTAACCGATATCAGTCTAGTAACCGATGTCGGTTATACTATAGCCGACGTCGGTCAGGTAACCAATGTTGGTGTAAGAAGTCTGGGCTAACAAGATATAAAAAGGCTGCTAATTTGATTTTTAACAATGTTTAGTATACTTGTCCAATTATTGATCACAGAAGACAGGGTATGAGAAAGAAAACATAACTACAAACAAGCAAGATGCACACGCAAATCCAGAGACTAACCCTAGGGTTAATTTTAATTATTGTGGGCTTATGCCTTTAGACATAGAATGATGTCGGAATCCTAAACAAAAGACTTAGGGGAAATGTCAAGTTGTTTTGGCTTATAAGGTTACCTCAATCGGGCGGAGGAATACCGCAGAAAAAGGGGGGATGTTTGAGCTGTTGTGTTAATTGTGAAGTGATTTGGTATGTGTTGTGTAGTGAAAGTAAGATTAATTTCCTGTCAATACCATGGATATCACCCCCACGTGTACGACCTGTTACTTAATCTACGTTCACTAGAATTAAAAAAAACAACAAGCAGGAATGCAATGCACATGTTTTAAACCCAAATCGAAAATTATGTTTGATGAAGCAAGAGAGATGACTTTCACTAATGCGAAACTAGGAAAGCAAGACAAATTCCTTACGAAATATATGACAAAAGCAGCAACAACAAGTATGCTTCCTAAAATGAAAATAAGCAAGAGAAACAGAAACCCAAAATGGGTCCCACCGGGCATGCCAAAATGTTTCACTCGGAAATGTTTCGTTCCTTTTAGAAACAGATAAGGTTAGGGGCTAGGAGGAATACCTGTAGAATGTCGAGATGGTGTGCGCGTACCGTAGAGAAAGATCAGGTTGACTGCTAAGAACTCCTTTTTGTCTTAGAAGGACTACCTGCAAATAAGAACACAAGACCTCAAGATTTTAATTAGACAATAAATGAGGGAACTGCCTTGGGCCCAGGAAATATAAAACTTCCTTTCGAAGGTGGTCAATTCCCCTGCTAATATGAATTAACACAAAATATTGTAAGATATCAATTAAGTTGTTTCGTTGAACTGGGTAGGGGAAAGGCTGGTTTTCTGGTTTTGATCAGAGGAACCGATGCCGGTTATTGATAACCGATGCCGGTTACTGATAACTGATTGCGGTTACTGATAACCGATACCGGTGGGTTCTAGGATCTTCTTGGTAGCTATGGTGTTTGTAAGGCTGGTTTATGGATGATATTAGGAAATGAGATGATGAGGGGTAAAGGAATGACAGTTAGATGCAATGGCACGTTGGGTAGTGGATTCAAAAATGGATTTAGGAGGACTGAGATTCAAGAAGCATAAGAAATGTTATAACAGAGGACATGCAAGATGTGACTTACTGGTTTTGACCAAGATGCAAGCTGATCTCCTTTGCTGTAAACACTTCTAGTATTTCCACTCATCTCTGCTCGGTTAATTGAAGATCTGGACTCTGTTTCTCACTCCCAATGATCTCTGTTGATCCAGAAATCCTTCGACTGATCCCAAAATGAAATTCTGATCCGTTGTTTTAGTTTGGGGAGCCCATTTACAGGGAACCGATGGCGGTTGCATAACCGATGGCGGTCGAGTAGGAACTGGCATCGGTAAGGAAAAAGTAGGCTATTTTTAGTAAAATAGCCCACCTTCCCTACTTTTCTCCCGAGAGATCAGTTGCGGGCTCGGTCAAGTGACTAGAAGGTCGGTTTTGGGTGCGAGAAAGCGGTCATTAGTTATGGGTGTAGGTGTGGACCAAGTTATGGGTCTTAATTAGGTTAGTTTTAGGGTTAGGGCTAGGTCATGATGAAGTGGAAAAGTGAGGTGGTAGGTAGGGTGATGTGGATTTATCAATTAGAAGGCAATTAATAAATAATTGTGTAAGGTTTAGGTGATGAGGTTATATTGCGAGATGAGATGCGGGTCACAAGGGGTCGTAAGACATGAATTTGGTGTCTACACTTTCTCTACGGTACGCGCACACCATCTCGACATTCTACAGGTATTCCTCCTAGCCCCTAACCTTATCTGTTTCTAAAAGGAATGAATCATTCCAAGTGAAACAGGGGAAGGTGGTTAATTAGGGAAAAAAAGATTGATGGCCTACTCTTGCAATCTAGGTAATGGGTCAGGGTCAAAGGTAGCAACAGACAAATACATGCACATGTATAAACTACAACACGCTACCAAGTTGAAGAGCAGGAAAACTCTACATCATCTAAGGTCAATAGGTTTATCCAAACAAGGTGGGAGTGATTCCGGTATCCAAGGTATAGGATATGGTCAGGAAACACAACGTAGGTTAGGTGCAGGAACGTTTAGGTATGTCCTAGCATACCAAAGGTAAGGTGATGACAAACGGTCATGGCAATAGGCTAGGTAGGGTGATTAGATCAATCAACATAGGTAACAGTGCTACACAGTATAGCGAACACATGAGGTCAAAGGTCACTAGTGATGGTCCAGGTCCAAATATCTAGGTCATGACATGGGTAGGGCCAAGGTATGGGTAAAATGACAAGTCCCCAAAGGAGGACAAGGGTAGGCGGGCTCTGAGGAGGTTCGGAGGGTTAGGTAAATAGTCAATGTAAAGGTTAGGTGGGATAAATGGGTAGGGTGAAGGCTAGGTGAGATAAATAAAGGAATGAGGGGTAGGTTAGAGGGTAAAATGTAGGGAAATATGCAAGTAAGTGTGACCGATGCAAGTCAAGATTTTTTGACGTCGGTATAGGTAAACTGACCACGATAAGGTAGGGCACACAACTGATGCCAGTGAAGGGTAAAATGGCATCGGTTAGGTTGGGTTTGTTATAAAAATAAAAAATACATGTTTTTTGTTATTCATTTGTAATTTAGCTAAGTGAGAAAATGAAAAAAAAAAAGAGAAAAGGGAGAAAAATGTCCAAACAAAATGGAGCATTGAGATGGTGGTGTGAACAGTAGGTGAGTGGTTGGTGAGAAGCAAGTCCACAGGATCAATGCGAGTGATTTGATTTGGTTACGGGCAGCGATTTGGTGATGGCAGAGGCCAGAGAGGGATTAGGTAGGCCACCGATGCAGTGGCCAGATGTGTCACCGAGACATCGGTAGCGTAATGAGGTATGTGTCCCACTTTTGTTGTAGTTAAGTAGAATAGGTTAGACAATTGATAGATTTTTGTTGGTTGGTTTTTGTGTTTTTTATTTTGGGGGTGGGGAAAATATTAAATTTGGAATGAGGGGAAAAGTGAGTAAAAATAGGAATGGGGAGGGTACTAAATGGGAGAGGAGGGGATGGTTGAGGTACAAGGGTAGTTTAGGTCATTTGAGGTGGGTAAAAGGGGCGAGGGGGGGAGATTTTTTGAGAAAATGGGTTTTGGGATCGCAGGTTTTACCGCAACATGACCGGAGTTGGTAAGGTGGAACCGGTATTAGTCACCAATAGGTGACCAATGCGATTAAGGGGGATGGCCAGTCGGTTAAAGGGAAATGGCACCAGTCAGGATGTGGGGGACAAGGGTCAAAAAGTGATGTGAGCTAGGTTGGTTGGAGGGGTGGGTGAAAATTAAGTTGTTGGGAATGATAGGGGTAATGGTTATTGAAAATGTTAGATAACATGTTGTTTATATTGCGTAGGGAAGATATTCAGTACATATGTAGGACAAGGTTTTCTATACTGGTTACAGGACATGAACAACAACCCAAAGGAGTTATAGCTACGGATGTGGTGGGCTTGGGGGGGTGTCACCTATAGATGTAGTTAGAAGTGTGTGATGGTGTGCTCAAGATAGATTGGATTCTGTGACTAACACGTTCAATTGCCAATGGGTGGATCATATCACCCCAGAGGATGTGTTCTAGATCGACGGGTACCAATATGGGTACATGTCTATTTATGTCCAGGTCCAAATTATCTAGGTCATGATGGGTAGGGCCAAGGGTATGGGGTTTATTTTATAAAATGACAAGTCCCCAAGGAGGACAATGGGTTGGCGGGGGCTCTGGGAGGTTCGGAGGGTTAGAGGGTTAGGTAAATAGTTCAATTAAAGGTTATGGGGATCTGAAATGGGTAGGGTTTGAAGCTAGTGAGAAAATAAAGGAACGGAGGGGTAGGTAGAGGGAAACTGTTCGGGCAACTATTGCAAGTAGTGTGACCGAGCAAGTCAGATTTTTTTGAGTCGGATAGGTTAAATGACCCCGATAGGGTATTAGGGCACACAATGATTGCAGGGAAGAGGTTGTAAATTTAATTAAATGGCATCGGTTAGGTTGGGTTTGTTATAAAAATAAAAATACATGTTTTTTGTTATTCATTTGTAATTTAGCTAAGTGAGGGAAACTGAAAAAAAAAAGAGAAAAGGGAGAAGAAAATGTCCAAACAAAATGGAGCATTGAGATGGTGGTGTGAACAGTAGGTGAGTGGTTGGTGAGAAGCAAGTCCACAGGATCAATGCGAGTGATTTGATTTGGTTACGGGCAGCGATTTGGTGATGGCAGAGGCCAGAGAGGGATTAGGTAGGCCACCGATGCAGTGGCCAGATGTGTCACCGAGACATCGGTAGCGTAATGAGGTATGTGTCCCACTTTTGTTGTAGTTAAGTAGATAGGTTAGACAATTGATAGATTTTTGTTGGTTGGTTTTTGTGTTTTTTATTTTTGGGGGTGGGGAAAATATTAAATTTGGAATGAGGGGAAAAGTGAGTAAAAATAGGAATGGGGAGGGTAATAAATGGGAGAGGAGGGATGGGTTGAGGTACAAGGGTAGTTTAGGTCATTTGAGGTGGGTAAAAGGGGCGAGGGGGGAGATTTTTTGAGAAAATGGGTTTTGGGGATCGCAGGTTTTTACCGCAACAGTGACCGGAGTTGGTAAGGTGGAACCGGTATTAGTCACCAAATAGGTGACCAATGCCGATTAAGGGGATGGCAAGGTCGGTTAAAGGGAACTGGCACCAGTCAGGCTTTGGGGGACAAGGGTCAAAAAGTGATGTGAGCTAGGTGGTTGAGATGGGTAGGGTGAAAAATAAGTTGTTGGGAAATGATAGGGGTAATGGTTATGAAAATGTAGATTAACATGTTGTTTATATTGGATGTAGGGAAGATATCAGCTACATATGTAGGACAAGGTTTTTCCTCTACTGGTTACAGTACATGACACAACAACCCCTAAGGAGTTATAGCATATGGAGGTGGTGGGCTTGAGTGGGGTTTGTCACTATTAGCATGTAGTCTAGAAGCCTAGTTTGATGGTCGTGCTCATTGATAGATGGAATTCTGTGACTAACACGTTCCACTTGCCAATGGGTGAGATCACTATCACCCCAGAGGATGTGTTCTAGATTCTACGGTTACCCATATTGGGTACACATGTCTATTTTATCTCCTCTGAGGCCAACATTCGATATGGAGAGATGTACCTAGTCTGTCTGGAGGAGATGAGGCTAGTGGTTTTTTTTATGGAGGCAGTGTGTTGCTTTGCACTGCCAGATGCATAGGGTGGATGTTTTCCCCGATCATTGATGGGGGTAATCCATGGCATGATAGTAGATGAGACCTACTTTTCCTAGACACCAATATTCTTGGTACAACTGTACAGGGAGTTGTGGGCATATGGGTAGTTCCACAGGTTTAGCCTGTGTTATACATTTTTACTGCATTATTGGGATTATGAGAACATAGTTTGTGTGTGGCCTATAGGGATGCCCCGAGTAGATGCATTCCCACTAAGATTTTTATGGTTGGGATATAAGAGATGGGTGTCGACTATTGGAGAGTGGAGATATGAGAGGCCCACACATGATGTGGCCTTTTTTGGTGGTTATTAGAGGGGTTATCTGGAGTACACACTATTTGGAGGATGTATGTGGGATTCCCATCATATAGGCATATGCACGAGGAGCTAGCTGAGCTCCAGCTTGTGAGATGGATACACGGTCACTATGCCGGGAAGCATGAGATGATCCTAGTGGATAGAGTCCGATGACAGTTCGGGCTATTACAGGATGTACCTCTAACCTTCTCATAGTATCAGAGAGATGATGTGGAGAGGCCCTTACCTCTACCATAGCCTAAAGTGCCCACAGAGTAGGAGGAGCAGGCAGTGGACTAGTAGATATATGATGTCGGGTACACAGATAGGTATAGACAGTGGTGGGCAGCTCATTTATGAGCCATACCACCCAGATTAGGGTAACTGGATCTAGCAACCATCACAGTGTAGAGAGACACCCTACAGGGGTAGGTGGCTACTTTGATTACCTAGTTGGGTATACTACAAACATGGGTAGAGGGCTCTGAGGTAGAGGTAGCAGAGTTATATGTATAGGTGGCCAGTCTGTAGGACCAGATGGTTGGTGGAGGAGATGGAGATGGAGAGGAGGGTGATGGTCAGGTTGCAGCCTTACAGGCTCAGGTGGCAGGTTTATAGGGCCAGTTTGCCATAGTCCAGGCATAGATTGGGGGCTTACAGGCCCAGATATATGCATTTTTATAGGGGGCACCACCATAGGCACCAAGACTGGGTCCCAATTCACAGGTAGGAGTGGGACAGGGTTCCGTAGGATAGGTACAGGGGCTGAGACCTATGGGTCCACCACAAACCATGCCTATATCCAAGTTACATGATGCCTTAGGTGAGGAAAAATACTACCAGTACCAGCTGATGGAGATTGGGATAGACTTTCTATCCTATGGAGAGTACCAGGCACAAAATACGTTGAGTGAGAGGAAGAGATCCCACACTCACAGTGTGGCAAGAATAGGGGTCCAACGAGTTCTGAGGCCAAATCAAGGAGAGGCCACCAGCTTATAGAGACCAGCTCTAGGTGAGGTGCCAAAAAGAACCTAGGAGGTAGAGGGTATTGGTGATACAGATATGGAGGACATCTGCCGAGATTCCTGATATGGGGCTTTTGACATTTGATGTATGATAGTCATTTTTGTGATATATACCGGCTTGCGTGCCAAGAGATAGTGGTATTTTTTTATCAGATACCAGCCTGCGTGCCAAAGACAGTGAGGATGTATGAGATATTTTTATATATTTCGAGCATATACCGGCTTGCGCGTCAAAGAAATTTTGTATTATTTCATTATTTTATTGTATATATGAGACTGGGCGACGTGCCGATGACATTTTGTATTACGTATTAGCCTGCGTGCTGATGATTTTGAGATGATGGACATGATGAGATAGCCATGTATATTGTATTGAGATACACATTTATTTATATGATGAGATACATGATATTTCTTTATTTATTGATGTGTGGATGAGAGTTTCAATTTATTTTTTTGATATGAACAAAAATTAGGTGAGTTAGGAATGATGGAGTCAGGTTGGTTTAGGCATGGATCAAGTCATGTCATAGGTATGGCTGAGTCAGGTTTTTTAGGCATGGTTGAGTTAGGTTTATTAGGCATGGTTGAATTAGGTTAGTTTAGGCATGAATCAAATTAGGTTAGTTTAGGCATGGTTGAGTTAGGTTTGTTAGGTATGGTTTGAGTTAGGTAGGTGAAGTTGTGATTTATTAATTTGTACAATGAATCATGATATGGGTCATGTGGAAGGTGCTTTCTATTAAATGTATAATGATGTTAGAGAAATGGTAAGCAGAGTAAATGCATGTTGTGTTGATGATAAAGATGTTAAGAAACTTGTTGTGTGTTTGGTTTTAATTTCCAATTTGGGATATAAAAGGAAACTAAGTGGGGTAGGATCTAATGTTAGGAAGAGGAACAATGAATTGTTTAGGGTATAGTGTGGTCGAGCTATCCTCCAGAGGCCTCATACCCATGGAGTGTTGCCTACATAGTCTTGGCAAAAAGGGACCTCAGGCCGATGTAGTTCTCCCATAAGCTAGGGAAGACTATGAGAGGGTGTGAAAATGAGGTGGTAGGTGTTAGGTATGCTGTGGGTTTAGGTTTGTTAGGTGTGGTTTGTTTAAAGGTAAAGTGATATAGGTGATATTGATTATGGCAAAAGAAGAAGATAGATTACCCCAAATGTAAGTATCGAGGACCAAGTCTTGTATAAGGTAATCAAATTGTAAACAAGGATGACTAAAATATAAGAGGGGCCAATAAAAGCCACCTAATTAGCAAGGATCATATCAAGTAAATCACACCTTGAAAGAAGTGATGAATGTAAGACCCTAAATACATTGCATGATTGATTGTTCTGTAGTGAAAAGTAGTCACATGATCACCAAATGTCATAGTTTCCAAGAAGTCCCTTGAGGCAGTGGGAAATGGGAGTGGGTATGGTTTAAAGGGTGAAAAGTGGGTAATTTTGTATGGTATGAGGTATCATGTGATTTGGGAAAGAGATCTGAGGTCTGAATGGGAAATTCTATGACTAATTTTTTTTTGTGTCTCCTTGTAGTTGAGATAGACTTATCAATGCAGGAAGTCTATATGGGATGAGGCATTCAACTCCTTGAGGTCTTTGTAAAGCTAAGTGATGTGGGAAGCTACTGTTGCTGTCATGTTTTTTTTTGAAAGAGCTGTACATAATTGTCCTTCAAGGGAGTAGTCTATTTATAGCGGTGATTGTCGAGAGATAGATATCCTTTTAAAGGAGCCATCAGTTTATTAGAAGTTTGAATCAAGGATTTGTGTCCCATGTGAGGGATTTGAAGTCATGGAAAGACCAAGGTGGAGAATAGGACTCTTGTGTAAAAGGTAGGGTGAAATGACCATGGGATCTCATCTAAAGGTAGGCGGAAAGTATCCATGAGAATCATGCTATGTGTAGCACCATGATACACATTTTTAAGAGAAAGTAACAAGTGATGGGTACTCACATGATTCTTGTTTAATCATTGGTAAGGTGTATGAAGTGGATAACGCTTAAGGGATGAGCATGGAAAGAGACAACATGTGAGGTAGGAATACAAGCCAACAATAGAATGGTCGAAGATGCAAGGTGTTAAGGGGCTTAGGTTCAGGTTTACAATTGAGTGAAGATAAACGATAAACACCTAATCTATAACTATGGGTCATGATGTATGGTCCAAGCCAATTACAAGCAAATTTGTCTCGTTTAATTTTTTCTTCTTTGGTTACATGTTGATTTTATTTCAGGACGAGGTCACCAACTTGGAAGGTTCATTCATGGACATGCTTGTCATAGGCACGTTTGATACATTTTTGGTAAAATTGAAGGTGGCCAAGAGTGTTAAGATGACGTTCATCTAATAACTCTAGCTGTGCTAAATGGTCCTGATGGAATTCCTTATCATTAAGCATGTCCTGGAGAGAAATACGGAGTGAGGGAATCTAGACTTTGAGAGCTAAAATCGCCTCAGTACCATAGACCAAAGAAAATGGTGTGGTAGTAGTGGAAGTGTGAATACTATTGCAGTATGCCTAGAGGGAAAAAGGAATGTGTGTATGTCAATCCTTCCTAGTATCATTAACCACTTTCATAAGAATTTTATTTAGGGTTTTTTTAGTGGATGTGGCTTGGCCATTGGTTTGTGGGTAATAATGTGATGAGAAACTTAGTTGAATGTCGAAGGCGTCGTAAAGTTTTTGCAATTTTTTATTTTTGAATTATTTTCCATTGTCAATGATGAGGCGATGAGGAACACCAAAGTGACAAATGTTTTGGTGATTGATGAACTCACATATTTTCTCAGCTTTTGTGGAGATGAGTGGTATGGCTTCAACCCATTTTATATAGTGTTCAGTAGTAGTGATGATCCATTGATGTCACTAGGAAGAATGGGGGTTGATCTCTCTAACAAGATCCAAACCCCATTGAGAGAAGGGCCAAAGGTCACAAGTGACCTATAACATGTGACTAGGTGTATGATGAAGATTGGCATGTTGTTGGAATTTTAAACAACATTTGACTTAGTCGAAATAATCAGAGTTAAGGTTCAGCCAGTAATAGCCTAGGTGAAGAATATGCTTAGTAACAGCAAGGCCACTGAAGTGACCTCCACATATGCCATCATGAACCTCCTTAATGGTATAAGGAATTTCATAACTTGTGAGGCATCATACAAGAATACCATCAAAGCCATTCTTATAGAGGAGGCCCCCCATGATGACGTAACGAGAGACTTTTTTAAGGAAGGCACGTTGTCCATTACGGGTGAGATCAGGAGGTAAGATGGAGAGAGAAAGATAGTCAGAGTATTGTTTATACCAAAGGTCACTCGGGTCTGGGGTAGTGGTTCTGATAGATTAAACTTCACATGGTAAATAAGAAGTTGATTGGAGTTGTTGTATGGTGAAAAATATTTTAGAATTGGTGGGTGAAGTAGGTATTTGGGAAGCCAAGCAGACCATGGTATCTATAAATTTTTTGGTTGAACGTGGGATGGTTTGAAAGATGTAACGGTGAAATGTGGTCAAAATTACATCTACATGATATTTATATTTTAAAAGTATCTTGTTACGGCATTGGTATATACCATTGACTTGGTTTATGACCAATTGAGAATCACCAAATATGTTGATTGATTTGATATCTAGGTCATAAGCGGCTTGGAGACTGAGTACGAGCGCTTCATATTCGGCAATATTGTTTGTACATTCAAAATCAAGTTTGAAAAACAAAGGCATGAGCTCACCATCAAGTGAAATGAGGATAATACTAGCCCCACCCCCACGTTGACACTTGGAACTATCGAATAAGAGTATCATTTGGTAAGGGGGTTCATCCAGGGAAAGGGTAGCAATTGACTCATCTGGAAAGACAAAATTAGAGGGTTGATCCCCAGAGAGAGGTACATTGGCCAATTGGTCAGCAATAGCCTGACCCTTGATGGACTTTTGATGAATGAATTTGAGGTCAAGGTCAGCTAAAAGTATAAGCCATCAAGCGGCACGCTGATATTGATAAGGTTTGGCATACATGAAGTGTAAGGGGTCCGTGTTGGTCACAACATAGGTTTTGTGGTTGAGTAGGTAATGGCAGAGTTTGGTGGTAATGAAAAATAAGGCTAAGAAATTTTTTTTAGGGTGGGTGTATTGGGTTTCATAGTTTAAAAGAGTACGGCTTATGTAATAAACCGCCTACTCCCTGTGTTGTTCATCACGATGAGTGAGCATGGCTCCCAAGGAATGATCGGTAGCATATATGTAAAAGTAGAAAGGTTGATCGTATTTAGGTGGAATGAGTATGGGTGGTTGGAGAAGGTATTGTTTTAGGGCCTCAAAATCTTTGTGGTAGTCATCATCCCATTTAAAGGAGACATCCTTCTTGAGAAGATGATGAAATGGTTAGCATCAATCTAATAATTGTGAAATGAAATGGTGAATAGACTGTAACTTTCCTTGTAGGCTACGGAGTTGTTTAAGATTAGTGGGCAGAGGCATTTCTGAAATGTCCTTGACTTTAGGAAGGTCAACTTCTATACCACATAAGGAAACAATAAATCCCAGGTGTTTTCCTAAGAGAACCAAGAAGACACACTTCTTTGGCTGAAGTCGAATGTAATATTTAATGAGGCGGTCAAAAATGGTTTTGAGGATGGCAAGGTGCTCGGAGTGGCATTTAAATTTTGTTAGGAGATCATCCACATAATCTTCCAATATACGATGCATGACATTATAGAAGATGTAAGTCATAGCCCGATGATATGTGGCACCAGTGTTTTTAAGGCCAAAAGACATGGCTCCGTAGTAGAAGGTCCCCCAAGGGGTGATGAACGTGGTTTTTTGTTGATCTTCTAGGGAAAAAAAGATTTAGTTATACCCTGAGAATCCATCCATGAGTGATAGCATCTCGTGACCAGCGGTAAGGTCAACCAGCTGGTTAATACTGGGTAGGAGAGAGTCATCTTTCGAACATGCTAGGTTGAGGTCACAAAAGTCTGTCCAAATGCGGAGTCCCCCTATCACCTTAATGATAGGGACAATGTTAGAAATCTAATGAGGATAATCAAAGGGTAATATGAAGGAAATAGAAAGAAGGAGTTGAAGTTCTTCTTTAACGAGAAGGGAAATGCGAGGATGCATTTTCCTCATCTTCTGTTTGATGGGTTTGGCATCAGGACTAGTGATGATATTGTGGACCACTATGGTGGGGTCAATACTGGGCATGTCTATGTAAGACCAAGTGAAATCATGGTTATGATCCTTGAGAAAAGAATTGATGGCTTCCTATTCAGCAGCATCTAAAGATTGACCAATCCTTAGGATGTATGGGTTATCCTAAGTGTGAATTTTGATCTCAATAGTCGATTCATTCAACATGGTTTGCTTCTCAGAGGGTAATGACCAATGTAGGTGAGTATAGATTCATCATCCTGACATTCAATGATGTTAATTGAAGGTGTATCATCATCGATCATTTCAGGATATAGGAAGGGAAGAGCGGAAGGGGCCTCGCCCTCATGTTGATAAGTCAAAGACCCTAAGGAAATGGTGTTTATGAAAAAAAAAATTTAGAGGGATACATTCTGGATCAATTGACTATGTCGGTGATGGTGGTGATGAAGGTGGAGCGGGTGAAGAAGGTGGAGAAGGGCTGATGTCCTTGATGAGTTCAATGTGGGAATGTTTTGTAAGTGGTTTAGAAAAGCTGATACCACCACGGTCATTATGTTTAGGGGTGGTGCATGGAATAATGGTATGTTAGCCTTGCTCATAAAATCCAAAACCAAAACCTTTCCACGCACATTGGTGTAGGAAGGTGTGGGAAAAACAGTGGTTGGTGAGAGATTGGAAGTCAACAGAAAATGGGTGGGTTTGTGATGGTGGTTTGGGTGTGTAAGCGGTAGTATCAAATCCCCCATAGGTGAGACTAGTATGAAGGTGAGGAGGACCATACAGGAGACATTCTCCTATACGGTGATCATAACGTGGGTGTTGGTGAAGAATTCTGTACTCTTGTGGAGTAAGGAATGTGTTGACACTATATAGGCGGTATTCCCCCAAAATGAGGCGTTCAAAAATACCTTCAAAGGGATCGGTGGTTGGTATGTAGGTAGTTGGGATAGACAGTGTGTCGGAGGTCGATGCGGAGGTGAGGTTAACGGCTTGAGAGGCTAATGGGTCATCTGTGGAGGTTATAGCAGTGGTAGGAATGGAGGAGGTATGTATGCTTGAGGTAGCGACTATACTAGTAAGTGGAGGTGTAGGTGAAGCGGTGGTGGTTGCGGAGGTAGATGCTTTAATAGGTATGAGCACATCATTGGGTTAGTAAAGCATGTTGCATGTTTTTAAAGGTGATGGATTTGCTAGGATAGTATAGGTGTGCCCTTCGTGCTCAAACTTTACACAATGATGCAAAGTTGAAGGAATGCAACCCATGACATGAATCCAAGGTCTGCCAAGCAACAAGTTATATTAGAATTCCCCCTTTAAGACGTAGAATAGTTCTGGAATAGTGTGGGGGCCCACGCGAATGTGGAGGTGATAGCGTCATTGAATAAATGCAACAAGATAGGATATTTATGCATGTAATTTTTAGGTATGCGCATTTGAAAATGATATTAATGCTAACATCCCCATTAATCATCACACATCGTACCCATATGTCATTGATGTGGATAGAGATGAAGAGGGCTGGGTCTGGGTCATTGTTTTGGTGTGGCACGATCTCTTCCTCTGAGAAGCTAAGGGAGGATACTTGGTGAATAGGGTGGGGTGAAGATGAACGTGGTAATTTGGTGAGAGAGGCTACATGATGGGGTATGATGATGGAGGCTACAGGTGTATGGTCATTGGGAAAAACCTCAATAGATTGAAGAACCTCCATGAGATCTTGACGATGAGATTTTGATGTTTGGATGAGGTCATATAAGGAAATTTTGAGTGGATACTGGTGTCTTTGTTTGAGCATGGTCTGATGTGTGACTCCATTAGAAAAGGGGTATGTGCGGCCACGAATAGTGATTTTAGGCATGGGTGCAGATGATATGTTGGGTATAGGATTGGTCGATGGGTCAGTCACCTTTTCTTTACCTTTATCCTTCTAAGCATGGGTAGTGACATGTATCATGTTGATTTGAGGGGAGTTGGCAAATAGAGAAGGTTTAGGGTGAGTGGTATAACGACATGACAGGAAAAAACCTACCAGAGGAGAAAAACCTTGTGAGGTGAGCTAGGTACAATGACATTTGGGTGGTGGCATGGAAATTTCTCTGATGCAAACCATGTTAATTTGAAATATTGTAGGTGGTTCGAGGAGTTGTGGGGGTGGAGGTTGTGGTTGTTGAGTGGAAAGTGTGGGAATGGGTGTTGGTGAGGTAGGGTCCTCATCGAGAAGTTCATCATTGTCAAAGTTGGCTTTCAGAGGACACAACTAGATAAAGATGGTTTTCAAGGCCTTACAGTTCTCCACATCGTGCCCTGGCACATGATGGCAGGAATAAATTTTAGTGTCATCAAACCCTTTTGGCTTTGGTTTGAGGGGGTCGTAAGGTTTGAACGGCGGTAATGTAATGACAGAAGTCTCAAGGAGGTTGGTTAAAATTTTGGCATAGGACCCTACTAGTGGGTTGTAATGGGAAGTGAACGTAGGTTTGGGTGTAGGTGTGGTGGATTTTTGAGGAATAGTCTGCGCAGGAGGAGGAGTGGGTCGAACCATGGTTTTGGGTGCTAGAGTGGTCTTGGGTTTTGGTCATGTTTTTCTAGGTAGCGGTATGGTAGATGAATGAGTAGGAGGGTGTGTGGTTGTTTTAACTATCTTCTTATGGGGTAGCAAAGTTTTGTCTTTGGGTAGCACATTCTTGGGTAAAGGTGATATGGGTGTACGAGGTCTAAAAGGAAAGGTAGATGGGGGAAGAGGAAAAGTTACCCACGGGGATAATGAAGGTCCTATGAAGGTAGAGGATGCAGGTTGTGCATGATGTGTAAGTGAAAGAGACTAAAGTGTAGTGGGTAGTGAAGGAATTGCTAAAGGTATTGGAGGTATGGGTGGTAAAGATACTATGGGTATGGGTGTAACTCATGTCAGGCACTTGGGTAGGTTAGAGGTCTGTGAGGAAAGAGTAGGCGGTTATGCTTTTGGTTTACTGATGGGTGGTGGTTCCTTGACCACACTAGGAGGTTGAGGTCCTAAGATGGATGGAAGGGGTGAAGGTACGGCTGGTAAATCTGGAGTACAAGTTCTATGGGCTCGGTTCTTTGGTTTAGGTGTCAGAGTAGGTGTGGATTTGGCTTTGGAGGATATAGCTATATCTACTTTTATAGGTGGATGAGTAAGGATGGTGGTTGGAATGACTCCTAAGGTAATGATAGGTTTTGGTGAGGAAGAGGATGTAGGTGTGGGTTTGGATTTAGATGTATCTTGGGTTATGGGTAAGGGTGTGTGTTGAGCTATGATGGGTGTCGTGGAAGAAGTTGTGCAAAAGGTGATTACGTTTGGTTTGATTGGTTGAAATATTTTTGGGTAGATAGTGGGAGTATCAGCAAGTGACATCTGCATCTGTGTTGAGACAGGAAGCAAAAGGTGCCCCTAAAGTAAGGCCCTATCCACATGATCTAGGTGATCAGCCAAACGTGAGAACAACATGTTTGAAGGTGGAATTGATGAGGACCTAATGGAAATTCCTATAAAATGTGTCTTAGAGATGGGGAATTGGCTAGCTTTAGCTTCCATGGGTAAGAGAGCCAAAAGTAGGTCTATAGGGTCTTGGGTAGTTGATGGAGAATGCTCACCAAGAGGTAAGGGTATCTCAACTAGATCTATGATAGGTTTTGGAGATGATGGGAGCTCCTCTGTGGGTGGAGGAGGTAATGGTTATTCCTTTGTGGGTGGAGGAGGTAATGGGTGCTCCTCTGTGGGTGGAGGAGATGATAGGTGTTCCTCTGCAGGTTGAAGAAGTATTGTGGGTATCAATTCTCTAAGTGGAGAAGCCAAAGGTGAAATGGTCTCGATGTTAGCGGAAGACTCCTCTGTAGGTGATGAAGGAGATGAAAGGTGTTCCTCTGTGGGTGGAGGAATAGGTGCAGCGGGTTCCAATGTGGAAGGAGGATTTCGGGCTAGGATTTCCTCTATGGAAGGAATGTGAGGTAATTGGGAGGTGATAGGTACATCATTAAAAATAGTGTGAACCTTGCGGGTATGGGTATCATGAGTTGAGGCCTCACCAATTTGATCAGATGAAGGGGTATGATTGGGAAATGGTTTCTTGAATATGTGTAGGTTTTGGTTGCTAGGTGCATTAGGATTATCCATGGTTAACTCACATTTATCGAGCATTTCTTGGACAATGTTTTTGAAAGTGATGTAATTTCCATCACTATGACCCTTTACTCGATGATATTTACATAAGTCATGCTCTTTATACCATGCGAGCATGGGGTGAGCAGGGTCAAAACTGGTGTGTGGTTTGGTAGGTGGAAGGGTGATGGCTCCATATTTAATAATATTTTCTAAGATGTAAGGTTCCCCAATTGGGGTGTATTTCCGTTGTTCTCGTCTGAATTGAAAATTCTAAATGAGTGAGATATTAGATGAGGTAGTAGCTTGATTTGACAGATGAGCTGGGTCAGCCTTGATTACCACTGTGTTAGAGGTGCCCTTAGATTTTGAATAATTATTTTGTGGTTTAGAAGAAGAAGAGGCATCATTCGACTTGACTACCAAATTCTTATTGCGTAATTAGTTTTTCTTCTCTTCGATGGCCCGAATCTCTAACTTTCGTGCCATAGTGAAAGCTTCATCGAATGTTCAGAAGGTTTGGACCTGCAAGGTCGGTGAGACATGTCTAACACAAGCCTGTGTGAAAATATCGATGAGCTCTATTTGTGGCAGTTGGAAGGTGAGTTGGTTGATTAGGCTACGCTAGTGAGTGACATAATATATGATAGATTCATCTTCACATTGACGCGTGGAGTATAGGTTGGTCATAGTAACCTTCTTGACTATATTGATAGAGAAATGATCCAAGAAGGCTTGAGCTACCTAATTAAATGAAAGAATAGAGTTTCTAGGTAACCCACTATACCAATATAATGCAGGCCCAGTTAGAGACATGGGAAAGGTCCTTAATAGCAAAGCATCATCTAAGTGATTAGGTAACATCCATGTTTGAAAGACCACAAATGCTGCTACAGGTCTTCCTTGGTATTGAAACACTTGACTTTAGGCATCTCCCAATGTATAGGATATGGGCGGATAGGAATGGATGGGTGGATAGGCTCATTACAACTCTCATCATAGGTGAGAGTGTTGTGGGAGTCGGAAACCTATGCCTCCAATGTCTGCATCTTGTCCAAAATCAATTTGATTGGGTCATTGGTTGGTTGCGATGATTGGGTGCCTCCTGTAGCATGAGGGAGTTGGTGTTGGGCATATAATGGGGGTGGCATTCTAGTATATGGTGCTTCCGTGTAGGTTGATTGAGATGATGGTAGTGAAATAGGGGGTACGTATCCAAAGTGAATAGTAGATGAAACAGGAGGTCGCTGATAGTACGTATATAGAGGTTGAAGGGTGGTAGTAACCCTAGTAGCTATAGGGGCTAAAGATTTTGGAATGGAAAGGACCACATTCTTAAAAGGGGTATGGGTCACCAACACCAGATGTGGTAATGTAGCTACAGGTATATGTGAGACATTAGGGGTGGATGAGGTTGTATTTTGGGTAGCTATTGAGGGTATGGTGGATGTGGTGGGTGCCACAGAGGTGGCACACATGATATTCATAGTGGGTATAGGACCTACCTGTAAAACGATTGGGGGTAAGGTAGATGTAAGCAGCACAGAGCCAAATGGGGCTGATGCAGGAGTGGGAGCGAGAGTCGGGGGGATAGATACGAGCATGTCATATATCAACTGACCCGAGGCATCTCGAGTGGATGAGTGGGAAAGGTAAAACTGCAAAGCAGCAGGGTTTTGGTAAAGGAGTCATGTATGAACTCCTCATCTATGGTAGCGATAGTGATAGGTTGGATAGGATCCATGGCTAGTGATAAAATGGAAGGTGGTGAAGGACTAGGTGGGAATGGTTAATAACTAGCATGAAATATGAGTGTGCTTTCTTGTCTTCGAGTCAGCACCATGTGAACCAATACTGACCGATAGGGCTTCTTCTTTGTAAATGACATTGAAAAACAACAGGAACAGGTGAATCTGGCAGTAAAAAGTGGATTAGGTACCAAATGTTGGTTAGAAAGTGAAACAAGCTAATTGATGCCAGTTAGGGGAAACCAACACTGGTTAGGGGTAACTACTGCTAGTCATTGTAGAAAATGGACAGTGACTAAAAAAATAGGTATAAGGTCAAATATGATAGGAATGCCAAATCTGAAAAGTTTTACAATGTCAATGAGAGTGATAGCAATGACAGGGACTGTGGAAAGTGGAAGAAGATGAATAAATAACAAGGACGAAGATGAATAAATGTCCCTTTGAGTAGGTTAACAAAAGGACCTAGAACTGACGCTGGTTGGGTATAATCGACGACGGTAAGAGGGTAACCGACGATGGTCATTGGACTTACACCGTTCACTGTGAAATTGAAACATTAATGAAATAATAGTGCTTGTGAACTAAAATCTAATGTGGAATTAGACCCAGAATTCTGAGAATGATGAGAATATGGTCCAAGCACACTCAGGTGAAGTCAAAATACACTAGTTGTGATGAGGAGTGTGCAAGGATGAACAAGAAAAATGAAGAACGTGATCTCTCACCTCAAAATGCAAGCCAAGTAGAAACACTAAGAAAAATGTGATCCTAGGAGTGCCTTTTCTATTATGTTTGTTTAGCTTATGCTATTGAAGGACTGACTCATGTATTGTAGAATAGACATTTTTAGTGAGGGTGGATTCCTATAGAGAAGGAGATCTAAAAGGTGAGGTTTCAAGTATGTTATGGTAGGGGTAGGCTTTGCTTTGAAGTATGACTCGATAGAGTAGCAAGTTGGGGAGTACCTTCCAATCCTTAGATCTGTGTGATCATTGACAGAAATTGCCAAGAAAGATGTTGTTTAAGAATATGTATTTGTTTTGAATTTGTGTAATTTTGTATGACTCAGAGAGAGAGAGATGTGATTTCTATGATTCATTTGTCAACCATCAGTTGGGCATGACTTCCAGCGTATAGGTTGCCCTCAATTAATGTGAGCTAATGTGATAAATCAGAATGCAATGCACTTATTTTTAAGCCCAAATCGAAGTGTGAAGTTGGATGACATAAAAAGATGAAGAGGAAGAGGGATGCTCTTTCACTATAATGCAGAAAACATGAAGAAATGGTTCTTTTTAATTACACCAAAAGAAAGGTTTCTTTTAGAGAAAACAGAAAAAAGAGGTAGGTTACCAAAGGAGAAAATTAATGTGTATGCTTTTTAGAAGGGAAAAAAACACACAACTTTTCCTAGGAATGAATAAAATGCAAGGAACCCCGGATGGGTCCCACCGAGTGTGCTAAAATGTTTCACCGGATTCTTAGAGCATTTCTTTGAAGTATTGATGAAACAGATAGGGTAACAAGCATAGGAGGAACACCTGTTGAAATGTTGGTTGTTGGGTTATTGTGCATGTCTGACTTCTAAATCCATAGCTGAATGTGAGAGCTTCCTTTTGGCTAGGAGGAACTACTTGTAATGGAAAGAAAGACCACTACAAATAATTAAACAATAGGTGCAGTGAACTACCTAGCATGTGCTAGATCCGGGAAGTGTGATACTTCCTAGACAATTGTCAGTCCACTGTTTAAAACAATGTAATGTGGGTAATAAATTAAATCCTATTGTAATTTGAAATGATTTAGGTATCTCACTTAAAACACAATAAGAAAGATCTAATCTAATAGGCTAGGTTAGAATAGGATCTGAAGGTCAAATAACTGGTTCTGGATCTCTCCAGGTCTGACAGAGGCCTTAGGTAGGTCACAGGTGAGTAAGGGTGATATGGAATTAGGTGGATAGGTCACTCTTGTAGGTTATATGGGTAAATATAGAGACCAATGCCAGTTAGGGGTGATCAATAGCGGTTGGGTGTAACTGGTGCCAGTTACTGTGGAAAAATGGGAATGCCAAAAAATGAGTTTTGGGTCTCCTTTATGATTGCACAAAGGAATTTGGTTGGTCAAAATGAGGTATTGGGTGGGATTCGACGAGGTTTTAATAGGTATATGGAGGGGTGATTATTAATGGAGGTTTTTTGGTGGCTGAGAGAACAAAGGGTGAAAATGTAATGACAAAATGAAATGAACCAGAGGAGTATAACATTTTACTTACTTGGATTCTTGTCTTGGATGCCTATGAATTATGAATGGAGGTGTTGGTGAGAGGTTGAAGACTATAGATGATCACCAATCATAGGAGAGCTTCTATATGGGCTACATGTGCATTCTTTTTTGCTTGGTTGGATCAAATTCTTGTTGGGGGTGAGTGCAGGAGAAAATTCTTGACCTCCTTCCTTGCATGCATGTTCTCACTGGAATTCATTCTCAGAAGATGTGATATCTCTCAAGGATGTGCTAATGTTTTCCAACTTTTTTCCAACCTTCAAAATAAGGTTTTTTAGGGGTTTAAAGGTGACCGACGGTGGTTCCGGCTTAACCAGCAATAGTTAGGGGTAGCTGGCATCGATCAAAGTGAGATTTTGCTAAGTTTACTAAACTAGGAAGATCCTCTTTATTTTCTTGGATCTCACGTCGTTAACCCATGGATTATACTAGGAGATTCTTGTAAGCATGTGGGAATGTGGTTAGAGAGAATGTAGGCATTCATCTTTAGGGTTTGGGTAAGTCTTAGTTAGTTATGGTAACTTACTAAGAATAGGTCTTAGGGTGAGGTGGCTAGATGACACACCTAGGTGAGGTGTATGTGTGGATATTATCTAAATTAAGATATTTAAGTAATAAATATGGTAATGATAATGAATTAATTTAATTAAATTAATTAAATTAATATTAGTGGGGTGAAGGGGGCCATGGCTAGGTTAATGTGATGAAGGGTGTTTATTTGTCAAGGGACCAAAGGGGAGTGTAACCTAATTTTATTTTCTACAATACCGGCCTGAGTACCAAAGAGAGTGAGGATTTATACAAGAGTTTATTTATTTTGATCATATACCAGCCTGTGTGCCAAATATGGTGTAGCTGTATATGAGAGTTTTTTTAGGGATGCATATTATGTGATATCAATGCATATTGTATGTATACACATAGTTTTATGATGAGAAGGATGTTTTTTTGATGATGTATTTGTGTTGATAGAATTTTATTGTTATGGATAGATGGATGGAAACTAGGTGCATTAGGCATGGTGGAGTCAGGTCATAGGCATGGTTGATTCAGGTTATTTGCATGACGGAGTCAGATCATAGGCATGGATTGAGTTAGGCCATAGGCATGGATTGAGTCAGGTTGACTTAGGCATGGATGGAGTCAGGTTGATGTAGGCATGATTGAGTCAGGTCATAGGCATGGATGGATCGTAGGTTGTGGGTATTGTTGAGTTTAGTTTGTGGGTATTGTTGATTTAGGTTGGTTTAGGCATGGTTGAGTTTCTAATTCATCAATTTATGCAATTAATGATGATGTGGATTGTGTTAAGATGTTTTGTAGGAAAATTTATTATTACGGTAAGGAAATTGTAGACAAGATGAAATGAATGTATGAGTGATGATGGTAAAGATTTTAAGAAATTTGTTGTTTTTGTGATTTAATTTCCAATTATTGATATAAAAGGAAACTAACAAGGGTATAATGTGAATAAGAAAGGGGCAAAGGTAATTGGTTAGGGTAGAGAGTGTCTGAGCTATCCTCCAATGGCCCCATGCCCTCGAAGTGCTGCCTACATAGTTCTGGTGAAAAGAGACCTCAGGCCGATGTAGTTCTCCCATAAGCTAGGGAAGATTAGGATGAAATAGCGGAATGGTCTGATAGGTGTTAGGCATGGGTGATGTAGGTCATAGCCATGATTGAGTTTAGATTGTAGGTATGGTTGATTGATTTTTAAATACATCTGCTGAGGATCTGGTCATGTATATGATAATCAATAGGTAATGAGGAAGGTGAATGCTAAGAGGTGGTAAAAGAGCATCTTAATTGATAATAACCCTAATGAGTCTACCATACCCTAGATGGGCTTATGAATGTAAGACCCTACAGGCCTTGCATAATGGACCATTTTAAGGGTGAAGAAAAGTCACATGATCATGAAATGTCACGTTTGAAGCAATTCGTTTGAGTAACGAGGAATTTAGGAAAAAAAGAAAAGGAGGTGAGAATGAGAGGTTTAGCGTAACTTAGTGTACGATGACGTGTATTTTGGAACAAGAAACCCAAAATCCAAAATAGGCAAGTCCATGACAAAAATTTCATCTTTTTCTTGATTTGTTTGTTTTAATAGAATGATTGATGTGGGAAGTCTATATGGGATACATATATTATCTCCTTGAGGTCTTCATGAAGCTGATCGATGTCAGAAGCTTATGACTATTTATTATATTTTTGTAATGACTGTATATAGCTGTCATTTAAGGGAGCAGTCTATTGATAGTGGTAAAATATAAAGAAGAGATGTCCCTTTTAGGGATTCATCTTTTGCTGGAAGTTTGCCTCAAGAAGTTTTATCCCTTTTTGTTTCTAGATGTTTAAGTCATGGAAAATACTATAGAAGATGATTAGGTTCTTGTTTTATAAGGAAAGATCATAGTACACCATGATTGACTATTAAAGATGTGGTTTCAAGTGATGAACAACTATGGGATTCCATCTTGAAGAAGATGAAAAGTATCCATGAGAAGCATGCTATGAGCAAAGTCATGGTACTCATATTAAAGACAAGGCTAAAAGCTGATGGGTAATCACATAATTCTTGTTTATTCATGGATCCTCAAAATGGGTAATTATGGAAGGTGAAAAAAATTCAAGGGACGAGTGATCCATTGACAGAAAGTGATATAGGACTTGATATCAACAATAAAATGGTTGAAGATGCAACACATTAAGGGGCTCAGGTTTGGTTTTACCTTCGAGTGAAGACAAATGATAAGTACCTGATCCATAGGCATGGGTGATGATATAGGGTCCAAGCCAATAAGGAGAAAATATTCCCTGTTTACTTTTCTCCTCTTTGGTTACATGTTGATTTTCCTTCAGGACAAGGTCACCAAATTGAAAGGTTCATTCGTGAACACGTTTATCATAAGCACGTTTGATACATTTTTGGTATATTTGGAGATGATCAAGAGTGTTGAGATGAGGTTCATCTAATAATTCAAGTTGCGCTAAATGATCTTGGTGGAAGTCATCATCATTGAGCATGTCTTACAATGAGATGCAGAGGGATGGAATGGGACTTCAAGATGTAAGACAGCCTTAGTACCGTAGACTAGAGAAAATGGGGTGGCAGTAGTCAAAGTGTGAATACTAGTACAATAAGCCCATAAGGCAAAAGGAATGTGCATATGCCAATACTTCCCAGTATCGTTGACTACCTTCATAAGGATTTTGTTCAAGGTTTTATTGGTTGATTTGGCTTGACCATTGGTTTGTGGGTAATAAGGTGATGAGAAACTAAGTTGGATGTCAAAAACATTACATAGTTTGTGTAGGGTTTTGTTTTTGAATTGTTTCCTGTTATCCATGAAAATGCGGTGAGGGACACCTAAGTGAAAGATGATGTGATGGTTAATGAATTCACATATTTTCTCAAATTTGGTGGAAATGAGGAGAATGGCTTCTAACTATTTAGTGTAACATTTAGTGGCGGTTATGATCCATTGGTGGAGTTGGGAAGAATGGGGGTTGATCTCACTAATAATATTCAAACCCCATTAAGAAAAAGGCCAAAGATCTCACGCGACCTGTGAGGCATGACTAGGGGTGTGATGGAAATTAGAATGTTTCTGGTATTTTATGCAACATTTGACATAATCGCAACAATCACGGTTTAGGGTTGGCTAGTAAAAGCCTACACAAAGAATGCTTTTTGTAGCAGTGAAACCACTAAAGTGGCCTCCACAAATTCCATTGTGGAATTCCTTAATGGTGTAAGGAATTTTAGAATGGGTAAGGCATCGCAAGAGAATTCTATCGAAACTACATTTATACAGAAGACCACCCATGATGAAAAAATGGGAGACACTTTTAAGAAAGAGACATTTTTCATTACGAGTGAGATCGGTAGGTAAAATGGAAAAGGAAACATAGTCTGTGTATTTCTTATACCAAAGCTCACTTGGGTTAGGAGTAGCGGTTCTGATAGAGTAGACTTCACGAGGAAAATAAGAGGGTGATTGTAGTCTTTGTATGGTGACAAATATTTTAGAGTCAGCGAGCGAAGCAGGTATCTGAGAAGCCAAGCAGGCCATGGTATCTGTAAATTTATTGGTATAACATGGGGTGGTTTGAAGTGGATAACGGTCGAAGGTGGTCAAAATTATGTCCACATGATGCTTATACTTTTGAAGTATCTCAGTAATAGACTAGTATATACCATTGAATTGGTTTATGACCAACTAAGAATCACCAAAGATGTTGATTGACTTAACATATAAGGCATAAGCATCCTGAAGACCCAATATGAGTGCTTCGTATTTAACAATATTGTTTGTATAATCAAAATCAAGTGTGAAAGACAAAGGCATAGGTTCACCATTAAGCGGAATGAGGATAACACCAACCCCACCCCCACATTGACACTTGGATCCATTGAAGAAGAGTGTCATTTGGTAAGCGGGTTCATCCAAAGAAAGGGTAGCAATAGAATCATCTAGAAATTCAAAGTTAGAGGGTTGATCCCCAGAAATGGGTGTGTCAGCCAATTGGTCAGTGATAGTTTGGACCTTGATGGAATTTTTATGGAAGAATTCAAGGTCAAGGTCTACTAGAAGCATAAGACAGCATGCGGCACATTGATTTTGATAAGGTTTGGCATATATGTAGTGTAATGGGTCAATATTAGTAATGACAAAGGTTTTTTAGTTGAGTAGGTAATGACGGAGTTTGGTGGCAACAAAAAATAAGGCTAGGCAAAGTTTTTCGGCATGGGTATATCTAGTTCCGTACTCAAGAAGGGTACGACTTATGTAATAAACCAATTTCTCTTGGTGTTGGTCATCGTGATGAGTGAGCATGGCACCTAGAGAATGGTCAGTGACAGAAATATATAGGTAGAAGGGCTTGTCATCTTTAGGAGGAATGAGCACTGGTTGGTGAAGGAGGTATTTTTTCAAGGCTTTGAAGGATTTATGACATTCATCATTCCATTTGAATGAAACATCTTTCTTGAGAAGATGATGAATTGATTTCAATTTTCCTTGTAGGCTGTGAAGTTGATGGAGATTAGTGGGTGGTGGAATTTCTAGGATAGCCTTGACTTTAGTAGGATCAACTTCTATGCTACACAAATAAATGATGAGACTGAGGATTTTCCTAGAAAGCACCACAAAGACACTTTTTTAGTTGAAGATGAACACAATACTTGATGAGGAAGTCAAAGATGACCTTAAGAACGGGAAGGTGTTTGGTTCGATGCTTGGATTTGGCAAGTAGATCATCCACAGAACCCTCCAGTATGTGGTGCATGATGTCATGGAAGATATAATTCAAGGCCCGCTGATATGTAGCACTAGTGTTTTTGAGACCAAAGGGAATGAATCGATAGCAGAAAGTCCCCCAAGGGGTGATGGAGGAATTCTTCTGTTGATCCTCGAGAGCTAGTAATATTTTATTATATCTCAAGAAACTTTCCATGAGCGATAACATTTCATGGCCAGCTGTGAGATCAACTAGTTGGTCAATTCCTAGTAGTGGGAAATCATCTTTGGGATAGGTGAGGTTGAGGTCATGGAAATCCGTAAAAATGTGGAGTCCCCTTGTCACTTTCGTGACATGAATGATGTTAGAAATCCATTAGGGATAATCAATGGGTAGAATGAAGGAAATCAAGAGAAGGCACTGAAGCTCTTCTTTAACTAGAAGAGCAATGCGAGGATGTATTTTCCATAGCTTTTGTTTAATAGGTTTGGCATCAGGAATGGTTACGATATTGTCAACCATGATTTTTGGGTCAATACCAGGCATATCGGCATAGGACCAAGAAAATGCATTTCTATGGTCCTGAAGGAAAGAGGTAAATGCTTTGTGTTTAGTATCGTTTAAGGATTTGCCAATATTTATAATGTGCATGTCATCTGGAGTATTAATGTTGATTTCGATGGTTAATTCATTCAACATGGTTTTAATCTTGAAGGGTAACGACCGGTGAATATAAGAGTCTTCTACACCAAGGTAGGTGATGATGGACTCATCAACCTAACATTGAATGACATTAATTGAATGTGTATCGTCATCAATCATGTCAAGAAATAAGAATGGGAGAGAAGAGGGAGCCTCGCCATCGTGTTGATAGGTCAGCAATCCCAGGGAAATGGTGTTTACGAAAAAAAAAAAGTTAGGAGGTATAGATTCATGATCTATGGACTCCATGGGTGAGGTTGGTAATGTGGGTGAATGAGAGCGGAAAATTTTTATGGATTTATTTTTAGAAGAATTACCAAGTCTTCCACCCAAAAGGGAGTTTTACTTCTCAATCAAGATCAAACTAAGAACCAAGCCTATATCCAAGGCACCTTATCTAATGACTACCATTAAATTTGTAGAAATTAAGGCTTATTTGCAAGAACTTTTGTCAAAAGTTTTGATAAGACCAAGTGTCTTCTCTTGGGGAGAACCGGTAATTTGTGTGAAAAATAAGGATGGCACACTTAGATTGCACATTGATTACATAATGTTGAACAAGGTAACTATTAAGAGTCAATATTTGCTTCCTAGAATTGATGAACTATTTGATTAGATGTGTGGATCATTAGTGTATTCTAAAATAGATCTCAGATTTGTATATCATCAGTTGAGAATAAAGGATGAAGACATACATAAGACAACTTTTAGAATGAGGTATGGACATTACAAGTTAGCCGTTTTACCTTTTGGGTTGACCAATGCACCTACAGCCTTTATAAACTTGATGAACAATATTTTTCCATAATATTTGGATAAATTTGTGTTAGTATTCTTGGATGATATTCTCATATACTCTAAAATCATTGAGGAACACCATGAGCATTTGAGGATAGTCTTGGAAATCTTGAGGAAGAGGAAATTATATGGTAAGTTATCTAAATGCTTCTTCTATGAAACAAAAGTGCACTATCTGGGACATGTTATAAGAAAGGATGGAATAGCTGTAGATCCTTCAAAGATCATAGCTATAATTGACTGGCCTGCACCCAAGAATATGTATGAAGTTAGAAGCTTCATGGGTCTTGTTTGCTACTATAGAAATTTTGTTAAGGACTTTTCTAAGATTGTTGTACCAATAATTTCGTTACAGAGGAAAGATAAGAAATTTGTTTGGAATGATAAATATGAATCTTCCTTTAAGATTCTAAAGGAATAGTTAACCTCAGCAATGATTTTGACTATATCTGATCCCAATGGGAATTTTACTGTTGTAACATATGCATCTGGGGAGGGTCTCGGAGGAATTCTATTGCAGGATGACCATGTCATAGCATATGAAATTAGAAAACTCAAGTTACATGAATGGAATAATGCTCCACATGACCTAGATCTTGCTGTCATAGTTCATGCACTTCAAATATGGAGGCATTACCTTCTCGGTAAGCCTTTTGAACTAAAACTTACCATCTTGGGTTGAAGTATATTTTTACTCAACCAAACTTGAATGCAAGACAACGAAGATGGCTGGAATTTCTATATCAGTATGATTTTGATATAAGTTATATTAAAGGAAAGGAAAATAGAGTAGTAGATGCTCTAAGCCATAGGAAAGACATTTCTACTCTTATAACATTGAGAACTTAGTTTAAAGATGAAGTGAAAAACGTCATGGAGTCTGATTCTTATTTTTCAGCAAGTAAAGACAACACTTGCTGTAGATCCGAAAGATGTGAGGTATAAAAGTTTTTACTTTGACAATGAAGGAATCTTACGGTTTGAAAACATGGTATACATACCTTTGGAAAATGATTTAAGAAAGAAATTACTAATTGAATTTCACAATTTACCATTTTCCTACCACCCTAGCATTACAAAGATGCTTGCTGATATAAAGCAACAATATTTTTAGAAAGGGATGAAAAAGGACGTAATAGAATTTGTGAAGCACTTCTTAGAATGTCAATGTGTCAAAGCAGAACATATGCATCCAGCTGGTTTACTATACCCTCACATCATTTCACAGTACAAATGGCAAGTGATAACCATGGATTTTGTTCAAGGACTACCTATGTCGAAGAATAAACATGATGTCATCTTAGTAGTTTTTGATAAAGTAGCACACTTTATTGCTAGTAATCTAAAGGACGATTCACCTGTGTTAACAAGAAGATTTGTGCATGAGATTTTTAGATTACATGGAGTACTTGAATTGATCATATCGGACAAAGACCTAAGAATGACATCAAGATTCTGGCAAACGCTTAATGCTGCTTTGGGAACTAAGTTGAATTTAAGCCCTGTGTATCATCTAGAAATGGATGGACAAACTGAAAGAGTTAATAAAGTTTTAGAGGATATGTTAAGAATGTATTGCATGGATCAACAATATAAATGGGAGGAGTACCTTCCATTAGTTGAGTTTTCTTATAATAATACTTATCATGCCTTTCTAAAAATGGCACATTTTGAAGCATTATATGGAAGGAAATGCAAAACCCCTATTAGTTGGGACAACATTGAGGATATAGAGATAATTGGGCCAGAAATCCTTACTGAAATGGAACAACAAGTTAAAATGATTCGTGAAAACTTGAAAGAGGGTGCCGATAGGTAAAAGAGCTATGCAGACTTAACGCGGGTTGACAGGAAATTTGAATTTGGTGAGAAAGTCTTTCTTCAGGTTAATCTGAAATAGAGTTCTATAACTTTTGGTAAGGCTTCCAAGTTATCACCTCGTTATGTGGGACCGTTTGAAGTTTTTGAAGTAATCAACCCTATATCTTATCGTGTAGCTTTACCTCCTACTTGTCATGAATGTATGATGTTTTCCATATTTCTTTGCTTAATAAATACATTTAAAATTTATCACATGTGTTGAATTGGAATTCCTTGCAGGTCCAAGACTCAGGAATAATCGTGGTTAAGCCCATTCGAGTGCTGGGAACTTTCCAGTTGCACTTAAGAAATCATGAAATAAGCCAATGTAAGGTCCAGTGGGACCAGTTTAACGAAGAAAGTGCAACCAGGGAAAATATCAAAGATATGAGATTTGCTCTTCCATACTTGTTTGATTAGAATTAATTCTGAAAATTGATAAAATCTAAAAAAAATAATCCTTATTTTAATGTTAAATCTGCCAAACTTGGGTAGTTACTGAACTATTTGACATATATTTTAAATACTATTTTAAAAATTTGAACTTTCAAATTTATTTCTATTATGAACCTATGAATGGAAGGATGATAATTGAATTTTGTCCTAAATCTTAATGATCTGACTAATTTAATTATTGGGACAATGATTCTTTTAAGGAGGAAGGTATGTAACATCCTGATCATGACGGTTACTATGATGACCTCCACTTTTGATATTGCAAACATCGACATGTGATTTGTTTAAGGAAGGTGTATTCCTTTGACGTTGAAAATAATGTTTGCAATGAATGGATTATTATTGTTCATAATTTGTGCTTGCTGTACTTATACTTACTTACAAAACAAGACCATTCTATTTTATGGATAAAAAGATATAAAGTTGTACTCTTGTTTCATAGTTTTATATGGTAACAACACACCTTGAATCAATTCCATTGATCCAAGGTATGCTTTTGTCCTTCCTTGTTGACATCTTGTTAACGGACATGCTGAACGAAACATGTTAGAGAACTAAGCAGAAATTTTGTGTAAATCATGAAGGAACCAGCCTTAGGTATCCTTACTAACATCATGCTGCAAATTGTAAGTCTGAACCTCCTTTATTGATGTTTTGAGAATGCTAAGAAGCATGAGGAGATAAAGGAGCTATTACTAAACTATGACTATTGGTTCCTAAAAATATGATGCAATACCCTACCCTATATAGAATTTAACTTTAAAGAGGTATTAAAACCTAACCTAAGATGGTATGTGATATAGTTTTGGATTTGAACTAACCTAAGATAAAATTTAAAAAGACATAAGAGCTAAGGTGGAAAACTAACTATTAGTAAGATGGCATAAACTATTACTAATCCTAAAGGGGACCTATGGGTTACGTGGCAACAGAAAGGTCGGTGGCAATGGCATCTAAAGTATTAATGTGAATTTATTTCTGTCCTTACAACTTAAATTTGCCAAGATTGGCGAAGGCATAAAAAGAAAGTGTGATGTCCAACTAACATCGGTGCTAAATTTAAAATACATGCAAAAAATTGAATGGAAACTTGCCAAGTTTGAATTGGCAGTGGCATGAGGAAAGAGAGGGAAAAGAGCAATCAATGTATTTAATGGCATTAGTTTTAGTGATGAAACAACCTAGGAAAGAGATGAAGAGGGTTTTGCAAAGGTTGTTGTTCATTTTGGTTTTTGCTCTGCATATGAGTTGCTCTTTGGAACTTGCGACTCTATTTTTTTTTCCATTGTGATCTTGAGCACCTTCGAGTTATTTTTAAGCCTTTGGAAATAAGGAGGAAGTTGGGAGATTTGGCTGTAGACGTTGTTTGAAGTGAATAAATTCTTGAGAAGCTTGGTTGTTACCTTCTACAAATTAACAAGAAATTTTACCACGCATGTTAGGCTCTTCTCATTAAACATTTATGTTATTTATTAAACGTCTTCGTAAAAGAACTCTGCTATTAGAATTTCTCGGTTTTGTGAAAACAATTTAGTGTGTTTCTAGCTATGATCTTCTGTTTGAATTTTTTATTTTGAAAAGTTACAATATGGGTAATTTTTGGATGCATGCATGGAAAATTGATGTTCTTAGTTTGAACTATACATGTATGTGAATTCATCACTGCTGTTAAGAATTTTACTGAAATGGGTATTTGGTTTTTGTTGTTTCCTTACGGGTTTGAATTTACTGAAGGAAACAGTGATATTAATACTGTTTTCTAAATTATACATGATAAAAATATTAGCATAATTTAGCATAGGCATAGTTATTGCATTTTATTGCATTGTCTTTTATTTAATAATGTGCAACATGTGCACTCTAGTCTAGTGACTTGCATTCAATATTGTTATGTTGGATAACATTCAATATTGGTATTAGTAGTAACTACATGTGCATGTGAGATGGGTCTTATCATCTCGTAGTTGGTGTTTGCTAGGGTGTCATGTCTATCCATATGAGGTTGTCTAATATCTATAAATATTACAGCTCTTGCATTGTAATGTAATTTGATTTCATGATCAATAATATTTGTGAGGCTTCTGTCCCTCTTTGGTCATTGCAATCTTATTCTATTCTATCATTTGGTATCTAAGCTATACCATTATTATCATTTGGTATCAGAGCAGGTTCTATCCAAGCAAGGTTGAAGAGGAGCACTATTGGAGAGGATCCATTGGAGAAGAAGATCTGCATCAAAGGAGAGCCATTGAAGCATCCCGCAGCCTCCATTCCTTCTAAGCATCCCTCAACTAAAATTTGACCTATCCACTTATTTGGAAGGTAAATTTTTTTTTAGTCATTGGTATAGCTAATTGATCTAACATATTGGCGGAATATTTCAGATTTGGAGATCTTTAAAAAAAAAAAAGGGAGAAAGATCTTGAAAAAAATTGCAGATCTAAAAAAAAAAAAAAATTGTGAAAAAAAAAGAGATCTTAAAAAAAAAAAAAAAAGGAGAGAGATCTTGAATTTTTTTTTGCAGATCTAAAGAAAAAAAATATTAGATCTAAAAAAAAAAAAAAAAAAAATTAGATCTGAAAGTGGAGGTGTGAAGAATTCGAGAGCAAAGGTTGAAGCAGTCCCGTCAACAAAATTCCAGCAGATAGCTCTTAGAAAAAAGGACCCAACTTTTTCATACAATGTCAGATTGATGTGCCATTTTTTTTTCTGGAAAGATAAGAAGGAGATGCACAACTTTACAGTTTACATCATCTTCAAATTCAGCTTCTACATGTGACAAAAAGTCTGTACAAGTCGGATCATTTTTTCTTAAAAAAATCAGATCTAGCTGGTAAATTGGTAAGATCTCAAAAACCAAGATTCCAATTCTTCTGAAATTTTGTGGGTTTCAAGATAAATATTGTATGATGCTTCTGTCAAAATTTAAAAAAAACCCAGATCACGGTTTGTGAGAAAAGCTGAAAACAATATTCAGATTGTTTGTTTGGATCTTGGGAACAAACAGGTCAGCGGTTCGATTCCCACTCTCTCCATATTTTTTATTAAATTATTTTGTTTGCAAAATTTGGAGAAATTAATAATTTTTGGGATATTTCTAAATTTAGAAGCTCACCAAACACATTGAGAGCCACCACTAAATTTAGCGGAAAAACACCTATTGGTGGGTAAAAAATATTTTTGGCCTAAATTGTGTATTTTGTGATTCTAGACCCTTTTTTGTAAAGAGGGGGGACACAAAAACTTCATTTTTATGTACTTTTGGAGCATGTTGTAGTAATCTTGGTGCATAAAGTGAAAAAAAAAAGTGCAAAATTTTTATTTTATGTTTGGTTCTATCACACGAGATCTTTGATCTCATAGTAGCGTTCGGTATATACGGTGCCTCTGGGAAGCGCTTACGGGTGATGCCATCGCAACTACTACTGCACTTAACACCTAACACAGCTGCCTAAATGTCGTCTGGGCATTGACCCTATAAAATCGACGGGGAGTAATAAGGACACAATACACACACATTTGAGCCCTCCCATCCATTTGTGCTTGCACAAACCCCTCTCCGTACTGTCTAAGTACCACGTACTAAATTCTTTCATGTGCGTTAACACCTCTTTCCGTACTGACGGGTATATTGAAAGGGTGATCTTCTTCCACGTACCGACGGGTATATCAGAAGGGAGTGTATATAGAAAGGTTTGGTATATCGGCCTGACGGTATATTGAGAGGGAGACCATAAACTTGGAGTGATAAGAGCCTTACCCTTTGTCAAAAATTTAGAGTTTCAAAAATTCAGATTGTAGAAATGGGTGCACAAGCACCAAAGTTCTTCTTGCCAGATTCACAACTTCTTAGAGACAACTATGCTGCATGGAAACCGAAGATCAAGACATTACTTGAATTTGAAGACCTATGGACAGTTGTAGATGGAAAAACAACAAGATCACTTGATGATGGAAGACAACAAGTTCAATTTGACAGGGCCAATCAAAAGGCCAAGTTGATCATCTTGTTTAGCATAACAGACGATGTGTAACCCCACATTAGAGATGCCACATCGGCCAAGGATGCATGGGATAAGTTGAGCACAGTCTATGAGGCAAAGAACAAGAATGCCATCCTCAACCTACTATCACAACTGCATACTCTCAAGTTCAAGCACAATGAGAAGGTTGAATTTTTTTTAAGACGAGTTGCTACTTTGAGGGCATCTCTATTGGCATTGGGAAAAGAGATAAGTGATGAAGACCTCGTGCCAATTGTGTTGCGAGCACTTCCTCCTTCCTACAGAATCTTTGTGACAACTATCAATATGAGTGAACACACAGTCACCTTTGAGAAGTTGGTCAATCTACTCTAACAAGAAGAGGCAATGAACAACAAAGATCAGGAAGATGAGCAAGCACTATCTTCCAATCATAAAGGAAAGGGAAAATTTCAGTCCAATCACAAGAAGTCCCAACAAAACCAAAGTCAACGAGACAACACCAAGAAGTGTCCCATTTGCAATAGAGGGGGACATGACATCAAATATTGTTGGTACAATTCCTATAAAAAGGGTTCATCAAGTAATTCAAAACCCAATAACCAACAGGGTAATAATAATTCAAATAAAGGGAAGTCCAACAACAACAACAATCAAGGGTAGAAAAATGGTAATTGGCAAAGAAAACCCAAACAACAAGGGTAAATCGTCGAACATGAGGATGATTCAGATGGACACCACATGTATTCTGCTCAATTTGATGAAGAAACCAAGTCCACGCAAGATATCTGGTATGTTGACTCGGGTGTAACTCGACACATGACTAGACGCAAGGATTGGTTCTACACACTGCGTGACTCACCTAACAAGAACCATGTGTCATTAGGTGATGACTCATCATACAGTGTCAAGGGCATTGGAAACATTTCACTACCTCTTGGAAAGCATGACTGTAAAATCACAAATGTATTGTATGTACCTGGGTTGACCAAGAATTTGCTATCAGTTATTCAACTCCTTGATCACAACTTGAAGTTAGATTTTGACAGTAATAATGGAGAAAAAGTGTGCTTGATAAGAGATAAGTCAAGAGGTTCCAAGATTGTAGCAAGAGCCTCCAATGTGGGACGCATGTTCCAACTTGATTTTGTCCATAAGGATGACCAAGCTTTAGTGGCCAAAGACACACAATCTGCAGAACTATGGCATCGCAGATATGGTCACATCAGTTTTGGCTATCTCCAAACACTTCAAAAGGGCAACATGGTGAAAGGATTGCCTACACTCAAGCACAACACTGACAAGTGTCACAATTGCCTAGCTGGAAAGCAACACAGAGTACCCTTCCAGAAGAACACATATAGAGCTAAGGGAAAGCTTGATTTGGTGCACACCGATCTTTGCAGGCCCATGCAACCAAGTCATTCTGGATGTCAATACTTCATGCTTTGTGTTGATGACTACTCAAGAAAGATGTGGATATATTTTCTAAGAAACAAGAGTCAAGCCTTTGAGACATTTCAGAAGTTCAAAGCATTTGTTGAGAATGAAGTTGGTCGCAAGATCAAAACTCTCCACTCAGATCGAGGGAGGGAATTCACAAGCAATGAGTTCAAGACTTACCTGGAAGCTCATGGGATTCATCGACAAATTCCTCCTACTCACACACCACAGCAAAATGGTATAGTTGAGAGAAGGAATCGTACTATCATGGAAATGGTGTGATGTATGATTGATGACTCAGGTTTAACAAAGACATTTTGGGCAGAAGCTGCAAGAACTACAGTCTATTTGTTGAACAGAGTACCCACAGTAGCTCTTGAAGGAGTGACACCTCAAGAAGAATGGTCAAATCGGAAACCATCAATTGCACACCTAAGAGTATTTGGGTGTAAAGCTAGCATGCACATACCCAAGAAGAATAGGAACAAGTTGGATATGAAAGCTGAGAAACTGATATTCATTGGATATAGTGAAGAAGCACTTGGGTATAGATTATGGGATCTGAAAGCAAAGAAAGTATACACAAGTAGGGATGTTGAGTTCTTTGAGAAGAAACAAGTAGATTCTCCACTCAACGACTCAAAAAACATGCAGAATACACCTCTTGTGAAGACAGAATTTGATGTTCCCACTAAAGATGACAGTGATGAACTGGATGATGGTGAAAACTTGGATCCACCACAAGCCAATGGAACAGCTAAGAAGTTACCTAAATGGTATACTCAATTAATAAGAGATGTAAATTTGGATGAAGCACCTAGCACATCATCTAATCCTGGACCTAGAACTCGCAGTCAAGCTCGTGAAGAGGTCAATTATGCCCTAATGAGAAGAGTTGTTGAAATAGTTGAGCCATCTATAGTTCAGGAAGCCCTACAATCAAAAGCTTGGAAAGATTCCATGGATTCAGAGTATCAGTCAGTGATGAAGAACAACACATGGCAACTTGTCGACCTTCCACCAAGGAAGAAAGCCATTGGATACAGATGGATATTCAAGACTAAGTACAAATCATATGGAACTATTGACAAGTATAAAGCAAGGCTTGTAGCAAAGGGGTATGGAGACATTTGCTCCCACAGCCAAGATCAAGACAATCAGGATGATCTTTGCTCTAGCTGCACAATTTGGTTGGAAAGTCCACCAAATGGATGTGAAAAGTGCCTTTCTTAATGGAGATTTGCAAGAAGAAGTCTATATGACTCAACCAGAGGGTTATGTAATACCAGGAAAAGAGATGATGGTATGTAGACTCATAAAATCTCTATATGGCCTAAAACAGGCACCCCGGGCATGGTACATCAAAATTGATGAGCATCTCATAAGTCATGGATTCGAAAGGAATCCTTATGACCCCAATCTTTACCTCAAAAAGCAAGGGGGGGATATTGTCATTGTGGTTGTTTATGTCAACGATCTAGTCATTACAGGTAGTTCTGTGAAGATGATCGATGCAACAAAGAAGGATTTTAATCGATCGTTCGACATGACAGATCTCGGGCTCATGCACTATTGTCTTGGATTGGAAGTATGGAAAAAATAGAATCATATCTTTGTGTCACAGTTGAAATACACCAAGACAATGCTCGAGAAATTCAGGATGATGGACTGCACTCCTATTGCTACACCTATGGAAGCGAGACTTTAGTTATCTCGTTCCAATCCATCACCATCGGTGAATGCAACTCTCTATCAGCAGTTGATCGGGAGTCTCATTTACCTGACATATACTAGACTAGATATCAGATTTACAGTCAGCTATTTATCACGCTTCATGCAAGAACCAAAAATATGTCATTGGAAAGTAGCAAAGAGAATACTAAGATATCTAAAGGGTACAGTTGACCTTGGTCTAGAGTACAAGAAGAATGACAATTTCTTCTTGACAGGATATTCAGATTTAGATCATGCAGGAAACATGGATGATAGGAAGTCAACATCAGGCTTCATCTTATTTATGGGATTTGGACCGATATCATGGGGAAGCAAGAAACAGAACTTTGTTTCTCGCTCTTCTACAGAAGCAGAATATAGAGCTGCAGGTAAAGATGTTTGTGAAGCAATATGGCTACGCCAAATACTGGAAGGAATTGGTCTACCACAACAGAAATATACTCCAGTATATGTTGATAATGAAGGAGTTCTAAAGCTTGTTCGCAATCCAGTATTTCATGAGAGAACCAAGCATATTGAAGTACAGGTTCATTTCATACGTGAGCATGTCTTGAAGCAAAACATACAGCTCCATTTCTGTCCTACAGCTGAACAGAAGGAAGATGTTTTCACTAAGTCACTTGCACGTGACAAATTCACGCTGTTCAGAGAGTTCCTCTCCACTTCATGTGAAACTATGCAAAATTAAGGGGGGGAATGTTAGCATAATTTAGTATAGGCATAGTTATTGCAATTTATTGCATTGTCTTTTATTTAATAATGTGCAACATGTGCACTCTAGTCTAGTGACTTGCATTCAATATTGTTATGTTGGATAACATTCAATATTGGTATTAGTAGTAATTACATGTGCATGTGAGATGGGGTCTTATCATCTCGTAGTTGGTGTCTGCTAGGGTGTCATGTCTATCCATATGAGGCTGTCTAATATCTATAAATATTACAGCTCTTGCATTGTAATGTAATTTGATTTCATGATCAATAATATTTGTGAGGCTTTCGTCCCTCTTTGGTCATTGCAATATTATTCTATTCTATCATTTGGTATCTAAGCTATACCATTATTATAAACAAAATTATGGATTTAGTGGGAATGTTATGGAAAGACTTTATTTAAATTGTTCTTCCTTACTTGCAATACAGTTTAAATGTGATGTGGTTTCCTTAAAGACCTTGGGATCATTGTATAAACTTCACCATTGAATGCTTTGAAAGGATATGTTGTTTATCTTACATTTGGTACCCATAAATGATTGTTTAAAAATAACATCCTTATTTGAACCTGAGATTAGCTCAGTTTGTTTACCTAAAGGATTTGAGATGGAAAATACAATTTTTCTTTCTTCCTTTAAATTCGATGATGAACATATGTACTATAAATGGCGACTCATTTATGATCTCCATTTTGTTTAAACCAGGGTGGATTCTTTTCCTTCGTAATTAAAAATGATTTCTTTTATCCCTGTGGAATTGGGACCATGTTTTACTTGGTTGTAATATTTTAATCATTTTAATCTTTAGGATGAACATGCTTGTTGTAGCATATACGACTATTAACATGGGATGGAATTGGAAGTTTATTAGTTTCTTGCAAAATTGGATTAGCTATAAATGAATTCATTTAAAAATTCTACCAGGGTAGCTAGAAGCTACTGAGACTGTCCTTGTGTCGTGTTGAGAGAAGTACACTACTTTTAACTGATTTACATGTTACAGTTTTTATATTTCGGTTAAATATTGGTAAGAAGTAATGAGAACCTCTCTCATTTTGACTATCAACTTCTATTTTGTTTTCTCTCTCCTTTCTGAGTTGTGGGTTTTGCTACTTTTACTCTTGTTCTTACAAGAAAATTTGATTGTTATCTCTCTCTGACTATTTACTCTCGTTATTATTCATCCTTGCATGAATTCGACCAGTTCGGCTGTGTTAATCGTAGGAGATTGTAAAATAGATAATTGGAAGAAATACTTCTTTCTTTCTTCTCCTCTTTTAAATTTCTGTCAAGGAGATGTTGAATCGATTAATCGATGTTGAATCGATTTCCTTTGGGTGTATGTAAATGTGATTTACATTCTATTTTCTCTCTGAGTGGGGTACGTACTATGTTGTGTTGTTGAATTCTGAAGGGTGACAAAAGTCACCTTCTTGGTGTCCAATCCCTGTCCCTCTTTTTCATTAAACTTGGTTGAATCTGAGTGATTATTAGAAAGGAAATAATTTTTGTTTAGGATTGAATTTATTCCATCGTAAAATTTCCAATTACTGAGATGGAACAGAATTTGATCTTGATTTGTATGATTGATGATTCATTACTTCTCTCAATTACCTCTCTTCTGGGAATTATTAGAGTTAATATTTTTTGGAACATTGGTTTAAATCTAGAATGAACTATACACACTATAGTAAGGAAAAAATAAGTATTTGGGGATGTAATATGACTTGTCTGCTGTAATTTTCTGAGGAGATTGCTAATTAAGAGTGTTGTTTGATCATGATGTTTATTTATTATGGATAGATCATTTAATATGTTATTCCTTTAGCAATACTTAATTATTATATGATATCTATCTCAATTTCTTGAATGTTTCATAAATTCAAGGTTCTTTTAATGAGACAATTAGTCAAGAGCACAAAATTTTAATGTTTAAGTGCTTAACATGCTCAATTCGACGAACTAACCCATGCTAGCAATTTTTACAGATGGATTCCATAAGTGTTAAAGAAGACATGTTCTTTTATGATACTTCTCCTGTTTAATTAAAGGCTGGATCTTTTAAGAGGCATTATTATTCCTTTTAAATGTAATTGAAAAAGGGAAAGTTATATTCTTGTTTGATTTTATTAATGTTGAATGGCATGAAAGAAGTATGAATGTTTGTACTTGTAAAATGTATATATTTTACCTTGAGGAATGAGAAAAAGGATTGAGTGTCATTTTTATTGATGTATCCTTTACTTGGGATCTATTGTAAAGGAGATTGTAAATATATTCCTACTCTCTTATATTTATAACTTTTTAAATAATCGTAGTTGGACTTAAATGAAATAATGGGAAGGGTGGGAATTGATACTCTATTCTTCTCTCAAATATAACTTCTAGGCTAGAACGTACAAATGATTATTACTTAAGATAATATGAACTATTAATTGACATTAATAAAAGAGTAAAATACCTATGAACTATGATATAAGTAATAATTGGAAATGGATCCTAATTAGTGAATGATAAGGAAGGGGCAATTAGTTTTAGAAATAGAAATTTGTTAATACTCTTTCAGAGTGATGTATCCAAAGGATATGTAGAAAGAGGATATCATACCTCCTCTTAAAAAACCTTAACTAAGGTAAGATAATTGAGAATAAAAGGATACAGGTGTATTAGAAATAGAATTCATTCTAATGAAGTCTAATATAAGGAAACATGGATCTAAATCCAGTCATGAAGGAACTTGGTTAAGCTTAGTATGTCAATCTTACTATGTTAACCTGATTGGGACTGTAAGTCTAAAACTTAAATTAAAGAGCCAAGGAATGATATACAAGCCCTTGGAAAGAAGGGTGGGCTATAAAATTAATCACATGACGAGTTGGAGTCAAGTATAGCTTACAATTGTAATGATCAAAGAGGTTAGAAAATCAACAAGGTTACCGAAACGAAATTTTAAATTATAAAGTTAAGAAAGAAATTAACCTCTTAGCTGGATATGTGTCCCTAGATGAGAGGATTCCATGGGATGCTGGTACATGCCAACTGGCAAAATGAACCATCATGAAGGTCAGGGTCTTCATGATGACAAAACTGTTATAGCTGACATGTCGTAACACCCTTCCAAATCGGATCATCTAGGATTACATAAACCTTGACTTGACTTGGTTGTACTCTAGGTCAGTTTAGGAAGCATGATTTGGTATAGAGAAGGAATCCTGATGACTAAAGGTAACCAGACACAAACAATCGACCTTGGTCGATCAGGTATGCCTATGTACCCCTAGCCACCACAAGTGGTCCTCTATACCAATCTATGTTGCTAACCTGGGTTATGGTTAAACCTTGGACAAGGGGATTGATAGGAGTTAGTGAAGACCATTATAGATAAAAAATGAAGTGGGGTGAAGGATGTATTCCGTTGATGAATATTTTGTCTAGGAATATGATCATACAATGCATGTGAAAATATTTGGTCAAAGTATTGCAAGTTGTTGGTTGCGTTGTTCTAAATCACCTAGATTAAGAAGCAGCATTTCAGATGGATATTGGTAATAGATATTCATATAGATCTCTTAAATGGTACACTTCAATACCTGAAATGTTAAGAGAACCAAGTATACTTAGTATACAATACATTGAATTAACATGAAGGATCAGTAAGAAGTTGAGTGATGAAATGAGAGATCAGAAATCCATCGATTCATTACAACTACATATGGTTATCTGTTACAAGATCTAATGGCATGGAATGCATGTTCTATATTATAAATATAAGAATAGAGAACATTAATCGAGAATGGAATGTGCGTTCAAAATAATGATTATTTAGAGTGGAGAACATTATCAAAAAAAAATTCTTGTTCTAGAGTCATAAATGAGAATGTTACATCTTAGTATCAGAGTAGAAGGTTACAACACTTGGACCTATTGTGTCCATAATATGATAAAAATTATATTTTCTTGTTAAATAGAAAAATTTTAGAACAAGAGGAAATGCTGCAAACAACTCTCCATCGGGTGGAGAAGTAGCTACTGCCTAAAAGTTGGACGAGATCCTTGCTTCCCTCCTAGACACAAGAGATCGTTTGGCTATGTTGGAACAACAAGTAATGGGAAATGAGGAGGAGGAAGAAGATGCTGATAATGATGATTAGCCACCTCTTGTGGAAAACACCAATGGAAGGAATCAGGGTGTTGATAATAGTAATGTGAGCGTGCCTAATCAGCGTAAAAATAAAAGGGAAAGATTAACAACAGAACTCACCAATGATAAAAAAATAATAATCCCTCCTAAGTTTGATGGAACTACACTAGGAGATAGGCCTGAGAACTGGCTCGGTGAAATGGAGAAGTACTTTGCTATAAGAAACTTCTCTGAGGAAAAAAAAGCAATATGGGGTGCGTATCAGCTTTCCCACGAGGCATCTTCATGGTGGGACAACCGAAAGGATGAGTTGAATATTGTTGAATCATATATAACCTGAGATCAATTTAAAAGTTACTTCAGGCAATGGTGGCTACCTCAACTTTGTTATGATCAGAAAATGATTCAATTCTAGAACTTATCTCAAAGAAAGTCAATTTTGACAGAATACAGGGATGGGTTTACTAAAATCCTTAAGTATGTGCCTCAGTATCAGACTAACGAGAAGTTTAGAATATGAAAATTTATCATGGGGTTGAATCCCATCATAGGTGGTGAAGTGGATGTTCATGGTCCAACCACTACGGAAGGAGTTGTTGAAAAATCCATAAGGCAAGAACAAAAATTAAGAGCAATCTCTACTCATAGAGAGGAAATTAGAAAGAAGGTGCTGAATTCTTCTTCTTTTGTATAGAAAAAGGGACCTTGGAAGAGGTTTGGCATGAAAAATAAATTTTCCACTGATAACAATAAGAAAAAAATGATAAAAAACATGTTGATAGTATGCAAAACAACTTTGTCAAAAACAATAATATTGGACAGAAGTCCTACAGAAGCCAGAATGATAACTTCAAGGTAGGAAATAAATTTCAGCCTAGGAAGGGGCCTATTGGAGGCTGTTTTAATTGTGGCAAGGATCATTATATGAGTCATTGTCCTTTGAAGAAGGATGACCACAATCATTAGCATAGGATACATGCTCCAGTAGCTGACAAGCAAGTTGAAAAGCAAACCACACCCGTAGAAGTTTCGGGTAAGTTATTTGGTATACCTGTGACTATAAATTTTGATATTGGAGCTACTGAATGTTATATTTCTACTAAGTTAGCTTTAAAATTAAAAAGAAGAGTGCAGAAAATCAAAAAATCATCGATGGTGCATTATTGAAATAATGTTGTTCATACGGTCAGTATGTGTCTTTTTAGAGCAGTCCTTGATTTTCCTAGTTTTTCCATAGAAGTTGACCTTTATGTTGCTCCTTTGGAGTCTTATGATGTAATCATAGGTGTTAGCTAGCTAGTTGAGCATAAGGCAAAGGTAGATTGTTTTGAGAAACATATTTGTTGCTTGGATGACCTTCAAAAAACAACAGTCATTCAGGGTGTAAAACACAAGATTTCAGTTAGAAGGTTGTTAGTAATGCAACTTAAAAAGGCCAAAAACAAACGTTGCACCTTATATGTGGTAAATATTTTTGAAACTACAGAGGAGGGAAATGATTTTATGGAAAAACATCCCTTATTGCAAAATTTAAGGGATGCATTTCCGGAAGAATTACTAGGTCTTCCACCCAAAAGGGAGTTTGACTTCTCGATCGAGATCAAACCAGGAACCGAGCCTATATCTAAAGCACCTTATAGAATGACTACCATTGAATTGGTATAACTTAAGGCTCAGTTGTAGTAAATTTTGTCAAAAGGTTTGATAAGACCAAGTCTCTCGCCTTGGGGAGCATCGGTAATTTTTATGAAAAAGAAGGATGACACACTTAGATTGTGCATTGATTACAAAATGTTGAACAAGGAAACTATTAAGAATCAATATTTGATTCCTAGAATTAATGACCTATTTGATCAGATTCATGGAGCATTGGTGTATTCTAAAATATATCTCCAATCTGGATATCATCAGTTAAGAATAAAGGATGAAGACATACATAAGACAACTTTTAGAATGAGGTACGGGCATTACGAGTTCACAATTTTACCTTTTGGGTTGACCAATGCACCTACAACCTTTATGAACTTGATGAACAATATTTTTCAAGAATACTTGGATAAGTTTGTGTTAGTATTCTTGGATGATATTCTCATATACTCTAAAAGCGTTGAGGAACACCATGAGCATTTGCGGATAGTATTGGAAATCTTAAGGAAGAGGAAGTTGTATGGTAAGTCATCTAAATGCTCATTCTATGACACAAAAGTGCACTATTTGGGACATATTATAAGAAAAGATGGAATAGTTGTAGATCCTTCAAAGATCATAGCTATAACTAAGTGGCCTTCACCAAAGAACGTGTATGAAGTTATAAGTTTCATGGGTCTTGTTGGCTACTATAGAAAATTTGTTAAGGACTTTTTTAAGATTGCTACACCAAGAACTTCATTACAAAGGAAAGAAAAGAATTTTTTTTGGAATGATAAATGTGAATCTACCTTTAAGATTCTAAAGGAACAGTTAACCTCAGCACCTATTTTGACTATACCTGATCCTAATGGGAACTTTACTGTTGTAACAGATGCATCTAGGGAGGCTCTCAGAGGAATTCTATTACAGGATGACCATGTCATAGCATATGAAAGTAGAAAACTCAAGTTATATGAATGGAATTATGCCCCACATGACCTAGAGCTTGTTGCCATAGTTCATGCGCTTAAAATATGGAGGCATTACCTTCTCGGTAAGCCTTTTGAACTAAAAAATGACCATCTTGGGTTGAAGTATATTTTTACTCAACCAAACTTGAATGCAAGACAACGAAGATGGTTGGAATTTCTAGCTCAGTATGATTTTGATATAAGTAATATTAAAGGCAAGGAAAAGAGAGTAGCAAATGCTCTAAGCCATAGGAAGCACATTTATGCTCTTATAACATTGAGAACTCAATTTAAAGATGAAGTGAAAAACATCACGAAGTCTTATTCTTATTTTCAACAAGTAAAGATAGAACTTGTTGATCCAAAATATATGAGGTATAAAGGTTTTCAATTTGACAATGAAGGAATCTTATAGTTCGAAAATAGGGTATACATACCTTTGGAAAATGATTTAAGAAATAAATTACTAATTGAATTTCAAAATTCACCATTTTCTGGGCACCCTGGCATTACAAAGATGCTTGTTGAGATAAAGAAACAATATTTTTGGAAAGGGATGAAAAAGTATGTAATAGAATTTGTGATGCACTGCTTAGAATGTCAATGTGTCAAAGTGGAACATATGCATCCATTTGGTTTACTGTACCCTCACAACATTCTGCAGTACAAATGGCAAGTGATAACCATGGATTTTTTTCAAGGACTACCTATGTCGAAGAATAAACATGATGTTATCTTAGTAGTTGTTGATAAACTAAAAAAAGTAGCACACTCTATTACTGGTAATCTAAAGGATGATTCGCTTGTGTTAACAAGAAGATTTGTGCATGAGATTTTCAGATCACATGGAGTACCTAAATTGACCATATTAGATAGAGACCCGAGAATGATATCAAAATCCTGGAAAATGCTTAATGCTGCTTTGGGAACTAAGTTGAATTTCAGCTCTGCGTATCATCCGAAAATGGATGGACAGACTGAAAGAGTTAATCAAGTTTTAGAGGATATGTTAAGAATGTATTACATGGATTAGTAGTATAAATGGGAGGAGTAACTTCCATTAGTTGAGTTTGCTTATAATAATACTTATCAAGCCTAACTAAAATGGTACCTTTCGAAGCATTATACGGAAGGAAATGTAGAACCCCTATTAGCTAGGACAACATTGAGGATAGAGAGATAATTGGGCCAGAAATCCTTATTGAAATGGAACAAGTTAAAATGATTCATGAACACTTGAGATAGGATGCCAAAAGGCAAAAGAGCTATGCAGACTCAAAGTGGGTTGAAAGGAAATTTGAACTTGGTGAGAAAGTCTTTCTTCGGGTTAAGTCGAAAAAGAGCTCTATAACTTTTGGAAAGGCTACCAAGTTATCACCTCGTTATGTGGGACCCTTTGAAGTTGTTGAAGTAATCAACCTTGTAGCTTATCGTTTAGCTTTACCTCCTAATTTTTCACAAATGCATGATGTTTTCCATATTTCTTTGCTTAAGAAATATGTTTTAAATTTATCACATGTGTTGAATTAGAATTCCTTACGGGTCTAAAACCTAGGATTAATTATGGTTAAGCCCATTTGAGTGCTGTAAACTTGTAAGTTGCACTTAAGAAATCATGAAATAAGCCAATGTAAGGTTCAGTGGGACTAGTTTAACGAAGAAAGTACAACCTAGGAAAATCTCAAAGATATGAGATCTACTTTCCCATACTTATCTGATCAGAATTAATTCTAAAAGTTGATTAAATTTGAAAAACTTTATCCTTATTTTGATGTTAAATCTGCCAAACTTGGGCAGTTACTGAACTATTTGACAGATATTTTAAATACTGTTTTGAAAATGTGAACTTTCAAATTTAGTTATGTTATGAACCTATAAACGGAAGGACGATAACTGAATTTTCCTAAATGTTAATGATCTGACTAATTTAATCATCGAGATGATGATTCTTTTAAGGACGAAGGTATGTAACGTCTTGATCATGATAGTTACTATGATGACCTCTAATTTTGATATTGCAAACGTCAACATGTGATTTGTTTAAGGAAGGTGTATTCCTTTGACTTTGAAAATAATGTTTACAATGAATGGATTATTATTGTTCATAATTTGTGCTTGTTGTACTTCTACTTACTTGGAAACAAGACCATTCTATTTTATGGATAAAAAGATATAAAGTTGTACTCTTGTTTCATAGTTTTATATGGTAACAACACACCTTGAATCAATTCCATTGATCCAAGGTATGCTTTTTTCCTTCCTTTTTGACATCTTGTTAACGGACATGCTGAAGGAAACATGTTAGGGAACCAAGTAGAATTTTGGCATAAATCGTGAAGGAACTGGCCTCAGGTATCCTTACTAACATCATGCTGCAAATTGTAAGTCTAAACATCCTTTATTGATGTTTTGAGAATGCTAAGAAGTGTGAGGAGATAAAGGATCTATTACTAAACTATGACTATTGGTTCTTAAAAATATGATATAATACCCTGCCCTATATAGAATTTAACTTTAAAGAGGGATTACAACCTAACCTAAGATGGTATGTGATATAGTTTTGGATTTGAACTAACCTAAGATAAAATTTAAAAAGACCTAAGAGATAAGGTGGAAACCTAACTATTAGTAAGATGGCATAAACTATTACTAATCCTAAAGGTGACCTATGGGTTACATGGCAAAAGAAAGGTCGGTGGTAGTGGCATCTAAGGTATTAATGTGAATTTATTTCTATCCTTACAACTTAAATTCGCCAAGATTGGCGGAGGCATAAAAAGAAAGTGTGATGTCCAACTAACATCATTGCTAAATTTAAAATACATATAAAAAACTCCAATGGAAATTCGCCAAGTTTGAATCAGCGGTGGCATGAGGAAAGAGAGGGGAAAGAGCATTCAATGCATTTTAAAGAAACCGCCTAGGAAAGAGAGGAAGTGGGTTTTGTAAGGTTGTTGTGCATTTTGGTTTTTTCTCTGTGTATGAGTTGCTCCTTTGATCCTGTGAGTCTATTTTTTTGATCCATTGTGATCTTGAGCACCTTCGAGTTGTTTTTGAGCCTGTGGAAAAAAGGAGGTAGTTGGGAGATTTGGTTGTAGACATTGTTTGAAGAGAAGAAATTCTTTAGAAGCTCGGTTGTTACCTTCTGCAATTTAACGAGATATTTTACCAGGCACATTAGGCTCTTCTCATTAAATAGTTATGCTTTTTATTAAATGTCTTTGTAAAAGAACTCTTCTATTAGAATTGCTCAGTTTTGTGAAAATGTTTTAGTGTGTTTCTAGCTATGATCTTCTATTTGAATTTGTTGTTTGGAAAAGTTGTAATATGGCTAATTTTTGGATGCATGCATGGAAAATCAATGTTCTTAGTTGGAACTATAAATGTATGTGAATTCATCACTGTTGTTAAGATTTTCACTGAAATGGGTATTCAATTTTATTATTTCTTTGCAGGTTTGAATTTACTGAAGGAAATAGTGATATGTCTACTATTTTCTGAATTATACATGCTCAAAAATTATGGATTTAGTGGGAATGTTAAGGCAAAACTTCATTAAAATTGTTCTTCCTTACTTGCAATACAATTTAAACGTGATGTGGTTTCCTTAAAGACCTTAGGATCACCTTATCGACTTCACCTTTGCATGCTTTGAAAGGATATGTTGTTTCTCTTACATTTGGTACCCATACACGATTGTTTAAAAATAACCTCCTTATTTGAACCTGAGAGTAGCTCAGTTTTTTTACCTAAAGGATTTGAGTTGGAGCATACATATTTTATTTCTTCCTTTGAATTCAATGATGAACATGTTTACTATGAATGGTGACTCCTTTATGATCTCCATTGTGTTTAAACCAGGGTGGATTCTTTTCCTTCGTAATTAAAAATGATTTCTTTTATCCCTATGGAATTGGGACCATGTTTTACTTGGTTTTAATCTTTTAATCGTTTTAATATTTAGGATGAACATGCTTTTTGTAGCATATATGGCTATTAATGTGTGATGGAATTGGAAGTATAGTAGTTGGTTGACAAATTGGATTAGCTGTAAATGAATTCATTAGAAACGTCTGCCAGGGTAGCTAGAAGGTACTGAGACTGTACCTATGTCGGGTTGAGACAAGCACACTATTTTTAACTGATTTACATGTTACGGAGTTTATATTTCGGTTAAATATTGGTAAGAATTAATGAGAACCTCTCTCATTTTGACTATCGAATTCTATTTTGTTTTCGCTCTCCTTTCTAAGTTGTGGGTTTCGCTACTGTTACTCTTTTGCTTATAAAAAAAGTTGATTGCTATCTCTCTCTAACTGTTTACTCTTGTTATTATTCCTCCTTGCATGAAGTTGACCAGTTTGGTCATGTTAAACGTAGGACATTGTATAATAGATAATTGGAAGAAATACTTCTATCTTTCTTCTCCTCTTTTAAATTTATGTTAAGGAGATATTGAATCGATGTATGATTACCTTCGGGTGTATGTAAATTTGATTTACATTCTATTTTCTCTCCGAGTGGGGTACGTACTATGTTGTGTTGTTGAATTCTGAAGGGTGCCAAAAGTCACCTTCTTGGTGTCCAATCTCTGTCCCTATTTTTCATTAAACTTGGTTGAAGTCGAGTGATTATTAGAAAAAAAAGAATTTTTGTTTAGGATTGAATTTATTCCATCGTAAAATTTCCAATTACTGAGATTGAATGGAATTTGATCTTGATTTGTATGATTGATGATTCATTACTTCTCTCAATTACCTCTCTTCTGGGAATTATTAGAGTTAATATTTTTTGGAACATTGGTTTAAATCTGGAATGAACTATACACACTATAGTAAGGAACAAATAAGTATTTGGGTATGTAATATGACTTGTCTGCGGTAATTTTCTAAGGAGATTGCTAATTAAGAGTGTTGTATCATGATGTTTATTTATTATGGCTAAGTCATTTAATCTGTTCTTCCTTTAGTGATACTTAATTATTATGTGATATCTATCTCAATTTCTTGAATGTTTCATAAAATCAAGGTTCTTTTAATGAGACAATTAGTCAAGAGCACAACATTTTAATGTTTAAGTGCTTAACATGCTCAATTCGACGAACTAACCCATGTTAGCAATTTTTGCAGATGGATTCCGTAAGTGTTAAAGAATATATGTTCTTTTATGATGCTTCTAATCTTTAATTAAAGGCTTGATATTTTAAGAGGCATTATTATTCCTTTTAAATGTAATTGAAAAAGGGAAATTTATATTCTTGTTTGAGTTTATCAATGTTGAATAGAATGAGAGAATTATGAATGTTTGGACTTGTAAAATGTAGATATTTTACCTTGAGGAATAAGAAAAAGGATTGAGTGTCATTTTTATTGATGTATCCTTCACTTGGGATCTATTGTAAAGGAGGTTGTAAATTTATTTCTGCTCTCTTATATTTATACCATTTTAAATAATGGCAGTTGAACTTAAATGAAATAATGGGAAGGGTGGGAATTAATACTCTATTCTTCTCTCAAATATAACTTCTAGGCTGGAACATACAAATGATTATTACTTAAGATAATATGAACTATTAATTGACATTAATAAAAGAGTAAAATACCAATGAAATCTTATATAAGTAATAATTGGAAATGTATCCTAATTAATGAATGATAAGGAAGGGGCAATTAGTTTTAGAAATAGAAATTTCTTAATAATCTTTTGGAGTGATGTATCCAAAGGATATGCAGAAAGAGGATATCATACCTCCTCTTAATAAACCTTAACTAATGTAAGATAATTTAAAATAAAAGGATACAGGTGTATAAGAAATAGACTTCATTCTAATGAAGTCTATTTTAAGGAAACATGGGTCTAAATCTAACCATGAAGGAACTTGGTTAAGCTTAGTATGTCAATCTTACTATGTTAACCTGATTGGGACTGTAAGTCTAAAACTTAAATTAAATAACCAAGGAATGATATACAAGCCCTCGGGAAGAAGGTTACGCTATAGAATTAATCACATGACGAGTTGGAGTCAGGTATAGCTTGTAAGTGTAATGATCAAAGAGGTTAGAAAATAGGTAAGGTTGCTAAAATGAAATTTTAAATTATAAAGTTAAGAAAGAAATTAGCCTCTTAGCTGGATATGTGTCCTTGGATGAGAGGATTCCATGGGATTTTGGTACATGCCAACTACAATAATGAGTCATCATGAAGTTCGGGGTCTTCATGATGACACACTGTTGCAGCTGACATGTTACAACACCCTTTAGAATCAGATCATCTAGCATTACAGAAACCTTGACTTGACTTGGTTGTACTCTAGGTTAGTTTAGGAACATGATTTGGTATAGAGAAGGACTCTCAATGAATGAAGGTAACCAAACACACACAATCAACCTGGGTACATCAGGTATGTCTATGTACCCTTAGCCACTGTGAGTGGTCCTCTATACCAATCTATGTTGCTAACCTGAGCTATAGTTAAACCTTGGACAAGGGGACTGATAGGAGTTAGTGAAGACCATTATAGATAACATATGAGGTGGGGTGAAGGACGTATTATGTTGATGAATATGTTGTCTAGGAATATGATCATGTAATGCATGTGAAAATCTTTTGCCAAAGTATCGCAAGCTACTGGTTTTGTTGTCCTAAATCACCTAGTTTAAGAAGCAAGATTTTAGATGGATATTGGTAATAGATATTTAGATAGGCCTCTTAAATGGAACACTTCAATACCAAAATGGGTAAGAGAACCAAGTATACTTAGTATACAATACATCAAATTAACATGAAGGATCAGTAAGAAGCCAAGTCATGAAATGAGAGATCGATGAGACTCTGAGTCATGAAATGAGAGATCGGCAGTCCATCGAGTCTTTACACCTGCATATGGTTATTTGTTATGAGATCTAATGGCATGGAATGCGTGTTCTATATTATAAATATAAGAACAAAGAACATTTATTGAGAATGGAATGTGCGTTATAAATAATGATTATTTAGAGTGGAGAACATTATCAAAAAATGAAAATATTATTCTAGAGTCATAAATGGGAATGTTACAAAATTTGAGGTATCGGTGTAACGTCAAAGGGACAGAACCCATAGCACGAATCAAAGGTCGGCCAAGCAGAAAGTTATACTAGAAATCCCCTTCTAAGACATAGATACATTCTGGGATGTTTTGGGGACCTACGTGGACATGGAGAACAACAGTAACTAGCGTAGAGGTCATGGCATCATTGAAGGAATGCAAAATAATGGGGTTAATATGCATGCAATTGGAAGGTATTTGAATTTGGTCATACGCATAGGAGGAGATAATGTTAATTCTAGCATCACCATCATCATAACGTGTCATATGTGTATATTATTGATAAAGAAAGAGATGAAAAGAGTAGGGTCAGGGTCATCAGACTGGAAGGGAGTGATCTCTTCATCTACAAAGCTGAGGGTGGCCACTTGGTGAGTGGGTGAAGGTGTAGAGGAAGGTGAAGACATAGTGAGAGAGGCTACATGGTGAGGGGTAATGATGGAGGCTATGGGTATGGGGTCATCTGGTAAGACTTTGATAGATTGAAGGACCTCCATGATGGCTTGACGATGTGACTCTGAGGTCTAGACGAGGTCATATAAAGACATTTTGAGGGGGGATTGGTGTAGTTGTTTTAGCATTGTGTGATGTGTGACTTTGTTAGAAATGGGATATGCAGGACCGCAAATGATGACTTTGGGTGTGGGTAAAGATGGTATATTGGGTACAGGGTTGGTTGATGGGCCAATTGCTTTCTCCTTGCCCTTGTCTTTCTGAGCATAGGTGGAAATGTTGATCATGTTAATCTGAGGGGAGGTGGATGAAGAGGGTGTGTCATGGAAGGTATAACAAGAGGGACAAAACCCTAGTGGTGGATATGACCCTTGTGAGATGATTAGGGTTCATCGACATTTAGGTGGTGGTTTGGCCAACTCTCTTATGCGAACCATATTAATTTTGATTCTCAAGGATGGATTAAAGAGTTGTGGGGGTGGAGATCTTGGTCGCTAAGTAGGTAACAGGAGAAGATCTATGGAAATTGGTGAAGTTGAACTGGGGTCCTCATCAAGAAGATCATCATTGTCAAATTTTTCTTCAGGAGGACATAATTAGTTAAGTGCAGTTTTCAAAGCCTTATAATTCTCTACATTATGTCCTTGCACATGATGATAGGCACATTTTTTGGTTTTTTCAAAACCTTTTGGTTTGAGTTTGAATGGGTCGTAAGGTCAAAGCGGTGGTTATGTGAGGATATAATTTTTAAGGAGGTTGGTTATAATTTTCACGTAGGACCCTACTAATGGATCACAATGGGAGGTGAATGTGGGTTTGGGTATAGGTGTGGTTGACTATGTAGGAAGATTCTTTGCAAGAGGGGGAGTAGGCTGGGCTACTAGTTTGGTGTGTGGTGTGGTCTTAGGTGTTGGTCATATCTACTAGAGTAGGGGCATGTTAGATGAACTAGTAATGGAAGGTTTGTTTGGTTTATCTACCTTATTAGAGGGTGGTGGATTTTTAGCTTTAGGATGCATATTTTTGCGTAAAGGTGATATGGGCACACGAGATGTAGAGGGAAAATCCGATGGTGGAAGAGGGTGGGTTACCCACGGGGGTAATCAAGGTGTTGTGGAGGTATGTGGCATGGGTTTGGTAGGAAGCCTAAGTGAAGGAGAAGGAAGTGTCATGGGTAGTGAAGAAGTTATTGATGGTATTAGAGGTATGGGTGGTAAGAAGGTTACGATTGTGGGACTAGTGGGAGTGGTTTCTTGTGTATATTAGAGGTTTGTGATGGGGAAATAGATTGTTGTGTTCTTGGTTTACTGGTGGATGTGGGTTTCTTAGCTAGGGTCAAGGGATGAGGTCCTAGGATGGACGGAAGGGGTGAAGGTGATAAGGGTGTGGTTGGTGAGGTTGGCGTATGAGATATAGGAGATTGGATCTTCTTTTTAGGGGCCAGGTTAAGCTTGGTGTTAGTTTTGGAAGATGTAGCTAAATCTAACTTGATGGGTGGGTGAGTAAGGCTAGCTTTCGGTATAGCCCCTAAGGTAGTGAGATTTTTAGGTAAGGGAGATGATATAGGTGTGGGTTTGGGTGTACATGTATGTTGGGCTATGAGAAAAGGTGTGAGTTGGGCCTTGAGTGGTGCCATGGAAGGTATTGCAATATTTTTGGTTGTGTTTGGTTTGGTCAATTGGAACACTTTTGGATCGATAGTGGAGGTGTTAGTAGGTGACAACTACATTTGTGTTGAAACATGAAGTAGAAGATGCCCCCGAAGTAAGGATCTATTGACATAGTCTAGGAGATCACCCAAGCATGAGAATGGTACTATTATAAGCAGAGCCGATGTGGATCGAGTGGTAATCCCTGTTAAATATGTTTGAGATATAGGGAAACGGATAGCCTCAAACTCTATGGGTAAGATAGTTGAAAGTAGAACAATGGGATCTTGAAGGTCTAATGGTTAATGGTAATCTATAGGTAGTGATACTTCTATAGTATCCTCTATGGGTAGAGGAGAGGATGGGAAAAATGAAGTAGGCTCTCCCTGCATTAGTGTAGGTGGTGGACCTACATCTTCTATGAGTAGGAGAGGTGCCGCTGACAACTTCTTGGAATTTCGAGGGGTCAAAGGCGGCATGTTGATTATAGGCTCATCCACTGGTGAAGGGGAACATGAAGGGGATTCCTCTATGGGTAGAGAAGTAGATGAAATATATTCTAGTGTAGGTAGGGGAGTGTGGGCTAATATTTCATCTATGGAAGGAATATGAGGCAATTGAGAAGTAACTAGTGTGTCATTAAAAATAGCATGGACGTCGTGAACAATGTTATCATTGTTTGAGGTATCACCCACTAGGTTGGAAGATGGGGCAGGATTAGGGAATGGATTCTTAAAGATGTGTAGGATTTGGTTAGATGGTACATTTGGGCTATCCAAGACTAGATCTTCATTGTCTATCATTTCTTGGATGATATTCTTGAAGGTAATGCAGTTATTGTCATTATGACCTTTGACCCGATGATAGTTGCAAAAGTAATGTTCCTTATACCATGTAGGCATAGGTTTCTTAGGGTTGAAACCAGTATGTGGTTTTATAGGTGGAAGGGTAATGGTACTAGCCTTAACAAGATTTTCCAAAATGGAAGAATAAGATTCTCCAAGGGAAGTGTACTTTCATTGTTCTCATCTAAAATGGAAAGCTTGGATAGGAGAGAGATTAGAAAGGGGTTTGGCTAGGTTTGATTGATAAGGGGGTCTGGCTTCGAGAACTATGACATTAGTAGACCCTTTGGGATTTGAGTAGTTGTTTTGTGGGTTTGAAGATGAAGAAGTATCATTTTATTTGAACGTGATATTCTTGTTACGAAGTTGAATCTTCTTTTCTTCGATAACATGAATTTCTAGTTTCCATGCCATGGTGAATTCCTCATCGAAAGTGTGAAAATTTTGCACTTGTAGGGTCAGTGAGATGTTTCTAGCACATTCCCAAGTAAATAGCTCTATAAGTTTGGTTTGAGGCAATTGGAATGTGAACTGGTTAATGAGGTTGTGCCAGCAAGCGACGAAGTCAGCGATAGACTCATCGTCATACTGTCATGTCGAATAAAGATATGTCATGGTAACCTTCTTGACATTGTTGATGGAGAAGTGGTCTAAGAAGGCTTGGGCTACTTGATTACATGAATAAATGGAGTGTCTGAGTAGTCCACTGTACTAGTCCAATGCAGGTCCTGTGAGGGACATTGGGAAAGTCCTCAAAAGTAAAGTGTCATCATGGGCAATCAGGTAACACCCATGTTTAAAGGATCACAAATGTTGTTATGGATCTTCTTTGCCATTGAAGCAGTTTAATTTTGGCATCTCCTAATGTATGGGGTATGGTCGAATGGGAATGGATGGTTGAATAAGCTCATTACAAATTTCATCGTAGGTTAGGGAATTATGTGAGCTAGAAACCGATGCTTTTAGTGTTTGAATATTTTCCATCATCAACTTGATGAGGTCATTAGTAGGTTGTGATGGAGGGACACCTCCTATGGCATAAGGAGGTGGATACTAAACCTGATAGGGAGGTTGAGAATAAGGAACTGACATAGAAGGCACATATCTAGAATGGGTGACAGACGCGATATGGTGTTGTTGATAGTAGGTATATGTAGGTGGGATGGTTTTCGTGACTCTAGTAATGATTGGGGGAAGTGTTTGTTGTATGGAGAGGATGAGATTCTGGAATGCAGTAGGGTTCACTGACACCACGGGTGGTTGTGTTGTGATGGGTATTTGTGAGAAAATGGGTGTGAACTATGCTATGGTTTGGGTGGTCGACGAGGGGACAACAAATATGACAGGTGCAAGTGAAACTGTAGATGCAGTGGTCATGGAGGGTATGGGTCCTAGCTACGAAACTACTGGGGATGAAGCAGGTGAGGGTAACACCGCATTATTAGGGGCTGATGCATCAGTAGGAATAAGGACAGGAGGGATGGATACAGGCATGTCGTATATCAACTGACCTAAGGTGTCTTGGGTGGAAGAGTGTGCAAGGTAGAACTGTAAGGCCACGGGATTCGGATCAAGGAGTCATGTAAACTCTTCATCTCTTATAATAATGTTAGTAGGTAAGGTTGGATCCATGGGTGACAGAACAGAAGGTAGTTAACGACTAGGTGGGAGTGGTTGATGAATAACATGGAATATGAAGGTGTTAGTCTGGCTACAAGTCAACACCATATGAACAAGTGCTAACCTGGTAAGCTTGTATTCTGTAGGTGACACAAAAAATAGTAGAAACAAAGAGTAATGGGGTCTGAGAGGTGAATCCAATCAATGTCTATATTTTTGAAAATCAAATGTAGGAAACTGACGATGGTTAGGCTGATCGGTGATGGCTGGGGGCAAAATGATGATAGTCAGGATGACCAGTGATGGTTAGGGGAACACTGATGATGGTTTTGGAAACTGATACCAGTCACTATGGAAGAAACCAGCCTCAAAGAACGAACAAAGAATGCTAGATGTGTACTTGTGAAAAATGTGTATGACAGTAAGTATCAATAGGGGAGAAATATGATTATGCTCTGAGGACCAGAAACAGAAAAAAAAAGTAGTGATGAAAGATATTCTAAGTAAAGTAAATATAAATCTAGAATCCGACACCGGTTAGGGTTTAACTGATGATGGTCTCTGGACCAACGTTGGTGACTGTGAAATTAGAAAGGAATGAAGAAAATTGGTTTTGTCAATTAAATTAAGTGAAGAATCAAACTTAGAATCCTAAGAATGAGGAGATGGGGCCCTGACACACTCAGACAAAGTCATAATACTCCAACTATGATGGTGGAGTGTGCAAGGAATAAATAAATGGAGATTCGTAGTCTCACACCTCAAAACACAAGCCAAGAAGAAAGCTAAGAAAAAGAACGATCCTTATAGTGATTTTATTATGTTTATTTAGCTTATGCTATTTAGGACTGACTATGTGTATTTAGAACATATTTCTTTGGTTGGGAAGGTGTCCTATAAAGAAAGATATCTAAAAGGAGAGGTTTTAGGTATGTTATGGCAGGGGCAGGCTATCCTTTGAGATGATGACTCGACAGAGGCAATGAGTTGGGGAGTACCTGCCAACCAGATCATGTGATCACTGAAAGATGTTCCCGGGTAAGATGTTTTTTAAGAAAGATGTGTATATTTTGATTTTTTGCAATTTTGGTAAGACACAAAGAGATAAAAATGTGCTTCCTATGATTCTTTGTGTCAACCATCAGTTGGGCATGACTTCCAGCATATAGGTTTCCCTTAGTTTCAATGTGAACTAATAATGCAACAAATTAGAATGTAATGCAAGCGTTTTAAACCCAAATCAAAGTGTGTATTCGATGTAGTAAGAGATGAACAAGAAGAGGGATGCTTTTTCACAAATGCAATGCAAAAGAAAGGAATATGTGTCCTTTTTAAAGCACCAAAAACATGATTATTTTTAGACAATAGAAAGAAGGAGAATGATTCCAAAAGAATAAAATTAATGTGGAAGATTTTCAAAGGGAAACAAACACACAACTTTCACCTAGGAATGAATAAATGCAAAAGAACCCCTGATGGGTCCCACCAGGTGTGCCAAAATGTTTCACCATTTTATTTACCTTTTCAAAGTGACAAAACATATAAGGGTAAGGGCCAAGGAGGAATACCTGTTAAATACTAGTCGATTAATGGCTGTTGTGCATGTTCTTAATTCTTTATCCATAGCTGAATGTGAGAGATTCCTTTTGGCTATGAGGAACTACCTGTAATAGAAAACAAGACCATAAAAATATAGTTAAATGATAAATGACAGTGGACTACCTAACGTATGCTAGTTCTGTGAAGTGTGATACTTCCTAGACGGTTGTCAATCCACTATTTAAAACAAGTTAATGCAAGAAATAAACAAATTCCTATTGTAGTTGATATTATTTAGGTATCTCATTCAAGTACAATAAGAAAATCCAATCACAATAGGCTAGGCTATAGTTGGATCTGAGAGGTGAGGTGTCTATCAAGATATTGGGACTGGTCAAGGTCTGATTCTGGGTTATTTAGGTCAATGGGTAGGGTGATTGTTGGGTCTATTCTTGGTCAAGGTGTAAAACATAGATACCGATGTCAGGTAAATGCGACTGATGTCGGTTTAGGTAGAACTGACAACGATTGTGGATAAGAGGCATCAATATGGTCAAGGTAAAAGGAACTCAAATAGATTAAATGGAAGGGGTGATCTGAATTCAAATAAAGTTTGGGATATTGAATGGGGAGGTATGTAGAGGTCTTAGGTATGCTCAGAAGTATGCAACAGGTGAGGATAGGTGATTTGGTGATATGGGTGAAGGGATATTTGAGCTCACAGGTAAGTTGGTGATGAAGCAATAAGCATACAAAGAATAGATTAATAATAGGAGTAATAAATATTACTAACTGAAATAAACCCTATTGGTTGGGGCCATACTTACTATGTTAAGGATATGATGGTAGAGTAGAAGAGGCGGTTGATTAGAGAATACGTGTATGGTCCTATAGCGGTGATTTCCTAGAGTGATCCCATGAATGCAATGGCTCTATGATTGACCCTGGTGATGGCTCTGGATGTCTGGATGTGTAAAAGGATGCTTGTGTTTCTTGCATGCAGCTCTGATCTCCTTTTTTTTCTCTCAGAATGTGCCAAACCAAAAACAAGGTTGTTTGGGTGAATAAAAGGTATCCGATGACGATTCTGGGTTGACTAGCATTGGTTTAGGGGTGACTGGCATCAGTTAAGGTGGGATTCCCTAGGTTTACTAAAATGGGTAGATCTTTCTAATTTCTTTGGCCCAGTTAGTTTATTCTCGCAGATTAGAATCAAAAATTGCCTTTTAATGAGCGGTAATGTGATTATAGATATCTTAGGGATTGATTTTAGGATTAGACCAAATATTATCTCATTAAGGAAAGTAAGACTTAATTATTGTTGATTATGGAAACATGCCAAGAATAGGTTTAAGGTGAGGTGGAAATTAGCTTGATTAAAATAATTAAGTAATGAATATTGTGAGGATGGGTATTAATTTAATTAAATTAATGGTGGTTTGGGGTGGAAGGGGCCATGCTTAGATGAGTATGTTTGAGTTGGTTATTTGACAAGGGACCAAGGGGAGTGTGACCCAATTTTGGTGTCTACAATTAGTATCAAAGTGGGTCCTTTTTTAGAATTTTAACAACTTGAAAGGATATCCTTGAAGCAAAAAATGGCAGGAAACATTGTGGTTAGAAAGCCACCAATTTTTGATGATGTGAATTACATATTTTGGAGGATGAGAATACAGGCCTATATCATGGCTCTAGGGTTTGAAGTTTGGAACACTGTTGAAAAGGGATATAATTCTCCTACTTTTTTCACTCTCACCAATGAAGAGAAGAAGGAATACACCAATAAATCAAAGGATTTGAGTGCTAGATTAGGTGGTCTTAGAGAATTTGAAATCAGAAAGGTGATGTATTATAATAATGCAAAGGAGGCATGGGACAAACTCCAAGTGCTCTATGAAGGAGACTCAAAAGTAAAAATCGTTAAGCTTCAAACTTTCATAAATTGGTTTGAATCCCTTAAGATGAATGATGATGAACACATTACAACCTATCTTCTTATAGTAAATAAGATAGTTAATAGTATGAAAGGGATAGGAGAAGAACTAAAATATGAAGTTATTGTCCAAAAGGTATTAAGATCTTTGACTCCTAAGTTTGATTCAAAAGTATCAGCTATAGAGGAAGCTAAGGATATTACTAAGCTAAACATGGATGAGTTACATGACACACTAACAACCTATGAGATGAGGGTGATGGATTCTAACCCCGCTAAGAAGGAGATAACATTCAAGTTGGAAAAAGTGGCTAAAGAGAAGAAGGAGAAATCAGAAGATTCTACTCTAGAGCTTGATGATGAGGAGCTATTTTCTATGTTTTCTAGAAGAATGACACTTCAGACTACTTAGTACAATGGTAAGATACCTTTTAAATGTTTTTCATGTTTTACAATTTGTTATTTTTCTACCAAGTGTCCTCATAGACATAATAACAAAAAGACTGTTGATCATGATAGTGATAATGAGAAGAAGAATAAAAAATTTGATAAGAAGAAGGGGTTCAAGAAAAATGAATTCATGAACAAGAACAAGAAAAGTCTCTATAGTAAAAAGGAAGAATCTGAGAGTGAAGAAAAGATATTTGATTTTGAGATTGAATTTGATCACAATGATGTTTGGGATGAATTTTTATTGATGACTAGGGATGCTACGAGATCTTCTAGTGGTGGATCAATTCCTTGGGGTGAAATTTCACCCGATTATTGCAAGGAAGAAGAAGGAGAGGATAATTTTTTAAGATTTGAATTGGCATGTGTAAAATGTGAACTTGAACATGATGAGAAGAACAAAAAACCTTGCAGCCCAAGTCAAGGAATATGAGACTAAAATACAAGAGCTTTAAGGGAAACATTGGGAAATTTTTGAAAAAATTGAAGAACTGGTGAGAAGGCTAGAATTACAGATGAGTAACATGAATCTTAGCCTTCAATCAAAAGAGGAGGAAGTAAAAACAATCATGAAGGAACTTACAGAGGATATAGGAAAGGAAAAAGCCTATCAAAAGTTTTAGGAAAGTAGCAAAGGACGTAATGATCTCTTAAGAATTCAAAAGGATGCCTATGATAGGATGGGTTTAGGCTTCAAATCTGAAGTCAAGAGAAATAAAGAAGTGAAATCAGATCCGATCTCATGCATAGAAGTGGGAGAATTAAATACCAAGGAAGAAAAGAAGGGGCCTCAAGTAAAAGACATGGAGAAAAATAAGCAAGTTAGATAGCCCCAAGCTTCAAGGTATGAAATATATTTCAATGGTGTTTGTTATTTATGTAATGATTTTGGTCATAGGGATAAGGAGTGTAGGAGATATTCTAGAGACACTCAATCAAAGAGAAAGATTACATATGATCATGATAAAAAGGTTGAATGTTTCAAATGCAATCAAGTAGGTCACTTAGCTAGTGAGTGTATGAATGATTCGTCTAAACACTTTTTTGAGAGAAACAAAAGAAATACAGTGGTATGTTATAACTCTAACAAGATTGGGCATGTGGAAAATAACTTTTTCCAATATTCATTAGGTCTAATAAGAGGTTACTCAGGTCTTAGAGTGAAAACGTTTGGTGTTCAAAGGGCTAGCATGCATGAGTATGCCCCTATAAGGGGTTGGGAACCTAGGATATATCATGGTGCATCCTTAAGTGCAAATGTTAGTTGGATAAGGAGTGAATATCAGTGTTCAAATAATAAGAGATAAGATGATAGAGTGTTGCAGGTGCCCAAGAAGGCTTAGGACCTCTTCAAGACCTTCTTCTAATTCTACATGGATCAAGTATACATTCACTATGCTTCTTGAAGTATCTAGGAGAGGGGGACTAGTCCATTTCATTGTGTGTATTCGCTAAAAGTTCAAGGTATGCGTTTGTTTACTCCTCATAGTATTGGTTGGTTCATTTTTATGGTTCTTGTGCATTTGTCTTGTCATTTAGTCTTGCATATTTGAGTTGAATTTGCAAGTAGCCTATATGGTCTATTCATGAGCTCTAATGGTGTGTAATTCATCTAAGATTAGTCCTATTTTGTATAAAGTCATATTGACATATCCCCCTAAGATTCTAAAAGGTGTCATTGATCTTAAGTTTCATTATCATGTCATTTGAATGCATGTGTTGGTCTTGGTTGTATCACTGGTCTGTGAGGGTATTCTTTGCCAAAGTTTGAGCCATACGATGATTTAGTGGAGTTCTGATGAGCTTAAAATGTTCCTTGTAGCTATGTCTTAGTGTCATTCATGTGCATGAAGTATCAAGCTTTTGTCATTACATAAAAATGGTGTCTAACATTCATAATGTGTGTGTAGTCAGTCCTTAGAGGTTTGTGTCTATGTCTAGGACTGTGAAGTTTTTTTTGTGCTACTTTAATGTGTTCCTCAAGATTCTAAATCAATATAACATACTGGAGTATCATGATGAAGATGATGAAAGTGATAAAGTGAGAACTTGATCAATACTTATGGAGTTAAAAGATCACTGTGACTAAAGTTTCTCAAAATCAGGTTCCTATAAACAAGATATAGTGCTAGAGGTATGCAAAGTGATCTTACTTGATGTCTATTCATTGAAGAAGGTTTCTAATATGTGTAAATATGTTATTTCAATGTTTTGATGCAATCATGGAGGTGACAAGAGAAAATTATGTCAAAATTACTATCGCACTGCCTTTAACTGGGAGAGCACAGTCCATCTGAGCGGTATAGAGGGAAATTCATGTTTGGAGGGAAATATCAAGAAATTTGAATCTGAAATTTTGTGTAAATAATCAAGACTCATAGGTCTAGAGGATGTGAAAATTTGGAGTCTCATGTATATATACTTTTTCAGATGTGAATGAATGTGTTGAGGGACAGTTCAAGGAGTTCTGTGATGAGGGTTTGCTTCTAAAATCCCTACCTCCACGTTTCCTCATGATTTTTCAAGGATCTCAAGATGTTCTATTAGTATGAGGAGTTATAAAATGATATGAAAAGTGTTCCCTATGGTTTGGAATGGATGTAAATAATTTTAAGTCATTTTTTCACCATGTTTCTTGCAAAAAAATGTTTTCTATAGTACAATGGTAGTGGTGTTGTTTTCACAAGTAAGCATAATGTTGTTCTATAATTCCTGATTGTGTTCATGGCTATGAGGTTCTCCTAAAGTTTCTCAAAATTATTTAGAATTCAATTGGTCCTCATCTTAGTAGGTCATGTGCTTGTGGAAGTATTTTATTGCTTCATGAGGAAAATGGTCATGTACAAGCTTATGAGGCAGAGTATGCCTACTTAAAGGTATGGAATATGACTTTATACATATTTAATAGGTTCATTGAAGGTAATGTTTTTCTTGAGAAGGTGTTTTAAATTCTTGAAGGATATTTTTTTAATGACCGCAGTTGATAAGGTCTTGAAAATACTTTTTTTTCCTAGTAGAAGAATGAACACCTACAGGTCTAGGAGGCAGAATTGGATGATTTTAGTGGTATGAAATATTTTTCTAAGAGCATTCTCAGTTGAGGAAGGCATGATATTGTTTACATATAAGGTTTGCATGGAATGGTGCTAGTTGATAAAGGTCCTAATTGCATGCTAAGATCTAACAGTGTTTATTTGCTCAAAAATTGCCACCTACAGGCCTATAGAGGCTCAGAACTACATGATGACAATAATATTGATGTTATAATGGTGTTTTGAATTGTTGCATGATAAATTAAAGGTGGGATTGTATGTATGAGTGTGTTTATGTAATAAAATGGTCTTGTTTTTGGGTATATAAGTTGATTTTGATCTCCAAGTGATGGTTGACACTCAGTATCACTACTCAAAGTCAATGACTTGATTGGTAAGTGGTTTTATTAGTATTATAAAAGATAGGGGGAGTTTTATTTTTTTCTCAATGTAATATGGTGTAAGTATTTTGGTGCTACAATGACCTTGTTTGCACTTATAGATGGAGTTTTTGAAAGAGACAGGTGTTGACAATTATTTAACAAAGATCAAATGTTTTTCTTGGCGAGAAAAAGTTGCTCATGGTGTATGAAGTCTCTAAGAAAGGGGGAGTACTTGTTTTTTCCTTCCATGGGGAGTAATACGATGTTCCAAAGGCCATTCTAGGTATGAAATAAGTGTTTCTCTCTTTTTCCAAGTTGGTGATAGTGTGTAATTGCTTATCTCCATCAAAAATGACTGTAGAAGACTGAGAAAGTTGTTTTGGGACTGGTGAAAGTTGTCCATGAGAATTATAGCTATGTCATCAAGGTTAGTAGCATGTTTGTGTGCTTCGGTGACATATATAAATCACTTAAAGCCATGGGGAGCTATAAATTGCTCTGTCAGAGCTTGCATGAGGTGTTAGAGCATACTATTTTTTTTCATAAATTCACTAAGAGGGTTGTTCAGGGCTATTAACATCATGAATAGTATGGAGAGAAAGATTATTCCTAGTATAACTAAGAATGGACCTAGAGATGATGGAATTTGGTCTAGAAATGTGAAGAATGCTTTATGATCCTGAAACTAACATTATTGCCATGTTCAAGTAGTATGTGGCTCAAATATTGTTCTGTTATAATTAATTCTTAAAGGAAAAAATAGGGTAAACGTGAAAGAGTGGATTTTTTGCATGCTTAGGAGTTGGAGTATGATGCATTTTGGTTCCTAGTAAGGTGATTTTTTTCTTCCTTCATGTTTTTTGATGGTGTTCAGATGGTGGATTTTCTTGTCCTAGGGGGAGCATGGTGCTCGCATGATAAAAATGAAGGTAAGAATCCAATTTTGTGCAAAAATCAAGATTCTGAGCTTGATTGAGACCTTTGGTTGACGTTTCTAGCTGAATAATGAAGGTATGGAGCTGAAGAATGTGAAGAAAGTAAGCTATAGGTATGCCTTTTTCATTAATGTAAAAAGGGGGAGAAGTTCATGGTGTTTTCCATCAATGACAAAGGGGGAGATTGTTGGCATGTAGGCCTAATAGGTGTTGTAATTGATGAAAAACCACATTAATTACAAAGTGAATGGTGTATGGTTATTTCATGATGTTGTAAATTGTGCTAACATGATGGTTCAGATGTTTTACCAGTTGTTACAGTGGGATTTAGTGGTATATGCTTGCTTTAGCAAGCCCATATAGGTGCCTAGGAGGTATTGCTTGGTAGTGTGAGCTTCTTGGTTTCTTGGGAATCATGTTGGCATGTTTTATAGAAAAATTTAGAGTACTTGAGTACTCACAATAGTGGCATAGTGCATGTACATGTGATTTTCCATGTTACAGGTGCTTATTGGAAGCATGTGTGGTTGTTTGGAGGTGTTACAAAGTTTATTGAAGCTATTTGAGCTCATGGATGCATGAAATTAGGTATATAATGTAATATGAGGTATTTTTGAGCCATTTTCATAGGTTTCTTGTTCAGTTCTTCCATTGTTTCAGTTGGTCATAGTTGTTACAGTGAGGATCTAACATGCAAACATAGGTAAGTCTTAGTGACTGGAGAGATTGAGCCATGAAATTGAAATTATTATGATTTGAGATGTTATATTAATGAGTGATGGTGATATCATAAATATTTAGGGTTCCCATGTTGATTATTTTTCCAGATATGATTAATTTTGTAAGACAGGGTCGAAATATAGTGCATTTCCAGCTCAAAGTTCAACTTCATATGCTTGTTGTGAATAGTGATATTTACATGGGACCTTATGGATTTCAAGGATGATTATGAGGTAATTTTATAAGGTTTCAAAAAAATAATCAGGTTTTTTGATCATCATATTTTTATGAACGAATGTTAAGAAGATTCATGCATAACTACGTTATGCACTACTAATGATGGATCCAAGCCTGAAATGTCTACATATGACCATGAAAATATGTTTGAGAATTCCCGAAGAAGCATGAAAAAGGTTTTTTGTTCTTAGGTTGAGATTAAAACTCCCAACTTAAGCATTCTTGGCTACTCTTTTGTTCCAATATTCACATATATAGTCACCTCCACTATCAACTTTGAATCTTCCTCCATACATGTAGGATTAGAGGGGGGATCAAAATCTTCTTATAAGGGCATCTCAATGAGATTTTCAACCTTAGGCTAGTCATCTTTTATGTCTATTAATTTTTCCATTTGTTTATCCGCGAGCGTCCCAAAAAGGCTTTCACTATAGGACTTAGAATTTTTATTTGTACAAGGATTTTTTGAAGATATTTTCCCCTTGTTTTTATTTTGATTTTGATGGCCACAAAATTCAACTTCATCCCCAAAGTACACAAAGGCATTAAGATTGATGGATAATCTTTTCTTGTGATCGCAACTAGATTTTCATCAAGGAGAACCCATAAACTCACTAATTCCTTCATCATTCTCAAAGAAGTCAATTGGTACATGATGTTGTTGGTCCTAGTTGACAAGGGAAGGGTAAACAAGGTTTAATTCAAGAATAGTAGGTGATATAGTTAGGATTTTTTTTTAGAAAATAAGTTCATGGAGGAAAGGTCCTCATAGATAGTATATTGGGAATTTTTCCTGCTATCATAATCAGTCGAATTATGATCACATTCATAAGAGGTAGCATATACCTCTAGAGGATTAGAACCATACGGCAAGATATCAATACCATATTTACATACCTTATCATGGGGTGTTGGAACATGTTATCGTACACCTTATTCATTGGTACCACACCCATAACCTTTTATTCTTTTTATTTTTGGCAAAGAGTTTTTTGAAAGGGACTATACCCTTGAGAAAAAAAGAGGGCCTAGAAGCCAGAATAGGAATGAGAACTAGAACAAAAAGGATCAAGATCCATATGAGACATAGAAACCCAATGTAACCAAAGAGCAGTTACCCCAAAACAACAAACCAGTTCGAACACTGCAGAAGAGCAGCCAAAAAATAACAAACAAACAACAAAAATTACAAAGGAGTATAGCAAGAGCATCCACAATTACTTCTTGGTGGCTTTGTCAATTCTGGATTTGATATTCTGCCAAGAGGTGAACATAGCCAAAGTCGTCATATGAGTAGAGTCAGTAACATCCAGTTGTTCAATGGTCTGTTTTCTTTCCTTTTCCGTGCCCCAAAGAGTTATTGGAATTTCACTGAGATTAGAGACGCTGGGGACATGCTGCTCAATAAATTCTTCAATTGTACTAAAAATAGCCATATTATGGTCATGACGAGTCTTGGCTTTCCCTAGACGGTTTTCCAAGGAGTTTAATTTTTTGTAGATGTATTCAACCTGTTTATTATCAATATCAATCTCCTCTTCCTTCTTCCTCTTACCTTTTTGCTTTGCCATGTTTTTAACCTCTTCTTTCAACAGCAACATGTCAGCTTCTAAGGCTTCCAACCTTTTTGTGGAGTTCTCAATGTGTGCCTCCTGTGAACCAGTACTTCTAATATGCAGGAGGTTATGAGCAATTTCCAAGTCCTGAGGAACATTCCCCGAAACAGGGGTATCAAGGTTCAGTCTTTTAGAAGACCTAGTAATAGGTCTGGTCAAAGTGGAAGCGAAGTGGGTGGGAGCAGAGGTGGGGGGGAAGATTGAGGGAGCCAAGAAGGAGGGTAGAGGGGTGGCAACAGCGGTGATGAGGACAGAAGGAGAAGAGATGGGGGTAGCGGCAGCGGTGCTGGGGAGAGGAGGAACAAATATGGGGGAGGATGGGATGCTGGGAGACCGAAGAAGACAAAGCTTATGCAACAAGAAGATGAGACCTTGATGTAGAGGGACTGCATGTGCATGCTTTTGAAACTCCAAAATGGAGCGCTCAAGAGAATTAAGCAGATAATGAGGGAAGCATACCGTGAAACTCCTGTGGAAGTGATTGAGGAACACAAGATGCTTTGAGGGCACAGTGACGAATCTCCCTTCTAAAGAGATGTAACGCACTATCATACGGGTGACCTCATCAAAAGGCGGAGGGATATAGCTGACCTGCAGACCCACCATGATGAAGACCAGCTTCTCATTACCCTCAACAAATTTCCTCTCCTTAACACCTATGTCAATCCTTTTATTAAAAAATAAGTACCCATCCATGCCAAGGCTTGTTGCTTCGGCTATTAACTCTTCATTGATCAAAATCTTCTGCCCGCCATATTCCACTGTGCGATCCTTCCAATCCTTCGCAAAATGCATGGAAATACTTTGGTCGTGACCCTGAATCTTCTCCATAAAATTAGTGATGCCTGCCTGGCTGAGTAGAGTCCAAAGCTCTTCATTATTTTTCCATTCTGGGTCCGCACTGGGAATGATAGTGATGTTGATGAAACTTAAAAGTATCGTTTAATAGCTTTGAGTCAAATACTTTTTAAGCAATGTACTAACTGTATGTAAACTAATTTTTTTCATGATAATGTCTTTTTATCTTTGAGACCCACCTCTTCTTTACCAATATAATTGTAGTCACAATAATTCATGATTCGAAAGCAACAATCTTCACAATATTTGGGCTCAAGTAATCAGACCGAGAGTCCTCTTTAAGACATTTCAATATTATGATATTTATAAGGCTTAAATATTAGCCTTTTCTAACTCAAAATTCATTTGATCCTATGCATAAGTTTTCTTAATTCCAACATAAAAATATACTATTGTTATTGATGGAAAAATTCATAGGATCTATTGTACATCTTCTTCATATTTTAATCTCTTTTTTCTTTTGTGTATGTTTTTGAATGTCTTTCAAGGCAAATTTGAAAATGACGCTTCTATTGCAGTCAATGATTGATGATGTTTCACATACAAGTTTAATTTCTATGTGTTATGTCAGGAGTTTTTGGAAATATAATCTTGAATTATATGTATTTAATAATTTTGGGTAGATTTTGGGAAATATTAAGGCATTCCATGTTTTTTTAATATATAAATTGTCTTTTGACAAATGATTTAGTTATCTTATAGATGAAGCAATAAGATTATCGAGATATAAAATATGTATTTAGTCATATTTGATGTATTAGGTTAGATAATTACCTTTTAGACGAATCTATAAATAATCTATATATAAGTGTATTTGGGTTATTTGGTTGTAATGAAAGGTAGGGAAAAAGGAAGTCAAGAGAAAGAAGAAGGATGGAAAGCTTAGAGTAAAATTTGTCTTTGTATAAAACGCCATCTATCTTAATAGAAATTTACTTTGTATTTAGTTTTTGAGTATGTTTATGTGATAAATCATTATTTAAGATTTGATTTTAAATCTATATGTGATCACTCCTTTCAAGTTGGTATTATAACATACCTTTAAATATAGAGCATAACCAAGAGGAGGGCGAGAGTGGCTATATATATGATGATGATGATGGCCGAATATCATATCTCAATTATCTTCCAACATATTCTTCAATCATATTATCTTGGGTTTATCATAGCCAAATAGACCAGTCAAGCTATCAAGCTAGTTGAAGTATAGTGGGCGTGAGGCTAAATAGTCTCACTCACAATAAAACTCCTTAGTTTGATAGAAATAATTATGAGTGCTACAACATCTAGATACAACATTATTCAGTTCTCAAGATTTATGAGACTTGGTGGAAAATAGTTTTGTAGATCCAATGGATCAGGTGACTTTTAATGACCTTATATAAGCAAAAAAAAAATTCTTAAGGAGAATGAAAAGAAGGATTTCAAGGCATTGTTTTTTATCCTGCATATAATGGATGAATCAATTTTCCCAATGATTATTGCACAAACAAGGTCCAAGTGAGCATGGGAAAAATCTATAAAGCTCATGTCAAGGAACTAACAATGTCAAGTTGAGATTCAAATTCTTAGGAGAGATTTTGAAAAATTGCAAATAAAAGATTCAAATTTTATAATTGAATTTGTTACTCATGTAATGAGTACAATAGTTCAAGTGAGGCCTCATGGAGATACCAAAAAGACACATTATAATATTATAAATTATTAGCCAAGATTTCAAGGATTCTTCTTGTTAGATTTGGCCCTATTGTTGTACTATTGAAGAGTCAAGAGATATGTTAACAATATTTGTTGACAATATTATGGAGTATTTGAAAATGATAAATATGACAATAAGTTATTGACTAAAACATGCATTCAAATCACAAGTGTTCTCTAATAGCAATAAAGGCACAAGAGGAAGAGGATGCAATAATAGAGATATAAGAGGAAGAGAAAGAACCAATCATTTCCATGAAGAAGAAGAAAAAACAATTTATTTATGAGTGAAAAACGTAGAGGCAATAACCATAATAATATTCATACACATGGAGATTAAAGGTATGAAAAATATCATTCTAATGTCATTATTGCAATAATTTTGATCATTATGTAAATGAGTGTAGAAAGAAGCAATTCGATATTAATAATAAAACTACAAAATTTTCAAAATTAAATCACAATGACACTGAAAACATTAGTTCAATGTTTATTACTTAGAATGTGCTTGTACAAAGTATACAAGAAATGTGATTTCTAGATAGTGGTTGTACTAATCGCATGAGTGGAAACACAAATATATTTACACACACATATTATTTGTGAAATCAAAAGTTAAATTGGGGAATGATAAAAAAGTAGCTATCATTGGTAAGGGACCATAAACATTATAACCAAGCAGGGAGAGAAGAAGGAGATCCCATATGCATATTATGTTATTGGTCCTAAACAAAATCTAATTAGAATTGTGAAACTAATAAAAAAAGGATATAAATTTTATTTCGATAATTTTACATGTGTGATTATTGATAGAAATGGTAGCAATAAGTTATGTTAGGTTGTGGAGCCTGTTTTCATGTGTGAAAGTGTTGAAGATTGTACACTAAGAGTACTGTACACTTTTCATGTATCCTCGCCGGGGTTTGGGGGCGCAGCCCCCGAATTTTTTTTTTTAGGCGTAAATTGTTTTTGGCCTCGAAAAATTACACCCGACATATTGGGAAACGTGCTCTTCTCATATGGGTGAGATTTTTGACCCATAGGTTTATGGGACGGGTTTTTCCCATGGTTTTGATACCCATGGTTTTGTAAAAATACTTAAGCAGTTGTCTATTTATATGGTTTTATGCATATGATAGAGATAGGAAAAACATTGCAGATGTGTTTTGAATTCGGCTGTGAATTCTATAGAGTTTGTTGAGCATAGCTCCAAATGGATCTGAGTATTGTATTGAGAGAGCGGTGGCTTGTAATAAAATCTGAGCAAGTAATAAATTTCAGTCTTTGGAAGATGCAGATGGAAGATTACCTTTATCAGAAGGATATTTATACTCCGTTGTCTAAGAAGGTCAACAAACCCTCAAGTATGACAGATGCGGAATGAGATTTGTTGGATTGGAAGGCACTTGGAATGATCCGGTTGAGTCTTGCATCTTTGGTATTATTTAATGTTTCAAAGGAAAAGACTACAAGAGATCTAATGGATGCATTAGGGAAGTTGTATGAAAAACCCTCTACCTCTAATAAGATATTTTTAATGAAAAAGTTGTTTAATATGAAGATGTCTGAGAATAGTTCAGTAGCAGATCATTTAAATGATTTCAATATGGTAGTGAATATGCTAGCTTCGGTTACAATAGAATTTGATGAAGAAGTTAGGGCTTTATTAATTATGTGCTCTTTACCTGAGAGTTGGAATAGCCTGGTAATGGTGGTACATAACTCGGTTCTAGCTAACTTGAAGTTGAAGTTTGAGGATGTTGTAGGGGTGATTCTAAGCGAGGAAATGTGAAGAAAAAGCTCTGGGGAATCTTCTACTTCAGGGAATGCTTTGACAATGGAAACTAGAGGGAGACAAAAGAATAGAGGAAATCGTGGAAAATCAAAAGATCGGGCAAGGTCAAAATCCAAGAACAAGATTGTATGCTGGAATTGTGGAAAGCCTGGGCATGCAAAGGACTGTTGGGAGCTTTGGGATAATAAGAAACAACAATAAGAAAATAAGGAGGAAAATGTGGTAACAGGTAATGTATGTCAAGATGATTTGATTCTTTCTTTGCACAATATTACTGAATCTTGGGTTTTAGATTCAGGGGCTTCTTTCCATGCTTCTCCACATAGGAATTATTTTGTTGATTATGTTCAAGGAGATTTCGGGCGTGTTTTTCTTGGTGATGATGAGCCTTGCAACATAGTTGGAAAAGGTTCTGTTCAGGTTAAGATGTAGAATGGGAATACTTGGCTATTAAAGGATGTCTTACATGTGCCTACATTAAGATGAAATTTGATATCAGCAGGGCAGCTGGGAAGTGATGGTTATACTGTGATATTTACAGCAGACTCTTGGAAGGTTACCAAGGGTGCTCTTGTGGTGGCAAGAGGTAAGAAGGTTGGAACCTTGTATTTAACCACTGATAGTACTAATGATTGTAATCTTGTGGCTTCAGATGCAAATACAACATTATGGCACTATAGGCTCAGTCATATGAGCTATAAGGGCATGAACATCATAAAGAAGAATTTTCCTAGATATACAGAAACAGGCTTCAATTTCTATGAGAACTGCATATATGGGAAACAGAAGCAAGTAAGGTTTCTCAAGGTTGGACCTACACAGAAAGAGAGTAAGTTAGAGTTGGTGCATTCTGATGTGTGGGGGCCAGCTCAGGTATCATCTCTTGGGGGTTCAAGTTATTATGTTACTTTTATTGATGATGTAACAAGGAAAGTTTGGGTTTATTGTATTAGAAACAAATCTAATGTACTTGACACTTTTGTTAAATGGAAAGCCTTGGTAGAGAATGAAATAGGTCTTAAGCTAAAATGTCTCAGGTCAGATAATGGAGGGGAGTATTATAGCAATGAATTTTATGATTACTGTTCTAAGAATGGAATCTGCAGGCAAAATACGGTTACAGGAACTCCACAGTATAATGGGGTATCAGAAAGGATGAACAGAACAATAATGGAACGTGCTAGGAGCATGAGGTTACATGCAGGACTACCTCTTTCTTTTTGGGAAGAAGTGGTGAGCACAGCTATGTGCTTGATAAACAGAGGACCCTCAAGTGCCTTGGATGGAGGCATACCTGAGGAGGCTTAGTATGGTAAGAAAGTTGATTATTCATTTCTTAGAGTCTTTGGATGTGAGGTGTTTATTCACATAGACAAGGATGATAGGACTAAGCTAGAGGCTAAATTAGAAAAATGTACTTTCATTGGTTATGGTGGTGATGACTTTGGATATAAATGTTGGAGTATTAAGGACAAGAAAATCATTCGATCTAGGGATGTGGTCTTTAATGAGAAAGTCATGTATAAGCAGCAGTTGCAGGAAAATAGGGAAGAATCTAAGAAAGAATATGTAGTGGTAGAGGATCTTCTAGATGGGAAAGTGACACATGAATTAGTTTAGGAACCCCCTCAACAGAAACCCCAAACTCCGATATTGAGGAGGTCTTCTAGGTTAAGAAGAGAACCTGAAAATTTTTCTCCTTCTCTTTATTATTTATTACTCACTGATAGTGGAGAACCAGAGAGCTTTGATGAAGCAATGCAGGTAGATGCCAGGAAGAAGTGGGAGCAAGCCATGGATGAGGAGCATCAGGCTCTCATGGAGAACTAGACATGGGATTTGGTAAAGCTACCCGAAGGAAAAAGAGCATTACATAATAAGTGGGTGTTTAGAGTCAAAGAGGAAGAAGGAGGCAAGAAAAGATATAAGGCCTGGTTGGTGGTCAAGGGGTTTGTACATAAAAAAGGTATAGATTTTGATGAGATTTTTTCTCCTATAGTAGAAATGACTTCTATCAGAACTATTCTTGGAATAATGGAAGCGGAAGACTTGCACCTAGAACAATTAGATGTAAAGACTGCATTTCTCCATGGCGATTTAGAGGAGGAGCTATATATGCAGTAGCCAGAAGGATATGAAGTCAAAGGTAAAGAGGAGATGGTGTGCAAATTGAAGAAGAGCTTGTATGGCCTGAAACAAGCTCCACGTCAATGGTATAAGAAATTTGATAGCTTCATGATGGAGCAAGGTTATATCAGATGTCATTCTGACCATTGTGTGTATACAAATAAATTTGAGGATGGAAGTTATATTATCATGTGTTTGTATGTTGATGACATGCTAGTTGCAGGTAAAAACATGTAGGAAATAAAAGTAATTAAGAAGCAGCTAAGTGAATCATTTGCTATGAAGGATTTGGGTGTAGCCAAATAAATCCTTGGTATGAGGATATCTTGGGATAGGAAGGAGCGGAAGCTAACTTTATCTCAGGAAGAGTACATTAAGAAGGTCTTGGAGAGGTTTAATATGTAGGATGCTAAACTTTTTGGGACTCCTTTGGCAGGCCATTTCTAGTTATCAAAGGAGCAGTGTCCCAAGACAGAGCAGGAGAGAAACCAAATGTCCAAGGTACCTTACTCTTCCACAGTTGACAGTTTGATGTATGCCATGGTGTGCACTAGGCCTGATATTGCCCATGCAGTGGGCGCTGTGAGTAGATTTATGAGTGATCTAGGTAAAGAGAATTGACAAGTAGTAAAGTGGATCCTTCGGTATTTGAGAGGGACCATGGGGACATTTTTGTGCTACAGTGGATCAAACACCACTTTACGTGGTTATGTAGATTCAGATATGGCTGGAGATGTAGACAGCAGGAGGAGCACAACAGGTTATATTTACACTATAGGTGGGACAGCAGTGAGCTGGATTTAACGACTACAGAAGCTGGTGGCTTTGTCAACCATAGAGGCTGAGTATGTTTCTGCCATAGAGGAAAGCAAAGAGATGATTTGGTTACAACAATTTCTTGAGGAGTTGGGGCATAAGCAGGAGGAATGTAAGCTGCATAGTGATAGTCAGAGTGCTATACACCTAGCTAAGAAATTTTCTTTCCACTCTAGGACAAAGAATATAAAGTTAAGGTACCATTTCATCAGGACAGCTTTGGAGGAAGAGAAGTTGAAGTTAGAGAAGATTCATACCAGTCAGAATCCTGCAGACATGATGACCAAGGTGGTCACAAGGGAAAAATTGAAGTTGTGTTCAGCTTTGGTTGGTCTTCACAGAAAACTAGTGAAGGGTTGAGAAGCTTTCTCAGAGGAAAAATAGTCTCCAAGTGGGAGATTGTTAGGTTGTGGAGCCTATTTTTCATGTGTGAAAGTGTTGAAGACTGTACACTAAGAGTACTGTACACTTTTACTATACAATTTTTTTTAGGCATAAAATTTTTTGGCCTCGAAAAATGCACCCGACATATCGAGAAACGTGCTTTTCTCATATGGGTGATTTTTTTGACCCATAAGTTTATGGGACGAGGTTTTTTCACATGGTTTTGATACCCACGGTTTTGTAAAACTGATTAAGCAGTTGTCTATTTATATGGTCTTATGCATATGATAGATGTACAAGGCAAATGTATTGCAGATGTGTTTTGAATTCGGCTGTGAATTCTGTAGACTTTGTTGAGCATAGCTCCAAACAGATATGGGTATTGTATTAAGAGAGCGGTGGCTTGTAATAAAATCTGAGCAAGTGATTCTTGGTGGACATAACCCAAATTGGGTGAACCACGTTAAATACTGTCTCTTTGTGTTGTGTTATTTTATTCTACAATTTTATTTGAGATCTATAATAATTTCTGCATATTAGTTTCTACTGTTGCGATTCTGTGAGGGATTATTCCACATATTTTATCCATTATTTTCCTAACATCTCTCTAATAAATCATCCCACACCTTGTTAGAGACTTTTTTAGTGCTGAGAGGAAGACCCAAGTAAGTGGCTGGAAGCACACTTATTTTACAGTCCATAATTTTAGTAATTTTAAGTTGTCTTTCTTCAAGACTGTTGAAGAGGAAAATGGAGCTTTTATCATAATTGATCTCTTGCCCAGAAGCAGATTTGTAGAGATGTAGATTAGCCTTGGTATCCTTAGCTTCAATGATGGAAGCAAATAGAAGGAGGATTGTATTATCCGCAAATTGCTGATGGGATACAACTTGGCTGATGGAAGTGGGCTTTGAGCCTTTCAAAATACCATCATTGACTGCTTTACCAATTGTTCTACTAAGACTGTCAGCCATAAGAATGAAGAGCAGGGGGGATATGGGGTTCCCTTGCCTTAGCCCTCTGCTGCTAGTGAAAAAACCCACTGGCTCACCATTAACCACCACTAAGAATCTGACCATAGAGATACAAGCCTTAATAATTTTTTTGAATTTGTCTGGAAAACCAAATTTAGTTAAGACTTTGTCAAGGAAAACCCAAGAAACCTTGTCAAAGGCTTTATTCATATCGAGCTTAAGCACCATATTTGATTTTTTATTATTCTCCATAGAATGTATGGTCTCATGAACCATAATCACTCCATCTTGGATAATCCTACCTGTAATGAACCCACTCTGCTACCTTGAGATTAAATCATTCATAATGAGTTGAAGCCTGGTAGCAATAATTTTGGTAAAAATTCTATAGATATCATTCACTAGGCTGATGGGTCTAAAGTCTTTGAAGTCTTTAGCATCCATTTTTTTGGGGCTAGCACAATGTGGGTGTTATTCAACTCTTTCAAAATATTTCTAGTTCTGTAGAATTCATTCACCGCTCTGAGAAGATCATCCTAACAAATTTCCCAAAATTTCTAGAAAAAATTAATGGAGAAACCATCCGGGCCTGGAGCCTTGTCACCTTCTAAAGTAAACACAGATTTTTGCATCTCTTCAAGCGTGATAGCTTTGGTGATATTTTTAAGTCTATGCTCCTCAATTTTATCTTGGGGAATAGCCTCTAGCATAAAAGAATTAGCCTCAACATTGATGATATTCCTCTCATTAAGAAGTTTTTAAAAGAAATTTAGAGCTTCTTCCTTGATGCTATTGGGATCTTTTATAATATTTCTGTTACTTTTAGCCACTTCCATGATCCTATTACAAGCTCTGTGCTTCAAAGTGGTCATATGAAAAAACTTCGTATTCCTATCTCTTTCTTTAAGCCAAATAGCTCTAGATTTAAATCTCCATAAGGATTCTTCTTTGCTGCAAATCATATGCAGCTCTGAAAGAATATTCTTTTCATTAGTTTGGTCCTCAATGGATCTCCCCATTGTATCCATTTTGATTTCCAAATCTTGGAGCTTCTATTTTAACTTCTTTTTATTATCAAACACATTGCCAAAAACTCTTGTATTCCATATTTTAACTTGCTTTTTAACATTTTTGAGATTTTGAATCAATCTAAATTGAGCAGTGCCTTCACCATTCCAACCCCACCATTCTTTAATTTTTTCATAGACGTTTTCATGCTTCATCCACATATTTTCAAATTTGAATCAGCTTCTGATGGGTTTAGTCCAATTGAGAAGATTTAAAGCAATTGGATTGTGGTCTGATCCAATTCTGGGTAAGGAAGAGAGGTGGAAGTCTTGACTAAGAATCCAGGTAGCAGAAATTAGGGCTCTATCCAATCTAACTTGGATAAGATCTTTTCCTAACCTTCTATTATTCCAAGTGTATTTATTCCCATGGAGATCCACATATAAGAGATTAATTTTAGCAATAAAATCAGCAAAATCCTCCATACCTGTAGAAAATTTGGAGATTCCTCCATATTTTTCAGCTAGGTTTAGAGGAGAGTTAAAATCACCCATAATAAGTCAGTTAGCTATACTATATTGGTTTCTAAATATCTTAAGATCAGTCCAAATTTTTCATCTCCCACTAACTGTATTAGGGGCATAAATGTTAGAAAGGATCCATTGACCATTATTCTCAATAGCAAGAAATTTGATAGCAAGATGATTAGTGCTAGCATTAAGAACCGTACCAGTATAAAGCATTTTATCCCAAAGAGTAGCCAGACCTCCAGAGGCTCCCTGAGAATCCACTACTGCCATTTCAGAGTTTTCCCAAAAACTCTTTTTATTAGTTTCAAGGATCTTAGCTTTCATCTTAGTTTCCTATAAAATCAAAATACTAGGACTACTAGAATCACGTAACTCCTTGATGATTCTCTGCTTGGAGTTTCCATTTAGACCTCGGATGTTCCAAGAAATAATCTTCATTTGGAAGGATTGGGAGTTGGGATTACTTGATGGTTCAATGGACGTTGAATGCCATCTGCAATGTCTCTCTCTGTTCTCTTAGATCTAAGAGCCTTTTTTGAGGGCCTTCATCTTTTAGAACTACCTCCAAAATCTACTAGTCTTCTAGTAGTTCTGGATGTTGAGGTATCCCAGTTGTCCATTTTATTTTTCTTATCATTGTAAAGTGATTCTAGGATCATTTAAAATCCTTTCATTCTCTTTTTCTTTTTTGAAATGACCTTTGTGAATCCAGAAGTTAATTCCTCTTCTTCTTTGACAGGCGTTACTTCTCCCTCTTCACGCTCTTTTTGATTCATGTCAATTGAGTGTGGATCTATTGTTCTGATGCTATAGGAAGTAGGTGAAACCATTGATATGTTGTTGAAGCAAGGAGGCATATCTGTAGATAATTTACCATCACCCCTAGGATTATTTTTCTACAAAGTTTCTTTAAAATCCATGTTATCCATGTCCAATATTTCCTCAATGACGCATAGAGGTTTATCTATCTCAGCTTCCTTATTGCTCAAAGATTGATATTGATCATTAAGGATGATATTTATCTTTATAGATCCTTCTTGCTCGTTCACCTCCATGGACACCTTTATAGGATTTTCCAAGCCCTCTTTACTAGGTGCTGCAAGTAAATCTTTCACTGGGGTTTTAGGACACCAGACCAAATGTTTCCTTATTTGAGTTCTAAAACCCCTTTTTTCCCTTTCTATTGTAGTCCAGCTTAGTCTAGCTAGGGGCTTTGTCTTCTCTTCGGCTATCAGTGTCAAGAGCCATGCGTTCCTTACTCAAAACTAAGCCATCCACAGGTTGTTCATTCATTTTGCGTATGTCTTCCACTGTAGGGATCTCTTTTTTGGGACAGTTTTTGGTGGAGTGTCCTAAGTGATGACAATGCTTACACCTTAAATGAAAAGTTTCAAATTCAATTTTTTGAATCCACACCCCATACCTAGATTTCAAGATGATGCGCTCTGGTAATTCCTGCTCCATTTCAGAAGAAATACAGAATCGAGAAAAAGCAAGTCTAGATATGTTTCTCGTGGGCCCGTCGAGCCCGATCGGAGCACCTAAGGACTTAGCAATGTTTAGTAGAATTTCATCATCTCAAAAATTCAACAGTAGCCCAGGGAGTCTACACCAGATTGGAATGGTGTTTATATTTTCAATGTTAGGGTCAAATCTAGGATACCATTTTTTCAAAAAGAGGCCCATATTACCCAGCCACCATGGTCCTCCCAGAAGCATCGATTCCAAATCAGTCTGCCGATTAAATTTTTCCAAAAAAAAATCATATGGCATGATGGTAATACTCAAATCCCCCTTAGGTTTCCACTTTCTTAGAGCCCATTTTCTAATAAAATCAATATTAGGTCTAGAGCCAAGAAACTTACCAACAAGGGAGAGATTTACTTTGCTCAAAGCCCTATCAACACAACCATCTGGGACCATCAGGCAGGTGGCACCTTCACTATCCTTTTTCCACGTGAACTGACCTCTTTCAGGAGAATGAGGACCCACTTTTAGGATAGGGATTTAAAGAATCTTAATCCAGGCCAAAGGTGTGAATCCCAACATTTCCACTTTTTTAGTTTGCAAATTTACAACCATCTGATTTTGGCCAGAAAGCAGCCTCTCCTCAATAATTCTTGGCTTAGTGCGTAGACATTCTATAACTAGAACTGCAAAAACTGTGCTGACAGTACCTCCATCACTTTCTCCATCGCTTTCTCCATCATGCAGTCAGAACTGCAAAAACTGTAATGCCCTTAACCTTGATATACCATAGTTTACATCATTTTATTGGGGATAACATACTTGATTGATTGATAACATGCAACCATTTCATCATCAAATGATCGTGATATGGAGTTTTCTAACATTTTCTCATTTTATAGTAGACCACAAAGAACAAAGTGTTCAACATTACACTTTTCTAGGGGATGTTAATATTTGTATCATGGCCTACCACATGTTCTAGGTGATAGGGGTAGATACAAAATTAGGAGATCCTATTGGAGATTATACTCTCCACAGTTGGTTTCTTTGACTTTCATTTCCCATGAAGCCAAGGGAGAGATGGATGTAAAAACACCATCATCACAAGGGGATAGTGTATCTGGATCAAATTAAGAGGTGAAATCCTTTGACTTAACCCTAATAGCTATTTCAGTTGAAGGAAAATCATATGTTGAAGAGAAATGACATGAAAATGCTCTGCAATGGGCAAAATGTTGGGGATCTTATTGAATGGTAATAATTTGTCCTTCATAACTTAGTTTAAGGAACTGATCATAGGTTGAAGGTATGACCTGCATAACATGAATCCATGGATGAATGAGGAGAATGTTTTAAGGAAGGTCCAAGTCTAAGGCATGGAGCCAAGTATCATGATTAGTAGGTCCAACTCCCATAGGCAAGGAGATCATACCAGTTGACTTTCGCTCTTGTTAGAACTATAATATTAAGTGTATCATAATATTTAGTTTATATTTAAATAATATTGAATAACCTATATTATTATTATTTAAATATAAAATCTATATTAGGTGGTTGGCTTAATTTAATTAAGTAACTAATTAAATCGGGGTGTGCCCCAACACTTAAGAAGGACATAACCCTTCAGGTTATTTAAATATGACCATATCATATTCAGGATATCAAATATCATATCAGATTATAATATTCAAATGTTGAATATAAAGGTAAATCCTAGATGAAAATTAGGGAATAGAAGTGAAGAGGGAGTGACTGGACTAGTGGATGTAAAAAGTTTCTCACTTATTTGATTTATTCTTTGTTGTTTTTACCCAGTTAGGGGTTTTCCATGTTATATACTATGTCACCATGTCTTATGGTGTTATTTACTTTTATTTAAGTTTTGCACATTTACAGTTACATTTATATTTATTCATAATGTTCAAATTAACATTTAATAAAGTTAAATAATATATTTTCCACCCCTCATCTTGACATGGTACAAGCTCGCAGGATTAATAAATAAATTTAATCCTAATATCCTAAGGTTGTAACGGTTTGGAAGTTATGTGGTTAATTTATTTACAATTCTATTTAACACCCCCCCCCCCCACCACCCCCCCTTCCCTCTTTATATGGATGGATCAAATGTTGGTTACACAGGTGGAAATTCATTCAAGATTTCAACTACATGTGAATAATTCAAGTTCGGGAATTACCTAGGCCCTAGAAACTAAGGTAAGGGTTATTAAATTTTGTGAAATATTTTATATAGTTTATATAGTGTGTAGGAAATTCAAGAAATCAAAAATGGAAAGTAAAAGTTCAAGTGAAACTTGAGTTTATAGGGGGAGACAAGAATCAAGAATATAAGGTCTTTTAAATTTCTTTATTGATCTAGTAAAAATTCTTGTCCCATGGTAATGTACATTTTTACTTTCTCTGTGAATTTCAGTCCTTGTCCTGGATGGACCCTTGTAAATTATTTTGTACCTATAATTTATATAAACTATATCTTTGTATAGTTTTTAAATAAAATCTTTCGTATATAATCTATATATTTATATATATATATATATATATATATATATATATATATATATAAACCTAAAAATTTAAACCTATGGTTTATATTACCTAAAACCGATTCTATATAAACCTATATAACCTAACCCTACAAACTATGCCAAAGGTTTATTGAAAAAAATATATAATAAAATTTTATTGGGGTGGCCCCCTCTAAACTGCCCCCCTCATAACTATGTGCCAAGTGGCACCCCCTATGCACTGCTCTACGCAAAATCCTCCTGCGTCTTCCACCATGTGTCCCTTGAAAGACCCTCCACTGACCCTTGTCTCCTCTCTCACCGCGGATCCCCCCCTCTCCTTTGCGCAGAGAATTATCCCACATGGGGAAGGCGATGGAAGGTTGTAGGCTTTATAAGCCTAGACTGCACGCGGTTGGTGGTGTGACTACGACTCACACCACCCCATTTTGCTTTGAGCCCTTACAGGCATGGCTCAGTTTCCTTGTGAGGCGGCTCGACCACAGGTGCATGAGTTGGGTCCGCTATAACTGCAATGTGCAGCTCGGACATAGTATAATTGTGGCTCGGTTTGACATAGATAAATTGGTATATGTGGCTTCTATGGTTAATAAATTTTGGTTAAATTACATAGTTTGGAAATTATATGGTAACTCAGATGGATAACTTGCTGAGTTGGTTAGCTAACTCAGTCGAGTTGATAGAAAATCCTACATAATAAGGAACAAGAGCTCCAAAAACAATTTGTAAATATTTTTTTTTTACAAAAAATGTATAATTATTTGTTTATTTTTTTCAAAAATATTAACAAATTATAAAAATCATTTTTGTAAAAAAAAAAGAAAAATAGTATCGTTTTATTTTAAAATGATATATTCTTGAGATACGACGATAAATTTTTCGTCGTCATTTTGTTAGAAAACTAAAAAAAAACAATTACATTTCAATTTAATTTTTGATATCATTCTAACGTATTCATGTATAGATTATTCAATTAACATGACCTCCTTTTTTGGCATAAATTGATTGTGTTCGATTACGAGGATTAAAATATGACATAGGAGGACTTCTATTAAAATATTATTTTAATCCTTATTTATTAATTATTTCTATTTTACGCAAAAATGGGGTCTAATCAATTTTCAATTGATAAATCTCAAATGTTGAATGGAAACAACTACGACATTTGGAAGATTTGATTAAAGGCAGAATTCATGGCTCACAAATTATGGGCAATTGTGAATGGATCAGAGAGAGCTCCTACCAAAAGACAAGACATCTATTGACAACATCGCTGCATATCAAAAAAAAAGTACAAGAAGCGATGTCCATTATTTTGCGAAGCATACAAGATGAATTTTTTACTTCATATCAAGAATCAAGAAAGTATGAGTGACGCTTGGGCTCAATTGGAATCGATACACGAAGGTACGCATTTGTCAAAAATTATCAAATTGATTTTAAAACTAATGACAATTCCCATGAAGGGATATGTAAAAGTGATAAATTATTTATCAAAAATTAAAATATTATGCCATAGTTAGATGGATGTGGCCATAATTTAATAAAGGATAAATTTCTTTATTTTATTAAACTGTTGAATATTCATGAAAAATTTAGAAATTTCATTTCAATTTTGAATTATAAATATCAAACAAAAAAGGCATTACAAATTTGTAAACCCTTAGTGCTCTTCTCATACAAGAAGAGCAAGTAATGCCAAATTTTTATTCTAAGGAGATAATGCCATTTAGGCACTTCTTGCTCAGAAAGTCAAAAGGTAAAACCTCTAGATTCAATAAAAATCAAAATCTAACTTTTAAACCTCCTAGCAAAGATGAGAAACTTGGAAATCTAAGAGTCAGTTTTGATGGAAAAATGTCATTATTGTGGTAAATTTGGAAACAAGAAAGAGGATTGCTAAATTTAAAAATAATAAAACAAATTTTAAATTTCAAAAGGGTAACAAATCTAACCAAAGCCAAAATCAAAACAAAAAAAAAATCAGAAAAATAGTACAAAAATGCAAATGTAATTGCTTTGTATGTTGCAAAGTGTCATTACAATAGAAAATGGGTGGACTATCTCCAAGATAGTGGTGCCTCTAAGCATGACCTTTAGATCTGATATCCTATCTTAACTCAATGAGTGTAATGATCCTAGATCTATTTGGGTGATCATTCTCATTCTTGATGTTCAGGGTCAAGGAAAAACAAAAGTATTCTAATGGTAAATTTATTAGGGACAATGCTTTGTTAGAATCCTAAACTTAAAATGAATTTGCTTTCTTGTTCTTTAATGAGTGGTCGTCAATCCTCACCATTAATAATGTCAATTCGGGTTGGTGTCCGAAGGCTGTATGCATTAATGAGAAGAAGATACTTGGAAAGCAAAGTGCACCTTAGAAGGGGTGACCAAACTTGCTCCAAATCTGAAAGCACACATGCGGATTCACAACAATATTTCAAACATACAACACACTTGCATAATGGATCCCTTGCAAGAACATAATAATAGACACAATATGCATAAAGGAAATCACAGGTTGCAGGAATAAGAACACACTTGCAAGAAATTGAAATTGTTGAATTGGAAGATAAATCCAAAAATTAAATCAAATACCTACCTGTTATACAACAGTTCTGAATGGTTACAATAGAAAGAGCCTGGAATAACACATGCAAGGAGTCCATAATTATAGAAAAAGAAATAAACACATTATCTTCACAAAAAAACACAAATTGGCAGAGCTTTGCTTAGAATGAGTGGCCAACTCATTCCTTGGATAGAGGATTTAAACCATGCTTCGATATCTTATACTCAAAAATGAGAATATTAGAGAAAAAGAACAGATTCATTTCTTGGTGGTAAAAATATTACATCATCTGAGTGTGAAAGGTATGTATTTCATACCACTTGTATGCATCCAACCAACTCCTTATTTTGGGAGATACAATCTGATCTGTATCTTTATTGCTAAAGGCTCCCCATACTAAGATCTTCGTTGCTGCAGCAGAGATATGGAGATGACCATCCTATTAATTGGAGTCCTATAGTCTTATCTCACTTATTTTAGGACACTGATTATGCTCCCAAATCTTCTCCTTACTTTTCGATAACAAGAATATACAATGATTTTATTCTCCTACATTATCAGATAGAACATTTTTCCTCAAAAGATTATTATTGACTAAATACCTTTCCCAGATTTTCCCTTTGTACCAATTTTGTTGATTTTTTGATTGAAATGGAATTTTTAACGCTTGTCTGAGTACGGGCAGCTATTTTCGGACTGCAGTTCACTAAAAGTTAGATTTTTCTGTCATTTGACGGGAACCTGTACCATTAACTGACTGGAGCCGAAACATGTTTCTATGAACACAAACCTCTCTCATATTTTCTATTTGACTTTTTTGTAAAAATTTATGGAACTTTTAGTGCTTGTTGTGGCGTAGAGGACTTTTCTTCGGACTACAGCTCACTAAAAGTCCAATTTTTTCTAAATTAGTAAAACATCGTAGTCAAAAGTTGAATGGCCGTTTGAAGTTAAACACTGGTTCTATGAACAAAAACCTCTCTCATATTGCCTTCGGCATTTCGACTTTTTTGTTTCTATTTATGAAAATTTTAGTGCATCGTTTGATACACTGGACCGTCTTGTGGACTAGAGCTCACTAAAAGTTAAATTCATTGCGTAAAACTTGTAGCAAATCTGAATGAGGTTTTTGTTAAAAACATTGTTATGAACAAAAACCTCTCTCATATTTTCCATTTGAATTTTTTGTTTCTGTTTATGGAACTTTTAGTGCTTGTCTAATACCAACTTTTTTCTCGGACCTGCAGCTCAGTAAACGTTAGATTTCTCTTCATTGGTAAAACCTGTAGCAAATTTAAATGAGGTTTATGTTAAACACATTTCTATGGTACAACGAACCTCTCTACATATTTTCCATTTGACCCTTCAGGCCCGAAATGCTTTGATGCAAGTTCTAGAACTAAATCTGTGAGTTCTGGAACTAAACCTGCGAGTTTTGGAACTAACTCTGCAAGTTCCGGAACTAAACCTGTGAGTTCCAGAACTAACTCTGTGAGTTCTGGAACTAAATCTATGAGTTTCGAAGCTAACTTGAAAACAACTATAACTTTTGCATATGATCTCGGATTGAGATGATTCTTTTTTTGAACTTGCATAATTTTTCGAGAGGAATCTTGAATATGAAATAAATTTTGAGTTTATATATACCATACATGATCAATTAAAATTTTCCCATTACTAGCATTATCTTTCCTTTATGGCTTGCATACACAAGACTTTGCATCTTTTCCCAAATAATCAATATGATTAGTCAACAAAATTGATAACAAAATATTTCTAAAGAATGAACAAGATACCATATCTCTATGTTCTATCTTAAGCAAACTATAAGTTCCTAGATTACATTAAATCCACTTTCAAAGGTAACTTAGAAGGATAAAATAATGGTAATTTATGGCCAATTTATGGCATCATTCTCAGTTGACTCAACATAACTATAGTGTAACACTATAAAAGGATAAATGGTTTATTAAAAATTAACATGATGTTACTATAGCTGAAGGCATTCAAAGAGATGGTTTGTATGTATTTTTTGGCTTTCCTTCTACTTCTTATTTAACAACTTAAATAAGTGACATGCAATTATGGCATGAGAGACTAGGTCATGTCAACTTCAGGAGCATGTACGACATGTCTCGACTAAACCTAGTTACTGGTCTACCACCTATTTCCAAAATTAATGAAACATGTGAAGGATGCTTACGTGTTAAGCAATCTGCTAATCCCTTTCACAGTCATCATGATGATAATTCTTCTGAACCTTTGGAAGTTTTCCATAATGATGTTCGAGGACCCCTAGAAGTTCCATCTCTTAATGGATCTTTGTATGCTGTCACTTTCATTGATGATTTCTCTCGTATTATTTGGTTGTATTTAATTAAAAATAAAACAGATGTCTTGTCAAAATTCAAGAATTTAAAGCTTTAGTTGAAAACACTTCTAGTTATAAAATTAAGAGGCTTAGAACTGATAATCGGGGAGAATATGTCAATAAAGCGTTTGACTCATTTTTTGTCAAATGTGGCATTCAAAGAGAACTGACAACTCCCTATTCCCCTCAGTAGAATGGGATTGCGGAAAGGAAAAAGCATACCATTTTAGAAATGGCTAGAACCATGATGCATTCAGCTCAAGTTCCTAAATTCCTCTGGGATGATGTAATGAACATTGTTTTTCATGTCTTGAACAGAGTTCCCGCTAAATCCTTAGTAAATTCAACTCCTCTGGAAAAGTGGTCAAATCAAAAACCAAATGTATCTCATTTGAGAATCTTTGGTAGCCCTGCTTCCTCTTCATTTTGAAATCAAAATAGAAAAAGCTTGATCAAACCTCTTTTTCTTGTATCTTTTTAGGATATGGTGTCAAAACTAAAGGTCTTAGGATCTTTGATCCATCAAAAAGAGAAGTTATAGAAAATAGGAATGTTAAAATGTTGGAAAAACCTTTTTGTTCTTCTTCTTTTGTTTCTGTTATTCATGATGAATTTGAAATTAACAATTATGAAAATAATGTATGTAATGAAGAAAAACTAGTGTTTAAACTATAATTGAAATTGAGATAGTTCCTAGTTCTTTGTAACTAAAATACCTAGATGGGTTAAGTCTATAATTCAAGACTCTAATCCTGAAAAACCTTTAGAAAATGACTAGAAATCAACATACGTATCATGATTTGATGAATTTGTATGAACCTGAACCCCAATATTTCGAAGAATCTTCTTCTAACTAAAGATGGATAAATGCTATGAAATCTGAATCTGCCTTGATTGAAAATCAAATTTGGGAATTAGTCCCTCCTCTTGAAAAATGAAGTATAGTCAGATATAGATTGCTATACAAGATTAAATATAAAGTAGATGACAGTGTAGATAAATTCAAAGATAGACTTGTAACTCAAGGGTTTACTCAGAAACCTGGTATCGACTATGTTGAAACATTTGCACCTGTTACAAAAATGAGCATAGTAAGGATTTTGAATTCCTTAACTGCTTAGTATGGTTATGAAATCCATCAGATGGATGTCAAAAATGCCTTTCTAAATGGTGATTTAAAAGAACAAATCTATATGACCTAACCTAAAGGATTTTAAGAACCAGTGTAAAGAAATGTATCTTTATAAATTGAAAAAATCCTTATATGGTTTAAATCAAGCTCCAAGAGCTTGGTATTCTAAAATTAACAGTTTTTTCAATGAAGTTGGTTTTTCTAAATTGTTCATCTGACAATGACTTATTTGTTAAAATTGAAGAAAATTATATCATTCTCATTGTATTGTATGTTGATGATTTACTTATCACTAGTAATTATAACAATTTAATAATAAAAATTAAAGCAAAATTAATGCAATCTTTTGAGATGACAGACTTAGGATTATTGCATCATTTTTTGGGCATGGCTATATTTCAGGATATAAAATTCTATTATAGTATCTCAATCACAATATACAACTAATTTACTTAAAAGGTTTACTATTCTTGATTGTAAACCAATTGTCTATTCCTATATAAGCTAGATGTAAACTTGATCCCAAACCTACAAGTCTGAAAAAGCTAATCCTACTTTGTACATGCAACTTGTAGGTAGTTTGATTGAGCTAATTATTTACTAGACTTGACATTGCTTATGCAGTAGGGGTTACTTCAAGGTTTATGTAGGAGCCTTATCCATGATCACTGGAAGTTAGCAAAAAGAATTTTGTGTTATATTAAGGGCATAATTAATTTTGGTTTACATTATATTTCATCTAACAATGCATATTTATATGGATATTGTGATTCTGACCATGCTAGTGATGTGATAGATCGCAAGTATACAACTGGATATGTGTTCAAGTTTGGTGCAGGTATCATTATTTGGAGTAGTAAAAACTAGCCAACAGTTTCCATTTCTTCTACTGAGGCAAAATATAGAAGTGTAATGAAAATAGAAAATGAATCTATGTGGCTAAAGCGGCTATGAGAAGAGATGCATATGGAAGATAAAGTAAGTAATCCTCTTTTGTGTGATAGAAAAACTTGCATTCCTCTCACTAAAAATTTATTTCAACATCAAATAATGAAACATATCAAGATACATATGTAATTTATCTGAGAGAAGGTTCTCTGTGGTGATATAGATCTCTAGTACTGCCTGACTGAAGATCAAGTTGCAGATTTGTTTACAAAGCCATTGCATGTTGTGAAGTTTATCGAGTTCTGTCCAATGCTTTTCCTTTCAGAGTTTCCATTGAGGGGGAGTGTGCATGGAAATTTAACCTCCTAATGGCCAGCCAGTTGTTGAATCCTTCTCCTCTATACTTCTATTCTTTTTTAAAATCATTTTAAAAATATCTTATATGATCTATGTCAACTGATAGAGTTTAAGAAAAATATATTCAAGTGTGCATATTTTTATAAATGAATTCCTTGTGTTATAAAACTCTCCTAGAGATGTGATATAATAATATTTCCATGAGAAATGGTGAGATTTAGTCTCACAAATACATATGCTAGCCTAAACCTTTAGGGTTTATTGATTTGTAAATCCTGTTGTACAAATAGGTAATGTTGGCATATGGATCCCCACTTAATATTAAGGGGGAGTGTTGAAACTATAATATTAAGTGTATCATAATATTTATTTTAAATTTAAATAATATATATTCTTATTATTTAAATATAAACTCTATATTAGCTGGTTGATTAATTGAATTAACTAACTTATTAAATCAAGGTGTGCCCTATCACTTAAGAAGGAAATAACCCTTTGAGTTATTTAAATTTTATCATAGGTCATGTATTAGCCAAAACATAGCACCTCTAGGGCTACTGGTTATGGATCCCTACCTTTTGGGCAACATTGGGTTATATCTCAAGTTGTGAGACTTGCGAACTTGATATAACCCTACATAGAAAGCTGTCTCTTTCTCCTAAACTGCTTGCCACAAGCTATTTTTAGTGAAATAAAATAAAAATAATACTAATATAACAATCCAAGAGGTCAGGGAGAGAGAGTGCATAGAAATAAAGCCTACACTAATAATGGTGATACACCAGAAAACAAGGATGTTAATTGAGAATCCAACTGCCTAAAATGGGGAAAGGTGAGTAGTGAAAAGGGTGGAAAAAATGCACCAAAATCCAAAGGTAGATTCACAAAGAACACCACTTCAATCCCATTAAGCACAACTTTCAAAAGATGTAGTGAACATGTGGAATATGCACAGTATACCTGCAATGAATAAAGACAAGTAGAGACAATTAAAACATGTAAATGATGGACAAAATGCATCACAGGACATATTATATTGCTCCAAAAATGTGCATAGTACCACAATAGAAGCAAATAGGAAAGAAAAATGCCATCAAAAATCTTAGGAAGAAGGCTTGAGCTCCATGTTCAAACCCTAGCAAAGAAGAAAGAGGGGCAGAAAGGATAAATGACTAACTTTTTTTAAAAAATGAGCCTAGCCTTACAATATATAGAATGAGAAGGAGAGAAGAGTGAAATCCCAGAATTAATTTTTCAACCACTTGTCAGATTCAATAAATGAGGTGAAATGATAGAAATATATTTGTAAAATCTCCCTCACACTACCCCATGACCCATAGTTAGAAAAAATGAAGGCCATACTCATTTAATGCATTCTTAACCACTCTTCAACTGTCTCTCTGAATACAGATATTTTTCTGAGAAATACGCCATCAAATATTCAATAATATATGAATTTATTTATTTTTGTGAATTGGTAGTGGAATCAAAATTCCAAAGATACCAATTACGTGTAATTTTGTTAAGAAATTCTCTAGTTATGGCCCTCTGAGTGCAGGTAGGTATTTTTGGTTTGTGAGGCTTTTCGTGCATCATACGGGATTTTGTAATTATTTTTTGGCTAGAAGAGTCAATTTAATAATTATTCTCTTCCTTCAATGTTTTCTCATCATTTAATAACTTGGTTCATTAAGAGTTAGTAGGGCCTCCCATCATACTATTTTGTTTCCATCGTTTAAAGGGGAATGTTTACTTTAATGTTCCATACCCAGCCAGCTCGGCCAGCTCGGACAAGCTGGCTCTCCTCCCTTTGAATTTATTTTCAAACTAACGACCTCCATATGGAATAACATGCTTTGCCTCATTAATTTATGACCTGGCTCTATGTCCAACCTTTTATATTTTGCATGGCAGGCTCCTTCACCTTTGAGTATCGAGCCAAATCATCCTTATGCTTTGTTCGAGTGCTGAGCTATCCACCTCACTATGGGCATCAAGTTGTTTCTTCACTTCTCCATGTGTCATTGAGTCACTAAGTCATCAGCCTATCTCCTAGCTCTATCTCGAGATCATGAGGTGAGCCATGCCTTGACCCCCTAGTACTTTGACTCTTGCATTTATTAACACCTTGCAAGTGTCGAGTTGTCCACATGGAAACCCCACACTATCCCATGATCTCTGCTACTCATTGGATTTTTGTAGAAGCATTGAGAGGCCACATGATACCCCCCGTGTTCCAATATTTGTTTGAATTCATCGAGCATGCTTCAGATGACTTGTTGAGTTCTTTATAATATAATTTCCTACATTTTTTGTTAAGAATGGTTGAGTTTTCGCCATGATGAAAGTGACTTGGTTCCTTCAATGCTACTCACAATCTCCTATGAAATGGCTTGTCCCTTCTTAAAGAGATAACTTGATGCACACACCTATAAGCTTGATACCAATCTCATGGTCTCTCAACCTCTTCATTATACTTGCTCCATGAAGACTTTATCCTGACATTGTGCTTAACCTATCTTGTTACCCTTATACTCTATCATCTTGGCAATATAACTAGGCCCTTCCAAAATTGAGCTTGGTTACTAGAACTAGTGCCCATTTAAATCTAACACTTAGCTATGGTGTATTGAGATGGATTGATCTGTAACTCAGTGACGAAGGGCTCCCTATATCATTCATTTTTCTAGGCTAGGATTCTTTTTCCTCAATTCAAAATATTCAACGTCCTTCATCAAATAAGCTAGTGGATTCCATGGGCATTGGCCATGTGTCAATAATGTGATGGCTGGATGACCAACTTCAAGATTCCTCCTAAAAAATTTATCGTGGATTAGAACCTGATCCTTTAGTCAAGACAACCCACTTCTGTATACATCGAGTCTGGAACCCCTTGATGAAATATGGCTCAGTTGACATAAAAATATCTTGGTGTATAAGAAAGTAGCCTTAATTTTAGTTTAGACAGTTCCATAGAGCTCAATTATTGAACAACTTTCCTGAACACAAAACTAGCTTGACCTTCAATGATGTGAACTGGATATATTTTAGTTAGTTTGTTGGAAAAAGCATCAACTCAACCATGCTATGTTTTGAGCTCGATGGATTATCTCAAACCCTTTAGAGATGATACATGTGTGACATAACTCTATCTTGAAAATATCCTCCATCCGCTTGGTCTATGCATAAGTATCTTGGTTTTCTACCAAGGAGCTCGATGGGCTAGTCTTCAAGTTGAGTACCATGCCTTCATAAACCACACCTTAGATAATTATGACATTTTTTGATTCCTAGGTGCATTAAGGATGAGGAGTAAGTGAAGATGATTATTATATTTTTTCATTTCCCCTCTAATTTAATCCCCATAAATGTTAATCTTATCATAATAAGCTTACTTGTTATCAAATTTCATCGGGTGGTGAAATTAGATGATAGTTTGGCGACTCACAGGGGTCATTATCCTGCTAAATGGAATGGACCAGTTACATGTACCTACCCATTGGGCATGGAGTCTATGTGATAAATATAAATCGGTCTGTACTCTAGAAATATTTACCCTGGAACACTTAGAATTTAGTTGCTTACAATCTCAACACTCATAAGAAGATCTTGAAATTTATTTTGTGAGAGTAAAAAGTTGTTTTAAAACTTGAATTTTACTCATTCCTATAGCTGCGATATTGGGCCACTGAATCATATTACAAGGGTGCTTATACAAGCATAGGGGCTTGCTACAGGTATTCTTGAAGAGAATAGACAAAATTTCCTCCTTAACTGATTTTAGTTGCTCTACATTTTTACGATTTGAAGTTTTCAATTATTACATACAACTCTAGATCTCCCTATTGCAACAACTGGAGGGACTAATGCACTGTAACACTAGGAGAAACACAAAAAAACTATATACAAAAGAGAAAAATAATACATGCCTCAAGTAAGACATGTAGAGTGTGCACAAGAAATTTTTCTACTGAAAGAAAGTCTACTCCTATGCCTACACTAACTGAAACAAGGGAAATTTAAACAAAGCCTATAACAGGTAGGGAGAAATAACTTCCTTTCTTTACAAAGTGTGACCATGTAATTACTTTAGTAGTGAACATGGCCTATAAAAAGAGTGAAAAATTACCTTCCAATTTTCCACTCAAAGTTTCAAAAAACAAAATTAATATCTCCTCAAGATGCTCATTATTTTGTTGGAGGTGTTATAGCTGATCCTTGGTGCATTAAAGATAATCCCCATGCTCAAAAGTTAGCATGACCAGTGTTGGCTACTCTCTTGGTTCCAATGAATCCAAATACTTGATTGGGCATGGGGCCTTGGGAACCAATGGGTTGATCCTTTTGTTTTCCCATTTTGTTGAAGCTCATCCCCATGAATGGGGATATCTTGTAGACCTTCCTAAATGGAGCTATTTGTACGCTGATTTTGAATTTCTTGTGCATCTTCAAATAGATGGTCCTCTATTTTGATGATTGGTATAGAAGTGGTGTCATCCTTGTCCTCCTTTTCCTTCTTCTCCATGGTAGATTCACCAAAGAGACTTGACTCCTTGAATGAGAGGAAAAATCATTCAATGATTTCATCTTCATCAAGAAATTCTGACTTTGATTCAAGAGGATAGTTATGAGAACCAGGTTGTTCTTGAATGTTCTCTTCTATAGCAGCAAGATCTTTTTGTTGGATATTTAATGATTGAGTAACAAAGGATGTGATTTCCATGGGATATTCTCCATTAAAACACTCCTCCAAGTCAAATAAGCAATCAATCTCATCACTATAAAACTGTGCCAAGGTCTATCCCTCTTGTATGATGATATCTGAATTTGGTAATCTCTTATTATGTATAGCTTCATCTTCAAACATGAAGTTCATGACCTCAAACTCTTCCAAAAAATTATATTCCTAGAGGGATTAAATGGGAGAGAGATCTGAAATAATTTTTACAATTGACTCATGATTGAATTCCTCTAAATTTATTTTACTCACCTTCATGTGCTCCTCTTCAAATGAACTTGGATTTGATTGTTCTTCCTCTTCTGTGAGCTAATCTTCCACCTTTTGAACTTCAACCTCTTATGAAGACCTAGTTATCAGTGGTATTTTATTAATATTCAACCTTGAAACCCACTCTTTCACGTTTCTTACAAGTTCTTCCTTGCTAAGGTCTTTAATTTGTTTCACTCCTTGCATAATTTTATGATCTTGTTCTTCCCAAAATAGATTTTGGATTGCAATAGGAGGGGTGGGTTGAGATTCAAGTGATGCAATTATTTGTAGTGGTGGGAGGGATGGAACTTCATGTTTGTATGGAGGGAGTGATTGTTTGGGAGGAAAAGGGGAAGATGAAATGAGGTGGGATGAAAGGCTAGGAGATGGAGAAGAGAACTTAACATTTAGAGCAACATACAATGGGCTTGAATCACGAAAACGTTGAAATTGTAAGGGCTTAAATCATGAAAATGTTTAAATTGAAATTGTAAGGCTTGGGAAGGAAAATAAATAAGAACAAAGATCTCATGATTGACTTACCCATTGCTAAGGTTGTCTCACACTTTTCTCATATGTTTCAATACCCTCAATCCGATTATGTAAGTTGGGTCATCATTTCATCCAATAAATTAAGCTTTTCCTACGGGCTATAGTGTCTTGGAAAAGGGCCTTCCCATGGAAAAGGTGCCTTACAACTAATCCTGAATGCCTTCATTTGTGTTGTATCTTTAGATTGAACCATGACCACCTCCATTTTATTGATCATCTCTAGTAGACCAACATCCTCCATCTGACTATCGTCATCATATGCATACCCGCATTCTTGATAGGTTCCATAGCCAAAATAGTTATAGCATTACTCATATGGGTAAGGATAGTGGTTTTGACTCTAGTCATAGTGCTGATCTAGAGGAGTTGTGAAACTCATTAGAGGTTGATTGTACTGCTGAAAGTGTGAATTCTAGTGAAGGAATGAAGCCCTGGTTGCACAACTTCATAGGATGAAATAAAATGAGACATATGGAAAGAAATATGAATGTAAATGGATGGAAGAAAGGTATGTAAAATCAGAGAATGGATATTTCAAACTAAATGAAGTTGTCGGATGTGCTTTACATGTGCTTCTAAAGGTTGAATATCACCAAGAACACACCAAATTGAGGAAATGAAGTGGTAAGGTGCTTTAAACCTATCCCACCAGGCATTCTAGAACTGTAGTAGCCAAAACATAGCACCTCTGGGAATACTAATTATGGATCCTTACCTTTTTGTAAACATTGGGTTATCTCTCAAGTTGTGGGACTTGTAGACTTGAGATAAACCTCTAAAGAAAGTTGGCTCTTGCTCCTAAACTACCTACCACAAGCTATTCTTAGTGAACGAAAATAAAACTAATCATAATATAATAATACAATAGGTCAGGGAGAGAGAGTGCATAGAAATAAAGCCTATACTAACAACAATGATGCACCAGAAAATGAGGATGTTAATCAAAAATCCAAATTCCTGAAATGGAAAAAGGTGAGTAGTGAAAAGGGAGGAAAAAATGCACAACAGTCCAAAGGTAGATTCACACAGAACACCAATTCAAGAAAATTAAGCACAACTTTCAAAACCTTTAGTGAACATGAGGAATATGTAGAATATACCTGCAGTGAATAAAGGTAAGTAGAGACAGTAAAAACATGCAAAGGATGGACAAAATGCATCATAGGACATATTATATTGCTAAAAAAATGTGCATAGTACCACAAAAGTAGGCAAGAGGAAAGAAAAAGGTCATTACAAAGATTAGGAATAAGACTTGAGCTCCATGTTCAAACCCTAACAGAGATTAAAGATGGGCATAAAGGAAAAATGACTAAGTTTTTTTTTAAAAATGAGATTAGCCTTACAATATATAGATTGAGAAGGAGAGAAGAGTGAAATCTTGGAATTAATTTTTCAATCACTTACCATATTAATTAAATGAGGTGAAATGACATAAATATATTTGAAAAATCTCCCTCACACCACCCCATGACCTGTAGTTAGAGAAAATGAAGGCCATACTCATTTAATGCATTCTCAACCACTCTCCAATGGTCTCCTTGAACGAGGATCATTTTCTAAGAAATACACCCTCAAATATTAATAAATATCTCAATTTCTTAATTTATGTGCATCAGGATTAGAATCACAATTCCAATTATACCAATTTTGTGTAATTTTGTTAAGAAATGCTCCAGTTATTGTCCGTTGAGTGCAGGTACGTATTTTTTGTTTGCTAGGATTTTCTTGCATCATATGGGATTATGTAATTAATGTTTGGATGGAAGAGTCAATTTAATAATTCTTATCTTTCTTCAATTTTTTCTCATCATTTAATAACTTGGTGCATTAAGAGTTTGTGGGGCCTGTCATCATATTGATTTGTTTCCTTCGTTAAAAGGGGAATGTTTTCTTTAATGTTCTATACCCAGTTAGCTCAACCAGATCGACCGAGCTAGAACTCCTCCCTTTGCATTGATTTTCAAACTAATAACCTCCACATCACATAACATGATTCACCTCACTGACCTAGATCTATGTTTAACCTTTTATATTTGTCATGGCAGGCTCCTTCACCTTTGAGTATCGAGCCAACTCATCCTTATACTCTATTCGAGTGCCAAACTATCCACCTCGTTATGGGCACCGAGTTGTTTCTTCACTTCGCCATGTGTCATTGAGTCACCAAATCTATGGCCTATCTCCTAGTTATAGCTCGAGACCACATAGTGAGCCATGCCTCGACCCCCTAGCACTTTGACTATTACATTGACTAACACATTGCAAGTGTTGAGTTTTCCACATTGAAGCCTTGCATTGTCCCATGATCTCTGCTACTCCCTGGATTTTTTGAGAAGCATCAAAAGGCCACATGGAAGCCCCTACATTCCTCTCTTTGTTTGAATGTTTCATGCTTGGTTCAGAGGAATTTCCAAGTTGTTTATAATATACTTTCCTATGTTTTTTGATAAGCTTGGCTGAGCCATTGCTAAGATGAAAGTGACTTGGTTCCTTCAGTGTTACTAACAATATCCCATGAAACAAATCCTCCCTTCTTATAAATATAGCTTGATGTACACACCATAATAGCTCAATACTAATCACATGGGCTCTCAACCTCTTCATTGTACTTGCTCTATGAAGGCTTTATCCCAACATTGTGTTTGACCTAGCTTGTTACCCTTATGCTCTATGATCTTGGCAATACAACTTGGCCCTTCCAAAATTGAGCTTGGTTACAAGAACTTGTGCCCATTGACATCTTACTCTTGGCTACGTTGTATCAAGATGAATCTATCTATAACTCAGTGAAAAAGGGATCCCTCTATCATTCATTATGCTAGGCTAGGGTTTTTTTGACTGAATTCAAATGACTCAATATCCTTTATCAAATACACTAGTGGATTCCTTTGGCATCGAACATGGGTTGATAATGTGATGGCTTGATGACAAAATTTGAGAGCCCTCTTGGAAACTCAATCATGGATTAGAACTTGATTCTTTCATCAAGAAAACTCACTTCCATATACATCGAGTCTAGCAGCCCTTTATGAAATATGGATTGGTTGAGAACAAAATAGCTCGGTGTATAAGAAAGTAGCCTTGGATTTAATTTACACATTGCCACATAGCTCGGTTACCGACCATATCACTTGAACACAAAACCAACTTGGACTTCAATGAATATAAGTGAGCAGGGAGTGACTGAACTGTGTATGTCAAAATTTTCTCATTTAGTGGATTTATTCTCAATGGATTTTACCCATTTAGGGGTTTTCCATGTTATATATTGTGTCACTATGTTTTATGGTGTTTTTAATTTTATTGAAGTTGTGAACATTTACATTTACATTTAATAAAGTTAGTTAATATCGTTTCTACCCCTCATCCTAACAGCTCTTCATTTTCACAAGACTTGATAGTAATAAGTTTTGGATCCATATAAGCATCACTGCATCCTAGTTGTTTGACAAGATTCAAAGTGAAAATATTTAGGCCCGATCCACCATCCACAAGAACTCTTTTAATCTTCTTATGGTTGAAAATAACCTCAATATACAAAGGTAGGTTATGTGTAATATCATCACTTGGGATTTCATGTTGACTGAAAGTGATGTGTTCCAAAGAAGAAATATGTACAACCAAGGCTTGGAATAATGTAGGATCTACATCGGTTAAAAATCCTAACCTCTAGAGTTTTTTACAAAGAATATCCTTATGCACATTAGATATTTTGAGAATATCTAAGATTGACATCTTAACAGTTGTTTTCTCAAGCTACTCTAGAATGTCATAATGATTATCATGAGGGGTAGGTTGAGGAGTTTCTAGAATAACAAGATGAGAACATCGTGTTGCCACAACATACTCTATTGATTTAATTTTAATAGTGTTGATATGCTCTAAAGTTGGGTATACACAACCAATTAGGGAATCAAACTGATTGGAAGATTTATTAACATAGTTGGTACTTTTATTTTGAGAAGATTGACCTTGATTTGACTTTTTCTACCCTTTATTATGCTTAGGAAACGACTCTTTATATATTCCCAACTATGTGTTGGAATATTTTTTAGGTCCAGATGAGTCTATTTCAACCTCTCCACTATCAATGAGATCATGTATGCAGTCTTTAAGCTTCAATCATTTATCATTTTTATGAACCTTAACACACTAGTAGTCACAAAATTGATGGTCTCGGTACCATGTTGGTTTAACAACATCATCTGCAAAGGGTACAATGGTTGGGAATGTGACCATGTTTACTATGTCTAACTATTTTAATATAAACGACAAATAATTTGTGAGAGGGATAAGCACGCGATGTTTAAATTTAGACACTATCGGTCCTTTAGTAAGATTCAATGGAGCCTTATTTTGAACAACCTTCACATGTTTATTATCTATTATACCATCACCTATGATGTTTTTTATTCTTATTTTGAAATAATTTAGTTTTATCTATAGGTTTAGATTCATGATGTTTTCATGAAAATGGTTTCAAATTTCCTTTGACTAACAACACTTTTTCTATTTGACTACCTTTTTTGATAACCTCCTCAAAATTATTCACACAGTGCATGTATAGGTGAAAAGCTATTTTGGGATGTAAATTATGTATAAAAGTGCTAACCAATTATTTCTCTTGTATTGATAAAGGGAAGTGACTAGCTAACCCTCACCATCTCTGTAAGAAACCAATGCAGTTCTCATTATTTTGTTGTTTCACATTACATAGGTCTAGCATGGTAACATCACTTTCCATGTTGAATGAAAAGTGACTTACATGCTTTTCTGGTAATTCAACCTATGTGATGGTGGACCCTTTTGGTAGGTGGAGGAACCATTCTAACGATTTCCCCCAAACCTCTATGGGAATAGACATATGAGGTAGTTTTCTCTATAGGAAACTTCCTGGCACACTATAAATAATTCTTTAACATGATCATGTGGATCACCTTTACCTTTGTGTTTATCGAAATTTAGATATTCGAAATGAGGAGGGAAAGGTTTTCTTAACATTGATTTTTAAAATGGATATGGGCATAGTTCTTAGAATTGATACTTTTTAATATGAGCCACGTTAGTTTCTTGTAAAGTGCTAAGGGTGGTCTTCATGGACTATAATTCCTGATCAAATATTTTTCCTCACGTAGGTGAAATAGGTATATACACATGATTATCCTTGAAGGTTTCACCACCTCTATTATACATATATAACTCATTATACGTAGCTTTTGGTTTCTCCTGATGAGGAGGATTAGTATAATATTCATGATACATAGCTCTAGGCCTCTCATGATGTGGAGTTTTAACTACTTCTAGGATTTTGTGGACATGAGAAGATAAACTCACCAATTTATGACTAAGATCTTGTAAATATTTTTGTATCGTGACCTCATCATTTGTGTCTTCTTCGTGAGTTTCATGAGGAGGTGGTTGTTCATGATATTTATGTTCCATGTTTACATCATAGTTAATCTTAATGATAGGTATACGACGACCACCGCTTTGTCTAGAAGGTTCTTATTCATCATTCCATTAGCCAGAAGTAGAATAAAATCCATGTTTTAATATGTCATCAACGGTTCTAGGAGGAAGTTCTAGCTCTTCATCTCCATGAACCATGTTTGTGAGAAGAGAGTGATCAAATGTAGGTGGAAAATTTTCCCCCAATTCTACAACACTCACCAGGACTTCATTTCTATTTTGAAAGAGGAAGTTGTCTATATGGGCGGGATTAAACTTAAATTCATTCTGAGGAGAGTTCTCCTCATCACCATTATGGTCAACCATGGTATCATCTTCAAACAAAGGGTTAAATTTTTCATTTACAAAAGGATTTGACCCTAATTTTTTGCTGCCCCATTCTTGTAATAGGAGGCATAATAGTCAATGTTTCACTAAGGGTAATAGATGTGTACAAATATTACAAAGACCTTGAGAAAAATTGAGTAACGTGATGACTATAAAAATTATAGAAATAATTTCAAGGAATGTCTAACAATTAATTAAAAAGAATCCAAGAATGAAGGTACAATAAACCAAGGAATCAAAAATGACACTAAACTGTATGATGAATAGCACCAAGGATAAACAAGTAAGTTTCAGACAATAATCCAATCACAAGAGTAACTACAACCTATGTCTCAAATGTGGTTTGATTTAAAAATGATAACACAATGTCAACACTTAAATCAATTTTAGGATAAACAATACTTAAGTATCAAAATGGTATTGAAGTGACTCCTAAACAAGGTATACTAAAATTTTTCAAACACAAACAAATTCCAAGTCTTGGAAAATGGAAGTTACAAATGTGGGTAGGGTAATAGTACAACGTGGATATGTTAATCAAGCCTTTAGAAAATAAATATATTATTATCAAAATAGTATTGACATGATGCAAACAACATAACAACTACAATTTTCAAAACTCAAGGAAAATTTTGGATAAAAGCAAGGTCTAAGTATAAGAATAATTTGATAGCACACGAGGAGTGTAACAATACAATCTAGATACTTAGATCAGGTTTCCAAAAGAAATTAAAGACATAAGTATAAAAAATATATTGGGATGATGCGAGAAGGATAACAACTCAAGAGGAAAGAAATATAGGATAACCCTAAACTACAATGATCATGAGTCTCAATATGGATGTGAGACAATTGCTATAGAAACATGAAGACATACCATTCACACTTTCAACACTCACATTCTGGCATTGCAACCTAGCCATGTGAGTAGAATACAAAAGTGGTGGACAAGATATTATTTCTGATATGCACATGTATAGTTTTCTTCTTTTAACCAAAAATAATAGCAAGAGAACAAAGGAAACAGATCAAGTGGCGATGAAAAATACTTGGCGTAACTTTGGTAGAGTTTTGCCTCATCTTAGGACAAGCTAGAAACTAGGAAAATGTAACACTTTGTGAGTTTTGTGATGAATGTCACATGGCTCCAACTTTAATGGACTCTCCACTTGTTCGAATAATAAGGATTTGAATCTGAGAAATTTGTCGCTTTGCAAGAGATATTTGGAACATGATGGATAAATTCAAGTTGTCCCCAATTTTAAATGGTTTCTTAATATTTTGTTCACAAACTCACAAATTCTTTCCTAAAAGAGGTACATATTTCTAGAATTTCTTCTATAAAATATACCATTACCCCACAAATCAAATTAATGAATGGGGCCTCATATGGGAAACATGAATATTTTCTCACAAGGTTTTTCAACTAGTTAAGTGGGTAAGGTGGCACTTCCCATTTCATCCACCAGTTATCTCAAGGTGTGGACTACTTTTTGGTTCCTGTGGAAATCCTCATAATGATTTTAATGGCTTATGTAAAGAAACTTCCCACAGTTAACAATGGACGAGTTATAGCTCTTAACCAAACCTGTAAATACAATGTTTTGAATGAAGTTGTGTATTTTTTATCTTTCATCTTAACGAGGTTTAGTACACCATTGGCAACCTATAACACACATTTATTTAGTGTTTGGTTATATCCCCTTTTTTAGATAAGCGAGTATGTTCCTACTCTCAAACCGTAAGTATTTATCAAAAAGATCTACAATATTACGAAAGAGGATTAAATTTTGTTTTTGGTTCTCAACATTGTCTAAGGACACAAGAGAAGAGAATACATAACAAGTAACCCAGCTAGATAAACATGAAAATATTTTAAAATCAAATAACTACCATAATTCTTTGTACAAAGTTCATCTAAATTAACCAAAGTGTTTTGAAAATGAAAACTAAAGTTGCTTTTGATTCTCAAGATCACACAATGGTGCAAGAGAAGAGCATACACAAACTTATTCTTAACTCATAACAATGAAAATATTGTAAATCAAAGGATCATAACAATGCTTTATAAAATATTCATTCCCTTAAGTACAAAAAAATGAATAATGAAATTTCTCACTTAACCTGAATGTTAGCAAAAGAAGGTCTAAAGTTTCTTTTGATTCTCAAGATCACAAAATGGTGCAAGAGAAAAGCATACAAAATCTTTAGCGAAACTCAGACAAAGCATGGAAAAATAATACTCATCAAAAGCATTATACATATCGAAAAATTTATCTAAATAAAAAACCTGCAAGAACAGAAGTTAGAAACCCTGTAAAATCATAGAAAGTTTCGAAATTAAAAATCTAAAACCCTTGAAACCATAGTAAAATTTTTACAGAACACGTTAGCACAAGCCTAATTAACATTAGCATAATCCTAAGCATGGTAGTTTTATGTACCCAATTTTACATGTGTTACATTGTCAGAACGATTTTAAATCCCCAATGATGATTAATATCTTTTCTAATTGTGTTTGATTCCAATTTCCCTTTTGCAATATATATTTTTATCCTAGAATGTTTTCCTTCTTCATTTTCTAAGATTTTCCTTATCCTTTACCTTTAATTTTTTAAATTTCCACGGCGGTTACGAAACCACCTTAGAGGTTACATAACCATTGGTCTGTCCTCAGTGGAGGTTGTGTAACCACCCTGGTGGTTTCTCAACTACCCCTCTACATAAACTAACAGTTACGTGTGGTTTTTGCTAAGTCCTCTCTGGCGTATTTTGAACGTGTGTCTACTTCTTCAAACATGATTTTAGTACACATTTCCTAGTCAAATTGGTTTTCTTGGGCTCATTTTATATGCACCAACTTCCCCTTCCTCCCCTGATGATAAATTGGAGTTAACTTCCCCTTATTTGAGAGAGGTGGCATTCCTTAGTTGTCAAATAGCTTAGACCATTTCTCTTACTTTTTCCTATAAGAGCCAAGCTTCTATCTAGAGCATTAGTTGGATATTTTTGTTGTGAATTGAATTTTTATGTTGTTATAATATTGCTAAGAAATACACAATCAAGACTAATTTTCTTGCATTTCTAATCTCTTACCTGCATTACAACCAGATTACTTGTAAGCCATTTTTTCTCAAGCACTTATTCACTACTTCTTCTGCACTACCCAACATAGTTCCCTAGATTCATTTGAGTACCAAATTGGAAACGAAGATGAGGGGACAACCAATAAAAAACCATCACTAGATTTGTCACAGTTCTACACTTCTAGATTGGGGATGTACTTATTTTCTTGATGCTTTCTTTAATTTCTTTATATTTCTATTCACAATTTGATTAGAGTATTCAATTCAATAGCAAATTCATTTTTTTAGTTTACATTTGTTTGCACAAAGATTCTGGTGAAATTTTCTTCCTTGCCTATCCATGTGGGTTTGTAAGGGAAGTATTTTTGGAAGAAATCTACTACTTTATTTTAGTATCAATTGTAATTCGATTTTCAATCTGTAAGATTTCATTAGATCCTTTATTTATACTAGGGGAGTTGTAGGGGAAGAAGAGCTTCTGAGAAGCTTTTATTTCTTCTCGTGTCTCTGAGGTAGAACAAAGGAATTTTTAGATCCAAAAATACAAATTGGAAAAGATTTTTGTATTAGAATAGGATAGATTCACTTTGTATAGGAAAATATCCACACCAAGTTATTTGTTTGCTTAGTTATATTAATAGTACTATAGAGGAAATTTCAACTTCTTCGTATTTCTTCTATAGATTTCTTTTATCTATTTCTAGAAACATAAGAATCCAAAAATATTAGATTAGCTTAATTAGTTTGTTTTATTTACTTCATTCCCATTATTCAATTGAAAAGAACAAAAAATATTATAATAGATTTGTTTTATTTATTAAATTATTCATTTCCTTTATTAATTAGCTAAAAGCAACATATAGGTTTAATTAATTTAGGGAAAGTAATTGAATCATTGTGTTTTAAATATTCTTGTTTCCTTTTTGTTAATTAGGAACATAGTTTAATTAGATGGAAAGTAATACAATTCCGCACGTGTTCTTAGTTAGCCTAAGTTTAAACATGAACCTTTCCTTTAATGGATACTTTGTGAGTTTATTTATTCTCTAGTTTGATAGTTTGAACATATTCCATATGACCATTCACGATCCTCAGCAACCAAAAACGAAGTATATGATCCCTGAGTACCATAGCCAAACGTATATTATTTTCACAAAGACACTGATGCGGGCCTTAGAATCTTGGTTTTTTGATCCACACCAGTCCCACCTGCCATCATCTAACAATTGACAATCCTAAACAAAGAAGCCGACAAGGTCTACGACTTTTGGCGGAACCATCCTAGATGATAATAGTTCCCATAATCCACTTACTTGTCCTATTCATATAGTTCCTCTAGATCTTCCATGACCTTTTCTAGAAATTTATACGAGGAAAACGTAGGAAAATTTCCCCACCTTCCACAACCCATTACGAGCATCTTCTTTGAGTTATATATTTACCACCATTTACACATTACCATTCTCTTAGACTGTTTCATTTAAACCACGCAAGTAAAAAAAGATTTCATTTCCTTAGACGAGAATATTCTTTTAGTACTCATATAAGAAATTAGATTGCCTTGATATTTCCTTATCCACATTTCAAATATTTTTCCTTATATATATTCTACATATCCATCTATCCATTCCACATTGGTTGTCTCGGCACGACCTCAAGAGGTTGAGTGTGCCTAAAATTCACGTGTTTATTTTTAGTTGTACATTAGCGCAAACATATTCACACTAGTGTAGACATCTTTATGAAAATGCAAGTCTAAGATAAAAACATAGAGAAGTGAAAATCAGTTCAATGCTAGCATAGGTAAAGAGATGGTAGCGCAAGCCTAACATAGAGGATCAAAATTCTAATTAACAAATGCATAGGTATAATGAAAAAAATGTAAGCCTAATGACACTAGCGCAAGCCTCCCAATGGTAGTGCATGCATTTTGACAGTAGTGCAGAGGGTTTTACACTAGCACAACGCACCTGTGGAACTTAAAAAATACGTGAATTTGATAATAAGAATGTCAAAAAGCTCAAACATTTTCCATTTTTTTGTAAATTTGAGAGCACCTCTCCTCCCTTATTCCTAAAAAGAGCATTAAACCAAAAAAACTCAACTATCCTAGTTAATAAACTCTAGTTAAATCTATAAATGAGGGTTAGTAAGAAAAAAATTGAAATTAATCAAAAAATCTTGAAATTAACTATAAGAGACAATGGAGTATGTCCCAATGGGCATGCCAAATGTATATATGCTAAAATTTTCATGCCAAATTTAATGAAACTAACACCTAGTAGATTTAAAGAAAAGTAAATTTAACTATAAACATCAAGATAAGATCTTAAAGGAAATAATTACTTATTACATAAACATGAATGAAATCACCCAATACTAACCATTCCTACTTTATTTTGAGAGCCTAGCCACATGAGTCTAGTTATAATGCATGACTGCGGTCTGCTTCTCTGTGACATTTTGTAATGGATCTATGAATGTAATGAGGTTACCAGCTTACATGAATATGAACATTGATGATTCTGATGCATACATATTTCTCAAGTTATTTTTCATTTATGTTTATGACTAAGTATGGATGCTTGTATAACTTATTTCTATTTTAGTATAAGTTCTATAATCTTTTAAGCACTTTCTATCTGGAATGACTGCAAGGATCTAGAAGTCGTACTGAGCTCTATGGTGCTTATATGTCTTACTTCCTTTCATATCTCTTAAACAAGAATCAGAGATGATGTTTCCCACTAAAATCACATGAAAGAGAGACTCGGCACCCATGCATGCCTCAGGTTAGCACCCAACACCTAGTGGATGATAGGCCAACATGCTTGGTATTTCTTTCCTTTGTGATGGGGGTAAAAATGACTACATCTTGGTTCCATTTCCAGGACCTCTTTTCGAATTTGTAGTGGGAAATGACATACATAATGATCTGTGTAATGAGTAATGACAGAGCGGTTAACTTTGGAAAGTGTTGAATCATTTTTCAAGATCACGGAAGATGAATTTTCTCAGAGATTCATCACTAGACCCGAGTTTGATGCATGTAGATGGGTAGAAGAGAACCTCTACCATGATTTGTATGAATTTTTTTTCTACTACTTCCCAGTAGAACTGTATGAATGGATCTCAGCATATGTGTCTAGATTAAGCTGGTATTATAGATCATGTGTGTGGACGCAAGAAGAATACCAGAGGATGTAGGATGTAGATATGACGTGGACTTGTGCTGTGGATCATTGGTGGAAAGGAGTACTAGCTAGTTACACTTTGAAGTATGCCATTTCCACCTATTCTTGTCTAGAGGTTGCTGAGTTTGAGTTTCTGTGGGATCCTATAAGATCATTTCTACATGCTATCCATTTGAAAATGAATATCTTAATGGTTACCATGAGTTTAAAGGCATTTCCAATGGCTAGCTAAACCATTCTGAGTGCTGGGTGAGGAAGCTAGGGTAGAGGAAGATGGCAGATATTGCGATGGAGAAAGAAAGAGAGGAGAGACGACTCAAGTATAGTAAAGCACGTGAAAGGGAGATTGTTAGAAAATGCAAGGTTACAGGTGTGATGGATATATGGTAGTAGATGTTACGGGAAGGATTTTAGGTTCACATAGAGGACGTGGAACCTGAGCAGTCTGTACGGCCCCATCTTGGCAAGTTCATCGCAAGGAGATAGAGCCGTTGGCATGCATCTGAGCCCACCTAGTGACCAAACCCTAGCGCTCAGTTTTCTAGATTAGGGGGAAAATATTATTAGTCCCATTGGTTTCATTGGAAGTGATCGATCTACTCCTAGGAGATATAATTTCTCATTTGGGATTTATATGGTTGCAAACGCCATTCCAGTGTTAGGAGGAATTTTTGAGCAAGGTATAAACATGTAAGATTTTGGTCTTGCATCTAGGAGTGGTGCGGGGTACACTATTGATAGTGAGGCACCATCATAGACCATTGACGCATAGTTTAGTGGAACTGTGGGAACCCTTAGCATGACCACTACAGGATCTGGTGGATCTGGGGGGTTAGGAGGAATAAGACCTAGTGGATGAGGAGGGACAGGACCTGGTGGGTTGGGAGGCACATGACCTGGTGGATTTGGTGGATCAGGAAGTGGAAGAAACACCAAAGGAAACCAAGGCTCTGGCTCAAGAGGAAACGGGCCCCACCCACCCCCTCAAGTCTTCTTTGAAATGTCTTTACATTTTCCAAATTATAGAGGCATTGAAGATGCTGCAGAACATGTTCACAAGTGTGAACTGCTATGGCACACAAAGGGTATCATAACCCTAGAGTGGAAGGCTAGTTATTTTGTAGTGACGTTGCAAGGGTGCACACATAGCTGGTATAGGAAATACGACCCTCATCAAATGGTGGTGGATTATACTACAATAAAGAACACATTCTTGGAAGAGGTCCACATCCTTGAGTTTGAATAGAAGAGCATCAGCACCTTGAAGGAGATTCAACAAGGGATGGCAGAGAGTGTGTGGGAGTATGATACATGCTTTAAAAATCTCTTGTATAAGTTATCATATGATATTCACCCTTCACATCAGGATTCGTGGTTTTTTGGAGGATTGATCACACCTTTTAGAAGGGCCTTATCTCATAAAAATTTTACGGACCCGCGTGAGGCATTAGAAGCTGCTCTGTGTGCTGAGGCTATTGGTAGTGTTGATACTGGTGTTAGCCCATTCCTGGAGGCTCAAATTACTTTTATGGCTAAGAAACTGGAGTATTTTTCTGTGAACTCAGCCCATGAGACTCGCAGTGGTTTATGGTGCATAAATTTTGAAGTAGAGGGGCATGTTAAGGATATTTTCCCCTGGAGGACAGTACATGCCGTGACAGTAGACTGTGAAATTTTACATGGGGACCATGATGCAAGTAGATGCCCCTTATTACAACATGTGATTTGGAAGAATGTGTCTTGTTACTGTAAGATCTACACCTCTACAACCCATGATACTAAGGATTGTAGGATCATTGATCAGATCCATGAGGCCATTAATCATGGGGTGCACCAAATCAGCATTACCAATAGTTCTAAAAGTGATGATCACCGGTATGAGGAGAGCGCAAATGGAGGCGCACGCGGAAGGGAATTTCATGGAGGATTCCATCATTATGGTAACTGCGGGGGAGGAAGAAGTGATTTTCCATGTGGAAACTATTTTAATTGTGGGTCTATAGGGCATTACAAATGAGAGTGCCTATACTTATTGCAATGCTCTGGGTGTGGGAAGAAGCACAAGTATGAGGAGTGCCTAGAGTTGTTTGAGCACATGAATCAACAGCATCGGAAAGAAAAGGGTGTTGTAATGGTAAGAATTAAGAAGGAAAACACATTATGGATGCTACGGGTAACATGGGATATAGGTTTAGAACTTGTTTTGGTAACAACAAGAGTAGAAGCCATGTGTGTAAAGGAAATACCAAGGCAGAAGAATCTAGTTTTGAGGGAAGAAGTGATTCATGGGAAGTACCTAGACCCTACACATGACAAGGAGGTATATCAAGATACCATGTATGTCATTCAGAGTTTACAAGGAGAAATCCAGTGTCTAAGGGAGTAGTCCAGGAGGGAGAAGCAAGGAAGGAAGGTCGAGGTGCCAAAGGATGACCTGGATGAGGTCAAGGAAGTATGTAAAATACTGAGGTAAGAGAATATTATTCCCTTACTAGGATCATGGTTGAGAGATAAGGTACCACACTCTGGAGGAGAGCGTGAGAGGTAGGTCTTGCATGAAAACCTTCTCCCTCACAGCCTTGACTATGACAAGGAGATCTCATTGGATGCAGTCGTAGATGGATGGCTCCTTAGTAATATCCTCATTGACATAGGCATGAAGGTCAATGTTCTCAATTTGGATACATGGCATTAGATGGGGAGACCTACATTACACCTATCTTTGAATGTGCTGTATATGGAAAACAAGATGAAGGTAATGCCCATCGGTGTCTTAAAGGATACAACTATCACTATCTAGGGAGCTAAGTTAATTGGGGACTTCAAATTCTTGACGCTCACTGAGGTAGATAATTTCTCAGCACTACTTGGGTGCCCATGGTGTTACAAGAACAATGTGGACCTTCAGTTCAACAAGGGGTACATCAGATTTGAAAATAAGGAGGAACGGGTCATTATACCCCTAGCTAATGGGAAGTCAACACCCTATAGTGAACCTTTATGGGAAGAGGTCCTAGATAGGATATATGTGCACTCAATTAGGGATCCAGAGATAATCCATCCTACCGACAGAGTTATCCAGTTTGAGGATGCTCAGTTAGTAAGTGACACCACTAGTTTAGCATGTGATAATTTGGCACATGGAACTTATGAATTGATCAGACGATAGTTGAGAGGATCAGTGACAAAGGTAACAAAGGCACGTATAGTCCAGTGCCTAGGAGGAAAGGAGATACCTAAGTATTTAAAAGGAGCCTTCCCTGAGATCTTTTTGCAGGAGATGGAAGCTCAGTGGAAGGAGAAGGAACAGAGAGGTATGCAAAGTTATGTCCTAATTGGCACAGTTGCACGGTGGTAGGCTACACATCAGGAGAGCCTTTTGGAATGGTGTGAGGTGAGAGTTTCTCTCTGTGTCAGGTTCTCTAGAAGTAATGTACCCACTTCCATCAAGGAATACCATGTTAAGGAACCCTCCTCTTTCCACATCCAAGCTTGTGAGAAGATCTAGAGAGAAGGCATGAAAGATTTTCCACCATCCCCCTGGGTATACAAACTATATTCTACACTGTAGGGTTTCTTGCATGCATGCTACATACATTCAAAGAAATGCCGCCAGACAGGGAGTTGTCAAGAGCTAGCGGCTGACCTCATTCAAACATTTGAGTATCGAAGTACTAAGCCATCGGTTGATAAGGCCTTACAGGTTGTCAGACACCTTACCATGGGGGATAGTGCCATGACAGAAGATAGGCTATTGGAATTGCTAGGTAGACTAGGTTTGGAGGTGCGCTTTGAAAAAGTGGCAGAAGAAACAGAAGAGATACAACTTGAGCAAGCATGTTTGGAAAATGAAAAAGGGAATTCGGTATATGTTATTGATGGGGAGGAAGCAGAGAGCTTAGATGTTAACCATTCTATAGGGATGCATGAGGTAGTGGAAATTTCTGATACTCGCGCACGTGCCTACCATGAGCCCTTAAAGAAAAAGAAGTTTAACATCACCTCAAGAGAAGAACCTAAGGAAGCTATCATTGGAGATTACTGGTCAGAAAAGGAAGTCTCTAAGATCATTGATTTGTTGCACGAATTTGAGGATTTAATCCCACGCGGGTACTATGAGCTCAAAGGCATCCACCATTCCTTAGGGGAGATGAGGATAAAGCTAAAGGACGGTGCACACCCGATCAGGAAGAGACCCTATCGAATGAATCCCAATTTACATGTGAAGGTAAATGAAGAGATAGACAAAATGATAGTTTCTAGGGTCATTGAAGCTCTTGAAGAATTAGAATGGATAAGTCCAATGGTAATCAACATCAAGAAGGATGGGTAGATTAGGATCTACGTGGATTATAGAGAGCTAAACACATTTTTTTTCATCGAACCTTTTCCAACCCCCTTCACTGAATAAATTTTGGAGGGAGTTGCTGGGTGTGAAATCTATTCCTTTACAGATGGATTTTCATGGTACCACCAAGTCTGGATTGTAAAGGAAGAAAAGGAGAAGACAAATTTTTCCACTGAGTGGGGAAGTTTTGCATACACGGTCATGCCCTTTGGGTTAAAGAATGAACCTGCTATTTTCTCACACATAGTGGTACAGGCATTGTAGGACTTCATCCATAAATTTCTTTAGGTCTATTTGGATGATTGGATGGTATAGGGGCTAGTAAAAGACCATTGTGATAATTTGAGGCTGATATTTGAGAGGTGTCATTAGTTGAGGATATCCCTCAACATTAAGAAGTGTGTCTTTGCTACACCCTTTGGGACGTTATTGGGGCATATCATATGTAAGGAGGGCTTGCTAGTAACTCATGCCAAGGTTAAAGTTATTGAGGGGTTAGGGGATCCTACTAGCTAAAGCACAGTGCGAAAATTTCTTGGGCATATGGGTTATTACAGGAAATTCATCAAGGGGCATGCCAAGATCGCCGCACCTTTAGAAGAATTGCTCAGATATAAAAGTGCCTTCCATTGGGGAGAGGCACAGAAAAATATGTTTGACACATTAAAGGATAGGCTTGTCACCATGCCTATATTACATTTTCCCTCTTAGGACAAGCCCTTCCATGTTCATGTAGATGCCTTAGGAACTGCCATTAGAGTAGTGCTTGCATAGTCGGATGAAGAATTTTTTATCATCCTCTGTGTTTTACAACCAAGAAGTTGACACCAGCAGAGCAGAATTATACTACAACCGAGTGCGAAGCATTGTTAATGATCTACGCACTTTTCAAGTTCAAATAGTATCTTCTGGAAACACCCTTTGTATTTTACACCGACCACATGGCATCAAAGTACTTGGTAAACAAGCCTGTTCTACAACGGCGCATATGTTGGTGGGTGCTATTATTTCAAGAGTTTGAGTTCACAGTAGTTGTGAAGCTTAGAAAGACTAATTGTGGACCTAATCATCTGTCAAGAATTGATTCAAGGGAGGACATGCAGAGCATTGAAGAGATAATTCTAGATGTGCAACTATTTAGGTTGTGGCACGCACCCTTGGATTTGGAGGAGATTGCAGTATTTCTAAAGGAAGGTGTGGTGCCAGAAGGGATGAAGGCATTAAAGAAGAAGTAACTAGCCATACGCATCGCGCCATACATGTTGATTAGTGGTGACTTATACAAATTAGGGTGTAATGAAATTTTACATAGGTGTTTACTAGAGCATGAACACCTCTCCATCATAGAGGAAACACACAGAGGAAGTGCAGGTGGACATTATGCAGGTGATGCCACCACACATAAAATATTAATGACAGGATTGTGGTGGGAAACTATGTATAAGGATTACAAAGACTATTGTAAAGTGTGTGGCCATTGTCAATGCATTGGCAAGCCAAGAAAGAGAGATGAAATGCCTTTGTGCCCTATCCCTAGCACTGAACCTTTTGAGAAATGGGAAATATACTTTGTAGGCCCTATTACACCAGCAACGTGTAGGATTGGATCATGCTATGTAATCACTTGCACGGACTATTTGACAAGGTGGGAAGAGGTAGCCCCAAATAAAGATTACACAATAGCCATAATGTCAATATTGTTGTGGGAAAACATTATCACGAGGTATGGATGTCCTTTAAGTTTAACCAGTGATAGGGATACACATTTCTTGAATGAGACCATGAGGATTCTATTGGAAGAGTTCATGGTGGCTCATCACAAGACTACACCCTATCACCCACAAGAAAATGGAGCCATGGAAGCATTTAACAAAATAATGAGTCATACCCTGACAAAAATTTGTGATGTCAGAAGAAAAGATTGGGATGACAAGGTATCAACTGTATTATGGGCTTACAGAACAAATTATAAAAGTCTGAACAAAGCCACACCATTTCAATTAGTGTTTGGCGCGGAAGCTGTTCTGCTGGTTGAATTCATGTTACCTTCTCTATAAATAGAGTGCGCTAGCTAATGAGAAAGCACTGGAAGAGAGAATTGATGAAGCTAGATGAAATTCGATCACTCGTCAGGTGGAACCAAACAATAGAGAAAGAAAACCAAAAAGCATGGCATGATCACCACATTAGGAACAATAAGTCTGAGGTTGGGCATATGGTCTTACTGTATGATTCTAAGTTTCTGCACCATCCTGGGAAATTGAAAGTCCATTGGTTGGGTCCCTATAAAATCTCGTACATCCTTAATTTGGGTGTGTGCCAGTTAGTGGCGTTGGATGGAACAAAATTTCCTGGACACTTCAATGGGAGTAGGCTGAAGCCCTACTATAAATAAGGCTTCTTGGTGTTTGTAAATAAGGAAGTTTTGCTAGTTAATTTAGAATTTTCTTTATGCTTTTCCTTTCTTGTGTTTCCCTTTCGTATTGTTGTTTTGTTTTGCGCCTTGGGCACTGGTAACCTTATTAATTTTTGAGGATTTTTGAGTGTGCAGAGGACCGCATATCATCTTAGTGTGGGGTAGAGTAATGTTAAGGAAAGCATGCGTAAAGTTCCAAGGAACTTTGTGTTGAAAACCCTAGTTGAATGGCCCTGTTGAAAGAGGTGCATGAAAAGAAAATATGGAAAAGGATGGTTGGTGTCAAGATAAGGCTACTTTCAGGTCCCATGTATAAAGGAGGAAAAAGTGCATAAGTAACACGAGGTAGGCAAGAGAAAAAATCAGGACAGAAGAAGTGCCTTCGGCGCCGGTGATATGCGCGCAAGAGTCTCTTGTCAAGATGGATTGGTTACATGCCAGAAGGTTGGAAAATTGTGTGCATAGGTTTGGGCATGTGAGTTAGGGCACAAAAGTCAGGATTTTTTTGAAAAAAACTACATTAAATGTTAAAAGTATGGTGGTAGGTGAACTAGCACTTAATGCTTAAAAAAGGGAAAAACTATAAATAAAGGGTCGAGGCATTTTATTATTCACTTTGCGTATAAGGAGAAAGAAGAAATTTTGCATCTTGGCAAACTAGGGCATCCAAGACTGATCTATGTGAAGAAAAATTTGAAGAGATTGAGCGTGAGTAACTAGTTTGGATTTGCAAACTAGAAGGAAGGGATTTCATGGGTGTAAGAGAAGTTGTGAGAAGGTGCTATCTTGTGAAGGAATTATCTCAGCTAGGGTTGGAAGAACTAGGGAAGAGGTTTAAGGAGTTTTCTTCACAAATTTGAAATCTAAGGTGGAAAAGAGTGGAAGAACAGAGTAACAAGAAGTGATTGAAGTGGTAAGAGGACCTAGAAAATGGCACCCAAGAAACCAGTTAGCACACCTAAGAAAGGAAAGGGAAATGACAAGGGAAAGCAAAAAGAAACTGATGCATGTACAAATGAAGAGTGGTATGAAGAAATGTAGTACACAGATGGAGTGTTACTGGGGAAGGAGTGGGAGTCCCATTTGAGAAATATGATAGTAAATGACTAAAATCATTGTATGAGAACAATCGAGAAGGAGATGGCACTGGAGTTAGTGCACCCAACAAATAAAAGGACACCAGAGGGTTTGCCCATCTATAATGATGATGTGAAGGTCAAGTTGGAGAAGTTAGGGTTATTACAACTCTTTGAGTTTCCCTACTTCGGGAAGCCTAAGAACCTATATCAATGGTTGATGTCATGCGTGCATGAAGACTACTTCCATTTCGTAGGGCACAAGATTCACATTACCCCTCAGCTCATTTCACATTTCATAGGCCTCATTTGTGAAGGAGACGGTTTGGAGGATGACCTAATTGACAAAGAGGCAATTAAGGAGACTATCGCTACCTATGCATACAAAAAGGGGTCAAGGTACTATGATATCATAGATATTGAGGACCCAGTGATGAAGATGGCCATGTACTTGGTGACAAAGTTAAATGGCTAGGAGAGATGGATTTAGGTCAATAAGCCATGGTTGCAGGAAAATTTTAGAGGGCATCATCTATAACTTGTTTGTAGTCAACACGGATGAGATTGTTAGCTACACAAAGGAAGGTGACAGAATCCTTTTCGGTAATGTCATGTTAACCATTGTGTTTTCAGAGATTGGAGTCCCTGATGCATCAGAAAAATTCATGTGGTAGTACCCTATTGAGGACCCTTCGCCCACAAAGAGATTTGAAAAATATGCTTGTGACACTATGATGACCATGCACAAGGCGCGCCTGGCGAAATGGTATATGCACTTGAGGAATGCTTTCGGGGAAGAATGGAGGATCCCTGAACAACTACTAGTGACCACCAAGGGAGAGGGTGAGTTTGCTATGTATAAGCATTTCTACCTGGGTAGATTCAAACTGATAAATGAGACATGGAGCCCATGGTGCAAGCTCCCTTTTTCCTTCACAGCTCAACACTTCCAAATGGGAGTGAACAGGTTCAAAGAATCCAAGAAAATGAGGTTGGACCTTGGTAATCTTTACCGGGACCATAGGGAAATGCGCAAAGGATTGATCTACCCTAACAAGTGCATGTACATGGAGAGGTACATGTTGCATGAGGTATAAATGGTGAGACCAATGACTTTTCTCATTGCAGGAGGATCTGCGACACACATATACATTCACATAAGACCCAAATTTGAGAAGGGCATGTATCTAGAGAACAAGGTGTCTATACATGAGGACCCAACTGGCAGGAAGAGACCCACACCCAAACAAGAGGAGAAAGAGCCAAAGAAGAAAATACCAAGTGTAGTGGATACACAGGTAAGAGGTTCCCCTGGGATAAGCACTAGAAATAGTATGTACTCATGCAAAAAAAGGCTCATAGTTAAAGAGAAGACTCCGGAGTTAGAAAATCCATCCGATAAGGAGTCATCGGGAGAAGAAGAGACAGAGTCACCTACACTGGAATCCCCAGTTAGGAAGAAGTAGAGGATAGAAGAGGAGAGTGCCTGATAAAAAACTGGGATTTTGGAGAAATACATAGGTGAAAAATATGATAGTGAGGAAGATGTTAGTGGGGAAGAGGATCCTGAAAAAGATCAAGAGTCACCTGTCTTTAACGTGCATGATTTTGAAGAAGAAGGTGGAGAAGAGGAAAATGGGTTCCTTTTCATGCGGTGTAAGGGTAGCCAAGAGGGGGAAGGCACCCAAGACATGGGAAGAAGTGAGGAGGATGGTGCGCAGAAGAAAAAGGATATAAACCCTATGTAGGAACAGATGAACAAGGTGAAGGAAAGAGAAGAAACAAAGAACATTGAGACCTTGGTGGAGGAGAAGTTGGAACGCAACATTGAGATGGTGTTGAACAAGGATAAGGAGGAAAGTGCAGAAAAGGACCATGGCAGCACTGGAGGCCCCATTTTAATAGTAAGTATTCCTATGGGAACGCACACAAGAGGAAAGTGCATAGATAAGGAGAGGCCAGGGATGGGTTATATTGATGACCCCAAAAAAGTTTTTCACACGTAGTTCCAAAGCACGATTCTAGTAGAGGAGCTCATGTTAACGTCAGATTTTGATAAGGAGGCTTTATACCCATGGACAAGGAAGATGCTCTCATGGGCAATTGAGTCCCATCTTGATGAGCCAGAATTTGAAGTAAGTGACGGGGCAATAATAAAATTACTAGAACCAAGAGAAGAAAAACCAGTGGTGAATGCTCAGCAGCTCTCAGATGAAAAACTATGCAACATGCTCAACAAGGTCTCTACCGAGATTGAAGCTAGACTCTTTGGGTGGAATGATAGAATCAAAGATCTAGAGGATGAACTAAAGAAGAAAGAGGAATATCTAGCTACGAGGACAAAGGAGCTAAGTCAAGAGAAGCTGATTAGCGCCCAGTTGCAGCATGAGTTAAAAGACAAGATGGCTAAGGTATGCGTAGTATATAAAAGGTGGAATCTATCAATGATGCCACAATGTTGAAGCATACGGACCTAGCACCTCCCACACAGAAGTATGGATCTTCCTTGGGATGCCTGGAGGACTTAACAAGAGTCCTCACCATGGAGAGACATACGCTAGCCTTGGAATCTATAGAAGAAGTGGCCGCACGTTTAGAGAAATAAGATAAATTGAAGGTCGTGGTGCTCATAGATGAGTACAGCAAGGTCCTTACTAATGTGAAGGTTGCTTCCCAGAGTGCTGAGGCCATGTATGACAATTACACAAATAGAGACAGAGTGGCAGGCACCTTGGTCGCCACTCATGAAGTAGAACTCAAGGATTTTCAAGAGAAGAATAAGGGAAATATGGTGGAAAGGGACAAAATCCTTTCCAAGGTCAAAAAGAAATCTAATGCCATTGAAAACTTAAGGGTTTCAATCAAAAACTGGTTGAAGGAACTGTACCCATAGATTACATGAAGAATGGATGCACTGAAGGATGTAGGCAAGGAGTTATAAAAAATTACTAACACCATGAGTGCACAAGGGAATGGACTAAGTTTTGGGGAGGTGAGAACCTTGGTCGGTGACCTCTATTAGAGAGTACAAAACAAAGTTGATGCCTGGAACAAGTTGGAGGCGTAAGTATACTTTCCATTCTTTCTTGGAGGCGTAACTAGATTATTGCATTAATGCCATCACTTCCCATTCTTTCTTCATCCCCTTATTCTTGTTCCAAGGCGTAAGTATACTGTGTTCTTTCTTTTCACTGGAGAAGTGTTCCCGCGGATGAAGAACAAGCACAGTGTGAGGTGATGTTGGGACCCTAAATTATTGGCTAAGTCCAAAAGGCACATAGGCACGCAAGGCCTAGCTAAAGAAAGGCTTGCAAGGATAAGGAAACCCATGGTGCGCTCGCAGAAAAAACCAAGGGTTCAAGACTTAGCCATATTGGGCATTTTGGGAAGGACACATGAAAAGCATGACTCGACTATGTATGCAGAGTGGATAAGGTGTCAGCCTGGTGATAGGTTGGCCCAAGAAGGAACATTTCTACGATAGAAGCTTCTAGAAATACATCATGGTAAAAAGTGGAAAGCTCATACATAGAGGAGCATGCTCACATGGAGGACCAAAATCATACACTTGGCATCAGATCTGAGGCCATTGGAGGATGAGTTAGTAGTTCAGAAAGGCTATATATACAAGCACCTGTAGAAGTAAAGATAATGAGAAATAGATAAAGGGCGGAGCTCTACAGAAATACTATAAGAACTCTGTTAGTTGGGTAATTGTGCATAGGAAAGGATGTATCAAGGGTATGGGGGTATTGTTGATAACGAATTGCATCACCCCTGAATGTCTGCAACATGATGGGTTGAGACTCTCAGTACGATTGCATAACATGGAGCTTTTCCCAAGTGTGGGACCTTGCGAAATCGGAAAAGCTCTCTGGATGAAGGCCGGTTCCTACTCCTCTGTTCAGATGCACACGTAGAAAATGCAGAGGGTTTACTAAAAACCTAATCTAACTTGCCAAGGAGACAGGGAGAGAGAGAAAAGGGAAAAACAACAAAAGCCTACACTAAAACGGTGATACACCAGAGAAGGAGAATGTTGGACATCTATCAAAACTGCCATGGAACAAAGAGAGGTGAGCAATGGGAAGGATGGACAGATGTATCACAGGCCCAAGGATAGATTTCACACAGAAAATGTCCTAAAACTCCATGAACACAGCTCCAAACCTGCAATGAACATTCAACATGCACAAATACCTGCAATGAAGAGAGGCAAGAGGAAAACAAGAAAAAAACAAGCAAGGATGGACAGATGCATCACAAAACACATTTTTTGTTGCTTCATAAGTTTGCATAGAACATCATTTCAATAGTAAAAGGCAAAAACACCATTACAGAGTAGGGGAGGAGGTTCGAACTCCATTTTTTCAACCCTAGAGAAGAAAAAGAAGGGAGGGCTAAGCTGAAGAGATGAACCATAGAAAAAAGCCCCTCCTTACAATTTATAGGAAGAATGAGAGAGGGAGAAAAGAGGAATTCGAAATCCACCCCAACCACCTCCAGACTGCATTTAATTATCTCATTATGGTGGTAGGTGAGAACCCCAGCGAACCCAAAAGTGACGAACTGTATTTTGCATTTTTAAGAATTTGTTCTCACCTAATTAAAGATATCTATTCATAGTTGGACAGAGGACCTCGTAAGCTTTCCAAAAACTCTAACCTTACATCGATCCGAGCTCTCAGTCAAAATTTATGGCCATCTGAATATTTGTGCTAGGGTCTGCTTCCTATCAGCGCTCAAAATGTTGCGCCACCTGAAGGTGCACCTTGGTGCATCCATGTTTGTGTTGACATCCATTGTCATGTGCCACTTCTGTGTTCCTTGGGTGCACCATTTGCCTTGTCGACATCCATTGTCGTGCGCCACTTCTGTGTGCCTTGGGCGCACCGTTTGCCCTGTCGACATCCATTGTCGTGTGCCACTTCTATGCACCTTGGGCACACCATTTGCCCTGTCGACATCCATTGTCGTGCGCCACTTCTATGCACCTTGGGTGCACCATTTGCCCTATTGACATCCATTGTCATGCGCCACTTCTGTGCGCCTTGGGCACACAGTTTGCCCTGTCGACATCCATTGTCATGCACCACTTCTGTGCACCTTGGGTGCACCGTTTGCCCTGTCGACATCCATTGTTGTGCGCCACTTTTGTGCGCCTTTGGCGCACCGTTTGCCCAATCGACATCCATTGTTGTGTGCCACTTCTGTGCGCCTTAGGTGCACCATTTTCCTTGTCGACATCCATTGTCGTGTGCCACTTCTGTGCGCCTTGGGCATGTCAGGGATTTGAGCTTCTTTGATTTCTATATTCTCCTACTTGTCTATATCTACCCGAGGGGAGATATTTACAACAATTTGGTGACTTAACGGGGTCACCTGCCTGCTAGGTATAAGATCAGTGGCCTTTTAGCAATCCATTGGGCATGGAGTCATAAGAAATCCTGAAAACTGATCTGGACTTTGAAAAATCCCTTCTGAGCCACTTGAAACCCATTGAACTTAGGGTTGTTCTCACCAAAATGCTACTGAAATGAACTGTGCAAGAGCAAACCCAGCAACACCAAAAAATATGTACAAAACTTAAAATCATACATGCTCCAAATGGAACATGCAGAGTGTACATAAGCACTTCTTCTACTGAAAGCAAACCCACCTACCTTGCTCTAACTGGAGCAAGTGCAACCTAAACAAACCCTGCAATTGGTTGTGAGAAATAGCTTCCCTTTCTCAAAAGTGGCAGCCATGCAATTGATTTGGCACTGATCATGGCTGTTAGGATGAGTGGAAAATCAACAAGAAGTTGGTCTTCTACCCAAATCATCAAGGTATCTGCTGAAGGAAAATTCAATACCTCTTTTAGTTGCTCTGCATTTGGATTGAAGAGGTATGACAGCTGATCCTCGGTACTTTGTAGCTCATCCTCATGCTCAGAATCAAGCATGACTAGTTGTGACTTCTCCTTTGGCTCGAATGAAGCCAAATACCTAATTGGGAAAGGTCTGATCCATTTGAAATGCCCATAGCTCTGATTTTCAACTCTAAAAATGGAGTCTTCTTATAGACCTTGAATGGTTGGTGTGGAAGAAATGGTGAAATTCCTCTGTCCTTTCTCTTCATCCAATGAAGAACATGAAGGGTTAAAATCTTCTAATCCTAGTTCCAAAGAGCTGTTATAGGATGCAGGCTGCTGCAAATGAATGTTCTCCTTCATGACAGTAGACTCTTGTGTTTGGAATGTGGATGATGAAAGAGAGAATGGTGGAACTCAACCGGCTCTTCTCCATCAAAACAGTCCTCCAAATCTGACAGATAAACTGCCTCATGGTTGTCCTGCTGCAAATGTTCAACTTCCTCCATGGTGTCCTCTTGATCTATAACTTGACCACCATGGTTTCTTTCTCCCTCCAACATTGAGTTTGAGAGGTCAAACTCCTCTTCAGCACTGGAACTTGAGAGAGGTGAAGTAGAAAGAAGAACTGAAGGTTCTCCTGTAGCCTGCTTTGTGCTCAGAGCTCTTGGATCTGCAACTTTCTCCTCCACAGCTAGAATGTGATCCTCTGCTGCTAGATCTAAAGCAGCTTCTCCTTCCACCAATGTTCAAAGAAAATCTTGCTCTTGAATGAAATCCTCCTCCAGCATGAAGTTTGCCAAGTCAAACTCTTCAATCTGCTGCTCTAGAGGACAAGTTCGGACTGCAAGAACTTCTTCTTTTGCTGCAACAAAATCAGCCCTGACCACCATTTATTCAACCTTAGCCTCTTCTGTAGGTTTGACCATCAAGGGGATCTTTGTCATACCAAACTTGGCAGCCAAACTTACTAAGCTCTTAATCATTTCTTCTTTTCTTGGCTCTTCCTCTTGCTATCCTTGATGACTGATTTTTGCAATTTTTTCTTTCCCACATGGAATTGGGAATGCAAGAGGAGGGATGGGTTGTAACTCAATTGATTTGGCAATTTTTTGTGGTGGTAGAAAATCTTGTTTCTTTGGAGGAGGGGGTATTTCTTTTAGCTCTTATGGAGGGGATGACTGTTTAGAAGAAAAAAGGAAAGAAGAATTGAGGTGTGGTGGGAGACTGAGAGGTGGAGAAATGGATTCAACACTTGGGACAACAGATGGAGAATTTAGAATTTACAATTCCAAATGAGATGGTGCTGCTTGAGTAATGGGAAGAGAAAAGCCAGATGATGGTGTAGAACTTACCCATTGACAAGGTTGTTCAACAACAAGTGTATAGGCCTCTATCTCTGCTGTCCATTATGCAAGTTGGGGCAACATCTTCATCATGAAGTCCAGCTTCTCCTGAGGGCTAAAGTGTCTTGGAAATGGGCCTCCCCAAGGACAAGGAGTCCTGCAGCCAATTCTGAAAGCTCTCATTTGAGCTGTTGCTCTGGACTACACCATCTTTGCCTCCATCTTTTAGATTTTCTCCAACAGACCAGCATCTTGCACCTGATTGTCTGCATACTCTTGCTCTTGGAAGGCTCCATAGCCAAACTGATTTTGGCATTGCTGCTCATATGGGTATGCATGCTGATTTTGAATTTGTTCAAAATGCTGATTTGGAGGATTTAAAAAACATGTTGGAGGTGTGATATATTGCTGCTGTTGTAAATGTGAGTTCCATGATGGAAATGAAGTCATGATTGCACAACTTCATGGAATGGAAAATAATGAAAGAGACAGAAATAAAGATGGGTGGGAATGGATGAAAAACAGGTCTGCAACTCAGAGAATGAGTTATTGATCAGATGGAGTCGCCAGATGTGTTTGTAAGTGCCTCCAAAGGTTGAAATCTTCATAAGAACACACCAACCTGTAAAAGATGAAGTGGAAGACCTCTAAGGTCCCACCAGGCATGCCAAAACTGTTGATGACGAATCGTAGCACCCCTGAATGTCTGCAACACGATGGGTTGATACTCTCCGTACGATTTCATAACATGGAGCTTTTCCCAAGTGTGGGACCTTGCGAAATCGGAAAAGCTCTCTGGATGAAGGCCGGTTCCTACTCCTCTGTTCAGATGCACACGTAGAAAATGCAGAGGGTTTACTAAAAACCTAATCTAACTTGCCAAGGAGACAGGGAGAGAGAGAAAAGGAAAAAACAACAAAAGCCTACACTAAAACGGTGATACACCAGAGAAGGAGAATGTTGGACATCTCTGAAAACTGCCATGGAACAAAGAGAGGTGAGCAATGGGAAGGATGGACAGATGCATCACAGGCCCAAGGATAGATTTCACACAGAAAATGTCCCAAAACTCCATGAACACAGCTCCAAACCTGCAATGAAGAGAGGCAAGAGGAAAACAAGCGAAAAATGAGCAAGGATGGACAGATGCATCACAAAACAAATTTTTTGTTGCTTCAGAAGTTTTCACAGAACATAATTTCAATAGTAAAAGGAAAAAACGCCATTATAGAGTAGGGGAGGAGGTTCGAACTCCATTTTTTCAACCCTGGAGAAGAAAAAGAAGGGAGGGTAGAGCTAAAGAGATGAACCACAGAAAATAGGAAGAATGAGAGAGGGAGAAAAGAGGAATTCGAAATCCACCCCAACCACCTCCAGACTGCATTTAATTATCTCATTATGGTGGTAGGTGAGAACCCCAGCGAACCCAAAAGTGACGAACTGTATTTTGCATTTTTAAGAATTTTCTCTCACCCAATTAAAGATACCTAGTCGTAGTTGGACAGAGGACCTTGTAAGCTTTCCAAAAAGTCCAACCTTGCATCAATCCGAGCTCCCAGTCAAAAGTTATGGCCATCTGAATATCTGCGCCAGGGTCTACTTCCTGTCAGTGCTCAAAATGTTGCGCCACTTGAAGGTGTACCTTGGCGCATCCATGTGTGTCGACATCCATTGTCATGTGCCACTTCTGTGTGCCTTGGGTGCACCATTTTCCCTGTCAACATCCATTGTCGTGCGCCACTTCTGTGCACCTTGGGCACACCATTTGCCCTGTCGACATCCATTGTCGTGCGCCACTTCTGTGCACCTTGGGCACACCGTTTTCCCTGTCGACATCCATTGTCGTGCATTAGTTCTGTGCGCTTTGGGTGCACCATTTTCCCTATCGACATCCATTGTCATGCGCCACTTCTGTGCGCCTTGGGCATGTCAGGGATTTGAGCTTCTTTGATTTCTCCATTCTCCTGCTTGTCTATATCTACCCGGGGGGAGATATTTACAACAGGTATTATAAACTTTTTTTTGAGAGCCTAGCCACAAGAGTCCAGTTATAATGTATGACTATGGTTTGCTTCTCTGTGACATTCTGTAATGGCTCTATGATTGTAATGAGGTTAGCAACTTACATGAATACAAAAATTGATGATTTTGATGCATACATCTTTCTCATAGTTCTTTTTCATTTATGTTTATGACTAAGTATGGATGCTTGTACAACTTATTTCTATTTTAGTATAAGTTCTATAATCTATTAAGAACTTTCTTTCTGGAATGAATGCAAGGATCTAGAAGCCATTCTGAGCTCTATGGTGCTTGTATGTCTTACTTCCTTTCAAATCTCTTAAACATGAATCATAGATGATGTTTCCCACTAAACTCACATAAAAGAAAGACTTAGCACCTACGCGTGCCTCGAGTGAGTGCCCAGTGCCTGCTGGGTGATAGGCCAGTGCCCATGAGATTTATTTCCTTTGTGATGGGGGTTAAAATGACTACAACCTCTTTATGGAATTCCCACTTCCATCACCCCTATTTTTGCCACCTCTGTTATATTAGGGAACACTCATTGTATCTACTCAAACTACTCTAGCATTGACCTACCTCATTTAACAACTTCCTACTTCACAAGTGACCTCTACACCTATGACATCTACCATACCATTAACCATGACCCCTCTTGTAGGGGTCCATTCATCATCAATACCTTATGTACATATGTCTACGCAACCACCACTTGCGTCGACATCTTCCACTCTATTTTAAAGTTTGGTGGTTTCTATTCCCCAAACCCCTCCACTAGTCACTATGATGATCTTTCCACAAGCTCATCACATGTAAACCTTACCTTAGACACATCCTATCACCTCCACTTCATATTTAAGGTATTTTCCCTCCTCTTCTACCATTGCCTACATACCTACATCTCAATTCACTTACTTGGCACCACCACATATTGCCAAGCCTTCCATGAATTACTTATCTTATCCACCCCCTTATACATCAGGAGGGTTCCCTCATCCTAACCCCACAATAGATATCATCAAAATGATGATGGAAAAAATGCAGATGCTCGAGGTCTCCATTTCTAGATCTCATAGTCTTAACGTATGATGATATTTTTAATGAACACATCCACCCCTCAATACCTATTCATCCTTATCCCATAGGTTGGGACCTGCCAAAATTCAAACACTTTAACAATAAGGAGGACCCCTAACAACACTTGTGTTCATTCAGATGCGTTTTTTATTTAATAGGCCACGACAATACCTTACTCCTTCAAAAATATCCCATGTCCCTATCAAGACCTACCTTAGATTGGTACAATGCTTTACCTAGGCACTCAATATTTTACTTCAACCAATTGGCTTAGAAAATCCTTGATCACTTATCGATCAATATATCTAAGAAGGTCTCTATGACCAATTTATATTCTATTCACCAATATGAAGATGAGTATATCATCGATTTTGTCACATGGTGGCGAGGCCTAATCAATCAAATTTCCTTCACTCTCCTGCAAACTAAACTCATAGAGTGTTTTTACCACAGCATGTGCCAAAAAAATTTCCCCAACTCTTTAGATTCAAACATTTTGTACTTTTGACGAGGCTTTCACGATGGCTCAGAAGCTTGAGATCCGAGTCCTTGAAGAAGAGAAAATTAAATTACGTAATAAGAACACTACCTTTAAATCCAATGAATCTTCTTCCAAACCACCTAGCAAACCATTCCAAACCCAAATGATATGCCAATGTAGTGGTTATGAAAGCTAGCCCTTCTCATCCATCTAATTAACCGCAACCTCTTGCTAATCTCTCGCATGTTTAAAACTTTCAATACAAATATGAATATAGAAGTTACAATTCCATCAGAGAGCCATATTATTCTCTATTGGACAAGATGTTGAAGGTAGGATCCATCACTCTTTCCCCCATTAAACCACATACTGGTTTTGATCCATCTCATCCCACACCAAATTGGTATAAGGAAAATGATTTTTGTAATTCCCAACGTGCGAGAGGCCATAGTGACAAAAATTGCAAAAATTTCAAAAAAATTATCCAAGGAATGTTAGATAATGGTGATCTCATCCTTGAAAACCCTAATATGCCTACTAATGAAAACCTATAAATTTTAAGAAATTCATTTCCTAACCATGCCCATTAATCAAATCATGTTGGTGAGACGTCTAAAGATGAAACCAATGTCCATATGGTTCATGAAATCTTCACTCAAGTGTCTGATCCTTCTATCAAACATCCTCCTCTAGCATCTAGTGAGGAAAATTTCTCATGGACTCCCCTACTCATAGAGGAGCCCACCTTACTAGTTCCTTTACACATAGAGGAACCCTCCTCACCTATTCCTTTAGCCATAAAGGAACCCTCATTATCATCTTCTCTACCCATAGAAGATCCTATGATGTAGCCTAGAATTCAACAATACAATCCTAGGCGCGCTGACACATCAGTCACCCTAGTTTGAGAGCTCACCTAAAGCACACAAAGGTACCAGGACCCTCTTTAGGGTTGCTGTTGCAGGATGTTTAGTATGATGAAGACTTAAGGCATTCAGATCTATGACTAATATATCTTTCTACAATGTATATTCAGATCTAGATCTAGAACATAACATACTTAACAGATAACCATAATGGAATCAAGCATGCAATACTGAATTATAACCATGATAACACCTTGTTTCAGTCCTTAATATTCATTATATTAATTGCAGTAAATACACTTAAGCTTCTTTACATTAACAGTAGTATACGCTCATGTGTGTAACAAATCTAGTGGCATAATCTCACTATATCTTAGTTCTCACACATATATCTATGCTCTCTCTTCTACACAATTCAATACATATTTATAAGGGTGGGAATTCACCCTTCACCCCTTATCTAAACCTAAAATAGGTCACATGTTATTATTAGCCACATGTCATTGGAAAAATATTCACACATGCAAGTGCACTAATAATAGACTACTTTTAGTTAATTGACAGTAGTAGATCTATTCCTGACATGTGTCCATATAAATCAATTTATAGCCAATCATACAAAAATAGCCAATGATGTCACATAAGTCTCTAATTGGTTTTAGTGCTCCGCATGCTATCTCCAAAAATAGATCCTCATCAAGAAAATGGATAAGTCCTGAATCTATCTCTCTTATTCACACACGATCCTTTCTGATACTCTCGTGTCTTTGAATGCTCTGTACTTTCCCATGTTAACCTTTTATATTTTCTTCACTAAGTGCCAAAGTTTGACTAATCAACATTACCCCACACTAGTTTGCATTGCCGCTCTGGAAATGGTTGTCTCCAAAATGAATAAAAGAATATGAATAGAAGAATAAAAAGAATTTTGATGAATAAATGAATGTCTTTAACCTATAGTATCTTCTTCTGCAACATGAATAATCAATTTGGGATATTACTCTTTTATCTCCACCTTTAAGGTTTGACAGTCATTGAGTGTGACCTCTGCTTTCTCTAGAATATCCACTTCAATTGACTCTAATTCATCCCTTGAAATATCTCCCTTCTCATTCTGTAAGACCAACACAATGTTGGAAATTCTAGTCATTCTTCCTTCTAACAAGTCCATATTTTGAGTGATGAGTTTTCCAAGCTCATCTAACCTTTCCTTGTGTGGTTCCTAAGCTACTATAAGGGCCTTGCACTTCTACTTAACAAGTGCTAATCATTCTGTGTGGCCCAGTGTCTCATCCTTCATAGCCTTCAGGAGCTCATTTTCTTCCAAAATGGTCCTGGTCCTTATAACAAATTTTGACATTGCACAAATATTTAGCGCTTGATCTGCCTTCTTAAGTTCCTCTTGCAAGCCTTGAAGTAATCTTTCATATGATGCAAACTTCCGCATCATTGAATCCTTTTCCTCCTCTACTTCATGTGCTGGATCCTTTGGTTCTGACATGCCCAGAGGTTCATCTTCAAGCACTAAGTCCACTAATGTACTTACATAATGTATTACCAAAGGAAACGTCTTAGGTACCTTTGGCTCTAAGTGTGGCCTAGCCTTCATAACATTGTCACCAATCTCCTCTGCCATACTGATAAACACAACATTATTCTTCTACACCAAGTCTCTTTCCTTCTTTAGGCATGCTATTTCCTCATCCTTAGTCTTGATTTCCACCCTTAGCGCCATAATTGTTGCATATTTATCTATATTCCATCGTGCGACCTCTATCAAGACCTTTACCAAAGCATTTCTTATCTCTTCATCTGACATAACAATAGGCTTTACTGTTATGTACCTAGCCTAAGGTGTCTTTTCAACCTCCTTGACACGCACAACTCCTCACACACATCAAAGTCTAGTTCATCCATTTGTGTGTGCATCGACCATGACAATTGCTTCCTTATGTGTACTATTGCCATATCTTTATCCATTAACTCCCAGCCATACAAATCCTTTTGTTTCATTTTGATCTGGAAATGGGTGTAAATAATTTTACTTAGCTCCTTGATGTAGCCCATAGCTGGTGGAATATACCCCCCACTTTTTCTTTTTGATCAAGGCTGCTTAGGAAATTGGGCTTCAAGATTTGGAACTCGTGCGGATATGTTTTGAGTAGTCTCGGTTGATGTCGCATCTGCTCCTTTTTCTCCCTCTTCTCCATCTATAATTTCTTCATCTTTTTGTTCTTCTACATTCTTTAGAGGTGTATGAGAATTGGGTGCACTTTCCTCCAAATCTTCCGCTTCCTCATTCAACTTTAATTTCCTTCGTCTTTTCTTAGTTGTCTCCTTTTGTGGAGAGATTCGAGGTGATCTACAGACTTTTTGTGGAGTAGAACCTTGGGTTCTTGTTCTACTGAATACTCTCTTGAACCAGTTCTCTCCTTGGACTACATCCAAGTCCTCATCATCTTCCTCTTGTGGCTAAGGTGGTGTAGTTGCATGCTCAACTTCATCCTTATTTGGAGGCTATCGTCTACCTCTATGTTCCAAACCACCACTATCTTAATGCTCTTTGTCTTCATCCTCTACTTGAATAGTTTCCATGGGCTTAGGTGTTGGAACATTTTCCATTATATGCTTACCCTTTGGAGGCCTTGGGAGCAAAAAACCATTCTCCACATAATTAGTGTTCTCCAGCTTGGGTTTGAGTTGTAGGCAAATAAATGTTTCTCTAATGTCTCCAACTGCCAAGCTTACAGGTTTCATGCTTATAATATTTGAAATAAGCCTTTCAATGTAGGCATTACGCCTTGGATATACATACTTCTTCCTCAGAGTGTGGTAGTCACAATATACCTTGTCTACATTGAAGGTTAGGTGGCATGCATATGAGAACCGGTGAACTGATTCCTAGAAATAACTTGCTGTGAAGGCATACGACATTTTACACCATGGGCTCTAACCCCCATCCTTCATTGCAAATCGCGCCATGTAAAAATGTTAATATACAAAAAATTGAACTGCCTTACCCACCATCGAAGGAAAATCCTTATGTATGTGCCACTCTTCCTCTAACATCATGCATAGTCTATCATACCACATCTCCACCATCTACTTGAATGGTCCACTCATTAATCCATTGCACAAGTACTTACGAAATATTTCCGTAGGTGACTTGTGTTCCGTGGGGTATTCCCAAATATTCTCCTTTGGCTCATCAGGTACCCCAATCTCCATAAATACTAAAGACATTAACATAACACCAAAAATTATTCTGTCACTTGTCCGTGCTTCTTGAATGATTGTATTTGCTATGTGATCTAGAATATTATAGACCACTCCTTGAGATATCTTCTTTGTGACATGCAACCACATTGAGTTTACTTGTGACCACCTTCCTTGGTCATTCAACTTTATTACAAGATGTGCAACTTCCTGCACTACTGGGTAATTTTTCAATTTATCAATGTACATGCCACGTGGAACCTTGGTATACCCACACTCCTTCCTTGTCTCCAGGATTATGGATTTATCAATTAAATCACTATCCAAATCCAACCCTGAGGCTCTTAGTCTTGTTATTGTTGAAATCAAAACAACTGTGATTATTACCCTCCATCCTATGAAGTAAAAGAATTCTTCATGGACTCTGCTCATCAACCACTGGTATAATGGTTCATACTTTCCAAAATATGGTAGCTCATATAGTTGGTAGACTCCATTCTAATTTAGCAACTATTAAACTGCATCATCATATCCTCTATCATGCACTTGTTTTTTTTTTGTGCTCAATAACGCATCAAGCTCCTTCTTATCATCTAATTTTCGATGGTTGTAATCATTGATTTTACTTTGGCAGATATGGGAATCCCATTCTTGTCCCACAATCATGCCCTCTGGATACTGCATTTATGAGAAATTACTCTCGGGAGAAATTTCTTCTTCCACTTTAACATTCTTCTTCCCTTTATCTCCTGCTGCGGGTGATTTCTTCAGTGTCATTTAAACAAAAATATCTCTTTTCTTCCCTTTGTAATCAAGAAAGTCAAAATCCTAGTTTAAATCTCCATGCCCTAGTGGAAATCATGTACCCTAGCTCATTTGTAACGCATCTGCTTCACTCATATCCTTCTCCTATGGGAACACAACTTCTCCTACACATAACCCTTTTCTCCATGTCTAATTTCACACTCTTCATACCTCAACATGATTTCTCAGCTCTTTTACGCTTAACCATTTTCAAATTCTCTCAATTGCAATGGTAAAAATGAACTTGCATCCCCTCCTTATATAGAATTTCAAAAAGTTAGTGCATTTATTACTTCTCCACCTACCAAAAATCCTCTCATTAATTGACCATTTTAATTATTTCCATGTGGTACAAATTTGTGCCCAAGCTATAACCTTTTAGTGCACCCTTCTACCTTTTGGCAACAGACTTCTCTTTAGCGCGCTTCCATTTTCCTGAGTACCTCATCACTGTGCCTTCCACTGGTAGTCTTTTTAGCCTCTGCTTACCTCGCATTATACTTGTTTCTTCATTCCTCTCTCTCTATAGTCCCTATGTCTAGAAGCAATCTCTTTTGTTTTTTAATTCTCCACCCTTGAATAACACCCATAGATAGTTCCTTTCATGTGTACTTATTTTCAACAATCCTATACCTAGATAACAACAACCTACCCCACACTAAGGGTATGTGCAGTCCTCCGCGCATAAAAATTCTTCAAATAGTAAGTAGCTTCTGGCATGTAAACACACTTATTACACAAAAAGCATAATGACAAAGAATGAAACACATTAAGGGAATGAAAAATTAAAAACCTAATCTAAATGCCACACTGCCTTATTACAAAACACCAAGAAGACTTATTTATAGTAGGTCTTCAACATACTCATGTTGAAGTAATTGGGTAACCATTTTCAATCAAGTTCCTCTAACTAACAAGCACCTGATTCGAGTATGTGAGTGATAACATATAGCCCCAACCAATGTACCTTGAGCTTTCCTAGATGGCACAAAAACTTAGAATCATAAAGGAGAGCCATTTGTCCTATCTCCAACTTTTTATCCTAGATGTGCCTGTCATGCCATTCTTTCTTCCTGGAATTATCTTGTTTTTGACTCCAACATGCTATGGCTCATCACTCATCCAACTTAATTAACTTTTCAATTCATTCTTCTAAGGCACACTCATCAGATAGACCTCCAGCGTGTGCAATATGCAAAGAAGGTAACATAAATTCCATGGGAAGAATTGATTCTGTGCCAAACACAAATTGAAATGGTGAGGCTTTGTTCAAAATTTTATATGTTTTCTGATATGCTTAAAGTACTACAGATACTTTATCATCCCAATCCTTTCTTCCAACATCACATATTTTTGTCAATGTCTGGCTCAAATTGTTTTTGAAAGCCTCAACAGTCCCATTTTCCTGAGAATGATAGAGTGTAGTTTTATGGTGTGAAATCATGAATTCATCCAATAAAATTATGATTGTCTCATTAAGAAAATGTGTGCCCCTATAAATGGTCAAAATTAAAGGACATCCATACCTTGTAATAATATTTTCCCAAAGAAACTTGGCTATTGTAGCTGCTGTACAATCCTTTGTAGGTGCTGCTTCTGCCCACCTTATAAGATAATCTACACAAGTTATAATATAGTGTGACTCAATTCTACATGCAGCTAGTGAAATAGGACCCACAACATCTATAGCCCATTTCTCAAATGGTTCTGCACTAGTATTAGATCTTAGAGGCATTTCATCTCATTGAACTAGTTTCCCAAGGTGTTGAAAATGATCACATGCCTTACAAAAATTCCATACAATCTTTATAGAGGGTCTCCCACCATAATCCAATGATTAGAATCTTGCACGTAGTGGCATCACTTGCATAGTGGCCACTTGCAATACCACCATGAGCTTCTTCCATAATATCTGTGTGCTTATGTTCTAATACACAATGATGTAGTACTTCATCCTTACCTAATTTGTACAGGTCACTGCTAATTCACATATAGGGGGCTGTATGTATGGCAAGCTATTTCTTCTCCAAGGATTTCATTCCTTCTGGTGCCATTAATGTTCATAGAAAGACAAAAATGTCCTCTAGTTTTGATGGAGTTTGGTGTAACTTATATAACTGTGCATCTGGCATGGTATTTTCAATTGCATGCGCTTATTCTCCTGACTGTATTTTGGATAAATGGTCTAGTCTAGAATTAATTTTCCCTAGTTTTACTACAACTGTGAAATCAAATTCCTGAAATCAGAGCACCTATCGACATATGTGCCCTTGTATAACATGCTTGTTTTAAAAATACCTCAATGCCATGTGATCTGTATAAAAGACGAAGGGTGTAGCTAGTAGGTACTATCAGAATTTATATAGCGCATAGATTATTGAAAAATCTTCATGCTCTATAGTTGTGTAATTCTGTTCTACAGGAATCAGCTTTCTACTAGCAAAATAGATAGGATGATCTATAATACATTCTCTAGGTTGAGACAACACCGTGCCAATGGTCGTGCCAGAGGTGTCAACATGTACATGAAATGGTTGGTCCCACGAAGGAAAACATAGAATAGGCGTGGTAACAAGTTTTTCTTTTAATGTATCAAATACATGCTGCTGCAGTTCTCCCCAGTAGAACGTACCTTTCCCTTTCAATAACTCTTCCAACAGTGTGGAAACTATGGCATATCCTTTGATAAAATTCTTGTAATATCCTGTATGACCCAAAAATCCATGCACCTCACTCTGACTGGTAGGCTCTCTTAGGCCTATAATGACTGTAACCTTGGCTTGATCAACCAACAAACCCTCCTTGCATATTATGTTTCCTAATAGTATCCCAAATGGTATAGAAAATATGCATTTCTTGATGTTCAATGAGATACTCAACTGTCTACATCTTTCAAACATTAAGCACATTTCACAATGATCCCTAACTAATCCATACAACATCCAATCATCTAAATATACCTGTAAGAAGTTGTGAATAAATTCCTTGAATGCTTGAACAATTGTGTGAAAATACAATAGGCCCATTTTTTAGACCAAAATGCATTACAATATAGGAAAAACTATCCCATTCAATAGTAAATGCAGTCTTTTCCTGATCCTCTTGGGAAATCCTAACCTGATGATATATGGATAACCCATCTGTAATCAAATAGATCTCGCACCCTACAACACCTATTATTTCCTCAGTGAATGACGTAGGAAAGGGATCAGTCACACATGCAACATTCAAATCCTTTTAGTCCATGAAAATCCTGATCTGTCCATCCTTCTTGATATTGATCCCATTAGACTAACCCATTCAGACTCATCAAGGGGCTTGATAATTCCATACTTCAAATTTTTTTCAATCTCTTCTTTGACCTTTTTGCGCAAGTTGGGGTTTATCCTCTAGGGTCTATTTATAACTAGGTGCACACCCTCTTTAAGATTTATATTCATCTCCCCTAACGATTCATGCATGCCTTTAAGTTCATGGTACCCCTTAGGAAATAAGTCATGATAATCCCTCACTAACTCTATGATTTTTACCACTTCAGATTTTGACCAATAGTCTCCAATTGTGGCTTCCTTAGGCTCAGCATTTGATCCACTATTCACCTTAGTTGTCTTTATAGGTTCATGATAGGTGTGTGTGGTCTTATCTACATTGTCCAACACCTCATGCCTACCCGTTGAATGGTTTACATCTAGATTGTCTACTTCTTCTTCATCCACTAAGTAGACCATTTTTCCTTTTTGTTTCTTAAGGAAAGTGTGTTGAAATAGTGTTGCATCGACCTTTATTTCTTTAACAAGATGTGCTCTTGAGTCCCCTTCATCTAGTAACTCCTAAAGGAGTTCTTTAGCCTTGGCAATATCTCCCATAGTTAAGTGCTTTATGAGCTTCAATGCTTCTACCATCAGAGGTTTTGTAGAGAAGAAGTCAAACATCTGGGCCATTCCTGCAGTTAAATCCTACCATTTTCCAATCTCTCTATGGATTTCTACATATACATACCAAGCACACGCGCATCCTTGTAAAGTGGAATAAAATTTGTGCACCCATAGTGAAGGTGGTAAAGCTTCTTGCCCTTCTGTCCATAGTCTCTCACACTTTTGAACACGGTGATGAACATGTTGATTACCATGATAAGTATAGATTTGAGTAGGTGCATTACTCCTGAAGAACCTAGTAGCAAGAGCGATCCTAATTTCATTCCATCCTACAAGATTATCCTTGTGGGCCACCCACCAGCATGCTATTGTCCCACGTAGTGTATATGCTAGCATATTTATTCTTTCCGATGGGTCTATCCACTATTCTTCCATGGAACACAGGAATACCATAGGATCTCCTTCTTCTATGTATAATAAGGGTACTAAGTTGTTACCTATCCTTCTGACATACCATGTGGTTTTCTACCTCTAGGAAATATGCTCCTTACTTTTCTCCTTACTAGCTCATAAGTGCTATGATCCCAATTATCACAAGTAACACTTGTAGTATCGCTAACTGGATTGTGTATCCTCCCACTGAAGGATTCCTTCTTTACATGGATCTCGAGCACTTCTTGGATCCCCGATGGCCCATACATAAATCATATTTAGATCTTCTTCACTTAAGGGATCAACATAGGGTGCATATTTTCCATCCATTAAAGGTGATAATAAATATCTCCTTCTTGTTTTCAAAACTTATATAACCCTTGTTGAACCAAAGATCAACATTATTTTCATAGCACTAAGGATACCCCTAATAGAGCTGGGAAGCTATCTGACTCTGCCAGTGCTAAAATCTCAAAATCTCTAGTGAACTTGGCTCCTTGTATGGTAATGGATGCATATTTCAAAACTCTAATGGGAGTGGCCTTAGTCCAATCAGCCAGGAATAATACATTAGAGGATGGATGTAATGGGGGTCTTCCCATTGGTACCCATGGATATAAGGTAAGAACATTGACTTCCACGCATGTATCAATCAGTATATTACTCAATAGCCGCCCATACACAATAGTATTCAGAATGATTTCCTTATCATAATCTAGGCTACTGAGGGGGGATATTCACATGTAAGATCTGTCCGTTTAGTATCAATACTTGCACGCAGAGTTTTTTCCCTTTAACCAATTCCCTAATAGTGGAATGATATTTTCCTGGCGCAACATTCTTGGCACACTTCTCTCAAGTCATCCATATCAGTTTGGACCATCTCTAGATAATTTTTTTTGCTCCATATTCTATGATTTCTCTTTTAAGTACTATTATCTCACCCTAAAGATTCTTGAGAACTTCCATGGTTTCTTGATAAACCTTCTTCTGATGGGCAGGATCTAGGTACGGTGCATGTAAAACCTCCTCCTTAGTGATGGTAGGCTTCTACTGCAATGCTTCTCTGATGCGTGCTGCCTTAGTGCAGGTCATGATATTTACTTGCAACACCTCAAATTCCTCTTCCAACTTAGGCATTCATTGATTTTCAAAACCGCGTTGTATCCCTAACCATCCCTATGCCTTTTTTTCTTATTTATGCTACCTATTAAGATGTTCATATAAGTTTGGGAACTCCTCATAGCTATGGTTCTTAAAAAAAAAAATAACATGTAATATTTTGAGGACATTCACACCTGTAGTGGTCAGGAGATCTGCATGTATAACATGTTCCACAAGGGAACTCACTTCTTCCACTACCATGACTTCATCCTTCGAATCCACCATGGTATCCTCGACCTTTTCCATGACCACCTTCAAAATGCCCTTCATTCCAATCATAGCATTCTTGATTGTGATCTTAGTCTTGATGTTCATCCTTTCCCTTAGAGTTATCTGAAACTCTTTTCTATTGTACACCAATATCTTTAACATCCTGGATTTGAACAATCAGTCAGAAGTCTTCCGTGTCATGAGTCACGGACCTACAGGTTTTACAGTAGCTTGAAACGTTCTTCCTATCACACGTTGTAATAATGGGTAGTAACTAACATCATGGTTTAAATGGCATATCTCATAATCCAACAACAAAGAGTGTACTGATATGTGAGTAAAACTATCCTTTATGTGACCTTCTACTTCACAGTTTGTGCACCAAGTCCCTGTGTGCATCTCGTGTGCTAAATCTACTAATAGTTTCTCCAACTATTTTTCCATAATTATGATCTATGCTTCTAAAAATGGGCTCTCCCCAGTGTCTATGCTTCTAACTGACTCAATTCATAAGGATGCTTCAAGTGCTTCATGTGGATCAATGTATGTCTTATGTGATAATGCCCTCCTAAAAAGGGTAATCAAGCCCCCAACGAACCATTGTGCATGCTGGATTGTGTGTATGTCATGAGAAATCTTAGATAGTAATGTTTTAAACTGTGCATCATACTCTCTGACACTTTTAGTAGTGCTTTGATTAATATCCTTGAGTGCAATTATACTCTTCTACTCAAACTTGGGGATGTGAAACTCTTTAAGGAATACATCTTTTAGATGATGTATAGTCTACAGCAAGTCTGATCAGGGTTAAACTGTATGTACCAGCTATGTGCACGTCCTTGTAACATAGTAGAAAATTTGGCTTACCCTACACTCAGAAGCTATGATTCCTTTTGTGCACCATAGTATTTCACACATACACACATGTTCAAAAACATATTCTATGTCCATATACTCTGAAAGATAAAGAGACATCTCCATATAAATATTCTGGGGTTGGTGCATACCTTGCCCACTTAATCAAGAACCTCTTATGTTTCCCCTACCTCTAGAACCACTAGACCTTCCGGAGCTAGAGATACCTAAGCCTCATGATCTTGAACTTGTAGTTGGGTTTGGACCAGAAGATGTAATTCCCTGCATCCCAATAGTAGAACTAAACTATACCCCGAAAGTATGTGAAGTGTTACAACTCCCAGAAGATAGTCCAAAAATCGGCGTTTGCATGAATTCTGTGCTAGATGATACACCTGAAAAAGGTGCTCCCATATAACAATGAATCTTTTTGTGATGTCAATCGTTGTGCCTCCTCATAAGACTCGCTCCTACTCTCCCACTACTTGAATTATCTTATTGACTGAGTGTTGTACTAGATGGTGTAAAACTAAGCACAAGGGCAAGGTTACTAAGTGGATTCAGATACGCTCCCATGGCCCAGGTTATCTCTATTAGCATGCTTCTACATGAGGCCAAGGAGGGTTCCCTATCATTTTTTCCCAAATTGGGCAGTTCCTCGAGGCTTCAGGATTCCATGTCTTCTGGTGTGAAATTCAACTCCTTATCGAAACTATCTTTCTCCAAAACACCATTTGTCTCTATAACCTCCCCGCTGCTTCTCTACCTCCTTCTTACACGTCTCATTATACTTATGTCACCTTTTCTCTCTCTGACTTTCTGCGACTAGGTCTACCATCTTTCACCAAACTTTCTTTTTCCCCTGTGTATGGTGGAGTTTAGTTAGTCATCAGTTTACTCTCCAAATTCAAGGTTACCATCAAGACCTTGATCATCAGTGGAATGCCTTATAAGTAAGTTCCCCTTAGATATCGTAAAAACTAGAATTTAGCTACCTCTAGACACAAATAAGTGGAAATTGAGTACTCCAAGGATATAACTAGTTCAAAACACCCCTGTAACCATGTATCCATAGCTCAAGTCCAAATCATATAAGCATCATAAAGGGCCTGAAATTCTTCATGCATCCAGAAAAGTGTGTGATACCTCCAATTCCACTTATATGCATAAGCAATCAACCACTCATACAATTCTACTAGAAAGATAACAAATAAGTTCTTATATAAACTGTTATATAGATTTTGTTCCACCCACACATGTGCGTTAAAATCATATCCAGTGCTGAACCGTTGTGTGTATTCTTCTTCTAAATCATGTATCTACTCCTCAACACTTTCTAAGGTCAACTGGTATGTCTTCATCGCGAACCATCTTGAAAACAACTAAAAAAAAGGTCCCAGGAACAATGGAACCAATGATGTGGCCTAGAATTCACCAATACAAGCCTAGGCACACTGACACATCACTCAACCTAGACTAAGCACTCACTTGAAGCACGCAAAGGTACCAAACACCTCTTTAGGATTGTTTTTGTAGGATGTTACCATGATGAAGACTTAAATCATTCAAAACTATGGATAATATATATTTCTACAGTGCATATTCACATCTAGGTCTAGAACATAACAAATTTAAAAGATAGACATAACGGAATCAAGCATGTAACACTAAATATAACCATGATAACACCTTGTTTTAGTCCATAATCTCCATTATATTAATTGCAGTAGATACATAGACACTTCCTTACAATAACAATAGTATATTCTCATGTGTGTAATAGATCTAGCAACATAATCTCACTATACCCTAGTTCTCACATGTATATCTATGATCTCTCTCTCTCTCTCTATTACACAATTCAATACATATTTATAAGGGTGGGGAATTTTCCTTCACCACTTATCTAATCCAAAAATAGGTCACATTCTATTATTATCCATGCGTCGTTACAAAAATTGGATTATATGTAAGGATGCTAATAATTTGTCTCTCTTAGTCAACTATCAATTCATAATTCTATCTTTAGCCTACATCCATGCAAAATGCCTCATAGTTGATCATCCAAAAATATCCAATGCGTGTCATGCAAGTCTTCAATAGTTTTGAGTGATCTGCATGCTATCTCCAAAAATATATCCTTATCATGAAAATGGATAAGTCCCGAGTTTGTCTCTCTTATTCGTGCGCGATCCTTTTTGATACTCTCGTGCCTTTGAATGCACTCTCATTTCCCATGCAAACCTTCTATATTTTCTTTGCTAAGTGCCAGAGTCTGACTGATCAACAACCTACATCACCTAACTTGCCTTCTCCTCAACCCGTAAAGGTGCTAACCTTGTCTACTTCATCCACCTTGCCTTCTCCTCAACCCATAGAGGAGTTAACCTTGTCTAATTCACCCTATTTTCCTCCTCTACTCATAAAGGAGTAAATCTTATCTACCCACTCTATTTGTGATACCTTACCAAAAGACCTCGAAAATCCCATTACTCTTCTCACCTCACTCTTAACTACCGAATCACAAGCCAAGGCCTTCCCTATCTTACAAACCTTAGAGCTCATCATAGGCATTTAGCACTAATCCGTCATCCTCTTCATCTAAATTAAAACCAATATGTCATTTGGTTGATCACATAGGGTATGTCGATTACTCTACCCTCTGGGGGCAGCTCAAACTCCCAGTTTCCACCCAAATATAAATGTTATCCCCAAATACTTCGACCATTTACCCCAAGGAATTTAAAGCAACTAAGACCATTACACCTGAGCCCTTGATTCTAGCCCCTTATTCAACATCACCTCTTTCACTTAGGCCTTTGTCTACACCAAAACCTAACACCACCTTAGGGATATTACTGGCGCTAAGTCTAAAACATCCCCCTAAGAAGATAGAGTTGTCAAGGAATTTAAAGTAACTAAGACCATTACACCTGAGCCCTTGATTCTAGCCCCTTATTCAACATCACCTCTTTCACTTAGGCCTTTGTCTACAGCAAAACCTAACACCACCTTAGGGATATTACTGGCGCTAAGTCTAAAACATCCCCCTAAGAAGATAGAGTTGTCAACTTCATCTCCACCCATCAAAAAATCTATTCCAGCACCTAAAAGGAAGATCCAACCTTTTAGGGATTACACCCTAGTATTTCCCATGCCTTCTCACTCAGCTTTGCCTCTGCTATCAATTTTAAGCCCCCATCCTTCAACCTTGGTTAACCTACCTCCTTACTAAGGAAAACCTAAAGTGCAAGAACCTATACCCTCGCCTTCACCTCCCATTCTTCCCAAACCTACTTCACTACCTTTACCCTCACTCTTACCAACATCCCCACTTTCACGTTGGCTTACTTAGATACCTAGACCTTCTAATTATCCTTTATCTTACTAAATTATTACTCTACCTTTACCCAAGAAGGCATAATCTAAACCCAAACCTTCACTACCTACCAAAGTTACACCAACACAGTCTCTTGCCTCACCCTCCTTAAGAAGGTCACCTACCCCTTCGCCCAAGCCAATGTTTACCTCTCATTGTGATCCTTTGGTAGGATCATAGTCTAACATCCTTGCTTGGTTATTAGAGACATCTGATGTATCTCTTCCACATATCAAGCTTTAAGAACATCTCAAACCTAAACTAGTCAAGTTTGACAACACTAAGATTTGTGCTTATCATCGATCACTAGGGCATGATGTCAAGAATTGTAAGGCTCTTAAAAAAAATTCTCATTTAGCTCTGTGATTTTGATGGTATCTTCAAAGAAGATGATCTGTTAGAGGAGGATTCCATTCTTTCTTTTCTTGTCACAACACAACCCTCTTTTCCTCCTATCTTTGAAATTAACATGGTGTGTGTATCCACTCAGTCATAACATACAAAAGACAAAGGAAAGGAAAAATTTGGTAACCCTTATAGTTTTCCTTCGCCTATCATTTCACCTACACCTCCCCTAAAGATAACTATCCTTGGGATGACACAACCTACTTCTTTGGGGCTAAACATAGATCAATGATAAAAAAAATTCACAAATCCCTGTTGAAGATGTCTTTATTCGACTTAATCAAAACCTATGATTCTCATCGTTGGGCCCTAATTGAGGTCTTTCCATCCATCAAGGTTCCACCTAATGAAACTTGTCTTATCACTACCCTCATTGAACCTCATCAGATTTCTTCCATTAAATTTTCCAAATCAGATATTTCCGCTTCACATATTGATGATCCATATCCTTCTCTTTTCATCTCCACCTACATTAATGATATTCACGTTAAACACATTATGATTGATGGGGGCACTAACATCAACATCATCTTATGTCATACCTATGAAGAAATGGGCATGCCTATTAATTTCATGTCTAGCAACCCTGTTATGCATCATTCCTTTAACGATTCGATGACCACTACCCTTGGCACCATTTTCCTCCACATTTGCGTGGGTCCCCAAACCATTCCTAAACTCTTCTACATTCTTGAAGGGTAGTTCCAATATAACATGTTGTTAGGTCATCCTTGGATTTGTGCCATGGCTTGTGTACCTTCTACCCTTCACCATTGCCTCCAATTTGAATATGAAGGAGAAACTTACGCCATTCAAGAAGATTCCTCCTCCTTTAAAACCTGCAATATGCTTTATCATCTAACTGATGTCCTAATCCCAATTAAGGTATCTACTACATTTACCACTTCTACCACTCCATATTCCTTATCTATCCCACCTATTGACCCTCCTATTATGACCTCTATTGATGCCCCATCTTCTCAGGATTTATATATCTCATCTATAATTACTACCCAGGTAGCAACCATAGAACCCTTGGTAGGCATTTTTCAATGCCTTTCACTAAGAGAATACTGTCTCCTCGACATTAACACGTTCCTTACTCCTCAGTAGTATGGAAAGCTACACCAATTCTCACATTACGATCGTCACATAAGAGAGGTCATACCATACATCCCTCCCCACCTTCGCACCAACCTAACATATGGGGGGCTCAAAACTTCCTATTATTCTATTGAACCTCCCTTCCAAACCCCACCTTTTTCATCTGACTTCTCCTACCTCACCAAACGTAAATTTTCACTCAATTTCCTTCACCGTTATGGCTGGAAAGGCTTCAAATTTGGTCTTTACAAAAAAGGTCATCACACCATTATACCATGCACCACTAAGAAACAAAAATACCATTATGGTCCTGGATTTCCTTCGTAGCCACCTCTAAGATGGCTTGAATCACCCTCGTCGAAGATGAAATTTTTTCCCCACCTTCCTCACCTAATGCACCACCTTCTCCCATAGAGTCTATGAATCTTGAATCCATTCTGCCTAACTTTTTTTTTCTTTTTCTTTCTTGAACACCATCCCCTTAGGACCTCTGACCTATAAAAGTGATGGAGAGGTTCCCTCTTCCCTTCCTTTTCTCTATCTTGAAATGTTGGATGATGATACGCCTTCTATAAACATCGTTCAATGTCAGGATGATGATTCTATTCTAACCTATTTAGGTGTGGATGTTTCCTATATTCAAAGATCATTACCCTCTGATACTCAAATTATATTGAATGAATCTACCATAGAAATCAACATTCACACTTAATACAACCCCCAAATTTTAAAAATAGGCCAATCTCTAGAGTCTACAGAACAAGAATCTTTCACCTCTTTTCTTTGTGATCATAGAAAATAATTTGCTTGGTCCTATAGTGATATGCCAAGTATCAACCCTAATACCATCCTTCATAATATCATAACTATCCCTGACACCAAACCTATAAAACAAAAGATGCATAAAATTCATCCTCACATTGCTCTTCTTGTGAAAGAAGAACTTCAACGACTTCTCTCTATTTCCTTCATCCTACCTATTGACTATCCATATCGTATCTCTAACATTTTTCATGTCACAAAAGTGACTAGCAGACTTGGTATTTGCACCAAATTTCAAGATCTTAACCTTTCCAGTCCAAAAGAAAACTTTCCTCTACCAAGTACTGACCATCTAGTTGATCTTACAACTGACCATGAGATGTTATCTCTTATGGACAGGTTTTCGGGTTATAATTAGATATTGGTCGCTCCCGAAGATCAACACAAAACCACCTTCATAACCCCTTCGGTGACCTTCTTATATCACGTCATGCCCTTCGCATTGAAAAATGATGGTGCTATCTATCGGTGCGCTATGAATTACATCTTCCATGACATCATGCATGACATTTTGGAAGACTATGTTGATGACCTTCTTGGTAAGTCCAAGCGTCACGCCAAACACCTGGCCATTTTCAAAATTATATTTGACCACCTTCAACCAAAGAAGTAAATTTTTATGGTTCTATCAGGTAAGCTCCTTTGTTTTATTGTCTCTTTGTGGGGCATCGAATTTGATCCCGCTAAGATCAAGGAAATTCTTGACATGCCTCCACCTACTAACCTTTGACATCTTCGTAGCTTTTAAGGGAAATTGTAATCTATTCGACGCTTAATCTCTTAACTTTTAGACTTTTGCTAACCATTTCATCACCTCCTTAAAAAGTATGTTTCATTCCATTGGAATGATGAGTGTCACAAATCCTTTAACGTGTAGAATAACTATCTTCTAAAACCACCTGTGTTCATTCCTCCTAAAGACCATCAACCTTTTTACCTTTACATTTCTGCTACTGACCATTCCTTGGGTGCCAAGCTTGTTCATCATGATGAGCAACACAAGGAACAAGAAGTTTATTACATAAGCCATTCTCTTCTAGACTATGAAACTAGATACAATCATGCTGAAAATATTTACTTATCCCTAGTCTTTGTGGCCACTTAACTTCACCACTACATTTTGAATCATAAAACATTTATCGTTACCAACACCGACCCTATTCATTACATGTATGTCAAACCTTACCAACATCAACAAATCGCATGTTGGCTTATGCTTCTTGAAGAAATGGAGTTGGATTTCACTCATCATAAATATGTAAAATGAAAAACAATTGTGGATCAACTTGCAAACGTTCCTCTTCCTAGGAATAAATCGTCAAATTTCAATTTTCCTAACAAATCTATCGCCACCCTCTCCCTTGATGATATCATTTATCAAATTAAATTATTCTTTGATGGATCCAAATGTCACCACAGGAGATGTGTGGGGATCATCCTCATTCCTCTTGATGGTGAGCCCATACCATTCTCCTTTAAACTAGACTTCGACTGCACCAACAACATAGTTGAGTATGAAGCCCTTATGTTAGGTCTTCAAATTGACATTGCCTTATATGTGAAAACCATTAATATCTTTGGTGAATCTCAATGTAGTGCCCACTTCCCTTTGACACCTTTTGATACTGATCTTGATAATTTTGATTACATTATGGACATTATTATGATTTTGATTTAGTATGATGTTAGATGTTGGATAACAGATTATTATTGATTTTGATTTAGTTATGATGCATGATGATTATTAGAGACACTTCATATGTGGATGATGATATACTATTTGACATGGATATATTGGGAATGTTGTTCAGACATGTGATTTTGGATATTGTGAGTAGACCTAGAAAATGGACATTATATGATGATGATATAGTTGTTACTTTGATGATGTTGTGATTCATTTATATAGATAATATTGTGATTATATTTATATCATGTTGGATGTTCTGATATGGCCACGAGGCCGAAGGACGTATTTTTGTTTTGCAGGTTAAAATATCACAACAAACATCAGGGGATTGGAGACCAACCGCATTGGAATTCTAGATGAATTCAACAAGGTCACCATGGTAATATGTTTTGTGTGTGTGTGTGTGTTGTATTTTTGTTAGGGATTCCCATGGGGGGGCTTACCTTCAAATGTGACCAAGGGGTTTTGTGTATTTTATTAATGTGGTTTCTTTTTATTTTTGGTTGTATGTATTTTATTAGTGATGTGTCCCTTTCTTTTATTTAATTAAATTGTGGTAGATTAATGTGAGAAAACATATGGTTAAAAGTTAATTAATTAAACTGGGACATAAGGAATTAATTATTAAAGTCATTGAACCTTGTGTTAAATGTTTTAAGGTGTGTGTAAGTAAGGTTGTAAGTGATGTGTAGGTATGTGTAAGTCAGATCTTGGAGTATGAAATACTCCACCTCCTTGGAAATTCGAATTTTTCCTTGGAGGCTGTTTTTGGAGGCTTGTGGGACAAGTAAAACTTGTCCCATAACTCTTAATTTTATTTACCAACCATACCTATGGTTGGAGGGTTGATTTTAGACCTTTTTAATGCATTTTTATAAATCAAGTTGCATGTTTTAATTGCACTCTTCTTACATTTTATTTAATTCAGTCCTTTGGGGTGTGGGTTGGATTGGAGTGTGGAAGTAAATTGTCATATTATTCACCCACATCTTAATTGTGCATTGGAGAATGAAATTTGACTTTGGTGTTGGAGTTGAGGATGTGTGATGTGGCATCCTACATGGATCCACCTCATCCTCTCCTCTTCCCTCTTCTATAAAATTCGAACTCATTGCCTTGTTTTAGGTTGTTGAAGTTTTACATACTTCCTTTTGGGGCGCATTTTTGCTATTGGGAGATTTTTATGATTTGGAGGATATTGGAGAGCATTTCATACTTAGAGATTGCTAATTTTTGGGACTGTATTTGACATTAAAAGCTTGCCGTGTTGGAACAAAAGCTACCATGGAGAGGTAGGAGCTTAGCTCTTCTTTTATGCTGTTATTTCTTTTTGTGTTTGTGTGAATGGTGTATGTTTTGTGTATGTGTTTGGATGTTTGGGTAGATTGCCATAGGAATGGTGTAGGAGAAGGCTATGGGGAATTCATGTGGGGGGCATAAGGGAATGCCAGTGGCACCATAATTCTTGTGGAGGGAGTTTGGGTTTGGGATCCACCATGGAAAATAAATAGCTTGCATTTCTTACTTTATGGGGGGGCATAAGGAAATATGTGGGGAGGCATAAGAAGGGATTGTGGGGGGCATAACGATATGTGTGATATTTTATATTGGTAGTTTGTTACAGGTGGATTCCCAATTCCCATTAGGAGGCATAAACAACTTCCAACATAGATCTTGCTCTGTTGGCTTGTAATGAAGAAGCCTGGGTTTTGTGTGATGTTTCCATGCAGTTGTAAACTCCTATTTTGATATGGATTGTGTTTTTAATTTGAAATGTGCATGTTAAAGGATTGTTGTGTGTATGTTTTGTGGAAGCCTGTTGTTGCCATGAGTTGAATCACACCTTTTATTGCATTGTGGTTGGGGCTCAGGGGCCAATGAAGAAGGATGGATTCTCCTCTTCATTGGATGTCTTGGTTGGGTGGAGATCGTTTGCTTTCCCCCACTTTTGTTGTGATCAAATTGGAAGAAAAAGGGAACTTACATGTTGCTGTTTTGGAGCAGAGGAAAATACAGTTTGACAGTACCTTGAGAAACAAATTCTTTTGTAACCTTTCCCACTTTGAAGTGGATGAAATTGTAAATGTTTTGGAATTGGAAGGATGTTGTATGGATTACGAAATTTGTAAAGTGAAATGAAAAAGAAATAGAATCTATTTTTACTTTGAAAGAATGTGAAGGAAATGAAATCTGTGTGATGAATTTTGAAGTTGGAAAGAAAAAAATTGAAATCTTTTATTACATTAAAGAAATTGAAAGGTGTAAAGTTGTATATTCAAATCAATAAAAGGATTGCAATTCCTTTCTTCATTTGCATTGTTGTATTTAAATTTTATTGTTAAATGTTATTGAAATCTCTGTTTTAAAAAAAAAATACGTATGAAGGAATTACATTACCTTGTCCTTTTTAAAATATGACTGAATTAGAAATCAAAATTTATATTTTAGCCATTAAATGGTTTTTTTAAATCACTTAAATGGATTTGACTAGGATTAGAATAAATTTCTATACTTGAATGATGAAAAATGATAAATAAATCCCTTCAGAAATTGATCTCTATTTTAAATTTTAAAACTAGCAAATAATTTATCTAAAATGAACAGTTTGAGCCTGCACACAATAATCAACATGGAAACATTAAAATTTAACATGGTATGATATCAATGCACTCAATTTGACAGAAAAAACTTAAGGAAATAATTTCAAACATTGGAAAATCGGCCCCAAACCTTTTGCAGTCGTTTTTTTGTCAATTGTTGGAAATTTCAAATTGGAAATAAATCAAGTAAAATTACCCTCCAAATACAACCTAAATCCTTCCTAGAATAGTTCTCCATCTCTATTTGGCATGTTGAGTGAAGGAGAAGATCAAATTGAACCAAATTTATAAGTTAAAATTTACTAGTTTACTTTTAAAAATCCTGCAGGCCGTTTTCTACAAATTGACCACTTAGAATTTATCAAAATCTAAAATTTATGAGTTTTTTTGCAAAGAGGGCATCTATAGCTTTTCAGAAAGTCCTTGTTTTTCAAAAACCAAGCTTTCTATTAAAAGTTATGGCCTTCTAAAGTTCTCTTCACTGGCATTAAAATTTTGGGAAAAATTTCCTTTGCGGGCCCGCGGCCCGAAATTTTCCGTTGGGACTTAATAATTTTTTTGGGAAAATTTTTAACATTTCCCCCACCACAACACTGACCCATAGCCAATTAGAGGCTACCATGTGGCATGGTGGAGGGGTGGAATGTTTATAACTTACCTTTTTGTGAAAATAGTGTTTGGAAAATTTTGGTAAATTTTCCTGCATCCTCGCCAACCCTCAGCCAATAGGATGCCGCCACATGGCTCGGTGGAGGTGCGGGGATATTTTTTTGGAACTTACCCCTTTTTCCCCTTTGGAAAAATTCCTCAAACTCCTCCTCAGCCCCACACTCTCACCCTTTCCTTAGAAATCCATTCCGTGGATGCGCGGGCCTGCGCGTGCCACTTATCCCTTCTCCCTCCCCTTTGGCGAAATTCCCCAAACTCCTCTGCCGCCCTACCCTTCCCTTGTTTTTCACTGCTTGGCTTGGAGCTCGACACGTGTCCCTGGTGGTGCAGTGGAGGCATGGGTGAAAAATTTGTTTTCACCCCCGCACAAGGAATTTTTTTTTTTTCAAAGCCTCCCCACAGCCCGCCAACTCGCCCTTTTGGGCAATTTTTCATCCCTGGGCCCGCAGGCCCGCTCTTGGGGGGAAAATTTTCACCCCAAGGTCCGCCAGCCCATAACTTGAGATTTATGAGGAGTTGGGAGTACTTCTTTATATCATTGGAAAGGTGAGGAAATTTCCTATCCAATGGGAATGATTTAGGGAAATTTTGAATGTGCTAAGTGTGAGAAAAATTAAGTTGAAACTTTGAGCCTGTTAGAGAGTGGATATGGTAATAATTTACCCTCTGAGCCTAACTGAAACTTTTAACCCTAAATTTTAGACCTTGTGAGCTTTGATAATTATTTATAAAAAATAAAAGTATGTTCTAGTAGATTAAACTTGTTTCGAGACCTGTTAGTGCCAACTGTTTCCTTACAACTTGGTTGTAGACAGTTCTAAAAAAATAAAAATTATTCGATAATTTTCCTAACTAATCCTAGGTTTTTCTTTGGTCTTAAGTGGGTTGTTTTAGCAAGCATCACACTTGGTATCAGAGTAGTGGTTGAAAATCTTGGACCATTGGGTACACTAGAAAACTTGGGACATGAAACTTAAACCTAGCACACTTTTAAATCTAGAAAACAAATTAGTTTAGAAATTGCATATTTTAGTAAACATATAAATTGAATAAAACTTAGAAAAATGAAACAACTCACACCTTGATTTGTGTAGGAGGTGCAGACGGGGTGAGGGGACTTTTCACATAGACCCAAAATTACCACCACTGGATCAAGGTGTAGCAGCCATCCTGCCCCAAATTTTGTAGACTCTTCAGGATGTTAATGCCACTATACGTGGAAGATTAGGAGGAGGACATGCATCCAGACATGATAGGGAGCCATCTATTGATGCTTAGGCATCTCCTCAATCCAACAAGGAATATAGAGGAGAGAAGTCCCATGCAGAGTCACCACAGAGGGGATAGGGTGACCGAGTTTCACTGCATAAAGAGAGGTCTCGGAGCCCTAGGCTTAGGGATGAGCATATAGAGAGGCCTAGAGGCCATCAAACCACAACTATAGATCACATCAGGGAGATCCTGAAGCTTTAACCCTCACATTATTCTGGTGACACAAGTGGATTCCAGGTAGAGGCCTGGCTAGTGAGCTTAAGCGGTTGCTTCAAGCTTTGTCCTTGTTCTAGCAGCACGAAAGATCGTGTTGTGATCCATCTACTGAGGGATGGAGTAGGAATATGGTGGAGGATAGAGGAGTAGAAGCTCCATGTTGATTCTAAGATAGTGACCTGGGAGCTCTTTAAGGTGCATTTCTGGAGTAGATATTTATCATGGAGGTTCATACTGAAATGGATAGATGAGTTTCATGACCTCTGACTGGCATCTCTTTTAGTAGCAGAGTATGAGAGTAGGTTTTTGGATCTAATCCAGTATGTTGAGTACATGTAGAATGAATAGGTGTAGATTCATAGGTTCATCTGGGGCTTGAACCTAGACATTGGAGGTGTGGTTTAGATCCACTACAAACATACATTAGCTGAGACCATCGAGAAGGCCTATATAACAGAGGAGACTCGGGGGAAGAGCCAGTAGGATAAATACCGAGTCCAGAGCTGAATACAACAGATGCATGACAACAGATCAAGGGGGTCAGTACCCCTTCCTCGTGGTGGACAAGGTTAAGAACAATCATCATTTAGACCACAGCAGCAGCAGCAGCAGTCCCGCCCACCTTATAGACCTCCATAGAGAGTTGATGCACAAAGAGGTTAGAGTATGGGGCCTCCTCCTAGGGGTCCCATCAGGACATAGGGTGGACCTAGAGCTCAGTCAGCAGGAGTTCGCTAGTAGAAATTTCAGCAGACCGTATTCGGTTCATCAGGATCCATGCCACAGACTTCTAGGGCACCTACTAGAGGTGCTACTCATTGGGGAGGATCAGGCGGTTGTTTTGGTTGTGGAGTTGTGGGACATTTTTGGAGAGACTCCCCTTAGAACCCTAATAACAAGGGTAAGACTCAAATCTAAGAGCCGACTATTGGTGACATGGGACGTAGCCACAAGATTTATGTAACGGTTGAGAACCGTCAGGATGAGCATCAAAGTACGGTCATTAAGACCATAGGTAGCATTGGGGGTATTCCTACCTCTATATTGTTTGATTATGGTTCTTCTGATTCTTTCATTGTACCATCTTTAGTAGAGCAATGTAGGCTGGTGGCAGTTAGGAAGGGTCATAGTTGGGATGTTGAGATGGCTTCTAGAGCCAAGATCTCTGTAGAGTCCTTAGTTAAGGAGAGTGTAGTGGATTTGGGACCTTTCACCACTACTTCCTTTGGGCTCATATGGATTCATTTTGGGTATGGATTGGTTTTCTACACACAGGTCCAGGATGGATTGTTACCACAATATTTTATCTTGTGTAGATGATTTGGGAGTTGATTCGGTGATTTAAAGGGTCAAGAGACCCATTTATTTTCACACCATCTCCACTGTGCAGCTTAAGCGGTGTGTGTGATGGGGTTGTCAGATGTATGCTGTTACAGTTAGTGACAGATCAGAGGATGGGTTTAGTGGACCATCACTAGATGATCACCCTATTCTAAGAGAGTTTGCAAATGTCTTTCCAGGGGAGCTACCAGGGTTACCACCCTAATGTGAGATTGATTTTCATATAGATTTGGTTATGGGAGTAGAGCCTATCTCACAAGAACCTTATCGAATGACCACCCCAGAGCTCTGTGAGCTCAAGTTGCAGCTTGAGGGCCTTTTGGAGAAAGGCATTATCTATCCTAGTGTATCCCCTTAAGGTGCACCAGTGATCTTTGTGAAGAAGAAGGATGAATCCATGCGGTTCTGTATTGATTACAGCTAGCTGAACAAGGTGACGATCAAGAATTATCATCCCCTTCCATGTAATGATGACTTGTTTGATTAGATGAAGGGAGCCATAATTTTCTCTAAGATTGATCTTAAGTCAGGTTACGATCAGCTAAGGATTTCAGAGGTGGACATTCATAAGATCACCTTCCACACAATATATCGACAATATGAGTTCACAGTGGTGCCTTTTGGTTTGACTAATTCCACGATAGTGTTATGAGTTTGATGAATGGGGTATTCAGGACCTTCTTAGATCGATTTGTGCTCATCTTCCTTGATGAAATTTTGATTTACTCACGTACGCGTGAGGATCATGAGGGGCACCTTCACTAGGTTCTTCAGTGTCTTCATGACCAAAAACTTTACAAGAATTTGGAGAAGGGTGCTTTATTTCAGACCGAGGTATAATATTTGGGTCATATCATTTATGGGGAAGGTATCGCGATCAATCCTTCTAAGATTAGAGCCATTATGGATTGGTTAGCACCCACTACGGTGACAGAGGTGCGCAGCTTCATGGGATTAGCAGGATATTACCAGAGATTTGTTCAGGACTTCTCTTAGATTGCACACCCTATCACTTCCCTTCAGAGGAAAGAGAAGAAGTTTGTTTGGTTGGGTAGATGCGAGCAGGCCTTCAGGAAACTGAAGGAGTGACTCACTACAACACCTATCCTTGTAGTGTCAGATCCACAGGGTGAGTTCTTTGTTTGCACAGATGCTTCCTTAGCAAGGCTTGGAGGTGTGTTGATGTAGGAGGGAAAAGTAGTGGCTTTTGAGTCTCACAAAATCAAGGATTATGAGCTTAATTATCTGAATCATGATCTTGAGCTTGTGGCAGTTTTGAACTCCTTAGTTTGATGGAGGAACTTTCTTCTTGGTAGGAGATTCACACTCAGGATAGATCACTCGAGTCTTCGTCACCTCTTCACAAAACAAAATCTCAACGCTCGCCAGTGGAGTTGGATGAAGTTTCTTTATGAGTATGATATGGAGATCAAGCATGTGAAGGGGAAGGAGAATGTGGTGGTAGATGCTCTCTATAGTTGGAGACATGTGGCTATGGCCATCTTAGTGAGCACATATTTGTGAAGCAGGATTCTTCAACAGCTTCCTCTTGACAACTTCTACATTATAGTTTGAGTAGAGATCGAGTCCCAGAGACCCCTCAAGGGGAAGTTTGATGGTTTTTCCTTAGAGGAAGATGGTCTTCTCAAGTAGAGAGGCCGGATTTATGTTCCCAAATATGGAGGCTTGAGGAAGGACATCTTGGTAGAGGCACATCATGCACCCTATTCAGCCCATCCTGAGGTGAAGATGATGCACGCCACCTTGCGACAGTTGTATCATTGGAGAGGAATTTGTAGAGACATGGCCCAGTTTGTGTCACGATGTTTAGAGTGCTAAAGAGTTAAGGCCAAGCATTAGCATCCAACTAGCCTTATTTTTCCTCATGCTATACTAGAATGGATGTGGGATACCATTTCCATTGACTTCATTGTTGGGCTACTGATGTCGAGATGTCACCACAACGCCATTATGGTCATGGTTGATAAATTGACAAAAGTGGCCCACTTTTATCTAGTAAAGACCACTTATACAGCTAGAGCAGTGGCACATGTATATTTGGATGAGATTTTCAGGCTGCACAGGATTCCACGGAAGATAATTTGTGACCATGATCCTTTGTATACTTCACATTTCTGGACTACCATATAACATGCCCTCAGGATGAGAATCAACTTTAGCATAACATATCACCCTAAGACAAATGGACAAAATGAGCAGGTGAATCAGATTTTAGAGGTCATGCTCAGGATGTATGTGATGGATCAGCCGTCTAGATGGGAGGAGTACCTATACTTAGTGGATTTTTCTTATAATAATAGTTTCTAGAGTTCTATAGGCATGGCTCCGTTTCAGAATTTATATGGTAAAGAGTGTAGGACACCTCTTTACTGGGACAAGTTAGAGGACAGAGTATCTCTTAGACCCGCTCTTTTATAGAACATGGAGTAGTAGGTGGTATTGATCAGACAGGGACTACATGAGGCACATGATAGAGAAAATAAGTATGCAGATCAACATAGGATCGACCATAGTTTTGATGTGGGCATGAAGGTGTTCCTTCGTGTCAGGCCACACAAGAGCCCTATCCGTTATGGAAAAGGTTCTAATTTATCTCCTAGATTCATGGGTACTTTTGAGATCTTGGAGCGTATCGGCCCTTTGGCCTACCATCTAGCATTTCCACCTAACTTGTCTCACATACATGATGTGTTTTATGTTTCAGTTCTTAGGAGATATATTACAAATCCTTCTCATGTGTTAGATTAGACATCACTACAGGTGAAATATTATGGGTAGGTGATGGTGGATCCCATTCACATCCTATATTACAAGACCCTGGGCCTTCGAGGTAGAGAGGTTGATCAGGTTCAGGTGTAGTGGGACAAAAATGATGAGTCTGCAGCTACATGGGAGGATGCTACCTTATTATGAGTTCAGTTTCCACATTTGTTCCAGTGACTTCAAGGAGGAAGTCAAGTATAAAGGGAGGGGAATGTAGTGCCCACTTCCCTTTGATACATTTTTATACTGATCTTGATACTATTGATTACATTATAGACATTATTATGATTTTGATTTAGTATGATGTTAGATGTTGGATCATGGATTATTGTTGATTTTGATTTAGTTATGATGCATGATGATTATTAGAGACACTTCATATGTGGATGATGATATACTATTTGACATGGATATATTGGGAATGTTGTTCAGACATGTAATTTTGGATATTGTGAGTAGACCTAGAAAATTGACATTATATGATGATGATATAGTGGTTGATTAAATTACAAATGATATAGTTGTTACTTTGATGATGTTGTGATTCATTTATATAGATGATCTTGTGATTATATTTATATCATGTTGGATGTTCTGATATGCCCACGAGGCCGAAGGAGGTATAATTGTTTTGCAGGTTAAAATATCACAACAAACATCGGGGGATTGGAGACCAACCACATTGGAATTCTAGATGAATTCAACAAGGTCACCATGGCAACATGTTTTGTGTGTGTGTTGTATTTTTGTTAGGGATTCCCATGGGGGGGATTACCTTCAAATGTGACCAAGGGGTTTTGTGAATTTTATTAATCTGGTTCCTTTTTATTAATTGATTCGTATGTATTTTATTATTGATATGTCTCTTTCTTTTATTTAATTAAATTGTGGTAGATTAATGTGAGAAAACATATGGTTAAAAGTTAATTAATTAAATTGGGACATAAGGAAGTAATTATTAAAGTTGTTGACCCTTATGTTAAATGTTGTAAGGTGTGTGTAAGTAAGGTTGTAAGTGATGTGTAAGTATGTGTAAGTATGTGTAAGGGAATTGTGTAAGTCAGATCTTGGAGTAGGAAACAATCCACCTCATTGGAAATTCGAATTTGTCCTTGGAGGTTGTTTTTGGAGGCTTCTGAGACAAGTAAAACTTGTCCCATACCTCTTAATTTTATTTACCAACCATACCTATGGTTGGAGGGGTTGATTTTAGACATTTTTAATACATTTTTATAAATCAAGTTGCATGTTTTAATTACGCTCCTTCTTACATTTTATTTAATTCAGTCCTTTGGGGTGTGAGTTGGATTGGAGTGTGGAAGTAAATTGTCATATTATTCACCAACCTCTTAATTGTGCATTGGAGAACAAAATTTGAATTTTTGTGTTGGAGTTAAGGATGTGTGATTGTGGCATCCTACATGGATCCACCCTCATCCTCTTCTCTTCCCTCTTCTGTAAAATTCGAAACTTTTTGCTTTGTTTTGGGTTGTTGAACATTTTGCATGCTTCCTTGTAGGTGCACATTTTCTTGTTGATTAGGAGATCTTGTTGCTTTTGGAAGGAGATTGGAGAACATTTGCATGCTTAGTTGGTTGCTGATTTTTGGGACTGTATATTTGACTTTGAAAGCTTATTGTTTTGGAATAAGATCTACCATGGAGAGGTAGGATCTTAGCTCTTCATTTATGCTGTTCATTTCTTTTTGTGTTTGTGTGAATGGTGAATGTTTTGTGTGTGTGTATTGGTTGTTTGGGTAGACTATCATAGGAATGGTGTAGGAGAAGGGCTATGGGGAATCCATGTGGGGGGCATAAAGGGAATGTGAGTGGTATCATATTTATTGTGGAGGGAGTTTGGGTTTGGGTTCCACCATGGAAAAGAAACAACTTGCATGTCTTACTTTGTGGGCGGGCATAAGGAAATCTGTGGGGGGTCATAAGGAGGGATTGTGGGGGGCATAACAATATGTGTGATGTTTTATATTGGTGGTTTTTTACAGGTGGATGCCTAATTCCCATTGGGAGGCATAAGCAAGCTTCCCCCATAGCTCTTTCTCCTTTGGGCTTGCAATGATGAAGCCTGAGTTCTATATGTAATGTTTTCAATGCAGTTGTAAATTGTTGTTTTTGATATGGACCTGTGTTTTTAATTTTGAAATGTGCAATGTTGAAAGAATGTACTGTGTGTATGTTTTTTGGAAGCCTATGTTGCTGCCATGAGTTGAATCAACACGCCTTCTATTTCATTTTGGTTAGGGCTTGGGGGCCCAATGATGAGGGATGTCTTCTCCTCTTCATTGGATGTCTTGGTTGGGTGGAGAGCGTTTGCCTTTCCCTCACTTTTGTTGTGATCAAATTGGAAGAAAAAGGGAACTTTGCATGTTGTCTGTTCATGGGTAGAGGAGAAAGAATATAGTTTGACAACCCCTTGTGAAATAAATTTCTTTTGTAACCTTTCCCGCTTTGAAGTGGATGAAATTGTAAATGTCTTGTAATGGAAAGATATTTGTATTAAGCTATGAAAGTTGTAAATTTGAAATGTGACAGATTTATATACTCTGTTCTGTTATTGAGAAGAATGTGAAAGACATGTATTCTGTATGCTGCATTTTGAAGTTGGAAATAAAGAATTGAAATATGTTATTACATTCAAGAAATTGAAAGTTGTAAAATATTCATTTTCGAATTAATGGAATGATTGTCAATACCTTTCTTCAGAATGGCATTGTTATATTTAAATTCTGTATTGTGAAATCCCCGGTATGGAAATCTCTAGTTGAAAAAGGAAATACGTATGAAGGATCATTGCATTACTTTGTTCCTTTTGAAAATAAGACTTGAATTGGAAATCATACTTTGCATTTTAGCTATTATATGGTTTGATTAAATCACTTAAATGTATTTGACTAGGATTAGAATAAATTTTCATACTTGAATGATGAAAAATGATAAATGAATCCCTTCATAAATTGATCTCTATCTTAAAATTTAAAACTGGCAATTAACTCATCTAAAATGAACAGTTTGAGCCTGCACACAATAATCAACATTGAAACATTAAAATTTAGCAAGCTATGATATCAATGCACTCAATTTGACAAAAAACACTTAAGGAAATAATTTTAAATATTACAAAATCGGGCCCAAACCTTTTGCAGTCGTTTTTCTGTCAATTGTTGGAAAATTTGAATTGGAAATCAATCAAGTAAAATTACCCTCCAAATGAATCCTAAATCCTTTCTAGAATATTTCTCCATGTCTGTTTGACATGTTGAGTGAAGCAGAAGATCAAATTGACCCAAATTTATAAGTTAAAATTTACGAGTTTGCTTTTAAAAATCTTACAGGCTGTTTTCTCAAAATTGACCCCTTAAAATTTCTCAAAATCTAAAATTTATGATTTCTATGCAAAGAGGGCATTGAGAGATTTCTAGAAAGTTCTCGTTTACCCAAAACTAAGATTTCTATCAAAAGTTATGGCCTTCTGAAGTTTTCTTCACTGGCATTAAAATTTTGGGAAAAATTTCCTTAGCGGGCCTGCGGCCAGAAATTTTCCCTTGGGACTTAATAAAATTTTTGGGAAATTTTTTAACATTTTCCCCATTGGCCTGCCAGCCCACAGTCAATCAGAGGCTGCCATGTGGCATGGAAAAGGGGTAGAATGTTTATAACTTATCTTTTCACGAAAATATTTTTTGGAATTTTTTTGTAAATTTTCCTGCATCCCCTCCAACCCTCAGCCAATAGGATGCCGCCACATGGCTCAGTGGAGGATTTTTTTGGGAACTTACCCCTTTTCCCCCTTTGGAAAAATTCCTCAAACTCCTCCATGACCCCACACTCCCGTCCCTACCTTGGAAATCCATTCTGTGGACGCGTGGGCCCACGCGTGCCACTTATCCCTTCTCCCTCCCCTTTGGCGAAATTCCCCAAACTCCTCTGCCATCTCGCCCTTCCCTCATTTTTCCCCGCTTGGCTTGGAGCTTGACATGTGTCCTTGGTAGTGCAGTGGAGGCATTGGTGAAATTTTTTTTTTCACCCCCGCGCATGGAAAAAAAAATTCAAAGCATCCCCACATGCCGCCAACTTGTCCTTTTGGGCAATTTTTCATCCCTGGGCCCGCAGGCTTGCCGACCCATAACTTGAGTTTTATGAGGAGTTAGGAGGACTTATTTATATCATTGGAAAGGTGAGGAAATTTCCTATCTAATGGGAATGATTTAGGGAAAATTTTAATGAGTTAAGTGTGAGAAAAATCAAGTTGAAACTCTGATACTGTTAGAGAGTGGATATGGTGATAATTTACTCTCTGAACCATAAATTTCTTGACTAATCCCAAGTTGTTTATTGTGTCTCAAGTAGGTTTTTTTAGTAGGAATCACACTCAACTAGTTGTGAACCAATTCAATGGTTTGTAACAGTTTCATAATGATGAGTTTCAAAAATATAGACATCATGTACACCAACTTTTGACCACGTTTGATCACTACCTCATTCAATCCACTCCATGATCCACTAACAAATTCACAGATACCATGGCTTGTCTTTCCTCTCAAATACCTACCTCACCTTTAGACTCAAAAATATTTATCACAATTCAATGATTGCAATCACATTCTTATATTATTCATGGCATTAATATTGTGGGTAACATCGATACTGGCCTACATGACATTTGGTATAAACACTTCACTAACTACCTTTCCCTTTCAATCCTGCCTCTAGATCTCACTTGCAATGGATGATGAGCCTTCTTAAAAAGTGTCTTTCATTATTTTGGATCTTGTGACCTCTGATAATTATTAATAAAAAAGAAAAGTATGTTCTAGTAGATTAAACTTGTTATGGGACATGTTAGTGCCAACTGTTAACTTGCAACCTGATTGTAGACACTTCTAAAAAAATTAAAATTATTCCATAACTTTCTTGACTAATCCTAGGTTATTTATTAAGTCTCAAGTAGGTTTTTTTTGCAGGCATCACACTCAACTAGTTGTGAACCAAGCCAATGGTTCGTAACAGTTTCATAATGATGAGTTTCAAAAGTATAGATATCATGTACACCAACTTTTGACCACGTTTGATCACTACCTCATTCAATCCACTCCATGATCCACTAATAAATTCATAGATACCATGGCTTGTCTTTCCTCTCAAATACCTGCCTCACCTTTAGACTCAAAAATATTTGTCACAATTCAATGATTGCGATCACATTCTTATATTATTCGTGGCATTAATTTCATGGGTAACATTGATACTGACCTACATGACATTTGGTATAAAAACTTCACTGACTACCTTTCCCTTTCAATCCTACCTCTAGATCTCACTTGCAATGGATGATGAGCCTTCTTAAAAAGTGTTTCTCATTATTTTATCATTGGGGGTCTTCTCTATAAACTTGGCTTTGACGATATCCTCTTGCGGTGCCTCACCAGTTTGGAAATACCATACACCAACCAAGAGATTCATGATGGGATTTGTGGGGGACACTTCAGTGGCCTCATTGTCACAAAACATATCCTTTGACATAGCTATTACTATCCAACCATTAACCAAGACTACTGGGACTATGTCAAACATTGTGTGAAGTGTGAGCAACATGGTAACCTTCATCATACTTCTAGTCACACCTTACAATTCGCTAGATCCTTTTGGCCCCTTTTCTCAATGGGGTTTGGATCTTGTTGGAGAGATTGACCCTCATTCCTCACAACATCATATTTGGATCATCAAATCGACTGAATATTACAATAAATGGGTGGAATACATCTCTCTCATTTGTATCAAAGCTAAAAAATAACTTAATTTATCAACCACCATATCATTTTTTGCTTTGGTGTTCCTCTTCTTCTTATCAACAACAATGGAAAAAAATTCAAAAATAAAACATTACACAAACTGTGTGAAAATTTTGGCATTCAACTCAGTTTATGTTCACCATATTACCCATAAGTAAATGGTCAAGCCGAATCTTCTAAAAAAACCTTCAACAAACTTTTTATGAAAGTGGTTGACGACACTGGTAAGGATTGACACACATATATTCCTTTTTCCTTATGGGCTTATCGCACAAGTATTCATACCTCTACTAATGCCACACCTTTCTTTTTGGTCTATAGTATAGAGGCCATCCTGACTCTCGAAGTCCAAATTCCATCTCTTCATATATCACTTAAAGATATGCTCTATGATGAAGAGTTTTGCCAAGAATGTTTGGCACAACTTGAGCTACTGGATGAAAAACATGTTCAAGAACAAACCTTCAAGATCGATGATCTTATTTTGAAGGAAAATCAACATGTAACCAAAATGGAAAAAAGTAAATAAGGATGCCTTGCTATAGATTGGCTTGGACCTTATATTGTCACCCATACCTATGGATCAAGAACTTATCATTTATCTTCTCTTGAGGGTAAACCCGAACCTGAGCCCTTTAATTCCTTGCATCTTCGACCATTATATTGTTGAATAACGTACTACATCAATTTATGTCTCCTATATATTTATCCCTTGAGAAAACCTATCCTTCCACCTACCTATTTTTAAGGACCAATGACTAAACCAGAATTATATGATTATCCATCACCATTCAGCTTTATCTTGAATATGAGCACCATGGCTCTACTCATGGCATGATTCTCATGGATAATCTTCATCCTTTTTAGGATGTAATCACAAGGTTTTTCATCACTTCAAACCCCTTTTTCGTAGCTAACCTTTACGTGCTATAGTTTTACCTTCATAAAAGAGGCCTATACTCCTTTATAGTCTTGTCCATGACTACAAGTCCAAAACGATGCAAAAATTTTGGGATAACAAAATTATTCTCCTTAAGTCAAACTTCTTAAAAATAGATTATTCCTTCAAATGAACATCTATGCCTCTCTATTTATGCTATAAGTAGACTGCTTCCTCAAAGGACAACTATAAAACACAAGCCACCTATTGTACTTAGTCTATCAAAAAAAATATTAAATTATATTTTCCTTTTTTTAAAATCTTAGAGCTTCTTGCATCGATCAGCTTCACGAAGACCTCAAGGAGACTCTACTAATCATCCCAATATAGAATTCTCACATCAATCAATCTATGAATAATAAAAGCAAAATGTAAAATAAAAAGTCAAGAAAAATAAATAGTTTTGTTCATGGACTTGCCTATACTGGTCTTAGGTATATTGTAGAAGGGAGATGCCATCCCATAATAAGGTTACACTAGACAAACCACTCGACCCTACCCTCTTTTATTTTCTCCCTACCTACTCAAGGGATGTGGCACAAATGTGACACATTATGATCATGTAACTTTATTCAAACATAGAATTATCAATCATGTAACATATCTAGGGGCTTCTGTTCATAAGCCTATTTGTATGGCCTTTATGGTCCTTACCAACTATGGATTTGTTATCACCAAATCACAGCACCCCTGGATGTTGATCAGATTTCTAGGTTGATCATACTAGCATCCAGTGTGATTGCATAACATTGAATCCTTTCTCCAAGTGTGGGACTTGAAAAAATGAGGAAGGAATCTCCAGAGAAGGCTGGTTCCTATTCCTCTGTTCAAATGCACACAAAAAATGCAGAGGGTTTACTCAAAGTCTAATCCAACTCGCTAGGGAGACAGGGTAAGAAGATGTATAAAAATAAACCTAAGCTAACAGAGGTGATGCACTGAGGAATGAAGAACACCTATCTTGCCAATAAACACAGACCATTCAAATGTGATGCAAGATCATGCACAGATAACAAAATTTGTAGTGAAAGACCAGGAGGATGCAAATGAACACAGAGAGGGTTGAGAATCATCCACAGACATGAATTACTTGCTCCAAAGATTGATACAATACACTACAAAATTCCAAGAGGCAGAGTCGCATTACAGTTTCAAATGGGAGGTTCGAACTCCACAAATTCACCTGATAAAGAGAAGAAGGGAGGAGAAAAATAGGAATGTTTGACCCTTAGAAAGAAGCCCCTCTTTACAATATATATGAAGAAAGAGAGAGGGAAGAGAGAGGAAAGGTAGATATACCCCAACCACTTCTAGGTTGCATTTATTTTATCTCATTATAGCGGTGGGTGAGAACCCTGGCAAGAGTGGCGGACTGTATTTTTCATTAAAGTTGGTTGTTGAAACGTCAGTTCTGGCCATTACCACGCACCAGAGATGTTTCTTGATTTTATCTCTCCAAACTGAACCAAAATGCAAGATTAACCCTAGAATCATGTAGATAATTTCATCAGATTTCCATTGATATAAAGAACGTGAAAATCTGAGCTCTGGATCAAAAGTTATGGCGATCTGAAGATTTAGGGTAAAAAACAGGCCAAAACGGATCGGCGGGAAAATACTTGAATTTTTCCCGCGCTCTACCACTTGGATGACACGTGTTAGGCACTGATTGGGTGAGCAATTCTCTCTCCTTCCCTTTCTATGGGTTTTTCTTTGAAAATTTTGACTTTTTATAACTTTGGAAAATTTTCCATTTTTTCCCCGCTCCCCTGCCTCTTGGGACATGTGGCATGATCTGGTTGGAGGACAGGGGCGCGGGGTCATCCTTGTATTTTAATTTTTTGGCCCAAGACTCTTGTCAAATTTTCCTAAGTCTTTCCTTGGTTTTGAACTCCCCCACCTTAGGACACGTGTCCTGTGTCTATTAGCTCGGGCCAACCCTTCAAACCTTGCCCTTTAAAATTATTTGGCCAAAAAACACTTAGCTGATTTCCATTGCGCTTCCCCTTGTGACACGTGTCACGCTACGATTTGTCTGCGGGCCTCCTTGTCTCTTTCCAGCCACTTTGCCTTTTCACGTCCCACACATACTTTTGGCCCAGATGTCCCAAACTATGTAGAACAAATTTCTCCAAACCGCCTGATTCGGGCTTCTTTGTTCCTGTTTGCGGCGAAGACACATGGCAAGATTCCATTCACTCTCGGATCTTTCGGCTTTTCGCGTCCCACATGTACTTTTGGCCCGGATGTCCCAAACGAAATTCCTCTGTTTCGGCCGAACTGGCTGGTTTGCATCCCCCACGTACTTTTAGCCCAACTGTCCCAGACTGCCTAGGACAAATCTTTCCGAACCGCCCGAAATGGACTGACTTGCGCCAAACCGGCCGATCCGCGTCCTTCACGTACTTTTGTCCCGGATGTCCCAACTGTGTGAAACAAAGAATTAGGTAATTTTTCTTGCTTTCGGCCGATTTGGTCCTTTCACATCTCACGCGTACTTCTGTCCCAACTATCCTGGATGTTGCACAGACCACCTGGCGGCCTTTCGGCCGATTCCTGCCCCAATGTCCCAACTATCCCAAGGACTACCTGGACTAGGACTTAGCCGATTTTCTCTGTATTTTGGCACCAAGCTTGGTTTTTGTAATTTTTTCACATTTTTAGAACTTGTTGGGTTTTCTTCTTGAACAGGAGAATTAGAAAGAAGCCGAGGGGACCCCAGAAACATGATTTTTGCCTTGAATCAATATACTTGCTCGGGATTGAATAATCTGATGCATGTTATCAAAATTTACCCTGGGGGTGAATTTTGGATAACAGTTTTGGTGACTCAGTGGGGTTATCTGCATGTCAGATGAAGAACGGCCAGCTGCTCATAGTATTCCATTGGGCATGGAGTTTGTTTGATAACCTCTCAGCTGATCTAAAATTTGAAAACTTGTGTCCTTGAGCTATTGAAACATTTGTTGAGTTGGTTCTCCTGTGGCTGCAAATTCTCTTCCGAAGGCCTGATGAACTGCAAACATGCACATACTAGAAGCGACAGGACATGTGCACAAGCACTTAGGGAAATCAAACTATTCTAATAGCAGTACAATGTGCATAAGCACTTAGAGGAATGGAAATTCTAAATTAATATTTACAAGGGTGAAAAGCTTTCTTTCTAGTAGCAACGTTTGAGATAGATCCCATTGACCAGAACCTGCAATTCTTCACCATCCAACTTAGCCAGTCAAAAAGCATTGCTACCTTTGCATTCAATGATCATGTAAGGGCCACTCCAGATGGCATCGAACTTGGAATGCTTTCCTGGTTTTACACAATCTGCATCCCATTTCAACACAAGATCTCTAATCTGGAAGGTTCTAACCTTGGCTTTCTTATCAAAAGTATTCTTGATCAAGGCTTGATCCTTCTCTATTGCTTGGGCTGCATACTCTCTAACTTCTTGGAGCTCCATTAATTCTACATATCTAACCTCCATGGGTTCAAAATCAGCTAGTTCCAACTATTTCATGAGCTCCAATGTTGGCAATTCAAGTGATATAGGTAGAACTACTTCTTTCTCGTACACAAGCTTGTATGGAGAGCTTCCTGTAGGCCTCTTGGATGTGATCCTATCAGCCCATAGGGCTGATTTGAGCTTTGCATGCCAAGTCCTTTGGTTTTCATCCAGAGTCCTTCTGATGATTCTTAGTAGGTTCTTATTTGTAGACTTGGCTTGACTATTACCTTGAGGCTAATAGTTCGATGAAGTGCTGAGATACACACAATTCTTGATAGCCCATTCAGTGATCTTTGTGCCAAGGAATGCCAATGCATTGTCTGATATCATAGTGGCAGGGGAACCAAACCTTTTGACTATCCCTTCATAGAAATCTAAGATATTAGATTCATTTTCCTCCTTGAGTTCCACTGCCTCGATCCACTTGGTGAAATAATCCATTGCTGTAAGTATCCACTTGTGGCCTTGACTTGAATTGGGATTGATAACCCCAATGAAGTCCAATCCCCATTGCATGAATGGCTGATTTACTGAAATTGGATGGAGGGGCAGCGCTGCTAACCTCTCCTTCCCTGTGAAGAATGCACATCTCTTGCATTTTTTGACCCATGAGTAGCAATCATTGAACACAGTAGGCCAATAGTAACCAGCTTTCATGATTTTGAGAGCTGTCACTCATGGAGCAAAGTGGCCTCCTGCTTCCCCATCATGGAACTCATGTATGATCTTCTCGACTTGACATATTCCAATGCATCTTAATAGAACACCATTGATGTCCTTCTTGAACAAGATACCGTCAATGAGTACATACGGGATAGCTTGTAGTCTGAAGTATCTCCTCTTTTCCTTGCTCACTTTTGGAGGGCACAAGCCTATTTGGAGGTAATGTACAAGGTCTTGAGTCCAACATGGAATGGGTGCATCACCAACTGGTTGTTCTTGATCATTCTGTAGTAGTAGGAAAACATCCTCTTCACTTTCTGAGCTGTCTGGTTGTTTGGAAGCGAGTTGCTCACACAAACCTTTGCCACGAACTGGTTTGGTTACTCTGATTTCAATATCATATTCCATCACCCGAGTGATCCAACCTGCTCTCTTCTTGTTTAAATCCTTGTTTAGGAGAAAGTCCTTGACTCCAGCATGAGACACCAGCAGCTGAATCTTATTGTTTGAGACCAAATGTCTGAACTTCTTCAAGCTCCTGATGACAACAAGGACGTGCTTTTCGATGAAAGAATACTTTATTTGGAATGGCTGATTTACTGAAATTGGATGGAGGGGCAGCGCTGCTAACCTCTCCTTCCCTGTGAAGAATGCACATCTCTTGCATTTTTTGACCCATGAGTAGCAATCATTGAACACAGTAGGCCAATAGTAACCAGCTTTCATGATTTTGAGAGCTGTCACTCATGGAGCAAAGTGGCCTCCTGCTTCCCCATCATGGAACTCATGTATGATCTTCTCGACTTGACATATTCCAATGCATCTTAATAGAACACCATTGATGTCCTTCTTGAACAAGATACCGTCAATGAGTACATACGGGATAGCTTGTAGTCTGAAGTATCTCCTCTTTTCCTTGCTCACTTTTGGAGGGCACAAGCCTATTTGGAGGTAATGTACAAGGTCTTGAGTCCAACATGGAATGGGTGCATCACCAACTGGTTGTTCTTGATCATTCTGTAGTAGTAGGAAAACATCCTCTTCACTTTCTGAGCTGTCTGGTTGTTTGGAAGCGAGTTGCTCACACAAACCTTTGCCACGAACTGGTTTGGTTACTCTGATTTCAATATCATATTCCATCACCCGAGTGATCCAACCTGCTCTCTTCTTGTTTAAATCCTTGTTTAGGAGAAAGTCCTTGACTCCAGCATGAGACACCAGCAGCTGAATCTTATTGTTTGAGACCAAATGTCTGAACTTCTTCAAGCTCCTGATGACAACAAGGACGTGCTTTTCGATGAAAGAATACTTTATTTGGAATGGCTGATTTACTGAAATTGGATGGAGGGGTAGCGCTGCTAACCTCTCCTTCCCTGTGAAGAATGCACATCTCTTGCATTTTTTGACCCATGAGTAGCAATCATTGAACACAGTAGGCCAATAGTAACCAGCTTTCATGATTTTGAGAGCTGTCACTCATGGAGCAAAGTGGCCTCCTGCTTCCCCATCATGGAACTCATGTATGATCTTCTCGACTTGACATATTCCAATGCATCTTAATAGAACACCATTGATGTCCTTCTTGAACAAGATACCGTCAATGAGTACATACGGGATAGCTTGTAGTCTGAAGTATCTCCTCTTTTCCTTGCTCACTTTTGGAGGGCACAAGCCTATGTGGAGGTAATGTACAAGGTCTTGAGTCCAACATGGAATGGGTGCATCACCAACTGGTTGTTCTTGATCATTCTGTAGTAGTAGGAAAACATCCTCTTCACTTTCTGAGCTGTCTGGTTGTTTGGAAGCGAGTTGCTCACACAAACCTTTGCCACGAACTGGTTTGGTTACTCTGATTTCAATATCATATTCCATCACCCGAGTGATCCAACCTGCTCTCTTCTTGTTTAAATCCTTGTTTAGGAGAAAGTCCTTGACTCCAGCATGAGACACCAGCAGCTGAATCTTATTGTTTGAGACCAAATGTCTGAACTTCTTCAAGCTCCTGATGACAACAAGGACGTGCTTTTCGATGAAAGAATACTTTATTTGGAATGGCTGATTTACTGAAATTGGATGGAGGGGTAGCGCTGCTAACCTCTCCTTCCCTGTGAAGAATGCACATCTCTTGCATTTTTTGACCCATGAGTAGCAATCATTGAACACAGTAGGCCAATAGTAACCAGCTTTCATGATTTTGAGAGCTGTCACTCATGGAGCAAAGTGGCCTCCTGCTTCCCCATCATGGAACTCATGTATGATCTTCTCGACTTGACATATTCCAATGCATCTTAATAGAACACCATTGATGTCCTTCTTGAACAAGATACCGTCAATGAGTACATACGGGATAGCTTGTAGTCTGAAGTATCTCCTCTTTTCCTTGCTCACTTTTGGAGGGCACAAGCCTATGTGGAGGTAATGTACAAGGTCTTGAGTCCAACATGGAATGGGTGCATCACCAACTGGTTGTTCTTGATCATTCTGTAGTAGTAGGAAAACATCCTCTTCACTTTCTGAGCTGTCTGGTTGTTTGGAAGCGAGTTGCTCACACAAACCTTTGCCACGAACTGGTTTGGTTACTCTGATTTCAATATCATATTCCATCACCCGAGTGATCCAACCTGCTCTCTTCTTGTTTAAATCCTTGTTTAGGAGAAAGTCCTTGACTCCAGCATGAGACACCAGCAGCTGAATCTTATTGTTTGAGACCAAATGTCTGAACTTCTTCAAGCTCCTGATGACAACAAGGACGTGCTTTTCGATGAAAGAATACTTTATTTCGTAATCTTCCAAGGTTTGACTGAAGAATGCTATGGGCTGTTTTGAACCTTCTCTATTCAGCTGTGTCAAGATAGCTGAGATTGTATCTGATCCTCCAAACGCATAAAACATGAAGTCCTTTGAGAAGTCTGGGTTGATAAGAGTCAGAGCTTTTGATATTGCATGCTTGATGTTTTCAAAACTCTTTTTTCCTTCTGCTGTCCATTTGAATGCCGGAATCTTCTTCAACATCATGGTTAAAGACTTCACAAGAGTGGCAAAATTAGGCACAAATCTGTGGAAAAAGTTTATCCTTCCCAAGAAGCTTTGAAGAGATTTCTTGTGGTGTGGCAATGGAAGCATTCAGATGGCTTCAACCCTTTCAGGATCAATTGTTAGCCCTTCCCTAGAGACAATGTGGCCCAACAATTTTCCCTCGTGTGCCAAGAATATACATTTCTTTGGATTCAACGACACTCCAAACCTTCTACACCTCTAAAACACTTGCCTAAGGTGAAAGAGATGGTTTGCTGTATTCTTTGAGAAGATAGTGATATCATCTAGGTATACCAGCACTATATTATTGATTAAGCCTTTGAATGCCATATCCATAGCTCGTTGAAATTTTTCTCCGGCATTTGACAGTCCAAATGGCATCTTCTTATAAGCATACGTGCCCCATTTTGTAGTGAAGGCCGTCTTGAATTGATCTTCTTCCTTCACCATTATCTGATTATAGCCTGAATATCCATCTAGCAATGAAAACCTTTCTGAACCAGCTACAACCTGCAATATCTGTTCCATTGATGGAAGCGGATAATGATCCTTGAGAGAGGCTCTATTCAAGTCTCTAAATTCAACACACAATCTAATCTCTCCACTCTTCTTTCTGACTGGAACTAAGTTGGCAACCCAACTAGAATGCTTGATTGGGAATATGATTCTTGACTCAATCAGCTTGTCTCATTCTTTCCTCATGAGAGGCTCCATGTGTGGATTGATCAGTCTTTGTTTCTACCTGACAGGCGTAGTATTTGGATCCAATTTGATGGTATGCTGAGCTAAGTTGGGATTGAAACCTTTCAAGTCTTCATATCTCCAAGAAAACACGTCAGGGAACTCTTGACACAGTTGTATGAACTCATACCTTTCTTGTTCAGTTGTCATCCTTCCAATTTGCAATGGTTTGTTCTCTTCTTACAAGATGGATACTGAATCCTCTCTCTTGACTTGAATGTTTTCTTTCTCCTTTCTAAACTGATCATTGGGATTAAAAATGGAATCCAAAGTGATAAGTCCCTTGGGTAGCTTGTTAGTTCTCAGCTGTACCACTTGGTCACCATACTGTTGTTCCAATTTTTCTTGATTCTTAGCTGAGAACTCATCTTCTTCTTGCAAGAAATGGATGATTTACTGGTCATTCTCAAACACTTGCCAACTGACATTGTTATCTAGCACTGAAGGTGTCACAATCATGTGGATGTTTGGCTTTACCTTGTCTTGTTGAATGCTTTCCACAATGTCAAAGGCTGCCCCTACTTCTGCAAGCCTGTCAACAACTTGATTGTCTTTCCTAGGAATGGATTTGATGCCAAAACCCTCAAAATATTCCATGAGGTCCCACACCCTATTCTTGTAGCACTTGAGTAGATCATTCTTGGCAGCATGCTATCCCCTGACTTGATTTACAATCAATTCACTATCCCCAAAGACTTGCAAGTTCTTTATTTTCTTCTTGATTGCCCAATGCATCCCTTGCACCAAGGCTTCATATTCAGCAGTGTTATTGGAGCATGTAAATTGAAATCTAAAAGTTGAATAGTAATTTACTCCTCAAGGTGAAACAAGCATGGCTCCACCTCCTGCACCTTATCTACTCCTTGATCCGTCAAAAAACAGCTGCCATACCTCATTGTCATCCTTGTGGTTTGGCTTGGTGATGCTAGGAATAGGTTGATTTTCTTCATGTATACAATAGACCCCTAGCTCAGATTCTTTTACTTCTTGATAAGGATCAAAAGCATGTATCTTGTTTTCCCATTCATCAAGAGTTAGATCTAGGATGCTTCCAACCTTAGTGTCAGCTTCATCAGAGCTTGGGTGATCTTCTTGATCAAATGCTGAGCAATTGGCATTAATTTGACTTGGGATGTAAGGCTCAATATGGAAGTTTGCAATAGGTTATGACCTGATTGTGGCCTTGGTTCCATACCTCATTCTGAACAACATGTGTGACCAATCAGCAGAAAAATATCCTCCAATCTTGGCTGTGAAGTCCCTTGACAAGCAAAGGGAAAAGAGTGGTGGAAGGTCTATGACTGATACATCTTCTAAAACAACAACGTTTGGACATGCATGCAAGGTAAGACTCAAGTTTTTAATCACTCCAACTATTGCTACTACTGTCCCATCTAGCTGCACTACCCCTTTGGATATTGTTTCATACTGGATCCCTAGCTGATCAGCTATTTGTTTAGGCATTACTGAGCTACTTGCCCTGGAGTCTATCATACAATTGTGCACTAGTTGATTTCCAATGATCAATGAAACATATAAAGGAGGGGGTTTCAACATTTTACCTTGCTGTCCTCCATGATTTCCTTTAGGCTGGGCAGTATTTGTAAGCACTTTGTCTTACATTTGAACTTGTTGATTCGAAGTTGGCCAGTCCTTCATGGAAGCTTGTAGCAGATCTCTTTGGCCTAGGATGGATAGGGATTCCCACATTGATATATTGACGTTTTTCTTCTTCATCTGATCAATGATACTGAATGGTGATGAAGGATCTCTTTGCTATCCCTTTGCTTGTACATTCACTCCTTGCACGTGGGCAGCAACAACTGGTATTTGAGTTGGCCTAGGGGCTGTTCTTGGCTGCCCTTGTGCACTTGAAATTGGACTTTTCTTGGCAACCATTTGTGGAACCATGGGAGGTTGTGGATTGGTTGGGGCTAATGGCTGTTCTTCACCGAAATTCCTCCTTTTTGACCTTATGTTAGCTGCAACACCTTGATAAATTACTTGGTTCATGCCACAAAAATCCTCTGCTTGCCAATTTACCAATGTGGTGTCATTTGGGGCTGATTGGTGTTGGAATGTTTCTTGTTGTTGGCTGTTTCCTTGACTTCCCTCACCCTCCACACCAGTAGTTGTCATCATTAATGCTTGACTGAAAGCACCATTGAAGCACATGGATTGGTTTTAAGGCTCATTGCATGGAAAACACCAATCGTACTCCTGGGAAATGTTGTTTTGTGTTGGCACCAGTGCCTTAGAGGCAAATATGGCATTTGGATTATAGGGCTGGAATGGTCTATTGGCAAGAGGCCTTGTTTGATTCATATTTGCAACTAGATTAGGTGGCCTTAGTGGTTGGTATGGCTTCTTGTTAGGATGAGTTTGGGGCTGATAAGAAGGTCTAAAACCTTGGGCTTGTTTCCTCTTGAGAGTAACCAGCTCATTGCCTAGGTTTTGCAATTGCTTCATGACTTCTTGAAGCTCATTTGGGGCACTTGGAGATGAAGTGGAAGCTTCATTTGAACTCTGATTTCTAGGAGTGGGAGAAGGAGCCAAATTAGGTGCTTGATTGGTGTTTGGACTCTCTAAACTTGGAAACAATGGCATGGGAGGTCTAGGGGCAAGTTTGCTAGCTTGGATCAAACAATTTTCAGCGCTAATGGCAATGCTATAAGCCATAGGGATAGTTATGCCTCCCATGGACTGAATCAACATAGAAATATCAGAATTTAGAGCTTTGACATAGTAGAGAAAAGAACCTTCTACTGTTGGCTTGACTGCCACTGGAATTCTCTCCCAAGTATTTTGAAATCTGAAGTTGAAATCGGTCAGCTGCTCATTGGGAGCTCTCTTGATGGTTGTCAACTGCTCCAAAAGAGACAAGTTGTCTCCCAATTCTCTAAATTGCTCATGAAGTGCTATACACAGTTGATTCTAATTTGTGATAGAACCAACTCCAAGGCTTCTAAACCATTGCAATGCTTTCCCCTTGAATGAAGATGCCAGCAACTTGACAGCCACCTGCATCTCATTGATTTCATGGATTGCACAAAGGTTAGCAATATCTTTAACATGATCACCTGGAGTAGTCTGATTTTCTCCAGTGAAGTATGGAATTTTCTTCAAGGCTGCAATAGGAATTGGATGTTGTGCATTGAGGGAAAGTGGGCTGCTTCCTGTGAAGTTGACATAGGGGTTGTTTTGTGCCATTCTAATTGGTCTTAAAACCCTTGTTGATTGAATGAAAGGCCTACCAGGTGGAGGAGTTGAGAGAGTTCTATTTGGTGGAGATGGAGACCTTTGAATCCTTCTTCCTCTTTGACTTCTTCTTGGAGATAATTGCAGGTATTCAAACAACACTTCTTCTTCTCCAACTCTTGACCTTGTGGTGACTCTTCTCATGAGTTTTCAGGCCTGCACTGCTGAAACCAGTTGATTCTTCCCCTTGGAGTCACCAGATATGCAAATAATAGCTCTTTTCAAGCAAGAAAATTGTAGCAGATGCACATCAACTTTGCTGCGATAAAAATGAGACCTCTAGTGTCCCACCGGGTGTGCCAAAACTGTTATCACCAAATCACAACACCCCTGGATGTTGATCAGATTTCTAGTTTTATCATACTAGCATCCAGTGTCATTGCATAACATTGAATCCTTTCTCCAAGTGTGGGACTTGTAAAAATGAGGAAGGAATCTCCAGAGATGGCTGGTTCCTATTCCTCTGTTCAGATGCACACAAAAAATGCAGATGGTTTACTCAAAGTCTAATCCAACTCGCCAGGGAGATAGGGTAAGAAGATGCATAAAAATAAACCTAAGCTAACAGATGTGATGCACTGAGGAATGAAGAACACCTATCTTGCCAATAAACACAGACCATTCAAATGTGATGCAAGATCATACACAGATAACAAAATTTGTAGTGAAAGAGTAGGAGGATGCAAATGAACACAGAGAGGGTTGAGAATCATCCACAGACATGCATTACTTGCTCCAAAGATTGATACAATACACTAAAAAATGCCAAGAGGTAGAGTCACATTACAGTTTCAAATGGGAGGTTCGAACTCCACAAATTTGCCTGATAAAGAGAAGAAGGGAGGAGCAAAACAGGAATGTTCGACCCTTAGAAAGAAGCCCCTCTTTACAATATATAGGAAGAGAGAGAGATGGAAGAGAGAGGAAAGGTAGATCTACCCCAACCACTTCTAGGCCGCATTTATTTTATCTCATTATGGTGGTGGGTGAGAACCCTGGCAAGAGTAGCGGACTGTATTTTACATTAAAGCTGGTTGTTGAAACGTCAGATCTGGCCATTACCACGTGCCAGAGACATTTCCTGATTTTCTCTCTCCAAATTGAACCAAAATGTAAGATTGACCCTAGAATCATGTTGAGAATTTCACCAACTTTCCATTGATATAAAGAATGTGAAAATCCAAGCTCTGGATTGAAAGTTATGGCGATCTGAAGATTTAGGGCAAAAAACAGGCCAAAACGGATCAGCTGGAAAATACTTGAATTTTTCCTGCACTCTGCCATTTGGATGACACGTGCAGGTGCTAATTGGATGAGCAATTCTCTCTCCTTCCCTTTCTATGGGTTTTCCTTTGAAAATTTTGACTTTTTATAACTTTGGAATTTTTTTCATTTTTTCCCCGCGCCCCCGCCTCTTGGGACATGTGGCATGATCTGGTTGGAGGACAGGGGTGCGGGGTCATCCTTGTCTTTTAATTTTTTGGCCCAAGACTCTTATCAAATTTTCCTAAGTCTTTCCCTGGCTCCGAACTCCCCCACCTTAGGACACATGTCCTGTGTCTATTAGCTCAGGCCGACCCTTCAAACCTTGCCCTTTGAAAATTTTTGGCCAAAAAACACTTAGCTGATTTCCATTGCACTTCCCCTTGTGACACGTGTCACGCTGTGATTCATCTGCGGGCCTCCTTGTCTCTTTCTAGCCACTTCACCTTTTTGTGTCCCACGTGTACTTTTGGCCTGGATGTCCCAAACTGTCTAGAACAAATTTCTCTGAATCACCCGATTCAACCTTCCTTGTTCCTGTTTGCGGTGAAGACACGTGGCAAGATTCCATTCGCTCTCAGCTCTTTCGGCTTTTCGCATCCCATGTGTACTTTTGGCCCAGATGTCCCAAACAAAATTCCTCTTTTTCGGCCGAACCGGTCGGTTCGCGTCCCCCGCGTACTTTTGACCCAACTTTCCTCAACTACCTGTGACAAATCTTTTCGAACCGCCCAAAATGGACTGACTTGCGCCAAACCGGCCAATCTGCGTCCTTCGCGTACTTTTGTCCCGGATGTCCTAACTGCGTGAAACAAAGACTTAGGTAATTTTTCTTGCTTTCGGCCGATTCGGGCCTTTCGCGTCTCATGCGTACTTTTGTCCCAACTGTCCTGGATGTTGCGCAGACTGCCTGGCGGCCTTTCGGCCGATTCGCGCCCTAACATCCCAACTGTCCCAAGGACCGCCTGGACTAGGACTTAGCCGATTTTCTCTGTATTTTGGCACCAAGCTTGGTTTTTGCAATTTTTTTCACATTTTTAGCACTTGTTGGGTTTTCTTCTTGAACAGGAGATTTAGAAAGAAGCTGAGGGGACCCCAGAAACATGATTTTTTCCTTGAATCAATATAATTGCTTGGGACTGAATAATCTGATGCATGTTATCAAAATTTACCTTGGGGGGTGAATTTTGGATAACAGGATTATTTTACTTCTTTTCGGTTCACTTCTGCCTACTTGTTGCTTCTTCAGCAGGACGTGACCATCAAAATTAAATATCTTGGTTCGCTTCTCATTTCACCCACACCCATAGTAATCATCACTTCCAAAAAATTATATATAATTATCAAAATAAAATCAAAACCAAAAATAAAACCATACCCATACCAATCACACAAGTTAACTAGTTACCCTTTCTATTTTTCAGATCAACATTTGACCTTGCCTACTTTCTACCTTGCCTAAATGGGACCATTTTCCTTACCCAACCCACTTATTAGAAATCTTATTCTTCCCTATCCTATGGGAGAAATATATCAGCCTGAGGCCCCTTTTACAAGGGTTGTGTAGGTAACACTTTGAAGAAATGGGGTCTTCAAAGGTTATTTTGGCCACCATTTTCTACCCCCTTTCACCGTTTCGGCACTATTTGTCCCTACTACCTCATCTTTCTCATGTTTCCATAATATCAATAACTTGGAAATTAAACCAAACCATGCCTACACATCTAAGTTTCCATAATATCAATAACTTGGAAATTAAACCAAACCATGCCTATACGTATAATTTCCATAATATCAATAACTTGGAAATTAAACCAGCCAAACCATACATCATAACAATGCATAAACATATAGTTTCCATAATATAAATAACTTGAAAATTAAACCAAACCATGCCTATATATCTAGTTTCCATAATATCAATAATTTGGAAATTAAACCAAACCATGCCTATACATCTAGTTTCCATAACATCAATAACTTGGAAATTAAACCAACCAAACCATAACATAAACCATGTGTACACATCTAAGTTTCCATAATATCAATACATTGAAAATTAAAATAAATCATAACATCAACCATACCTACAACTATTTTCCATAATAACCATACAATGGAAATAAAACCAAACACAATAGATATATTTGTGTGTGTGTATGTATGTGTGTGTGTGTGTGTATGATGATTATTTTGGTTTTTGATGAAATTGATGCTTTACTTATTGCTTTCCTTTCTTTTCTCATGCATGTATGTGGTAATACTCATGGTACTTTAGGAAGAACGATAACGATATTTAGGTGAAAAAATTGGTAATAAGGAAAATAAATCTAAGCAACATCAAAGGACCTAAGAGAGGATGCACAAGACCATGGCTATTCACTAGGAAAGGCCATGGAAATATTAGAGTAAAAATAGATAGAATCAAGATTACGACACTCTAATGGTAGGAGATGTTAGGGAAAAAAGAGACATGATGATAAACCCAAGCGGGGAGAAGAGCCCCAAAAAGAGTAGGATCAGTTGAAGATGTGTGTAAAACCTAAGGGGGACTAAGATCCCAAGAAAAGGTAAGAGCCCAAGCCAAAATGAAAATGCAGTCAAGGTATTTCTAATGAAGGTGCTTAGCCACTTGGGGTGAATTTATGTAGAGTATCAGTGATGATATAGTCAACTTGGTTTAGAATGTAACTTCATGGGATTCATACCATGTGGAAAACAAAGTGTCATCAATTTGATCTTACAACTGAGAGATAATGTCACACTAAATGTCATTGAGAGAGGGGAAAGGTAGAGGCCCATATGTAGGCTATGGTATATATGATCTAGGGGAAGGTGAGTGGATCCTAGAAGAGTTATCTCCACACTTCTTTCCATGTAAAGAGGTTTGAGGATATGAGCACTTGCTGTGTGTAACATTATAGTCTACGTTAGTGCGTGAGTAGTAGCTTCCTCATAAACATGAATTCTACCTTGTCATCATATATGTCCATATCAAAATCAACTTCCCTGTTCTTTTCCTATGACTCTTTATTTACTTTGAAATTTGTCTCCTTCTTTACGGGTTTTGAATCATTGAATCTCATCTCATATGCAATCAATATTCCATGAAGATCATCCATTTTCATAGTAGTTAAGTGTTTAGCTTCCTCTACTTCTGACACTTTGGTATCAAATTTTTATGACAAGGATCTGAGAACCTTTTGCACAATCACACTCTCTTCTATCTTTCTCCTAATCCTATGATTAGATTTATGATTTCATCCAATCTATATAAATATGAAGAAACATTCTCACCTTCTTTCATCTTTATGCTTTCAAACTGTGCTCTGAAAGTTTGTAACTTGGATTTAGTTACCTTGCTATCTCCTTCATAAATTGTTTTAATATTAACCCACATTTCTTTAGTTGTAGTGCATTGCATCACTTTGATAAATTCAGCCTCTGCCAGCCCACAGAGAATCACATTCATGGATTTAAAATTGTTCTCACTTTCTCTTTTTCCCACTTGGTCTGTAGGGGGTGTAGATGGAATTTTGTAGCCACTATAATCTGATTTCCAGATGTCAAATCAAAGTGACATTAGATAGGTTTTCATCCTGACACTTTAGAAGGCATATTTTGACCCATTAAAAAGGGGTTATTTGGAGGTAGAGAATCCACTAGATGTTTGGTTTCTTTCCATAATTGAATTTACTAGATCTCCCTTGAGTTGTTAGAATCAATTCACTAGGGCCTTCATTAATACCAATTGTTAGAAACTAGAACACTGATAGGGGGGTGAATCGGGTTTCAATTCAACAATGTATTCCAAAATAATAAAATTCTTGAAATAATCAACACCATATAACAAACTAGATACCACTAAGCACAAAGAAAGAACATAAATTTTTTAAGAGGGAAACATAAATTGGGAGAAAATTAACTAAACCAAATCAATATAAAGTTCTTGGTTACAAATTTATTGAACTACAACTCAACTAATGAAGCAACAAATTCAGTTCAAACACCCACTTGAATAGTTTACAAGAGATAAATTTCTATAAAGTACCAAATTTCTAGTTACATTGAGCTACAACTTAATGTTTACACATTAGATTGATCACTCTTCACTATGGATGTCTGAGCATCTAATTGTGATCCTAAATATATCATAAAATACCTTACTCACTCTGCTTCTAACTTTGAAATTCTGATTTCTCAGGTCTTTAAGTTCTCCAATACATCTATGAAAACTTCTTCATACTTTACTCTACCTTGTCAAGACTTTTATCTCTGCAACATTCAGTCTCTTCACATTATATATGACATACCAATGTTTCTCAAATCACCAAGCCCCTATACTTTTGTCTTAGTCAACTAATATCACTCACAATATTCTTAAGAACTCTCAATTCTCATATTTTTCTTACATTTCAAACTGTCTCAAAATAGTCCTATTTGAAAGAAAGAGTTGTATTTAGGACAAGGACACTTTATCTTCAATTTCCCTTCATTCAAGATCACTTCAAATTCTCTCAAGGTTTGAGATTGTGATCTTTGAATTATTTTATTCTACTCTAAAAGATCACTCTATATTGATTCCTGAAACTAACTCATAGTTCACTCCTTTCTATCAACCCAAAAAATCCTTATTAATGGTTCCATCTCTATTTTCAAGATCTTATCACTATTTACATGAAATCACTTGATAATAAACAATTCACACTCCTCTATATCACTTCACAAGCACTTCTCCACCATACATCTATCAAGAAAAAAGAAATCTTCATATTATTCACCAAAATAAATATGTTTTCCTCGAACTACATATTCTTCATATACCTTGGAAGAACAAAAGACTTTGGATTTTTGTATGAAAAATATAAGCATGTCTTTCCACCTCCTTATTCAAGCTTGGAGAAGCTTACTATAGATTTACTAACTGAGCTAACCTTTTAAATTATTCAAGAAGATATATAGAAATTGATTTACTTTGAAGAATATGATGCAATTGTTTAAAGAGAATTCCAAATTTATTTGTGACATTAGACTTCCCATTTACACTCAAGAAATTGGTTTTAAATAGTTTCACATTGTTTAGAAGACACTCATAGAGATGAATTGCATTGAAAACCAAATAACTTGAACCTACCCAGATGAATGATGGATCATACCATTTCTTCAAGTAATGAGAATTATCTTCAACATCCATACACCATATTTGGGACTTGACCCACCATGAAAATGACCACAGTATGCAATAATTTGTCAAGAAGAGATAAAAAGCTTGTTCTCTTGCTAAAACAGAGTGTACTTGAAAAAACTAAAAATATGTCATTAAATTCTCCACCTACACTTCATCAATTCATTTGAAATATTTTTCAACAGGATTGTATTTCCCAGATAGATATTACTACCAATTTTTTTGAATTTTTGATGGTTGAATTAAAAGATATGCACAAAACCCTACTTTGAGCCCTAAAATTAGGGTATGGAAGACTATGAAAGCCTGAGAACACAAAAAATTAGAATTCTCCTTAAATTTTTCATGAAATTCAAAAATTCATTTTTTTTCAACTTTATGGGATCAAGATCCATCTCTTCAAATCTATTTTCAAGCTTGAAACAACTCCATATGCTCTCATAAATCAAATGTTGCAGGGTACAAACTGGTAAAGTGCAAGTGTTTTTGGTTGTGGAAGAATTTTAGTTTGAGTTTTCACATTTTGTTACATGTGGATGTATTTAAAGGAATTAAAAACCTTCCATAGGTGTTCTAAACCACTTGAGACCACATGAAAATCATTGAACCAACACATTTCATTGATTTGATAAGCTTGTGCCATGAATTCCTCCAAGAACCTTGTCATCAAGCAAGAAGATCAACTACTTCATCATTTCCCCAAAAGCTCCACATTAGTGATGTGCAAGATTTCTCTAGCCTTTGTTTATGAGATCAATTATGATCTAGAGTAAGAAAACAAAGTTAAAAACCTCAGGAAAATGACTCCATGAGAGATTGAGGCAAGATTTCTTGACTTCACTCTCTAGGACATCGTAGAGAGGATGACTTCACACCTTGAAATTCACCTAGAAACAACCTCAACTAATCAAGAACCTTGAAAATGACTTGTGAAAAAGGTCTAGGCCATTGTTGCAAACATTTCACTACTTTCTGGTCTTGTACATGACTGTACTAATCAAACTTGAGAGAGAAAACTTGACATTCCATGACCACTGAAGGATTTACCTGAGAATTTCACCTTGACACCTTGGGCTTGTCATAATCAAAGAATGAAGAGATTATTAAAGGTTCCTAATAGTTTTTAAGCACTCAAAATATTGATTAAAGGACATAAAAAATCAAATTGACCTTGAAGACTCAAGACACATGTCAGGAAGGAGAAGAAGCCTGTCTAAAAAATGCTCACAACTTTCTTAAAAAATGTCTAAATGTCCTGAAACTTTTTACGCTATCTCAAACCTAGAGTTATCTACAAAAATTACATCTATTATTACTCTGAAGGATGTACTATATTTTTTCTTGAGTGTTAAGAAGATAGGAAAGTTTTTATTCAATTTCCAAAATTCCTATTTTATAAAAGCTAACATAACTTCCACATACCTTCTCAAAATCTGATCAATTTTTTCCTAGAGCATAAAAAATCACCCTACTACATGGTACATAAGTTAATTTTCCACACATATGCATGTAATCTCCTATTCCATCTCATTTAATTCTTTTTGCATTCCTAGTTCTAAAGGTCAACTTCTGTGCAATTTCGAAATTTGACTCTTGGGGCTAAAATGAACCTTTTTTTTACTCACACATGCTATAGATACTATTCCAAGGCATGTCCCATGCTCCTATGAACATTTCATGACTTGCACCAACTCTTCACACCTTACCAGGTACCAGAAACATGCCTAAATGGCCTATTTTAAGTAACACTTCTTATCAAGGATGTTCTCAGCCCATGTAGGACAATAAAGAGCATAGGAAGATCTTAAGGCATCCAGTTGCAAATAAATTATCTGGTATTTATCATGGAGTTTGTTTTTGATGCAATAGTTTTATACATAGAGTAAGAGACTGTAGAGAAAAGTAGAGGATTACCATCCATGGAGAGATTACATGTTTGAATATGAGAAGAACATAACGTGTTTTAATTGTAAAGGAAAAGGTCTCACTGTCAAGAATTGTTTAAAATATCTAGTAAATCAATTTTGGGACAAAAATCAAGGTATTTTCTTTAATTTCCATAAGCTAGGGCACTTTGCTGGAAATTGTCAAGAATCACCTAGATTAAACTATAATTTGAATTCATTCCAGGGAAAAAACAAAAGAAGATACAGAGAAAATGCAAACACATAGATTAAGACCAAGTCAACTATGGCTAAAAAATATGTTGGTAAGAAGAAATAAATATGGGCATACAAAAGTAAAGTCAAAAGTTGAGAAACTAAAGACTAAAAAAAAGGTTCCATAGAAAACTAACATTATATTAACAAAGGATGAAAAAGGAAAGAAACAAGAATATTATTCTAGTACTTAGGATGAGAAATTTCTTCCTCAATTAGTGGTAGATAAGGTGTATGAAGTGTAACATTTAAGTTTATCAGGCACACTATCACATGAGAGAAAGTTAGGTAATGTGGTCATCACTCCAAGAGATGTAACTAAGAAGGATAATGAGAGTGTTAAGACAAGGAAACGAAAAATGGAGGAGTCATCATGTTGTCATGATGACTTTATGTTTTTTTGAGATGGTTCAATGCTCAAAGTATGCCTTCTTTAAGCTTCTAGGAGGCATATTCATTTGAATGAAGCATTGGAGTTAGGATGAGTCTTACCCATAATGCAGAAGGTATGTAACTTATGATTTGCCAATGTTTTGATTGGATTATCTAGTCTAGAAGGATGGAAATCAGTTGTATGGTAGTTTGAAGTTCTTATTTATCAAATCATGACTAAACTACTCATCTAAGACAGGTGTGCATATTCATAAGTCTCGTGACCTTGTCTTATGAATTATGTGAAGATATTAAAGTACATATTGTCATCACTAGGTGTTGAAAAGAGTGGTGTCACTGATGAGGCCATAAATTGGCCATAAATTACCATTATTTTGTCATTCTGAGTTACCTTTGAAAGTGGATTTAAATGTAATCTAGGAACTTATAGTTTTCTTAAGATAGAATATAGGATATATATCTTATTCATTATTTAGAAATATTTTTTTATCTATTTTATTAACTAATCCTATTGATTTTTTGGGAAAAGATGCAAAGTCTTGTGTATGTAGGCCATAAAGGAAATATAATGCTATTATTGGGAAAAGTGGAATTGATCATGAATAGTAAAATTATATCTGATTTCATATTCATATTTTTCTCAAAAAATTATGCAAGTTAAAAAAAAGAATCATCTCACTGTGAGGTCACATGCAAAAGTTATAGTTGTTTTAAGTTAGTTGCGAAACTCGATGATTTAGTTCCGGAACTCACAGAGTTAGTTCCAGAACATGTAGGTTTAGTTTTGAAACTCACAGATTTAGTTCCAGAACTTGTATCAATTGAATGATAGTTAGTAATGGAACTTTCAATTCATGGACAAATCAGATTTAGTTCCGGAACTTGTAGATTTAGTTTCCGAACTTGCATAAAAGGAATGACAGCTTCAGTTACGTAATTTGCATAAACAGAATGACAATTTTATTTTTGAGGGATTGTGAAAACTCAAATATTCCAATGGGAAATCTGAGAGAGTTTTTTGTTAATATCAATGTGTTTAACAAAAATATCATTTATATTTGCTAAAAGTTTTACCAATGAAGAGAGATCTAACATTTAGTGAGTTGTAGTCTGAAGAAAAGTGTATCAAACGAGCACTAAAAGTTCCATAAACAGAAACAAAAAAGTCAAATGGAAAATCTAAGAGAGGTTTTTGGTCATAGAACGTGTTTAACAAAAACCTCATTTATATTTGTTATAGGTCTTACCAATGAAGACAGATATAAATTTTAGTGAGATGTAGTTCGAGGAAACATGTATTAGACGAGCACTAAAAGTTTCATAAAATGAAACAAAAAATTCAAATGGAAAATTTGAGAGAGTTTTTTTTTCATAGAATTTTGTTTAACAAAAACTTCATTCATATTTTCTACAGGTTTTACCAATCAAGATAAATATAACTTTTAGTGAACTACAATCAGAGGAAAAAATGTATTTAACAAACATCAAAAGTTCCACAATCAAAAACATAAAACTCAAATGGAAAATACGAGAAAGGTATTTGGTAGAAATCATATTTTGAGGAAAATCAACCTTCTAATAATGTAGAGGAATAAAATCATTATGATTCTTGTTATCGAAAAGCAAGGAGAAGATTTAGAAGTAAATCTTCCTAAAATAAGTGAGATAAGATTTGACTCCAATAATATATCTCTCTCCATATTTTGTGGAGATGGAGATCTTAGTTGTTAGGATTGGAATAAAGATAAGATTAGATTGTATTTCCTAAAATAAGGAGTTGGTTGGATGCATGAATTATAAATGTAACCTTCCACACTGAGATATGTAATTCTTTTCTCCCAAGAAATAAAGATCTATTCTTTCTTCTCCAATATTTTGAAGTAAAGTTATTCTACAAGATCTTTAAAAGTATGATTTAAATTCTCTTCCAAGGAATGAGCTGACCACTCATTCCAAGGAAGATGGATCAATGTGTTTTTATGTTTATGTTCTATTCATTTCTACAGTTAATTCCTTTTGTTGTATTGTTTTTATCTTTGTATATGTGAAAATTCAGTCTGTTGTAAACCTGCAGGTGTTTCATTCAATTATGTTTATTTTTAATTCAGAAATTTCATTTATGCAAGTTTCATTTCTTTCATGTAATATTTATTTATTCAAGTGTGATTTCCTTTATGCAAGCGTGCCTTTATATTCCTACAAGTGTGATTTCCTTTATGCAAGTGTGTTTACATTTCTGCAAGTGTGCTTTTAAATTTCTACATGTGTGATTTATTTTATGCAAGTTTGGATTGTGTTTAAAGGATTTACTTTCCAAGATCTTCTTCTCTTAATGCATACAACCTTTGGAAACCAACCTAGATTGACATTTTTAATGGCGAGGATTGACGGCTCTCATCATTTTGGTGCCGTTGCCGGGGACACGGTGTTATTAGGAGATTTAGAGTTCTCTAAAAGAATATTCTAGTGATAATAGAATACCTTTTAGAAAATTCTGTGACAGGAAGCATTTGGTAAGTAGTTTATTTAGACTTTTATTTCCTGCAAGTAGATTAAAATTTCATTTCTGAAATTAAGAATATTAGATTGTATATATTTATCTCCCCACAAACTAACTCTTTGTATAAGAAAATGACTGTGATGTTTGATCAAGAAGGTACAATGGTATGAACAAATAATTCAGATCTAGAAATGGGAGAATATGATATTAAATCTAGAAGTATAACCAGTTGATGAAATATCATATGCCATTCTTGATAACCACCACCATTTCCCCTTGTATCAACTAATAGCTATGTGATCTTATTACACATAACCTTAGTAAAAAACTGGCTTATCCAGTTTGTAATAATGAAGTGGTAGCATTTCTAGTTAACTCCATCTATATTCAGGGATTTCGTTAGAGCCAAAATAAAAACTCGCTCATAATAAATCCACCCATCCAAATTAGTTTTCATCCCATAATTAAACTCAATCCCTGAACCATATCCATTAGAAAAATATGTTTTTATGTCTTTAAATTTCTTCATATTTGTATATGCTTGTATAACGTTAAGAAACAATTATGGTGAATATGAAGGAAAGAAATTTTTGCATACTAATATAAGAGGACTAGATCTATAGGAATTTCCAGAGTTGTTCTTGATACCAACATGCAGATTACGGAGCACCAACAATATTAACCAAGGAGCATGAAGATTTTGAAGGGACACACATATACCTTCACTCTCTTTTAACAACTATCCATCTCCTTAGATCACTAGTCTGGGCTTTGAAAAATACTATGGTGATTTTGATAATGCACAATTCAAGAAAGGATTTGAAGACATAGAAATTTCCTTCACAATTTTTGGAAATCTTCTTGGAGTTACCAAGTATGTAAAAAAAGTTTTTATGAGATTTCAGACATTGCTTCCTATTTTACACAAGTTTTACTTTGATGAATATAGTTTGATGATGGATCAAATTTTTCTCTAATCCTTCTCATACTATCATTTCAGCAAAAAAATAAATAAAAATCGACAAGTTTTGATTCGAAAACTAGCTTGTTGGCCAATGAAAGGTAAAAAAATAAAAAATTAAAAATAAAAAAATTAAAAAAAATTCAAAAATCTTTGATTGGAAAACCAGCTTGCTGGCCAATAAAAGGTAAAAATATATTAAAAAAATCAAAATCAAAATAAAAAAGCTTTGATTGGAAAACTAGCCTGCTGGCCAATCAAAGGCAAAAAAAAAACTTTGATTGGAAAACCAGCTTGCTGGCCAATTAAAGACAAAAAAGGTGGCTCTTCTTCAAAACCAATCAACTATTACTTGATGGCTTCTTTTTCAACACTACTTGACCATGTTAACAATAGGATGACAAGGACAACTAGAGGTATGATCAAGTTATTTTATTCTACTATTTTATTTTTAAGCTTTAATGTAAGTTTTTTTATTACAGTTAGATCCACTTTTAAAATCTTCAAGGAAGACAAGATAAAATCATATCTCCCCTACTTAAATGAAAAATATGTGCACCTATTTGCAATCAAAAATTTTGAGTATAATTTATGGGCGGCCATAAATAAACAACATGCATGAGTTTAGGTGTGGGAGAGAAGGAGAAACATGAGCTATGCATTTTGATTTTAAATATGAGACACAACAGAAGGAGATCCAAAAAAGAACCTACTGTAAAAGAAAAGAATATCAAAAGTAGCAGAAGGAGATTTACACAAGAACCTATTGTAAAATAAAGAATATCAAAAGCAACATAAGGAGATCCACACAAGAACTTGTTGTAAAAGAAGGAAATCAAAAGCAGCAAAAGGAGATCCACAAGAACATGTCCTCAATATGGATAAGAATCTAAGAAGAGATAATAATATAATGCATGAGGACATGCATAATATTAAGTGTAGGGCAATGATGAGGCCATAAATTGGCCATAAATTACCATTATTTTGTCCTTCTAAGTTACCTTTGAAAGTGGACTTAAATGTAATCTAGGAACTTATAGTTTTCTTAAGATGTAATATAGGATATATATCTTGTTTATTCTTTAGAAATCTTTTGTTATCTATTTCGTTGACTAATCCTATTGATTATTTGGGAAAAGATGCAAAGTCTTGTGTATGCAGGCCATAAAAGAAAGATAATGCTAGTATTGGGAAACGTGGAATTGATCATGAACAATACATTTAAAGTTATATCTGATTTAATATTTAGATTTCTCTTAAAAATTTATGCAAGTTGAAAAAAAAAATCATCTCAATCCAAGGTCAAATGAAAAAGTTATAGCTGTTTTAAGTTAGCTACAGAACTCACAGAGTTAGTTCCAGAACTCATAGAGTTAGTTCTAGAACTTATAGGTTTAGTTCCAGAACTCATAGATTTAGTTCTAGAACTTGTACAAATTGAATGACAGTTAGTTCCAGAACTTTCAATTCATGGAAAAATTAGATCTAATTCTGGAACTTGCATAAACAGAATGAAATTTTTTGAGGGAATGTGAAAAATAAAAGATTCCAATGAGAAATATGAGAGAGGTTTTTGTTCATAGCAATGTGTTTAAAAAAAAAAATCATTCAGATTTACTACAAGTTTTACCAATGAAGAGTGATCTAACTTTTAGTGAGCTGTAGTCCGAGGAAAAGTGTATCAGACGAGCATTGAAAGTTCCATAAAAAAAAAGTCAAATGGAAAATACGAGAGAGTTTTTTTTTCATAGAAATATGTTTGACAAAAATATAATTTAGATTTGTTATAGGTTTTACCAATGAAGAGAGATCTAACTTTTATTGAGTTACAGTTCGAGTAAATGTGTATCAGACGAGCATAAAAAGTTCCATAAACAGAAAAAAAAATTCAAATGGAAAATCTGAGAGAGGTTTTTGTTCATAGCAATGTGTTTAACAAAAAAATCATTCATATTTTCTACAGGTTTTACCAATCAAGATAAATCTAACTTTTAGTGAACTGCAGTCCGAGGAAAAAACGTATTTGACAAGTGTCAAAAGTTCCACAATCAAAAACAACAAAGTCAAATGGAAAATCTAAGAAAGGTATTTGGTCAAAATCATATTTTGAGGAAAATACTCCTTTCAATAATATAGAGGAATAAAATCATTATGATTCTTGTTACCGAAAAGAAAGGAAAAGATTTGGGAGAAAATCTTCCTAAAATAAGTGAGATAAGATTGGACTTCAATAATATATCTCTCTCCATATTTTGTGGAGATGGAGATCTTAGTTGTTAGGATTGGAATAAAGATAAGATCATATTGTATTTCCGAAAATAAGGAGCTGGTTGGATGCATGAATTATAAATGTAACCTTCCACTCTTAGATATGTAATGCTTTTCTCCAAAGAAATAAAGATCTATTCTTTCATCTCAAATATTTTGTAGTTTTGAGATCTTAGAAGTATGATTTAAATTCTCTTCCAAGGAATATGGATCTGTGTTTTCATGTTTATGTTTATTCATTTGTCTTTAATTCATTCTATTGTATTGTTTTTTATCTTTGTATTGTGAAAATTCAGTCTATTGTAAACCTGTAGGTGTTTCGTTCAATTGTGTTTATTTTTAATTCATAAATTTCATTTATGAAAGTTTTATCTCTTTCATGCAACATTTATTTATGCAAGTGTGATTTCCTTTATGCAAGTTTAGATTGTGTTTAAAGGATTTTATTTCCAAGATATTCTTCTCTTAATGCATAGAGCCTTTGGAAAGCAACATGGATTGACATTTTTAATGGCGAGGATTGACAACCCTCATTAGTCACTATCAAGAGGTCTGTCATGTGTTAAAATGCAATGTCAAATTTTTCAATGTTTTGTTCTCAGTCATGGAGTTCTGTCGTCATCAGTCTATAGTCAAAGGTCCAAAGTCATTTTGAGCATACTCCTAGGGGGAGTTAGTTGATTCATAAAGAATGAAATTTATAGTTTCCAATTCTGATTTTTGTGGGGTATTATAAAGTCTCCATGTGTTGTTGAATCCTGAATTCATTGTTCTCATGAGTCTATTACAAGTATGGATCTATAAAGATGTCACATAGGTTGTCAAGTGTCATAATTCATAAGAATTTTCATCATGAACAGTTTAGACATGAGTCTTGGTTTGTATCATGACTTGCAATATGGTGTATAGTCTCTCTAAAGTCCCTTTTGAAGTTGGTTTAAGGAGATCAAGTCCTACTTAATTAGTTTGATCTCAAATTTCTTGACTAAGATAATGATGTAATCAAGAAAGCACATTATTAGATGTGTCCATGTAAATTAAGATTGTAGAGGTATGAGATTGGGCTGAGTATGCTTTATATTAATTTGAAAAGATATTATTGATGGTTACAAATGTTTTGGCAAGGTGATAACACTAACTTGGAGGAGATAATAGAAAAAATCAAGGCAAAATGTTATCTCGCTGCCCTGGCTAGGTTTACACAGTCTTAATGAGCAGGTTGCATGAAAACTTAGTTTGGAAAGGTAAAATGAAGGAATTTGAGGCCAAAAGTTTTTAAAAACCATCTCAACACATAGAGATAGAGGATATATGATATTGGGGCTTCAATTATGAATACTTTCTCAGTTATTCTTGATAGATTTGGAGTGATAGTTTTTTTGGTGCACAGTGATAAGGTATCTAATAATGTATAATGAAAGAGAAGTTAGTGCTTGGGATAATTTGGATGATGAATATTCATTCATTTTATTTCTTCAATCTCTGTAAAACCCTTGTATTGATTCAATATGTATGGGAGAGCACTTACAATTGTCTTCAATATAATATGAGGTAGTGAAGGATTTCTTGTACTCCATGAAAATGAATGATGACCTACAGGTCTAGATGACATTGTTGCATGGTTACAATGGTATGAAGTGGAATTCAAGCTCAATATCATTATAAAATTTTATTTTATCTCATCCATTCATTATCTTGTAGGTATTGGTAATAGGTGGTGGTCATAGTTAGTTGAGAAGAATAGAAATTGGTGTTTTTAGCCCAAAATTACACCCTACAAGCTTATAGAGGCTTGCTCTAGCATGATGTCAATTGGTAATGAAGTTAAAAAAACTATCTTTGTCTCTGTTTGAGTTCTTCATGGCTTATATGTATAAGAAAAGTATTTAAAATATAAAATGATCAAGTTTTAGACCCAAAAGATGGATATTATCCCTCATAAGTTGACAAAGGTAGTGTTACAGTGGTATGAGATAGTGGTTGGGCTAGCTATAGGATGTTTTTTTGCTTAAAAATAAAATGGTATGGGTTATCCCTCAATTCAAGTAGTTGTAGGGGTTGAGAAGTATCTATACATGATTTTTATCTCTCAAAGAAACTTTGTGACATAGTTCAGGTTTAGGTTACCTTCCAACTTTGTTGAATTGGTGTTGTAGCAAGAAATCAGGTAACTCTAGGTGTATGTATACCAATTAGATAGGGGGAGTTAGTTTTCCCAATCCAAACACAAATATATGGCCATGTAAAGACAAATAATTTAAGGCTAATTTGAAATCTTATCAAATGGAGAGTTCCAGGTGGTACATGGAAGAAACATAGCAGTAATGCATGGGCCTCTTTAGGCAAGAAAAAAAAACATATCCAGGGGAGTGTATGCAAGGTATGGGAAATCTTATTTTCATTGAACTCTTCCAATATAACTATTTTTTTTTGTGATTGTGAATATTTTTCATATATGTCAAATGGGGAGAGATATTGTTGGAAACTTGTTTCATATTTCAATTTTCCATCAAGTTTCCTAATGTTGCCATCAATGACAAAGGGGGAGATTCTTGCACCCCGTTGGTTTTCTAGTTATTTTCATTGATTTAAAATGAATTGATGGAAAATAAAGAGTGCAAGATCATTCTTCTTAGGTGTTGTTCATAGGTTCTAGGTGACTTCATGAGGTTTCAAGAAGACAGGGTCTTGGAAATTGTTGGTTAGTGTCATTTCAGGGTGGTTTCAGGTGCTTAATGAAGTGAAACAGAATGGTAAAGGTTAGAACAAGCATGGGAGAGGATTTGAGAGAGTATGCACAACATGTGTGAGAAAATTTTAGGCTTATCTCAACCTCAGGAGTATATTTTTAATGTTGCTGAGAAATGGTATTAAGAACAAGCAGTGTTCTGACATGCAAATGAGATGGGATAGAAACATTTAAACCTATTTTTTTCAAATAAATCATTTTCAATGATGTAGCAAGGTGTCTTGATGCTTCATGTAAAATTTCAGGTCAAAGTTAGGTCATTTGTTTAAGTTATGTGAGTTTTTGTAAAACAGGGTTTTTGAACAATTCATTTTGAGCTTCCTGGCTTCTTAGCCTTAAAAAATATTATATATTCTCCTTTGAATAAATAATATAAGGAATTTTTGGATTAAATTGGCATAAAAATCATGTGCAAAATGTTTCAAGTCAATTGGAGGTGTTAGTAAAAATATATGAGCATTCTTGTGAAGTAGTTCTCTGCTCTTTTGGACTGTGTTTTGAATGGAAAGATGCAAAAGGTAAATCTTGATCTAAAATGACCAGTTAATCCTTGGAAATCCTTATTGAAGATGTTTTGATTGTTTTTCATCCTTCTTGGGTCTTGGTTTAGTGCTCAAGTCTTAAATCTCAGCTAGTTCTTCCAATGCCACTCTTCTTAAACGGCAGTCTTATTGAGTCTACCGTTTCTGTTCTTAAATGAAAACTATTAAAATTACACAAAAATCGATAACATTAATTGAATATAGTGATCTTTCTCCTTCAATATTTTTTCATGAATTTTTTTTTAAATGGAGTGTAATGTTGCTTCCCTCTCTTCACTTGGTGGAATGGTTATAACTGCTCCCTGTCATAGATTAACTAGACTGTATCCACTGATCATTAGGTTATTCATGAAGATTAAATCTTTTCATACATGCTTGTTAGCTCCATTTAATTTTTTCTTGAACACTTGATCAGGATTATGCCTAATTCTCTCTCACCATGAAACTGTCTGGTCAAGGTTCCTACTCTTTCTCTACAATGGTCAAGTATGAGTGCTCAAAAGAATACAATTGATGCAAATTAGAGTGAATATTTATCTTAAAGGACCTAGACAAGGCTATCAAATCCTTTTTATCAAGAGATCAAGAAATATTATAGGTTAGAAGGTTATTAAAAAGACCCATCTCAAGTCCTTGTTGCTACAATAGTTTTATAAATAGGTTGTGCCTCTTTGGCAACTACATTTTTTTTAATTCTGCGAGCATTTGACAATTCTTCAGGTGACAAAAATGATTGAAATTTTTAGAAGAGTAATTCATCATGCTTCAAGGCATTGAAATTTGTCTGTCCATAAAAAATTGTGAAATAAAATTCATTTTTGTTTCTCACAGGCCTAACAGACATTTATACCTTGATTTAGGGTTTTTATGAATTTCATTTGCTTGGTTCTTACATTTCAACCAATGAAAAATAACACAATTTGAATAGGATCTCTGTGAAGGCGTTTAAAAACATTTGCAAAATAAATCATTTCAATTGGTAGAGTGTGCAATGAGAAATTTAGAGAAGAATTTTTGAAAAATGTGTACAATCTTTGTAGATGACTGGTAACATCTTTTCCATCGAAAATTTATAAAAATCAGTTAGTATCTCTGCATGACAAATCAAAATGTTTTTCAAAATGTTTTAGATGAAATTATGGTGCTTGTAATGAGAAATTTCATCCCAGAATTTTTGTAAACTTGTGCTCAGGTTTTCAGACTATATATTTTTATATCTCAATCATATTCAAGAATTTTTTTGAAAATCTTTGAAGAAAAGTCTATGAAAATAAATTTACAATGTTTGAAAATTCTTTCCAAATTATGAATAAGATCGATATGCATCTAATTAGATGCCTGGGTGCTCCAATGATTGTATCAGTACCAGTTAACTGGGAAAATAGCTTGTTCTTGTTGTTTGAAATATTATTATGTCAAACCTTTATCTTTTGTGAGTGAGTTATGAACAGGAGCTTCCTTCAATCTTGTCAATGCTCTAAGGTTACAAACTATCTCTTGAAGTATTCAAAACAAGCAATATGGAAAGACACATGTTTCCTTGTCTCAAAAAGTCAAGTCTTTGAGTCTTTATATGGAATTTGAGAAGCTCAAGAGTTTCCTAACAATTACACTATCTTGAATCTCTCTCTGAGCTCATGAAAAGAATGTGGAAATATCCTTTTTAGTCAAGGGAAGTACTCCAAAAAAAAAGAATCAAATGATGCTTATGGAAGATGAACATTCACCTCAAATGACGTGATAAAGGGTGAGTTTAAAATTGGAACAAGGTAAGTAAAAATAGAAGAGATATGTGTTATGTAACAACTACTATAATTTTTTATTTCTTGTAGAAACAAATGGAACATGTATGAATAGAAAAAGAGAGTGAAGCATGTGATATATAAGGGGCTGATATATGATGAAATAAAATTAGAATAAATGAGAGAAAAAATGCAATGTGTGTGTGTGTGTGTGTGTGTGTGTGTGTGTGTGTGTGTGTGTGTGTGTGTGTGTGTGTGTGTGTGTGTGTGTGTGTGTGTGTGTGTGTGTGTGTGTGTGTGTGTGTGAATGAAACATGAAGATGATCAACATACAGTGAAGTACAAATGGAGAGTAGTGACAAGTCATGAACATAGAAAAGAGTATGAAAGGAGATAATAAAATACATAGAGACAATAGTGAAACAGAGGTATGGATCTAATACTTAAGACTTAAATAATGTTAGGAAAGCTTCTTCAGTGCAAAACTGAAAAGTAAAGTGAATGGAGAATTAATCATGCTTGAAGGAAACTATGCAATTTTGGAGTGGTGTTGAACGAATAAGTGATACATGAGAGAAATGATAAGAATGCCAATAGGTACATATGAAAAACACATAGAAATTGAATAGGGTGTCTTTTAAGCAGCAATTTTTAAACATAGATGGTATAAGACAAACATTGTGAGTAGGTGAACTTGATAGTGAGCATGGCCTGATTTTGATATGTCAAGAAAGGTGAAAACTGTACATTATAGTGAGATGATATAGAATTATGTGCAAGAGTATAAAGCTGCATGATAGAGAAGCAAGTTGATGAAAGATTATAGATTACTTTTGGTTACTTGACACGAACAAGTGTTAATAAAAGGTTATTAGTAGAAGTTAAAGTTTTGGAGGATTGCAAAACAAAGTTGTTAAAAGGTAAAAATGGGTGCTTGATGGTGTGTGTTGAATGATATATGAGCTAAGACAGGATAAAATAAAATTGATCAGGTGAATCTTAACTCATTGAATGTATACATATAGTAGGTTTCTATAACAATATTCTTTAATGAATGTAAATTAAGAGAATTTTTTTTAGGGTAAGAAGAGAGATTTCACATGTGAATAGACTAAATGAAGGAAAGGGAATATTGAATCAAAAATAGTGACTGAAATGTAAAGTATTGACAAAGTAGAAAAGGTGAATAGAAAATTTAGTGTCATCATCAGCTGTTGAAGACAGTAACTCAAGAGTGACCAAATTGGTAGAACAATTCTAAATGGAAGCTTAGAAGTTGAGGAGTTGAATATTCCCTATGAGTTGAAGCTCACTAAAGATCAGTAGAAGATGATTTAATTGTAGGGGGTTAAAGCCTCCAGAAGCGGTAGTAATTTGGTCAAACTGAGGAGTGGCAACTCTTGGTTGAGTTGAATATCAACCTTGAAACTTATGTAACAGAATTGGGACAATTTGGTCCTAAGCATAGTTCATAATTTTAGTGGATTTTCTTCCCATTTTTAGTTTCCCACATTAAACCTTGTGTCATTTTGTTCTCTCTTGTAAATTTCTTGTGTGTTTGTTTATTGATTTATCATATAAAATTTATGAAGGTAAATTTGTGAAGACACTGATTCACCCCCCCCTCTTAGTGTCCTAGTTTCTAACATCCTCTATAATATCTTTGTTCTCATGCTCAAGTACACACCGATGAAAACCTTCATCCCAACCTAGGTTTTATACGTCTCCACTGGTCAACATATAAGGCGCGCCATGTATAACAAGTTTCTTCTTTTCCAAGGTCTTCATTCCTTTAGGTTATGAACCTATTCACCTAAAGAAAACAATATCTTCTAAGTCATAGGGTGTGTGGTTCAATCCAAACAATTGTGCATCTAGAGTTTTATCTTCAATGCTCTATGCATCCTCACCTATATTAATCCTTGATAAATTATCTAGTCCAAAATTGCTCTTACCTAGCTTAACCACCACAGTAAAATCATATTCTTGAAATAACAGAATCCAACGGCATATGCTCCCCTACAAAATGGTCTTTTTCACCAAGTAATTTAATGCCATGTGATCTGTTTAGAAAATGAAATGTTTTTCCAGCAAGTACTATCAAAATTTATACAACGCATAGATCATGGACAAGGCCTCAAGCTATGTAGTAGTACAATTTAGTTATGTTGGATTTAACTTCCTTCTTGCAAAGAAAATAGCATGATAAACAACCCCTTCTCCAGAATGGGATAATACCATGCCAATGGACATGCTAGAGGCATCTACATGCACATGAAAAGGTTTGGTCTAGGAAAGAAAGAAAAAAATAGGCGTTGTAGTAAGCATCTCCTTCAGTGTCTCAAAAGTGCATTGTTGTGCCTCACCCTAATGGGACTTTCCTTTACTCTTCAATAATTCTTCTAGAGGCATGAAAATATTAGCATATCCTTTGATGAACTTCTTATAATATCCAGTGTACCCCAAGAATCTATGAACCTCACTTTGGTTAATAGGCTCCTCTAAACCCAATATAATAACAACCTTAGCAGGATCCACTAACAGGCCTTCCTTACAAATGATATGTCCTAGAAAAGTCTCAAAGGGTGTAGTAAATACACACTTCTTAAAGTTTAAAGAGATGTTCAACTATCAACATCTGTCAAACATAAGCCTCAAATTATCACAGTGATCTTTCACAAGCCTATACATTGTCTAATCATCTAGATAAACATACAAGAACTTATGAATAAATTCTTGGAATTCCTACACAACAATGCATGAAAATACTGCAGGTGCATTCTTTAATCCAAAAGGTATAACCATGTATGCAAAAATTCCCCATTCAGTGATGAAAGTTATCTTCTCTTGATCCTCTTTAGCTATCCTAACTTGATGATATCAAGAAAATTCAGCAGTAAAGGAGTAGATTTCATGCCCTACAATGCCTTCCAATATTTCCTCAGTAAACGGTGTGGGGAAGGGATCAATTACACATGCAACATTTAACTTCTTTTAATCCACAAAGATCCTTATTATTCCATCTTTCTTTATAGTGATAACCATAGGGCTACCCCATTCTGACTCCTTTATGGGCTCAATTATTCTATAATTCAACATCTTGTCAATTTCTTCTTTCAACTTAACACGTAGGTTGGGATTCATCCTATAAGGCTTTTTCCTAATCGTGTGTGCACCTTCCTTTATCTTGATTTTCATTTCACCCAAAGATTTATGTACTTCTTTCAATTCATGATAGCTTGTAGGGAACAGGTCCTAGAAGTTGTGTAACAACTCAATTATTTTAGCAACCTCAGAATTAGACCAATACTCACCAATGAGGGCCTCCTTAGGTTTAGCATCTGTCCTAGTATAGACCTTCTTATTTTTCAGTGGCTCATGGTAGGCGCGCTCCCTCTCAATTTTACTATCTAAGACCTCACACATACCCTCTGTATGCTCAACATCTAGATTCTCCACATCTTCATCATCAATGACATAGACCATCTTACACTTTTTTTTTTCTAGGCAGGCCCGACCAGGCTATTCTACAATCAGCCTCTTCATCTTCAAAGTGTGCCTCTAGGTTCGACTCACCTAGTAATTCCTGAATAAGTTTCGTAGCCTTTGTACTATCTCACATAGTCAAGAGCTTCATAACCTATAGTGCCTCATTCACCGGAGGTTTAGTAAAAAAATAATCAAAGGTCCAAATCATAACTGTAGTTAGTTCTTGTAAATTTCTAGTCTGTCTATTCAACTTTTCATAGACATACAATGTGCACGTGTAACCTCGCAAGGTTTATTAGAGCTTGTGTACCCACATATAAGGTGGTAAAGCTTACTTCCCCTCTATCCAAAGGATTTCACACTATTGAAGGTGGTGCTTAATAGGATCCTTACCATGAAATTAACATATCTAAGTAGGTGCATTTTTCTTGAGAAATCTAGTAGAGAAGGAGACTCTCACTTCTCTCCATTCCAAAATATTATCCCTATGAACCACCCACCAACATGTTGTTGCCCTGCACAGAGTATAGACTAGAATATTCCTTCTTTCCTCTTGATATATCCATTGAAATTCCATAGTGTGTAGGAATACATCAGGATTTCCTTCACCAATGTACCATGGTATCTGGTCACTTCCCAAAGGATGAACACAATGTGGCCTTCTTACACACGTAATTGCAATTCTAAATTCAAGCCCAACCATTTCATAAGTGTCATGTGCCCATTTTTCACATGCAACACTTGTACTATCTCTCATGGACTTTGCATCATCCCACTGAAGAACTCCTTCCTTTTATGGCTCAAGAAATTCTGAATCCCTAATGGTGCATGTTATGTCGGAAACGTAGCACCCTAGGATTTACACATTACCAAACCCTACTTTTAATTAACATGGGATTATCTCAAGGTGTGTAACCCTTGTGATTGAGAAAAACCTCCAGAGAAGGCTAGTTCCTGACCTATTCTAATGCTAAGATACTCTTAAACTATCAATTCCAAGGGACTAGAGAGAGAGAAGTAAATAAAAATGTAAATCCTAAACTAAGGGAGGCTATAACACTAAAACAAGGCTAAAGAGGTTCCTAATGAGTGAAAGTGGTGGGAAAATGGGGAATAATAGGATAGATAAGTGATACAGTCCCGAAATGCATTTAAGCCTCCAATTTTGTGGAGCATAACAACTTTAAACCCTACAAGCAACACCATACATACAATATACCTACAAAATATAATCAAAGGCAATAAATGCAATATAAATCAAGCTAGGGAAAGAAGAGCCACAAAACAATAATTTTATTGCTTAAAATGATGCACAATCCATTATAATATAGACACAAGGCAAGCATCCTTCACAAAATGCATAAATTTTAGGCATGCGGCTCACAAAAGTACTTGAACAATTTTGGCAGAGTTCCTTTATAATTTCAAAATCTCTCCCCTTAAAATGAGGGGAATATAAATATATATAGAGAAAATGAGCTACCAACCAACATCCTTCATTAATTGCCTTCACAGAGGTATGGGTAACCATGTTGGTTCACTTTCCAATGGTACTTTTCTTTCATGATGAACAAGGGTCACATACCTCATTAATCTGGTTATTGAGCTACACTGTATGGTATCATTAATGCTTTTCCATATCTAAAACTCCTTTTTGTCACCTGATGGAAACCACAAGCTAACGTCTAATAGGATATTAAGAGTCACCACTGATGAGGGAATGACTTGTCACATGAAAAGAATAAATGTTTTCACGTGACAGCAAGGGGAGGTTGAAACATGTGAGCTAAAGGTGGTTAACGCATAACATGAAGTGAAGATGACATGCGACGAGAAGGTGGCGGTGATGGGGAAGGTATAATGACATGTGAAAAGGATGGGAGTTATTGTGTGACAAGAGGAAATTGGTGATGCACATCAAGAAGAAATGTTTGACGCTCATCAAGGAGGATGCGGTTGATGCACGCCAACGAGGGCATTGCCGTACATCAGGGAGGACATTGTCACATGATAAGATGAAGGTGGCTGAAGTGTGGCTAATGAATGGTTCATGCACATCAAAAAGAGGGTTTTCACATGTTAGGAGGAATGGTTTTCACATGACTAGAAGAAAGGGGTGATGCACTTCAAGAGAATGGTTATCACGCATCAAAAATGTGTGGATGATGCACGTCAAAGAGGTTACAATCTGTACATTTTTCCATCTTGACCATTAAGATAAACGTGGCTCAAAAGCTTCACCGCAGCTCACAATCTCACTGTAAGATACCCTGTAAATGTTTCCCCATTAACTATCAATGCCAAAACCTGTAGGTTAATCCATTTTGTAGGGGTGCAAAAATGGATAACAATTTAGTGACTTGTGGGGTGATCTTCCTTTTAGATCTGGAAGACCAATGATTTCACATCCATTGGGCATGGAGTCATTCTAATTGCTGAAACTGTTATGATGTCCAAAACTTCTTGTTTCTATGGAACATTACTAAGACATTACTTCATCATCGGATCTTTCTTGAAATCAGAAAGTGTAATAGTAACAAATGAAAACTATGTACAAATAACAAAATCATGCATATCCCAAATGGAACATGCAGAGATTGCATAAGTACTTATCTGATAGAAAACATAACTACAAAAAAATAATGTGTTACAAGCAATTGGAGGAATTACAAACTCTACGCTAATATGTATAAGAAATATACTCCCATCAGTAATAATGCTTGAGATATATGCCATTAATTGGGATCTACAATTCTTCCCCATCTAGCTTTGTCAATAGGAAATCAATGTTTTATTTTCACCATGAAATCAAGTAAGGGCCACTCCATATTGCATCAAACTTGGAGTGCCTTCCTGGTTTGGCTCTATCTACATCCCATTTCAGAACCAGGTCTCCTTGTTGAAAATTTCTATTTGTGGCCTTTCTGTCAAAACGCATCTTGATTTGAGCTTGCTCCTTTTCCATTACTTTTTTGGTCTGGTTTCTTATCTCTTCTAGCTCCATGAGCTTTGCATACCTAACTTCCATAGTTGAAAAATCAAACAACTCCATCTGCTTGATAAGCTCCAAGGCTAGTAATTCAAGGGATATCGACATCCTTCCTTCCCTTCCATAAACCAACTTGAAAGGAGAATAACTAGTTGACTTCTTGGGAGTGATTCTATCATCCCACAAAGCTAATTTCAATTTGGTATGTTAATTCCTTTAATTCATATCTAGAGTTCTTCTTAGGATTCTTAATAAGTTCTTGTTCATGGAATTTTCTTGCCCGTTACCCTGGGGGTAGTAGTTAGAAGAAGTTATCAAATAGATGCCATTTTCTAACAACCCAATTAGATATATTTTCTCTAATGAAAGCTAAGGCATTATCTGATATTATAGTTAAAGGAACACCAAACCTTGTTGTAATACCTTCATATTTTTCTAGAATACTAGATTCATTTTCTTCCTTAAGTGCCATTTCTTCTGTCCACTTAGTGAAGTAGTCTGTGACTATAAGAATCCATTTGTGACCTAGTTATGAAATTGAATTGATCATCCCAATAAAATATAGCCCCCATTGCATGAAAGTTTGTTTAACTAAGATAGGTTGGAGTGGGAGGGCTGCTATCTTCTCTTTACCTATGAAGAAGGCACACTTCTTCAATTTCTTGATCCATAAGTAGCAATCATTGAAAAGATTAGGCCAGTAATAACTAGCCCTCATGATTCTAATAGCTGTTGCTTTTGGGGAAAAATGACCACCTATCTCTCCATTATGAGACTCATGCAGTACCCTCTCTATCGGATCTTTCTTGATGCACCTTAGGATGACACCATTCAGATCTCTTTTGAACAAAACATTATCTACAAGCACATATGGGATGAACTAAAGTCTAAAATACCTCCTTTTGGACTTACTCAATCCTTGAGGACTTTGACCTGTTTGAAGTAAATTTACAATATCCTGAGTCCAACAGGGAATTGGTATGTCTCCTACAACTTGTTCTTGATTATCTTGCAACACCATAACATTTTTTGCCTCCTCTCTTGAGTCAGCATGCTAGTTAGAAGCTAGTTGCTCACAGAACCCTTTCCCCCTAACTAATTTGTTCATATTTATATTAATATCATACTCCATGACCTTGGTTGTCCATCCAGCTCTCTTTTCATTAATGTCCTTGTTCAAAAGAAAATATTTTACACCAACATGTGAAACTAATAGATGAATTTTTTTATTTGACACTAGATGTCTGAATTTATTTAAACTTCTAATCATAGAAAGGAAATGATTCTCAATGAATGAATATATCACCTCATAATCTTGAAGGATTTGGCTAAAGAATGCAATAGGATGTTCCAGTCCTTCTTGAGTTGGTTGTACTAGTATGGAAGATATTGCATTTATGCTTCCAAAAGTGTATAAAATGAAGTCCTTCGAGAAATATAGATTTATGAGGCTTGGAGCCTATGTAATGGCCTTCTCTATGGCTTTAAAGCTTTATTTTCGTTCAGAAATCCATCTAAAAACCATGGTCTTCTTCAGCATCATCATTAGTTTCTTGAAAAGATGGGAAAAGTTAGGAACAAACCTCCTCATAAAATTAATTTTCCCTAAAAATATTTGGAGAGCCTTCTTGTGACTTGGCAATGACAATGGTCGAATGTCTTGTACCCTTTTTGGATAAATTTCCAATCCTTACTTGGACACAATTTGGCCTAAGTGCTTGCCTTCATGGGCTAGGAATATGTAATTATTTGGATTCAAAGACACTCTAATCCTCCTGCATCATTGGATTACTTGTCTAAGGTAAAAGAGGTGACTTGTTGTGTTCTTAGAGAATACAGTAATGTCATCTAGATACATAAGAACTATATTATTGATCATCCCTTTGACTGCCATAGCCATTTCCCTTTGGAAATTGGCTTCGACATTTGACAGTCCAAATGACATATTTTTATAGGCATAAGTCACCACTTTGTAGTGAAGACTATCTTGAATTGGTCTTCCTCTTTCACCATGATTTAATTGGAGCCCGAGTAGCCATTTAAAAATGGAAACCTTTCAGATCCAGCTACTACTTGCAATATTTTCTCCATGGAAGGAAGTGGATAGTGGTATTTAAAAGAGGCCCTATTTAATTCTCAAAAATCCACACATAACCTAATTTTCCTATTTTTCTTCCTAACCGGCACCAAATTCGCTACCCATGAAGAGTGTTTCATTGGAAAGATGATGCTTTCTTCAATGAGTTTGTTTAGTTCCCTTTTCATGAGAGGCTCCATATGAGGATTGACTATCCTTTGCTTCTTCCTAATGGGTTTAGCTCCTGAATCTAGCTCAATCGTGTGTTACGCCAATTTTGGATTAAACCCTCTCAGATCCTCATAGCTCCAAGAAAAGACGTCTGGGAACTCTTGACAAAGCTTTATGAATTTAGATTTTTCTTGATTCGTGCTCGCCTTACCAACTTGGAGCATTTTACCCTCTTCAACATAAATGGATTTTGAATCTTCCCTTTTTACCTAAATGTTGGTATTCTCTCTGATCATTGGGATTCAATATTCACTCTAGAGTCACTAAAACCTTTAGAAATTTGTTTTTCCGTAGTTGTATCACTTGATCCCCGTACTTTTGCTCCAATTTCTCCTAATTTTTATCTAAGAACTCATCCTTCTCCTTTAAGAAATTAATGATCTGTTGATCATTCTCAAATACCTGCTGGCTTATGTTATTTTTTGGTACAGCTGGCCTCAAAATTACATGAATATGTGGTTGTGTTGTATCTCTTTTGATATTTTCCACCACATACAATGTTGCTCCGATTGTTGTAAGCCTATCCATAGCTCATTCTTTTTCCTCGATAAGGATTGAATATTGAACATTCCAAAATTATCAATTTGATCCCATACCTGATGTTTGTAGGCTTTGATCAGATCATTATTAGTAGCATGTTTTCCCCTAACCTGATTGACAATTAACTCACTATCCCTAAACACTTTCAAGTTTTATATACTCCTCTTTCCTGCCCAATTCAGTCCATGCATCAAAGCTTCATACTTAGTTGTATTGTTTGAACAAGTAAAGTAAAAGTGGAAAGCTAAGTAGTAATTCATACGTTATGGTGGAAAAATATTTTCTCCTCCTCCAGTGACTTGCCTAATTTTTGATCCATCAAAGAATAGCTTCCATACTTCATTATCACCCTTATCATCTAGTTTGATAAGGCTAGGAAGAGGTGTGTTTTCCTTGTGCAAACAATAAAATCCCAACTCAGCCTCCTATATTTTTATGTATGGATCATATCTGTGACTTTTGTTTTCCCATTGATTAAGAGTCAAATTCGTGATGCCCCAAAATTTGGTATTTTATTTTTTAGTGTTTTGGAAATCCTCTTGATCAAAGGCTGAGCAATTTACATTGATTGGGTTTGGTACATGCGTCCAAATATGGAAATTTGCAATATCTTGAGACCGGATTGTAGCCTTAGCTCCATACCTCATTATAAAGAGTATATGCCTAGAGATAATTACAGGTATTCAAAGATACCTTCTTCTCTTTTGCTAGACTGGGTTTGCACTATTCTGATGAACTTAATAAACTTGGGCTGCTGAAACCACTAGATTTGAATGACAGAGTCACCAGATGTGTTGCTACAAAGCCTCTAAAGGCTGGAAATTCACCAAGACACACACCCAATCTTGATAAAAAATGAAAATATTGACTTCTGATCCTAATGGACATGCCAAAACTATGATGTAGGAAAAGTAACACCCTAGGATTTTCACATTATAAAACCCTACTTTTTACTAACATGGGATTGTATCAAGATGTGAGACCCTTGAGATTGAGACAAACCTCAAGAGAAGGTTGGTTCCTTTCCTATTCTAATGCTAACCTACTCCTAAACTATCAATTCTAAGGGACCAAAGAGAGAGAAGTACATAAAAATGTAAATCCTAAACTAAGGGGGGTGATAACACCAAAATAAGGCTAGACAGGTTCCTAATGGGTGAAAGTGGGGGGGAAATGGGGAAGAAGAGGGAAGATAAAGTGCCACAGTCCCAAAATGCATTTAAGCCTCCAATTTTGTGGAGCACAACAAATTTAAACCCTGCAAAGGAACAACATATGCACAATATACCTACAAAATATAATAGAAGGTAAGAAATGCAATATAAATCAAGCAAGGGAAAGAAGATCCACAAAAAAATAATTTTATTGCTTAAAATGATGCATAATCCATTACAATATAGGAACAAGGCAAGAATCCTACACAAAATGCATAAATTTTAGGCCTATAACTCAAAAAAGTGATGGAATAATTTTGGCAGAGTTCCTTTACAATTTTGAAATCTCTCCACTTCAAATAAGGGGAATTTACATATATATAGAGAAAAGGATCTACCAATAGACATATTTCATTAATTACCTGCATGGAGGTATGGGTGACCATGTTGGTTCACTTTCCAATGGTACTTTTCTTACACGATGAACAAGGGTGCCATACCTCATTAATCTAGTTGTTGAGCTACCCTGTAAGGTATAATTAATGTTTGGCCATATCTGAAAATGCTTGTTGTTACGCGATGGAAACCACCAGTTGATGCCCAATAGGATAATAAAATTCACTACTGATGAGGGAATGAATTTTCACACGAAAAGAAGAAATGTTGTCGTGTGAAAGTGAGGGGAGGTTGACGCGTCTCAGAAAAAGGTGGTTGACATGCAAAAATAAGGCGACAATGATGGGGAAGGTAGAATAAAATGTGAAAAGGAGGGGAGTTGTCATGTGAAAAAAGGAAATTAGTGACATGTATCAAGAATAAATGGCTGACTCATGTCAAGGAGGACATGGTTGACACTCGTAAACGAGGGCATTGATGTAAATCAGGGAGGAAATTATTGCATGAAAAGAAGTGGCAGTACCACGTGACAAGAGGAAGGCACCTGATGCATGGTTAAAAAACATAAAAAAGAGGGTTGTTGCATGATAAGAGGAATGGTTTTCCTATAATAGGAAGAAAGGGGTGATGTGCGTCAAGTGAATGGTTGTCACGCATCAGTGAACTGTGGTTGACGCACGTTAAAGAGGTGAAAAATCCATACATTTTTCTAGCTTGACCATTAAGACAAACCCAACTCCATACTTTCGCCATGGTGAGCTTGGTAAATTGATCCCCATTAAATATAAATGCCCATACCTATAGGTTAATCCATTTTTTAGGGGTGAACAAGTGAATAATAGTGTGCACATAAGTTCTATTTAAATATTCTTCACTTAAGGGCTCTACATAAGGTGCATCTTTTCCATTTGCCAAAGGAATGATGATCTGCTCCTCCTTGTTCTCAAAAATTATGTAAACCCTTATTAAAGCATAGATCAACATTGTTTATATAACACCAAGGTCTCCTAAGTAATACTGGAAAACAATTTGCCTCTTCAAGTGTCAAGACCTCAAAATCCCCAAGGAACTTGGCCCCTTGAATAGAAATACTAGCATCCTTCAAAACTCTAATGGGCATGACTTTAGTCATGTTTTTCATAAACAAAACATTTAAATATGGTTTTATTGGTGGTTTTCCCATCTGAATCCATGCATCCAAAGTGAGTACATTCACTTCTGCACCTATGTCAATCAAAATTTTACTTAAAAGCCAGCCATCAACAACATTTAGAGTGATCTCTTTGTCATAATCCAAACTATGAGGAGGAAGGTTAGCATGCAAATTTTTTCTTTTGTGCTCAATTATAGTGAGTGGGATGTTTCCCTTTAACCACTCCCCCAACAAAGGAATGATGTTCTTCTGTCATAACATCTTGAAAAATTCCTATAAATCATCAACATCCATTTGATGGAGCTCAACGGCTTTCTTTTCCTCTAACTTCATGGACTATTACTTCAAAAAATTTATCTCACCCTACGAATTCCTAATCACCTCCATGGTTTCTTGATAAACCTACTTGTGATGCATAAGGTCTAGATACTTTGCATGTAGTACCTCCTCCTTTGTAATAACAGGCTTCTGATTTGGAAATTTTTTGGAGTGCCCCGCCTCAGCGCAAGTAGTGATATTCACAGGTATCAACTCGGGATCTAGTGCTAACTTTGGCATCCACTAATCTTCCACATCGCGTTGTACTCTAACCATCCCCATGCCCTTGTCATGCTTGTGATTTTTACTCAAGTGTTCATAAAAGTCCAAGCATTATTCATAGTTATGGTTCTTCCCGTATAAAGAACAAATAATGTTCTGAGGACATTCATGCCTATAATGATAAGGGGATCTTCATGTATAACATGTTCCACAAGGAAACTCACTCCTTCCACCACCACAACCTTAGCCTTTGAATCCTCCATGGTATCCTTAACCTCTATCGCGGCCTCCATCAAAGCACCCTTCATTGTGATCATTATCACGATGGTCACCTTTCTCCTTTGAATTATTTTTAACACTAATTTTTCATACAAAAATATCGATAATATCATGAATTTGATCAATCATCCTGCAATTTTCAGTATCATGAGTGGTAGACCTACAAATCTCGCAATAACAAGACACATTATTTCTTATCGCATGTTGTAGCAATGGGCACTTGCTTGAATCATTATCCAAGTGATAAATCTCATAGTCCAACAACATGTCATACACAAATTTAAGAGGGAAAATATACTTAATATGCCCTTCTACTTCACAATATGTGCACCAAATTCCACTGCGTGTGTCATGCACTGAATTAGATGACAATTTATCTAACTATTTCTCCATTGCTGCAATTTGGGCCTCTAAAAATGGGCTAACACCAGTGTCTACACTGATAAGTACCTCAACACATATATTTTCTTCAAGTTCCTCACGTGGATTTGTATAAGTCTTATTTGAGAGCACCCTTCTAAAAGGCATGATCAGTCCTCTAAAAAACCATTGATCATGCTGGATCGGGTGAATGTGATAAGATAACTTGAAAAAAAGGGTTTTAAAACATGCATTATACTCTTAAACACTCTCAGTCGTACCCTGATTGATTTCCTTCAGCATGCTAATGCTCTTTTTCTCAAAATAAGGAATATAGAACTCTTTCAAGAAATCATCCTGCAGCACAGTATAATCTACACAAGTCTAGTCTAGATCAAATTTCATGTACCAACTATGTGTGTGCCATTACAGTATAGTTGCAATCTGACTTTCGTTGTGCTCAGGATTTGTAATCCCCTTTGCATGCCATAGTATCTCACACATATGAACCTACTTAGCTACATCTTCTATCCATCTATATTTTGGAAGATGAAGAGGTATCTCCATATAAATATTCTTGCACTGGTACAAAACATGCCTACTAGATTCAGAACCTGTATTTCCTCCTATGTTTCCTCCTCTCCTAAAACAACCAGATCCAGTAGTTCCTGAGCCACTTGATCATCCTCCTATATTAGGTATTGAACCAAAGGATGCACTTCCTTGTATCCCGAACATTGTGCTAAACTGAACTCCTAAATTCTTCGAAGTTGTGTTACTTCCAGACATGAATCCAATGTTCTATGGGCCCAAATTTTGTGTTGATGATGTGCCAGAAAACATACCTCCAACTGAACCTACGAAGAACATAGATGAATACACCTCCATAGATGAATAATCTACTTGATTAATTCATGAAATTGACTGTAAATCGACTCTGTCTGTCACTACTCTACTTCCCACACTAGCTTTCTTACTAATAATTGTCATAGAAACTGGAAAAGCAATTGCAAGGGCTAGGTCACCATGGGGTCAAATGTGAACCTACGACCTAAGTAGCTTCTAATGACGCGTTCTCATATGAAGTTGAAGAGGGTTCTCTGTCATGATTTATTAAATAGGGGAATTCCAGAGGCTCTAGATCCACGTCCTTTTCCTAATCTCTAAATTCTTTACAAGCCATCTCTCTCCACAACACCATTTGTTCAAAAACTTCATACTACTTCTCTAAATCCCTCTCGTGCACCTCATTAAAATTAATCCACCTTTCTTCTCTCTATTTTTCTACTGCTAGATATGCCATCTTTCACCACACATTCTCCTGCCCTTAGGCATGGTGGGGTTTAGCTATCCATAGGTTTCTCTTCCAAATCCAAGGTCACAATTAAGATCTTAATTTCCAAAGGAATGTTGTGCAAATACAATCCTTTGGGCTCACACAAGAATTGGAACGCAACAACCTCTAGACAAGAATAAGTAGAAACTACGTACTCTAAAATATAGCTATTTAGAACACTATGGAACCAATGATGTACAACACGTGTCCAAGTTAGATCTACATCATACAAAGCCTAGAATTATTCCTGTTTCCAAACAACTACAGAAAACCTCCATTTTCTCTTTGAAGTGTAAGCAACCAACCACTCATATAACTCTATAGGAAAGATAGAGAAGAATGCCTCATACAGTTCATGATACCAATTTTTTTCAACCCACACGTGTGCATTAAAATAGAGTCTAATGCTAAATTTGTAAGCATATTCTTCCCCCAAATTGTCTAACCACTCTTCAACACTAGCCAAGATCAACCAATACATTTTCATCATGCAACATTCTAGAAAACAACTAAAAAATATGTCCTAGCAACAAAACCAAAATGTAGCCTATTTTTTACCACCAACAACCCTATTAGTGTGAAATCACAGCACCCCTAAATGAGTTATGGATCTAATTTTCTAAGGAAGGGTCATTTGGTGTGATTTGCATAACATTGGACCATCTCTCAAGCTGTGGGACTTGCAAACTTGAGATGTCCCTCCGGAGAAAGTTGGCTTCTTCTTCCTGATCCTAATACTAAACTACTCCTAATGCAAAAAATACTTCTATCTACTCCTAATCTAACAATTCCAAGGGACCAAGGCCAGAGAGAGTATGAAAATAAAGAAATCCTACACTATAGAGGTGATAACACCAAGAAAAGGGAAGTGCTGGTCACAATCTCAACTACTTGAAGTGGAGAGAGGTGAGCAGAGGAGAGGGTGGACAAGATGCACCACAGACCAGAGATAGATTTCACATAGAACACCACTTAAAAACCCGTGAACACAACTCCTAGATCTACAAATGAAATGTCCAAAACATGCATAGAATACTCCAAAATGACGAGAGGCAATAAGATGTAATGAAAACAAGCGAATAATGGAGAAATGCATCAAGAAAATGAGTTTTATTGCTTCAAAAATTTGTACAGATCATCATACATGAGCAAGAGGAAAAAAATTCCATTTACAAAGTAGGGGAGGAGATTCAAACTCCATTTCGACCCTAGGGAAGAAAATAAGGGGGTGGCAGTGAAGAATAATGAACACCAACTTTTACAATGAATCCTACCCCTGTATTTATAGATTTGATCAGAGAGAAGAAAGAGAGAGAGAGAAGCGGGAAAAGTAGGTCGAAGCTCAACCACTGCTATTAATGCTTTTGATAAAATATGCTCCCAAATCTATCTTTACTGCATCAATCCTTCATTTGGTGCTTGAAGAGGAAACGGTAGAAACAAATAAAATTTGATTTGGTTATTGGGATAGTTGGATCCTACATTGAAGGCCCAGAGACATTTCCTCCATCTAATTGGTGAGGCCGAGATATTTCCAACGACATTAGATTTGCAATATTTCAAGCCATGAGCCGAAAGATATGCCCCTTTGAAGTTTGTATCGGGTCCGTACAAATGGACGGAAAAACAACTTCAAAAAGTGGTCACCTTTTGATAATGTGAGACACGTGGCAGCTAGATTAAGGAAAAATCAGGTTTACGAGTTCAAAATTTATCTTTTTCCCTTTTTTTTGCAAGAATCACAAAATCCAGTAAACTCCCATGGCCCCGCTGCTCCGCTTGGACATGTGGCATCCTTTTGTTGGCAGGGGAGGTGTGCTCCAATCTTTTCCTCCGACTCCCCACTTTGGTTTAACTCAGGATAAACTGCTAACCTTTTCCCCTTTTTTATTTTAGATCACGCCCAAGTTTGTCAAATAGATTTAAGACATGTATTCACGTGAGAGAGCCATTTCTTCTCTTTCTTCTCACACAGGGTCATGGCTGATCCAATATTTTACTCAGGGGTGAAATGTGGATAACAAACCCAAGGTGCACTGGAACATCACTCAGCTTGAACTGAGTGCTCACCCAAAGTGTGCAAGAGTAACATATACCTATTTTATGTCAAATTGTTCAAGAAGTTATAATGATTATACATATAATCTAGATCCATAACAGATAATTAAAGTATAGTGCATAACATAAACCAGATCTAGATCTTTAACAATTAAGCATGAATACTCAAATAAGAACCAAGATTAACTTTAGCATATATGAACTAGTAAAAAATGTGTCTACAATAAATATCCAACCACAAAGATCCATTATATTAATTCTTGTAAAACACAGAATTTGTTACATACATAAGAAAGTCATCATGGGTCATGCGCTCATACAAACCAACAACATAACTCTACAAAACATAGAACTCTATAAACCGTGTAAATCAATACATATTTATAGGGGTGGGGACTTTCCCTTCACTACCCATACATCTCTCAAAAATAGGTTGCATGTTAATAATATTGACGCGCTGCTATAAGCTAAGTACCAAAATCATGCAAGCATTCTAACAATAGTTCTACTTAAGTTATCTTTTAGTTTAGATCCTATTATTAGTTTAGAGCCATACATGTCAATTGATCTTATGTTTTCCTGAAATAGCCTTTGTGTGTTCTTTAAGTCTTCTAAAAGATGTGCTCTATACTCCATGTCTATCTTTAGCTCTACATTCCAAAATTGGCTAAGTGTTAATCTATTGCACGCAACCTTATCCTATCTCTGCGTGCAAACCCTATCATCCTCATGCAAACTTCCTCATGTGCCTTTCTTCTACAACATCTTCCATATGCACTAACCTTTTTTATGGGACTTAGTGATTTTATATGTTCAACATCCACCATCTAATCTTACACAATTACGTAGTCTTCAAGGTAAATTATAGTCCATTCAACATTTTATATCAAAACTTTCTAGCCGTTTTTAACCATTTCATCATATTCTCCGTAAGGATGTTGATTTTCATTGGGATTCTTATTATTAGAAAGCCTTTGATTCACCACCTGTGCTTACACCGCCTCGTGAAGGGGAACCATTTTACATATATATATCTGCTTCAGAATATGCCCTTGGAGTCATGTTCACTCACCACAATAATCAAGGTCGTGAATAGGCCACAGATTATATCAGGTGCATACTCCATGAATATGAAACCCATTACACTAAATTTGAAAAGATATTTTGTGATTTATTCTTTTTCACTTCCAAGTTATGTCACTATCTTCTTAATAAAAAAATGTATGTTGTCACTAGCTTCAATCCGCTCAAAACTATACACTCTAAACCATATCATAGTGATCCTATCACTCGATGGATTATGCTTATGACTAAGTTTAACCTCAAATTCATATCAAAAAAATCTATTAAGGGCCAAGTCATTACAGACCATCTCGTTGATTCCCCCTTACCTAATAATCAACTTCCTCATGAATACTTCTGAGATTAATCCATCAACAATGTCCACGAATATGAATTCATCGCTGTCAAGACGATTCTCTTCTTTGATGGTTCTAAAATCTAGGAAGGGGGAGGAGTTGGTGTTGTTATCATACCTCCTTAGGGAATTCATATTCCATTATCATTAAAGCTTAACTTTGAATGTACTAATAATATGACAAAATATGAGGCTTTAATCATGGGTCTCATTATTCTTCTAGGTGTTCACAACTTAGACATATATGGAGAGCCAAAACTTGTTATCAGTCAATTCAAAGGATAATATCAGTGTAAAAATGAAATATTACAAAAATATAAAGCCAATGTTGACTTTTTCCTCAGCGATTTTGATCACTACACTATCTAAACCATCCCATGATCCTCTAATAATTTTTCAGATATACTGACATCTTTAGAAGCCCTCATACCATCAAAAATAGAAGAATTAAATGACAACATTGAATTATTCGTCGTTGTTCAATGATTAGGTCACCCTTCACATCAAATTTAACTTCCTCATATAAACATTGTTGACAATAACCCAGTTGATTTATGGTATACTCAAATATATGATTATCTTGTCGAATAAAAAATTTCATCTTACTTATCACATAATGCTAAATGATCATTTCTTCAACGTGAAATTCACTTTTTTATTATCGTCGGTATCCTTTACAAACATATTTTTGATGGTATCTTATTAAGGTGCCTTAGATCACATGAGTTAGCTAAATCAATTAAATAAGTCCATGATGGAGTTTGTGGAGGACATTTCAGTGTAAATTTCATTACTAAATGTGTCATACGGTTAGGATAATACTGGCCTACTATCACAAAATATTTTTGTGAATATGTCAGGAAATGTTTTAAATGTCAACTTCACTTAGATCTCATCCATGTCCTCGGTTAAGCGTTACAACCTCCTCAGGACCTATGGTCTTTCTCTCAGTGGGGATTAGACCTCATTGAAGTTATTAATCCTAAATCATCTCAACAACATCACTCCATTATCACAGCTATTGAGTACTTCACTAAATGGGTTGAAGTTATCCCTTTAACATCCAAAAAGTCAGGACCTATTATCAATTTCATATACTAATATATTATATGTCATTTCGACATCCCATATAAAATTATCAGAGATAATGGAAAATATTTCAAAAATAAAGAAGTTAAAAATATTTGTGATACCTTCAACATCAAACTCAATTTTTCATTGCCATATTATCCACAAGGAAATGGATAGGCTAAGGCCTCAAATAAAAAACTTAATAAAATCCTCATGAAAACCGTAAATGACGTAGGAAGGAATTGTCATCTCCAAATCCCATTTCCTCTTTGGGATTATCGAACTAGAATCCATACTCTTATGGGAGCCACACCTTAATCACTTGTATAAAACTATGAAGTTGTCTTACCTCTTGAAATTAAAATTCCATCACTTCATGTATCACTTAAGGACTTCATTCCCGATGAAGAATATTGACAAGACCGTTTAGCACAACTTGAACTGATGAAAATGTCTAATGGCCCTTGAACATCATCAATTTTATCAATAAATCATTAAATGTGCATATTATAAACATATAAAAAAATGTGAATTTAAAATTGGTGATCTTATGGTTAAATAAAGTCAAAATGTTACATAATTAGAAAAGTAAACATGGAAATGTTTCCCATAATTGGATTGGTCCATACGTCATCACTCATAAGTATGGGTTAGGAGCATATCATCTTACTTCCCTTGATGATGAACCTAAAAAGGAACTTCTGAATACCTTGAACTTGTAGCCATTTTATTGTTAAATGATTGATCGTCATGGCAATTGTTACATTTAAAATCTTGTCACTCTATCATATCATCCAGCTTTTCATAGTAATGATTTGAAAGCATGTGGTTATCCATTATTACCTTAAATATAGCTTAAAGATGAACACCACATCTTTGTTCATCACATATTTCACGTTGGAAAAGTTCCTCTCTTGTAGGAACCCCTTTAATCATTACATTCACCTATTATGTAAAAGGAGCACGAATGTGTAGATCATATATATCTTCTCCCCTTCTTGAAATGATCTATTAGGGATTTTCCCTCAGCTCAAATGTACATATTGAAATCATTTGGCTACATTTCTCAAAAGACAAAAATATATCCATCAAAATCATAGACCGATACCTTGAATGATGCCTATTTGTAAAAATCAAAAGTAAAAAGTAGACTAATCCCTCAAAGGACAACTACCAGTCAAAAGTGTAGACCATACCCTTGAAGGATGGCTACCCATGAAAAAGGATTCCTGTATTAATAAGCCTTCAAAAAAATACATCATTATCAATAGCATCCAGGAAAGCTTCCTGCATTGATTAGATTTCCCCTCATAGAAAACTTCCCGTATTGATCAGTTTACTTTAAAATCAAATATGTAAAGCTGGGGTAATTTTGCAATAAGTCCGTAGAAAAGGAGAACCTTATTCCTATCTCAACCTACAAATTTTCAAACTCCTTTAATGTTCTAGAAATAAACATTCAATTAATCCCACATTTCATTAAGTTTTGTGTAATTATCCATGGATGATCTTATTTAACAGTTATTAAAACTACAAGTGCAAAATGTTCAAACTTTCAAAACTCATCACGTATGTATCAAATCCATCATGGGGAAATTATTTCACTTTAATTATTCATATTTATGATATATTTCATTTCAAATAACATTTTAAAATCATTTAACTAACTAAACAATTCAATATTTTGTCAAACATATTATCACAACTAATACATTTATCAAAATCCATCTAACACTAATACATTCAAATTAAAAAACATACATTAACACATGAAAGTCAAACAATATAGGTAATAAAACCTCACCATCATCATATAAATCAAGTCAATATACATCATAATCGTCATACAAAGATTCTCTTATAATAGTCATATATAAAAATATATATCATATCAATGTATCCAAAAATGGGCTTCCATGAGCTGTATACCAAATACATCAAACATGATATCAACTAGTAAACTAAAAACCTCCAAGGGACTGGCTAGGAGGGACTATACCTCCCTCTCCTCCCTGAGCATCTCCACCTCTAATAGATCTTGTAACACCAACATCCTGTCCATCTTCTCTCTCACAGTCACCTACTCGCTTTGGTCTCTGAGATGGATGACCCGTACTCGTTGCACTAGTACTAGGGCCTGTTGCCTTAGCATCCAAGTGATCAACATACAAAGTAGCGTCAGGATAATCATTCATGATCACATCAATTTAATAATCACACTCTTCTCGTAACACCTCATAATGTTCCCTAAAAACCATCCCAGACCCCATAGGTAGCCTCTGTCCATCAGCTCATGGCCTGAATCCACTAGCCCCTGGTCTCCTCCCACTAGCCTATCTACTATCTTGAGCTCTCTGTCTACTGGCTTATACCATCTCCACCAACTTTGAAATTCAAAAAGAAGGCCCGATAATCCCTAAGGAATTTCTCATCCCATCTCTCTATCCCTTATACCAATCTTGATATGTAATAGCCTGAGCCAACTGAGCTCTATGATCCTCTTTCTCTACTATCACACCATTCCTCTTGATAATCAAGTCATCTCTCTTTGCGATCAAAGTATCCCAAACACCTTATAGTTCATCTCTTTCTCTCTGATTTGTATCTCTCTCCCCCTCCACTATAGCCTTCTCAGTCATCACTACTGAAATAGATGCAGCCAAATCATCTTCAGACTCCTCCTCACCATCATCCTCAACACCCTCCACTACCTCTTGTATTGGTGTTCCTCCCACCACCTGAGCACATACCCATCTAACTCTCTATGCTTCTCTCTATGTAACTTGAACCATGTCAAAACTCCTCAATACTTGGGTCCACCAGGCTTGGTTCATCAATCAAAACAAGATGGTCCTCATCATTAGGACCCATGCCCCCTGCTGATAAATGATAATCTCGGGCTCTATCACAACTTCCCTCGGGGTCTCCATGTCTCCATCCTCCTATCTATACTATACGAGCTCCTTAGGCAGTCTCTATACAAATCCAAATTGTCTCCTGACATGATCAAATCAGAGTAACTCATGCCCACCTAGTCAGCAAACGTAAACCCATATAGCTTGCTGTAAACTAACCAGCTCATCAGGAAATTCAGGAAAAATAGGTAAATCTAGGTATGGCCTCCATACCACATCTCTCACCTACAATCTAGACAGTAGCTCTTGATAATATCCTATCATCCTCCTCTTCATCTCACAACCTACATCCTCCCTCCATCTCAAAACTCCAGGATGTCCATCACCAATCCCCCAAGGTAATCCTACTAGTCAAGAAATAAAAATATGCTCAAAGGCCTAGGCATGTAATAAAAACCCAATATTAATACCATATCACTTGTGGACCTTCCAAGCCCATAGATATCTGGATGTCTATTCAAGTACGGTAAGAACCCACTCAAATATAGTATGACGATCCATCATCTCAACCATAACCCCTGCCATCATCGATGGAAATTGGCCACCTCAAGAATTTGGAAAATCATAACAAATGATGGTAATCATCATCATGGTCATCCAAGTACAACCTTTTATCTCAACTAAATATAGTTTTCCATAAGAGAATGCCCCTAACTCAAATATGATATCCCCTGTATCCTATCCATACAAGCTAGTCATCACGTTGTCTCTGTTTGTCTCAGTAATAATGTCTACACCCTCTCCCAGGATAGGTAGTCTCAAAATGCGGTGAACATCCTCTAAAGTGATCGAGATCACTCTAGTAGGCAACCATAAATTATTTGTGGAAGGATTCCACCACTCCAACAAGGCCATCATCAAACACCAACATCTATATAACCATCAAAAATGTCTCATAGCACCAAAAAAATAACCTCTAAATTTTCCCAATCATCGCTTGACATATCAATCTTCACCTCATCTAAGATCATTGGTATGCGATCACAGATAGTCAACTTAGCATCCACTTGCAAATACAAAAACACACAAAAATATTAGTATCATTGTCGCAAAATATCAAAAATATTATTCACAACATATATAAAATTTCTTTACATCAACATCAACATCATCACCTTAAAATACCAAAAACCTCTCAAACATCAAAAGGTTTTGATGACACATCATTGTCCAAAGGAATAATTCTTCGTTCCTAAACAAAAGTAACTGTACAAAATTAAGTAAACATCAACATTAGATATCAACATCAACTATAAATACATACACCAATGATTATATTGGAGCCAAAGATACCATATAAACCTAGAAACATTTCTTAAAAATCATGTCAATAATCACAAATCTAAACTATCCACATTACAGGTGTATCATCAGAAATTCACTTCAATCACTAGCGATTGCATGGATCACTGACGATTCCAATGTTTTTACCTTAGGGCATCCGAATGCCCCTAACACAGAAAGAAAAATCTAAAAAATACAAAATCAACACAATAATTAACAAAACATGTTAAAAATTCTTACCTCAACCATTACAGCCTTCATATGTCTACTAGAAGATGATGCCATTTTGTCCAAAATTTACCTTTTTTCCTTGAAAAACATATTTTTCATGCCATAATTGCTTTGACAATTCATTTTCACCATGGTAAAAATGTGGTGAAATGAACTCGCACTCGATTTTTTATAGCCCAAATTTTTACCTTGGGGTAATCACTAGAAATTTCATAGATCACTAGTGATTGGTAACTAATTTCTCCATTATTCTCTCTTGTGCCCTAAAAACATGGCAGTAATCACTTTTTCACAAGTGTGTTTCATTTTCAATCGACCCTAGTCCTTGAAAAATTAAATCAAACAAACAAAATCAACATTGGGATTTATCATATGTCTATGGGACGTGTGCCCTTTGGCCCCCATCACTTGACTTTCCCCATCTAATTAGCCTAGTTTCGTGAATCATATGTTTATAGGTGTCGACTCCCTTAGTACCCCTATCATTCGATTCATCATTAGAACATATTGTTTCAGTATCCCTTGGACTCGATAAACTCTTACAAAACACATCATATACCATCTTTGATGTTCCCTGTATTGTGTAACAACTGGATCACCCATATAAATTAACTCTTCATTGTGTTTGTCTAACTTTTTATCATTAAAATCACTAGACAAAAAGGGGAAAATGTAGACACCGAAAATATACACTCCCCCATTTTTATATAAATCATTAAACATGACACCACACAAGAAATACCCTTAATCTCTTTTTAATTAATCAATTAATTTGATTAATTAAATACATACCTTAGACCACATAATTTGCCTCCACTTTTTAATATTTCATATCCACATTTGAAGAATTATAATTTTTGATAATAATAATACCAAACCTAATCATTTGTTTAAATCCCCCTAAATCTATTTATTCCCCAGAATCCATTTTATTTATCCCTAACATGACACATCTATCATAACCACCTATACACGTATTAAAATCATTTTCCCAAAGTTATCTACACATTTATCCTAAATCACACCTAAATTAGTATGACATAACGTATTTTATCATCTTTCAAAACAAACAAAAATATGTCTACAAATAACCCAAAAAACCTATCCCCTAACAATGCAAACAAGAATCTTGAATTAGCAAGAAGTTCCAACTATTTTCTAACCTAAACCAAATAGATTGAAATTGACGGTGATTTGGCCAATCACCAACGATTAATTAAACTCATTTTGCAGTATCTTTTGGTGACCATCTGCTGACATTCTCAGTCTTAAGATTTCTATTTTAATTTTATCAACATTATTCTACAACAACGAGAGGGTATTATCACCCAGTAATCTTGTTCACAGTCATCAAATATCTTGGAGACATTTTGGAGCCCATTGCAGATCAAGAAACCATCATCTAGCTACAAGTTTCACCAGTTACACAACCATCTCAAACCAAGGTCAAGTATCCTTTTGTATCTCCTTTTTTCTATCTAATCCTTTTATTTGGTCATTTATCATCTCATATTAGCCATTTTAAAGAACATAATTTCTATTCAATTGGTTAAATTATTTGATTATCATTTTTTTTATCATTCACCAGTAATCACCAATGATTGCTAGAATCACCTGAGATTCTTGTGTATTTTGTTTTCCTACAATTTTATCAAATTTTGTCCAATAATCCATATTCAATTATACCATATTCCTTTTAGTTCTAAAATTTTACCAAGAATTGATTTTGTTAGATGGAAATAAGTGGCCCGAGTCATGAAATAACAAGCATCAATTATCTTCCTATTATTCCTCACTTGGTACATTGGGAGAAATACGATGTCTTACATGACCTTGAGCTTTGCACCATCCACTCTAACCCTTTAGAAATTTTACAAAACATCTTTGAATCTAATAAAAAAATTCATGAAGATACAAAAGAAATTTGGGAAGCTTAGGTTCTGTGTATCCGAGCAGATTTTTCCTAGTTTGAGTATCAATATGAAGTTGAACTAAAGGAATTGAGCTTTGAGACTGAATCTGAAGATAGAACCAATCCAGAACACTCATACTTTGATTCTGGTTATGAAACGAAAGAAGAGGAAACAAAATACATTTCATATTTCTTCAAGGAATACTATATCAGAGACAAGAGTTTAGATTCCTCTAGAGAAGAGGATTCATAATCCAATGGAGAAGAGAGTTCTCCATCCTCTGAGAATTCAGATATTGATTTGGATTTTGATTTCTAGGCATAGTTTTTATCCATTATTAATTATAATTTATCTACTTTATATATCTAATAATGAAACATTTATCAATACATTTATTTTTACTATTTATTGTATGCCATTTACCCACTTGATTGTAAAAGCAGATTAACACCCTTGTTAGGAAGTCATTTCAATTCCAGGGACTAGCCTTTTCCAGGAAAACTACTTAGTATTATATTAATCCTATCTTGTTTAGTGTATGTGATTTGCAAGTATTCTTGTAGAAAAATATCTTGCATTATTTTGTATACAAAGTGTAACAATCAAACACCATTCATCCACATCCGTGGGTATCACTAAACCCTGACATACTAAGGTTAGGTAAGTTTTATTCTCTTACTTAGTAGTATAAGTTAAAGAGGTAGGATTTATTCTATACACTCCATCAAATATTACTTTTTATTATTGATCTAACTCCATCTACTCTATGTATTTGTGGATTTGATAACACCCTAAGAAAGTGTTAGGAGAAATGACTCTACCCATTATTGCATGCCCTTGCACTCTTGATGTTCTATTTCATATTATGGCTCATAATCTCAATTAGCATATCCTTTTAGGTTGTCCTTGGTTACTGTAAAAAAAATGTATGCACTTGGATACATTTCTAGTTCCTAAAGCATATTAATGTATACATGACTCCTAAGTAAGAAAACCAGTGGTTAAAAACTCCTTTTGGAATTTTTGTTACTTTATCTCTTGTACTTAATTGGCATTACACATCTTACAACTCTGCCAGCAATTGATTTTTTTTTTGATGGCCTTAAACACTAGCACCCAATAAGGATAGAAGTGCTCAGGTGCTCCTCTCCCTCCTGGGTGCTCATTTCCTTCTCTTTCTTCTTCTTACTCTTTTGGATCCTTTTTTCTTCTTGGTCACCTTTTAACACTTTGATTCAGCCTTTTAGTTGTCAATTTTGAAATTGAAATAAGGGAATCATATATATATAGTTACTTCTCTCAAATAAGAGACCAAGCATAATAAACATTATTTATCATCACTTAAGCTTGCACAAAGGCACAACAGAACTCTAAAGCATAAATTTATCACATTCATAGAAGGGAGAAGGGCTACATTGGTTTGCATACACAACGTAGGAGGGGAGTTCATTCTATTCCATCACACATAATTTGCATAGTTGGAAAAATCTAGATCTAGATTCTATTGTCATGTAACTTACATAAGGGTAACCTAGGGCATTGAAGAAAGATACACATAGAGAGACAATGACATGGAGACTGAGATGTATTGCAACACTTGGTTGTAATTTCACTCTTTAGGTGATCATCGGGGTTAGTTTGACTCCCCATTTTAAATATTTTTTATTAGATTTGATGTGGTTTATGTGCATGTGTAAGTAGTCATCTATTTTATAGGTTACATGTGTGACCAGTGATCTAAGACCAAAACTAGAGCAACAAAGGGAGATTATAAGAGAAGATCCTCCAACCTAGAAAAGACTAGGTTCCAACCATCTAAGCAGCCACACACATTTAGATTAGTCACTAGCACCTGGGAAAAACTATCCTCCTATAGGTGCTTCTTTCTTCTACATTCCTAGGGTTCTGAACCCTCATCAAGCCTTTGTAACACTATTCACATCATGTTTCAGTAGATACATAGTTAATATCACTCCCATGTTGTATGAAATCAGCTAAGTCATCATCCATATCTCATTCTCTTAGGTTTTTACATGATTGAATGCTTATTTCTTGGAAATTATTGTATTGTATCACCTGAATATCATTTGTTACAGTAGTTTATTTAAAATTACATTTAATTCAAATTAGATTAAATAATTTGGTGAATCCCACTTCTTCTCAAACATTCTTATGATCTTCTCCCATGGCCAAGATTTCTAATGCCTTTACTGACACAAATATTCATTGTATCAATTCCCATCTCACTAAACACCCTCATGACCTAGATATCGTATTAGTTATCTCTCGTGATGAGGACAAGTGATTAGCTGATCTCAACCCTCTGGTCTTCAATGATACTTTTGTTCTTATTGTGACACTTACACCTCCTCCCACCACCTCTCTTCCACCTACATCTATTGTCCCCATTTCTATGCTTACCCTCACAAACCAATTTACCCTCCCCATTAGTTTTCATATGCGACATGGCTCCTCTTCCGACACTCATGACCTAGCTTCTTTATACCATAATTTACAATCCAAAATTTTCCAATTACAATAAGCCTCCTCATCCTCATCTCCATCTCTAGATTCTCCCTCCTTCTTCATATCCCTTTTGTACCCACCATCTCCTCTTCTCTCTAAGTTTCTTATCTTCAATGTCCATGGAAACCCTCAGGAACACCTTCACCCCTTTTGCATTGCATGTCTTGACTATATTGATGACCTTACCCTATTAGCCAAATTGTTTCCTCGAAGCTTACATGACTATGTTATGTGATGGTTATATGATATACCTTTCCATTTGGTAACATCTTATATATATTTAGTTATGTATTACTTGCTCATTTTTCTATGAACATAGGAACTAATATATCCTTTGCATAACTAGCTAAAATAAAATAGAAAATAAGATGTTCATTAGATCCTATTTCATATTTTTCTATGAACATAGGAACTAATATATCCTTTGAATAACCAGCTCCACCATGGCAACCAAACCTTCCAATCCATGAATATGCACATTTTAAAAATAATATATTTATAAAAATAGCCATAGGAATGAAGAATCAAAGAGAAGAGTGAAGGAATTCTTCAGAAACCTCCATTACTGTGAAACAAATATTTGAACATATCTTGCAAACTGGTGCACGAATTGACAAAAAAATTGTTGTTGAGTCATTCTCTCTTAAAGACCATTAAAAAATCATATTCATACCTCCCATTTTTAGTAAGGAATTCTCACAGAAAATAAATTTTTCTTTCGTCTCCACAAAGAACAAAGCTCTAATTCCCATCAAACCAGAAACCAAATTGAAGAGAAATTTCACCAATAAGACAAGAAGCAAAAACCTATCGAAATGGAGTTGATTTCATCATGAATGGATAAAAAACAAGACCTGAAAATTTTAATCTCCTTTAATGGCCACCATGACACAGTAGTGGAAAAAATAAGTAATCTACCACTCCACTTTTCAGGGTTCCAGTGGGCAAAATCACACAAAAAATTGGAGGTAAGGATCGTTGAAATATATAGTTTCACGTGAACTAGTTTTCATGCCATGAATACCCTATTTTTTAAGGATATGGAGGGATGTTATTTTTATCAGTATTCTTCCCTCTTCGAAGAAATTTTCAAATTCTTGAAGATCTGGCAGGCGAAATCATCCAAAATTCATAGGGAAGGGTCTCCAAAAAATCTAGTTTCTCTCAAACTAGTTTTTGAACAATGAAGTTGCTAGTTTCTCAAGGTATGAGGATCTTACCAGACATAAATTTTCACTTTTCATTTCTGAGCTTTCTGGAAAGCAAATCATGATGAAAATTGGAGCATGAGTTCATGACGAAGAGCGGAACCCAGAAACTTTGTTCCCATTACAAACAGAGGTCATTTTCACCACATAATAAAAATAGCATATGTTATACTTGTTTTCATTCTATAAATGATGAGTCCCAATGAATTATAATTTCAATCACTCAGGACAATCAGAAAAAGGTTAAACTGTAAAGTAAGACAGAAAATGATTTCTTCCCAAAATAGAAGGTACCCAAATAACAACCTGCTAAAAATAGAAATGTGTTAAAAATAGAAATATGTCAAGAACATAGGAGGTTGGAATATGGTATATGGTTTAGAAGGTAAAAACAGAGCAAGACAGGTGATATTCCCCATAATAGCATAACACAGGATCATATTCTAAAAATAGAATTATTTTATTTCGGAGTGGAAAATTGCATATGAATTTGTTTTCACTCACCTTACTATTTTTTGGAATCCCATTTGGATAATGAGATGGTTTCATGAGTTAAAAATGAGGAATGAAAACTTCATGGAGGTCCTGCAAACATCATCTTGAATGTAATGGTTTATAGAGGAAATGAAAGGCATCGCAAGGCACATCACGTGAATTCTTCTACATCCTTTAAGGAATCAATTAATCCAAAGTGAATTGATCAAAATGATTTCAATAATTCAAATGGTTCATCAACCAAGTTTCAATGAGGGTCATTGTATGCATTGTATGTGTTCATCTCAAGATTGCAGTGGTAAACATCATAACAGTGTTTCTAAACACTCATTTTATGGTCCTAGATGTGAATGCATCATAGAGTTTGTGGTCATCAGTAGATTGGGAAAATGATTCAAAGTTATTAAAGGGAACAATCTTCAGTAGTGTAGAAGATTTCCAGTGGTAGAAATCCTTGCTTAAAGTTCATGGCTACATCAAGGCAGTCAAAGAATTTTGTCGTGAGGAGTGTTTTCCCCTCCATCCCTTCCCTCTTCATCTCTTTCCCTCTCTAATTTCTTTCCCCATTCTAATTCTTCATTATTTTTCATCATTTTATTTGTGTTATTTAATTAAGTGACCTATTTTAAATTTATAAAAAGTATTTTCTCAAAATTATAAGAGAAATACTTAATTCATGGAAAACAAAAGATCGTGAGTGGAATATAGAAATGAAGAGTCATGTGAGGGAGGTGAAAGGACAATTCAGGTTGCTATAAATTGTAATGAGCTCTTCATTCCATGGGGTTATAATTCTGAAATCATTCTAGTTGTTTGTATTCTTGTAGGTTCATGAGAGATATTTTGCTCACTTGTGATTGAAATGAGTTAGCCACTTTTCCCATATTCTCAATGTCTTCCATTCTCATACTGTGTATAATTTATTCTTGAGAATAAATATAAGGAGAAGGAGTTTTGAGCCTTTTTTGACTAAGGGTTTTACTGATACTTTGTGTTCATTAAATTCTAATTAGTCTTGTTATTATTTGCAGTATTGTTTCTTCCCAATTTTAGTGCATGTGATGAAATGTGTAACTACTGTGTCCAAGAATATGATTTTTTAACTACAACATTAGTTCCCCTACCTCATATTCTCTTTCCCCTTTCCCACTTTCCTAGAAAATTATTCTCTTGCAGGTTACTACAAGCTTTGTCGCAGGGTTAATGGAGTGCCCCTCTTAGATCCCTGGCCATAAGGCCACCTGGAGAAAACACATTTTCACTCATGTATGCATATATGACAGTTGCACAAGTTAAGCAGAGGGACTTAGACTCCTAGAGCATTGGAAATAAACCCACAAATTTTGTCCTCGATAAATTTTCTTGCCAACATTTTTTAATGCCCACTATGGGGCAAATTTAGCATCTACACCCAAAATATGACTGCATGGTCCCATAATTAAAAAAAATCAAATATTGAAAAAGTAAGAATTTTTTTTTCATATAAATCCATTTTTGAAAGATACACTGTCACATTCCTACACGTTACCTTTCATATTCCATAGTGTCATTTTGTGTTCCCACTGTAGGAGTTTCCAAGAGCTAGCTAAAGGAAGATACACCAAGTTAAGTAAGTTGAAAGGTGTTGTTGATTCCAATTACGAGGATTTGAATAATAAGAAATAATGAATTAGAGATAATTTATACTTCTTCTCTCAAGCCTCCTTTCCATCTGGCTCTTCAAGCAGTTCACCTGGAAATCCTATCCAAACTTCTATTGATATTCCCCTTTAAAATTATCCCATTTTTCAACCACCCTTGAGCATTGAGTTCCCATAAGAAGAATAAATATAAGAAGAATCTGTAGAAGCAAGAGCTGAAGCAGAATCATAACTGACAATGAAAGATGAAGTAGAAAGACCCCAACCCATTGTTCCATGGGGAAGAAATAAAATCCCGCATGCTCTTGAACCCCCTCTTCATGATCTACCACCAGGTTATAGTAATAACTTTCTAAAGTTACAAGGCAAGGGCACACAGATACCTGAAGAACACATCACCACTTTCACCATATCATATAGGATTCTTGGAGTTGAACATGAAGACATTACTATAATATTGTTTGTGGAATCTCTCCAAGAAAAAGCAACATAATGGTTTTACCTCTTGCCTTCCCGATCCATCATTGATTGGGATGACATCAAGATTACATTTGAGGAAATATTTAAATCAACAGAAGATTGTCAGGACTTCTTGGTGTAGTTGGCTCAAATGAAGAAAGGAGAAAATGAAATTATGAGAGACTTCATGGCTCATTTTGACTGGTTGCTTTGTAGGAGACCGAAAGAGGATTCACCATTTGAAAACAATTTCAATAGATTCTTCATCAATTCTCAATCACCATAGGTAGAATTTATCTTATGAAGAGTTCAAACAAGGAACATTATATAAGAATGAAGGATGACCATTGAACTTGATGATGATCTCATCCTCTCTAGAAAGATCAAGAATCCATCAAAGGGAAAGGCCCAACAACCTGGAGACGAGAGAATAGATTCATTGCTGTAAAAATTAGCGAATGAGATGGCATTATTGAAGACGGAATTTTCTGAATGAGTATCTTCTCAACAAAACCACAAAAATTAAATTTCAAGAGCATCCTGAATGCTTTCCTTGGAGGCCCCACCTGTCAATGCAAGTTTTAGGAGTAAGGAAAATGAAGAGGAGTTTGAACAAGAAAGTGATGGTGGTGATTTCCTAAAAAATGATGAGTTTGAGAATGATACATAAATTAGATTTTGTGAATATTCCAGTGGCAATGAAGATGACGAAGGAGATGCAACTAGCTTCTCATGTGTGTTATTCAATCATTCTCAGTTAGAGAAAGGGGTCTCTTCCTCCACTGCTGCAAATAAAAATAAGGATGATGATCCTCCTATGGTGGATCTAAAAAAAATAATAATCATTCAAGTATCTCTACTCCCACCCTCCATGGAGTCTATATTGTTGAATCCTAATCTTGTAGCATGTAAGAAAGCTCCTGAAATTCCAAGTAAGTCTTCCAATGCCTCTTCCGATTTAAAATCTAAATCTGCTCCTGTAAAATCTAGTACTTTGAAATATCCTAGTTTACCTTTCAAAATACCCTCCATTCCCCAAGCATCAAACCCTTCTTCCAAACCTATCCCAACTCCGAAATCAGTCCCTTCATCACCCTTACTTGCATACGCTCATTTTTATTTCATATAATATACGAGAAAATCCAAATTCCAAATTACTGAAACAAAATATTTACTGACTCATCTTGAACAATTTGAGAGGTTCATTAGATATATCAGGAGTGGTAGTCTAACACCCAATGATGTAACTTCTAGTTTTAAAGGAATGTTTCCAAACCCACCGATGCCTCCCTCATAAAACATGTTTTCCTTAAGTACATCCAAGATCGACAAGGTTGATCCTTTCTATGTCTCACTTCTTGTTGTAGAATATGTACTACACAATTACATAATAGATTCTAGTGCCTCAGACAATGTGATGTCTTTGAAGCTTGCCAAGTCTCTCAAACTTACCATGAATCCACCTGGTGTTTCTTAGTACTCATTGGATTCAAAATAGGTTCCACTTGTAGGGAAGGTCAAAGATGCATAGGTGGCTCTTGCCAAATTTTCATACAAGAAAGTTTCAGTGATGATTTTTGTAGCAGATGTCCCAACCTTATTCAGAATGTTTCTAAGTAGAAGTTTCTAACAAGACTTGGGAGGGAAAATTTAGATGAATTGGTCATCCAAAACCATACCAATGAAGGGAGATATGGAGAAAATGCTTCTTGAGAAGAAGATGACTTACACGGTGTGAAAGTCTCGAAGACCAGAAGCTAACATTTGTACCAAGATAACAAGAGGATGAATCTTTTCATAATGACTGAAGAAGAAGATGATATTCCAATCTTGATAGGTTCATACATGCCTTCCTAGAGAGGTATAGACCTTGAAGAATCATTGAGGAGATTTGAGTTACAAGAGGGCATCCTCAAATTACCAAATTATGCAAACCATGAAGAAGAGGAAAAGATTCTTGGAAAATCTCAAATGGATAAATTAGTTTGTGTGCTTATCCATGATGTAATCAAGCAATTTTCATTCCCATTTGGAGATGAAGATGATATCAGTCATGCCATTCATGGAGGGCCAAGACCATATTTGATGAACCCAAAAAATAACTATCTGTACAATAACTGCTTAGAACTGCAGAAGAAAAATAAGATCTTGAGCTCAGTCTCAAACTCTTGATGCAAGCCATGAACCTACAAGATAATCATTAATATTATTGGAAATATTCAATCAATGTCAATTTTGGCCATGATGAAACAAAGAAAGATGAGAAATATGATGCCCCCTCTGAGCTAATGATTAATGGATGCAATGATGAAATTGAGATATGTTCTTTCCCATTTGAAGAAGAAGACTCTTTCCATGATGAAGAAATTGAAGCAAGGAGTTTTGAGGCCATTGAAGCTTAAGCTCCTCTTGATGAAGGATTAATAGAATGCATCGATTCCCAATATAATGAAGTAATCCCTTCGGATATTTTCCTTGACCTGCAAAACAAAGATTCTTCAAAGGCATACATAGATGAGATGTAGGAAGTAACAAAGGAGATATTTTTGCAAGGACTATTATATGTAGTGGAAGTTGTGAAGACCCTGAGCTGATTCTTTATCTCTTAAATCATGCCATGGCCATAAAAGAAAAGTATGAGGTCATTTCTAATCCTTCTGTCAGTACTCAAACACCTCATAGTGGAGTACAAAAAAATGATAAGTTTGAGTTTTCTCATGGAAAAGAGGTCAAGGAGTATAGACCAAGGAACAAAAAAGAATCCAAAATTTTCAAGTAATTTGAATGAAAATCAGCCCCATGGAAGTGATAGGATGCTCAATGAAGAATCATCTATGTTGATAAATACAGAAGGCAACTGACACTATGAAATAAATTTTAAAGAAAATGAAGGTAATGGAATTTCTAATAGAAGGAATGAGAATCAAGAAGCTCATGTAGGATCACTCCTAAAATGTGTACATACAAATGTAAAAGCATATGACTTTCATAAGTAGTTGAGGAGAGGAGGCTACTTTATGGAACAAGTCAACGGCTTCACAGAAAATCATCATTCGGTGTTTCCTCTCTAAGGGTAACTTTTGAGGAAAAAAAATACTTCAGTGAAAGTGGGTTGTCCCCCACCTTGTACCATAGGTGATTGATAGGTTTGTTTCCCCTTTTTCTTATGTTTGTTGTTTCCTTTCCATGTGTGTTGTGTGTTTCATTTCTTTTTTCCTGGTGTTTGTGTGTTTCCTTCTTCGCTCTTTATCTCTCTTTTTGTAAATTGTACATGAATCTACATGGCCAAATGGATAAGGCACTGGTCAATAGATCATATCGTCTAAAGTTGATATTTTGATTCTCCATGTCATGTCTTCATTTTTTTCAGTCCATGTCATTTCCCCAAGCTAGAGCTAGTTTTTGTTGTGCAAATGTGCAACAAGGAAATTGACAATTTCCAAGCATGACAACGAAACCCTTGTAGCAAACATTTCATGTTTTATCATTTTGAGGCACCCCGGGTCTACCATTCAGTCTAGTAACCTCCAAAATAGTGTTAATTCCTTCCCCTAGGTGATTTAGGAAAGTCAAATCTCCCCCCTAAGTGATTAGAGGTGTTCTTAAAAAATGTCATCTCTAGGTAATTGTGGGAAGGGTTATCACTGGCATTCCTAATACTGAAGAAACCTCATGGAGAAGAGAAGAAAATCCAAAATTATTGTGGAGGTGATTCAAAGTCCTTGGCACATCATCAAAGTGATTCAAGAAGATTTTTGAATATTTCAGAGAATTTGGGGGCAGTTTTGCCAAAATTAGGGTTCACAGGCCTTGTCAGTGCACAAGCTAAAACAGTCATTGATATTCCAAAGGTGATTTCGGGAGCTCTGGATGGATTTAGGAGAAAAACAAAATATCTACAGAAATATAATTCCAAGACCTAAAATATGGTGAAATAATATTTTCACAACACTTTGGTGCATTAGGTATGCAAGCAGGTTTTCTCATGCACAAATGTATTACCAAATCAAAATCCTAATTTTTTAGGTATAAAATGGAAGAATAAACACATAATATCCCCACCATTGAATTAAAAAGTCCATTTCTATTCAATATCATATATAATTTCACCAAAAAACGTCCATCTAGAGCTCAAGTTATCATCGTCTCAAGTTGTTCTCTTGAAGCGAGTTCAGGAGTTAGCCATATTTTGGGAGGACACGTGTCAATTCTAGGAGCCCTGAGGGATTTTTGTGTCCCTGACGTCCCTCAATGTCAAGGACATAAACCATGAAAAAATTATCCCAGCCCCCATATGACCTCTAAAACCTCATGTGACTTTCAGTATTGTTAGTTCAGCCCTAAGGTGCAATTAGGAGCTCAAATTCCCTGTTGTCGGATCTCCACCATGTGTCAGCTCTAGGAATGCCATGGAATTTGATGTCCCTCACATGTCTGGGACATCAAACCTTGAAAATTTTTCCCATCCCTCTAAGGGAAACTTCTGGTAACCCATGTGACCCGCTTCCAGCCCCTTAGTGCTTTAAAGATGATTTTCTAGCTCTCACTCCCTATCGTCGGATCGACGCCACATGTCGCCATCTTGCTCACTATGCAAATTGATGTCCTTAGCATCCCTTTGAGGTGAGGGACATCAGATACAAAAAAAATGAGCACAACTCCAACTCCAAAACTTTAAAATTTTCTAACTCCTAGTTGTTTCTTACTGCTTCTAATTATTTCTTTATTGCCAGAAGAAAGTTCCAGAAAATACCTCAGTCCACAACTGTTCTTCCGAACCAGCTCCGCCATGGCAAACAAACCTTCCACTCCATGAATATGCACATGTTTTAAAAATAATATTGATCTAAAGAGCCAAAGGAATGAATAATCAAAGAGAAGAGCAAAGGAATTCTTCAGAAACCTCCATTACCGTGAAACAAAGATTCGAACATATATTACAAACCGGTGCACGGATTGAAAAACCATATATTGTTGAGTTCTTCCTTCTTGAAGAAAATTAAAAAATCATATTGAAACCTCGTGTTCATAGTGAGGAATTCTCATCACAAATAAATTTCTCTTCCGGCTCCACGAAGAACAAAGCTCAATTTCCCTTCAAACTGGTGATAAGATCAAACAGAAATTTCACCAGTGAGACCAGAAGCAAAAACCTATTGCAATGGAGTTGATTTCATCATGAATGGAGACAAAAACTAGAACTGAAAATTTCAAGCTCCATTAATGGCTATTGCGACATAGTAGTGGAGAACATCAGCAAGCTACCTCTCTGCTTCTCAGGGTTCCAAAGGACAAAATCACGCAAAAATTGGAGGGAATGATCTTTGAAAAATCTAGTTTCATGTGAACTATTTTTCACGCCATAAAGACCCTATTTTTTATGGATATGAAGGGATGGTTTTTTATCAGCATTCATCCCTCTTTGAATAAATTTTCAAATTCTCAAAGATCGGCAGGTGAAATCATCTTAAATTCAGAGGGAAGGGTCTCCCAAAAAATATAGTTTCTCTCAAACTATTTTTACACGATGAAGTTGTCAGTTTCTCAAGATGTTAAGGACTGATTTTTTATCAGTATTCTACCCTAGTATCTCCATACCCAAAGCACTCACTAGACATAAATTTTCATTTTTCATTTCTGAGATTTTTGGAAAGTGAATCATGGTGAAAATTGGAGCACGATTTCGTGACGAAGAGCCGAACCCAAAAAAGTTTTTCCCTTCACAAATAGAGGTAATTTTCATCACTTACTAAAATTAGAATATGTCATACTTCTTCACATGATATAAATTATGAGTCCCACTAAATTATAAGTTTGATCACGTAGGATAATCAAAAATGGGGCAAAATGGAAAGTAAGACAGAAAATGACTTCTTCCCAAAATAGCAGGTCTGAAAATAACAACCTCCTAAAAATAGAAATGTGCTAAAAATAGAAATATCTTAGGAACAGAGGAGGTTGCAATATGGTAGATGGTTTAGAAGTTGAAAGTGGAGAAAGACAGGAGACATGCACTAGTTAGAGTGGAAAATTGCATATGACTTTGTTTTTACTCACCTTACTACTTTTTGGACTCCTTTTTAGATAATGAGATGGTTTCATGAGTTGAAAAGGAGGAATGAAAACTTCAAAAAGGTCCTACAAACATCATATTGAGTGTAATGGTTTATAGAGGCAAAGAAAGGCATTGTAAGGCACATCATGTGAATTCATCTTCATCACTTAAGGAACTAAGTGATCCAAAGTGAATTGATCAGAACGATTTCAATGACTCAAAGGGTACATCAACCAAGTTTCAAGGAGGTTCATTGTGGGAATTGTATGTGTTCATATCAAGCTTGTAGAGGTAAACATCATAACATTGTTTCTAAACACTCATTCTATGGTCTAGGAGGTCCATATATCATAGAGTTTGTGGACATCCATAGATTGAGAAAATGATTCAAAGTTATTAAAGGGAGAAATCTTCATCAGTGTAGAAGATCACCAGTGGCAGAAATCCTCGCTCAAATTTCATGGCTACATCAAGTCATTCAAAGAATTTCATCACAAGGAGTGTTTTCCCCTCTGTACCTTCCCTCTTCCTCTCTTTCCCTCTCTTCTTCCTCTCACCATTCTAATTCTTAATTATGCGTCATGATTGTATTTTGTCCTATACACTTAAGTGACCTATTTTACATTTGTAAAAAGTATTTTCTCAAAATTATAAGAGAAATACTTAATTCATGGAAAAAGAAAGGTCACAAGTGGAATATGGAAACAAAGAGTCATGTGAGGCAAGTGAAAGGACAATTTAGGTTGCTATAAATTGTAATGAGATCTTCATTCCAAAGGGTTCCAATTCTGAAATTCTTCTAGCTGGTTTTATTCTTGGAAGTTCATGATAGATATTTTTCTGACTTATGAGTGGGAAGAGTTATCCACTTTTCCCTTATTCTCAATGTCTTCCATTCTCATACTGTGTACAATTTTTGCTTGAGCATCAATACAAGAAGAAGGAGTTTCAAGCCTTTTTTTACTAAGGGGTTTACTGATACTTTGTGTTCATTAAATTCTAATTGGTCTTTTTGTTGTTTGTAGTATTGTTTCTTCCAAATTTTAGTTCATGTGATGAAGTTTTTAACGAGTGTGTGTAGGAATATGATTTTCTAACTGTAAAATTAGTTCCCCTACCTCATATTCTCATTCCCCCTTCCCACTCTCCTAGAAAATTATTCTCTTGTAAGTATCTGTAAGATTTTTCGTAGGGTTAGTGGAGTACCTTTTTTGGATCCTCATTTGTAAGGTGAAACACACTTTCACTCGTACATGCATATACTATAGTTGTACCAGTTACGTAGAGGGACTTGGACTCCTAAAGCATTGTAAAGAAACCCAAAAATTTGTCCTCAAAAATTTTTCTTGCCAACAACTGTTGAGGGTGAAATTCCTAAATGAATATCACATCATGTAGATTTGTTGGGGAGAAATGTGACTCCCCTCATCTATACGTATTTCATATCATAACACATCATCACTTCACATAACATCTTAACTGCATTTACTTTTGTTACTGTATGCTATTTACACGTTGCTTTTTTTCCTATGCTAGCCAAATACTTAGTATGTTATTATCTTTTCTATACACACGTGCCCATTTAATTCGTAGGTTGAGGTGAATGAAGGAAATTTATATATTTTCAATGGATGATGCTCAAAACTACTCTTTACCAGTCCCGTCAAGCCTGTGGGCATATACCTTTGTTACTCTCATAATCCTCACAACACAAGACCTAATGTTCAACTATTTACCACTTCTTGGAACTATCACTTACTTTTCATTGAGTTATATATGTTTTGACATACTATTTATATTTCTAACATATTAACAGGGGATTTATTTGTAGTATTTTCCTTGCATGATATTAAACTATCATGGTTCTATGTTACTTATTATTATTGTTTACCAGGGGATTTATGTCTTATGTCATATTTGATCATTGTTTGCTTATGGACACTTCATCCCTGATTATCTTGTGCCATTATGAGTGATGTCCCATGTATGTAATTAATTTTTTGTAGTCTCTCTTATCTTCATAATTGTTTGATATATTGTCTTATATTGTATGTTAGATATTTTAAAAAAAACTTGTTTTTTATTCTATCTTGTTTGTACATGCCTTGGTTTTTACTATGGACATCCCCTACCACCTCTAAGTATTCAATCCCTGATATTCATATAAGTTTCAGGTCCTCTCATTTGGTAAAAATCCTCCTACATTTGTTACATGCACCCCAAATGAGGGGGGTAACTATTGGGTGAACAAATTACCCTTCCAGCAGCACAGATCTCTAGAGAAAACATCACAGTATAAAATGGCATAGGAACAAAACCACATAGTGGTCCAAAAACATACTTGGATCAAAAACATAGAACAAAAACTACTACCTAATATTAGAATGGAATGGTGGGCGCTTGTGTCCCACCAAGGTGCTTATGTCCTAGGGGAAAAAATAGATATTTTATCAGTTCAACACAGTTTCCAACAGTTTACAGTATGGATCTACAGTATCATATAGTTGGATTGAGTTATAAAATTTATTCATTTATTTGTAAATCAGTTATAATATGGTTACAATACGGTTACAAATCAGGAATGTGCCAATCTGCAGTGGAACTTATCATTTGAGAAGCATCATGGAAGAAGAGAAAAACATACCTCTCTCCCCAACACTCTTCTCTTGGCATGAGATCATCCAAAAACCTCATCCTTTTTGGAAAGAGACTCAAATCCATGGCTCAACTCATTCTTGGTTGGGAATTGATCACTCCCAACTCTAAATGGAAAAATATCTAAAGCAAACAAGAAAAATTTATATTCTATACTCTCTCATACAATGCACTCATTTCTTAGCTACTAATTTTACATACTTATACATATGTTACTTTGATTTTTCACATATTGGACTTTGACTACTCTTTTTCTCTTATTTTACACTTTTTTCCTTACAAGAAACAAGAAACAACTCACATCTAGAAGCATAAGCTCCAATAGCATGCTACTATGCACACAATTCACCCCTATGGTTTACCTCCTTTTAGTAGTTGACATGTTTTACATTACAACCACTTCATGCTTCACATGACTACTTGTCCACTTGGCCAATGCTATCAGCTACACTTCTCTTCATATTAAAAGGTACACATTTTCTATCTACTTTATGTTATCAAGTATTCACTCAATAAATTAAGGTGGGGGAAACTTTAGACACAAAATCTATGCACTTGGGTATATTTCTAGGTCCTAAAACATACTAATTTATACATGACTCCTAACCAAGAAAACTAGTGGTTGAAAACTCCATTTAAGATTTTTGTTACTTTATATGGCATTACACATCTTACATATCTACTAACACTTGATTGATTTATATTTTGATGTCCTCAGACACTAGCACCCAATCAGTATAGAAGCACCCAAGTGCTCTTGTCCCTCCTAGTTGCTAATGTCCCTCTCTTTCTTCTTCTTACTCTTTTGAGTCCTTTTCACTTCTTGGTCACCTTTTACCACTTTTGTTCAGCCTTTCAGTTGTCAATTACAAAATTCAAAACAAGGGAATCATTTATATACTTAGTTACTTCTCTCAAATAAGGGACCAAATATCATAAGCATTATCTATCATCACCTAAGCTTTCACAAAGGCATAAGAACACTACAAAGCATACATCTAACACATTCATACAAGGGACAAGGGTTGCATTGGTATGCATACACAACATAGAAGGGGAGTTAATTTTATTCCATCACACACATTTTAAATACTTGGAACAATATAGATCTATCATGTTATCATCGTGCAACTTGCACAAGAAAAACCTAGGGGAAGAAACAAAGATACACACACACATAGAACTACAAGGACTCTAAGATGTATTTCAGTGCTCAGCCATAAGTTCACTCTTTGGGTGACTTTTGGGGTCATTCCAACTCCCCATTATACATAATTTTATTAAATTTAATGTGGTTTGTGGGAATCTGAAAGTAGTCATTTGTTTTGTAGGTGTGTTCAAAGAAAAGTTGTGAAAGCCATGAATTTTGGGGAAAGAATTCCTAAAGAATCCCCAAAGGCCTTAAACAAAAAATCAGTGGGCCATCCGATAAGAAATGAGCAAGATTTTCTAACTAGCATACATTATGAAGTAAACACTCAAATTTAAGCTAATTAAAACTACCTCTATTCTTTGAAAGCTTAAAATAATGAACCTAGTAAGCTCTAAGCAATCAATTTTAATGGTTAAGAGAAAGAGTTCTCCCCATTATAGGCCTTTAAGCCAATGGTTCTTCTCCTTTACCCTATAAATTGGATTAACAATACAAAAAATGAAGTGAATAGCTCAATATCCAAACTAGAAATGAAATCTAGAACCTAGATGCAAAATGCTATCATCTATGCTTAGGAAGAAGGGAGGAATTTCTTGAAAATGAGAGAGGGGGTCTAGCCCTTATATATATAGTTTTTCAATTTGGGGAAAATGGGAAACTTGAGTGCATGTGGGACAAACACTAAATTCTAAAAAACACTTTTAGCAAGTCAAAGCTTACTTTTGACTAGTTTTAGGGAGTGACAAAACCATGTTTAAGCTTAATTAAACATGTTTAGGAGGTGATTAGGGTTTGGATAGAGTTTTTAAAGGGTCATATCAATCCAATGGAATGGATTGATAGGCCAGGAAGGTGGTAGAAGTGGATTGGAAGAAAGTAAGAAGCTAATGTAGTTATAACAAAGCTATTATAGCTTGTTTGAATAGCTTACAAGAGGAAAAACGATAAGAGGGATGTCGTGGGAAGAAAGTTAGATAGGTCGAACCGGCAGTGTATCGTCAGTTTATAGGGAGAAGCACAACTAGTGCAATATTAGTGGTAATAGTGCATTGGCCAAACTATAGGTGTCTACATTTTCCCATCTTTGAGGTGATGTAAGTTACATCACTTCGAAGGAAAGTAGAAAAATATAAAAAGAGAAGAAATTTTTTGAAGGGATAGAAGAAAAATTAATAGGATGAAGGATGCCCCCTCGAGTGTTGATGGGGTGATGAAAGAAGTCGATCGACGATCGGAAAAGAAAGAAGAAAGAGGAAAGGGAAGTGTGAAGAGAAGAAGATGAGAAACAAGGAAAGAGATATTGAGCTATCCACAAATCAAGTGTACTCAATTTTTATATCATCATTTTGCTTAGAGACCTCCTCATCGGTTCTTATTAAAAATGTGAGCATACAACATAAGCGTATAATAACATAAAAGGCCAAGATACAAAACAACTATCTATTGCCAAAAATGTTGACTCCATGTAACATACAGACATGTAATGCAATACGAGAAGTAAACAAACTCATGTAACAGGGAAATAAGTAGAGTCACACACACTTAAACCAACAACATTCAAGAAGGTTGCACAAATATTTTGTTATCAATTTGAAGTCCCAAATGTTCTGTAAAATGATAAGGGTAAAAACGATGCCCCAAGAAATATGCACATGCAAGGGAAATGATGGAGGACACTTAGGTCTGATGAAAAAGCAACGTACACGATGAAACAGTACCAGGAAACTAATAGTGCCCCAAAGTATAGACGAAGTAAGCAATGGTCTTTTACAAATGATTATAGATCAGGGTGATTCACAAGTTGTAGTGTTAAAGCATGTGAAAAATGTAATCAGGATATGGGATTAGTGTCATGCAAAAGACACAAATTTCAGCTGAAAAATGAGTTGGTTATCGATTTTAGTTCATTTTCAAAGTTTTACATTGTTTTTTATTTTTCTGAATCAATTTTACAAAAAAAAAAATTATAAATTTTTTGATTGGTTAGAAGAATTAAAAAGATCAAAGATCTTCTAAAAAGTATGCGCGGAGGAAAACGGGGAAAGGTGAGGCCACAAAAGATCCAAAAGGTATCCCCATCGAAAGAAAAGTAGGGTAACAATAATTATTGTAGAGGAATCAAAATAGAGGAAAGTTCCTGTAAGGTTCGTAAACAATGCCAAGGTTAAGAGGAAGTGTCAGCAAGGTAGCACAAAGTTCCCAAGCGTGTGAAAATTAATAAAAATATTTATTTTAATAATAAAATAATTATCATGACGGGTAGAAGAAGTTTAGAATGATTAAGGTAGAGAAAACATGCCTCAGGGGCACCGCGACAAGTTAATATACCCACCCCGGGGGGGGGGGGGGAAAAACAATCATGACCAATTCATTTGTACTAGAGCCCTTGCAAATTTTTACTGTGAGGTGTCAGCAAGAGAGAATGGAGCGCGATGAAGAGGTTACCGATAAGGCAGAGGTGAGCAGACCGGATCCGAGAGTACCAGAGAGACCCCGTGGATGGACCCTTTGTGAGTGGTCTTTCTTTTCTCCTTTAAATTACACATTTAATGCTTTCTAGGTCATTTCTAGGGTAGGTAGGTGGAAAAAGACACATGTGCACATGCGCAGGTATCAAAAATGTGGATACATGCATGCGTACACTTCAAAAAAGAGGATACACATGAGCGTATGCATTGAAAATAGGTACGCACATGCATGTCCATCGAAAGGGGGGAAATAGGGACATGCGCGCACGCGTCAAACCAAACATGTAGGTGCTAGGGGGGAATATTTTGAATTTTAGTGGGAAATGGGTACGTGCACATGTGCGTACTGGGAGGGACACGTAAGCGTCACACTGGGTACATTGGTGTCCTGCATAACATACACTAGGAAAATGAAAAAGGCATGGGTCACGTACGCGTCGGTTAGGGCACATAGGCGTCGAGGAGGGTGTATGTGTGTAGAAAGATGCACACACATGTCTGGAAGAAAAATGGAATACACCTATAGGAATAAAATAGCAAAGTGCAGAGGAGAATAATTAGAACTTAGAAGAAAATGGAAAATTAGTAAGTTTAAGGACTATGATTCCTTAGAAAGATAGCTAGAGATCAGATAAAGGCCTAACACTTGTTTTTGATCTTGTAGCACAGATTATCTGCACTTCAGACACGGGAGAGATACGGCCACCTTGAGATGATAGAGGCACAGTTCGAGGATGGAGATAGGAGTATTTTAGACATCCTCCTTTATGTCACAGGGTTAGCCTATGTGGCTGACATGCCCCAGATCACATTGGACCACAACCTTCTTACGGCCATAGCAGAGAGATGGCACAGTGAGAGCCAGTGCTTCCAACTGCCTACATGGGAGATCACCATTACCTTGGAGGATGTCTGATACATCATGCACATTCCCATCATTGCCCAGCCCATTTAGTATGTGAGCGATAGAGAAGTGTTGGATGGATGCATAACACAGTTGTTTAGGGTCCCGACGATACCTCATCATGGGATGATGGTGCATTTATCATGGTGCATTGAGGACCTTTCTCTAGATCAGGTCGTGGTATACATGATGGTCTTTATCAGTGGAGTTTTACTCCCTGACAAGACTGGTTCCTCATTCCCTCTTTGACTACTTGGGGTTATTCTTGGATTGATACAAGGAGAGACTTATTGCTGGGGCCAATGCATTCTGGCACATCTTTACTGGGATCTTAATCTTATCACATACTACTATCAGAAGATGGTAGGCCTGGCCAGGCTCCTTATGATATGGGCCTAGGATCACATTGCTATCAGGCACCCCTTAGGTTCCCTGAGAGTTCAGGCTTCAGAGGAGCCATCTACTATGGGTTGGGTCCCAGTCGGGGATGATGTTCGGCCTTATAGGGGGGATCCTTATCTCTATCATCAAGAGCTCGATGACCTACAGTAGGCGGCCATGGTATGGAGGCTATACTGACATTTCCAATGGCTAGAGGATGCCTAAGAGCTATCCATAGCCAAAGTAGAGCATTTTATCATGGGCAGCTATAGCTATATGCGGGAGTTTTACAGAGTTGAGAGATTGTAGCGACAGTTTGGCACCACACAGGATGTTTCAGGGCCTGATATGTGGTATGCATGGAGGGCATGTAAGTATTTTGACATGGGGCTATAGATAGCCTTTGATAGAGCCTGGGCTAGTTTTACACAGGTGATACCTGCTACATGGGTACCTTTTAGGTAGGTGTGAGATCCAGGGTGCACAACAAAGTATGCGCCCTAGTATCACAGCGTGATTCCACATAGGCTGACCATTTCGAGGTTAGCATATAAGGCAGGCGTGAGGCCTCCCTAGTGGGGATGCCTAGTGATGACAATGGCACCAGAGGTGATACTAATGATGATGATTCAGATGACAAGGGTGGCCTTGATGCACAACATCAGGTTAGAGGCAGGGCCCCACAGCCACAGGTATAGGGTCCTAGGCCTATACCTGGATAGGTACACTAGGCCCCAACTGGTCTGTTGCCTCTAGTAGGCATTCCAGTGGGCATATATGTCCCTTTATAGTAGGTTATACCATAGAAAGGTCCACCTCCTTAGGCCCCAGGAGGTGGTGATGGATAGCTTGCTGTATTACAGCAGTAGTTACAGGCTGTGATATCGGTACAACTTTAGGTGGCTGCAAAGAGAGATAAGGCTAGGGCAAAGGTTTAGGTTTTAACTGCCGAGAGAGACCAGGCTAGGTCTCAGTTATAGGATAGTGGTAGGGCCATATAGCTGGGTCAGATTACATAGTTGGTAGCTCATGGCACTCAATTAGCAGGTGCCTTAGGCCAGGTATAGATCTAGTTACACAGCTTCATTGTTCAGCATGACCAGGTGCAGGCCGAGGGATAGACCTATTTGATGGAGAGAGACCAGGCCTGTGTCGAGTTACAGAGTGTCACACTGGAGAGGGATCAAGAGGCCACCATTGCTAGGTAGGCTAATGTTGATAGAGGTTGATTGATAGGCGAGCACGATACCACCCTACAGGCAGACTTAGCCATAGGAGATGAGGATTTGATACATGACACTATTAGGGCCATAGGCGAGGCTCTTTATTACATGACAACCTACTTTCAGGTAGTTCCAACAGTAGAGCAAGTGACACCTTTTTCCCAGCTTGATGTGAACCACAAAGGCTCTAGATCACGGAGGTTGGCTAGGTCATTATAGCAGTCGAGTACACAGCAAAGGGGTACACAGGGTCTTCCTTCATAGAGGGGTACACATGGTCCCAGCAGCCCCGACGAGGGTGAGAGTTGCAGCTGAGTCTCCTACTCATGCCATGATATATATGTATATATTCATTTGTATATGCCTCTTATGAAGGCGGGTTTTGACTATGTATAGATTCTTTAGATTCTTTTGCGGATGCCTCTTGATGAAGGCCTGATTTTGATCGATGTAGGTACCTTTGTTATGTACCACCATGCCTCTATATGCAAGCTAAGTATTTGATCCCTGCCCCTTTTATATGGCAGATGGACAAAGCATTTTGTATATACCAGACTTTGACAGAGAGATTTTATTATACATGTACCGTATGGACACTTTCTTGTATATGTTATCATGTAGTGATATATTGTCATGGTAATTATGTTTCATTGATGTTCATGGTGTATCTTTTCCTTTTCATGTATGTGGCATATGTTCAGATGTAGAGATGTACACGTTTTTCTTTCATAGTAATGATATACTCGTGTATTTGATATCATTTGTTTTCACTTTATGAGATGTTTGATTCCATATGGCTAGTATTTTGGGATGATACTAGATGATATTGGTGTAAGGGGGGTAGATTAGTGATTATGCGCAACCCCTCTTGCCCCCATTGATGATACGATATGTGATGATTAGCTTAACATACATGCATGATGTACTACCTAGCATTTTTCTTATATATGATGTAGTAAATGATGTGATAAATGTGATGAAATGATAGATGATAGACATGATAACAAATAAATGTGCTAAATGAACACACAAGCAAAAGTTAACAAAACTAATAAAATATACACATGTAACATGCAATGCAATGCAAATAAAATGAAGATTAATCTAACACTTTAAGTTAAGCATGTAAAATGAACTCCCACAAATGCACATAGCAATCAAAGAAACATACAACAATTACTAACAATCATAAAAGTCCTAATAATGAATGCAACGCAACACACAATTAAACCTAAAAAGATCTAATATAATGTAAGCAAAGAACCATTCAAAGAACGAACAACACAACAATCTAAGTACACTAAAACTATACAAACCAAAAGCTAAAAGAAATCTAACTACCATTTTGTTTTTGTGGGACAGAATTGACATATTTTCTAATGTTTTTGTATTTTCAAGGTCATGTTCTGAAATTAATGTACAAGCTTTTAAAGAAACGTGGAATGCCCCCAATGTGATGTGGGAATATACAAAGGGTCAAATGCCACGTGTTAATGTACAATGAAGTGGAATGCGAATGTGCCCCCAACATGATGTGGGAGTATACAAATAGTCCACATCCTTCACACAGATATATCGTAAGTAAACCAGATCACAAGTCCTGCAAGGGAGGTTGAGGTCGGATCCCTAGACCTAGCCAAGGTATTGCAGAATTTAGCAAGTGGTAAGAGTTACACATCCTGTTGCAAGAGTGACTTGTGTACAAGAAACCTTCCTTGAGTGCTGAAAACTAGTTTTCACAAAAGGACATGCCCACTTTTCCACAATTGTGTGGTTTTCACACAAGGACGACTTGCTTTTTCTTTACTTTTTTCTCAATTTTTCAATTTTTTGCTTGTTTTTTCTTTGTTTTCTACTTTTTAGTTTATTATCTCAATATTCTAGCCACACCTGAGCATAGAAGTGCTTGAGGTGAATGGTGTGCATGGGCTCTGGAATATCTTCACCATCTGAATAGACAATTCTATATGCCCCTAATCCATATCTAGCAGTCACCACATAGGGGCACAGCTAATTGGCCTCAAATTTACCTTTCTTTTCCCTATCTTTGGTGGTATTCTTCTGATTTTCTTTTAGTACGAGATCACCTACATCAAATTTCCTATGAATGATGTGTATGTTGTATCCTCTTGATACTCTATTTTGATATACTTTAAGGTGATTAAGCACTTTGATACGTCGTTCATCTAACAGTTCCAACTCTGCCAGGCGAGCAACTTTGTAGTCTTCATCTTTGTTGAGGTAGTTCCTGAGAGATATTCTCAGGGAGGGAAGCTCCACTTCTAAAGGTATGATGGCTTCGATGTCATAGACAAGTGAATATGGGGTCACACCAGTAGGGGTGCGGATGGAGGTTTGATAAGCCTAGAGGGTGGGATGGATTTGCAAGTGGCAATTACGACCATTTTTACTGACCATTTTCTCCATAATGTGTACAAGAGTTTTGTTTGTAGCCCTTGCTTGCCCATTACCTTGATGGTAATAGTGGGTGGACCATTTAAGTTGGATATGAAATCGTTGACACAAGGCTTTTACCATCTTGTTTTTGAAATATTTACCATTGTTAGTGACAATGGTTGAGGGGACACCATAACGGCATATAAGGTGGTTCATGATAAACTTGGATATTTGCGCACCGGTGACATAGGTAAGAGGAACATCCTCCACCCATTTAGTGAAATACTTAGTGGTAGTTATGATGTGTGTATGACCATCTGATGAAGAAGGGTAGAGCTTCCCTATGAGATCTAAACCCCACTTTGAAAAAGGCCAAGGCATCGCAATAGACTACAAAGCCTATGTTGGTGCATGTATGAGATTACCATACTTTTGAAAAAGTTCACATTTCTTCATGAATTTGCAGTAATCGGATTCCATGGTAGGCCAATAGTAGCCTACTCTCAACAGTTTCTTAGCTAGCACCATGCCACTAGTGTGTGCCCCACAGATACCACTATGCACCTCTTTAATCATGTGAACCAAATCAGTAACATTTAGACAATGAAGCAAATTACCATCGTATCCATGGTGATAAAGGGTGCCTCCTAGAAGGGTATAACGGGCAATGCGGCAGATAAGGGATTTTTTCTCTAAATGGGTAATGTCAGGTGGGAAGGTTCCATCTTGTAGGTATTGATAAATATGGTCATACCATGGGGATAGGGGTCCAATAACCTCACATGGTAAACAAGATGTAGACATATCATATGTTAGCATCTGTAAGTGTTCCACAAAGAAAGGCATCTTACTCTCCTCAGGTGGGATGCATAAGAGAGAGCCGATGGTAGCCATGACATCCATAGATCTATTATGGGATCTAGGTTTTTGTTCAAATATGACATGTGAAAGAAATTCCTTCAGGGTTTCAACCATCTTCTTATAGGGAATAATATTTTCATATTTAACCTTGTATTCATCATTGACCTGCTTAATGATGAGCTGAGAATCTCCAACAACTCGCAGTTGTTTGATGTTCCAAGTGATAGCTAGCTTGAGGCCAACAATGAGTGCCTCATACTCTGTAATGTTATTGGTACAAAGAAACCCCAACTAGAATGCCCTTGGTATAATATCTCATGTGGGAGTAATGAGCACCACTCCTACTCCTGATCCATGGAAAGTAAATGATCCATTAAAATGGACCTTCCATTCCATGGATCTTTGATAGACATCATAGATTCGTCTGGGAGATCTAGACACAAAATCTCTATTCCTAGTAAAGGTGTTTCTGCCAAATGATCTACCAATACCTACCCTTTTAAGGACTTTTTATTTACAAACTCTATCTCAAATTCACTCAAAAGAATGATCCAATTATCCATTCGGCTTGTTAGGGCGGGTTTGGGTAAAAGGCACTTAAGAGGGTCAAACTAGGAAATAAGTTTAGTTTTATTGGTAAGGAGGTATTGGCAGAGTTTTTGAAATGTAAATATGACCACTAAGTAGGCCTTTTCAATCTATTTATAGTTCAATTAATAGGCAATCAATGCACGACTAAGGTAATAAAGAGATCTCTCCTTATGGCCAAGGTTGTATTGGGCAAGCAGTACACCAATAGCGAATTGGGTAGTAGAGATATATAAAAGGAAAGGCTGTCTAGTAGGGCATCAACACAGGTGGATTTACAAGGTACTACTTGAGTAGAGAAAATTCCTTCTGACATTCGGGCCCCCACTTGAAAGCAACATCCTTTTTTAAAATATGTGTAAATGGATGACATTTATCCGTAAGCTGAGAAATAAAACAGTGAATAGCCTGGATCTTTCCTTGCAGACTTCTGAGTTGTTTAAGAGTGGTGGGTGGAGGCATATCTGTAATAGAAGTGACCTTGGCGGGGTCCACTTCTATCCCTCTCTGTGATACTATAAATCCCAAGAGTTTTACTGATAATACACTGAACATGCACTTCTTAGGATTAAGGTGAACCTTGTAATCCCTAAGGCGCTGAAATATACGACTAAGCACTTATGGGTTCTCTCCTCTACTTTTTGACTTAGCTAATATGTCATCCATATAGTCCTCCATAATATCATTCATCATAACATGAAAAATGACACTCATAGCACACTGATAAGTAGCCCCAGCATTCTTGAGTCTGAACAACATGACTTTGTAACAACAGGTTCCCCATGGAGTGATGAAAGCAGTTTTGTGTTGATCCTATTCTGCGATCCTTATTTGAATATACCCCGAGAAGCCATCCATTAAGGATAGCATCTCATAGCCAGTGGTAGAGTCTATGATCATATCTATGTTTGGAAAAGGAAAATCATCTTTAGGGCATGCCTTATTGATGTCACGGAAGTCAGTACAGATCCTAATGCCAATAGATTTCTTTTGTACTGGAACTATATTGGAGATCCAATCTGAGTAATCAATAGGTTTGATAAAAAATGCAGCCAAGAGTTTCTCCAATTCTTCTTTGACAATAAGTGCAACTGTAGGATGCATCTTCCTCAGTTTCTGTTTAATGGGCTTGGTGTCTGGGTGTACAACAAGGTTGTGCACAACTAGTGTTGGATCCAAGCTGGGCATATCTAAATATGTCCATGTGAAAATATCAACATATTATCTTAAGAGTTCCACAAAGGTTTTTTGTTCCTGAGCTGAGAGAAAAGCCCCCAACTTGATCATCCTAGGTAAATCCTCTAAACCAATGTTAACCTTGATGGTTTCCTCAATGAGCATCTTAGATGCATCTTCCATTCAGGAGGGAGGGTGAGATCAAACTCCTGAGGTATCTCTTTATCATCCTCAAATGGATAAGTTACTTTATCCACATGATTTTCATTTTGTTCTTCTATAAGTGTTTCAAAGAGTTTGTCACTGTGAGATTTCCGTTTATTCTTTGTACTGGGATGCTCTGAAGTATTTTTACTTTTATTCACAACATTCTTACCCAAGCGTTTGCACATCTTTGCCTCTTCTCTGAAGTATGCACATGTGTTTAACTAAATTTGGAATCCTTTCTTGTTATCCCTAGCAAGAAGAAAATCCCTGAGTCTCATGAATTATGTGAATGCTTCATCATTCTTGAAGATATCAAGTGGTACGTGAAGTTGTTGGTCCCAATCCACAAGTTCAGGATAAACTAGGGTGACTTGATAATCAGTTGAAGGGATGGATTTAGATAGGGTAAGGATGGCTGACTCTGCGAATAGGTTTGTGGAAGCCAAATCTTCATAGAGGCTACATTGGGAACTTGTATCGCTATCTGCATTATACGAAATCTCTTCACTTTCAGAAAAGGTAGCATCAACCTCGACGTGTTGAGCATCCTAGGATTTTAACCCAAGACCATGCTTGTTTGATTTCAAATGGCGAGTATGAATAGGTTCTAGACGGCCTTATGTATTAGCTCCACATCCATATCTTTTATAACCCATGATAAACATCATGCGGTGTCCTCTAATATACTGAGGTGCTTGATGGCATGAGGCCATGGTTCCTTCTGGCACCTTACTAATGGGATCCTCTAACATCTTTTCTTTGGACAGGAGACCACTGAGAACAAATTTATCCAATGGTTTTGAACATGGTTCTCGTAAACTTTTGAACTGAAAATAGGGCTTACCCCGTGTCCTAGGTGACACTGATAAGTCTGAAATTAATAATGCTTGTTTAAGAGTAAATGGCTCTCTTGGGCCATATATTGCTGATGTAGCCTCCCAAGATGTAAAAGAATTGACCAAAGAAGGGAAGTCCTGATTATAAGGTGTGAGTTATTTTGAGTCCACCCAATTTTTCATAGCTTCTGTTTTAACAGGGATGACAACATCCATGGAAGGGCACTCATAGGCTGTATGAGAGAAACTATGCAACACCCGAAAGTGAGTGAATGGCTCATGATCACCTGAGATAGTGACTATACACCCTTCATGGCACAACTTGATACACTAATGAAAGGTTGAGGGAATAGCCTGCATGGCATGGATCCATGGACATCCCAAGAGCATGTTATAAGGGAGATCTAAATCAAGGACATGGAAGGTCGTATCATGACAAGTGGGACCTACTTCCATGGGTACTATAATAGTACCTACTAATTCTCCCTCCTCATTATCATACGCTATGATGGTGATGGTTTTAGCTCCCAGATCCATTTCTGAAAGGCCTAGCTGGCTGACTAGCTTTAATGTGCATATGTTTAGACTAGATCCGCCATCCACAAACACTCTTTTAATCTTATGAAGGGTAACCACCACTTCTAAATAGAGAGTCAAATTATGCTCAGGGTTGTTACGTGGGATAGTGTTGCAATCAAAAGTGATATGATCAGTGAGTTCATTGTGGGTGACCACAGCTTGCAAGTGTGCAGGATCTACCTCAGTAGAGAATCTAGAATTTTGTAATGTTTTGTATAATATATCCTTGTGGGCAGTAGAGATTTTAAGGTCTAAAATGGATATTTTAGCTGGAATTTTATCTAGATGGTCTAGTAAATTATATTGGCTTTGGGTAGTTGGTATTAGATCAGGTATGATTAAATTAGCGCATCAAATTCCAATTGCACAACTTGTTTTTGAGAATTCGGATTGTGTTTACTCGTTCATCAGGTAAACGAATACAACCTATAAGGGATTCGAATGGACTGTCATCACTAGGGTAAACATACGTAGTAGTGTGATAGTCATTAGAGGCCTACTCACGATCTGGTTTCCTTTTCTTTTTATCCGTGTGATTGGGAAAAGGTTCTTTGTATATACCCATTTTTTCATTAGGACACTGTCCTGAATCAGGAGGTGATTCTATGAAAATCTTGCCCTCTTTAATGAGGTCTTGTATGAAGTTTTTCAGCTGTAGAAATCTATATGTTTTTTATCCTTTGACACGATGGAATTCACAGTATTCATGGTCTTTATACCAACTAGGTTTTGGAGCATTTTCTGGGAATGGTACTGTGGTACTTGGATACTCTACCATTTTAGCATCATCTAATTTTTTTAATACAATAGTCAAGGGTTCACTCAATGTTGTGAACGTACATTTTGTAGGTTCCTTGGGACAAGATCCTTGTGAGATCTTCAAAAGTAGACATATCTGCACAGCTTGGACTCTTTTGGAGTCAGTAATTCTATCACCGACGATGTGTTTATTCTTATTAAACAACTTAGGTTTGTCTATAGATTTGGCCTCATGTTTGTCTTTGACAAAGGGTAATAAGAGCCTTTTCAATTTGGCTACCTTTCTCTATAACTTCCTCAAAGTTAGATCCACAATGTATTTGAAGATGGAAGGCTATCTCTGAATTTAAATTAGGAATGAAAATGCTCACTAATTGTTTTTTAGGTAAGGCACAAGGGAAGTGACTAGCCAGTGCCCTCCATCATTGTAAGAAACCCGCGAAGGTCTCATTAGGTTTTTTATTTGTATTGCAAAGGTCATTCATCATGATATCATTTTCAATATTGAAATAATAGTGCCACACAAATTTTTCTGTTAGTGCTGGCCACATTTTTATAGATCCTTTAGGTATGCTACAGAACCATTCAATCGCCAAAGCTCCCAAACTGCGGGGAAAGAGTCATATTAGAAAATTATCATTGTAGGCAACCTCTAGACAAGCCATGTAAAATCCTTTGATGTGCTCATGGGGATCACCTTTTCCTTTGTATTTTTCAAGCTTTAGGATAGTGAAATGTTTAGGAAAGGGCTGCAGTAGCATGTCTTTATCGAAGGGATAAGGACATAGTTCTTCATAGAGATACTTTCTGTTTTGGCCAATATTTCCCTGTTGTAATGTTGTGAGCGTATATTTCATAGATTTTAATTCATCCTGAATGAGTTTCTCCTTTGTAGGTGATATTAACCTTCGAGCCTGAGTTGCTTTAAAGGTATAGTCTATATGCGGATCAAGTTGAAACTCGTTAAGTTTATTCTTGTCTTTGTCTTTACCTATGTTTCCTTTTGAAGTGCCTAGGTTTGCTAATTTCTGACTCAACTTCAAGATTTTTTTTGGAGGGTCTCCTCCTCAACCAGGGGATCCACCTCTTCATCAAATTTTGGAGGAGGGGAGGCCTTCCACTCAATTTTTACTTTACGCGAAGCCTTAAAGTGAGGTTTACGTGATGTTTCACCTTCAACAGCGGCCTTATGTTTCTTATAAGTGGATGCATATCCCACATCAAAAGGATTATTTGTGTCTAAGATGAATATTTTCTCTCCTAAGTTAGGGTTAACAACCTTTGTTTCTTCTTCACACTTGTGTAGAATTTTAGCTCCTAATGCTAAGAATCTCATGAGTACTTGATGTTTGTTATAATATAAGAGCTCGTCAAATCTGTTTGGGTATAACCTTTGTTGTTCTCCCGAAGAGTCCGACTCTTCCCCACTATGATTGATTAACGTCTCTGTATCTTTGACTTGAGAGAAGAGTGATCCTAAATTGTTCCCACTAAAGGGTAAACCATCAAAAAGATTATCTTCTACATTAAGCTCACCAGATTTTTTTGCCATTTTGAAAATTCTAGGCATTACTAGCCAACACTCAGATGCAACACTATGTTTACTAGTTTTCAAAGGATACCAATATGGACATATGAAAATGTATCACTTACCTAAGTTGCATTATGTCAAATCTATACTTAATAGACAAAGATGAATGACAATGTTGTACCGGATATGTGGGCCGAAGTTAGCAATCTAACAAAGCTTGAATTTCAACACAATACTGACAAAGTCCTCAAAAAAGGTATACCTAGAATTGACTCAAGTACTGACAACAAGCCAAGTGTATTGAAAAGAAAAATTCGTAATTAGATACAACGTAACAATGCTATCAAGATATCTCAACCAAGCAAGCAAGGCATCGATATCAAGACAACATCATGACAATATATATAATGCGTTATCAACACTTGTCAAAAAACCTAGATGACGTTAGAACTAAAACCAAGTAGAAGGTATAACAAGAAGTCTGTGATAATACGAGTAGTGTAACCGCGTAATAGAGGGATTCATACTACGTGCCCAAATAAAGGGAGACACAATGTAAATGCCAATACTAAATGACTAAAATGCTCGCAAAAGTCAACAAACTAGGGGAGAGACAAAATGACAAAAACCGACCCGTAACAATGATGAGGATCTCTAAGTAAAGATCTTAGGACTATCAAAGACGTGAAAATGTACATGCTCACTTTATTTTTTTAACACCCTAGCCACAAACATGGATGAGTGTAAACGTACAAAAAATTAGATAGCACAATCTTTGATATGACACGTAAAGTATGCCTTTGTTCGACTTCCAACATGGAAAGTATGAACGCATGGGTGTAGATATGTGAAAATAGACTTAGTTTCACTTTGGGCAGAGCTTCGCCTCATTCAAAAAATGAGAAGGAATCTAAGCTAAGTAATACATTTGTCTAAATTCGTGATAAAAAACACTTCGATCCAACTTAGAATGAGTTCATTACTGTGTTCGACAAACAAGGTACTGAATCCAAACAAGTTATCACATCATGATGGCAAATGATGTGAATGGACTAGTAAAGTTGGCCTCCAGAAAAAATGGTTTGCTTACTAAGTTCTCTCAACTAGGTATTACAAGGTTATCCACAAGTGAGATGATTTACCCAAACAGTCCCGACTATCTTGGGAGCTTCCTTTAAGTATAGTGGGCTGTAAATGCGTCCATCATGTACTTAAAATAATTGCATAGGGATAACTTGTAACACTATCTCACAAGGAATTACTAGTCAAGTAGGTTAAGCGAGGCACTTCTAGTTTCATCCACAAGGTTACTCAGTGGTGGACTACTTTGGGGTTTCTGGAACCACCCCCATTATTATAGCTTAAGGCATTATGCCAAATGGGTTACGTTCCTGTTAAGCAGAGAGGGACTTACCCTTTTTTGAAACCTACAATACAGTGTGTTGAATATAGTGTGTTTTTTTATCTTTTTTAATCTTACTGTGGTTTCAAAAGTGGCACACCATTGGGCAATCTGCAAACACACGTGTATTAGAAGTTTTTGCTTCATTTTAACACCCTTCTTTGACCAACGTTAGGTTATGTAGACAACAAGTTGGTTAGTAGTTTTCTGGTTTGCCGATTGAGGTAAAAGAGAAATCACACTTACTTCTGACTCGTAAGATCACCCAAAGGCATGAAGGAAGAGCATACACAAAGTGGAAATCCTACTAAAATCACATAAATTGTTACTTTATCCTTTAAAAAGCAAGTGTTTTAGATCTCCAAGATCACTTCTGGAAAGAGAGAGGAGAGAGCATACGCACTTTTTACAAATCCCAGTTCAAGCTAAGGAATGAAAAACACTAAATCATGCAAACTGAAATTTTAAGGAGATAACCCTATTTTTAAGCCTGTCAACTTTTAGAAACCTGCATAAAAAAAAGTCAGAAAAATAGTTAAAACAGACTGTAAATATTTTTAATTTTAATAGTAATAGCTGCGCACCCAAACTAACATGTACGCACCCCAACCAATGGGTACGCACCTATACCAACACCTACGCAGGTCTATTAAGATCAAAATAGTCACTAACACATATGCACCCTAATCCAACAGGTACGCTAGGATTTCAACGTGAGCGCACTCCTACCGATGGATACACGGCCCAAGTAAAAAGAAGTCTGTAAAATTTTTACATAGTGACATTAATTACACAGACATGTCCAGAGAGATGGAGACGTGGAGAGACTAATGGAGACGCAGACGCATCCCTGCAGAGAAAAATTTCTATTAACGCAGAGGACACCCTGACGGGTACGCGACCTTTTTGATAGAGACGTGTGTATATCAATGTTTATGTGCCACCTTAAAACACCTACACGTGCCCTGTGAAAAACTTGCAAAAAACACGGATTTTAAAAAATTTAAGAACAAACAGGTTATTAGTTAGTCAAAGCTTCCTATTTCTATGTTAAACCCACAAATCCATGTAAATAGAGTTCATTAATCCAAGGTTTAAAACAGAAATGAGGAAATAACAAGTGATTTAAACTAAAAAAACTTGTAAGTGGACTTTGAAGAACTCAAAGGACCTCCATTAATGGAGGATGGACATAAGTGTCCCACCAGGCGTGTCAAATGTGTTCAATGAAAAGTTTTGAAAGCCATGAATTTTGGGGCAAAAATTCCTAAAGAATTCCCAAAGGCTTCAAGCAACAAATCAGTGGACCATCTGATAAGAAATGAGCAAGATTTTTTAACTACATTACATTATGAAGTAAACACTCAAATTTAAGCTAATTAAAACTACCTCTATTCTTTGAAAGCTTAAAATAATGAACCTAGCAAGCCCTAAGCAATCAATTTTAACGATTAAGAGAGAGATCTCCCCATTATAGGCCTTTAAGCCAATGGTTCTTCTCCTTTACCCTATAAATTGGATTAGCAATACAAAAAATGGAGTGAATAGCTCAACATCCAAACTAGAAATGAAATCTAGAACCTAGATGCAAAATGCTATAATCTATGCTTAGGAAGAAGGGATGAATTCTTGAAAATGAGAGAGGGGATCTAGCCCTATATATAGTTTTCTATTTGGGAAAATGGGAAACTTGAGTGCATGTGGGACAAACACTAAATTCCAAAAAATACTTTTAGCAAGTCAAAGCTTACTTTGACTAGTTTTAGGGAGTGACAAATCATGTTTAAGGTTAATTAAACATGTTTAGGAGGTGACTAGGGTTTGGAGAGAGTTTTGAAGGGTTTGACCAATCCAGTGGAATGGATTGATAGGCCAGGAAGGTAGTAGAAGTGGACTGGAAGAAAGTAAGAAGCTAATGTAGTTAGAGCAAAGCTATTATAGCTTGTTTGAATGGTTTACAAGAGGAAAAACGACAAAAGGGATGTCGTGGGAAGAAAGTTAGATAGGTCGAACCGGTGGTGTATCGTCGGTTTGCAAGGAGAAGCACAACTAGTGCAATATTAGTCATAATAGTGCATTGGAAAAACTACAGGTGTCTACAGTAGGCTATAGGTGTGACTGGCGATCTAATAGAAAACCCAGAGTGACAAAGAGAAAATAGAAGTGAATATCCTATGATCTACAAATGACCAGGTTCTAAGAATCGAAACAGGCACAAGCACCCAAATCAGTCACTAGGACTTTAGGCTCTCTTATGCTCTTGTGGGGGCTTGTTTCCTAAAAATTTTGAGGGTTGTGAACCCTCATAGAACCTTTATGACACTATACCCAACCTGTTTCAACAGATACATAGTCCAAATCACTCCCAGCTAGGGTAAATTTTAAGACACCCCTAAAAAATAATTGTAGATATTACTTGGTGAATTTTTATAAATGAATTTCAAAATCTTAGAGAATGCCATGAATTAATAGGAAATGTTGTTGACTGGTATCAAATGTCAGTTGGTAGCATTAAGATACCAACTAGTATCAAGTTTCTCTTTTTTGAACACAATAAAGGTTCTTTGAATATAAATATTTGGATATTACTATAAAATTTTAGATGAATCAACCCAACAAATTAACTTGTACCTAGAAAAAATAGGAAAAATAGAAACTAACCTAACCCCTCAATATTAGCTAAATTGAAAATTCAAAAACCCAAATATTCATGAATTAACGAAGATTAACCACTAAAGTTTACATTGCTACTAGGCTGCACAGAATCAACTAAGTCATCATCCCTCTCTCATTTACTTAGGTTTTTACATTAATTTATGATTATTGATTATACATTACTATATTATCACTTGAATATCATTTTATACAGTAGTTACTCTGAAATTAGATTTAATTCAAATTAGATTAAATCAATTACATTTTATGCATGCAGCTCTTTCTACCCATGCCATAGTACACAATTCCCTTGCCACATATTATTCCATGGATAATGTTATAATAGACTACACAAATCCTATTGCTACTCTTTTTGATATCCCTCTCATACATGATACTGAAATTACTACTTATATTGCACGTCACTCTTCTCTTATGATGAACTACAATGCTACTGATTTACATGATACACTTTCTATTAGCACCCATGATATTCCTCCTAGTATGGATCACTCTTGAAGCACTTATAATGATCATATGCTCATTGATTATAATGTTACATCACTTTCCACACCTTCCTCATCAAAAGTTAGAACACATTGTGTTGCTTTGATAATGATTGCTAATGCTCCCACTTTCTAATATTTTATGCATAACTCATTTACTATGATTAATCCTCATCTTTTTACATATATGGGGGAAATAAATTCCTCTCTTTCCACATTTATTTTTATGATCCTATGGGATACTACATATACATTTAATGCTTCCAACACTTCCAAATTACACACATTTCTTATGTTGAGTCTTGTGTCTCTCCCTTCATTGCTTGGAATTGATATTGTTGAACCTCCTAGAATCATATATGTTACCCATCTTTTGACTCCTATATTGATCCTTACATTTGCACTTACTCTTTCCAGTATTGTCAACAATTCTAATGTTACTTCCATTCTATTTTCACCTAATGGGCACATTCTTCTTATTTCTACACTACCTACTCGTGTAGTTGGGATCTTGGACTCTATGGGGTTTTCCCCTCACTATCTTGACATTATTATATAATAGCTATTTTTTTCCAATGTTCCACCTATTCTAGTGTTTCCACATGCATGACACATTCCTACTCCGCATACTATAATACATGCACTATCACATGACACTAGGTCTTTTCCTCATGCTCACATATGTTTATGTTTTTAGAGTAGTTGATCGTGGACCCTTACCTCGTATCCTCATTGCATAGATCATATTTGCATTCACATTTGGGGGCATATTACTCCCCTATACCCCTCGACGATGCACTCTTGTTCCTTGTTCGTACTTGAATGTTGAGGGTTTCTTTATATGGACCTAACTTTGTACACACACCAGGGGGCATCCTTTTCCTCCCTTCTAGATCTTTATTGGATGCATTATTCCTTTCTTATACTACTATGTGCTACACCTTTGCTTATCATGTTACAACAGTTCATAGTACGGTCTATCATTTTTTCATACACACATGTGCATTCACAAGGTATCTTGAGGTGAATGCATGTCACTTACAGGTTGTTACATGATGTATGATACTTGGCCTTGTCCATTACCAAACCCACTAAGGATCCTGGGGGCATCTACCTTTTCTCACTTACTATCATTACAATGTTTCACATATTTCATTATTATATTCATATATTACATTTTCACATATTATTTGCCTTTCCTGACAAACTAATGGGTGCTTCATGTGTAGCATTTTCTTTGTAGGAATCCTTACAATTATGGTTTTTTGATTTATTTATACATTGTTTTTCATTGTTTGTGAGCTATTCCCTATGTTTTCTTGTTACCTTTTTTTCACAAGCACTGATGGATCTGATTGTATTGTGACATCTTGAGTAGTGTCCCATGTATGCAACCAGATACTCACTGATTCCTTGTTTTTATTTTTACTATATGCCTTTACTAGTTAATATTTCAGTATGCATTGATTATTTGTCACTAACACTTGTTTTTAGCATTTTCCCCTTGTTTTTATTAATCCATGGTACCTACCATGTGTAATCCCTACTCCCCTTACATGATTCGTATATCAAATATGCACATGAGTTTCAACCTTACTCGTTAAGGCTATGTTCACATTTTTTCATCTCAAGCACCCTAAACAAGTGGGGGAAAACATTAGGTGGACATTTTCACCCTCCTAGCAGTGATAGAAAATTTTTACAGAAACATAGAAAACAGGAAAAAAACTGAAATCAGTTACAAAACAGGGCCAGAAACATATTTGGCCACAAATATCAATATGGAAATATGTTCCTAGAATAGACAGGAACACCTGGGTACTAGTGTTCTAGTATGGTTTATCTTGTCCTCGGGGAAAAAATAGTTACAGATCAGTTTTAATAGTTGCATAGTCATAGTTTTTGCTAGATTTATATGTTACACACCTAGTTTCAGGTTGTAATCAATTACTAACATGAACTAGCTAGTAACTCAAGAACTAAAGAATAAATTTAATCATGAATCAATTAAGGGAATTTCACCTAGGGAATATACAAGACAATGATATGCCTACATAATTGTGTCATCTAAGGAAAGTTACAAATTAGGTTCATGATCATCTATAGTGACACTTATCTATAGGGAAGCATTAACAGTTGCAATAAAAAACATATCACTCTCCCAATACACTTTCCCTTAGTGGAAATAAGATTCCTAAATCTGAAGTTTAGCATCAGGATGCTAAAATCACTAGTTTAGTGAAAGGGTGCCCAAATCCTTCATTTTATTCCTATCATCCCCTAAGCACTGAGTCTACAAGTAGGAATAAATTTCTACCTCTTTCTCCTTAAACACTCCAGGTGTAATCTAACCCCTTGGTTTATCTTTTCCAATATACATTTCCATTTTTACATATTTTCCAAGTTAAAGTTCAATTGCATTTACCTAGGGAATTCAATACACTTGTTTTAATTTGCAAGTCCTATCCTATCTCAATGAAGGAAAATCAAAAAAGCAACCATGAAGTAAATCTCAAGAATGCTCTAACAAATATGATACTCCAAGTAATTACATGTACTCATCATTATCACTCCATGTACACAAAACACATGTTAGAAAAACAATGGATTGAGGGGGGTGAATTAGTCCTTTAAAATAATAATTCCATTACATTCATCATTCACGATCCATTCAATCATTATAGCATTAAATAAAATCTTGTACAGCATCCACATAAGAAAGATAACTTAATGAACACAAGATATAAAGTGGGAAACCCTCAAGAGGAAGAAAACCCACTAAAAATCTACTTATATTACTAAAAAAATGAGTCCTATGAATATTACACATCATAAGATATTTCTGTAGTGAGACACCAATCCCACAGGAAGCACAAACCCGTAGTTTAGTGGAGCACCAACCCTCTAGCCCTTAGTTTAGTAGAGTACCAACCATACAAGGAGGCATCAACCCTCTAAGATGACCAACCACCAATGCAACCACTTGAAGATTTTGTTCACAACTTATTTTTTGTTTCTACAACTGAAAATGACACCGTGAAGATCACTCTCATCTCTATCCTGCTCAAAACACCCCTCAGGACTTCTTACCTAAAACCTCTTCCTTAAAGTTGATTTCCACATCTTCCATAACTCACCATCATCAAGTATATCTCTAGGATATATTAAAATATCAATTTCCATCTCTTAAAAGTCACAAAGACCTCTCACACCTCCATAATTTCCCCTCTAGGTCGTACTTTTCCTCCTCTTCATAACTAACACAAATAAACTTTCTAATCTACTTTTATACATGTCTCTTCACTAGATAACACCCAGGCCATCCATGATTAAGTAAAAAATATTTACAAAAAATAATAAAATTATAAAAATATCACTCATATGACCATGTAGATTTCCAATATCACATATACCCTTCTAGATCTGCATTAGGACACAACAAGCCCAAGAACACCAAAATGAGTAGCTCACCAACCAAGGAGTGAAAAAGAGAAAAACCAACTTCACCGAGGCATGCCAAACACTTATACATATTGTTTAAGATCTCAAAAATCCTTAGAAATCACGAAAATAAGTAGAACAATCATCATACCATGAAACCATCATTAGACCATGCTCAACCAAGAACCCTCAAAATTATCCTTCAAAGATAAGGTCATAACTTCCTCAATTATTAGAAAAAAATCAAGTTTGATATATCATTTGAATTCTATTTAATTAATCATCATTAAGAAATTAAAACCAATTCATAACTCCACATGTAGCACCTCCAAAACTTCTATGTTCCCAAACTATTCCAAATTACCCCAAAACTTCCTAAAAATAGTCCTCATAAATAGAGCACGATTTTCATTCTAAAGGAACAACCATGACCTGAAAACATCATGTACATGTATTATAACTCCTATGATTCAATAAATGGTAATTTAGTAAATAGGTTTAATGTGAAACTTGTACAAAAACTAAAAAATTTCATAAAATTACCTTTTTGGGTGCGGCCCCCATATAACTAGAACCTCTAAATCACACCTAGAAAAATATAGAGGATTCCTATACAACATATAATCATAAATTTTTCAAAAGGAATATATTTTATACTTGTACAAGTAATTTCTCCCAAGTCTCTCCAAAGCTAGGGTTTCAATAGGGTTAAAAGGTAGTTTACCTTCTTAGAGATTGTTCATAAAAATGTGACATAAAACAACCTCATTATTCTCGTAAAGTATTAAAAAATTACCTAGTCAACTAATTTTAGTATATTGGGTCCTTAGTAAAAGAAAACACTCCCGAAAAATCACCCAAAAGTTAAAGTTTAGCTCAAAAAGACACCTTTGGAAACCTGGTTTTGGCAAGAACTCAATATCTTGCAAAATATTCATCACTTGGACATGAAAATTAATAGATAACACCATAAAAACCTGATTCATCTATCCTAATTATCATCCATTAATTTGTACATATGAAACTCTCTAACCACCATGAATTACCCATGAAAACTTTCCTTGTTCTCAAGAACATGCTTTAATAAGACCTTGTACTTGTACTTACCATCTAGTAGTTTATCTTAGAAACCTCCATTACCTACTATGAAACATAAAAAAACACTCCACATACTTTCACTGACATGATTTAATACATTTTTCATGCTACTATACCATCCTGTTTGTGCTAGGTCTAAGAATTTTTGGAGGAATGAGGAAGATTTGGAAGGAATCCATGAGCATCAAAATGTTGCACTCAATTGCAAAATGATGTAGCTTAAAGATCGAAGCAATAAATCACCCATGAGAGCAATGTGCATGCATTAAGGGAAAAATGGCTCAAAACCCATACTCTATTCCATTCCATTCCATTATATTGCTCAAGATGAAAAGGTGTACATATAGTAGTGGGGTGTGAAATTCCCCCACAAATGTAGCTATCAAGAGGTGGGAGTTACATTCCTAGAATAGCCAGTCAAATGTAACTCCTATGACACTCTATGATGCGTGTAAGGCCATAATGACACCCTATGACACCTAAGCATGGTGAATCACCTATGTGGAGGAATCCCATGTACTTAAAATATATGCATGGTAAATATCCTACACCAACACCCCCCCTAAAGCAAAGCTTAGGTGGACACATAGATGAAAAAAAGGAAAAGTGGGTCCTAGAAACAAGCTTGATGAGGCACCCACATATAAGAAACTCTTAAAAACTGGAGTAAAAGGAGAAAACCAAGTGGGAAAAAATACCCCCCAAAAGAGAGACAAGTCCACTCTCTAATCTAAGAAAGACGCAAAGGATGGGTCCCGCCCATAGATAACCCTTTAAAGGTACCCATGTACAAAGAGGCAATCTCTCGGAAAGAAGAAGAAGAGAGGAGAAGAGGGAGACGAGAGGAATGTAGAAGATTCAATGGATGGATCTAAACTTTGCAGCTCTAGGAGGTCTCTCAGAAGAATGTCAATCATGAGATCCTCTTCCTTTGGACTGAAAAATATCCACCCGCACAGAACTGTGTGCCTACCCTTAGGAAGGACATAAATGACGTGTTGGAAGTCTACCCACTCCACGAAGGAAACTGAAGGTAATAATAACATGAAGAACTCTAAGTCTTGTCAATGAAAGTGTGACATAGGTCTAGCAATTGAGTGTGAAGGAACCAAAGGTAATGTCATGAGTGTAGAATTGTCAGAGTAGGAAGGGTGAACACCTATAGAAAGGATGTCCAACTGATGTGAAGGCAACAAAACATCCCCCACAACAAAAAATGGATCCAAAAGCAAGGGTGGATCAATGAAGGTCTCCAAAAAAGTGGAAGTGGTAAGAGTCCTAGAAGGGGCACTTCCAACAACAAAGATGATGAAATCCTCTGAAATACCTGTAGATGGATGAGAAACCTATAGTACATCACAAGTGTACTCTATGAAATGATGACTAAGGTTAGGTAGATACTCACCCCAATAAGGGGGCTCAACAAACAGAAGAGTGATGTCAGATAGGTATGTGTCATCGAATGAAGGTAGAGGAGTGAAAGGGAGCTCACACATCAAAGGTGGAAAAGAGGTGGGTGTGATGACTGTATGAGACTACTCAATATCTGATGAGATGTGGGATGTGATAACACTCTTTGGAATAGTGAGAGAAGGAGGAGAATATTCCTCTATAGTACTCTCGACATTAGAACTGGGTGCACAATCCTCATCATCAGAAGTAGAACCAAGTGAGTATGTATCAGTGGAACTATCATCACATGAAGAAATAGAGGAGGCAACTAAATCAGAACAACAAAAACGTCGACAGTATGTGAAGGGTCTCCATAGACGGACTGAAGGATGCTCCAGTCACGGTGGGGTGGATCTGAGTCTACCACATGAAACCAGAGAGATGAGGAGATATGTATCATCATTTGACCACAAAAATGGTTACAAGTGTTGAGAAATTCATTAAGATGATGATGATTAGTGGGTGCAGTAGCTGGCCCAAGCAAGAAGTGTGAAAGACCCTCTTAGGTGAAGTAACATTCAATAGAAGCATGCTAAACTAAATAGTTCCCTCTCCTAAGACAAAATGGTGGAGGCTGTAAGACAATCCTACGACGCTCAAGTCTAGAAAGATCACCCTCCATGATGTGGAATCAAAATTTCAAGTTGCACAAATGCAAGATGTCGGACTCAGCCAATAATTCGTCTACGTGTAATACAAGGCCCAAGAGTAATAGTGACCGCCTTGAATGTGGAACTTTATAAAGTAGTAAATTTACAAAACTAAAAATCCCATCACGTAATGTGTGAAAAATCATGTAACTTTGACTAAAGAAGTGCTCGAAATCGATCAACGAGTCAAAAATTATAGCAAGAAAACAATTCCCTCAACTAAAGGAAAATACCAATAAGACCTACAAATGGATTAAAAAATTTCCCGAAATGAGTGCAAAGGGTGTTGTGTGGGTACTCATTAGAAATGGCATCAAATTTCAGGTAGGGTTTGTTTTTCTTGTGAGGGAGGATTAGCCTCCTGCCAACCCCAGACGTCGCCCTCCATATTCAACACATGAATGAAGGACATTAAATACAAGCAAAATAGGTCCCAAAAAATATTACAATGCTAAACATGAATGTTTTTATCCATAAAACATAAAAATTCAGATTTTTTTAACCGCTAAACAATTTCTAAAAGGGATGGGTGTGACCAAACCGAGTTAGTTTAAGTGCACCACATATGACTGAGTTAACCTTCAATTGTGGTGAGAGCAATTGCAGCAAGATAATCATGTCAAGTTAAACGAGACAGCTTGACCAGATAGGTTCTCATCTGCTATGTTAACCTTGGGTCGAGAGCAAGGTGTCACTAATGAGAGACAGCTCAGGTACTCACAGTAATTGACACTGAGCAGGTTAGACAAGGGAGAAGTAGATCCAGTTGCAGAGAAAAAACCATAAGTCATAGAGTAGCAGATGAGTTATTCTAGACCACTCGCCAAGCTGTAAATGGGATCCCTTTTAATACAGAAGTTGGTTATAGATGGATGTGTGTCAACAGTTGAAAGGAATAGATGAGGATTCACATAGAGTTGATGCCAAGTTGAATGGAGAAGAAAGCAAGGACGAGTGCGAGCTCCAGGTAAATGCTTAGCGATATGGGAGCTTCCAATGATGCACGAGTCAACCAAACAATGAGCTTGCAAGGTGAGACACGAGTTATAGACAATTGTAAACTAGCCTGCAACCTAGCATGAGAAAAAAAGAGATTGAACATATCCACACAGTAAGGATTTATCCCAACAAGCAAGATCACCATGAACAATGCAAAAAGGATCCTCCAACCCAGAGATCATGGCAGAATGATGGTAATTCCAAATACGTTTAGCAAAGGAAGAACCTGAGATTCCAAGGAAACAAAAAATGGTGCAGGTTTGACCCAGGAATCAAAGCATGATTTGACCATAGTTGATGTGGATGTAGTGTGCATGAGTCACCAATGATTTGTATATGAAACACATGCAAACTCTAGAGAACTAAATACAAGTAAAACACCAAATACAAACCCGAAGACAAAACACAAATGAGCAGGGATCAATGCATACAGTAAGGGCCAAATCAAAAATGGCCAAGATGAAGGAAAACAAGGGAAGCTGAGTTGAATACATGTAGATTGAATGCAACTAAGGTGAATGTCACGAGCGGTCGAAGACTGCAACTCAAAACATAATCCGATGTAAAAGTTAACAACCACACAGATCGAGTTAAAACTACACAAGGTGAGTTAGAGAAGAGCGATCTAGTGGGGAGCTTGGTTCCTATCTTAGAGAGCTGGGGTCAAGTTGGCCCTTTAAAACTAGAAAACACACTTCTAAAACTCTAAAAACATGTACTCGAAAAAATCAAATTTGCAACCTCAGATTGTAGTAGACCTCCAGAATGCATGCAAAGCCAAAAATCATGGAACACTCCAAAACCATGAATTCAAACAAAAAAAAAGGTATAAATCCCTGAAATTAATGCAAGAAGAGCACATGAAAAGGAGATCTTGCACAAGAAACTACGAGTTAGAGGGTAGTAGGAAACCAAGGTGAGAAACATGATTCCCATCCCTGAGCTTTGATACCATGTCAGTGGAATGATGAAGATCTGGAGGGAATCCGTGAGTATCAAAATGTTGCACTCAACTGCAAAATGATGTACTTTGAAGATCGAAGCAAGAAATCACCCATGAGAGCAATGTTCATGTATTAAGGGGAAAAAATCTCAAAACCCATACTCTATTCCATTCTATTCCATTGTATTGCTTAAGATGAAAAGGTGTACATATAGTAGTGGGGTGTGAAACTCCCCCACAAATGTAGTTTTCAAGAGTTGGGAGTTACATTCCCAGAATATCTGGTCAAATATAACTCCTATGACGCTCTATAACGCATGTAAGGCCATAATGACACCCTAGGACACATAAGGATGGTGAATCACCTATAGACACCTAAAATTGGTTACCCAATTTAGTGTCCCGTATGTTCGTTTACCTTCTCGGGTAACCTGGGGCACGTTTATATCACCACTTCTCCCTTAGGGTATTATTTAAATATTTGATTTAAACATTTAACCTAAGTTTATTTCACCCCATTATGTTTTACCCATAGATAATTAAATATTAACTATTTAATTACACTTTTTACATGTATCTTAACCGCTTATCTACCCCATATCAATTCCTAACCTCCCATATCAATTCTATGCATCTATCCCCCTTATTTCTCCTCCCTTCAAACCATGCAGTGGGATATTTCCTGTATTTGAGTCGGAGGATTCACTTGCATCCTTCCGAAAAGGTTCTTTTTAGCCATTTTGGGAGTCGGTTCCCTGATCGGTACCGACTAGTACTCAGTTGATGCTGATTTTTTGGAACAGCGCCGACTATACACCAGTCAACACTGATTACAAATATAGGACCAGAATTTAGTTCTAGTTAGATAGAAAGAATGACAGAGAGTTTTGAGCATCAAGCCTGATCGTTATCTATCAAGTGAAAGATAATTCTATCCAAATTAATCCCTGAGAGGACTACCGTTACCCTGCTCCTACCACATCGACATCATGAGCCTCCATCGATCTCTTGGTGACTCTGCTCCTACATCTAGCAAAGGTGGAGCTTTGTTAGCATCCTTAAGGCTCCTACAGATCCAACAGAAATTGACGATCTAGCTTTCATTGTCCATTTCCCAATCTTCTTGCAATTTTCTCCTAGTCGACACCGACCTACCCAGTTGACACCAATTTTCCTTAGTCGACGCTGACCTATCTCAGTCGACGTCGATTTTCCTAATTGATGCCGATCAGCCTGCAGATAGGTAAAAGAATTCAGATAACAAAAATCCAGCATTTTTTCACATTTTCCTATTTTCTACTACTTTTTGTCCACTGTTTACATTCTATCTGTCACTTTTAATCAGAAAATATAGACATTTATTTACACTCTGTTATCATGTATGCTTCTTCCTTTAATTGAAAACATGGACTGACATCTGCCGAGGGAGCTTATTGTTTACTAGACCCGCTTTTCGGGCAGTCCATCCAAATATCTTTTAATGTTGTCTTTTTCTGTCAAGTATCTATGTCTCACAGGTTTCTCGGATCTACTTTGCAAGATTGCTCGTGTGCGCCTGTCTTGTTTACATCGGATTTCTTTTCCATCTACATCTTTGGATCTTGTCTTATCTATCCGGTATCGATTTCATTTGAGTTTTTCATGGTTTTTGTGTTTACTTTGGTGCATTAACTTGGACAAGTAACAAGTGTGGAAATTCTTGATCTACAATTTGTAACACCTGGTGGGACCCAACCAAATTCTCTTATTGGTAATTTCATTTCTTTTCAAGATTTGAGCTTTTTTTCTATTTCTTCACTGCTTTTCGTCAATTCTCCTTAAACATTTCCTTCCTTCATTTTGGTCTTGCTTCTTTCATTTATAATTTGCAAAGTTAAAGTTTCTTCTTTCTTGCAAAAATAAATTCCAATTCCTATTTTAAAGATTAATAAATTTTTCATTTGATTTCAAGATTGCATTTTTGATCCATCTCTTTATGCAAAATTGTTATTTTCTTGAAATTTTTTTAGTTCCTTAAAATAGAAATTTTCATTCTACTATTTTCTGGATATATCTTTCTGGATTTGTTTGTGTGTTTACTTAACCTTTTCTTGCGGAGCACTTTGCTTGTTCATGGGATTGTTCAAGGGAAACAGCTCAACAACATGCTTTTTGAAGTCCACACACCTTGGAGAGCTAAATCTACATGTATTCCTCTTTTATGGTGTTTTCTCCTTTTTAGGAACTTAAAAAGAACTTGTTTGTTTGTTTTCTATCACATTCAAACATTTCAATTTTGGTGCTTAAAAATAATTTAATCACATTTGGGAAGGAACTTTTTTGACTTGTCTTCATCGAAATCAAACACCTCATCTTTAGTACTTAAAAAGAACTTTTTATTTGTCATTTTTGTTGCATGTTCTTAATCTAGTTTTCTAAATAGGCTGGAAAATTGATCAAAATTGGTAGTGACACTATTTGGTTTTTATTTTTCACCCTTGCACACAAAGTCAAAATCACTAGGTATTAAGCATTTAAACAAAAATTCCTTCCCTGGCCTCGCCTACTTGGAAGTGACATCTAAGAGGAAGAGCCTACGCGATACTCGGGCCGCATTATAAATTCATGGAAGTTCTAGTATATATTAGCAAAGCACCCGAATCCTTTATCGCAGTGGTGTGTGAAGTGTGGGGTGGGCCCCTATATCAAGCCATGCACCGGTCTTTTACTAAAGTTCCTTCGGGAATCCTCACCAAAACATTCCCTAAACCATCCTTAGTTTCACTATCTAAGTAGTTCATGTTCTAAAAATCCTTCCCTAATATTTTCTTTCTTAAAAGCATGAAAACTTAAAAGAGATAATCACCTACACTGCTTGAATTATCTGTGCATTAGTTAGGACAATCTCCTTTTTCTATATTTCTATTTTTTTATGATGTTCATTACCCGATTACAATATAGAAAAATGGCTCAACTGGCCCCTTCTTCATCCGAGACCACCAATAATGTGGATGTTTCGGCACCCCTCGGATCTTCCTCAGGACCACTATTAGTTGGTTCCCCATCTTGGTCATATAATCATTTCTATCATCCTAAAGCGATCCCATCATGTCTAGCTTCCCCCAGTCCTTCAGAGGTATCATCTACTTCTGATATAGATTATGTTCCTTGTGGAGATCCTGAATTTCAGGAACTTTTTTATCGCAATCCGGTAGCCCTTATGGACTATCTAGTGCATAAGTTTGTTTGAATATTTGATCAGGGACCACCAATCCAGCAAGCTTACGACTATTCTCATGAACCATCTCAGGATTTTATAGAACAGTTAGCATAATTTTTCTTGCCTCGAACCACAGAAGAGGGTGACACATCTATGCCTCCTTTTTCTCTGCCACCAACCATGTCGACTGGTTCCCAAATGGTCGTGCCTATCCCTAGTTCCGCAACAACCTCATCTACCCTACAACCTATTTTTGAGAGGTCCTCTTCTTTAGCTATGATGGGTGCATCCGCGCTCTCATGGATTATTGTTAATTGTTTTATGCCATCCATTGCATCTCAAGGTCAGTACCTCTTTACAAATCAAATGAGTCAGTTGGTTCCTTCTTCTCATCCTCTAGTTGGTCTTTCCTCCAATGCTCCAGTGACAGTGACCTTTACCCATCCTTTGGCATTGGCACCCTTAATAACCAATCCAGTAGTCAAAAGCCTCATTCATACATTGTTCCCCACTAGGTCTAATCAAATCAACACCCATGCTCCTCAATCCATTCCAATTCAGTCGACAAGTGTAGGAGCCCACCAACCACAGGCTTCATCTTTCAATCAACCACCTTTCTCTCAACCACTTGTCATCTCACAGCCTGCTCATACGCAAGCTCCTTCACAACAAGTGCCTCACCAGGCACCACCCAGAATGCTTGGTTATTCCTCTTATCATCCTGTTAATCTACAGATAAATCCCCTGTTAACACCTCAACAAAATAAACCACTCACTTCTTATACGGGATATACCAATATGCTTCCCCCTAAATCTAATGCCATCCAAATTCTTTTCAAGAAAATCACATACCTAGAAGCCTCCACCAAAGGGGCTCGCCCTTCATACTTGTTTGAATAAGTGTGTAATGAACCAATTCATCCATCAGTGGCTTTTAAGCCCTATCCTCCCCAATGGGAAATTCCTAAGTTCTTAAATTTTCATAGTTAGGAGGATCCTCAATAGCACCTGTGAGCATTCAAACACACTTGCTACTTATAGTCTAGGATCAGGAGCTTATGCTCCACACTTTCCCTATGTCTCTAGCAGGGCCTGCTTTAGACCGGTACAATAACATTCCTCAACACTCCCTGTTTTCTTTCTCTCAATTAGATCAGATGTTTTTCGAAAACTTTTCAATAAATATCACACATAAGATTCCGATTACAGATCTTTATAACATTTGTCAATTCAATGACGAGTCTATTGCAGAATTTGTCACTTGGTGGAGAGGTATAATAAATCAATTGTCTTTTTCCCTCCCTCAATCTCAACAGATCGAGTTGTTTACTCAATCTTGTGCTAATCATATTTCTTCCACTTTAAGGATCTAAACCTTTCACACATTTTAATAAGCCTTTACGATGGCACGAAAACTTGAGTCCCGCACCATTGAACAAGGGAAGTTAAAACTTCACTCTAAATCTAAACCAGATTTTTCTTGGTTTACAAAATCAAACCCTTCCTCTTCTAACAAAGAAAAGAATCAGGGATCCACCAACACTATCATATTAAAAACACCACGAGCTGATAACACTTCTAATCAAACACCATGGAGATAATTTTCATCTTCTAGAAAAGGACCCTCGTCATCTCGATCTTTTACTTCGTTGGGAGAATCATATGTGTCCATCTTAGAAAAAATGTTAGAAGTTCACATGATTGAATTTCCCCTTATTATAAATTTTGATGAGAGCCAAGAACGTCCATTCTGGTATAGGGAAAATGACTATTGTCATTATCATAGAACCAAAGGCCATGACATTGAACGATGTCAGACCTTCAAAAATCTTGTCCAAAAATTCATTGATAAAGGTGAGGTCATTTTGGATAACCCAAATGCTCCCCCAAATAAGGCAATTGATGTCTTTAAACAACCTTTCTCCAATCATTCCCCAAACAATGACATTTCAGGGTCTCAAGAACCAAACACTCATACTATCAGCTTCATCTCTTCTGAAGAATATTCCTCTAAAACTAAGCCATCTACGAACATGTCAACCGAATCGAAACTTCCTCCCACTCCGTTAAATTATGAAATTCTACCATCTTCAGACAATTTATCTTTAAATATTTCTCCATTGTTAGAGATGGATTCATCTATGCCAAAGACAGTGTCATCCTCATCTGTCTCATCGTTAGACATTATTTCGATGTTGGAAACATTTACGTCCCTTCGAGTTTCCACAATGAATACATCTACTTCGGTTTCTCCCATTTTCACCGCATTTATGCCATTGGTAAATTTACCTATAGTCATACCAACTTCTCTACCAATGGAAGCATCTTTGATTCTGACTCTTCCCATTTCCTTTCCTACAGTAGTTACACCCAAAACTACTGTACCAGAAGTATCTCCCTCACAAGGAACCACTTCTTCATCATCCACTTCTTCCATCACCAACGCTGCCTTGACCATTACAGAAAAATCTAAAGAAATAGCGCCGACACCTACACTTTCGGTTCCTAAACTTAAACCAAGACAACTAAAGTCTAACATTGCATCATCAATATCGTAACATCTCCTTCCCCTGAAAATATTACAATCACCTTATGCAGTTGAAGTTGTCACCATCCCTGAAAAAGGAAAACCAATATTTCAGACTATTAAAACTCTTGGTGCTTTTCCTAAGAAATCTCTCTCCACACCTCATAGAAGATTGGATTTATCCGCTGATAAGGCTTCTTCTTCTACAACACCATCAAAACCATCATCTTCTTCTACAACACCTTCTTCACCAGTGCATCGTAAAGTGGATTTACCCACTAGAAAGGTGCCACATCTTTTATTAGGACCATCATCTTCGTCACCAAAAGCCAAGGCACCCTTTGTTCCTCTTTTGGGATCTCATCCCTCATCTAAGTCATTCTTATCTAAATAATCATTTTTTTCAACCAAGTAGCATTCTTCATCTCTAAAGACCACAACACTTGTCACATCTTCACCTTCTTCAAAATCTATCTTAGGAGCTCCTCCTCCACCAAAATAAATCTTGCCCCACTTACTTCCATCTCAGGTACCCCAGGATACTTCTCCCAATATCCAAAAAAGTAAAATGATCACTAAAAATACTGTTAAACCAGACCTGTAAATTATTTTACCTCGGCAGTCTGTTGAGGAAAAAAAGGCACCTTCATCATCTCTGTCTACAAGATTCTATATTGAAATTCTTCACCAACTTATCCAATCTTCATCCATATCTCTTCCTCCGATCAAACCCTATAATCCTACAGGATTAAAACCTTCCTGGTTCAACTCTGATTTGATTTGTACTTACCACCGCACTCTAGGACATGACACCGAGGGATGTAAAGCCCTCTAATCTATCGTGAGAATTCTTTTGGAAGAAAGTGATCTTTTATTGGAAGAGGAGGAACAAGTATTTCCTATCATCTCAACCACATCTAAGCCTCAATGATGTACTCAAGCCTCTAGTTCTATTAATTCCACTCCGGATGGTCTTCTACCTTCTCAAATCGACACAATTCATATCACCACTAGATCACAACGGTATGATAATCTATCATCTTCTATAACCTGTCGACCACAGGTTGTCATTTCTGTGGCCCCTAAAGTAGTTCATCCTTCCTCATTAGCCCCGAGGCCTTGGGTCTCTATTTGTGCTTCACCCCGGACTCAGATTCCTATGTCAGTTAAGGAGAGTGTTATGAAACAACTCACCCATGCTCTGGTCAAAAATGTCTCTTTTTGACCTCATTCAATCATCTCCACAACATCACCAGGCTCTAATTGATAATCTGTGCCATATCATGGTGAATTCAGATGAGCCCCAGCCTTTAGACATGGTTGTTGGGTTGAATAGACCATCAACCGTCATTTCCTTTGAGGATTCTAAAATTCCTCCCCTTTCTTCTGAGGATTTAGATTTTCCCCCCTTTATCACAGTTCAAATCAACAACACTACGTTAAAGCGCACTATGATCGACAGTGGTGCTGCACTCAAAGTCATTTCCTCTCACACCTTCAAGTAAATTAAGTTACCAAAGAATGCAGTGTCACCACAGCCTTTCGCCCTTTGATCATTTAATGATCAGCTGGCGATGACTTTAGGAACTATGGTCCTACCCATTCGGGTGGGTAAGAAACTGCTTCATGAGATTTTTTACATTGTTGAAGGAAAATTCCACTACAACATGATCCTGTAACATTCCTGGACTTGTACAATGCATTGTGTCCCATCAACCCTCCATCGATGCTTAAAATATTAGCATGATAGTAAAATCTATACTCATCTAGGAGATCCTTTTCCTTCCGCACAGTGTGACATGACCACAAGATCGGCCCCTCTAAAGGAGAATGTTGGTTCTCCTGATAAGGCTTCATCCTCTTCTATACCTACAACAAAACTACCAAATTTACAAAATCTATAAGAAACGTTGCATTGTTTTTCGCTAGGAGAGCTTCCTCTTCTTTCTTTTGACACCCATCTCAAACCTAATCAGTATGGTAGACCAAATAAACAACCTGAATACCAGCTAGGTCTTGGTTGCCTCATCACCATTGGTCTGCCCAATCAACAAACTAACTTCATTTACGGTGGTCTTGATACACCTCACTATCACCCGGATTCACCCCCATTGGCCAAACCCTATTACGCAAGGTTTGATTGTTTACAAAATCCCGCATTCACAAAAACTTATTTATATCGATGTGCGTGGAAGGGATTTGGTTTGGGAAAATATGAACAGGGTATACATGACCTCACGTCCATTCCAACTCTTAAACCACATCAAAAATTTGGTTTAGGATTTAAACCTTTCTCAAAAGCCACCATCACCATTCTCAATGAGCCTCTCTCCATTAAAGAACCATCTTCTCCCACCAGGTCAGAAGCATCACTTGATGTGGATGACACCATTTTCATCCTGCCTAAATTTTTTTTTAGTCAATACCATTTCCATAGGTCCATTGACCTATAAAACTAATGGCGAATCCACTTACATACCATTAGTCTTCCCTGAAATAATTGGAAACAATTCTCCCACTGTCAACACTATTCACTGTACAGATGATGATAATGTCCTCACCTATTTGGGGGTAGAGGACTCTTATCTTCCTAAAACCATTCCTTCTGACACATCTACACTTCTCAATGAAGCCACTGTCGACCTTTATATAGGGAATTCTGAAGACCATCGCATCATTAAGGTTGGCCAATCTCTTAATCCACAGGAGTTAGGAGATTTTATCACATTTGTTTCCAACCATCGCCAAGATTTTTATTGGTCATACGAAGATATGCTAGGACTAGATCCTGATATTGTGGTCCACAATATCGTTACTCTTCCAGACATCAAACTAGTTAAACAAAAATTACGTAAAATGCACCCTCGTATAGCCCTTATTATCAAAGAAGAGTTGCAGCGCTTGCTTTCTACTAACTTCACTCCAACCCATTGATTATCCACAATAGGTTTTAAATGTAGTACCAGTAACTAAAGCTACTAAGAAACTTCAAATTTTTACTGACTTTTGGGATCTTAATCTCACTTGTCTAAAAGATGATTTCCCTCTACCTAATATTGATCAACTCATGGATTTAACCACAGGTCACGAGATACTTTCTCTTATGGATGGTTTCTATGGATATAATCAAATTCTCATTGCACTAGAGGACCAACATAATACTTCTTTCATAACCCATTGGGGGACTTTTTTTTATCGTGTCATGCCTTTTGGTATTAAGAATGTAGGAGCAACCTACCAATGAGCAATGACCTACATCTTCCATGATCTCTTACACAAAATAGTGGAGGATTATGTTGATGATCTCCTCGGTAAATCCAAATGCCGTCTGGATCATCTTTTCATTCTTGCACCTCTCTTCGAGAGGATCATTCATTTTTGTCTTCACCTAAATCCATCTAAATGTGTGTTTGGTGTTCTCACTGGTAAATTCTTAGGCTTTATCATTTCTATTAGGGGGATTGAAGTCGATCCCACAAAAATAAAGGCTATCCTTGAGATGCCTCCCCCTTCTAACGTAAAACAACTCTGCGGTCTTCAAGAACATCTTCAATCAGTACGTCATTTTATCTTGCAACTATCAGACCATTGTCAACCTTTTCATCATCTCCTCCATAAGAATGTGCATTTTGAATGGGATGGGCATTGCCAAAAGGCATTTGATGATCTCAAAGATTATCTTCTTTCTCCACCTGTTCTTACACCTCCACGCAAGGGGGAGCCATTCTATCTTAATATTTCTATGACTGACCATGCTCTGGGAGCCATAATCTCAAATTGGGATGCTAATGGTAAAGAAAAAGCTATATATTACATCAGTCACACTCTTCATGAGTATGAAACACGCTATTCTGAAGCTGAAAAATTGTGTTGTGCTCTCTTCTTCTCAACCTCTAAGCTTCGTCACTACCTCCTTAATCACAAGACTTATATTGTTACGAGTATCAATCCACTCAATACAATCCATGCGAAACCATATCACAATGCTTGTATCACTCATTGGCTCATGCTCATGAAAAAGTTTGATCTTGAGTTCATCTCACAAAAATTTATCAAGGGTCAGGTCATTGCAGATCAATTAGCTGATATTCCTCTTCCAAACACTCAAATTCCCCTTGCTCAATTCCTAGATGAATGCATTCAACAATTTGATTTCAGTCTTTCTCTGTTTAAAATGAAACTCTTCTTTGATGGGTCCAGATGTTAGCAAGGGGGAGGTGCAAGTTTGTCATGATTCCTCCTTGGGGTGTACCTATCCCCGTCACCCACAAACTTAACTTTGAGTTTACAAATAATATGGCCAAATATGAAGATCTTGTTTTAGGTCTTCAAAATTCCATTAATCTTGGCACTCGTCATAGCAACATCTTTAGTGATTCTGAGCTCATCATTAATCAAGTCATGGGTGTCTATGAATGCAAAAATTATATTCTTCAAAATATCACAATATCGTTCTCTTTCAACTTTAAGCTTTTGATAAATTTACTATCCAAGATATCCCTTGCACTGCAAACTGATTCGCGGATACAATGACTTCTTTAGCCTCGCTTATTCCACCTTTTACTAAAGACTCGTGACTTTCTGTGGTTGTGTAGTGTTTAGACCAACCCTCTCATCTTGGGCAGTTGACTTCAATCAACGCTGTCACAACCAACACTCAAGATGAGTGGTATCGGCATATTTTTTATTATCTATCTCGTTCAGTGATCCCTCCTGATCTGACGTCTAATGGCAGAAGATCTTTTAGCATATGTGTTAATCACTCTATTATTCTAGGTGGAATCCTCTACAAACGTGGTTTTCATGGTATTTTGTTTCGGTGCCTCAAAACCCCTGAATAAAATAAAGTTATCCAGGAGGTCCATGATGGTATATGTGGTGGACATTTTATTGGCTTGGCCGTAGCTAAACGCATCTTACGTTTAGGTTATTATTGGCCTTCTCTTAATCAAGACTGTTGTGAATACACTAAGAAATGTGTCAAGTGTTAACAACATTCCAATCTTACACATATCCCTAGTCAGGGTTTACAACCTGTAGCGGATTTGTGGCCTTTTTCACAATGGGGTCTTGATCTCATTGGTCTCATCAATACCCACTCCTCACAATGTCATCATTCTATCATTACTACCACAGAATACTTCACTAAGTGGGTAGAAGCTATTCTTCTTTCATCGACTAAAGCTAAACCCATTGTTGATTTTGTCTATCAACACATCATTTGTCACTTTGTTGTCCCACATAAACTCATCACAGACAATGGTAAATCTTTCAAAAACATCAATTTGCAGAACCTTTGCGACATGTTCAATATAAAACTCAACTTTTCTTCTCCATACTATCCCCAAGATAACGGCCAGGCCGAGGCTTCCAATAAAACTTTGTGTAATATCCTCGAAAAGGTAACTAGTCGAGCTGGTAGGGATTGGAATTTACATATCCTTTTTCTCTTTGGGCTTATCAGACTAGCATTTTCACTCCTACTGGTGCTACTCCCTTCTCTCTCATCTATGGATCTGAGGCTATCCTTCCTTTAGAAGTCTAGATCCCATCTCTTCGTGTCTCTCTCAAAGAATTTGTCTTTGATGAGGACTATCGTCAAAATCATCTAGTGCAGCTTGAATTGCTTGATGAGTGACGTCTCAATGCTCTCAAGCATTATCAGGTCTATCTTGAGCATGTCAAATGTGCTTATAACAAGCACTTGCAACACCATGACTTAAAATTTGGTGATCTTGTTCTTAAAGAAAACCAAAATGTCACTACACTAGAACAGAGTCAGCGTGGTAAGTTCACTCCTAACTGGATGGGTTCGTATGTAGTCACTCATAAATATGGGTCTAGGGATTATTGTCTATCTTCCATGGATGGTGTACCTAAAAGGGAACCTCTTAATGATTTGCATCTAAGGCCCTTCTATTGTTAATATCTATCTTACATGATCTTGGTTGCAAAACAAATCTTTCATCCTTCTAATACCGGTCATGTATTTTGTTGTGATTCAGAACTATGTGGTTCTACACGTTATGTCTTTTCTACCTTAAATATGAGTACCACAGCTCTACTCATGGCATTTTTTCTTCTTATGGATATGTTCCTCCTCATGGTAGGAACACCTTAATCACTATTTCATCTGTCCTAAGTGTCTATCTTAATCGAATCTACTCGGGGCAAGAATACATATTTGTATACATTTTCTTCCCCTCTATCTGATCTATCTAGGTCTAAAATCATATTCTTTTAAAAAAAATTATTAAAAAAAAAGATGTTATCCTAAAATTCCAAAAGATAGATTGATCCCTCAAAGGACATCTATCCATGCCTTATCAAATAAATCAAAAGGTATAGACCATTCCCTTGAAGGATGTCTATTTATTTCATGGAATTTTCAATACTTCTCGCATTAATCAGCCTTTGTAGTAACAGACTTCCTCTTTAGAAAGTTTTTTCATTTGTTAACATCGTTGAAAGACTTCCCGTATCGATCATTTTTTCTATGTCTAACAAACTTCCCGCATTGATCAGTTTGCTCTTCTATCAAAACAAAAATCATGAAGCTAAGATATAAGACCTTTTGCGATCATATGGAGACCCTATTTTCCAATATGAACACGTATTTTGTCCTTCCTATATTTTGACAAGATACATACTTGCTTGTCATTCCATCTATTTCTTAGATCTAGTTTGTGACTGACTAGTGTCAGGTTCATTTTATCTGTATCTATGGCCTTATATGCATCATCTTTCAGTTTCCTACCAAAGTCTCTATTTTTGGTCGGTTAGGGGCCTAACTTATCATTCTTTTTCCTATTTAGGTGTATCATTTTTTATCTTCTAAACTAAGATAATATCATTACATACTTTGTTGTCACAAAGAGCATTTCCACTTAACATGTTAATTTAGTCAAAATCTATTATCTATTTATACTCATCTTATCTACTTTGTCTAAATACACATCTATCTATATCTATTTCATCAAAATTAAATTAACATCTTAAACATATAAAATCTAATCAATCACATCAAACCACATCACATCTATCTATCCTCTCTCAGCACATGTCTATGAGCATCAAAATTACACTACATCTATCTATATCTATTTCATCAAAATTAAATTAACATCTTAAACATATCAATCACATCAAATCACATCACATCTATCTATCCTCTATGTCTATGTCCATCAAATCACATCTATTTATCCTCTATCAGCATATGTCTATATCCATCACAATTACGCTACATCTATCCATATCTATCAAAATTAAATGCATGAGTACAATCACATAACACAGAACATGATGGATCTATATATATATATATATATATATATATATATATATATATATATATATATATACATGAGTGGATCTATTTCAATCAAGCCATCTATATCATACATAAAAAATGCATTAAAATCGAGGCTACATCAATATATCGATACAAAAAAATAACATATCTATATCGTAAAATCCGATAGGTGGAAGACACTATCTCCTCCACCCTCCTATGGTCCAGGTTGTCTCTCCTATCCACCGCTTATCGAGCTAGAAGCACCTACTGCTGGGGGCCTGTCACCGCCTTGATCTCTCTTGGTGTTCCCTCCCTCTAATGCACCACTAGATGTAGCTGTCATTGATCACCTCCTCGCACAATAACGAGGCACATTAGGGGCATGTTGTGCCAATGCATCCTCATAGTATCTCACCTCAGCGAGGAGAGACTGATAAGTGCTCATACTCACCATACCAGGTGCTCGTAATGGAACTACTACTGCTACTTGTGGTGGCCCTCCTAATGTCACACCCTATGACCCGAACTCTGAAATAGTGCCTGTATCACCATATTTGTCCCTGAGGGCCTCTCTGTGCTGATGGTAGCAATCCCTCTGTTGGATCACTGTATCTCACTCCTGACATGCTATGTCTCTCTCTAGTATCAATGCATCCCTCTCCTCCGTCAAAGCTCTAATCTCCTCGAGGGCAGCCTGGTGTGTATGTGTCAGGGTAGCATGCTCTCCTTCTAGCCTCTCCAGCATTGTAGCTATGTCCTCCTTATCTACATCTATGGATGTTGGTAGGTGTCATGGTAGCTCTGTAGAATACCATGCCACATAGCCATCATCTACTCTTGTGTCGTCATCACTATCTATGGAAGGTGGGGCCTCCCTTAATGGATCTGTTGGGATAAAAATCGGTAGATCGGTCTCTCTGCTATCCCGCCTGTATGGCCTATAGGTGGTCAGAACTGCCTGTACTAAGTCGAACTACCTCAGTACCCATATAAACAGGATGCACTCCCACATATCTGTCCTGCAGACCCTAACCACCCTGCTCCATCTCAGCTCCACCATGTGAGCCTCCTGACTGGCCCATGTCGGGTAGACCTGATATGGTCTCCAAATGACCTGCTCTGGTGTCAACGTCCTGAAGTGCTCAACATACCACTCCGCAGATCTCCCTGTATCTCCCGGGGCCATGTCGGCCCGCCGTCACCGGAATCCATAATCAAGGGGCCCCCTCTACTGTTGGCATCCATGGAAGCCCATATGTCCTGATCACTGCTATGTGTTCATATGCCCAGCAATGGAGCACAAAGCTAACATCGATACTTGTCCGCCTACCGGTGGTGTGAATCCATAACTCATAGTATATCTAAGCTATCAGGGCATCGAAAAATGCAAACACTTCTCTAAACTATAGGATGTCAAAAACACAGTCTAGTAACAGCAATGGAAATCTCCCACCTCCTGAATCTGGCAAAGAAAAATAGGAGATCGCTATCTAAATTAGTGTTATCCGTCTGCTCCTGGCATCATCCTGTCTATAATGTGAGGCTATCCTCACCGCCCTGGACACTATCTCTAAATCATCTGCCCTATCTCCATACAATCATCCTAGGGCCCTCTTCTACTACTCTCATGGAGTAATCTCAATTGGGTCCCCGGTGATCGGAGGCCTCAGGATGCTATATATATTCTCATGGGTGATGGTCATCTCACCTGTCCTAAACCAGAAAGTGCATGTCATGTTATCCCATCACCGTACTAGTGCTCGCATCAAATCTACATCTCGAGGCACCCATCGGTAGTCCTAGAAGCCCCTGATCCCAGCTAGCTCTAGGTGACACCAATCCGCGTCAGTCACATCAGGGAGAATGGTCTCTAGAAGCTCAGGAATAGCATCCCGCATATGTAAACCCTCTCGTTTCTGCATCACATGACATCATGGATGGTGTTAGCTACTTATTTATCCAAATCCAAACATAAAAAAACACATTCTATCACTTTCTTAAGTCTAAACACTCCAATTGGCGTCGATTGAGTCAAATCGACGTCGATCTGATTTAGTCGATGATGATTGAAACCAATTGGCACTAATTTAATTCAATCGGTGTCGATTTTTTCAATCGACGCCGATTGAAAGGCCAAATGCCTAAAATGCTTTGGCCTCTCATTTATCAAGTTTTTTCCTAAAAAATAGCATCCTAATACACTATTTCATGATAAAACTATAAAACTATAAAACTATTTCATGATAAAACTAAACTTACCCCAGGTCATGTCCTCTTCCGCTTCTGACTACTCCTAAAGGCTTCCATGTTGCTCAAAATAATTTTTTGACTCTCTCTAAATCAATCGTTGTAGTCTAAATAAATCGTTCATGTTTTCCTTTCTCTTATTTATATGGGCTCAGTACGGTTGGTGCCGATTTGTATGGTTGGCACCGATTTCTTTAGTCAACGTTGAATTTAGCTTGATCGACGCTGATTTAGGCCCATCGTTGTCGATTGGTTGCAATTTTGCTTCTCCACATCGCTTTCTTCCATCTCCTAATCTTTTTGCCATAGTGTTGATGCTTGGCTTATTTATCTAGTCATTATTATGACCTAATTATTGCCTTTTGACACATAATTTCCATATTATCACCCATTTTGAGTCTATTCCCTATACATGGGGCACTCACATTTTTGGTAGCTTAAAGATAACGAGTCTTTACACACTAGCGTCGTCTACTTCGTAGACTGTCTAGTTGTCCCTACCAATGTATCATTCTTTAGGTGCTACTATTTTGCAGCCCTCTTTACACTCACAGGTCTATAGGTATTAACATCATCTCATGCGAAGACCATCTAATCTACCCTACCAATGTGAGTTACTCAGATTGCTGCCTTTTTATTATTTTTGTGTGTCATCAATGATCAGATCTACTCCAGGCATCTAGCTAGGTCATCCTGCATTTTCATCTACCTTTTTCAAACTTGGGATCGGTTGTTCTTTCGGGACCCATCCCATCCCTAGTTTGAGGGGTATCACATCATCACTTTTTCTTCCTTTCTTCCAACTCCTTGTTCTTGTCTTGCAACTTTGCTTATCACAAGTTACTCGACAAAAAGGGGCAAAATGTAGACACCTAAAATTGGTTACCCAATTTAGTGTCCCCCACGTTCATTTACCTTCTCAGGTAACCTAGGGCACGTTTATATCACCCCTTCTCCCTTAGGGTATTATTTAAATATTTGATTTAAACATTTATCCTAAGTTTATTTCACCCCATTATGTTTTACCCATATATAATTAAATATTATCTATTTAATTACACTTTTTACATGTATCTTAACCTCTTATCTACCCCATATCAATTCCTAACCTCACATATCAATTCTATCAATCTATCCCCCTTATGTCTCCTCCCCCCAAACCATGCAGTGGTATATTTCTAGTATTTGAGTTAGAGGGATCACTTGCATCCTTCTAAAAAGGTTCTTTTTAGCCATTTCGGGAGTCGGTTCCCTGATCGGTGCCGACTGGTACTCGGTCGACACCGATTTTTCGGAACGGCACTGACTATACACCATTCGGCCTCGCTTACAAATACAGGGCCAGAATTCAGTTCTTGTTAGACATAAAGAATGATAGAGAATTTTGAGCATCAAGCCTGAGCATTATCTATCAAGTGAAAGCTAATTCTATCTAAATCAATCCCTAAGAGGAGTACCGTTACTCTTCTCCTACCACATCAACATCGTGAGCCTCCATCGATCTCTTGGTGACTCTGCTCCTACATCTAGCGAAGGTGGAGCTTTGTCAGCATCCTTAAGGCTCCTACATATCCAACAAACATTGGTGATCTAGTTTTCATTGTCTGTTTCCCAATCTTCCTGCAATTTTCCCTTAGTCGACGCCGACCTACCTAGTTGATGCTGATTTTCCTTAGTCGACGTCAATTCTCCTAATCAATGCCAATCATCCTGCAGACAAGTAAAAGAATTCAGATAACACAAATCCAACATTTTTTTCACAATTTCCTTTTTTTTTTTGCTTTCTGTCCACTATTTTCATTCTGTATGACATTTTTTAATAATAAAATCTAGACATTTATTTACACTCTTTTATCATGTATGCTTCTTCCTTTAATTACAAACGTGGACTGACATCCGCCGAGGGAGCTTATCGTTTCCCAGACCCACTTTTTGGGCAGTCCACCCAAATATATTTTAACGTTGTCTTTTTCTGTCAAGTATCTATGTCTCACAGATTTCTCAGATCTACTGTTAGTGCAAATCAGCAGCACCCCCTGGATGTTGATCAAATTTCTAGTTTGATCATTCTAAGCATCCAGTGTGATTGCACAACATTGAAACCTCTCTCTAAGTGTAGGACTTGCAAAATGAGAGAGGAATCTCCATATTAGAGGTTGGTTCCTCAAACTCCTCTGATCAGATCTGTTATTTGCACAATCGCAGAGGTTTGAATCCTAATTCTACTCTAAATTCCAAGGAGACAGAGATAGAAAGTGCAAAAATTGAAACTAAACTAATAGGTGATACACCAGAAAAGGAGTGGTGAACACTTCTAGTTCTACAGATAGACACAGATCATGGAATGCAACATAAACATCATGCACAAATTGATAAGATGTAATTGAAAGTCTGAAATGAAGCAAACAACACAACCAAAGGACTGAAAACTGATCACAAAGCCTGTATTGTCATTTCCACTATCAAAATCCTTGTATTACAACATCAAAAAGGCAGAAAACCTGTTACCACCATCAAGAGGTCTGATAATTGCAAAAATCACTTCGTGAAGGTGAAAGAAGAAGCTTGCTATCCAAGGAAATGTTCCCACCCAAAAAATGAGCCAAATCTGGCTTTTTTACAATGCATGGGTCGAGCCTAGGAGAGAGAAAACATGTAAAAAACATGGGAGCCATTCCTCATTGAATGAAGATGCATTAAAATAGCATGGGCATCCTTATAGACCCATGCCCTAACATTTTGGCCATGCTGAAGAAGAATGCGACCCATTTTGCATTAAAACTGGTTGTTGAAACGTCATTTCTGGCCATTACCACGTACCAGAGACGTTTCTTGATTTTCTCTCTCCAAACTGAAACAAAATGCAAAATTGACCTCATAAACTTGTAGAGAATTTCACCAGCTTTCCATTGATATAAAGAACGTGAAAAACCAAGATCTGGATCGAAATATATGGTGATTTGAAAATTTAGGGCAAAAATAGGCCAAAATCGGATCGGTGGGCAAAAAGTTTGAATTTTTTACCCATTTGGTCATTGGAAAAATTTTCAAATTTTCACCACACTCTGCCACTTGGATGACACTTGTCAGGATCTGATTCATCTGTGGGCTCATCCTTTGAAAATTTCTTTCAGGCCCTTCCTTAAAATTTTTTGCCACTTGGACACATGGCACTATTTTATTGGCTCGGACCTGAGGGGCGCACTTTACCCTTCAAAAATTTGGCATTATTCACTTTGGGAAAATTTCCCATTTCCCCCCCTATGCTCCACCACTTAGATTACACATGTCAAGATTCCATTTGATGGCGGGGGGGCAGCGGGCCAAAACTTTTACCTTTGAAAACTTTCACCGAAACTTGGAAAATTTTCTAAGTCCTTCTCTTTTCCATGCCACTTCTTGGGACACACTCTCCCACATCGGCTGATTCGGGCTTCCTTGTCCCTGCTTGCAGCTTTTTCATCTTTTCGTGTCTCACGTGTCCCTCGTGTACTTTTGTCCTAACTGTCCCAAACTACCTGGGACAAATATCTCTGAACTTCCCGAAATGGACTATCTTTCGGCAAACCGGCTGATTCGCGTCCCACACGTACTTTTGTCCCGGCTATCCCAAACCGTGCAAAACAACATACTTAGGCAATTTTTCTTTGCTTTTGGCCGATTCAGATTTTCACATCCCTCGTGTCTCGACGTCGCAACTGTCCCTAACCGCGTGAAACAAAAGACTTAGGTGATTTTCTTGCTTTTTCAGCCCCAAGCTTGGTACTACGAACCTCAGTACGACCCGAACTGGTACGACCCGAACCCTTCATACCCACAATGCTTTAAAACAGTCCTGCAACCTTATTTTTGCATTTTTTCCATTTTCTCAACTTGTTGGGATTTCTTCTTGGATGGGAGAGTTAGAGAGAAGCCGAGGGGGCACCAAAAACATGATTTCGGGCCTTGACTCAATCTACTTGCTCGGGACTGAATAATCTGATGCATGTTATCAAAATTACCTTGAGGGGTGAATTTTGGATAACAATTTTGGCAACTCAGTGGGGTCATCTGCCTACTAGATGAAGTTACCAGTTGCCTGAAGCATCCATTGGGCATGGAGTCATGAGTTGTCTGTTCGGAACCCCAACTGACTTAGAATGTTGCAAGGAGGAAGATGGAATATCACCTGATGGAAGCAAGGGCTACAAAACATCTCCAGGGACAGCAAGCCTGTGCCAAAGCATTTAGGGAAAGCAAAACAACCTACAACAAAACAATGTGCACAAGCACTTGGAGGAATGAAAACCTAAGCTAATATTTGCAAGGTGGAGAAATTCCCTTTAGTAGAAATGCTTTAGATAGATTCCATTGACTGGAATCTGTAGTCCTTTGCCATCCAATGAAGACAATTGGAAGGCATTAATGTCCTTACACTTTGTGACCATGTATGGGCCACTCCAAATGACATCAAATTTTGAATGCCTTCCCAGTTTTTCTCTATCTACATCCCATTTTAACACTAGATCTCCAACTTGGAAAGTTCTACTCTTGGCCTTCCTATCAAAGGTCTTCTTGATCAAAGCTTCATCCTTCTCCATTGCTTGGGATGCCTGATCTCTGATCTCTTGGAGCTCCATCAACTCTACAAATCTCACCTCCATGGGCCCAAACTCTAGCAACTCTAACTGCTTCATGAGTTCCAATGTTGGCAACTCAAGTGACATGGGAAAGATTGCCTCTCTTCCATAAACAAGCCTGAATGGAGAGTTACCTGTGGATCTCTTGGGAGTTATCCTATCAGCCCATAAGGATGATTTCAATTTGGTATGCCAAGACCTTTGATTCTCATCAAAAGTCCTCCTAATGATCCTCAACAAGTTCTTGTTTGTAGATTCAACCTGGCCATTACCCTGAGGGTAGTAGTTTGATGAAGTACTTAGGTAGATCCCGTTCTTGATAGCCCACTCAGTCACCTTGGATCCAATGAATGCTAATGCATTATCTGAGATTATTGTAGTAGGTATGCAAAATCTGGTTACTATCCCCTCATATAAGTCTAAGATGCTAGACTCATTTGCTTCTTTGAGTGCTACTGCTTCAGTCCATTTGGTGAAGTAGTCTGTGGCTGTCAAAATCCACTTATGCCCTTAGCTTGAATTGGGATTAATGACTCCAATGAAGTCTAAACCCCATTGCATGAATGGCTGGTCAACTGAAATTGGATGTAATGGGAGGGCAGTAAGCCTCTCTTTACCTGTGAAGAATGCACAATTTTTGCACCTTTTGATCCACGCGAAGCAATCACTAAAAATCTTGGGCCAATAATAACCAGCCTTCATGATTTTTAGGGCTGTCACTCTTGGTGTAAAATGACCACCAGCTGGTCCACCATGGAACTCTTCCAACACCCTATGAATCTGATTTGTGTTAATGCCACTCAGCAGCACTCCATTCACATCTCTCTTGAACAAAACACCATCTACTATGGCATATGGGACAGCCTGGAATCTGAAGTGTCTTCTTTGCATTTTTTTCATATCTAGAGGGCATAGGCCCGTGCTTAGGAAGTGCATTATACCTTGGGTCTAGCAAGGAGTGGGGACAGCATTATCCTCTTCTTGAGTACTACCTTGCACATGGCTGTCTTGAACTGTCAAAATAGCCTCTTCTTAATTGCATACTCCTTTCTGCTTGCCCATCAACTTCTCACACAATCCTTTTCCTCTTACCAGCTTGGTGACCTTGATCTCAATGTCATACTCCATGACACGAGTGATCCAACCTGCTCTTTTCTCATTCAAATCTTTGTTGAGGAGGAAGTCCTTTACTCCCGCATGAGAGACCAATAACTGAACTTTGTTGTTTGAGACTAGATGCTTGAATTTCTTCAAGCTTCTAATTACTGCAAGAACATGCTTATCAATGAAATATTCTCTCCCCTCATAGTCCTCAAAGATTTGGTTGAAGAAAGCAATTGGCTGCTCATCATTGTCCTTGTTCTGCTGCACCAAAATGGCAAAAATAGTATCATTACCTCAAAATGCATAGAGGATGAAATCCTTGGACAAATCTGGGTTGATGAGAGTTGGTGCTTGGGAGATGGCTTCTTTGATTGCTTCAAAACCCTCTTTGCCTTCTGCTGTCCACTTGAAAGCCATGCTTTTCTTCAACATTTTGGTGATATGTTTGATAAGGGCTGCAAAATCTAGGACAAACCGCTGAACAAAATTTATTCTCCCCAAGAAAATTTGAAGGGCCTTTTTGTGTCTTGGAAATGGTAGTGCTCTTATGGCTTCAACCCTCTCTGGATCAATTTCTAATCCTTCTTTGGAGACAATATGACCAAGGAGCTTTCCTTTATGTGCTAGGAAGATACACTTCTTAGGATTCAAAGACACTCCAAATCTCCTGCACCTTTGAAAGACATGTCTCAAATGAGAGAGGTGGTCTGCTACATTTTTTGAAAAAACAGTGATATCATCAAGGTACATTAGCACCACGTTGTTAATCAAACCTTCAAACGCCATGTCCATTGCTCTTTGGAAGGTAGCTCCAGCGTTGGACAGTGCAATGGCATTTTCCTGTATGCATAAGTTCCCCATTTGGTTGTGAAGGCTGTCTTGAAATAATCTTCTTCCCTCACCATAATTTGATTGTAGCCCGAGTAGCCATCAAGTAGTGAAAACCTCTCGAAGCTAGCCACCACTTACAAAATTTGATCCATAGAAGGGAGTGGGTAATGGTCCTTGAGAGATGCTCTATTCAAGTCTCTGAAGTCAACACACAATCTAATCTCTCCACTCTTCTTTCTAACTGGAACTAAGTTGGCAACCCAACTAGAATGCTTGATTGGGAATATGATTCTTGACTCAATCAACTTGTTCAATTCCTTCCTCATGAGAGGTTCCATGTGTGGATTGACTGGCCTTTGTTTCTACCTGATGGGCTTAGTATTTTTGATCCAACTCAATGGTGTGCTGAGCCAACTTGGGATTGAAACCTTTCAAGTCTTCGTAGCTCCAAGCAAACACATCAAGGAACTCTTGACACAGCTGTATGAACTCATACTTTTCTTGTTCAGTTGTCATCTTTCCAATTTGCAATGGTTTGTTCTCTTCCACCAAGATGGATATTGAATCTTCTCTCTCGACCTAAATGTTTGCTTTCTCTTTCCTAAACTGATCATTGGGATTGAAAATGGACTCCAAAGTGATAAGTCCCTTAGGCAGCTTGTTAGTTTTCAGCTGTACCACTTGATCACCATACTGTTGTTCTAATTTTTCCTGATTTTTAACTGAGAACTCAACTTCTTCTTGCAAGAAATGGATGATTTGCTGGTCATTCTCAAACACTTGCCAACTTACATTGTTATCCGGAACTGAAGGCCTCACAATCACATGGATGTTTGGCTGTACCTTGTCCTTTTGAATGCTTTCCACAATATCAAAGGCTGCCCCAACTGCTACAAGCCTGTCAACAGCTTGGTTCTCTTTCCTAAGAACTAATTTGATGCCAAAGCCCTCAAAATATTCAATGAGGTCCACACCCTGTTCTTGTAGCACTTGAGTAGATCATTCTTGGCAGCATGCTTCCCTTTGACCTAATTTACGATCAATTCACTATAACCAAAGACTTGCAAGTTATTTATTCCTCTCTTTATTGCCCAATGCATCCCTTGCACCAAGGCTTCATATTCAGCAGTGTTATTGGAGCATGCAAACTGAAATCTAAAAGCTGAATAGTACTTTACTCCTTGAGGTGAAATCAGCATGGCTCCCCCTCCAACACCTTGTCTACGGTGAAATCAGCATGGCTCCCCATCCAGCACCTTGTCTACTCCTTGATCCATCAAAAAATAGCTGCTATACCTCATTTTCATCCTTGTGGTCTAGCTTGGTGATGCTAGGAATGGGATGATCTTTTTCATGTATACAATAGACTCCTAGCTTAGATTCTTCTACTTCTTGATAAGGATCAAAAGCATGCACCTTGTTTGCCCATTCATCAAGAGTTAGATCCGGGATGCTTCCAACCTTGGTGTCATCTTTATTAGTGCTTGGGTGATCTTCTTGATCAAATGCCGAATAGTTGGCATTGATCTGACTCAGAGTGTGGGGTTCAATGTGGAAGTTTGCAATGGGTTCAGACCTGATTGTAACTTTGGTTCCATACCTCGTTCTAAACAACATGTGTGACCAATCAATAGACAAATATCCTCCAATCTTGGCTATGAAATCTCTTGACAAACATAGGGCAACGAGTGGTGGAAGGTCTATAACTGATACATCTTGTAAAACAACAACATTTGGACATGCATGCAAGGTAAGATTCAAGTTTCGAATCACCCCAACTATTGTTACTGATGTCTCATCCAACTACACTACCCCTTTGGATATGGTTTCATATTGAAGTCCTAGCTAATCAGCTATTTTCTTGGGCATCACTGAGCTACTTGCCCTGGAATCAATCATGCAATTGTGCACCAATTGGTTTCTAATGATGAATGAGACATAAAAAGGAGTGGGTTTCAACATTTTACCTTGCTGTCCTCCATGATTCCCTTCAGGCTGGGTAGCATTTGTGAGCACCTTCTTTTGCATTTGGACTTACTGATTCGAAGTTGGCCAGTCCTTCATGGAAGCTTGTAGCAAATCTCTCTAGCCTAGGATAGATAGAGATTCCCACATTGATATATTTACATTTGTCTTCTTCATCTGATCAATGATACTAAATGGTGATGAAGGATCTTGTTGCTGTCCCTTGGTTTGCATATTCATCCCTTGCATGTGGGCAGCAATAGCTGGCGTGTGAGTTGTTTTAGGAGCTAGTTTGGGTGCTCCTTGCATGTTTGGAACTACATTTTGTTTGCCAACAGCTTGTGGAGTGGTAGAAGTTTGCGGATTATTTAGAGCCAATGGCTATCCTTCAACCAAATTTCTCCTTTTTGAGCTTGTGTTGGCTACAACACTTTGAGAGGGTATTTGATTCATACCATAGAAATCTTCAGCCTACCAATTGACAAGATTAGTTTCATTCAGAGATGTTCCTTGCTGAGGTACTTCTTACTGCTGATCCTCTTTGTGGCTGGACTGTTGCAACCCACCAATGGTTTGCACCATAGGAGCCTGATTTAATGCACCGTTAAAGCACATTGATTGGTTATGTGGTTGACTGCACAGGAAACACCAATCATATTCTTGGGCCATGTTATTTTACACCGGTACCAAATCTCTAGATGTGGATGCAACATTGAGGTTATCGGGCTGAAATGGTCTGTTGGCAGGAGGCCTTGCTTGATTTTGATTTGCAGCTAGATTGGGTGGTCTTCGAGGCTGATATGGCTGCCTGTTAGGCTGAGCTTGAGCCTGATAAGAAGGTCTAAAACTTTGAGCTTGTTGCCTCTTGAGTGTAACCAGCTCATTGCCTAAACTTTGTAGTTGCTTCATGACTTCTTGAAGTTCGTTTGAGGCACTAGAAGATGAAGTAGAAGCTTCACTTGAATTCTGATTTCTAGGGGTGGGAATAGGAGCTAAGACAGGCACTTGACTAGTACTTGGGCTCTCTAAACTTGGATATAATGGCATTGGAGGCCTAGGAGTTAGCTTTCCAACTTGAATCAAACAATTTTCAGCTCTAATGGCAATGCTATAAGCAACAGGGATAGTTGTGCCTCCCATGGATTGAATCAACATAGAAATATCAGAATTTAAAGCTTTAAGGTAATATAGAAAAGCACCTTCTGCTGTTGGCCTGACTGCCACTAGAATTCTCTCCCAAGTCCTTTGAAATCTGAAATTAAAATCAGTCAGCTGCTCATTGGGAGCTCTTTTGATGGTTGTCAGCTGCTCCAAAAGGCACAGGTTATCTCCCTTTTCCCCAAACTGCTCATGGAGGGCTATACATAGCTGATTCTAATTTTGAATAGAACCTGAGGCAAGGCTCCTGAACCATTGTAAATCTTTCTCCTTGAATGAGGATGCCAGCAATTTGACAGCAACTTGCATCTCATTGATTTCATGAATTGCACAAAGGTTGGCAATGTCTTTAACATGATCACCAGGAGTAGTCTGGTTCTCTCCAGTGAAGTATGGAATGTTCTTCAATGCTACAACTGGGATTGGATGTTGTGCATTGAGAGCAAGTGGGCTGCTGCCAGTGAAATTGACATACGGATTTAGTGGTTGCGCCATTCTGATTGGCCTGAGAACCCTTGTTGATTGGATGAAAGGCCTACTAGGTGGAGGTGTTTACAAGGTTCTATTAGGTGGAGATGGAGATCTTTGAGCTCTTCTTCCCCTTCTTTTTCTTCCTGGAGATAGGTGTAGATGAACAAATAATCCTTCCTCCCTAGTTCTTGACTTGGTCTGTATTCTTCTCATAAATTTGCCAGGCTTGGACTACTGAAACCAGCGGATTATGCTTCTTTTGGAGTCGCCAGATGTGTGATTTTAAGCTCCTTCAAAGCTAGAACTTACAACAACTGCACATTGATCTTGTTGTAATAAAAGTGAAGACCTCTAAGGTCCCATCGGGCATGCCAAAACTCTTAGTACAAATCAGCAGCACCCCCTGGATGTTGATCAAATTTCTAGTTTGATCATTCTAAGCATCCAGTGTGATTGCACAACATTGAAACCTCTCTCCAAGTGTGGGACTTGCAAAATGAGAGAGGAATCTCCAAATTAGAGGCTGGTTCCTTAAACTCCTCTGATCAGATCTATTATTTACATAATCACAGAGGTTTGAATCCTAATCCTACTCTAAATTCCAAGGAGACAGAGATTGAAAGTGTAAAAATTGAAACTAAACTAATAGGTGATACACCAGAAAAGGAGTGGTGAACACTTTTAGTTCTGCAGATAGACATAGATCGTGGAATGCAACATAAACATCATGCACAAACTGATAAGATGTAATTAAAAGTCTGAAATGAAGAAAACATGTAACGTCCTTATTTTAGTAATTTAGAACAAGTAAAATTTTTTTTTTGATAAATGCGTCCTAGTTATAAATACATAATTTAGCACTCACAAATCAAAACAACCATTCTTATAACAAATAACCATATGCAGTTGTAATGACTTGGAGTACCTCTGATCTATTCATTCCATGACTTGGTAATCTACCGATCTATTCATGAGTATCAAGAGTTGGCGTTTTTATTTTAACACCTCACTCTTGTGGTTCTCTTCCCTAATCTGGGATTCAGAATGCTCTGTCCAAGGAACCTATCTGAATAATTGTTACCATTATTCATCAAAATCTTGTCCCTTAGACTAGGTGACATAGAACAACGCAATCAGCAGCTTGCGATACTTTGGCCAAAGATTTGAAACATATGCTTATGTCTCATATTCCTTGACGGCATACTCGTCAATCTGGAATATGTCCATCACCCCTTTACTATGTTATGTAGAATGTCTTATACTGACTTTTGACAGTCTCTCCTGCCCCAAGTTATTCACTCAGGAATGGATTAGTAAAATGACAACGTTATAAGGATGCTCCCAGGGACTAGGGATATGCTGACATACTGGGTCAACCCTAGTTAACCCAGTGTGTCAAGATACCCCCAGTCTCCTGCGTCAGCCTTATAACATGACCACGTTCCTAATAAGTCCCAGAGTAAAACTTGTTCGAGTTTAAGGTGTAAATCTTAACGATCAATGTGAAGGGTGTCGCCATAAGTCACCTGCATTATTGTATCTTTGAGAATATCCTAATCTTCTAAAAGGTACAACCCTGCAATCGACTTGTGCTATCAACCTTCAAATCTACCTCGATAAGATCTACTAAATTTTAAGGTGTTACTTACGTTGAGTTAAAATTATACTATCAGTCGCTCCCTTAAGGGTAGTCTTTCCCAGTCCTTGGGTTCCTCACCTTAGAATTACCTTTCTTAATAAAACCCATTACACAAGAGAAGTTTAATTAGATTGAGGTCCTATCAAGGAGTTCATAGAAAAACATAAATCTTAATCAACGAAATTGGACAATAACCCTTAATCTTCACATGAGATTGCTAACCATACCCTTTTTAGGTTTATATCAGTTCTCATAACTGAAATTATATTTTACTTATTATCATCGAGATATAGTGATTAAGAGTCCAATTAAACGTTGTCTTGACTTAGATCAAGACTAGGAATTAATAATTTATTCAGCTCTTTTAGCTTCCTACTCAGGTTTATTTTAACCTTAGCTTCCCGAAAGACAGTGATCTAAATTCCAATTTAGCTTTAGATAGAACATAATAGAACTACTAAACAATCTTAATTATTCAGTCACATAACCTTGCAAGCTTACTTAGATAATCACAAAAGTCTCCAGTTATACAATAATAACAATGCTCTTAAGATCATTCGAACCGAAGAAGATCAAACCATCAAGATACGAATACAAACACATAAGTAACAAATACCTCTTTTCATTCCTTTCAAGGCTAATCAAATACATTTATTTCATTCAACATATTTGATACAATACTCAACAGCCAAAGAACATCTTTCTTCAAGTAGTACATTTAGATAATCAAATTGAAGTTCATCTTAAAACCAAATTAAACAATTTGAACATCATATTAGATCTGCGTGCCTTTACCACTTACGGCAGCCATCTACAAAAATTGTCAACACGGGTCAGTTCGGTGAACTGAGCATGATAAGCACTAACTCTTAAAACAAATGCAATACAACAATTGCTCTCATTGAACAACTTGTTTAAATGAAATCATTTCACCAAACATGTAGACATATTTCAGACTATGCTCTTTTGTAATTCAAACATGACTATAAATGCGTAACTCATATTATAGTTACTAAATAGTCCTAGATACTTTTCATATATTTCTTCATCAATATAAGTGACCAAGAAGAACAAATGTATCCAAAACAACTATCCATCTGAATCCCAAGGACAGCAAACATCCGACAGACCATTACATTCAACATAATAAAATGAATATCATAACAATTCATGAATCCATCAGTATGTTAAAACAATTCCAACAGTTAAATATAAATATATCAACATATACATTACAGCAGAAGAGAAAGAAACCGAGACATTCAGATTTCCCTTCCAATCATGCTCATGACTGTACCATCCTCTCAAGAGCAATCCATTCACATTATACGCATGCGACTAAGCCAGTCGAGACCACAGGAAGAACTACAGTTCGTAAAAAATTCAAGTATAAAAATTACCTGTAGCTTACTGAGCAATACAATAGCCCTCATGGCAAGGCAGTAATAAATAATCCAACAAATAGACTTAACATAGCTTTCCATATTATTCAACAAATGAAAAAATATCCAACGCCATCGCTTGTCAAGGCACAACTATTAACTCTTTATCTCAGTCAAGCACAAGACTAGATAATCACAATAACAGAAGACGTAACCATGCACAATCACAACATCAATCCCACTGAGTCGAAACACTCAGCAACATACAGCTCAATCTAATCCCTACTAACACAGCAAGGACTTAAATCCAAAGCTGAAATCAAAAGAACAACCTCTTTATCACAGTCAAACAAGAGGCTAGATAACATTAAAAAAAATGATGTTTCCTTATGCATATATAGTGACATTCATACTGAATCTAACACAAACATGCACAGCTTCATTTAACTGAAACAAATCCTTATGATAATACATCCATGACTTATATTAGAAGTCATTTTCAAGAAAAATAATCACAACAAGGTCTTCATAGAAGCTAAAATTCCATATCAGTATTTTCCTCAAAGTTTCATCCTAAGCCAAGCTACTACGGAATACAACAGGGTCTCAAACCAAGTAAAATTTGTAAAGAAAACCCTTCCTTTAAATTTCCATAGAAGTGAACAGAAAGGAACACAAGAATGTTAAGAAGGATTCTGAACGATATGCATGCACAACGAGGGTTTAAATCGAGAGTCGAGCCAACTCGCAACATATCAAGATCTCTAACAAATCACAAAAAACTAATGCTCATAAACAAGGCTTAGATTGAAGTTGATTTCATGTGACAACAATTCAAGAATCCCAATAGTATTCCTAGCAAAACTTCTACAGAAGTCGTAATTCAAGATACATATCAAGGACTCCAACTGAATCAATATCTTAAGTAATCTCAACTAAACATCAGCATTCAAACCTAAGCTTAAGCAGAAGACGAAACATACGAAACATAAAAAGAACTCCAACTGAGTCTGTACCAACGATATTCACTGCTAAGCAACAGTATTCATAACAAAGCAACAGAAGTCGTAATACCAGTTACTTTTCAAGGACTCCAACTGAGTCTAACTAATAAGTATTCACCTTCATGACTTCTACAGAAGTCCAAAATATATGAAACATTCCAAGGACTCCACAGAGTCATTTTCGTATATATATTCCTTGCAAACTTTCAACGGATTATATCCCAAAAATTGCAACACAGGGAGGACTTCTACAAAGTCACATTCAAATAGTATAAACACAGCAAGTTATCCAACCAGAAGTAACTTAAAGTATTATAGCAAGATCCAACAAGATTCAGCAACCATAAAAGTACAGCCGGTTTCAAACGAAGCGAAACCACAAGGAAGATTAAATACAGAAACTATTCCTTCAAGGTCTTCTAAAGATCCGAGATTCCTAATTTCACAGGAAAAGAAGAACCAAAACAATGCTTCCAACCAACTGAATTGAAATCACCTGAACAGAGTTGTTCTAATGAAATCATTTGAAGGAAAGCAGGATTTTTAAAAGTTAGGGCCTAACATGCCTGGTAATGCCTCTTAAAAATCTGAAGAAGACCTCTGAAAGAGCTCGAGCCTTCTCCTCTTCTTCCACGTTAGTTTCAACAACAATAATTTGTTATTTCCATGCTTTATAAACTTTCCTCGACAGAGAAAAGAGCTAGTTATTCTCATAGTTGCCATGCAACACCAAGTAGACTGGTTCGAAGAACCAGTGATCAAACAGAGGGAAAACCGGAGCGCATGGAAAACCAAACAAACAACCAGTTTTCCATTTTGCATGTCTTCCCGAGAAATACAAGCTCGGAAACTGAGTTCTTTAATTGCATTAACTCCAAAATTACCAGTCAATCTCCATTGCCACCAACCGCCATAGTTGGCGATGGACAAATGCAAACCAAAGACCATTTCTAAATTTGGCGACTCTGCCATGTTGGCTTCGATGGCCATTTGAAACCTCAGCTAAATCCTTTGTCCTTCATGCTTATCCCCTTCATTTAATGCCATAGAAACTACCGCCCATGGCTCGCACCCCTTCATAGGTCCCCTTCCCCCACTAACATTAGTTAGGTTAGAAACATAGGTTAGATCATAAGGTGATACTTAGTCTAACTTCCTTAGTGCTAGGTTGCTAACCTTAGGAACATTTAGCTTATAGCTTAGGGCTAGGTTAGATTAACACTAATCCAACCCATAGGTTATTAACCTTAATAAATCCAGTTTAGGTCTAACAATTAGAATCATTCAGTATAAGAACCAACAAATATACATTCACGAAAAGGATTCATTCCAGCACTGATAATAAGCTAGTAGTATAAATGTATCTGAATTTATTACCTGGCTCAAGATCAAGACCTTCCTGATATTACGATATCGGGAACCAATTCATTTAACAAGATCAGCCTGAGTTAACTCCTGAATTGCTCATTCCACACATTCGGACCTTGCAACCTTTGTAAGGTCTATAATTTTTGTTCATCCAGAATAAACTTAAAACATCTCTTGGATCAATGCCACTGATCCAAGGCTGAGTCATATAGATGGGTAAATCCACAATTTATTCCAAAATCAGATTAAACTCAGGTGCAAAAATGAAAGAAATAAAAGAGTCCAAGCATATCCTGGCTCAGTCAAAGATCTTCAAATGCAAAGAAGATACAATCTATATCAAGCATGACTTCACAATCAAAGGAACACATCCTTTTTATAGAAGAAATCATATATCAACACTTGAATGCCCAGGAGGAAGTAACAATAGTTCAGGGTGTTACATGCTTCCCTCCTAAAAGATTCATCATCCCGATGATTACATATTTGATTTACCTTCAGGTCAACCAATTTATTAGTTCACAATACAATGTGACTATTTCCAACTTGAATAGTTTCAGAAATCAATGTCACGATACATTTTATTCAGCCTGAATAATGTTTGCCTCAATCTGGCTTTCATATGATCATGAAAAAGATAAGTTCATAAAAAAAAAATGTTTTGTCAACAAATTTCATCCTGTTGAAAAAGAAAAGGAAAAGCAATTTTCATCTCTTCCAGATTTTCCCAAGTTGCACTTTCTTCGTTAAACTGGTCCCACTGGACCTTACATTGCTGTATTTCACGATTTCTCAAATGCAATTGGCGAGTTTCCAGCACTCGTGTGGGTTTAACCACGATTATTCCTGGGTCTTGGACCTGCAAGGAATTCCAATTTAAAACATGTGACAGATCTGAAATGTATTTCTTAAGCAAAGAAATATGGAAAACATCATGCATGTGAGATAAAGCAGGTGGTAATGCTAATCGATAAGCTACAGGATTGATTATCTCGACAATTTCGAAAGGTCCCACAAAACGAGGTGACAACTTGGCAGCCTTGCCAAAAGTTATAGAACTCTTTCTGGGTTTAACACGAAGAAAAACCTTCTCACCCAGCTCAAACCTTCGATCAACCCGCTTAAGGTCAGCATAGCTCTTCTGCCTATCTGTTGCTTCCTTTAATCATTCGCGAATCAGCTTAACTTGCTGTTCCATTTCAGTGAGGATCTCTGGTCCAATTACCACTCTATCCTCAACACTATCCCAGCTAACAGGGGTTCTGCACTTCCTTCCATAAAGTGCTTCAAATGGTGCCATTTTAAGAGATGAGTGATAAGTGTTGTTGTATGCGAATTCAACTAATGGAAGATACTCTTCCCATTTATACTGTTGATCCATGCAATACATTCGCAACATGTCTTCCAACACTTGATTTACTCTCTCAGTTTGTCCATCCATTTCCAGATGATATGCAGAACTGAAGTTTAGTTTTGTTCCAAGAGCTGTATTAAGCGTTTGCCAAAATCTTGATGTCATTCTAGGATCTCTGTCAGATATAATCAATTCTCGTACACCATGCAATCTGAAAATTTTATGTACAAATCTTTTGGCCAGCACTGTGAATCATCCTTTAGATTTCCAGCAATGAAATGAGCTACCTTAGTTAGTTTATCTACAACTACCAGGATAACATCATGTTTGTTCCTGGACATAGGTAACCCTTGTACAAAATCCATGCTTATTACTTGCCATTTGTACTGCGGTATGCTATGAGGATATAACAGTCCAGCGGGGTGCATGTGTTCTGCCTTAACCCGCTGACATTCCAGACAATGAGTCACAAAATCAATGACATCCTTTTTCATACCTTTCCAAAAGTATTGTTGTTTCAGATCAGCAAGCATTTTTGTGATACCCGGGTGTCCAGAGAAAGGTGAATTATGAAATTCAACTAACAACTTCTTTCTCAAATCATTCAGCATAGGTACGTATACCCTGTTTTCATAACGTAAGATTCCTTCATTATCAAAATGAAAGCCCTTATACCTTTCATCATTAGGTTCTGCAGCAAGCGCTGCTTTTACTTGCTGAAAGTATGTATCAGATTCTGAGGCACTCTTTACCTCATCCTTAAACTGAGTTCTTAATGTTATAAGAGCAGAAATGTGCTTCCTACGACTTAGAGCATCTGCTACTCTATTCTCTTTCCCTTTGATGTAGCTAATATCAAAATCATATTGTGATAAAAATTCTAACCACCTTCTCTATCTGGCATTTAGATTAGGCTGAGTGAAAATATATTTCAGTCCTAAGTGATCAGTTTTCAACTCAAAAGGTTTCCCAAGTAAATAGTGTCTCCAGACTTGAAGCGCATGAACAATGGCAGCAAGCTCCAAATCATGAGGAGCATAATTCAGCTCATGTAACTTAAGTTTTCTACTTTCATATGCTATGAATTGATCATTTTGTAACAAAACACCTCCAAGGCCTTCCCCAGAAGCATCTGTTACAACAGTAAAGCTCCCATTAGGGTCTGGTACAGCTAATATAGGTGCGGAAGTCAACTGGCTTTTCAGACTTTTGAAAGCTGCTTCGCACTTATCATTCCAAATAAATTTCTTATCCTTCTTCTGCAATGAAGTTATCAGTGCAGCCACTTTAGAAAAATCCTTAACAAATTTTCTATAGTAACCAGCAAGACCCATGAAGCTTCTTACTTCGTGCACATTCTTTGGTGCAGGCCACTCAGTTATTGCCACTATTTTTGAAGGATCTACAGCAATTCCTTCCTTGCTAATGACATGACCCAAATAGTGAACTTCTGAATCAAAGAAATAACATTTGGATAACTTACCATACAACTTTCTTTTTCTCAAAATTCCCAAAACTATCTTCAAATGCTCATTGTGCTCCTCAACACTTTTAGAATAAATGAGAATATCATCCAAGAATACAAGTACAAACTTGTCCAAATATTCTTGAAAGATATTATTCATTAAGTTCATAAAATCTGCAGGTGCATTAGTTAATCCAAAAGGTAGAACCGTGAATTCATAATGTCCGTACCTTGTTTGGAAAGTTGTTTTATGAATATCTTCTTCTCTAATCCTTAACTGATGATAACCAGATCAAAGATCTATCTTAGAATAAACCGCTGCCCCATGCATCTGATCAAATAGATCATCGATCCTTGGAAGTGGGTATCTGTTCTTGATTGTTGCTTTATTCAACATCCGATAATCAATACACAGCCTAAGTGTTCCATCCTTCTTTTTCACAAATATTACTGGCACTCCCCAAGGTGAAACACTTGGTCTAATCAAACCTTTAGACAAAAGTTCTTGCAATTGTGCCTTAAGCTCGACTAACTCTGTAGTAGTCATCTGATAAGGTGCTTTGGAAATAGGTTCCATTCCTGGTTTGATTTCGATGGTGAAGTCAAATTCCCTCTTGGGTGGTAACCCTGGTAATTCCTCCGGAAAAACATCCTTGAAACTTTGTAACAGAGGAAATCGTTTCATGGAATCACCATCTTCTTCTGAAAATTCAGATATCTTTACTGCATAAAGGGTACATCCTTTGTTTTTAGCCTTTTTAAGCTGCATAGCTGACAGTTTTCTAACTGAAATTTCCCGTTTCACACCTTGAATCTCTGCTGATTTCAGCCGATCATCTAAACATTTTATATTCTTTTCATAGCAATCTACTTTTGCTTTATGGTCAGCTAACCAATTGACACCAATGACAATGTCATAAGACCCCAAAGGTGTAACATAGAGGTCAACTTCCGTGGAAAAGTTAGGTAAGTCAAGGACTGCCCCAAAAAGACACATACTCACTGTATGAACAGAGTTATTACCATACTGTACAGTCCAAGATTTATCCATTTTTCCAGCTTTTCTTTTAAGTTTAGAAGCAAGTTTACTAGAAATGAAACATTCAGTAGCTCCTGTATCAAAAATAATAGTGACAGGTATGCCAAATAACTTACCCGGAACTTCTATAGGTGTCACTTGCTTTTCAGCTTGCTTGTCTGCTACTGCAGCATGTATCTTATGCTGCTGATTACGATCATCCTTCTTCAAAGGGCACTGATTTGTGTAGTGGTCTTTGCCACAATTGTAGCAGCCTCCTACAGGTCCCTTTTTAGGCTCAAAATTACCTCCAGCCTTGTAATTATCACGTTGTCCTCCATAGGGCTTCTGCCCATTGTTATAATTTTTGGCAAAATTATCCCTTACATTTCCAGCAGGCTTATTTGCTACTGCTTTCTTACTATTATCCCCTGGAAACTTACTTCTGTTTCCAAACTTTTTCCATGGTCCCTTTTTGGGTGCAAGTGAAGTTGAAGAAGGGTTTGCAATCTTCTTCCGCACTTCCTCTTTATGAGCAGAAATAGCCTTTAATTTCTGTTCTTGTCGTATGGCCTTTTCAACAACTCCTTCCATAGTGGTTGGACTGTGAACATCGACCTCTCCTCCTATCACGGGATTCAGTCCCATGATGAATTTCCGTATTCTGAACTTCTCGTCAGTTTGATACTATGGTACATACTTGAGGAGTTTTGTAAACCGCTCCCAGTATTCAGTTACCGTTAGCTTCCCTTGAGCTAAGTTCTGGAATTCTGTCATTTTCTGATCATAGAAAAGTTGTGGCAGCCAACGTTGCCTAAAATAGCCTTTAAATTGATCCCAAGTAACATTGGTCTCATCAATATTTAGCTCAGCTTTACGGCTATCCCACCATGAAGATGCTTCGTGGGAAAGCTGATAGGCTCCCCAAATAGCTTTGGTTTCCTCTGAGAAGTTTCTTATTGCAAAGTACTTCTCCATTTCGCTGAGCCAGTTCTCAGCTCCATCTCCTAATGTGGTGCCATCATATTTAGGTGGGCTTATCCTTTTTATATCATTAGTGAGTTCTGTTGCCAACCTGGCCTTTTTGTTTTCTAGTTGGACAGGTGCATTTCTAGCATTAATATCAACACCCATATCGGGGTTGTCCTCAGGAGGTTGCTGATTGTTATTACCAGCTTCATCATCCTCCTCATTTCCCATCACCTGCTGTTCAAGTACAGCTAAATGATCTCTTGTGTCCAACAGGGCAGCAAGGATCTCATCAAGTTTTTGGGTTGTTGCCTCCCCTCCTTCAGGTGGAGCATTATTCGCAACGTTCCCCCTTGTTCTAACCATTTTCTGTTACAAGAAAATTCAGGTTTTTATCAGATTATGGACACAATAGGTCCAAGAGCTGCAACCTTCAGCTCTGATACCAAGATGTAACGTCCTCATTTTAGTACTTTAGAACAAGTAATTTTTTTTTTTGATAAATGCTTCCTGGTTCTAAATACATAATTTAGAACTCACAAATCAAAACAACCATTCTTATAACAGATAACCATATGCAGCTGTAATGACTCGGAGTACCTCCGATCTATTCATTCCATGACTCGGTAATCTACCGATCTATTCATGAGTATCAAGAGTTGGCATTTTTATTTTAACACATCACTCTTACGGTTCTCTTCCCTAATCTGGGATTCAGAATGCTCTGTCCAAGGAACCTATCTGAATAATTGTTACCATTATTCATCGGCATCTCGTCCCTTAGACTAGGTGACATAGGACAACGCAATCAGTAGCTTGCGATACTTTGGCCAAAGATTTGAAACATATGCTTATGTCTCGTATTCCTTGACGGCATACTCGTCAATCTGGAATACGTCCATCACCCCATTCCTTTGTTATGTAGAATGTCTTATACTGACTTCTGTCAGTCTCTCCTGCCCCAAGTTATTCACTCAGGAATGGATTAGTAAAATGACAACGTTATAAGGATGCTCCCGGGGACTAGGGATATGCTGACATACTGGGTCAACCCTAGTTAACCCAGTGTGTCAAGATACCCCGAGTCTCCTGGGGCAGCCTTATAACATGACCACGTTCCTAATCAGTCCCAGAGTAAAACTTGTTCGAGTTTAAGGTGTAAATCTTAACGATCAATGCGAAGGGTGTCGCCATAAGTCACCTGCATTGTTGTATCTTCGAGAAGATCCTAATCTTCTCTAAGGTACAACCCTGCAATCGACTTGTGCCATCAACCTTCAAATCCGCCTTGATAAGATCTACTAAATTTTAAGGTGTTACTTACGTTGAGTTAAAATTATACTATCAGACGCTCCCTTAAGGGTAGTCTTTCCCAGTCCTTGGGTTCCTCACCTTAGAATTACCTTTCTTAATAAAACCCATTACACAAGAGAAGTTTAATAAGATTGAGGTCCTATCAAGGAGTTCATAGAAAAACATAAATCTAAATCAATGAAATTGGACAATAACCCATAATCTTCACATGAGATTGCTAACCATACCCTTTTTAGGTTTATATCAGTTCTCATAACTGAAATTATATCTTACTTATTAGCATCGAGATATAGTGATTAAGAGTCCAATTAAACGTTGTCTTGACTTAGATCAAGACTAGGAAGTAATAATTTATTCAGCTCGTTTAGCTTCCTGCTCAAGTTTATTTTAACCTTAGCTTCCCGAAAGACAGTGATCTAAATTCCAATTTAGCTTTAGATAGAACATAATAGAACTACTAAACAATCTTAAGTATTCAGTCACATAACCTTGCAAGCTTACTTAGATAATCACAAAAGTCTCCAGTTATACAATAATAACAATGCTCTTAAGATCATTCGAACCGAAGAAGATCAAACCATCAAGATACGAATACAAACACATAAGTAACAAATACCTCTTTTCATTCCTTTCAAGGCTAATCAAATACATTTTATTCATTCAGCATATTTGATACAATACTCAACAGCAAAAGAACATCTTTCTTCAAGTAGTACATTTAGATAATCAAATTGAAGTTCATCGTAAAACCAAATTAAACAATCTGAACATCATATCAGATCTGCGTGCCTTTACCACTTACGGCAGCCATCTGCAAAAATTGTCAACACGGGTCAGTTCGGTGAACTGAGCATGATAAGCACTAACTCTTAAAACAAATGCAATCCACCAATTGCTCTCATTGAACAACCTGTTTAAATGAAATCATTTCACCAAACATGTAGACATATTTCAGACTATGCTCTTTTGTAATTCAAACATGACTATAAACGCGTAACTCATATTATAGTTACTAAATAGTCCTAGATACTTTTCAGATATTTCTTCATAAATATAAGTGACCAAGAAGAACAAATGTATCCAAAACAACTATCCATCTGAATCCCAAGGACAACAAACATCCGACAGACCATTACATTCAACATAATAAAATGAATATCATAACAATTCATGAATCCATCAGTATGTTAAAACAATTCCAACAGTTAAATATAAATATATCAACATATACATTACAGCAGAAGAGAAAGAAACCGAGACATTCAGATTTCCCTTCCAATCATGCTCATGACTGTACCGTCCTCTCAAGAGTAATGCATTCACATTATACGCATGCGTACTAAGCCAATCGAGACCACAGGAAGAACTACAGTTTGTCAAAAATTCAAGTATAAAAATTACCTGTAGCTTACTGAGCAATACAATAGCCCTCATGGCAAGGCAGTAATAAATAATCCAACAAATAGACTTAACATAGCTTTCCATATTATTCAACAAATGAGAAAATATCCAACGCCATCGCTTGTCAAGGCACAACTATTAACTCTTTATCTCAGTCAAGCACAAGACTAGATAATCACAATAACAGAAGACGTAACCATGCACAATCACAACATCAATCCCACTGAGTCGAAACACTCAGCAACATACAGCTCAATCTAATCCCTACTAACACAGCAAGGACTTAAATCCAAAGCCGAAATATCAAAAGAACAACCTCTTTATCACAGTCAAACAAGAGGCTAGATAACATTAAAACAAATGATGTTTCCTTATGCATATATAGTGACATTCATACTGAATCTAACACAAACATGCACAGCTTCATTTAACTGAAACAAATCCTTATGATAATACAGCCATGACTTATATTAGAAGCCGTTTTCAAGAAAAATAATCACAACAAGGTCTTCACAGAAGCCGAAATTCCATATCAGTATTTTCCTCAAAGTTTCATCCTAAGCCAAGCTACTACGGAATACAACAGGGTCTCAAACCGAGTAAAATTTGTAAAGAAAACCCTTCCTTTAAATTTCCACAGAAGTGAACAGAAAGGAACACAAGAATGTTAAGAAGGAGTCTGAACGATATGCATGCACAGCGAGGGTTTAAATCGAGAGTCGAGCCAACTCGCAACATATCGAGATCTCCAACAAATCACAAACAACTAATGCTCATAAACAAGGCTTAGATTGAAGTTGATTTCATGCGACAACAATTCAAGAATCCCAATAGTATTCCTCCAGCAAAAACTTCTACAGAAGTCGTAATTCAAGATACATATCAAGGACTCCAACTGAATCAATATCTTAAGTAATCTCAACTAAACATCAGCATTCGAAACTAAGCTTAAGCAGAAGACGAAACATACGAAACATAAAAAGAACTCCAACTGAGTCTGTACCAACGATATTCACTGCTAAGCAACAATATTCATAACAAAGCAACAGAAGTCGTAATACCAGTTACTTTTCAAGGACTCCAACTGAGTCTAACTAATAAGTATTCACATTCATGACTTCTACAGAAGTCCAAAATATACGAAACATTCCAAGGACTCCACAGAGTCATTTTCGTATATATATTCCTTGCAAACTTTCAACAGATTATATCCCAAAAATTGCAACACAGGGAGGACTTCTACAAAGTCGCATTCAAATAGTATAAACACAGCAAGTTATCCAACCAGAAGTAACTTAAAGTATTATAGCAAGATCCAACAAGATTCAGCAACCATAAAAGTACAGCCGGTTTCAAACGAAGCGAAACCACAAGGAAGATTAAATACAGAAACTATTCCTTCAAGGTCTTCTAAAGATCCGAGATTCCTAATTTCACAGGAAAAGAAGAACCAAAACAATGCTTCCAACCAACTGAATTGAAATCACCTGAACAGAGTTGTTCTAATGAAATCATTTGAAGGAAAGCAGGATTTTTAAAAGTTAGGACCTAACATGCCTGGTAATGCCGCTTAAAAATCCGAAGAAGACCTCTGAAAGAGCTCGAGCCTTCTCCTCTTCTTCCACGTTAGTTTCAACAACAATAATTTGTTATTTCCATGCTTTATAAACTTTCCTCGACAGAGAAAAGAGCTAGTTATTCTCATAGTTGCCATGCAACACCAAGTAGACTGGTTCAAAGAACCAGTGATCAAACAGAGGGAAAATCGGAGCGCATGGAAAACCAAACAAACAACCAGTTTTCCATTTTGCATGTCTTCCCAAGCAATCCGAGCTCGGAAACCGAGTTCTTTAATTGCATTAACTCCAAAATTCCCACTCAATCTCCATTGCCACCGACCACCATAGTTGGCGATGGACAAATGCAAACCAAAGACCATTTCCAAATTTGGCGACTCTGCCACTTTCGGCCTCAATGGCCATTTGAAACCTCAGCTAAATCCTTGTCCTTCATGCTTATCCCCTTCATTTAATGCCATAGAAACTACCGCCCATGGCTCGCACCCCTTCATAGGTCCCCTTCCTCCACTAACATTAGTTAGGTTAGAAACATAGGTTAGATCATAAGGTGATACTTAGTCTAACTTCCTTAGTGCTAGGTTGCTAACCTTAGGAACATTTAGCTTATAGCTTAGGGCTAGGTTAGATTAACACTAATCCAACCCATAGGTTATTAACCTTAATAAATCCAGTTTAGGTCTAACAATTAGAATCGTTCAGTATAAGAACCAACAAATATACATTCACGAAAAGGATTCATTCCAGCACTGATAATAAGCTAGTAGTATAAATGTATCTGAATTTATTACCTGGCTCAAGATCAAGACCTTCCTGATATTACGATATCGGGAACCAATTCATTTAACAAGATCAGCCTGAGTTAACTCCTGAATTGCTCATTCCACACATTCAGACCTTGCAACCTTCGTAAGGTCTATAATTTTTGTTCATCCAGAATAAACTTAAAACATCTCTTGGATCAATGCCACTGATCCAAGGCTGAGTCATATAGACGGTAAATCCACAATTTATTCCGAAATCAGATTAAACTCAGGTGCAAAAATGAAAGAAATAAAAGAGTCCAAGCATATCCTGGCTCAGTCAAAGATCTTCAAATGCAAAGAAGATACAATCTATATCAAGCATGACTTCACAATCAAAGGAACACATCCTTTTTACAGAAGAAATCATATATCAACACTTGAATGCCTAGGAGGAAGTAACAATAGTTCAGGGTGTTACAAGACATTTCTTGATTTTATATCTCCAAAATGAAACAAAATGCAAAATTGACCCCAGAATCTTGTAGAGAATTTCACCAGATTTCCATTGATACAAAGAACGTGAAAAACTGAGCTCTGAATCGAAAGATATGGCGATCTGAAAATTTAGGGCAAAAACAAGCCAAAATTGGATCGGCAGGCAAAAAGTTTGAATTTTTTACCCGTTTGGTCTTTGGAAAAAATTTCAAATTTTCCCCGCACTCCACCACTTGGATGACACTTGTCAGGCTCTGATTCGTCTATGGGCTCATCCTTTGAAATTTTCTTTCGGGCCCTTCCTTAAAAAATTTTGCCACTTGGACACGTGGCACTATTTTATTGGCTCAGACCTGAGGGGCGCACTTTTCCCTTCGAAAATTTGGCATTTTTCACTTTGGGAAAATTTTCCATTTCCCCCCTTGCACTTTGCCACTTGGATGACACATGTCAAGATTCCATTCGATGGTGGGGGCAGCAGGCCAAAACTTTTACCTTTGAAAACTTTGACCGAAACTTGGAAAATTTTCTAAGTCCTCTTTTCCACGCCACTTCCTGGGACACATTCTCCCGCATCGGCCGATTCGGGCTTCCTTGTCCCTGCTTGTGGCTTTTTCACCTTTTCATGTCTCACGCATCCCTCACATACTTTTGTCCCAACTGTCCCGGACTACTTGGGACAAATATCTCCGAACTGCCCAAAATGGACTGTCTTTCAGCAAACCGGCTGATTCGCGTCCCACGCATACTTTTGTCCCATTTGTCCCAAACCGCGTGAAACAAAAGACTTAGGCAATTTTTATTTGCTTTCGGCTGATTTGGCTTTTCGCGTCCCAACGTCCCAACTGTCCCTAACCGTGTAAAACAAAATACTTAGGCAATTTTCTTTCTTTTTCAACCCCAAGCTTGGTACGAGGAACCTCAGTACGACCCAAACCCTTCAGACCCAAAATGCTTTAAAACAGTCCTGCAACCTTATTTTTGCATTTTTTTCATTTTCTCAACTTGTTGGGATTTCTTCTTGGATGGGAGAGTTAGAGAGAAGCCGAGGGGGCACCAAAAACATGATTTCAGGCCTTGAATCAATCTACTTGCTCAGGACTGAATAATTTGATGCATGTTATCAAAATTACCTTGAGGGGTGAATTTTGGATAACATCTACTTTGTAGGATTTCTCGTGTGTGCCCATCTTGTATACATCAGATTTATTTTCCATCCACATTGTCAGATCTTGTCTTATCTATCCGATATCGATTTCATTTGAGTTTTTTAGGGTTTTTGTGTTTAGTTTGGTACATTAACTTGGATAGGTAACAAGCGCGAAAATTCTTGATCTACATCACCTATGTGGAGGAATCCCATGTACTTAAAATATATGCATGGTAAATATCCTACACCAACAAGAATATGCCTAGAATTACTTGACTCAACCTAAGACTCTCTTAAACTAACTTGTTCTTCACCGTGTAAACACTCACATTCTTCTAGCACATCACAATGACCATGTTATAAACCTTATAATCCTCTAACCACCTCTAGATCCCATTAAAAACACTTAGCTTATAAGAACCATGCACCAAAAATACCTGGACACCATGTTACTTTACCCAAGAAACACTCACCAATGCAATACATCATGATACACACCTAAATTGACATCAATGAACCAATGACAACACAAGAATCCCTTTGAAGTCAATTTTAGATTTGACATCAATGAAAATAACTAAGAAACTATGTCCAACAGGTCACCCCTATGATCTTTATCCTTCCCTCTCCTTATAATTTCATGGTACACATTTTACACTATTCCATTCGACACGCTACAACACTCATTCGACATGATATCGGGTATAAGATTCAATCGACTCTCCATGGTATAGTTTTCTTTTCTACTTTATGTTACCAAATCCTATTCACAAGCATACAATGGGGGAAAATATAGTCACTAAATCATGTATTTACTATGTACATCTAGCCCATAAATATTTCATTTATGGGCATGGCTCTTAAACAAGAGAATTACTCATTAATAACCCTTTACTTTGCTTTGAAATTTCTTTTCATTTTTATTACTTGATGTTCTTGACTGAAAACATATAGTTTTTTCATACTTTTCAACATCCTACTTAGCTCTGATTTAATTTTCTAACCTTTTAAGTGCCATGAACATGACCTCCCATTAGGAACAGGAGTACCCAGGTGCTATTTTCCCCTATGGATGCCTTTTTCCTCTTTGTCTCTTTTTCTGATCTTTTGAATATTACTTCTTTCTTTTCTTATTTTATCACCCTTGGTTGGCCTTTCTCTTGTTATTAATGAAACCTAAGCAAAGGCATCGTATATATACATGCCTTTTGTAACCTCATTAGGGTCAAAGCATTCAAGAGGCACTTAGTATTACAAGGAGTTAATATATTTAATATACTACACCAAGGACTACATTTTGGCATTATATAGGAGGTTTTATTCTAAATTACATACCACACACTTGCATTTGGGACAAAGTAGTAGTAACCTATTATTTCTATGTGTGACTAGCACTATGAAATCCTAGCTTAAGGGACACTATTTCAATCACACACACACACACACACACACACACACTAGAACTACATTGAGTCTTAAATGTATTACAACACTCAGTGAAAATCACTTTGGGGTAATTATCGAGGCCAATATGACTCAAGCATATATATATATATATAATTCATCTAATGTGCATTTGAGCATTGTGTAGGTAGCTAGGGTTTATTTTGTAGGTACATGTGTGATAAAGTAAATCTGATGTTACCTACAAAATACAAAGACACTGAGTGACAAAAAAAAAATCATATCCTGATTCACTCCACAGAAACCAGCACCCATGTTAAACAATAACACTTGGGCAACATTATCCCACTCTGAGTGATCATGTCCTATCAATTTCCATATTATAGTTCTAGACACATAGCTTACATAGCCTATAATCTCCCCTTTGAGATCAGTCTCCAGTCTAGAATCATTTCATACCTACAGATACAAGTTGAGTCATTCTCTATACCCTATCCATCACTCTTTCTTGTGTTTCCTTTTCTTGATCTTTTTTATTTATTATTTTATATATCTAATCAATAGTTTCTTTATCTTAGATTTAATTTCATTAAATCAACATCCATCAATATTTTTTCAATCCAAGTTTAAGTAATCTTTCCTTAAAGAGTATGTTTGTGAACTTCAACAATTGCTTTCATATCAATGGCAGTTGTTGGAATTGAAGGTGGAACAGAAGCTAGAGGGGTAGTATTTGGAGAGAGAAAAAGTTTTATGTAGGTTAATAGAATTTAAACTTGATTCTTCAATTACTCATGTGTATATTTCCCTTTTTATACCCTCTTAGTTACCTTTGAAAATGTTTTCTTTCAATTATGTAATTCTACTTCAGGTATAGACTCTGTCAAAGATATCCTTGTGAGCTCATAGTCGGTGGTGGAAACTTCATGATCTCCCTTATTCAATGCGGCCTAGAAATTTTTACAAATTATTGACCTTAAGTATCAGTAACTAAGAGAGAAGTTGTCTTAGCTTTCTTGGTAAGAGCAGGGGTACTGAGGAGTGTAGCCACAACATCATAGTTAGGAATTTTGAATTATGATTAAGTATTCCTCTTTTTTACTTTCAACAATGGGATGGACACAAGAGATTGGAGTATTTGATATTTTACCTAAATGTGTGCTTGTCGTTTACATTCCAAGTGCTAAAGGAGGAAGATAAGACCCTGGTGCTGAAACAACCTCGGTAGTTTCTTGAAGACAAGAAGAAAGTCTTTGTATATTCCATTTTGGGTCTGGAAGAACTTATTTTCCCCAAATCTCAAGCTTTAATGATTTATTATTCTTCATCATATTCTTCACTTTCCTCCTCTTCTTCTTTTTCTCCTTCATTTTTACTTTTCTCCTTTTCTTCTTCTTTTTGTCTAGAGTCTTCCTTCTTTTCCTCCTATTGAATATCATCTTTTTTGTTGCTTTCCTTTTCTGATTTAGCCTTTTAGGTTCATGCATAAAAAAAATTTCCATATTCCTACTGAGTGGAATAAGAAGGGGTTTTCTAGGTAAAGGTTACCTCTTGAGAATATTTAAATTCCATCAACATTTTAGTGTACCATTTACTAGTTCGTGAGAGAAAAGGAGCGATGATATCATCGAGACCATCTTTCTCCTTGAATGACCAATCAATAGTTGGGAGAGGAGAATATTAAATAGAATATTCAAATTTAGGAATTAGAAATTATGAATTGTCATCAACCATTGCTTATGGTACCTTGAATAATTTGAAATCTTTGATTTTTAAGAGAGTCATTCTTTCATGCATTCTTTTCATGACTTCAAATTCATCATCACAATATTTCCAGTAGTCTTCGATTGTGGGTGTATGTAAGTATGAAAAATGATTATTGTTTCTAATGAATTTATTAGTATCAAAGGATAATCTCTTCTGAAAAAGGATGCATATGAATAGGATAAATGGTTATTTGAATGTTTTGTGAATCAATAATTGATCTACAAGTGTAATTTCCTAGGGATGTTGGGAATTGAATGTTAGAAAATTTCTTTTCCCTACAATTTATGTGAAGAATATCTAGTTATTTGTAGAGTTCAATGAGAATTATATTATCATTACAATAGATGTGAAGTTTTTATGGAATTCCTTCAAATTCTGTAGTTATTATGTATGATAATATTTTAAATTAAATGAATATGCTTCCATATACTACTATCAGCTACTTCTCTTCTAAAGAGATTATGTTAGTAACACATCCCTCAATAAATCTAACTATAAACATGGTGAAGGAATCTTTAACCCTTCTGAAATGGATTTTACTATTTTCAAATGTTAATTGATTATGAAATTCATAGATTGGGATATTTTTCCTACTACCCTGACTTGATAAGCCAATCCAAATCCTATATCCAAAAATAGTATATCTAAAATTGTTTCCCCAGATTTGGATCACGTGTAAGATGGATTAGTTAATATGAAAATCGCAAATCAATTCTATTAAAATAGAACGGGTTTATGATGCCATTAAAAATATAGGGATGATTGTGGTTTCTTTCATTAAATAAAGTAGGTAAAACTCTTTCATAATTGAATCCTACACAAAAGAAAACTTGAAATCTATTAGTTTATTTTTTGTGGTTAGGGGAAATACCTCGGTTAGATCCCTAACCCTTTTAAAGAGATAAAAGAGAATTTATTTATGTAAAATGAAAACAAAACATTAAATAAAAATGACAAGTATACTTGACTCAGATAGTATGACAATTACAATTGTGATTCACCAAAAATCACATGGAGATCACAATCCAATCGCAGTTATGATTCCCACCTGTGTTGAAATTTTGTTAGAATAGATATGCATGAAGTTAGATCTATCCTTTTTTCTTCTTGTTTCCTTCTTCAAGACCTACAAAAACCAATATATGTGAGAAAGAGAGAAATAAAACTCAAGTATAGGCTATCAAGAGTTGTTAAGAGGAATGAAATGATGTGTGAGAGGGTGATTTTATAGATTTAGAATACATAGGGGAATGGGACACACATGGGTGCAATGATAGGGTCCATAGTGCTTTACGGATGTACATGGGTAGGTGGGCTGGATATAATTAAATGTGAGTGGGTGGGGGTTAGTAAATGATTAGTGATGTGTCTTTTAGCTCCATTTTGTGGGGAAACTTTATTTTTTTGTTATTTTAATGTTTTAGAATGTTTTTTTTTTTGTGTTTTGGAATAAGGAACCTTATGCGCAAGGTGCATTTTCTAGTGTCTAAATTTTTCCACGTTTTAGGCTATGTGTTATAGCAAACAAGATATAATGCAAAAATTGAAGACAAGATGGGGGTCATCTAACCCTATGATGGTTGTTATCATTGTCACAGGCTTAGATGGTTGACTGGATAGACAGGAACTTGGAAATGCAATTGATGGTCCACTTCATCTAGAGTCTATGAAGAGATCAATAGGTTGATTTTGTGAGGTAGAGACTATAGAGTTATTGAATGATGATTTTCTAATTGGGTGTCATAGAATCAAACAGGAAGGGTTTTTTGTATGATTCCCCCCTAAAGTGACAATTTTTGGTGCTGCATGTTTCCCATGCGGGATAAAAAGTGGCAGTTAAAGATGAGGTAGAAATTGATCCTTAATAAAAGGCATGCTGAATGAAAACTAGGACAATGTTTCCCAAGTCATTTACATGTGAAAAAGTGATGATTGGTATGCATAAAGGTATAATGTAAGAATTGAGAATTCATGGGGTGAAGAGATTGAGTTGACGATTTTAGTGATTAAAAATTAATGACGAATGACCTAGTTGGGTGAGTTAATGAGAGACATTAATGCAAGTGAGGCAGTGAGCTATGTGGTGAGCTGGATGAGTTGGATGTGACCTAGGAGTGAGTTGGGAGTGATTTGGATGAGATGAGGGAAAGTCGGGTTAAGTTGGGCACGTTAGAAGTGACATTGGTTGAGTTAGATGAGTTGGTAGGTGAGTTGGATGTGGTCGGCAAGTTGATAAGTGACCTGGCTTAGGTGGGTAAGATGGCCTTGGTCATGTTGGGAAATTTTTAGGTGAGTTAGGTCACATTGGGTGAGTTGGAGGAAAGTTAGTTCATGTTGGGCAAGTTGGAGACATTTCCTGAGTTGGGAAGTCAGAAAGTTGGTAAGTGATTTGGTTAGGGTGATCACAGGCGAGTTCATTGTGGTGCTCGAGTCACAATAGTGACTTAGAGTGTCAGGTGGGGGTGAAGGAAAATATCACAGATGATAAGAAATTTTGTGTAGGTTAGGGTATTTGGTCGAGTCACATATACAACTTGGTAGGGTGTGTAGAATTTGTAATGACGGAGTGAATCGGTTCGCTTGGGAGAGCTCATGGAGGAGTTTGGTGGGGAGGTTTTTAATGTTAGGGTAGGAGAAATAGAGTAAGGGAAAAAAAAATTTAGTGACTTACAATGTCAGGTGGGATGGAGGGGAAATCAGGGTGAGTTGAAGGAGGGTTAGGTCATGGTGGACAGAAATGAGGGCTCATAACAAGCTAAGTCAAAAATGTGGAGGTTAGTGATGATTGGAAGAGCGGGGTGAGCAGGATGTTAAAGATTTAAAGCACTGAGAGGGGGGATGTGAATCAGTGCAGATAAGAACTTTCACATTCATTTTCCACTTCCCTTAGTTTATTACAGTTAAACTATATTTATTTCCATAAGCACGCAATGTTGATCATGAAAGATATGAAGAGAAATAAACACACATACACATGAGAAGACTAGATATAATGTGGGAAACCATTTCAGGATAAAAACCCACCGAAACCAATTCATTATCTTGGAAAATTTTCCTATGTAGTTACAATGGTTTCCAAATTGAGCTACAACTAAATCTGGAGCTATAACTCTAACAATTTAACCAAGCCACTACCTAACCTTCAACAAGCCACAACTCCCAAATCTGATTCAGCACCCACTAATCTTTAGTAAGACACCACTTACAATTAGCTTCAACCCCTGGAATTTAATCAAATACAACTAATATTTTGTAGGCCACTACCCACAAGGAGGCTACAAGCCCATCAGATCTAAGCTATAACTTAGACTGATATTATACATTCAGTTTTATCATTTACACACCATGTTGCACATTCAACATATTATGATCATGATTTTAGTTACCTCTTCCTGGTCTCTCTCCACATGCATTCATTACACTTGATTTTATGTTTGATTGAATGTTTTCCTTTCTCTTTCTGCACATAGCTTTGGTCTCTTTCATATCTTCATTTATTGTCTCATGTAGATCTCCTCTTCTTCAACAATGGATTTTCTCGTAGGTCTCTTCTCAATAAATTTTATTTTAATAACAATGTATCCTTCCTCTCTCTCTCTGCAACAAATATGAACTTATCTACGCTCTTTCTCTCCTTTTCATCAGTAGATTTATTTCTTCATGATCTAAACACATTAACAGGTTCCTCCTTCTTCATTAGATATTCATTGGATAACAATATCTCCTTCCTTTGCAGGAATCTTTATGATTGTAGTTTGATTAGCATATGTTCATTTGAAGATATTCATTTACAATCTTGTCTCATCTCTCCTTCAACATATTTATATATTCATTGATAATCTTGTTTATTTTCATTCTATAACTCTTAGATAGTTTTCCTTGTTTCTCTATTTCTTCAGCTTGTTGCATTATACTTAGAATTCAGCTTTTATAGTAAATAAACACTACTCATCATTTCCTTAGCATGTCGTGCACCCTACCACACCTGTATATGTTTATAATTTTTTTATATTAAATGAATGCCACCTACATAGGATTTACTCTCTCGATATTCATCTTTAAAATTTTTCTATATTTTCTAAATCCATTCAATATTCAACATGTTATTTGTAGAGTAAGGAACGTTTATGAGACAATTTCTAAAAATAGATTTCTCATCATTCTAGGATTTTCAACTGATTAAAAATAATGATCCCCATTTCCTCACTAATATTTAATTATGCCTAGAAATCAAGATTTTAGATTTCATGATATTGAGATGTAATAAGTTTTCCACAAAGTCAAAGAGCATTCAATTCGGACTCCTTGAGGTTGAAATATTTCAGTTCAGGTCTAGATTTTTCATGAAGCAAAAGTTCCATATTATTACACATAGTTCATAGTACACTACCTTTTGATCATTTTCGAAAACATTTATCCATTTCTTTCATTGATCAAATAAATAAAACTTATTCAATATAGAAAAGGTTCATCTGTCACATCACATATTTGCACTCCGCTATTTCCTTGTATCGTAGCTTTATCTAGTCTTCCACAACTTTCCTTCTTTACTCGTAGATTTATCTAGTCCTTCATGGCTTTACTTCTTTACCCACAGCTATGTTATTTTACCTGTAGCTTTTCTTCTTTACCCACAACTATCCTTTCTCATGCATGACTTTCATTTCTTACCCACAGCTTTCTCTAGTCATCCACGGATGTGTTCTTTTACTCACAGATTTCACTAATCCTCTGTGTCTTCCTCTAGAATTTGGCAGCTTCCTTCTAATATTCACAACTACCTCAAAACTTGATGAAGAAATTTAGAATCATCCTGAAATGTAAAATACACTAACCAGTAACCAAGGACCAATGTAAACTTTTGAAACACATTTCAATCACTGTTAACATTTTTTACCATGGTTGACAACCTTGGGAAGATTTTATCACACATTGTACCTACTTGAACCATGTACTTGACTTGGAATCTCATACACCATATCACATCGAACTTATCCCAATTGATCCTATTGGACTTCAAAATTCCTAATTCTTTTGTCTGAGACTACTGCACACCACTGAAACACCAATCCAATAATGAAGTCATCATGAACACTCAAATTCCTCTTGTATACTTCTAAAACTTCTCATACACTATGAAGACTTGGTTATAGCCATGAGAAGCCTATATGCTTCGTGTTTAACCACTTGATCTTACACCTATCTCTGAGAACTTGTCTATCATGAATCTGATACTCCATGGAATCACCTGGAACTTCTCTATGAGCTAACACTACCAATCCACCTTCATTTTCATCACTTTATCACTTCACCATTCACCCTTTTTTCCATCAATGCCACTTGACATCAATGAAAACATCAATGAAAATGACTAGGGTTCACCAATCTCCCCCTTTGTTATTGATGGAAACATACTCAAAAACCTATAAATGTTGATGGAAATAACACTGGAAAACTTAGTTTATGATGACACTGTGTATCTCTCCCCCTTTAACATTGATGACAAAGGGCTACAAAATCAACATGTAACCAAATTATTACCTTGAAAAAATCCCCTAGAAATGTGTTCCATCTTTTACAACTCCCATTAGCAGCAAAAATTTATCCACTTGATCACTAGTAGCTCCCCCTTGGGTGATGTTGTACCTATAACTTTTAAAACTTCTCTCTTCTGCATGATATGCCTCGCACCATTTGTATAGAACCAGTAAATATATCTTATTTTCCACAAGCTCTCACTATAGTCAATAGAAAATATGATCCATATGATATGTTCCATCCTACCAGGACTCCCCTTGAACCGATACACTTCATAATGGTGTTTAATCTTGTCATCCATCTTTTTTCTATCCAAGATAGTATCAACACTTTATTTTCACATTTCTTGATGTTATACAATATTTAAAGAATTTTTACATAGAAAATAAGATACCAAACTAGTATCGTTAAAATAAGCTAGCAGACTAGCTCCCCCAAGAATTGTGCTTTCACTTTTCTTGGCTCTTTTCAGCAACATATGATGAAGAAAACAATTTTAGGCTATTCACTCCTTTTCCCATGCTCTTCTTTTATCTACACTCTTACTTTGTAACACTCTAGATCCATGAAGATATTGATCCAAGAGTACACTTTATGCCTCCTTTCTTTACCATCCTACTGATATTGACATATCAACGTTAACTCATACCATCCTTGAGAGAATAGATGGAATCTTTTTAGGAGTATCTAACTTGTTTTACTATTGAAACATTATGCCTATGACCTTCCTTTCCTCATCTAATATTCATTCTTCATTCAACGTACCTTGCACATACTTAGTCATTTTGGTGCTCTTTATTCATGTACAAATCTTACTGTTTCAAACCTTGTAAGTAATCCTACATAATTGTTCAAATATTGAAGAAAATAATCACATACCTAATCACTTTCCTTTATCTCTTCATAGGATTTAAAAAACATACCATAAACTTGTAGCTGATTTGTAGCTTCTTGATCACTATCCATACACGACTATCTTCAAACTTGTAGTATCCCTACACATAAGCTATTAATCATTTACTTATCCTTAAAGACTTACATACTCAAAATAATGAGATAAGAAAAAATGAGACTGATCTTGTACCAAAACAATTTCTCAAGGCACTTTCACAATCTTCTTTGTAGTATATCAGCTCACCAATATGCACAGTCTCAGTTCTTTAACTAAATTGCATGTTTATAACCAAATTTAACAGATGGAGTTGATCTTAATGCTTGACAAGGAGTGGCTGAGACTTACATATTTTCACATTCTTTTACATTTTAACCAACACAAAACATCTTGACAGGACACTTAGACAAAATAATCAACTCAAGATCTATCTTTGTGAAGTCTACAAGTCTTACACTATTGAGTGCAATTACATCCCTAACCAATTTGGATAAACATTTAGAGAAACCAGATTTCTTGAGCACATAACTCATCTATCAGAAAAATGGAATTAATTCAGCAACATACCTCTTAAAATTTGTTTTCCCAAGATTATTATGGAGAGTAAATTTCAACATGGAGGGAGACATGTAGTTTTGTACTATCATACCTTGACAACCTGGTAGGGGAAACAATAAGTTGCAATCCTTATTTAGAATCCTTGATTTTTTCATTCAATATTCATAATGAGGGACACTGGGAAATGCTTCCTTTAGGTTGGGTATACCTTCTAGAAGCTTAGAGAAGGTATATCATGTCTTCTTGGATCTTGTCTGAACAACAAGAAGTCATTAGAATAACATGATGACTCAGTCTTATCTTTCATTGTACTTTCTCTCTTGTCAGTTTCCTTGGACATATTCCTTGGTATGACTACCACATTATTTGATATTTCATTTTCTAATTGTATGCCTAAAAGACACATATGTTGCATCTATACCAATATTGCTTGAGGAATACTTTATTCATTATTTGCCCTTAATTTTAATTCCTTCTTATTTCCTTTGTCAACACTTGTTGTTGTCTTTTTTTCCATAGACTCTTGAAATTTTACATCATCTACCCATATTACTTTCTTATTTTTCTTCTCTTATTTGACTTCTGATTTTTCTTCCTTGATTCTGAAGACCCATCTCATCTCCTTTCTCGGAGTTGTTTGAGACATGGCTAAATTTTTATTTTTAGGATTGAGTTTCATTTTATAAGCCTTATTACCTTTTCCTCTATAGGTATAACACATTGTTGTTCTTATAATGATCATTGTAATAGTAATTCTTTGAATAATTCCCAGTCGTATAACATGTATAACATATGAAATAAAAAAAATTCTATCTGAATAAGATTTTTCATTCCTGAATTGACATGAAGGTTATTCTAAATAGTGCTTAGCAGTATGCCCTTTATATTTACAATTGAAACATACTATGTTCCTTTTAAATTCAGTAGCACAAGCTCTCCATGGATTCTCTTTGTCATAACTTTCCATGTGCTCCCTAGCTCTATGTCCAAAACCATGACATGAAAAACAATATCCATTAAACTTGCTTGGTGTTGTTTTTACATTGGGTTGTCTTATTATCTTGTTGAGATCTTTGACTCCTCCATTGATCTTGGAAATCATTTATGTAGATTCATTATTTTTTTGCATACTTGGACCAGCCTTTTCAATCAATTTAGTCTCTGAACATATTTGATAATAGTCATGGCTTGATTCAGCCTTCAACTCCCTTTGCATTGTTTGTTACATTTCCTCTCTAGAGTATTCATGTTTACATTTAATCTCTCACATTCTTCTCTTTTTTCTTTGAAGTCTCCTTAGCATGACTCATGATCTATTCTACTATAATGTCTTTTTATTTAGGTAAACTAGTTAGTAACATGTTTCAATTCAATATTTAGGGTCTTTACTTCCTTTTGAAATTCCAGGAAGTCATATTTTTCCTTCAGATATCTTGAAACATTTTCAACAAATGAGGCCACTAGACATCTCATTAAGTTCCTAACCATGGCGAGATTCCATGTGCTTCATCTCATTTTTTAGACCTTCTATCAGATTTTGGGCTATCTCATATTTTCTCTTCATGATTGATTCTGATAGAGTATTCATGCTTATGTCTTTAGGATCACCTCCAAGTTGTTAGGTTTAACACAGGAGGACCAGTGCTCTGATACCAATTGTTAGGGATTTTAGGCACTGAGAGGGGGGTGAATCAGTGTAGATAAGAAATTTCACATTCAATTTCCACTTCCCTTAGTTCATTACAAGTAAACTATATTGATTTTCATAAGCATACAATGTTAACCATGAAATATATGAAGAGAAATAAACACACATACACATGAGAAGACCAAGAATAATGTGGCAAACCCTTTTGGAACAAAAACCAATTCACTATCTTAAATAATATGTCATGTGAACTTACAATGATTTCTTGATTGAGCTACAATTCAATATGGAGATACAACTCCAACAATTTAACCAGGCCACTACCCATTCTTCAACAAGCCACAAATTTATTGGAATCTACAACTCCCAAATATGATTCAACACCCACTGATCTTTAGTAAGACACCACTTATCAAGAACTTCAACCCTTGGAATTCAATCAACTACAACTGATATTTTATAGGCCACTACCCAAAGGAGGTCAAAACACCCTCAGATCTAAGCTATAAATTAGACTGATATTATACACTCAGTTTGATCATTTAGACACTATGTTACACATTCATTAGATTATGATCTCTCTATTTTTTCTTCTTTCATTCACTCTAAAAAATTATATATTCAATATATTTTTTACCTCTTCCTTGTCTCTCCCCTCATGCATTCATTACACTTGTAGACACCAAAACTAGGTCACACTCCCCTTTGGTCCCTCGACAAAAAAAAACTTTCATCACATTAAACTAGCCATGGCCCCCTTCACTCCACTAATTTAATTTAATTAATCTAATTAAATTAATTCATTATCCTCACCATATTTATTATTTAAATATCTTAATTTAGAAAATTTCCACATTTGCACCTCACCTAGACACCTCATCAAGCCAACTCACCCTAATACCCATTCTTAGTAAGTTGTCATAACTAACTAAGACTTACCCAAACCCTAAAAATAAATGCCTACATTCTCTCTAACCACATTCCCACATGCGTAAAATATGCTTCCAGTATAATCTATAGGTTAATGACACGAGATCCTAAAAAATCAAGAGGATCTCCCTAGTTTAGTAAACCTAGGAAATCCCACCTTGATTGATGCCAGTTACCCCTAACAGTCATCGGTTATGCCAGAACCACCATCGGTCACCTTTTAATCCCCAAAAAAACTTTATTTTGGAGGTTGGAAAACATTGGGAACATTCCAAAGAGATATCACATCTTCTGAGAATGAGTTTCATTGAGAACACACATGCAAGGAAGGAGATCAAGCATTTCCTCTTACATAGGCATCCAATAATCATCCAACATTCACCCTAGAAAGGATCTGATCTAACCAAGCAAAAGAGAATGCACATGCAGACTGTGTAGGAGCTTTCCAATGATTTGGTGATCCTCTAGCCAGTCATTCAACCCCTTCCCAGTAACTTCATTCATCACTCACAAGACACCCAGGACTAGAATCCAAGTAAGTGGAATGTTATATTCCTCTGGTTCATTTCATTTCGTCATTATATTGTCATCCCTTTTGTTCTCTTGGCCACCCAAAGACCTCCGTTAATACTCATCCCTCCATATACCCTATTAAAACCTCATCAAATCTCACCCGAAACCACCTAGTTCCTCATTCCAACCAACCAAAGTCCTTTGTGTAATCACAAAGGAGACCCAAAACTCATTCTGTGGCATTCCCAGAATTCCACAATAACTGGCACTAGTTACACCTAACTGTCGTTAGTTACCCTTAATCGGCATCGGTCTCTGCATATGTGCCCATACAACCTAGAACAATGACCTATCCACGTAATTCCACATCACCCTTATTCACTTGTGATTTGCCTAAGACCTCTGTCAAACCTGCAGAGACCCAGAACCAGTTGTTTGACCTTCGGATCTTACTTTAATCTAGCTTGTTAGATTAGATCTTTCTTATTGTATTTCAAGTGAGATACCTAAATCATTTCAAATTATAATAGGATTTCTTTTAATACTCGCATTAAATTTTTTTAAATAGTGGACTGACATCCGTCTAGGAAGTATCACACTTCCTAGATCTAGCACACACTAGGCAATTCGCTACATATATTGTTTAATTATTTTCGGTGGTCTTGCTTTCCATTACAGGTAGTTCCTCCTAGCCAAAAGGAAGCTCTCACGATCAGCTGTGGATTCAAGGATTCATACGCGCACGCAACAACCAACCAAACAACATTTCAACAAGTATTCCTCCTAATGCCTGTTACCCTATCTATTTTGTTAATATTTCAAAGAAACATCTAATAATCAGGTGAAACATTTTGGCAGGCCCTAGATGGGGCCCATTCGAGGTTCGTTGCATTTTATTCATTCCTAGGAAAAGTTGTGTGTTTGTTTCCCTTCTAAAAATCATACACATTAATTTTCTTCCTTGGTAACCTACCTTTCCTTTCTATTTTCTCTAGAAGAAACCTTTCTTTTGGTGTACATAAAAAGAACCAATTATTCTCGTTTCTTTCATTTTAGTGAAATAACATCCCTCTTCCTATTCATCCATTTGTGTCATCGAACTTCACATTTCGATTTGGTCTTAAAATAACTACATTGCATTCTAATTTACTATATTATCTCACATTAATTAAGGGAAACCTATATGTTGGAAGTCATTCCAAGCTGATGGTTGACAAACGAATCACAGAAAGCACATCTATCTCTCTCTCTCTGTGTCTTGCCATATTGCACAAAATTCAAAACAAATACATATTCTTAAACAACATCTTTCTTGGGAAATGCCTATCAATGATCGCACTGATATGAGGATTGGTAGGTACTCCCTAGCTCACTACTCCATCAAGTCATACTTCAGAGCGAAGCCCGCCCCCACTATAACATACCTGAAACCTCACCTTTTAGATCTCCTTATATGTAGGAAGCCATCCTCACCAAAAATTCTATTCTACAGTTCATGAGTCAGTCCTTAAATAGCATAAGCTATACAAACATAATAGAAAAGGCACTCCTAGGATCGCATTTTTCTTAGTGTTTCTGCTTGGCTTGCATTTTGAGGTGAGAGGTTACGCTCTTCATTTATTTTTTGTTTTTCCTTGCACACTTCTCATCATAGTTGGTGTATTCCGACTCTTCTTGAGTGTGCCTGGACCATATTCTCATCATTCTTAGAATTCTGGGTTTGATTCCTCATCAGATTGTAATTCACAACCACTGTTCTTTCATCACTATTTCAATTTCCATAGTGACCAGTGTCGGTTCAGCGACTGTCATCAGTTACCCTCTGACCATCGTCGGTTATACCCAACTGGCATCAGTTCCAGGTCCTTTTGTTAACCTACCCAAGAGTGACATTTTATTCATCTTCTTCCACTTTTTATAGTCCTTTTCACTGATATCACTCGCATTGACATTATAAAACTCATCAGATTTGGCATATCTATCAAACTTGGCCTTATACCCTTATTCTTGACTCACTGTCCATTTTCTATAATGACTGGTAGTAGTTAGCTATGAGCAGACATCGGTGTACCCTAACTGGCATCGGTTAACCTGTGTCACTTTCCAGCAAACATTTTGTACCTAATCCACTTTTTACCACTTGTTTCACCTTGTCCCTGTGGTTTTTCAGTGTCATTTACAGAGAACCGGCCCAACCTGTTCAGTATTGGTTCAAATGGTGCTGACCTGAAGACAAGTAAGCGCACTCATATTCCACACCAGTTGCCAACCACTCCCACTTATTCCTTCACCACCTTCCATTTTATCACCAGCCATGGATCCTATTCAACCTATCACTATCGCTACTGGAGATTGAGGAGTTCGCATGACTCTTTGATCAAAACCCTGCTGCCTTGTAGTTTTACCTTTCCCACTCATCCACTCGAGATGCCTCGGGTCAATTGATATACAGCATGCCCGTATCTATCCCCCCGACTCTCGCTCCCACTCCTGTGTCAGCCCTGTCTGGCTCCCCGCTACATGCCTCCACCTTACCCCTAGTCATTTCGCAGCTAGGTCCTATACCCACTATGAATGCCACGTCTGTTACCTCCATTGCACCCGCCACATCCACCATACCTTCAACAACTACCCAAATTGCAACCTCATCCGCCCCTAATGTCTCATATATACTCGTAGCTACATTTCCACCTCCAGTTTAGGTGACCCCTACCCCTTTTTAGAACATGGTCATTTCCATTCCATAATCATTAGCCCCCATTGTCACTAGGGTTACCACGACCCTTCCACCTCTATATACATACTATTAACAGTCTCCCATTTCATTTGTTATTCACTCTGGGTACGTACCCCCTATCTCACTACATTCTTCTCAATCAACCTACATGACAACACCATATACTAGAGTGCCACTCCCGTTATACGCCCAAAACCAACCCTCGCATGCTATAAGAAGCACCCAATCATTGCAGCCTACCAATAACCTAATCAAATTGATGTTGGACAAGATGTAGACATTGGAGGCATCGGTTTGCGGCTCCCACAACACTCTCACCTATGAAGAAATTTACAATGATCCCACCCACCCATCCATTCCTATTCATCCATATCATGTGCATTGGGAGATGCCTAAATTCAACCACTTCAATAGCAAGGAAGACTTGTAACAACATTTGTGTTCGTTCAAACATGGGTGCTACCTGATCGCTCACGATGATGCTTTGCTCCTAAGAACCTTTCCCATGTCTTTGACTGAACCTGCATTAGATAGGTATAGTGGGTTACCTATACACTCCATATTTACATTTAATTAGGTAGCCCAAGCCTTCTTGGATCATTTATCCATCAACACTGTTAAGAAGGTTACCATGATCGACCTATACTACACGTGTCAGTATGAGGACGAATCTATCGCAGATTTTGTCGCTCACTGGCGTAGCCTGATTAATCAGCTTACCTTCCAACTGCCACAAATAGAACTCATCGAACTCTTTATGTGAGCTAATGCTAGACATATCTCACTGACCCTACAGGTTCAAACCTTCTGAACTTTCAATGATGCATTCACCATGGCACGAAAGTTAGAGATTCACCGCCATCAAAGAGAAGAAAATCCAATTATGTAATAAGAATTTGACATTCAAGTTGAATGATACCTCTTCTTCTTCCAAACCGTAGAAAAATTATTCGAAGGCCAAAGGCACCGCTAACACAGTCATACTCAAGTCTAGCCCATTTCATATGTCAAATTAGGTTACCCCCTCATCTAATCTCTCACCCATCTAGACTTTCCAATTTAGATGAGAACAGTGGAAATATACCCCAATTAGGGAGCCTTACTCTTTTTTCTTAGAAAAGTTTATCAAAGTTGGGGCCATCACCGTTATGCTTATAAAACCACACACTGGTTTTGACCCTACTCACCCCATGCCCGCATGGTATAAAAAACATGAATTCTATAACTATCATCGATGTGAAGGGTCATAGTGATGGTAATTGCATCACTTTTAAAAACATTTTCCAAGAAATGCTCGGGAAAGGTGAGTTAATCGTGGATAATCCTAATGCACTTACCAACCAAAACCTACACATCTTCAAGAAACCATTTCCTAATCATGCTCCATTGTCTGATCAAACAGGTGAGACCTCAACTCATGATACCCATACCCATGAGGTCCATGCTATTTTTAGTGACGCATCTGTTTCTTCCCATATTCTGTCCATAGAAGAGATTCTAGCCTGTAATCCTCCTTCTACATCATAACTAACCTCCCCTATTATTTCATCCATAAAGGAACTGTAGAAATTAATCTGATCTAATACAAAGAATCCATGAAATAGATACACAGACAATAATTGAAATCAACAACTCTATATTATATTTTCATTAATTCACTATTTCAATACACTCCATTATATAGGAGATGTAAAATAACAATCCTTACAACAACATTTGTCTTCATATACAACCATACACCCATATGGTTTCAACCTCTCACCAATATAATAATAAAACAATACTAATTGTTTTATTATTCTAACTTACTAACTTACCACATACTAACCACATTTTACATTTACTATTTTACATTTACATAGTAAATGTACTTTCACTAATTTATCATAATAATAATTACACATGTAATTATTATTCACCCATACAAATGGAGCACTAATATATATTTCCTAACATTCCCCCCCTTAGTGCGAACATGGGAAAAACCTGCCTTTGTACTGCAACGTGCCGCTACGTAGCATGCTCATGATCTGGATGGTTTCAAGGACAATACCAACAACCTCTGGATGGTTTTCCAAGTGGTTAACCAACAACCACACAACAAATGGTTTTTGAGGACAGTACCAACAACCTCTGAGATAGTTTTTCTAGTGGATAACTAACAACCACAATATCATGATGATGCAGTAGTATCAACAACTCTCATCACTATCTCACTGCAGGGAATAACATAGGAAATTCTACTGAAATCTGTTGCTCGTGGCATACATAGAAAAAGCTGACATAATGGAAATGGAACATTGAATCATGTTCCCCCCCTCAATGTGAAATTTCCACTTATTGAAAACAGGATCACTGCAAACTGAGGCACACCACACTGGAAGCACTAAAATCAAATTACACACACACATGTCACCAAAACTGATATGCGGCCCCAGTCGTTGGCAACTGACGAGAGGTCGCTGAATGACCTCCATCCTCCGTTTTCCTCCATCCTCCAGTAAATTCACTTAGTATAGAAATTCTTCATAATTATAGTCAATTTCATTTGTTATTTGTTCATCTCTAGTTTCCCATTCTACAAGTTTGCTTACATCTGTAGGTGCTTTTTCATTTCCATCTACTATCCTCCATAGATTTTTATTCATTAACTGCATCTGAATTTTTACTCTCCATGTATGGAATTTCAACCCATTAAATTTATCTAATGGTGTATCCATTTTTCTAAATCTAAATATCCAAAAAAAAAATTGAATGCAGATTTGAATTACCTCTGATTCTCTGATTTCTTCAAAAAAACAGCAGTGATCAATGTGCTGTATATAAATTGCAAGGAGGGGTTTCTCCCAAACTGTGAACTGGGTTTTAGCTGAAATTTTCTACTGTAGCTTCCTGTATAACAGATCATTTTCTGCATACCAAAATTTTGGAGAAACCCAGATTGCGAAACTAAAGTTACGAGATCTGTCTTCGAGACGTTTTTTTACCTGCTCTGGTACGCAAATGTAGAAATTAATCTGATCTAATACAAAGAATCCATGAAATAGATACACAGACAAAATTGAAATCAACAACTCTATATTATATTTTCATTAATTTACTATTTCAATACACTCCATTATATAGGAGATGTAAAATAACAATCCTTATAACAACATTTGTCTTCATATACAACCATACACCCATATGGTTTCAACCTCTCACCAATATAATAATAAAACAATACTAATTGTTTTATTATTCTAACTTACTAACTTACCACATACTAACCACATTTTACATTTACTATTTACATTTACATAGTAAATGTACTTTCACTAATTTATCATAATAATAATTACACATGTAATTATTATTCACCCATACAAATGGAGCACTAATATATATTTCCTAACAGGAACACCTTTTCACCTCCTTCCTCACCTATGGAGGAGTCTTCCACTAACATCGAGACCATTTCACCTTTGGCTTCTGCACCTAGAGAACTGATACCCATATTATTTCTTCATTCCATGGAGGATACTTATTTACCTTCTCCACCCATAGAGGAGCTCACATCATCTCCTCCCCCTATCACAGACCCTATTGAGATACCTTTACCTCTTGGTGAGCATTCTCCATCAGCTACCCAAGATCATGCAGACCTACTTCTGGCTCTCTTACCCACGGAAGCTAAAACTATCCAATTCCCCATCTCTAAGACACATTTTACGGGAATTTCCATTAGGTCCTCATTAACTCCACCTACAGACATGTCATTCTCACATTTGGTTGATTTCTTAGATTATGTGGATAGGGCCTTAATATGGGGGTGCCTTTTTTTTTCCCGTCGGTCAACACAAATGTAGCTGTTTGCTTGCTGGATACTTCCACTATCTAGCCAAAAATATTTCAACCAATTTAAACGAAACACAACCACCTCTATCACAACTTCTTCCACGACACCCATCATAGCTCAACATACACCTTACCCCATAACCCAAACCACATCTAAATTCAAACCCACACATACATCATCTTCCTTGACTAAACCTATTACAACCTTAGGGGTCACCCCAACAATCAACTTTACTCATCCACCTATCAAACTAGATTTAGCTACATCCTCCAAAGTCAATGCCACACCTAATTTGACACCAAAACAGAAGAACCCAAACCCATAGACCTCATAGCAAGGCTGCCTCAATCACACCTGCACCTGTCTTGTCCGTCTTAGGACCTCAACCCCCTAACACGGTTGAGAAACTTTCACCCGACAATAAACCAAAAACACAACAGCCCACTCCTTCCTTACAGACCTATAATCTACCAAAGCACCCCAACACGACTTACACCTACACCTGCAACACCTTTACCACCCATACCCCTAATACTCTTCACAACTTCTTCACTACCCACTAAACTTCAGTCTTTGTCTCTCACACCCCTTTGCTCGACCTGCATCATCTACCTTCACAACACCTCCATTATTCCCATGGGTAACTCACCCTCTTCCCCTATCTTATTTTCCCTTCTATAACTCATACACCCATATTAACTTTACCCAAGAAGGTGCAACCCAAAAACAAAACTCTGCTACCCTCCAATAAGATAGTCAAATAAACCACACACCCTCCTGCCCGTTCATCTACCATACCCCTTACCAAAACAAACACGACCAACCACCCAAGACCATGCGAACACCCAAAACCATAGCTCGACCCTATTCCCCCTCTTGCGAGGACCGTTCCTCAGCAATCAGTCGTACCTACACCAAAAACACACCTTTCACCTCTCATTGTGAACCAATAGCGGGGTCGGTATGGCCAAAATACTAACCAACCTCCTTGAAACTTCTGTTATCACGATTACTGCCACTTAGACCCTTACGAACCCCTCAAACCCAAGCCAAAAGGGTTTTATGACACTACAATTTGTTGTGCCTACCCATCATGTGCCAGGGGCACGATGTGGAGAAATGTAAGGCCTTGAAAACTGTCCTTATCGAGTTGTGTCCTCCATAAGCCAACTTTGATGATGATGGCCTTCCCAATGAGGACCCTGCCTCACCAACACCCATTCCCACATTGTCCACGCTCAACAACCACAACCACAACCTCCACCCCCACAGCTCCTAGAACCACCTCCAAGGTTTGAAATTAACATGGTTCACATCTGAGAACTTTACCATGCCACCACCCAAATGTCGTAGCACCTAGCTCACCTGACAGGGTTTTTTCTCCGCCGGTAGGTTTCTACCCATCATGTAGTTATACCCACTCATCCTACACCTTCTACATTTACCAACTCCCCCCCAAATAAACATGATACATGTCACTATACATGCTTAAAAGGATAAAGGTAAAGAAAAGGTGACTGACCCACCAACCAATCCTATACCCAACATACCATCTGCACCCATACCTAAAATCACTATTTGCGGCCCCACATACCCCATTTCTAATGGAGTCCACACATCGCACCATGCTCAAACCAATTACACCAGTCTCCCCTCAAAATGTCCTTATATGCACCTCATATCCAAACATCAAAATCTCATCCTCAAGCTCTCATGGAGGTTCTTTAATCTATTGAGGTTTTACCCAATGACCCTACACCCCATAGCCTCCATTATCACGCCTCATCATGTAGCTTCTCTTATCAAATTACCACCTTCATCTTAACCCCACCCTATTCACCAAGTAACCTCCCTTAGCTTATCAAAGGAGGAGATCACACAACACCAAAACGATGACCTAGACCCAACTCTCTTCATCTCTATCCACATTGATGACATATGGTTAAGACGTGTGATGATTGATGGGGGCACTAACAGTAACATCATTTCATCCTATGCATTCACTCAAATTGTGGGCATACTTGACAATTGCATGCATAACCATCATGTCATGTGTGCATTCATTCAATGATGCTATCACCTCCACATTAGGCATTATACATCCTCCACGATTTCATGTGGGGCCCCCGTACTATTCAAGGAATTAGTCTACGTCTTGGAGGGGGAATTCCAATATAACTTGTTGCTTGGAAGACCCTAGATTCATGTCATGGGTTGTGTTCCTTCCACTTTGCATCGTTGTGTAAAGTTTGAGCATGAAGGGCACACCTACACTATCCCCATCTGATCCATCACCTTTCAAAACATGCAATATGCTCTACCAACCCAATGACATGCTCATGCCCATTAAAGTGTCTACCTTTATGACCACTGCCGCTTTGTCTACACTTCCACTTACTAGTACAGTCACTACCTTAACCACTCATACCTCCTCCATTCCTACCACTGCCGACAATCTCCATAGCTGACCCATCAGCCTCCTAATACATTAACTCCACCTCCGCATGAACCTCCAACACATCATCCATTCCAACTTACCTACATACCAACCACCGATCCCTTAGAAGGTGTTTTTCAATGCCTCACTCTGGGGGAGCATCGCCTATATAGTGTGCAACACATTTCTTACTCCACAAGAGTATGGAAGTCTTCACAATACCCCTGCTATGATCACCACATAAGATAATGCCTCTATTATGGTCCTCCTCACCTTTGTACTAGTCTCACATATAGGGGACTTGATACTACCAATTACACACCCGAACCACCATCACAAACCCACCCATTTTCCATTAAATTCTAGTCTCTCACCAATTGCTATTTTTCCCACACCTTTCTGCGCCAATGTGTGTGGAAGGGTTTTGGTTTTGAATTTTACGAGCAAGGCCGCCATACCGTTATCCCATGTACCACCTGCAAACATAACAACCGTTGGTGGTATCGGCTTTCCTGAACCACCTACCAAACAAGCTCGCATTGAATCCATTGAGAACATCATCTCTTCTTCGCCTTTTTCACCTGCCCCATCTTCATCACCACCTTTTCCAACGGAGTCGATGAATCTTGAATCTATCCCTCCTAACTTTTTTTTTTCATAAACATCATTTCCTTGGGGCCTTTGACTTATCAACGTGAGGGCTAGGCCCCTTTCCTCTCTTCCATTCCTGTATCTTGAAATAATCGATGATGATACACCTTTAATTAACGTCATCAATGTTAGGATGATGAATCTATACTCACCTACCTTGGTTCAGAAGAATCATATATTCATCGGTCGTTACCAATTGAGACACAAACCATGTTGAATGAATCGACTATCGAGATCAACATCCATACTCAGGACGAACCGCACATCCTAAAGATCAGTCAATCTTTAGATGTTGCTGAACAGGAAGCCATCACTTATTTTCTCAAAGATCATAACCACGCTTTCACTTGGTCTTATGCAGACATGCCTGGTATTGACCCCACCATAGTGGTCTACATTATCATCACTATTCTTGATGCCAAACCCATCAAACAAAAGCTAAGGAAAATGCACCCTCGCATTGCCCTTCTTGTCAAAGAAGAGCTTCAACAACTTCTTTTTGTTTCCTTCATATTACCCATTTGATTATCCTCATTGGATTTATAAACATTATCCCTATCACTAAGGTGACAGGGGGGACTCTGCATATACACAAACTTCTGTGACCTTAACCTAGCCTTCTCTGAAAGATGACTTTCCCTTTACCAAGTATTGATCAACTAGTTGACCTTACTGCTGGTTATGAGATGCTATCACTCATGGATGGCTTCTTGAGTTATAACCAAATCTTGCTTTTCCCCCCATAGATCAACACAAAACCGGCATTCAAAACCCCTGTGGGGGACCTTCTACTACCGAGTCATGCCTTTTGGCCTTTAAAAATGTTGGTGCCACATATTAGCGGGTTATGAACTTACATCTTCCATGATATCATGCATCATATATTGGAAGATTACATGGATGATCTCCTGGCCAAATATAAATTCTGCTTACGAGAACCTTACCATCCTTAAAACCTAGTTTGACTATCCTCATTAAATATTGTGTTCACCTTCAGCCAAAGAAGTGTGTCCTTCACAGTTCTCTCAGGAAAGCTCCTAGGATTTATTTTTTTCCTTATGTGGTATAGAAGTTGACCCTGCTAAAGTCAAGGCCATTCTGGAAATTCTTCTTCCCACTAACCTTAAACAACTCTATAGCTTGCAAGGTAAATTACAGTCTATTCAGCATTTCATTTCATAATTATCTAATTGGTGCTAACCATTTCTTCATCTACTCAAGATGGATGTCTCCTTTAAATGGGATGATGACTATCACAAATCTTTTTAGGCCCTCATATAGTACCTTCTCTAACCACTCATACTCATTCCACCTAAGGATGATCAACCTTTCTACCTATAAATCTCAGCTACCGATCACTCCTTGGGAGCCATGCTCCATCATCATGATGGAATTAACACAAGGGAAGGCAGGTGGTTTATTACATAAGCTGTAATTTTTTGGACTATGAAACATGATACACCCATCCCAAAAAAACTTTGTTTAGCCTTTTTTTTTCTTTACCACTAAACTCCGTCATTACCTACTCAACCAAAAAAACCTTATGTTGTGACCAACACTAACCCCTTACACTTCATGTATGCCAAACCTTATCAAAATCTAGTCTGCCGCCTCGATGGCCTTATGCCTTTTAGCGAACCTCGACCCCTCACAATTCATTCATCCAACATTCCATCAAGGGTCAAGCTAAGTGGACCAATTGGCTGATGCACCTATTTCTGGGGATCAACCCTCTAATTTTGACTTTCTAGACGAGGTCAATTGCTTCCCTTTCCTTAGATGAACCCCCTTACCGAATAACACTCTTATTCGATGGTTTTAAGTGTCAGTGTGGGGGGTGGGACTGGTGTTATCCTCATTCTTCTTGATGGTGATCCCATGCCTTTGTCTTTCAAACTCGATTTTGAATGTGCAAACCAATATCGTTGAATATGAAGCACTTGTATTAGGTCTCTAAGCCACCTATGCCCTAGATGTCAAATCAATCAACATCTTTGGTGATTCTCAATTGGTCATAAACCAAGTCAATGGTATATACCAATGTTGTAACGAGCTGCTTCAAAAGTATAAACATCATAGACATACTTTTGACCACCTTTGACCATTACACCCTTCAAATTGTCCCATGTTCAGCCAATAAATTTGTAGATACCATGGCTTGCTTGGCTTCCCAAATACCCGCTTCACCCTCCGATTCTAAAATCTTTGTCACCATACAATGACTCCAATCACCTTCTTATTTACCAATTGAAGTTTACTCTATCGGAACCGCTACCCTGAGCCCGAGTGACCTTTGGTAAAAATAATACTCTAACTATCTTTCTCTCTCCAACTTACCTCCTTATCTCACCCATAACGGAAAATGTGCCTTCCTTAAAAAGTTCTCTCATTACGTCATCTTGGGGGCCTCATCTATAAGCGCAGATTTGATGGTATTCTCTTAGGAAGCCTCACGAGTTCTGAAATTCCTTATAACATTAAGGAAGTTCATGATGGCATATGTGGAGGTCACTTCAGTGGCCTTGCTATTGCTAAGCATATTCTTCACCTAGGTTATTACTGGCCAACCCTTAACTATGATTGTTGCGACTATGTCAAGCATTGTGTAAAATTCCAACAACATGCCAACCTTCATCACACACCCAGTCACACCTTATAGGTCGTTCGTGACCTTTGGAAATTCTCTTAATGGGGTTTGGATCTTGTTAGAGAGATCAATCCCCATTCTTCCCAGTGCCATCAGTGGATCATCACCACTACCGAATACTACACAAAATGGGTAGAAGCCATACCACACATCCCCATGACAGCTAAGAAAATATGTGAGTTCATCAATCATCACATCATTTTCCATTATGGTGTTACTCATCGCCTCATCATTGATAATGGAAAAAAATTCAAAAACAAAGCATTGCAAAAAAAATTACGATGCCTTCGGCATTCAGTTCAGTTTCTCATCACCTTATTCCCCAAAAATTAATGTCCAAGCCAAATCCAATAACAAAACCCTAAACAAGATTCTTATGAATGTGGTAAATGATACTGGGAAGGATTGGCATATGCACATTCCTTTTTCCCTATGGGCATACCGCACTAGTATTCCCACTTCCACTACCACCACACCATTTTCTCTTGTCTACGGTACTGAGGTAGTTCTACCTCTCAAAGTTCAGATTCCCTCACTCTACATTTCTCTCCATGACATGCTCAATAATTATGAGTTTCGTTGAGACCATTTAGCACAGCTAGAGTTATTAAATAAACTTCGCCTTAATGCTCTTGACCACCTTCAAGTTTACCAAAAACGTATCAAATGTGCATATGACAAGTGTGTCCATGAATGAACCTTCCAAGTTGGTGACCTCATCCTGAAAGAAAATCAACATGTAACCAAAGCAGAAAAAAGTAAATGGGGAAAATTTTCTCCTAATTGGCTTGGACCATATATCGTGATTCATACTTATGGATCATGTGCTTATCGTTTATCTTCACTTAATGGTAAACCTGAACCTGAGCCCCTTAACGCCTTGCATCTTCAACCATTCTGTTGTTGACTTTTAGTCCTACATCATTTTTTGTCTTTTTCCATGCTCATCCCTTGAGTGCTATCTACTTTATACACCTCACCAATGATTAAACAAGAATCATGTGACTACTCATCACCTATTTTCTTTGCTTGAATATGTGTACCACAGCGTTGCACATAACATGATTCTCATGGATACTTTTCATCTACCTTTAGATGAGATCCCATGGTCGTTTCACCCTGATTTTTGAACAAGAATCTTACTCTTCACCTTGGTCTTTTCCATGACTTCAAAGCCCTCACATGGGACCCAACTCCTTGAGTCAAACTTCTAATATAAATGATGAATCCCTTAAAATGACATCTTCCTCTCAACAACCGCTGCTATAAATAGACTACTCCCTCGAAGGATAACTATGTAAAACCCCTTTAAAAAAGTGAGAGAATTTAAAGCTTCCCTCATCGATCAACTTCACAAAGACCTTAAGGAGTTAAATTCCTCATCCCATATAGAATTCCTGCATCGATCATTCTATCTCAAATACAAGTCAACACAGATAACTTTTTAGTCATGGACTTTCCCATTGTGACTTAGATCTCTTACCCAAAGAGCACTCTACCTCATATCATATAAAAGTTAACCACCTTTCACCCTTCTCACCATTCCCACTCCCATTTCTTACTACCTCAAGGGACCTCTTGGAAGCTAAGACATTTGGTGATCATGTGACTACTTTTCACCTTAGAACAATCGATCTTGAAATGTATTTAGGGTTTTATGTTCATCACCTCCTCCAAGGTATGATCTACTCGGTTTGATCCTAACCAATTAGGTGGCTTTATAGCCCCCTCTTATCTTTTGACCATCTTTTTTTATGTTTTGATTACCTTATACAGGATTTGTTCCTTGACACTTACCTTTGGGGTATTCTTCTTCTTTTGCCACAATCGACATCACCTATTCCAATTTTCCTATAACTCACCCACACCTAGCAGACCTAAAACCACAACATACCTAAAACCTACTAACTCATTTTCATACATCATCCTATTCTTCCCTAGCTCATGGGAGAACTACATCAGCCTGAGGTCCCTTTTTTCTGGGACTATGTAGGCAGCACTCTGAGGGCATGGGGCCCTTAGAGGTTAGCTCAGACACTATCTACCGTAAACAATTTATCTTTCATTTTCCTCACATTACATCATACCCTACTTAGTTTCCCTTTTATATCCAACTTTGAAAATTAAACCACATATATAACACGTTGCTTAACATTTTTATCATCACCACAACATACATTTATTATGCCTACCCTTTTGCTATCATCATTATGCATAGATTATACCACATCTCACATATGTCCCATATTATCGTTCATTGCAAAAAATAATAAATAACAACTTCACCTACTTTGAACACAACCATGCCTAAAGAAACCTTACTCCACCATGCCTAACAAACCTGACTCAACCATGCCTAACAAACTTGACTCAACCATGCCTAAGACCTAACTCTACCATGCCTAACAAACATAACTCAACCATGCCTAAGACCTGACTCAATCCATGCCTAAACCAAACATGACTTCATCATGCCTAACTCACCTAATTTTTTTCCATATCAAAATAATAAATCGAAAGCCTCATCAAAAAATCAACAAATCAAGAATCTCATATATCTCATCATATAAATAAATGTGTATCTTAATATAACATACATGGATGTCTTATCATGTCCATCATCTCAAAATCATCGACACGTAGGCTGATACTCAATACAAAATGTCATCGACACGTAGGTAGATATCATATACAATAAAATAATAAACCAATATAAAATCTCTTCGGCACGCAGGCTGATATCATATACAATAAAAAAATAAACCAATACAAAATCTCTTTGGCACACAAACCGGTATATGCTCACAATATAAAAAACCTCTCATACATCCTCGCTATCTTTGGCACATAGGCTAGTATATGATCAAAAATACAACTATCTCTCAGCACGCAGGCTGGTATATATCAGAAAAATGACTATCATACATCGAATGTCAAAAGAACCATATCATGCATCTAGATGGATGTCCTCCATCTCTGTATCACCTGTACCCTCTACCTCCTGGGTCCTTGTTAGCACCTCACTAGAAGCTGGTCTCTATGCACTGGTAGCCTCTCCCTACTCTATCCTCGAAGCTCAATGGCCCCCTACGCTCTCCACACTATGAGTGTGAGATCTCGTCCTCTCACTCGATGCCTACTGTGCCCGGTAATCTCCATATGATAGGAAGTCTATCTCGGCCGCCATTAGTTGGTCCTAGTAGTATCTGTCTTACCTAGGGCATCCCATAACCTAGATATAGGTAGGGTCTGTGGTGGTCCCATAGGTCTTGGCCCCTGTACCTATCATGCGGGACCCTGTCCCGCTCCTACTTGTGAATTGGGACCTGGTCTTGGTGCCCCCTACCCCTGTGCCTATATCTGGGCCTGTAAGGCCCAAATCTGTGCTTGAGCTATGGCCAACTAGCCTTACAAACCTGCCACCTGTGTCTGTAAGGCTGCCATCTGACCATTATCCCCCTCTCCATCCCCACCACCATCCATCTGGGCCTGCAAACTGGCCACATGTACATGTAGCTCAGCTACCTCTACCTCTGCACTCTCCAGCTTTGTCTGCACTATACCCAACTAGGTAATCAAAGTAGCCACCTACCACTATAGGGAATCTCTCTGCACCGTGATGGTGGCTAGATCTGACTACCCCGGTCTAGGCGGTATAGCTCATAACTGCATCACCCACCACTGTCTGTACCTGTCTATGCCCCCGGCATCATCTATCTAATGGTCCACTACCTGCTCCTCCTACCCTTTGGGAACTGTAGGCTGTGGTAGAGGTAAGGGCCTCTCCACATCATCTCTCCAGTACTGCAAGAAGGGTGGAGGTACGTCTTGTAATATCCCGAACTACCACCAGACTCTATCCATCGGGATCATCTCGTGCTCCCTGGCACAGTGACCTTATATCCATCTCAAAAGTTGGAGCTCAGCTAGCTCCTCATGCATATGCCTATATGAGGGGAATCCCACATACGGCCTCCATATAATATCCACTCCAAAAAACCCCTCCAATAACTGCTGAAAATAGGCCACATCATGTGTGGGCCTATCATATCTTTGCTCTCCAATAGTTGGCACCCATCACTTGTACCCCACCCACACAAATCTCGATGGGAATGCATCCACTTGGGGTATCCCTACCGATCAAACACAAGATATGTGCTCATAAGCCCCACAGTGTAGTAAGAAGGTACAACATAAGCTAAACCTACGCAGCCACCCATATGCCCATAACTCTATGTACAGCTACACCAGGAATGCTAGCACCCAGGCAAAGTGGGTCTCATATATCATCAGGTCATGGAGTACCCCCATTAAAAATCATGAAAAACCCTCTACATTTGGCAGTGTAAAGTAGCACACTACCTCCATCAAAAGAACCACTAGCCTCGTCTCCTCCGAACAGGCTAAGTACATCTCTCCATATCACATGCTAGCACTATGGAATGTCAGCTCGGCCATCCCCTTGCCAAACACCATTAGCATCAGCTCCTCCGAGGCCTCGGAGGAGATATAGTAGACCTGCGTACCCAATATGGGTAGTTGTAGAATCCTGAACACGTCGTTCAAGGTGACAGTGATCTCACCCATCGATAGCTGAAACATATTAGTCATGGAATCCCATCTATCGATGAGCACAACCATCAAACTAGGCTATCGGACTACATGTCGGTATTTCTAGACTCCACTCAAGCCCACCACCTGCACATGTTGCAGCTCCTTAGGGGTTACTGTGCCACGCACTATCACAAGTAGGGGTGGAATCCTGTCCCGCATGTGTAGTTGATCTCTCCCCTACATCCAATACAAAAAATACATTAATATACATTTATCACACCCATACTTTCCCCCTATCATTTCCCAACAACTTATTTTACCCCTACCCATCTTAATCACCCAATCTGTGGCACTTTTGGCCCCATATCCCCTAAAACCCGACCAGTGTCGGTTCCCTTTCACCGACCGCGATCACTCCTTAACCAGCATCGGTCACCTGTTTCATGACCGATACAGGTTACATATTACTGATGCCAGCCAAACCTAACCGACACCGGTCACTATCATAGTACAAACCCGTAATCCCTGAAACCCCCCTTTCTCAAAAAAAATTCCCCCCTTACCCCTTTTAGCCACCTAAAATTACCTAAACTTTCCTTACACCTCAACCCATCCCCCCTCTCCCATTTATTTCCCTCCCCATTCCTATTTTACCCACTTTTCCCACCATTCCCAAATTTAATTTTTTCCCCCACCCTAAACAACTACTATAACATTCTACCAATCATCTAATCTATCTAACTTAATACAACTAGAGTTGGATGCTCCTCATCATGTTGTCATTGTCTCAGTGGCACATCTTGTCATTACACCGGTGGCCCGCCTGATCCCTCTCTAGCCTCTGCCATCACTAAATCTCCCCCTACATCTCTAACCAATCGAGTCACATGCACTGATCCTATGGACTCGCCTCTCACCAACCAAACACCCGCCATTCACACCGCCAACTCACTACTTCATATCTTCTAGATAATTTTCTCTCTTTTCTCTCTCTTTTTTCATTTTCTCAAATCGCAATATGACAAATGAATAACAAAAAACATAGATTTTTTGTTTTTATAACAAACCCGACCTAACCGATGCTGGTTTAACCTTCACTGACATCGATCTCATGCCCTACCTTACCATGGTCAGTTTCCCTATACCGGCATCAGTTGATCTTGACCAGCATCATTCACCCTGTCTTGCACAAAACCCACCATTTTACCCTATTACCCTGCCTATCCCTCCTTTTTTTCCACACCTACCCTTTAACATGCTTATTTACCCCACCTCACCTTTACCCAACCCATTTACCTCACCTTTCCTGACCTCATCATTTACTACCTCCCTTTTTCCTCCTTTAGGGACTCTTTATTTTCCTCATTCCTCAGCCTTACCCATGTTATGACCTATATTTTTGGCCCTAGAGCATTGCTAGTGACCTATGACCTTATGTGTTCGCTATACCTTGCAGCACTGTTACCTGTGTTGTTAATCAAATGACCTTACCTAGCCTATTTTCATGCTCATTTATCATGACCCTACCTTTGATGTACCGGAACATACCTAAACATTCTTGCACCTAACCTACGTCATGTTTCCTGACCATATCCTATACCTTGGATACCAGAATCACTTCAACCTTGTTTGGATAAACCTATCGACCTTATACCCTGTAGTGTTTGACTACTCTTTATCCTGGTAGCGTGCTACAATTTATACATGTGCGTGCATTTTACTGTTACTACCTTTGACCCTGACCCATTACCTAGATTTTCCATGTAGACCTATAACCCTTTTTCCCCCATAACCATTGTCCCCTTTCTCACATTTCCCTTTTATCAAACCACTCACTAATTTTTCCTTCAGCCTAGTCAATTCTTGGTTTGAGGGGGATCACCTTCACCCACACCTGGGGTAACCACATCTTATTTTGTTATCATCGCTTACCAATACAAGCTATGCAACAAAAAGGGGAAAAATGTAGACAATAAAATTAGGTCACACTCTCCTTTGGTCCCTCAACAGATAAACACCTTCATCACATTAAACTAGCCATGGCCCCCTTCACTCCACTAATATTAATTTAATTAATCTAATTAAATTAATTCATTATCCTCAACATATTTATTATTTAAATATCTTAATTTAGATAATGCCCACACTTACACCTCACCTAGACACCTCATTAAGCCAACTCACCCTAAGACCTATTCTTAGTAAGTTGCCATAACTAACTAAGACTTACCCAAACCCTAAAAATCAATGCCTGCATTCTCTCTAACCACATTCCTATATGCATAAAAGACACTTCCAGTCTAATCCGTGGGTTAACAACATGATATCCCAGAAAATCAAAAGGATCTCCCTAGTTTAGTAAACCTAGGAAATCTTTCCTTGACCGTCGGTGGTTATGCCGAAACCACCATCGGTCACCTTTTAATCCCTAAAACAACCTTATTTTGGAGGTTGGAAAACATTGGGAACATTCCAGAGAGATATCAAGAATTTCAGCGAGAACACACATGTAAGGAAGGAGATCAAGCATTTCCTCTTGCATAGGCATCCAATAATCATCCAACATTCACCCCAACAAGGATTTTATCCAACCAAGAAAAAGAGAATGCACATGTAGCCATGTAGGAGGTTTGCTATGATTGGTGATTATCTGTAGTATTCAATCTCTTACCAACATCTTCATCCCTCACTCACAAGTGTCCAGGACTAGAATCCAAGTAAGTGGAACATTGTATTCCTCTGGTCCATTTCATTTCTTTATTATATTGTCAGCCCTTTGTTCTCTTGGCCACCCACAAACCTCCGTTAATACTCACCCCTCCATATCCCTATTACAACCTCATCAAATCTCACCCAAACCACTTAGTACCTCATTCCAACCAACCAAATTCCTTTTTGCAATCACAAAGGAGACCCAAAACTCATTCTATGGCATTCCCAAAATTCCACAATAACTGGCAGCAGTTACACCCAACCACCGTCGATCACCCTTAATCAGCATCAGTCTCTTATGTTCCCATATAACCTAAAACAGTGACCTATCCACGTATTTCCACATCACTCTCATTCACTTGTGATCTACCTGAGACCTCTGTCAAACCTGTAGGGACCCAGAACTAGTTACTTGACCTTTGGATCTTATTTTAACCTAGCCTATTAGATTATATATTTCTTATTGTGTTTCAAGTGAGATACCTAAATCATTTCAAATTACAATAGGATTTATTTTACTACTCACATTAAATTGTTTTAAATAGTGGACTCACAGCCATCTAGGAAGTACCACACTTCCCGGATCTAGTACATGCCAGGCAATTCACTGCACATATTGTTTAACTCTTTTTGGTGGTCTTTCTTTCCATTACAGGTAGTTCCTCCTAGCCAAAAGGAAGTTCTCAGAATCAGCTATGGATTCAGAAGTCATATGTGCACAACAACTCATCAACCAGCACTTCAACAGGTATTCCTTCTACGCTCGTTACCCTATCTGTTTCGTCAATATTTCAAAGAAACATCTAAGAATCAGGTGAAACAACACTTGATGTTATGTTTGATGGCTCTTATTACTTTAACTTTTTGTACATATCTCTATTCTCTTTCAGATCTTCATTTATTGTCTCATGTAGATATCCTCTTCATCAACAATGGATTTTCTCATAGATCTCTTCTCAATTAATTTTAGTTTATTAAAAAGGTCTCCTTCCTCTCTCTCTCTAACAAATTTGAACTTAGCTGCACCATTTCTCTCCTTTTCATCAACATATGTGTTACTTTATGATCTAAGCACATTAACATGTTCCTCTTTCAACAGATATTCATTAAATAATACTATTCCTTCCTTTGTAGAAATCTCTATGACTCTGGCATGATTAGAGCATATGTTCATTTGATAATCTGAGAACATATCTTTGTTCTCTGATTTCATTTATAGATATTCATTGATAGTCTTGTCTAATCTCTCTAACAGATTTAGATATTCGTTTATAATCTTGTCTCTCGTCTCTCTGCAACTCTTGGATAGGTTGCCTTGTTTCTCTATTTCTTAAGCTCATTGAATTATAATTAGATTTTATCTTTTATAGTCAATAAAAAATCCCCATAAATTTCTCAGCATGTCGTGTACCCTACCAAACCTATATATGTTTACAAATTCCATCTATTAAATGAATTCCACCTACTCATGACTTACACTCTCTATATTCTGCTTAAAAACTTGAGTTCTCTATTTTCTAAGTGCATTAAATATTCAACACATTATTTGTGGAGAAAGGAACGGTTATGAGACAATTTCTTAAAATAGATTTATCATCATTATAGGATTTTTATTTGATAAAAAATAATGATCCACATTTCCTCTCTGATATTTAATCATGCCTAGAAATCAATATTTTAGATTTCGTGATATTGAGGATGTAATTAGTTTTCCACAAAGTCAAAGAGCATTAAACTCTGACACCTAGAGCTCAAGATATTTCAGATTGGGTCTTGTGTTTTCGTGAAGTAAAACTTCCATATCATTACAAATTGTTCATAGTACACTAACTTTTGATCCTTTTCAAAAAAAATTATCCATTTCCTTTATTGATCAGATAAATAGAACTTATTCCATATATATAAGGTTCATTTGTCGCATCACATTTCCACACTCCACTATTTCCTTGTATCACGAATTTATCTAGTGTTTTATGGCTTTCCTTCTTTACCCGCATCTTTCTCTATTCCTCCGCAGATTTTCTTATTTGTCCGTGGCTATGTTATTTTACATGCAGCTTTTCTTCTTTACCGACAGCTATCTCTGGTCTTCTGGATCTTTCATTCTTTACCTGTGGATTTCTCTAGTCATCCACGAATTTTTTCTTTTACTCGTGACTTTCACTACTCATGTACGGCATCCTCTATACTTTAGCGGCTTCCTTCTCATATCCACGGATACTTCAAAACCTAATGAAGAACACTATAATCATCCTAAAATGCAAAATACACTAACCAGCAACCAAGGACTAATGTACACCTTTTAGTCATTGTTAACAGGTTTGACCATTGTTAACCACCTTAGGAATAGTTTATCACACATTGCACCTGCTTGAAACATGTACTCAACTTGGAATCTCATACACTGTATCATATCTAACTAATCATGATTGATCTTATTGGATTTCTAAATGCCCAAATCACTTATTTGAGATTTTTACGCACCACTGAAATAGTAATCCAATAATGGATTAATCATGAATGCTCCAACTCTTCCTGCATACTACTGAAACTTCTCATACACTGTGAAGACTTGGTTATAACCACGAGAATCTTGCACACTTCTTGAGAGAACACACAACATATTCAAATTTATTTTTAACATCTTGACCTTGTACCTATCTATAAGAACTTTTATTTCATGAATATGATACTCCATGGAATCAACTAGAAATTCTCTGTGAACTGACACTACTAATCAACCTTCATTTTCTTCACTTTCTAAGTTCACCATTCACCCTTTTTTCCATCAATGTCACTTGACATCAATGACAATGACCAGGGTTCAACATGGGAGAGGAGAAATTCACAATCACGACTCATGGGTTGAGGATGTAATCGTAAGAATTACTTATGGGAATAGTCAACTTGGGTAAGGTGAGTAGGAGTAAAGAGAGTTGATTCATTGTAGTGATTCATGTTTTTGTAACAAATCATCTTAGAGGTGTATGGATTGAAGGGAAGGGGACAAATTTATGAGGTGTGACTCATGTCAGTGACTAGGGGAGTAGAAGTATGTGGGGGAGAGAAATTCAAGCTCTGATTGTGGGGTAAGGTTTACAGCGTTAGGTAAAGTAGGGGTTATAAGAGAAACAACAGCCAGGGAAGAGCTAGGCAAGATGAAGTAGAGGAAGGATAGACAATAGAGGCTAAGTAACTGATGTGGGAGGTGGGAGTTAGAGGGTAGGTTGCAGCAATAACTGAATGGAGATCGAAGAGAAGAGGTGGAGAATTATTCGAATCATGTGAGAAACTCAATAGGGGAGGGTAGGATGGGTAGGCATATTATGGTGGAGTCAAGTTAGGATGGAGGTAGGGTGATTCAATAGTAAATGAGATTTTGGCATGGGGTAAACATGTGAGTCACAAGATCTAGTTTCCATATTGGGAGGTGAGTGGATTACATGGGAAGAAGGGTGGTCACGAGGGATTTGGGATAGAGACAAACTATGGAAGAGGGGAGTGCATAATGGGAAGGGTTCAGTCAATTCTCACATATAAGTGTGTGATCATGGGTGAATTTGCATCAAGGGGGAGAGTGGATAGTGATCCATTATCATGAGTCACCAGGAAGGTTAGGGAGAAATTTAGTTAGGGAGAAATGGGCTGGGTTGAGCTGGAAGAGGAAGGGAGAAAGGGGTGGGCTGAGTTGAGAGAATGCGGGTTGACTAGAGAGGAAGAGGGTAGGGGCTCAGAGTGGGTCAGATGTGTGACCCAAAAATTTTAATGTTAGGGTTGAGGTGGGTAAGGTGAGAGTGTAAGGATCAAACGATATCGGGGGAGTCATTGATAGGTTGGGGTAAACATGGTGATGAATGCATGGGCTCACCAAGCTAGGGAAGGGGAAAATTGGTCGAGTTATGCATACAACTTGGTAGGGTATGTGAATGATGAGCTAGGTTGGTTAAGATGGCCGAGGTGTACAGCGTGGTGACTTGATGGGGTGAGTCAGGGTAGGGGTAGCAACTTGGCAAGTCACTATAGTGACTTAGTGTGGAAATTTGGGGTCAATTAGAGTTTGCGTAGTGGAGTGTGGGTGGGGAAATATGATGATGGTGTGGAATTGAGTCAGGGTGATACTGGGGAAGATGGCGTAAAAATAGAATGGTTAAAAATGAAAATATAAAGTGATGAAAATGATGTAATGAGTCAATACAGAGTGAGGTAATGCAAAAAATGTGTGTAGAAGGTAGTGGATTCCCAAAGATGTTTAGTTCAATTTATGTGAATTACAAACATGCACCATGACCTGATTGTGATGATGAATTACAAGTGTTATGGTTGTTGGCATATTAATATGGCTTTGTGATAAGCATGTTATTGAACATGTGATGAACTCAAAGACATGAAACTTGAGGCAATGAGTGAGCTAAAATGGGGACTTGAATAATATATAAACCACACATGGTGGTATACTAGCCCTATGACTCATGGAGATCATGTGTGTGCATGTGAATGTCAATTACTACTTGAAGTGAATTCTATAAGACAATGAGTGAAAATACATGCTAGTATGTAGGTGTATTTGAATAGATGATTGATGATTTATTAAAATGAAAGGAAATTGTAATCCATGTATTTCTCCACTGTTATCCAAGAATCCATAGCCCCAATGGAGATACATTTGATTATAGTCACAACATTTCTCTAATTTCATCCAAGTGTCCATAACATTTGTAGAGATACTGGAATGACCCTCAGAGAGTGTGTGTGTGTGTTTGATATTTCTCTTCACATTTTTTTTTTGCTATTGAATTTTGATTTTTGAATTGATTTCAATTTTTTTGATTTTTTTCACATGATATTCAACTCTCTCAGTCTTCCAAGGGGTTTAGAACCACACATGGCTAAATAGAGGTAGTGGAAGTGATTACAGAGACGATATTGAAAAGCATCAACAAATAATTCCCTAGGGTCTTCAAGATAATTTTTTAAGTGTGTATGGATCTCAAAAAGGACAGTTGTTCTTCATTCACCAAAAAAGGAGAAACTAGTTTCAATCAACTATAGTAAAGACTAGTGACTCACAAAACATGATAACAAAATGATCAAAGTCTGCACCAAAAGTTGTGAAACAAACCAATACGGGGAATGTGATTGAGCTATAAATAAAATGTGTAGTAGTGAACAAAGAAGAAAAATGAAATATGAATGAGGAAAATGTGGAAGAACATCCGTGAGAAAGCACTATTTATTGCAATTTTTTTAAATATGTTTATTTTTTTGATTTTTTAAAAATATGTTTAGTTGTGTGGAAATGTGTTTTGGTGTTTGTGTAGAGAATCAGGGTGTGTTTCCAAACAAAACATAATGAAGAGAAGTAAAATGTAATGAGCATGCAAAATTTGGTAGTGAATATAACTGAAAGTACCCCCGGTTTGTATAGAGACTAGGTGAGTGAGAGACATGATGTATAGAAGCAATCAACTAATGATATAATTAATTGGAGTGGCAGGGTGACATTGATGATAAATGATGTAAGAATGCCAAATAGAATCCACAGAATATTGGTGGTGGATAACGTGAGGGTGAAGATGAGCCATGTAAGAAATGTGTTGAATATGGTGGTGTTGGTCGTCAAATAGGACTTTTTAGAAGAGCAACAGTCAGGGGACAAGAAGTCCCTCCTCTTTAATGGGAGAGGTCCCCCCCTCCCCCCCCCCCCCCCCCTTATTCAGAAACGAACTTATTTACAAATGTACAGAACATTGTTTTATGGTCAAACTTGGATTTTACGAAAGTGTTTTCCACAAGGATCATCAATTACACAAGGACTGAGGAAAGGGAATAAAAAGATGAGCAGAATAGCAACATTCAGAATTATAGATAGCAGAATAATTCTTCGTGTATGCGAAGCTTCAAAGAATTTAAAACAAGATCATTTGCGTTGGCTGAATGAGATTAAATTTAAAGACACAAAGTTCCATAAATAACCTTCTTCAGATTTATTAATCAAGGACACAAAGTTCCTTCTTGGTTGTACAAGATCACTGTATTTACAAAACTGAACAGTATGCAATCAGAGAGACTAACGAGTTAAGAACAAAATGATCTCCAAAATATTAAAGGAAAACACAGAGATAACAAGGATTAGATAGACAAAGAATGAAAAGCCCTTTTTGTATTGATTTCTTTAAGATCTATTTACACTTTCCGCAAATATTCCAAGTTCTTCCTCTTTAATTTAAAATGGCGCAGAAGGCCATTATATAGTTTACAATTCGGTTACTCCTCGTAACCGTTTCTTTTAACTAGAGAATAGTTAAGGACTGTTAATTGCAATGCCTTAACTAATTACATGGAATACGAAAGGAGTGGGAAGAAGAAAGAAGGATGGAGAAGGGGACAGGTGGCCAGTTCTGAGAGGGGACCCACTATCTTCAGAAACCGCTACTTGAATCTTTCTAACGTCTCACTGTATTTGCCACGATGGACACACCAGACGTTTTCATCTTGAGGATGACAATGAGTGTCTTTGAAAACTGATGCAACCAGCGTCTTGAGAGCTTCGTCCTTCCGCCAGGTGTCCTTGAAATTTGATCTTCAGATTGATAGCATCAGAGCCGCAACTTAAATTCATATTTTGAAAAACAACATATTCGGGTCGAGCGGGAAAAACTAAGTATGAATTGCCTTAGGCTCACTTGGGACATGTGAGACGTGAATGCGCAAAACACGAGGCTCGGCCGATTCAAGCAAAACGGGGAGAAGACGCACAAATGAATTTGGGACAATTGGGACAAAAATGTGCGAAGTGCGCGACTCGGGCGGTTCGGCTGAAATTGGAACAGTTTGCATTTTTGGCTTCGGGACAATTGGGACAAAAATGTGCGAAGTGCGTGACTCGGCTGGTTCGGCCGAAGTTGGAATAGAGAGCAATTTGGAACTCGGGACAGTTGGGACAAAATCAGGCGAATCGGCTGAAAATGGAACAACAGGTCCGTTTGAACTTGGGACATCTGGGACAAAAAGTTCCGGAGTACGCGGTTCGGGTGTTTCGGCCGATCGGGGAACAGAGCGCACTTTGAGTTTTGGGACACTTGGGACAAAAACATCTGACGGGCCTGAAAATGGGACAATTTCGGGGATTTCGGCCGGTCGGAGAAACAGAAAGCACTTTTTTTACTTGGGACAGGTGGGACAAAAACTTCCGACAGGCCCGAAATACATACAAAATGACCCAAAACACAGATTTTCTCAATTTTCACGGCTTAGGCACTTCAAGAGAAAACACTCATAACTCAAAATTTTGAAATTTTACTTCTATCAGAACAGGGAATTTTGAGTGAACAACAGGTGGGAATGTGTAATATTATCCTGTGGTCAAATACATGACAATAGATCAATGGTATAAGATGAAGTTACATGAGGCATGCTACTTATGATGATGTCATGTGGATGAAACATGGAGAATATAGTGAAGTCTAAAGGAAGTGGGAGATTCAATGGCATGAAATTTTTATGAATGAGTATGATGAAATGGAATGGGAAGTGGTATGTAAGAGGGAGTGTCCAACATATGAGAATGTGGGATAGAATTGGAATTATTGGAAAGTGTAAATGGATGTGGATAAGGCTTGCGTGGCTTGTTTTTAAGGCTAAATGGTTTCATGGTCATGATAGAATATATGAATGAAGAGGGAGTTAGTAATTAAAATGATGCTTGAATGATTGGTGATTAATAAAATAGGTTTTATGTGATAGAAAACTCCAAAGGAGGTGAAGAAAGGGGAGCATGTGGAGGTGACATGAAAGGAAGATATGAAAGGATATGTAGATACAAGTGATGAGGCATATATCTAAGAGGACTGTGAGTGACCATAATATATGGTAGAGGATGTAATAAAGGTGTTGCGAGAAAGAATGGGGCTTAAATGAGTGGTGAGGAAGGAAATAAGACATATGTAGAGGAGGTCAGGAAGGTAGGTGAAATGATGCAGGGCACCATATGTGATGAAGTGTGGGATATAGGTATGTTAATTGGTGATGATATAATTGGAGTGTATGTGAGTGAAGAAAATGAAGAAGTAAAAGTTGTGGTGGGAAATGCATAATCACATGATGATAGGGATGATGGACAAGTAAAAAGATGGAGTGACTCTGGAAAGGAGGAGAATGAAATGCCACGTGATGAGGTATATTGAGAAATGGATGGTATAGATAATGACTGATTAGAAGAGTGTGAGGGTGTTGAGTATATAGTGGAAGCATGTAATGGATTGGATTGTGAAGTGCTTGATTGAGATGATAAATCACTAAGTGCACATGATGATTGTGATGTAGTGGGAAGTGATGAATCGGATTAGGGATATATGACACATGGAGAATAACTGGGATTAGTCTTGTGTGAAGTTATTGGATTGGAATTAATAGATGAAGGTGAAGAAGAGGGAGGTTCAACAATAATTTCACCCTTATCGAGAAATTCATGAATGATTTTACAAATTTGAGGACACGATTCAGTAGAGTGGTTGTCAATATGATGCTAAAAAAATGTGTCATGAAAGGAATGCCACAATGATAGGGGTGGTTGGGGATAGATATTTATGAGATCAACATCAAGAAACTTGTGAAGAATGGAAGAAAGCAGCTCAATCAAGGGAGTGAATTTACGAGGTGGTTGGGTAAAGCTAAAATACTTAAGGGAACATAATTAATGTAAATATGTGTATGTAGAAGGTGATGAAGTGTGAATCAAATCTGATTGGATGACATTATGAACAAAGGAGTATAAGGGTGTGGTAGGTGTTGGAGGATTATAAACAAGTGGAAAGGAGGGAGGTTTACCAAAATGAACATCCTCAAGGAATTGTGCCATGTGCAAGGCCTCATCGAATTTGTGTAATGGATGAATTTGTAAGTGGTGGGAGATGTGAGGGATGCTACTCTTGTAAAATAGGTCAATGAGATCAGATTGTGGGAAGGAGAATGAAATTCAATGAACGAGATCATGCAAATGCATAAAAAATTCAATAATGAACTTTCTATAGGATTATCAAAGCATGTGAAGGTCAAAGAGTGTTGATTTAGGTGTAATGTGGATGGAGAAACTGGATAATAATGTGTTTATACATTTTGTGAATCTGTAAATGTTGTGTTGTGGGATGTGTGAGTACCAATCACATGCTTAGATAATGAGTAAAAGTAGGAAAGTGCATAATAGAAAATCATCATGATGTTGAATAGGGTACCATGCATATTGGAAAATATGCAAGTGGTGTTGTGGTTCCTTGGTGCCATAAAATTTGTCAAATTGGGCAATTTGAAATGTGATTGATAGGGATGATGTGGTACCATTGGGTGAATAGGCACATTGCAAATGGTATGATAAGTCAGTGTGGGTGCAAGTCCCCGTAAATTTTGGAACTCAAGATTTGCAATGCGTTCAAAAAATTGTTTTTGAAGAAAACTAGGATGTGAATGAACATGGAAATGACTAGAAGCCATGGGGAATGACAATGAATATTAATTTGGAACATGAGTTGGAGAATTTAGTAATATGGTAGGAACAGAAAATTCAGAGTCAGTCATAGTTGTGACTAGCTCTAGGGTAAATCAGGAGATCATGAAAAAATGCATAATGAATGATTTGTAAGGAAATAGGTCATTCACAGTTGCAAACGAATCTAGGAAAAATGTGGGGTGGAAAATTACATCACATTCACAGTTGCAATTAAGCTTGGGAAAATCATAACACATAATGGATGAAAAAAATAGACATCGGTATGGGAAGGGTCTGTGAAGATAAAAAATAGTCATGGGTGCAACTCAAACACAATATTGTTTGTTTATCTCAAAATGGAATAAAGGGGATCGGGCTGATTTTCTTCCTATAAAAGGATCTCTCTCTAAATACTAAGAGTAACCCAAAACAAGGACAATACACTAGAAAATTTCTATTTTTCATCTTTACTTTACCCCCTTGATTAACCAAGTTGGATTTTACTTTGCTAAATCAATCAAATTGGGGTCGTCACCAAGGATAACCTTGGCACTAATCCTCACATGTGTACTAGTTAGGTAGGTGGGGTATATTGCTTTTTTTTCTAGTTATCTCAAGGTGCCAATAACTTTGGGCTTCTTGTGGTACTCCTCACAATGTGGTTTAGGGATTATTCCCAATCACTTGCCACAATTATCAAGATGGGTTTTTACCCTTAGCTGGACTTGCAATAAAATGTTTAGTTTGTTCTCGATTCATTCATTTAAGAAAAAAAATGTTTTTTTTAATTTTTGGTAGAAAAAAAGTTACAACACAGTCATAATTGTGATTGCCCTACAACCATATTTTAATGTTTTTTAAATCATAAAATTACAATGTAGTCACAATTATGACCATCCTGTAACTTAAGTTTTTTATTGTTTTTCTATTTTTTGGAATTTAAGAAGACATGCAAAAACCAAATGTTAGATCTACAACATATGTTAAAAAAGGAATAAACAAACCTAAAATAAACCTTAAAGAAAACACTTGTTTGATTCAAAAATAAAAAATAAACAAATTTTCCCACAACCAAAATGTATGCCTAGATTTGGATCACCTGCAAGATGGATTTGTTAATATGAAAAATCCAAATCATTACTACTAAAATAGAATGGGCTTATGATGTTGTTATAAATAGATGGACAATTGTAGTTTCTTTCACTGAATAAAGTGATAAAAACTCTATCAAATTTGAATTTTGCACACAAGCACACTTGAAAAATGATGTTTTTTTGTATTTAGGGGACCTACCTCAGTTAGATCCCTAACCCTTTTAAGGAGATAGAATATATATTTTTGATGTAAAATGGAAAAACAATAAATAAAAATGACTAGTATACCTGACTCAGATCACAGGACAATCATAGTTGCGATTCATCAAAAATTGTATGTAGATCACAAGCTAATGGCAGTTGTGATTCCCGCATGTGTTGAAATTTTGTTAAAACAAAGTTGCAAAAAGTTAGATCTATCCTTTTTACTTTTCCTTTCCTTCTTTAAGACCTTTAAAACTGAGATATGTGAGCAAGATAGAAAGAAAACTCAAGTATATGATGTCAAGAGTTGCTAAGAGAGATGAAATGATGTGCAAGAGGGTGATTTATAGATTTAGATTTCATAGGGGAATGGGACACACATTGATATAGTGATAGGGTCCATAGTTCATTGGGGATACACATGGGTAGGTGGGATGGAAAGAATTAAATATGAGTGGGTGAGGGTTAGTAAATGAGTGGTAAGGTGTCTTTTAGCTCCATTTTTGGGGGTTATTTGATTTATTTGGTCTTTTTGTGTATTATAATGTTTTTGTGTTTTTGAAAAATGAACATTATGCGCAAGGTGCATTTTCTAGTGTCTACACAAATAAAAATTCATATGGAAGTACTCAGTTTGGTGCACATGAATGATTTATTGAGTCATATTTTCGTAAATGATTTCTCCCCAATTCAATTCATGCTTTCATTCACAAATTATGTTGATAAAATTCATATATAATCTTAAAATTCTTTTGTGGAGGAGAGACTCATGAATCGTTTCAAGAGATTGATAATTTCTAACAAATCTGCTATAAATTCACTCCTATATATATTCTTTGGCATCTTTGAAGGTCCCTTCTCCTTAGTTTTTAGCTAGGACTTTACAATTATAGTTTGATATTTATTTGGAGTCAAATTAAATTCCTTCTAGGATTCGGATAGAGTCAAGACCTTATCATTGTTAAAAGTGGGAATACCAAGAGCCAAATTGATGTGATGTGAATCTAGTTGAGCAATGAGTTGGCCCTGGGGATCTCTTAAATATTTAGTTTGAGGGTTGAAACGTGAAGCAAAAGTCAAAACAATGTCAATACATTGGACAGAGGTAGGATAACCTCCAACATGGGCTAGGCCACTACCAAGAATTCTTTGAGTCAATGGAGTTGTATTTTTATCCTTCATTCTACCCAAAAATATCTACCATATCCATGTGCTTGAAATCATTATCACCAATTTCTGACACAGGTTTATAAGGAGGAAATTTTCTCATAGCTCACGTATTGAAATTTCCTATTAATGAGATTGAGATTAATGGGTATGGAAAAAATAACTTCTTGAAATATATTTGAATAGACTTAGGGTAACATGGTACCATAGCTAGAAGGAAATCAAAACAAGGGAAAATGATAGTGGTAATTCTTACTTGGATGAAAATGCATGTGCCTCCTCCATGCTCGCAATGTAACAAGAATTTTTTAAAATGGTTGGGAAAAACATGACAACGATAGGGAAGAGTTTGGTTTCACATGTACAAAATGAAAAGTGAATTGGAAAGGATTAAATAACATTATTAATACATGGTAATGGCTTGCACATCACGAGATTATTTATTACTCATTAAATTGCCCATGTGGGCAAGAGAGGGAATGACATAATAGTTTGAATGTTTCCCTTAAAAAATAACAAGTTTGATTATATGCTATAAAATCAGTGAAGGCAGAGTTTCAGGGGACTAGAGGAATAGAGGAACATTTCCTTCTGTGTTTTCTAGGTATGACTTTTCTGATACTAATTCCTAGTCAAAATTTATGGGAATGTGAAGAGTTAGTGAAAATCAATAGTTATTCCACTTGTTTCTTGCATGAACAATTTAATCAATATAACCTTTTTAACTTTTTTATAGGTTAAAGAAGTGAATCAAATAATTTGAATAATAAAGGAAAGTTTCCAATGGTTTCTTAACTGACCAATTTTTCCAACTCAATACTCTTAGCAAGTAAAAATGATCAATCATGGAATGAATGGAAATTTGGAACAATTCCTCATGTTCC